>OZ038383.1:50508987-51897737 GCA_964036045.1 Eutreptiella sp. 'Long Island Sound 2002' | reverse complement strand
TCGTGGACAATGGGCTCAGGCTGCCCATCTGCAGCATCCAGCTGCGGTCCGGGTGATCCTCCGATACTCTCGGATAAATCTTGAAGCACATCGAATACATTCTTGGTCGCGAAGGATGGACGGGTGCAAGGGTTCGTGCCTTCACTTGCCCTCCACCCGCCATCGCGACCCGGTGCCGGACCGGGCCTTCCGCCCGCGGCACTCCCTTTGTGCTTACCGACTCCCGACTTGGATGGTGTGGCGCTTCCGACGACACCATCCTGCGACCGCCCTAGCTGGGGCCCTTAGCTGCAGGGGCTCCACTAGGGGGCGTCGGTTGTGGAAGTAGGGGTATTCTCCTCCGCATCAACCTCGTTGACACCCTTCTTCCTTCCCCTATTCCTGGGCTTCTTGTCCTTGTCCTTGTTCTGGTCGTTCTCTTTGTTCTCCTTGACCTCGACCTGGGGACCCAGTTCCTCTTGATCTCCCGGATCTCCTTGGCTAACTCGGTCCCCACCGACATCAGCTTGGAGAGCTCGTCCTTGTCGACCTCCACTTTGGCTTCCCGGATACCCGCGGGTGCACGCTTCTTCGACCCGTGCGCCTTCTTGTAGGCCTCCGTGTCGGCCTGGTGGATGGGGCATGTTCGGTGGTCATGGTTGAAGCCTTTCTTCCTCCCATAACACACGAAACAGCCCTGGGGGTGAGCTCGTATGAACTCCCCAAAGGACAGCGGAGGGTCGCCAATGCGGCGAGGGTCCCTCTTCTCCTTCTTCTTCCAACCCTGCTGCAGGGGCTTCCAGCTTCCCTGGTTGCTCCCCGCGCTCGGGTTGTTGGCCACGAAGGCACAAACGGCCATCTCAGCGGGCTCATCATCGTCGTCATCGTCGTCGAGAGCCTCACCGCCATCGGCTCCCGCTGGGTCCATGGCAGCTTCCCCGCCAGGTCCCTCGCCAACGTAGTTGACGTCGCGGTCGCCGGGCCTCAACCCGCGGGTGTGGTGGAGGTTCCGGTACTCCTTGAGTACCTCCTCTCCAACCCACTGCAGAATCTCGTCGCAACTCATCCGCGCCGGGATGGCCTGCAGACGGATGGTCTGGCCGCTCACGTCACACTCGTCAAGGCGCCACATCGCGGTCTTCTCGCGATCGCCCGAGACGGTGATGAGGGGGGCGTTCCGCAGGGAGTGCCGTTTGACATCCCGGGCCACGTTCTTCCTCGTCCAAGCCACCACGTTCGTATGATACTCTTTGGGGAGCATCATCTTGACCGTGTGGTTGGACTTGGCCCTCTTGGCTTCCTCCTTGGTGACCCTCTTGATCCATGCTTCCGGCAGCATGGAGAGCAGGCGAGCCTGCTCGTCACCCTCATTCCAGTGCTCCACGTTGCGGCGGAAGAGGGTGTATTGCCCTCGGAAGTCTCGCCAGTCCCGTAGGCGGATCTCCGGTCCATCATGCTGAAGCTTGATGGACTTCCACCGCTTGGCAGCCACCTGCGGAGCGTCCACCCGCTCCTGCTCGTTGAGCAACTTCTTGGCTTTCTTGAGGGTCTTGACCTTCCCCTCCTTGGTCGCCACGAAGTATAGCTCTTGGAGCACTTCCGGCAGGCGGTACCTGAACCGTCTGAAGACATATTTCTCCGCATCTGCGGGATCCATGTCCTCAGTGACGGTCACCCCCCATTCGTCCAGCTTCTCCAAGAAGCGGTCGAGGTTGAGGGGGTTGCCATCGAACATGGGGGGCTTGATGTCCTTCAGGTTTTCCCAGACGGCGGCATCCGCGGCCTTAGAGACCATGAACGCCTGACCGAGGTTCCCATCGGCCTCTCCCACGGACTCCCACGGCTGCCACTTCCATCTCCTCCCCGGTATCCGCGTGGCCACGCCGTGGTTCCTGCATGTACGCTGAACCTAGATGTTCACGCCGTACTCCTTCCATGTATGCCTCCTCATCACGGCGCCGGCGGCTGCGTTCAGCGGCCTCCCGTCGTACACCACGCGGCGGGGAAATGTCGAACTCCTCCAGGTCCAGGTCCGGGTCCTCACCTCCGCCGACATCCCACTCCACGTCTCCTCTGGGGACCTCATCCCTGAGTCCACCATAACGTTCACCAGCCATTGGGATTGGCTCCGGGGCTGGTGCGGGGCGTCGGGGGCGTACCGGTGTCCGCGGTGGAGCACGGCGGTTGTGGTACTCCGCGCTGAGCCACTCATCACGCCAATCCTCACTGCCACTGCCGGGCGGCATGCGCTCGTTGCGGCGGCCCAAGGTGTGGTGAGAGGGGGCGCTGAGAGAGGGGGCACTGGCGCTGGGGCGACTCCTGGGGGCTCCGCCGGGGGCGTGGGGTCTGCCTGGACCTGGTCCGGGTCCCCAGCTGTTGTCCGACGAGCCAGACTCCAGGGGTGGGTGGTCGCTGCCGACGCTCCCACGGCCTTCCAGCACGTCCAACCTCTGCTGCAGGCCGCTGTTGACCCTGTTCAGCTGCCTGGTCTCGCCCTTGGCGATGTCCAGTTGCTTCTGGGTGGCGGTGGCGACCTTGGTGCTCTTGACCATCTCGATCTTGGCGATGTCCAGCTCCTTCTGTGCGCGCGCGGCGACCCTGGCAATGCGAGTCATTTCGCCCTTGCCCGTGTCTACCTCGCGCTCGAGAGACTGGACCCTCCTGCGGAGGTAGACGATCCACCGCCAGGCGGAATCTGGGTCGCCGTTCCCTGGTGGGTCGTCGGGGTCCCCAGGGGGTCCTCCAGGAGGGCCTCCGCCGGGTCCACCCGGTCCAGGGGGTCCTCCCCCGCCCGGTGGTCCGCCTCCAGGGGGTCCTGATGGTCCTCTGCCAGGGGGTCCCGGTGGGTCTCCGCCAGGTCGCCTCGGTGGGTCCGAGGATGGGGGCTTCTTCGTGTAGTCGAAGTCCATGTCATCATCCTCGTCCATGTCGCCCCACCTGGGCGTCTCAGTCTCGGAAGACTCCGAGCTCCGGTAGGGAGGAGGGAGATCCTCATCCTCACCTTCCGGCTCCATGGGGACGTCTCCACCTCCTCTGCCAGCCACTCCTCGGCGATGTCGGCGGCCTCGTTCATCCCCGTCGCTGGCGGTGAAGAAGGGGTCACTGTCGTGGTGGTGACCGCCCGCTGGCCTCCGTGACCTCTCGGGGGTCTTCCCCTTACCCTTCTTCCTTTGGTAGGCAGTGGGGCCACTGCTCCCACTGCTGCCCCTGTCCACCTCCTCTGGATGCAGCGCCATCTTGGAGGAGGCGTCCCCTTCGAAAAGCTTTCAAAGGGTCTGCAATCGGGATCCTCCCGGGGAGTTTCGCGGCGGAGCTTGGCCTCCGCCTCCGCCATTGCGGCGGCCGTGGCTGCGGCAGCTCGCCCTTCGGCCTCCTCCCGGGCACGAGCCGCCTCGGCTTCCCGGGCCTGCTGCAGCCGAGCCTTCTCCGCTTCCAACGCCGCCAGCTCCGCCTCCGTCTTGGCCCTCTCCTCAGCGACCTTCCGTCGCGCGGCCTCGATGGCATCCTTCCTGGCGGCGTCAGCCTGGGCCTTGGCCGTTGCTTCGGCGTGGGCTCTTTCCTCCGCCTCCTTCTTTGCCCTCTCTTTGGCAAGCGCCTCTTCCAGCGCCTTCACCTCGGCCTCCTTGCAGGCAATGGCCTCCTGCGTCAGGCGGGCTTCCTCGGCGGCTGCCGCCACCTCACCCTTGACCTGGGCAGTCGCTGCCTCATGGGCGGCTCCGGCCGTGAGTCCGGCCGCAATGGCCGCCACGGTCGAGGCGTGGATGGCCATGCCATGCTCCCACTCCGCAGCCTCCTGCTGGGCGATGCCGACGGCGCCCTCCATGGCAGCGTTCTGCTGCGTGGCCCGTTGCCGGGCAGCCCGAACGTTGCAGGGCACCCCACAGGCGCGCTCACAGGCGCGCGCCACGTCCCTTTGGTCGGGAGCGACGCTGCTGCTGGAGCTGGCCTGGTCAGCCGGCATCCTCCCGCGGTGGGCCGACTCAACGTTGCTGCTGGGGCCTGACTTCCTCAGGTGCAGCTGACGGGGCTTGGCCTTGGCATGCTTGGCGACTTGGAGGAAGTCGCCAAGGGTGGTGTGGCCGGGGTGGTGACTGCCACTGCCCTGTTGGGGGCTGTGGGCTGGGGTTCCGCCCCTGGCGCCTTGGGCGGCTTCGGTGGCCAGGGATGCCTGGTACTCCCGCCACTTCCTGTCCCGCTTCCTGTCCCCGGCGGAACGCTTCTCCTTCCCAGGAGAGGCACTGCTGCTGCTGCTGCCCTGCAGCGTGTGCGCGTTCCCCAGCTCCGGGAACTCCTCCTCGATTATGTTTCACATGGAGATGTTGATCGAGGCGCCCGACGGGTACTTGTTGGGCTTCTCGTCCTCCTCAATCCCGTCGGGGCGCAGCCCTTCGCCAGGCCTGTCTGGGCGGGTCCAGACCCTCCAGCGCTTGCGGCGGAAGCGGTACGCATACCTTTCCACCCGCAGCCATTCCTCTACTGCCCGCAGGCGGTCCTCGCCCATGTCCTCACGGAGCTCGAAGCTCCCGGACATGCCGCCTTCGCACTGGGGATTGCTGTGGCGGTAGTGCTGCCCCCACAGCAACCCACGCAGTAGGCGCGCCGCATGGGGGTGGGGCTGCGGCCACGTCTTGCCCGCCTCATCCCAATTCACCATCGTTCCCCTCGATGGAGTGGTCCTGGGGTGGTTGTTTAGGTGGGTGATGTAGCACTGGACTGGGAGTGCGGCCGGTGCCGGTCGACCGGTGGTTGTGGAGGTAGTTGCTGTAGCTGGGAGTTCGGCCTTGCTGGTCGGCCGAGGGAACTCGTTGATGTCGGAGTTCCGGTCCCTGCACTTCCTTCACGGACTCGGCGCTGTCACTGGTCGCGCGCTGCGAGCCGCTGCGCTGCGCTGCGAGCTGCGAGCTGCGAGCTGCTGCGCCGCGCTGCTCGGGGTTGGTGGCCCCGAGTGGCACGCGAGGGATGGGCAACCCCGCGGCGGTGAAACGCTTTTGACGCGTTCCCGTGGGGGGCCTGGCCACGGGACGCTGCGGTGGACACGCACAAGCAAGCAGGCAGGCAAAGCACTGCGCTCACAGGGGTGTCATTACGCTCGTGTCATGTGACAAAGCGTTTCAGGATCCTTGCCACTCTGCAACGAGGGAACAAAAGTATGTACAGAAACACATCAGAATATGTACACATGGGGTTGAGACTGGACTGGCGTAAGGGCATCACAGGACAATGGACACTCAGTCCCAACTCATATCTCAATCCCAGGTCCGACCCTCTCAGTGGCTGGTGGGGGCGGGGGCTCAAACACAACCCATGCCCAGCTCAGTCCGGACCCCGAAACCCTGCCAGTAGGGGAAATGTCCCGCCCAGCCACAGGCGAGTTCCTGGGAACGAAGAGGCTCCAAGGCCAGCCAACGATTGCTCCTTATGCTCCCTTAACAGCAGGTCCCAACGCCCCTCTGAGCCAGAGATATGGCCCCGCCATTATCCCTTAGGAGTTGGTAGCTGAAAATGGGCTGTTTCAGCCCAAACTGATATTAGCTCAAAAATCTCCAAAATTGACCCCTCGTCTGGACCCGTCAGAGGTAGGAACGAGGCAACTGACCCTATGTCCTTCGGATATGAGCTCCGTGGAGCCGTCACCCAACCTGGTTCCCCCTGAGGTCCCGGCATCAGGGCACCACGGGTTCGTCAAGTGGGATCATGATGCCAAAAAAACCAAAATTGGCGTCATTCCCACGCGTGGCTTGCCCGGCCAGGGCAAGGCCAATGGCTCACAGGATAGGAGGCAGGACCTAGGACCTTCATCTGAGTGTACAACTTGAAATTAAGTCCTGGCCTCCCATGGGCATAGAGATATGGGGCCTCCCATTGACCACACGGGGGGGTGAAATTGGGGTCCCAAAAGGGGATCATTTTGGCTGCTCGAAATGAGCCAAAATTCGGGGGTGCTCCCAATAGTATATCTCCACGCCGGCTTGGAGATCTGATCCGCCATTCCATACGCCATCCACCAGGATTTCAACGAAGACGCCATGCACTTGGCTCTCAAAGATCTCCATGCCGCTCGGCGTGGTGACAATCCCAGATGGGTCCACAAATGCCAAAATGGCAAAATCGTCCACACTCACTTTGGGCTAGCACCTTAACGAAGGGTGGTCCGCTTCGCCCACGTGGTGTGTGAACCATGGGAACCAATATACATATCACCCATCTCATATATGGTCCATTGGTCCATGCGTCCGTCGTGCACAAGGGGGCTGAACATGGTGCACGGCGGGCAGAGAATGTGGAAAATTGCTCAAAATGGCCGAAAATGCGCACACTCATGGTTGGGGCAAATGAGGCAAATGCCCGACTTGGACCGGAGTGTGCCATGGGATTGGTATCAAGTCATATGCGTCCAACATATCTTTTGGGCGTCGCCCAACCCCTCCGGTTTTGGGAATGGCAGGGTCGCCAAGTGAGCCCATGATTTGGGATAGTCCCAAATCGCCAACATGGCGGCCACGGTATGCCAAGCCCAGGAGGAGTTATTCGCCGAGTCCGAGATATGTTGGGCACCGAAGTATGTACCCCCATTACATACTTGGGTCATGATGTCAATTGGGCGCAACATTGAGATACAGGGTCACCACTTGACATCATGACGGGAGAAAAACAGCAAAATTGGCGAAAAGACACGCACAAGTGCCTTGAAAGCTACACAAATATATTATAATATCTTCGGCTTGGATTGAGTTATCGACCAATCCTTTTAAACACAATGACTTGACACCAATGACCTTCGATTCCACATATGTGCTCCACTTGCGGCGGTTTGGAAGGTCGCGCGCGCTGCCTCCCAAGTGGGCACATGCAAAAATGGAATATTGCAAAAAACACACCTTGCTCGCAACACATCGCTTCGGGAGCGCTCCACAAGCGTCCCTTCACGAAGGTTAGGCCTGCGAGTGTTGGTTGGGAGTACAATGAAGGGCCTCGTGCGATATGGGGTCCATTGGCGGGTTAGTCTCGGAATGGTGCACCCGCCAAATGGGCACGCGATATGACACCAAATATGGCATACAACCCTACCCTCGCCTTCCACACCCAACCTAGTGGCCTAGAATCAAAGTATGCCTATATTCCAATTTAACTTTGGTCCCTTAACACGCATGCAAGTGCTTTGGTCGAGATTTTAGCATGCACGGCAAATATATTGCCAATATATATATGGAGATCATATATGCACTATCCGGGGAAGACAAGTGATATGCCCCGGATGTAGAGGCAAGCAAAGAGGGAGAAAACGCCAACTCAACATACTTCTACACGTACTTGGAGGCCAAGTACGTGAAAAAGCGCACTTCTTGGAGAACACTCAAAATGAATAACCCTTTGGGCCTATGGAGTTGGGATCCTTTGGCCTCATCCTATGACTATGGGGGGCAAAACCTCATACACAGTGCCTATGAGGCACGTTAGTTTGTCCTTGGGCGCTTGAACGCTCGTGACCCTTGTTATTCCACTTGGGGGTTCAAAGCGCCTTCGGCTGCCCAGATTTTCTGGGAAAAATCTGGGACGCCATCCGTTATATCAAGGAAAAAATTGCGGATCACTCGAAGACTGTTTCAGTCTTAACTTCAAGAAAGATCGTTCTACAGAATTATCTAATGCAGTCCACGGAACAGGCAACGACAGGCGGCGCGACTGCGGCGATTTCACGACAATTAGAAACCGCAGCAGAAATCGGGTATTCCACCGATTTCTAACCGCAGATCGACCAAGAGAGTAAAATTTTGGTAATTCCACATCGACTTAATGGTTAGAAATCTGATTCCAGATTTCGCGGGTTAGAGAACAGGGATATCCCGCTGACAGCCGGTGTCAACGGCTTCCGCACGGGTGTGACGGCTCACAGGCCTCCGGGCCATGGGCCATAGGTTCTGAGTACCGCTTCACTGTGAGGACGCGGCCCACCCCCCCCCCAACAGTGGCACTCCGTCTCACAACACGTCGTGCGCGTCGTAAGCGTTGCGCGCGTATTCCACGCGTGGCTCTCCATGTGTCCCCGGAGCCACACCGATTCGTTCTGCGCGTTCCGGACGTTGTGCGCGTCGTAGAACCTTTTTTTAAATTCGTCCAGAACGCCTAGAACATTTCATGTGTCTCTCATCACAAATGATGTCTCCGTAGACAAAGGAATATGCAGCGACCGGGGGAGACAATTTGTGGGCTCCTGGTTCAAGAGCATGTGCAAGCACATGGGTATTCGACATGCCAAGACCGTGGCGTATAATAGCCGGTCAAACAGCCGCGCGGAGGTCGCCGGGAGGCAAATGTTCGGGAAGTTCCGCCAATTGCACATCGAGGAGCCGGAGAGGAATTCATTTTACTCCCTTTGGAGGGTTTTACAAGCCTTCCATGACTTACCGGGGCCTACGGGATTGTCTCCGCACCGCATTTTCTTCTTACCGGATCGAGTGTCTCGAACTCTCCCGTGGATGAACCATGGCAAGGTTGCTCGGGATGCTGAAGCCATGATGAGTGAAGCGGATGCCACAGCGGCCAAGTTGTGCAAGTCCTTGCATGATGCGCATTAGCGGAGGGCCAAATACTTCAAGGAAGAAAAGATCCACAAGTACTCCCTCAGGGACACCGTTTAGGTGGAGCGCCATCACAAGGATGTGCTAACCCGCCATCGCCAACAATCGTGGTATATTGTATGTAGCAGGGCCAGACCTTCTGGCACTTGTCGTTGGCTGATTGACCTGTGGCGGATCCCTTTTGACTGCTGGGGTTGGTCTTCGGTGGATCCCTTTTGGTTACGGTGATGTGTTCTTGGCCGATCCTGGGTTGACTCGGCCGGTTTGACTGCCTTTCTTGACGTTATCACACCTCCTGGGTTGAATTCGGCCGGTTTGCCGTTGTCACACCTCCTGGGTTGAATTCGTCTCATATCAGTACCAACCTTGCCGCTGTCACTCCCTATGATCCTGCCAGTTGCTTTCATCTCCGTCTCCAAAGATTTGCTCCACAGTAAAATATAATAATAAAATTTACCTCCGAAATACCAAACTTGCCCTTGCAATCAAGGAAGCCCTGCACGTCGCCGAACACGATAAATACTGCAACTCAAGCATTGATTCTCGTGTTCCAACGTTCTTGGCAGTCCTCTGGATCTTCGAAGGCCTTGCCGGCCACGAATAATATTACGACCCTTGCAGGGTCCCCCACAGGAGCTCACATGATGGCACCTGCGAGCACAGCAATATACAAAGCTGGAGAACTTTATAATTAAAAAAAATGGCAACCCAAAATTCGTAAAAATAAAGCCTCTTTATAAACTGTGCTGAGCTGTCATAATGCGCATCGCGACTTGTTGCACTCTGTCGCCTGCGAAGGCGACGCACCTTTATCTGCTTTATATGACAGAAAAAAAACTATCAAACGACAGCCGGGAGGACTGTCCATACGGACCGGCTTCACCCCCCTTCGAGGAATGAACTCACAGTTCATCGGACCCAACTTCCTCTGACTGACAAGCAACAAATAAACACAAAATAGATATAAGCAACCGATCGACGACGCAAACAAACATCAAACAGGCTGGCGTGGTCCATACAACGGACCCGACCCGGAAACAGTCAGAGCGGTGGATGCACAGTGACAGAAAGGTTGCTCTTGCACAAGGTGGCCCAATTTCAATATAAAATTAAACCAAAAAACATACATAGCCGACTCATGGCAGAAATGTCGGCTTTAAAGATTGCTGTCGAAACGACAATCAGTTCATGCCCTGCAGCACTTCCATTACGAAGGGAAACTCGTCGTCGCTGTCTTCCTCATCGTCAGTACAGGACGCGTGACCCCGCCACGCTACCGATATTGGCTCACTCGTCGCAGCCTGCGTTCTGGTGTTGATCCCTGCGGCATACCGAGGGTAGCTGGACACGGCACGTCGTTCTGCGTGGATCTTGGCTTCTCGGGATCCATTTGACGTGTCGCTGTCCTCAGAGTTCGTGGTCGTGGAATTCTCCGGCGTCGGTTCTTGAAGTCGCAATGGAGAGTCCTCCAGGAAAAACTCTGAATTCCCGGCTAAATTCATCCACTCGCGGTACGACGAACTGCACGATACCTGGGACGCGGGTATGGAACGGTCTTCGGCTTCCAAATACTCTGCAGCTTCTTCCGACTCCATCCACGCCCGATATGACGATGTCCACGATCCCTGTGACTCATTGTGAGTTGTTGGTGACACCGACGTTCGGTCTTCATCGTCGGAGCGCGGGGAGTCTTGATCACTCATCAAATCTCTCCGCTCGTCGCTGACGCGGCCACTCCTTCAAAGCTGACGCTCCGGCTTCGCTCATAGGCTCCTGCTGAACACCCTGCAAGGTGGGCAGAGCCAAATAAGATTATTCTGTAGCAGGGGCAAACCCTCTGGCCCTTGTGGTTGGCTGATTGACCTTTGGCGGATCCCTTTTGACTGCTGGGGTTTGTCTTCGGTGAATCTTTTTTGGTTACGGTGATGTGTTCTTGGCCGATCCTGGGTTGACTCGGCCGGTTTGACTGCCTTTCTTGACGCTATCATACCTCCTGGGTTGAGTTCGGCCGGTTTGCCGTTGTCACACCTCCTGGGTTGAATTCGTCTCGTATCAGTACCAACCTTGCCGCTGTCACTCCCTATGATCCTGCCAGTTGCTTTCATCTCCGTGTCCAAAGATTTGCTCCACAGTAAAATATAATAATAAAATTTACCCCCAAAATACCAAACTTGCCCTTGCAATCAACGAAGCCCTGCACGTCGCCGAACACGATAAATACTGCAGCTCAAGCATTAATTCTCGTGTTCCCACATTCTTGGCAGTCCTCTGGATCTTCAAAGGCCTTGCCGGCCGCGAATAATCTTACGACCCTTGCAGGGTCCTCCACAGGAGCTCACATCATAGCACCTGCGAGCACAGCAATATACAACGCTGGAGAACTTTATAATTAAAAAAAATGGCAACCCAAAATTCGTAAAAATAAAGCCTCTTTATAAACTGTGCTGAGCTGTCATAATGCGCAGCGCGACTTGTTGCGCTCTGTCGCCTGCGAAGGCGACGCACCTTTATCTGCTTTATATGACAGAAAAAAAACTATCAAACGATAGCCGGGAGGAGTGTCCATACGGACCGGCGTCAATATCTCAGGGGTCATCGTGCGCAAGATCGGGCAAGACGTGTATGCCGTCCAGGTGGGAGACAACAAAATCCTGGATCGGGAACATACACAACTCCGACCACGGGCGCCGGATCCAAGCGGGCGAGCGGTGACGTTTCAGTTCACGGCGGGAGACTTGGACTCCGACGATGACGGTAAGGAGGATGACCACACAGCGGAGCGAATCCTAATGGACAAGCCGGACCCCGCCACGCCGGGGGGGAGGCTATACAAGGTTCGTTTGAAAGGATTTGCCGCTTCGCGAGACTCGTGGGAGCCCCCGAGCAGTTTCTTGCCGAGGTATACCACGGTGTGGCTGGACTACCAGAAGAAAAAGGGGATTAGTCTAGATGTCAAGGACGTCTTGGTGCATTTGATCATGCACGAACGGGATTGAGTGCCTCTCCCTTCACCGTTGACGCGATTGCTTATTTTTGCTTAATTTGCCGCATGGATGCACATACCATGGCTCAATACGTCCCAAGTACCACCCACCCCAATTTCTTTGACATGAGACGGGCATATGGAACCAAGATCAGTCTTGGATTGTGTTCAAATTTTTTTGTGTGCACAATCGGACGCCGCTTGCTCGGGAGATTCCTACAGATAAAGAATTGTCAAGACCCACTCATCTTCGCTATTTTTTGGTGGAGCCTTTGGTAAGTGCATCAGCGGGAGCGACACCCCCGCTATATGGGATCTTTCGGGGATTTCTGGGTTGGAATTCCAGGGTCTACGGGGGATATGAAGTTGATATTTATTTGTTTGGATCTCCTCATCCACTTTGCTTTGTTGCTTTGTTTTTGCTATTTTTTTTTAGCGATTGCACCTATTTTCAGGTTGCCGGACGCAATGCGGACCACCGGTTGTGCTAAATCCCTCCCCAACTACTACTTTTTTTTTAGCACACGACGTTCTATTTTTAGAACACTTGCGCTATTTTTAGCTGCAAAATTTCTATTTTTAGAACTCCACCATACCGGCCCCGTTGTGTGTTTCGTCTGAATCCGCAGCGTCCAAGTAGCTGTCGCCGTCGCATTGGTGAGGTCGGTTTCCCTCCAAGGTCCCTCAGTTTGGAGATCTCAGTTTTTTGCGTGCGCTATTTTTAGTAACAAATGTTACTATTTTTAGTAGAAAATTGTTTTCTCATTTCTCCGCATGTTGGGCACCTTGGGACCATCCGACTAGATCCAGGACCGTTTTTTCGCGAGCCAGACGCGATGGCGACGTCCGTTCGAGCTCATCTTGCACCTGGAGTCCGATGACTCCGAAAATTGTTGAAAAAAAAAATTCGGAAAATTTTTCTCCGACAAAAAAAAAATTTCTCTGCATTGTTTGTGTCTACACTTGTCATGATGGATGATGACCCCCCCCAAACGCCAATGTTTCCCGGAGGAAGGCCATTACTCTCATGTCTCTTGGTGGGAGTGCGGGTCATGTGACGGGTTGAATTTTGGCGGCGGCGGCATTGGCGGCGTCAGATTCAGCCGACCACGGGTCAAACCACCGACCAAGGGGGCTCCGGTCGGCTGCTTTACCATTCGGCCACTGCTTGGTCTAGAGTGAAGTGTCGCCCCACTGCGTTGGGACGCATCTGCCACTGACCAAAAACCCAAACTGTTTGTTTCTGTCAGACTCACTGCTGGCCTGGTGCAGGGACTGAATGGCTGACTATCAACCTCTCTTCGAGGTGCACTGCCGAAGGCAATACAATTTGCGGACTGGTGAAGCCAGTTCGGATCCCAATTGAGTGCGGTGTTCTATTTTTGAGCGATTTCCGCGATTTCAGCTATTTCGGCTATAGTTCCAGGAGAATTCCGAAATTATATTATTTATAAACCACAAGATGGAGGATTTAACATTTCTTGTTCGGACAGGGCCTGCTGTGTGTGCGCGCGCTCTTCTCGTGTTCCTGCTGGCGCGCGCGTGCTGTGTGTTCCTCACTGCGGGCCGATCGTCTGAAAATTCTTCCAAACGGGTGCTGATAGTGTTAGATCTATCATGTGGAAATGGGAATCACTTATCCAACCGGAGGAAGACTATGTGACAGCCATAGTACGTACGTTGATCGCTTCTGTGGGCAGTGTTGAGGGAGTACCTCCGGGGAAACCGAGACCGTCCTTATCTCTGCTATGGTGGTATTAGTAGTCACGGCAAAACGTACCAGTCACATGGGGTGTCTTCCGAAGGGGACGAGAGGTGAGACCAAAGGAAGCAGAGGTAGGCGCACCGGAAGGGAAGAAAGTACGTAGGTCGTTGCTCTGCAATGCAAAGCAATTTCTCATTCTTTGACTTATCATTTGTTTGCTTTGCATATGTCATGACAACTTGATCTCCCATGGAATCAAAGAGGGTCAATCTTTGGTGACTGTGTGTGCTGAACATGTGGTGTGCACGTGCAATGGGTGAACATGCTAAAGGGGGAGAATTGCACTTATGCCCTGGTTGTTAACCTCTCATTTGTTGTCTTACTCCGGTGACCTTCGGTGAATTCATGGCATTGGTTGAACACTTCGGTGAATTCATATCATTGGTCGAACACGGTTGGTGATCCACTATCCCTCCTCTGTACACATGAAGTATGTCATTGCATGAGGATAGCTCATTTGATTTGGCCATAGGGTGTAGGGATAATCCTCAATCTATGTCGGTGATTCTCACTTCAAGGGCATGCATGCCTTCATGGGTCATGGCTAGGCGAAAGTCTCTCTCCATATGCATGCTCCCATGGGTCATGGCTAGGCTATGCGCTCGGGATTGAGTTTTGGTGAGGTCAGGTTCTCCCTCCTGGGCCATGGATTGGTTAGGTTATCTCTCTTCGGCCATGGATTGGTTAGGTTCTCTCTCCTGGGCATGGATGGGTTAGGGTCTCTCTCTCAGTGCATGGACTGGGGCGGGACCATCTCTCTCAAGGCCTGGATTGGGGCGGGACTTCTGTCTCTTGGAGGCGGGACAATTTCTCCTTTGGATAGGACAGTCTCACCATGTGTCAGATGTGCTCTCTTTCGACCCGGGATATCTCTCCATGCGCTCTCTCTGCGGGCTGGGTCTAGGTCTCTTCATGTGACCCGGGGCATCTTCTTATCCAAGCACACTTACCTGATCTCTCTCCAAGTAGCATGCATTGAATTGGTTCGGTGTCACACGAACATGCAATTAGGCAATATTGGTTTCACATGTCCATGTGTGGATGGTTTCTAATGCACATGACGACTGTGGTTGCCTATGCCATCGGGTCCTAAGCAATTAGGCACCAAGTGGTGGGACCGAGTGGCATGTCCAAGCATGTGAGGGCATGGGACGTGTGTCGTGTGTTGGCTTTACATTTTGTCTGTGCCTTTGGTTCGCGATACTCTAACCGCAGGAGCGCAGCAATTGGTACGCAGCATACACTAAACAGGTGAGGTTTGGTGGGCTGGCCCTTCTTGATGTGTTGTTCGCGAACAGCAAGTAAACCCACCAAGTCCATTCACTTGCTGGCCATTGTGTATGTTATTGCTAAGTGATAGGCACCCGGCGTCCGGGGTGAAGTACCGAGGCATTGCCAGCAAGATGATATATGGACTGTGTCAGACACGCCAAGTGTCAGGTATTGCCATGAGGTCACTCTCCTGACTCATATTTGGTGATCCTCATTGCAAGCTCTTGGCCTACTGAGTGATTCAGTCCGTGGCTCGGCGCGAGACCTTGAAAGGACCGGCAATCCCTGATTTGACGCAGCCCACAGTTTTTGTAACAGAGGACAGATCTTTTGCGCTTTGTATGGCTTGTCCGTCGCCAAACATCGCAGTGAAATACCCCGTGTCTCGGCATCCGTTGCCGGATCCGCCCTCGAGGACCCCCGAGGAGTATGAGGCCACAGACTACTGTTTGGTGGAGGACATTTTGCCATCGGACCTGGTGGATCAGTTGTGTGCCCTGCAGTTGGAGGGAGATGAGAATTGGGAAGACATTCTCCTTCAGGGCCACAACCAAGGTTATGGGCGCCGGCAAACAAACAACTGGCTCCCCTTGGCAATCAAGTGGCATTTGCTGCGCATTTGGGCAGACCTTTTTGCAGTGCTGGATGACCTGGTGGACAGAGAGTCCCAGTTGGTTGAACGGATGGACGCCCCCCCCTGGAGGGGCTACCAATGGCTGTACTCCCCCTAGCTTGTGAAACCTGCGGATCGATATTTCTGCGACCTTTGAAAGAAATTTTCGAATCAATTTTGTGCGAATTTGCCAGCCTGCTGCAGCATAATGAATTTTTATGGCCCAGTTCTGCGACGATTTGTCACCGCGCGCTGCGGCTTTCCGCTCAGATTTCAAATCTGATTTGGGTTCTTGGGGCAAGACTTTTTGAAGTTTCAACATTCTCCTGTGCATCATGTCTGCAATTTTTGCACTCCGGGGCATGATGAATTTCTGATTTTTGGAAGGGCAAAAATGCTGTGTGTGCGGGTAGGGCTGGTGGTGAGCAACAGACTTTTTGTTGGGCATTAACAGACTTTTTGCAGGGTAACACTAGGTTTTGTGTCCGCGGGACAACAGACTTTTTGCCTGTCACCAACAGCATTTTTTACCAGCACTTCTTTGGCACCATATGACACGCATCCTGCATATATGGCAGGGTACAGTAATGGGTTCCACACCAATGCCTTTTGCTTTCGTCATGTATTCTTTGCCGTATGCCGCGTGGGAGTATTCGTACGAGGAAAACATAGAAACCATGGGACACGGCGCCGAAGGCGCCGAAATTTTTTTCTTTTCCTATTCGGGCATAGTGGAGGCGATAGAGGCTAAAAAAATTTAGCAGATAAATTGCCTCAAAATATCCGCTAATCCGCGGTGCTATGGAATAATTTTTATTTTTTTTTCCCGCTAATCCGCGGGTAGGCCGTCGAAAAAAATAGTTAGTAGGTCTTACAAGCTAGGTAGTCTGGCAGGACTAGTTGATGTTAGTAAGAGCATGGGCAAGGACCTGCGTGAGGCCTGTGAGGCTTGTGTGACCATGTTTGGCAATGGAGATGTTGCAGAACGGTTCACCAAATGGCAGTAGACCGCCCCCAATTGTGTTGTGCATTGTTTCGTCTCTTGTGGGTGTCCAAGTGAGGCAAAGGCGATGCATAAGGAACATTTTTGTACCACGGAAACACCACAAAAAATAACGGAAATATCACGGAAATGCCACGGAAAATCACGGAAAATCACGGAAGGGTTTTTTCAGGCCCCAATCACGGAAATAGTAGAAGCCCTGATGAGACCCACTTTTTGGAGCTTTCGAGGGAAGCGGGGGATGGGGTGGGGGGCAAAAATGTCGAAAAATAAACCCACTCATTTTTTGGGTCGAACATCATGAATCTTTTCTTTTTTTTCAACTTTGAGCCCAAAAGGTGTTTGGGGGGGGTCCACCCAATGGATATGATACACAACCTGCTTATGCAGCTTTTCACCCTGGGCAGCTCAAAAATCGAACTTTTGGAAACTTATTTTTTTGATACCGTGATCACCTAAAATGACCATCCAAGATATGTAAAGCATGTTTTAGGCCGCATTCATGTGTTTTTCACCCTATTTGGGTATTGGGCGCGCTGGTTGGGGGGGGGTGTCCCAGGGGATTGGTACACAACTTGCATATGCAGCTTTTCACCCTGGGCGGCTCAACAATTGAAGTTTTGGTAACCTTTGTTTATACTGCGATCACCTAAAATGACCATCCAAGGTATGCAAAGTATGGCTTAGGCTGTATTCATGTGTTTTTCACCCTTTCTGCGTGTTGGTTGCGGCGGGGGGGGGGTGTCAAACGGGATTTGTACACAACTTGTTTATGCAGTTTTTCAGCCTATACAACCCAAAAATGGAAGCCTCCAAAATCTATTTTTCTGATATTGTGACCACCTAAAATGACCATCCAAGATATGTAAAGCAATCTTTAGGCCGTATACGTATATGTACTTTTTACCCTTTTTTGGGTGTGTGTTGCTAGGATTGCAACGTAAGTTATAAACGTAAGTTACGACGTAAGTTACGGCCGTAAATTACGTAACTTACGGCGATCATAAATTACGGGCCGTAACTTACGCCCCGCCCAAATTTTTCGCCACCCCTTCTCCATAGCCCTCTTTTCATACACATGAAGACTAAAGGGGCTTTTTGGGATGAATACACCATTGTTGAGTTCAAAGATGATGGGAAAACACCCAAAACGGTTCAATGTAAGCACCCTGGTTGTGACTACCGCAAGGCTGCGAATCAAAACCGGATGCTTCAACATTGGAGGGACAAACACACTCAACCTGAAGAGGTCGAAGATGCCCTACCCGTGGATACTCCTCTAGATACTCCTGAGGACGTTGAAGTAGGTGCCGAAGTATGTGATGCAACGCAAGCGTTCTGGACACCACCACCAAAGAAGCAATGTAGAATTGCTTCGTACCTTGACCGGACGTTCACGGAAACCGAACAGGAGAATGCAGAGATGGCTCAAGCGTTCGCGGTGGTTATGAATGGTCATAGTTACTACAGTGTAGAGCGACGATGGACAATCAACTTCATTAACGCACTACGTAAGGACTACATCCCCCTCGCGGGATGTCGCCAAGGCGTCCAAAATGGTGGAGGAGCGTCATAAAATGTTGTTGCAACCGCGTGCTTTGGTGGCCAACCTGCTGCATCCATGGAGCACAGGTACCGGGGCCAGAATATGACCCCTGAGATGCGTGGCAAGGAGGTGCGCGCCGTCCATGGTCTTGGCCGCGACCTTGAAGTGAATGTGCCCTCCTTGGAAGAGGTTTTGGCATTTGTCGGTGAAACCGGTGCCTATCAGAACAGCAGCTCCGTCTCGTGTCATCCATTTTTGTTTTGGGCAACCTTACATGTGGATAGCTGCATTGCTCCGCTCGGCAAGCTTCTAGCCTCCATCCCCGCTTCTCAAGCCTCGGTGGAGCGTGTGTTTAGCACCGCCGATTGGTTGGCAACGAATAGGGATCGGTTGGGTTTCCGGAAGCTTGCCCGTGACACGTTCATCCGCTACAACCACAGCGCTCTTTCGAAGCGGTAGGTGAAACCCACAACCAATGAATTCAGATTGCGATTTGTCTCCCCTCTTGCACACTTGGGAAGGTGGAAGGTTGTGGCTCGCCCATGGGGGCCCCACAACAGTTGCCAACAACTCCCCCTCCCCTCACCCCCCCTACAAAAGCGGGAAAAGTACAATTTTTGGCAAAATTACATGCTTTTGGCGTAAAACCTTGGTCCCGACCATAAATTACGTAATTTTTGTAAGTTACGGCGTAAGTTGCGGCGTAAGTTACGGCCCGTAATTTAAAAACCTTAAATTACCGTAATGTATCAATCCTATGTGTTGCTTGGGGTAGGTTCTCTGCGAGATGGACTTGCAACAGAATTTTGCAAAACACATCACCTCGCAGAGGTTGTTAGATCAAAGCTAGGCAGGCCCGTGTATATATGGGAAAGCGCCACATACCCCCGGTTTTGGGCCTTTGTAGGGCTATTCGCGTACCTTACCCCAAGGGGTGAAATTGTTGGTTTAAACCCTTTTGAAATCATTATTTTGTCCAATAAACACATCACCCCATGAGTTTTTGGTCCGGACCTCCCCTAGACCCCCCCACATGAAACCCACTTTTTGGAGCTTTTCAGGGAGGTGGGGGGGGGTCAAAAATGTCGTAAAAGAACCCCCCCCCAACCCACCCATATTTTGGGTCGAAAATCATGAATCTTTTGGCTTTTTTCAATTTTGGGTCAAAAAGGTGTTGGGGGGGTCGGTCACCCAATGGAGTGGTACACCACCTGCGCGATGTCATGCTTACGTTGCGGGGTGCCGCGGACACAAGGGTGGTTTTCATATCTCTGCAGGATGATCCCCCAGAAGAATCTCTGCAAATTGCACCGGGGACGAGCCATGGCTACCACACGTCCAACACGTGGTCCAGCAAAAGCGTGACAGTGTTTTGCTAATGGATGGAACGTTGATCCATCGTGGAGCTGGCGGGCTGGGGAGGACGATTTTTTCCCCCTTTGTGCTGGAAAAATTCCGCACAGCCCCAAATGTGGTGGAACTGGAGAATGTCCCGGATCTGATGTTTGTTGAGCCACATTGAGCCAGAGGAACCGGAGGTGGGAGAGGCGGAGGAGGACCCCCTGGCAACCACTTCAGGCAGTGATTTGCAGCCCCGTGCACCACCTGTTGGTCGGCGCCCCTGAAAGCGCCCCCGGGGATGGAGAAGAAAGTCCCCTACATGGGTAACGTGTGGGTCATTGGGACTGGGGTTGGAACCGCTGCCATTAGCGTGTGCCCATTCACGATGGAGGGACTCGGGCTAGAGGAGGAGAATGCCGAGCAGTGCTGGATGCCCTGGTACCATCGCTGGTTGATCCCCCCTCCGATGGCTGACAACATGGTGCGGGTCCCCGTCGACCCCGGTTGCGAAGCTGCGCCAGCCAGCGGGGGGGGGGGGTTCAGCCGGCCACCTAGCCAGCCACCCAGCCAGCCACCATTGCTTTGTACATGCATGTTTGCCTCACCGCCCTTGCTCTCAAGATCTCAAGATGATGTCACCGATCAACGGAGTGTGTGGTAAAATTTCCTTCCCTTTAAACAAGGCACATCATGCATTGGGATGGGGTTTTTGGTTGTTTGCTTGTGTGGGAATCCGGACCTAGTGGTCCAGTTGCACAATCACCAACACAATTGCCGTTGCATTGTGTTGTAGCGTCCCAATCTCCCACTAACGGCAAGCATGCATGGAGATGCCCCAGTGCATGCATTTTTTGAATAAGAAAAAATGTGTCGACAGGACCGGGGATGTAGAATGGCCGAGCCCCATCCGCGTTGGGGTCCCAAGATGGGACGCGGTACACTCACACTTGCTACAATCATATAGAGAGGCCAAAACTTGTTTTTCTTGGTTCGCGCTTATTTAGGTGTTTGTTATAATTAGGCGTTCCGTTTTGTGATTAGTGCATGCGCATGCCCCTTTCCTTTGTGTAGTGTGCTTTGTTGTTTGCGCTATGTCTGAACCATCTCCGGAGTATGGCCCCGATTTTCGGGTCAAGGCTTGTGGCGGGAAATACCTCGTTACTGCCAAGATCGGGGTTCATTGGACTTTAGCCGAACTTTTATACTACAAATATTGTCGTCCCGGCAAAGTCCCCTGTGTGCAGTTGCACATTCGTTTGATACTGCAATTCTATGTTTTGTGTTCTTGGTCTTTATAGGAGGTTCCGAAGGCAAGGCGCCTTGGAGTATGAGCTAAGGGTGTTCTTGAAAGGTGGCCGACCCCCCCCCACCCTTGCAAACCCATCCCCATACGCACACCATGCGTGAGAAGAGGCGGTACAATGGTGCACTACGTATTTTGGCTGTTTTCCAGGAGCGGCCAGCCAGCCAGCCAGCCAGGGGGGGGGGGGGAGGGGGGGGGTTTCCAAAGCCTCCCAGCCACCTAGCCGCGGCTAGGCGCAGCTCGTGCGTCTACTTTGGGTTCTGACCCGACAGCCTCGTCCTCACCCGCGCAGGGATAGCCGATGCCCAAACAATGCATTTTACGCGCGCAGAAACGGGGTAATTACACACCTTCTCGTTACATGGGCACCTGTATTCCTTCTTCTTGTTGTCATACTTGACCTTGCCGTCAGACTCGGCTTGCATGCTGGGCATTGAGGCGGTATAGTGCATCGCCATTGAAGCCCAATGCATGTCACGGGCGCTAGACTTTTGCGGGTGTGAATAAGGGTTGTGGGGCTATAGTAGTGGGAAGTCTGGTATTATGCTCTGTGATGTCAAGGGATGAATGGGGATGAGTGCACCAGGTCCAGACTACATGTATGTGTTTATCCCCTTGGGATCTTGTGTCCACATGCCTTTCTCTTTCCGTCTGTATATTATTAAGTTGGGATACATGATATAGCGCAAGGAGACAGGTCTTAGTATGATTCCATTTCGGGTTTCAAATGGTTTCCCTGTGGTCCCTGGCTCTGGAGGCTAGGGGGTGGATATTGATGCTCACTGTGTGGTTGTTCATACCAGAAGCAGTGACATTGGTTGCTTGCATTGCCCCCTTTGTTATGTTCTGTGTTGCCTTATTCCTCCGGTTGTTTTTTGATTCCATGAGGTCATGAAAGCAGGTCACGGTTGGTTACAATAGTAAGTTGTTGTACCCCAGGTTGAAGTTTGGGTGGGGGGGTGTGAGCGAACTGAGTGTTATTGACTTAGTCACGAATTTCGGGATGATGTTATCGTTATCCGCGCACGGGATGGTGCAGTCGCGACGTGGAGCACTGCTTAAATGTATTTTGGAAAGAAAATGGAGAATTGACCGTGAATCAGGTAAGATAGGCAATAAATTCATTTGATTTAGCGAGACAGTGTCATCTTTTGCTGTCAGGAGTTTGTTTGCCCAGATTGTGAGTGGTCTGGGTTGAGCCTAGGGATATTGTGCTCCCCGTGTATCACAAACGAAACTCCCATCTATGGGACATCAAATCCGGTGAATCTCTTGTGTGGAGCCTCTCTCATTACGTGCGGTGGACTTAACCTCTAAGCCGAAATTGTTGTAAGATTCTGGCTACGTCCCTTTCTTTGGATTATAGTGACCTGTGGCTTCGTCCCTGCACCATGTTTTCTATCTACATCACCTTCTTCATCCTATGGGCATGGCATGCATGTGTTGTTGACTTGGACATTGGAATTGAGGACACCCTCAAACTTCAGACCAAGGTGATTGCTTTAGTCGTGGTGTTCTTTTTCTTCGGTTGCATTTGACTCGAGTGGACAAACCAGTGAAGACATGCATGCAACCAAGCCACGATGGTATGAGAAATTAGACTGTTAGAGTCTTCCTTGTCACAAGTGTAGTCTACACAAGCTTACTCAATTTCCTCAAGAGAATGGTGGTTGGGACACGCTTTTTATCCACAATTTGGCTTCTACGAATTGGTAAAATTTTCCTCATGACGATTAGAACACTCAAAGGGGCCTTGACAATTCCATTGTAACTACGAAGCCAACCCCAGATACTGTACATTCGCCAACTCCTGGTCAACTCCATGTCGAGAGCATTCAACTTGCTTGTACTTGTGCACTGTGTTGTTGCTACGCCTTGTGCATGAAATGTGAGGAACTATCTATTTTTTACAGCTGTTGGTTGCGTTGCTTTGTTGATATATTGCAATATGTGGGTTTTTGGGGGTCGAAGCCAAACTTTTTGGAAGCCAAGTCAAAGTTGGCGCGCCAACTTGGCACGTGGCGCGCGCCAACTGCAAAGTTGGCACGCCAACTCAAGAGTTGGCGCGCGGGTTTGGCGCGCGCCAACTGCCCCATTCTTCCTGTTTGTTTGCACCCCGTACCCCTTACACCCTTCATTCATTCCCTTTGCCTTCTAGGCATCTCATCGCTTTATTCTTCTTATGCCTGCAAAGCAACCCAAGAAGGGCAAGGGGAAGAAGGTGACAGTCGTCCCTGACCCCACGTCTGCCCCCGCCAACCCCGAGGTGCAGGCGGTGCTCGACGCCCACATCGCCAACACCGGCTCCGAGCACTTCCCCGCGGGCTATTTTCCCATCCCCTACACCCTCACCCCCCCCGGACGCCGAATCCTTCCCCCAGCTCCCCCCCCTCCGCCAACCCCTGGAGGTCGCCCTCTTCGGCAAGTGGGATCAGCCGGGCAATCCCTACTTGGTCTGGCGAGTTGACGCCACCCGCGTCAACTTCGCCCTGACCAGGGGGGTTCTTAGCAGGTTCTGCTGTGCCGTGATGGGGCGGCACCCCACGACGCTCGCGGTCGAGTTGAAGCTTTCTCAAGTCAGCCTTGAGGGCCTCAACAAGACCCTGAAGCTGTGCACTGCTGCAGCGTCAAAAGAGTTCGTCAACGTTCTCGCGCTGCAGGAGAAGCTGCCTAAGGGTCTCGACCCCGAGGAGCAGTGGCTGTGGGTGGATCCAGTCAAAAAAAGTGGCTGGACGCACCGCAGTGCCACCAACGCCGTCGTGCGGTACCAGACGGTGATGGTGCAGGCGTGGGATGCAGTAGCTCCCACGGAGTTCTCCACCAACCGTCGCCTGCGCACGCACATCCCTGACATCACCCACCCAACCCTCTACAGCACCAATTAACGCCCCCTTCACCATGCTTGGCATGGGTTGCCCCCATCCCTCCTTCCACAACTCTCACCCCGTCGCCACCCACGACATCCCCAACCCCCAAGTCCGGACTTGGCGCGCCAACTCGGGAGTTGGCGCGCGCCAACTTGCGACTTGGCGCGCCAACTTGTGAATTTGCGCGAGCCCAGGCCCGGGAATCCAACTTTGGGACTTTTTTACCGTGTAGAAGTGTTTTCAGCACGAGAGGGGCATGAAACCCGGGGTTCTTCAGGGTAAAAAGTTTCCATTTACACCAAAAAGGAGGAAAAAATCCCTAGGTAGCCAGTGTAACAACATAATAGACACCCGCCATGATTTGGCTGCATTCCGAAGCAAGTTGGCGAATGTCTCTTGGCTTCGTAGTTACAATGAAGCCTAAGGCTTGTGTCTTCGAATGACTTTAAACTTACCCTGGTAGCAATCCTATGGAGTCCGTTAGCGTTACACACGAGAACATCTGCCGGTCCAAACAATTGCCTGCAGATTGTGTCCGCAGGATGCTCCAGTGATGGCACCCGTTGTGGGATGAGGTGCACTTATCGCGTCCAACACCACTGTGTTAGTCAATGTATCTCGTCGATGAGGACGATGAACCCCTTGCTTCTGCAAATGAAAGTATGTTGTTGTGTTACCCACAAGCAGCTTCACGCTCTCCCCGGGGGCAACCCAAACATAATATTGTAAGCGCCCAGGCATGCATATCTTTCGCATTTGTATGCATGTGCAAAGGCACAAAGTCGTGCACTTCAGTACTTATGTTTATATTCCTTTGGCTACTAGCACAACAGTCTTGTACGGTCTGGATTTTTGTGCAAAGTGTGACTTTTGTGTGAAAAGTTGGGTCAGGGGTATTTGCATGTGGCGGATCTTGTGGTTTTGGTGTTTTTTTATGATTCAATGAAGGATTAGAGTTTTGCATGTGGACCAGTTTGGCAGATCACAAGACCGGTCTAGACCGGTCTTTGTACCAACTCAAACGAACTGGGCGGTCCGATCAGTTTGCGCAGCTCACCACACTTCACACAACATGCACATAGGACACACCTACAGAGCGTGCACACACATACCATGTACTCCACACGTTGTATGGATGTTTCCCCAGGGTACTCAGGGTATTAGAACACCTTAACATTGCATGATGGGCATGTAAATGTAGAGCAATTGTGACAGATCACCTTATGCAGTTTGTCCAGAGACCGGTCTACACCGGTCTGGACCGGTCTCGGATTCAACTAGAATAAACCGAGCGGTCCAACTACTTGGTCGTTACAATGCAGTTTATGGTGGTGCAGGTGTTTTGCACTCTCCTTGCTTTGCCATGCTTGTGTATGCATGCTCCCAAAAGGACTTTAGGCCACTATGACAGTTTAATACGCTTTGCCGTGTAGGAAATTCTGTTTGGGAGATTTCGCGCAGTTGGTGTGCAGACCGGTCTGGACCGGTCTTCATCTAAACTGAAATGAACGGGCCGGTCCGACCGGTTCGTGCAGTTCGTGCAATTTGTGCCTTTTTCTAGTGTTCAAGATGTTTTTCCACCTTTTTGCTTTAGTTTCTTCGTTGCCATGCCTGTGGAAGGTCCCAGCCAAGCCCTCCCACATGCCAACAAGGATGATAAGGTGGTCCCCCGGTCCTTCAAGAACATTGACAAAGGGCAATGGGTAGTTTTCTTGAAGAAAGGCTCACACGGAGCCCGTTTCAGTGGGTTGGTGTCCAAGGTCGAAAAAAGGGATACAAGGATTACAAGGTTTTTACTTCTTCTGCGCCAACTGCATAAAACGAGACGAACTGATTGAACCGACCGGACCGAACCGTTCATTTCACTTCGTGTAAAGACCGGACCGGACCGGTCCGGACCGGTCTTTGAACAAACTGCATAAAACGCGCTAAACTGGGCGGTCCGACCGGTTCGACCTGTTTGTACCCGTTTTTGATGTGAACTGTATAAACTGCATAAACTGCTCGAAATGCTTGGACCGGCTCGTTTAGATCATTTTACGCGGTTTGTTCAAGGACCGGTCCGGACCGGTCTGTACCGGTCTTCTGGTAAACCAAACCGAACCGCGCGGTGCGAGCGTTTTGTGCAGTTCGTGCGGATTGTTGCATTTTTTCCAGGCCGATGACGCCAGCACTCAGGGTTGGTGGTTTTTGCTTCTACAACACTTTGTTCAAACATTGGGACCGTCCCATGTTGTTTGTTCGATGAATTGCTACAATGCCCATTGCATGTGACCTTCTCAATCTGTCAGGAAGAGGCGAACCCCCCCCCTGCCCCCCCCCCCTCCCAAAGAAATAGAAATAGAAGTGCCCCATTGCGAAGCTCCCGCCGTATAATAGAGCTAACGACCCCGAATGCGGCCACCCCTCGGCGGCTCTGGCTGGGGATGGAAGGCATTGTTATGTGGCACAAACAAACACACACGTGCAAACACACAAACACACGTACACCACACATACACACACACACACACACACACAAACGCGCATACACTATGTAGCAAAATGAACTGCGCAAACTGATCGGACCGCTCGGTTTAAGGGGTTTTATGCGATTAGTACACAGACCAGATCAGACCGGGCGGACCGGACAGGACCGGTTTTCCGTGTTCCTGCACAAACTGCATAAACTGCTTGGTTCTGCATAAACTGCATAAACTGCGTAAACCAGCGTAAAGTAGAAGTTTTGCTAGAATAAACTGCGCGATACGGGAAGACCGGGCAGACCAGAAGACCGGACTTTATGAAATGCGTACCTGTAGCCAAAGGAATATCCGTGGCATGGGCCCGAGGATATCGGCAGATATTCGTGGCAGTGACCCGGGATACAGCAGCGATGATATCCATATCCCGGGTCCCGGGTCCCGGGATCCCGGGTCAATGCCACGGATATCCCGTGGCACGCAACAAATCATGAAAAATGTCTGAGGTGTGATTTGTCTCACGGAGCTTCAAGCTTCTTCTTTTTCACACAGTCCCGGAGATCTCTACAAGCATGGAACATATAGCCACATACAGATGGTCTACTGGGAGCCAATCATGTCGGTGACACAAGATTGCGGGCCCAGGAACCAAACTTCGGAGGAAACCTAAGCTTGGCACAAGACATATGGTACACAGCATGGCAAATGTCACACGTGACCGGTCTTTGGCTGCCACATGCATTCTTCTTAATTGCTTCGTCACAACTTCGTCACAACGGTAGCATTGCATTTCATTTTTCACCTGGACTTCCTTTTTCACCTTTTTGGGGGTTTCTCTTCAAATGCAGCGTGAGCAAAAGGAGATGGAATGCCCGACAAACCCTGACTTATTGGGGCCTTGGCAGGTGTTGCTGGGGCGGCCCATGCACGAGAACGGTACATCTCACATTCATATACAATGCTCTCCTTCTCATTGAGCTCACGTACAGGCTCTTTTTCACTCAACTGTGTCAACGGGAAGATTTCATACTCCTTTTCCGCGGTTAGATCAATGATCATCTTTGCAGAGGATGGAGAAGGTGTCCGGTCCTTCCGTTTCTTCTCTACTTTCACTGGACTGAGGCTAACACACACAATGTCATGCTTTGGTGACAAAGTGTCACTATTAGAAGCCTTCTCTTCTTTTGTCAAGTGGTGTTGTGCAGGATGAAAGGCCGTGTACCGAGACAAATGTACATTATGCATGCACGGTGCATGTGCACGTTCACTCGGAGTGTGAGTGAGTGTGTATGGGTGTGCCGGGGATGTAGGCAAATACAGGGCGGCACCCCATGAAGGAGAGGTGCCTAAAGGATACCCGTGAACCTGTGCCTTGTACTGCTTTTGTCTTCGACAGCCTATGACCGGTTACTGAGGAGTCCTGTTTCTTGTGCCCACTTGCGTGTGACTTAGGAGAAGCAGGAATAGGAATAGCAGCAATAGAAGGTTCCGCTTTTACCTCACCTTCCTCCTTTTTATGGTACCGCGGAAGAATCTCAGCGGCCTTTTCAACCCTATCCTTTTATTTGCGGTGATAGACCATGAGAGCTTACTTGAAGCTCTGTGAGACAAATCACACCTTGGACCCATGAGAGAAAACACGTTTCGGATTTGTTCTCCTCCAAGTCGCGAGGCATCAAGGGCCAGGGGAGGGTTGCGCGCAAGGATCCCGGGTCAATGCCACGGCTATGTGCCGATATCCTCGGGCCCCTATGCCACGGATATAAGAATTGTGCCAACTGCCACGGATATCTGCGGATATCCCGGGTCAATGCCACGGATATCGACCTGAGGGAGATATCAGTGGCATTGACCCGGGATATCCGCAGATATCCGTGGCATTGGCACAATTTTTGTATAAAATCCAAATCACCAAGCATCGCCTGCTACCACGCGATCAACACAGTCACAGAGCATTAGCCTACCAGGCCAAGAACCCAAAATGTGCTCACATTCGGGTGCTTGAACTGTGCACCGAAAGACATTGACAGAATACCTCCAATTCAGAATCCCTTTTGAAACTTGGCGTGTGTGTGGAATGGAGCCTCCCAACCTCTTCCACTTGATTCAGCACGTCAAAATTAGCGGGGGAGGGCTTTGACCTTGAAGGGCTTATTACTGGCCTGCTTCAGAACCCACATTTATGTGCCTTGGAGGTATTCTCAAGTATACTTAAGTATTATGTTCCCCAAAATACTTAAGTATACGCGCGTACACTATAGGTAGACGCGCGTATACTGGAGTTATACGCGCGCATACGTTCCGTATACCTACGATATACGCGCATATATCTAGAGTATTCCATGGCTGTTGGTGGTCTAGAGATATGCCTCTTGGACTTGCAAACGCCAAACGTGGGTTCAATTCCCGCTATTCATGGTTGGTACATGTTCTCTAGGGTGGAGGGTGGTCAATGAGGACGACGAGGACGACAAGAGGGGCTGGCGATGAGGACAATTACCACCCGGCTACCACAACCATATGCGGTGACCACCGGCTAAACAAGACTCACCAGCCGAGCCATCCTTCTCCTTCGCTTGCACACTTGGCACGAAGAATGCAGTTTAGAACTCATTTGCAGTGTCCAAGGTAGACTTCAGCCGCACCCCTCTATGCACGATGAGAAATATTCCTTTATCTCAGTTACGTACGGGTAAGTACATGGTGTGGGGTAACGTATTCCTCCCTTTCTTTCTTTGAGAAAACAGCAAATTTGTGTTGCAAGGTGGGGTTACAAGTGCGGTTACCCACGGTAACGCAAGCGGTAACGGGCCCGGTTACACGGTGTTATGTGTTACCTAGTTACAACTAAGTGCAGTCACGCACCCGATAACGGGTTCGGTTACAGCACAAAACCACTACTTGTTATGCTATCTTGTCGTCCCTACGCTGTTACCACAGTAAACAGCAAGTGCACAACAAAACAAGCATGTTCACAGACTATTTCCGAGAGTACTTGGTGTCAAAGTATCTCTTGTGCATGGGGATGCCACATTGTCCACAATAGAAATGAGTGCGCCCGTGTCACACACTATATACGCCAGGGGTCGCCATGCGAATCGGAATATGTACATCCTGAGCCGGTGTTTCAAAGTGGTGTGGCACAAGGTGCTCAGCAAGGTTCCCTGAAAATCCCAAAGGGAAGTCTTCCGTGGGACTAGAACACTTTGTCAACAAATTGTGAAAGTATTCACGATGGAATACCTTATAACAAAGGCGAGGACTGCATGCCGCCATGACTTGAAACGACCGATTTCTCGGTGTTCTAGGGCCATTTAGTTGGCGGAGTCAACGCCATTCGCCAAACCACGATAGGCCGCAACCACTAGGGGAAGCTCATAGCCATTCTTGTGTTTTGTGAATTGGGAGTGGTGGGTGCAATTGGTCAGAACCCGAACAACTCGGGGGGGTTTGGAGCCCACCTTCAGGTTCCTAAACACCTTCAGGCTGTAGCCCCTGCCTCGGCAAACCGCCTCAGCCACCTCACCCGGTTTTTAGCAACGCACCCGCCACACCAACACCCTCCTTGCCCGTTTTAGACAAAAGGAGAAAAGGCTGGTCACGCAGCGCCAATTGGTGGGCCATACCATGCCCTCCAAAATAGCTGACGGCCACCAGGGGTGTTTTGGAGGGAAGACGATCCACCCAATGATGCACCACTTCCGTTGGAGTCAACGGACCACCCACCCGTTCCCCACCAGCTTGTACTCGGGCTTTCCTCCTGGCATAGAGGTACACGTTTGTTACAAAGGGATACAACGCATCCCCTAAAACATATAACTTTACAATAGTGCTGTGCGGCTTTCTCAGGATGAGCGCCGCAGTGGACCAACCTTCCTCCCCTTATGGGGCACAATGGCCTCATCGCTTGCACCAGCACACCCCCACTGGCACGGGTCACTCCATACCCTATTAATTTCAAATAGAACATCGTTGATGCATGCGTTTGCAAATTCATGTATTAAATAATACTCCTTCCTTGTTAAGAGTTGCGATAGTCCACGGTCGTAGCACATTCTTGAAGGACACCACACATCGCCGACATGGCGCGGCCGCCACATTCCTAGCACAAACTTGAATAGGATGTAACAGGGGATGAGGTGCTGCAACTTGCTGAGGTCGCTGGACTCCAAAGCTTGCGCCATTGTCAACGTCAGTGGTGCCACCACATCGGCGAATACCTGCATAATTGACCCGTACTCCTTCATTGGGCTGCCTCCGCATGATGCGTTGGACAAGTGCCCGCGCACCGCCTTTGTCTGCCGCTTTGCGAGGAACTCAATGCGCCACTGACAGCTGCAACCCACAAGGGACTTCGGTCGCAAGGGCATGACAAGAAAAACTGTCGGCACACGACACATGTGCCAATTCCAAACGGCTACTACAACCCTTGGTACACGCTAGAATACCCAATCTCTTTCTAGCCTAGAACTGGCTAGAGCGGCTAGAACGAAAAAAAGAGGGGGATACCCCCCCGCAAGGGGGGGGGGGATGAGGTGTCTAACGTGGAACCCCCTATCCATACTCAGGGGCCCATACTTTTTTTTCACAATTTCACTGTTTTGACGTGATTTTGGAGTCCAAAAATTTTTCGTTCTAGCGGCGTTCTAGCGGCGTTCTAGCTGGGGAGCGTCGCCAGAACGCCGCTAGAAAGGTTCGCTAGAACGCCGCTAGAACAATGTATATGAATGCTCCGCCACTCCTCAAAGAGAAGCTGCCCCGGCTACCATGGCCAGCCGTGGCCAATCACAGGGTCCCGACGCAGGACCCGACACACGGAGCGCCGCCCCCCCCCCCCCCCCCCCGGGTTAGCCCCCCACCGCACCCCATAGGTCACTTGGAAGGTCACTTGGCGGGCAGCCGACGGGTCACTTGGTGGTGGGTCAGCCTGTTTAGCCCGGTTAGCCCGATCAGCCCCCCTGCGCCCCAGGCCCCCATTCGCGGGTCGCAACACGCAGGTTACCCCTCCTGCGTGGTGGGGGGTTGCCGGGGCTCATCTTTGCTCCCGGCACCCCCCCTTCTCACCCCCCGTGTCCCCTTCCTTCTCACCCCCCTTGTCACCCCCCACCTCACTCCCCTTGTCACCCCCCTCCCCTTTGTCACCACCCTCGTCCCCCTCGTCATCCCCGTCATCCCCGTCGTCCCCCCTCCCTCCGGCCCCCAAGGCCTCCCGGAGGTTGGCCTCCGCCTCCTCCCGGGTGCGGAAGAGAAGCTCTCCCAGCACCCGGAAGGTGCCCCCCTCTTTCTCACGCTTCCTCTTCTTCCCCTTCTTCCCCTTCTTCCCCCCCCCCCTCCCCATTCGACCCCTGCGACACTGCCCACCACTCCCCCGGGAACGTCAACGGGAAGGTGTCGATTGACTGCACCAAGCCCGGCCGGGAGAGAATGTATGTGACCCATGAGGCAAAGGGCCATGAAATCCCGGTGGCCTTGGGCAACACCGTGGCAACGGGGTCATCCAATTGCACCGGGGCGACCAACCCCTTCCAACTGGCTTGGAAAGCCCGCTCGGTACAAATTGGACGGGAGTAGGGGCTAGCAGGGACGGTGCGATGATACTCCAACTTACAGAGCGTGTAGAGCTCCGAGAGGGTCCTCCACGAGGACTTGGGGGCCCTCATGTTGAGCACTAGCTCACACATGGCGGTGGGGAGGAGAAGGGAGGCGGTGTATGCCTCAACTGCGGCCTCCCATGCCTCACCCGTGGTATGGTTAGTGGCGGAGTTCACATATTGGACGGCGTTGTTGAATTGCCGCCCTGCTAGGGGGCATGATAGCGCCCACGCGGCCTACCCGCTCATCCTTGAGGTTAGATGCCCCACTCAACTACCGTAGTGCCTTAGGCAAGAGGGAAGTATCCTTCCCGGTTGAGGAGGGAGCAAGGGGGGAAGTGGCGGGGCGTTTCATTGGAAAGAAATGTACAATATCTAAGCGACAAAGAAGGAACCATGGAACAATGCACTACGGACAATAGCAAGCATGCACGGCGCAACAATGAAGAAATTGGCACATCTGGGTAGACATCAAATCGTTCTAGTATTGATCTAATCTAGGCTAGAACATCTAGGCTAGAGTGTTCTAGGCTAGAACGAGATTGGGTCTTTGTACCCTTCGTGAACGGCCGTTAAGTGGCCTTTTGAAGAATTGCCTGAATTTCACGTGGATTTACCCAAATTTTGAGGTTTTTGGGCGAAAATGCCATATTCTTGGTTCATTCCGAGGGCTTTTAGGGGCCTGAACTTCCTCCCCCAGCTTTGTTACGCATCATCCAATGAAAGTCCCGCCCCAGAAGCATCAATCATGTTCGAACCGTGCACAAAACGAGAGGTGTCGAAACGCGGCAAGCCTGTAGCCGATTCACAGGCGTGAAATCACGTGAATTCGTACGAATTTCACGTGAATTCACGTGATTTTACACAAATGTTACCGGTCTGCACCCCCTGATTTGTCCTCACACCCCTAGTAGGCCCCCTAGCATGCACCCCGGTCACAGGCCACAATGGTGTGGGTTCGTAAGGTGATCCCATGTCCGTCTCTTGCGGCACCGGAACCGCCGCTGTAGAGTCCAAAGGTGCTGCATGTCGGTTAGAAGCCGTCTCCTTGTACGGCTTGCATACGTTTGTACACTTATGGGCGCTTGCCCATGTTGTGCCCTGTTGGTCGCATCCCACGCATGCAACCAAAGGCTATCGTCAATGGTGTGGTTGTCCACAACCACTTGCACCCCTAGTCTCCCCCGGAAAAGGCTTAGACCCCCGCTGTTGCGCAACATGCGCTTCAGCCTCCGGTGACTTCCCTCCATGGCAAAGCATGAAAACTTTGACAAGATTCTCCACTTCTTTGCAAAATAATACTTGTGGTCGATCGGATTCGGACGGGAAACTGCTGGTGCTGCCAGCTGCAATTGGCTCGGCCATCCCAGCAGCAGTGGCTGGTATCTCTTTTACAATGGTGTACATTGAGCCCCCCCGTGGCTTTACCCTGGGCATCCATGCATTGGTCAGTACAATGCTGCAGCGTGGCGTTCTTGTTGTTGTTGCCGGTGAGCCTGGTGATTGTCGTGGCATTGTCGACAGTCTTCGTGAACAGCACCAAGATACGGGGTTCTGTGCTATTAAGCTGTCAGTGTACCACCTCAACAAGAAGTCACCACAATTTACTATGGGGTGTACTGAAGTGAATCTTCTCTCGAAACATCCGCTGCCACAAAAGGTATCTAGACCACACTGCGACCCTGGTTGTTCGGACACGCGCTCAAAAATCACAACAAAATGGTCGTTTCGCCTCGTTGCAGCTGGGGCCAGCTCTTTTCATTGAAGAATTGCTATTTTCCCCCCTTTAAGGTGCCTCGATACATTACTGTGACAGATTTCCCAAGTGGAGGGTACCTGCCCGTGGAGATTGTTGGTTACTTGCTGACACTGGCTGGTGAAATGGTGGTGTACCAAGAAATATGGCTGCTGCTATTGTCCTCCTCCCACGCATTGCCCGGGGCCCTCACAGTTCGATTTTCATAGTCCTGTCAATGTGGTGGTTGGTATCCTTGGGGATACGGCAATTCACGACTTTGTCACACATGCTGTTGCTGGATGCAAGGAAGCTGATGGCCTGCCGAATATTGATTGGACTGGGGTGACAAATCAGATGCTCCATGGGGTACCCGTTGATTGCAGAGGAAAATTCCGCAAGCTTGAGGACGTAGAACAGGGGGACAAGGATGAGGATGGAGAGGAAGTGGCCGAGCATGAAGCAGAGCCGTTGGCCCAAAAGCCGAAGCCCAAAAAAACCGGTGCCAAGCGGAAGCAGGATGAGGAGAGCAGTAGTTCGAAACGTGCAACTCCAGGGAAGGCTACGAGCAATGGGACACAGCAGTCTGCAACTGGCGGGGAGAAGTCCAACACTGAAGGCGCCGTTGGTGATCCTGCTGACACTGTGAAACCCAAACGACTTGGATTTACCAATTGGACTGCCCGGATCAACAGGGCTGCTGCAGCAAAGAAGTAATCATGTTTCTTGATCCCATAAAGACTGGTCCAGTGCTTTGCACTACAACGCTGTCAGTGTTCGTCTTGCACAGTCATGCACTTGTCTGTTGGTTTTGCTGTTACACAGCACTCACAATACCTCTGCTTGGTTTGCACCTACTATTTCTTTGTTTTCTTCAGGAAGTGCTGGCACCAGCTACTCTTTGCCCAATTGCTTGTCTTCACTGCCATTTTTTCAAGTGCTGGTGCTGGCCCCAGCTGCTCAGCTGGATTTTCATGTAAACAGCCCTGTCTTTCAGGTACAACAATTTACAGGTGAATTTTGCATATACTTCGCAGTGGTGACTCCTATGTATGGTTGTGTATGTGCATGTGATACTACTAGTGTATTACAAAGCATACGATTCGAAGTTCCCAATGTGGAAATAGAGACACTGTGTCAGCGTGCTTGTTCGTGTCCACAGTTGAGGGGGGATCCAGAACAGCGTGATTTTACAGCTTCCTGTTTACAGGGTGCAATAAGCCCTACATGTGCTTTTCCTCCGATATCACACCTTCAATCCAGGAAATGGGAACTGGGTTCAATAGATGAAAATGAAAGAAACGTGTTTGAGACCCCCCCAAAAAGGCCCTGTTTTTGTGCCTACAATATAACACCATCAAAATGAGCCCACAGACCCCCCCATCTGGTGCTGGCACCAGCACCAGGCGCAGATGCTGGTGTGCCACCTATGCTTCCGTGAAGGTGGGCAGTTTGCGTGGCCTAAGAGGGTGGGGGTGGTCGACACTTGAACAGGTGGCCGATGCGGTCAGGTAGGTAGCAGGCCGCACCATTGATGGCCGTGTCGTCTCCCGTATAGGCCCGGGACTCCGGTAACGCTAGCTGCCGAAGCATGCCGTACACCTGGTCCCATACCACACCGTACGTCATGCTCCCCACTAGGTACCGCGACTCCGTCCTAGAGAGGTGCAATGACCGGATCCGCCAGACGGCCATAATCAACCTCTCCTCCATGGTGGGCTCAGGCTGGACGGTGGCTACAACTCTTCTTTCGGGGGTAAGCACTATTTGCCCCGTGTCGGGCAGGTACTTGACGGTGTAGGGTGCTGCAAGCTCCTTGGTAACAACTTGCTGGAGCTCTTGTAGGCGCCTCCGTTGTGTGCGACCCGCTAGCAAATGGAATGGCTTCTTGGGCCGCGGCATGGTGTGAGATACAAGACCTGTGGAATGGGGGAGGCATTCATCGCAAGGTTTCTACCATCCTGCTGCCGCAAACAACTAATTTTTGTGGGTCTCTACCGTGATTCGCATGCCATTGGACGAAATTCACATAAATTCGTACAAAATTCGTACGAAATTCGAACGAATTTCACGTGACTGTCACAGAATTTCTGCCGATGCCTCACCCTCTTGCCCTCGTTGACCCTCACAAAGCAAGCACAGGATGGTGTTCATGGGTGCGTGAATTTCACATTCACGCGAATCTCACCAAACGTGTTGAACCATGCTACTACTTCAAACCTCTAAATTGCACACATTTGTTGGATCTTACTTTGGGCAAAGATAGCACGACAAAAGCACACGATGGCACCAAGTTGCGAGCAAAAAAAAGCAGAAATAGGTGAAATTCACGGTACCGTGAATTTCGGATTCAAACAGCCGGTTCACGAAGGGTACATTCTAGCGTGTACCAAGGGAAGTGTTACCGCATGCGTAACCGGACCCGTTACCGGACATGACCCCAATCCATGTGTTACCTCACTTGTATCAGAGTGCGTAACCGGACCTGTTACCGCGGTACCGGGCCTTTCCCGTAGCAATAAGCCAATAACAACAAAGTTCATAGTGCACTATTATACATGGTAGACACCTCAATGCAAAAGGACCACATGAGTCCATGAGATCCGGTGTTCACTTTGAATATTGTACACTGTCATGGCTTCGCCACTAGCCAAAGGCAAGCTGCCCCGTGTACCTCAACCACGCGTGGCTGATCACCGACCCCCGCACAGGGCCGACTCACGGAGCGCCGGGTTCCCCGTAGCGCCCACCCCCCACCCCCTCCTAACCCGCCGCTACCCCCTGCTGCCCCCCTAATGTCCCCTCGTTGGGCCGCCGCCCCAGCGGCGGCTTTCCCCGCCGCATCATGCAAAGCTTCGCAAGAGGCCGCCTCCTCGCTGAGCCCATCCGCCTGGGGAGGGCCGCCCTTCCTCGCCGGTTGAATGGGCACAACACAAGAGGGTGTTGCTGTAGAAGTTGTGTGCAGCCGGGCCGCGAACCCGGCATGACCTTGCCGGACGACAGCCACTCGGTCCACAGTGCATGCGGCGGCAGGTACCGGAACACCACTAAGATGCGCCGCCCGCTGCCTACTGTCCACCATCTGCTCCATGTGCCATCCTTCCCTCGTCTTCTTCTTCTTTTTCTCTCTTGTCCTCTTTTCTTTTCTCCTCCTTGTGCTCATCTCTTCTTCCTTGTATCAGTGGCTGCCTCCCCACTTACTCCGGCATCTCTACCGCCACACCACTCAGTGCCCCAGCTGCCGCGCCTTCTCGTCAATCTCGGCCGGTGGTACATCAGCGGCCTCAACGTGCCGGGCATCGTGTCCTTGCGGAGCTCCATGTCTTTTGGTTGGCGGTTGATCGTGAAATGAATGCCACAGTTTGGCACCCGCTGAACTGTTGTGTACCTTGGAGCGCTTATGGGACCTTTGCTGTTTGGTGACAGGTTTTTCTAACCTATGGGTTCGTATGTCCAGCGTGTCTTTGGGCTGCGGCCCGGGAATCGAGTCGCCTCTGGCCCACACAAATTGCCGCCTGGATTGGGAACCCCGTGACACCGCATGGGGTAACCCGGATCAAGATGAGCAAGATGTGGGGCTCCTGTCTCACCGGCGGAGCGGTTTTCAGTCTCGGTCGCGCCTCATCCGGGAATGAGATGCATGGAGGCGGGGTTCACAGAGAAGTGGAGTCCGTGAGCCAGGGCGAGTACGGAAGAACCACCCTCTACAGCACCAATTAACGCCCCTTTCACCATGCTTGGCATGGGTTGCCCCCATCCCTCCTTCCACAACTCCAACCCCGTCGCCACCCACGACATCCCCAACCCCCAAGTCCGGACTTGGCGCGCCAACTCGGGAGTTGGCGCGCGCCAACTTGCGACTTGGCGCGCCAACTTGTGAATTTGCGCGAGCCCAGGCCCGGGAAGCCAACTTTGGAATTTTTTTACCGTGTAGGAGTGTTTTCAGCACGACAGGGGCATGAAACCCGGGGTTTTTCAGGGTAAAAAGTTTCCATTTACACCAAAAAGGAGGAACAAAACCCTATGTAGCCAGTGTAACAGCATAATAGACACCCGCCATGATTTGGCTGCATTCCGAAGCAAGTTGGCGAATGTCTCTTGGCTTCGTAGTTACAATGAAGCCTAAGGCTTGTGTCTTGGAATGACTTTAAACTTACCCTGGTAGCAATCCTATGGAGTCCGTTAGCGTTACACACGAGAACATCTGCCGGTCCAAACGATTGCCTGCAGATTGCGTCCGCAGGATGCTCCAGTGATGGCACCCGTTCTGGGATGAGGTGCACTTATCGCGTCCAACACCACTGTGTTAGTGAATGTATCTCGTCGATGAGGGCGATGAACCCCTTGCTTCTGCAAATGAAAGTATGTTGTTGTGTTACCCACAAGCAGCTTCACGCTCTCCCCGGGGGCGACCCAAACATAATATTGTAAGCGCCCAGGCATGGAATTCTTTCGCATTTGTATGCATGTGCAAAGGCACAAAGTCGTGCTTGTATTCCTTTGGCTACTAGCACAACGGTCTTGTCCGGTCTGGATTTTTGTGCAAATTGTGACTTTTGTGTGAAAAGTTGGGTCAGGGGTATTTGCATGTGGCGGATCTTGTGGTATTGGTGTTTTTTGATGATTCAATGAAGGATTAGAGTTTTGCATGTGGACCAGTTTGGCAAATCACAAGACCGGTCTACACCGGTCTTTGTACCAACTCAAACGAACTGGGCGGTCCGATCAGTTTGCGCAGCTCCCCACACTTCACACAACATGCACATACGACACACCTACAGAGCGTGCACACACATACCATGTACTCCACACGTTGCATGGATGTTTCCCCAGGGTACTCAGGGTATTGGAACACCTTAACATTGCATGATGGGCATGTAAATGTAGAGCAATTGTGACAGATCACCTTATGCAGTTTGTCCAGAGACCGGTCTACACCGGTCTGGACCGGTCTCGGATTCAACTAGAATAAACCGAGCGGTCCAACTACTTGGTCGTTACAATGCAGTTTATAGTGGTGCACGTGTTTTGCACTCTCCTTGCTTTGCCATGCTTGTGTATGCATGCTCTCAAAAGTATTTTAGGCCACTATGACAGTTTAATACGCTTTGCCGTGTAGCAAATTCTGTTTAGGAGATTTCGCGCAGTTGGTGTGCAGACCGGTCTGGACCGGTCTTCATCTAAACTGAAATGCACGGGCCGGTCCGACCAGTTCGTGCAGTTCGTGCAATTTGTGCCTTTTTCTAGTGTTCAAGATGTTTTTCCACCTTTTTGCTTTAGTTTCTTCGTTGCCATGCCTGTGGAAGGTCCCGGCCAAGCCCTCCCACATGCCAACAAGGATGATAAGGTGGTCCCCCGGTCCTTCAAGAACATTGAGAAAGGGCAATGGGTAGTTTTCTTGAAGAAAGGCTCACACGGAGCCCGTTTCAGTGGGTTGGTGTCCAAGGTCGAAAAAGGGATACAAGGATTACAAGGTTTTTACTTCTTCTGCGCCAACTGCATAAAACGAGACGAACTGATTGAACCGACCGGACCAAACCATTCATTTCACTTCGTGTAAAGACCGGACCGGACCGGTCCCGACCGGTCTTTGAACAATTTGCATAAAACGCGCTAAACTGGGCGGTCCGACCGGTTCGACCTGTTTATACCCGTTTTTGATGTGAACTGTATAAACTGCATAAACTGCTCGAAATGCTTGGACCGGCCCGTTTAGATTGTTTTACGCGGTTTGTTCAAGGACCGGTCCGGACCGGTCTGTACCGGTCTTCTGGTAAACCAAACCGAACCGCGCGGTGCGAGCGTTTTGTTGCATTTTTTCCAGGCCGATGACGCCAGCACTCAGGGTTGGTGGTTTTTGCTTCTACAACACTTTGTTCAAACATTGGGACCGTCCCATGTTGTTTGTTCGATGAATTGCTACAATGCCCATTGCATGTGACCTTCTCGATCTGTCTGGAAGAGGCGACCCCCCCCCCTGCCCCTCCCCCCCCCCTCCCAAAGAAATAGAAATAGAAGTGCCCCATTGCGAAGCTCCCGCCGTATAATAGGGCTAACGACCCCGAATGCGGCCACCCCTCGACGGCTCTGGCTGGGGATGGAAGGCATTGGTATGTGGCACAAACAAACACACACGTGCAAACACACAAAGACACGTACACCACACAGACACACACACACACAAACACGCATACACTATGAAGCAAAATGAACTGCGCAAACTGATCGGACCGCTCGGTTTAAGGGGTTTTATGCGATTAGTACACAGACCAGATCAGACCGGGCGGACCGGACAGGACCGGTCTTCCGTGTTCCTGCACAAACTGCATAAACTGTTCGGTCTGCATAAACTGCATAAACTGCGTAAACCAGCGTAAAGTAGAAGTTTTGCTAGAATAAACTGCGCGATACGGGAAGACCGGGCAGACCGGAAGACCGGACTTTATGAAATGCGTACCTGTAGCCAAAGGAATATCCGTGGCATGGGCCCGAGGATATCGGCAGATATCCGTGGCAGTGGCCCGGGATACAGCAGCGATGATATCCATATCCCGGGTCCCGTGTCCCGGGATCCCGGGTCAATGCCACGGATATCCCGTGGCACGCAACAAATCATGAAAAATGTCTGAGGTGTGATTTGTCTCACGGAGCTTCAAGCTTCTTCTTTTTCACACAGCCCCGGAGATCTCTACAAGCATGGAACATATAGCCACATATAGATGGTCTACTGGGAGCCAATCATGTCGGTGACACAAGATTGCAGGCCCAGGAACCAAACTTCGGAGGAAACCTAAGCTTGGCACAAGACATATGGTACACAGCATGGCAAATGTCACACGTGACCGGTCTTTGGGTGCCACATGCATTCTTCTTAATTGCTTCGTCACAACTTTGTCACAACGGTAGCATTGCATTTCCTTTTTCACCTGGACTTCCTTTTTCACCTTTTTTTGGGTTTCTCTTCAAATGCAGCGTGAGCAAAACAAGATGGAATCCCCGACAAACCCTGACTTATTGGGGCCTTGGCAGGTGTTGCTGGGGCGGCCCATGCACGAGAACGGTACATCTCACATTCATATACAATGCTCTCCTTCTCATTGAGCTCACGTACAGGCTCTTTCTCACTCAATTGTGTCAACGGGAAGGTTTCATACTCCTCTTCCGCGGTTAGATCAATGATCATCTTTGCAGAGGATGGAGAAGGTGTCCGGTCCTTCCGTTTCTTCTCTACTTTAACTGGACTGAGGCTAACACACACAATGTTATGCTTTGGTGACAAAGTGTCACTATTAGAGGCCTTCTCTTCCTTAGGAGAAGCAGGAATAGGAATAGCAGCAATAGAAGGTTCCGCTTTTACCTCACCTTCCTTCTTTTTATGGTACCGCGAAAGAATCTCAGCGGCCTTTTCAACCCTATCCTTGTCTTTGCGGTGATAGACCATGAGAGCTTACTTGAAGCTCTGTGAGACAAATCACACCTTGGACCCATGAGAGCAAACACGTTTCGGATTTGTTCTCCTCCAACTGGCGAGGCATCAAGGGCCAGGGGAGGGTTGCGCGCAAGGATCCCGGGTCAATGCCACGGCTATGTGCCGATATCCTCGGGCCCCTATGCCACGGATATAAGAATTGTGCCAACTGCCACGGATATTTGCGGATATCCCGGGTCAATGCCACGGATATCGACCGGAGGGGGATATCCGTGGCATTGACCCGGGATATCCGCATATATCCCTGGTATTGGCACAATTTTTGTATAAAATCCAAATCACCAAGCATCGCCTGCTACCACGCGATCAACACAGTCACAGAGCATTAGCCTACCAGGCCAAGAACCCAAAATGTGCTTACATTGACGTGCTTGAACTGTGCATGGAATGCCATTGACAGAATACCTCCAATTCAGAATCCCTTTTGAAATCTGGCGCGTGTGTGGAATGGAGCCTCCCAACCTCTTCCAATTGATTCAGCACGTCAAAATTAGCGGGGGAGGGGCTTTGACCTTGAAGGGCTGGTTACTGGCCTGCTTCAGAACCCACATTTATGTGCCTTGGAGGTATTCTCAAGTGTACTTAAGTATTCTCTGCCCCAAAATACTTCAGTATACGCGCGTACACTATAGGTAGAATCGCGTGTACTGGAATTATACGCGCGCATACGTTCCGTATACCTACGATATACGCGCATATACCTAGAGTATTCCATGGCTGTTGGTGGTCTAGAGATATGCCTCTTGGACTTGCAAACGCCAAACGTGGGTTCAATTCCCGCTATTCATGGTTGGTACATGTTCTCTAGGGTGGAGGGTGGTCAATGAGGACGACGAGGACGACAAGAGGGGCTGGCGATGAGGACAATTACCACCCGGCTACCACAACCATATGCGGTGACCACCGGCTAAACAAGACTCAACAGTCGAGCCATCCTTTTCCTTTGCTTGCACACTTGGCACGAAGAATGCAGTTTAGAACTCATTTGCAGTGTCCAAGGTAGACTTCAGCCGCACCCCTCTATGCACGATGAGAAATATTCCTTTATCTCAGTTACGTACGGGTAAGTACATGGTGTGGGGTAACGTATTCCTCCCTTTTTTTCCTTTGACAAAACAGCAAATCTGTGTTTCAAGGTGCGGTTACAAGTGCGGTTACCCACGGTAACGCAAGCGGTAACGGGCCCGGTTACACGGTGTTATGTGTTACCTAGTTACAACTAAGTGCAGTTACGCACCCGGTAACGGGTTCGGTTACAGCACAAAACCACTACTTGTTATGCTATCTTGTCGTCCCTACGCTGTTACCACAGTAACCAGCAAGTGCACAACAAAACAAGCATGTTCACAGACTATTTCCGAGAGTACTTGGTGTCAAAGCATCTCTTGTGCATGGGGATGCCACATTGTCCACTATAGAAATAAGTGCGCCCGTGTCGCACACAATATACGCCACGGGTCGCCATGCGAATCGGAATATGTACATCCTGAGCCGGTGTTTCAAAGTGGTGTGGCACGAGGTGCTCAGCAAGGTTCCACTGAAAATCTCAAAGGGAAGTCTTCCGTGGGACTAAAACACGTTGTCAACAAATTGTGAAAGTAGTCACGATGAAATACCTTGTAACAAAGGCGAGGACTGCATGCCGCCATGACTTGAAACGACCAATTTTTCGGTGTTCTAGGGCCATTTAGTTGGCGGAGTCAACGCCATTCGCCAAAACACGATAGGCTGCAACCACTAGGGGAAGCTCATAGCCATTCTTGTGTTTTGTGAACTGGGAGGGGTAGGTGCAGTTGGTCAGGTTTGCGTTCTAGGGCGTGGTGCGGAACCCCTAGTTAGAACGCAATTTCTGGAACACCCACCTACCCTCAATTTTGGGGCAAACCACCTAAACAAATGGGTTCAGCACCCTCAAAAACCCCGCATCCCCTTTCTTTCCCCACATAACCCTCATTGTAGGGGTGGTTTTTGGGGGGGGGTCAAAGAGTTAGAGCACAGTTAGAACAGAGTTAGAACGCAGTTAGAGCACCTTGCTCTAACTAGTTATCGCGCTAGTTATCGCGCGATAACTCAGGTAACGCGTAATTATCGCGTGTAGTTATCGCGCACCCCTCCTCCCTCCCTCCCTAGGACAAACAACACAAAACACTTGGCACAAAGCATGTGTGGTCGTTTTTCATACAAAGTCATCAATGTCTGAGGCCTTGGCTGCCTCTAGTCCCAAAAGCCCTTGCTCCAGGGCGCTCATGGACATGCAATGGTGCATGTGGCGGAGGGACACACTTGGCCTCACCAAGGACCAACCCTTAAAACAATTTTTGAGCCTCCTTTTGTAAGGCCCATGCCGATACTCCGTTGGGATGGAGGAAAACTGAAAAATGCACCACGCCCTAGAACGCTGCATCCCCAGTTGGTCAGAACCCGAACAACTCGGGGGGGTTTGGAGCCAACCTTCAGGTTCTTAAACACCTTCAGGCTGTAGCCCCTGCCTTGGCAAACCGCCTCAGCCACCTCACCCGGTTTTTAGCAACGCATCCGCCACACCAACACCCTCCTTGCCCGTTTTAGACAAAAGGAGAAAAGGCTGGTCACGCAGCGCCAATTGGTGGGCCATACCATGCCCTCCAAAAAAGCTGACGGCCACCATAGGTGTTTTGGAGGGAAGATGATCCACCCAATGATGCACCACTTCCGTTGGAGTCAACGGACCACCCACCCGTTCCCCACCAGCTTGTACTCGGGCTTTCCTCCTGGCATAGAGGTACACGTTTGTTACAAAGGGATACAACGCATCCCCTAAAACATATAACTTTATAATAGTGCTGTGCGGCCTTTGCGGGATGAGCGCCGCAGTGGACCAACCTTCCTCCCCTTATGGGGCACAATGGCCTCATCGCTTGCACCAGCACACCCCCACTGCCATAGGTCACTCCATACCCTATTAATTCCAAATAGAACATCGCTGATGCATGCGTTTGCAAATTCATGTATCAAATCATACTCCTTCCTTGTTAAGAGTTGCGATAGTCCACGGTCGTAGCACATTCTTGAAGGACACCACACATCGCCGACATGGCGCGGCCGCGGCATTCCTAGCACAAACTTGAATAGGATGTAACAGGGGATGGGGTGCTGCAACTTGCTCAGGCCGTTGGACTCCAAAGCTTGCGCCATTGTCAACGTCAGTGGCGCCACCACATCGGCGAATACCTGCATAATTGACCCGTACTCCTTCATTGGGCTGCCTCTGCATGATGCGTTGGACAAGTGCCCGCGCACCGCCTTTGTCTGCCGCTCTGCGAGGAACTCAATGCGCCGCTGACGGCTGCAACCCACAAGGGACTTCAGTTGCAAGGGCATGACAAGAAAAACTGTCGGCACACGACACATCTGCCAATTCCGAACGGCTACTACAACCCTTGGTACACGCTAGAATACCCAATCTCTTTCTAGCCTACAAAGGAAAGGTCGCGCGCTCTATCACAATGGTCACAACAATTTACGACACTTCGCAACAATTACAAGATGAGCGGATGTAAGCATTTCTCTAATCATTTCAATGGGTATATTAATTTCCGAGGCAACTGCCCCAGAAATCGCGACCATTTCCGCATCCCTTAATCTCGTCCCACAGGAATGGAGAATTGACGTTCTTTTATTTATCAACAAGCTCATAGCGAAACACACCGCACATACCAGACTCTGTCCTTACCAGAACAACTGCCGCTTTCAAAAACACTGCTGGTACGAACACCAAGCACCAAACACTCACAACCCATATGCGCCGTCACCTCGCTTTTCTCTAAGGAACAATGTTCAGCGCAACGGCGAATTCACGCTTCAAAACAACGGCGACACCAAAACCACAGCGCACGATTTATCCCAGACAGGTACTCTCTTCCCTTCAGCGAGCACAGCACCTGGACCAAGTATATATCGTTCCCACTATTCAACAGCACCACCCTCCGCAGCGCCCCAAGCCAATAAAACAAGCCGCACAAGCTCGCCAGAGAACAGCTCAAGATCACAATCCAATCTGATCACTGAAGCAAATGACGACGACCAGGTCATCTGCACTTCACCTACTCAAAAAACAGGCTTCCGGAATATTCGCTTCGCAAGAAAACAGCACGTCAAGTGAAACAAGCTGTTCGTCTAGCAAATCTGGAAGCTGAACTTCTGTTAACAATCAACGCCATCGCCTTTCGCTTCGAGCCCGCCGTCCAAGCGTCCAAGGGTAACCGAACTCTACTTGCAAAGACTGCTGCAAGAGTTTCGCACTGACAGAGGCAACAAAGAACTGGTATCTTACCCGTGACCTTCACTTACCACTTCGCTGCGAGGACTGCAGACTCAAACGCAAACAGGCAGCAGCTCAAAAGGACAAAAAAACCAACACCGGCAAAAATCATTCTCTATCAGTCCATCCCGCCAACAGGGAAAAAATGGGCCACAGGCCCTACTGCCCTCGCCCACCACGCGATTTCTAACATCACCAAGTCGGCCGTTGATCCTCACAACCGTGACCAAGAGACATCTACCTCGCACCGCACAGAAACAAGCACCACTGATGCGCCAGATATGGAGGACGACCTCCAATCACAACGCTCAAGCTCTATTGGCAGCAATACATCCAAAACCGAAGCTGATGACCTAGAAAAGGGGGAAACCTCCTCATCCAGGTCTACCGCCAAAACCTCAAGGTCGGCGTCTTTTGATGAGCACGAGTCACGGGACCAAGATGAAACAACGAGCAATTCTTCCGCCCCTCCTTCATTGCAAGAGGACTCCAGCGACACCACCGAGTGCGACACGCCTTCAATTCACGATTGACACGTCAAAGACCCTCGCCTCCGCCAAAAACTTCAAACTACATTGAGCAGCCCCCATAAAGGTACTCTCTTAAGTGCTTTCGAATATACCAATGATCAGATGACAGAAACCATCCCGTATTCAGGCAGACATGCAGACCTACTACTTCAAAGATTCAAGTTCACTTTGCCAAAGTAAGGACTCACCATCTTCACTGTTTTTGGTCCAGTGCTTCGCTTGCTGCAGGGTTTAGACGTCAGAATTTTTGTACGCCATTTTATCTTTTTTTCTTTTTTTAGACAGCCATGAGCTTCCAATCCCAATCAATCAAGCAGTCTGCATCACTCGAACACACAGCAATCACCTCAATAAACACTGAAACAACTTCAGTGACCATAAACCCACATTCTTTACACAACTTACATGGACACAACCTTTTTCACTCCTGAGCAGCAGGTTTGTTTCTGACTGAGATTTCAGGTCCCGGCAGCCAGCCACCATGTGGCCTCCTAGAAATATTGCAAGCCTCTGGTGCCATTAGGGCAGTGCATTGCACCTTCGACTTTTCAGGGCAGGAATTCAGATACTCAGTCTCTTCATCCTGCACTTCAGTGTTCATTTACTCTGTAAATTAGGGAAATGGCGGATTTGCATGGGACACCCCTATGTCACTGCCACCCACCCAGCACTGAACTCAGTTTGTTGCTACACTTTGGGCGGGAAACCGCCATGCCAAAAAAATCTCTTTCTAGCCTAGAACTGGCTAGAGCGGCTAGAACGAAAACAAGAGGGGGATACCCCCCCCGCAAGGGGGGGGGGGGGATGAGGTGTCTAACGTGGAACCCCCTATCCATACTCGGGGGCCCATACTTTTTTTCACAATTTCACTGTTTTCACGTGATTTTGCTGTCCAAAAAACCTTCGTTCTAGCGGCGTTCTAGCGGCGTTCTAGCTGGCGAGCGTCGCTAGAACGCCGCTAGAAAGGTTCGCTCGAACGCCGCTAGAACAATATATATGAATGCTCCGCCCAGGGTTTTGCTTAGTGTCCGTCCTACCCTACCCCGGATGGGGGGGGTGGGTGGGTGGGTGTGCAACCAGCCCCCCCCCCCAGGGTGGGGTGGGACTTTGTGGGGGCCGTTGGGTCTACGAGCCAGTGCCACTTCTTTCTTTCTTCTGTTGCAATTTCTGTGTAACATGTTTATTCATGGTGTGTATACATGTCATTGCATATCACGTGTGCATGCCCCACGCCCATAAATTAAGGGGCTAGGATTCTTTGTGGTTTGTGCCGGATGCGAAGGGGGCAACACTGACAATTAGACTGACATGATGGTTGTTCACCTCTGTGAAAAACTTGGTCTTCTGTATTGCATGTCTCAGTTGGGTACGTGGGTGGGTGGGTGGGTGGGTGGGTGTCAGACCCCCCCCCCGGGGGGGGGGGGTGGGACATTTGTCGGTCTGTGGGTTTCCCAAAATTCCGGGTGGGTGGGTCCCTGAATTAACCCCCCCCCCCCTAGGGTGGCTAAGCAAAACCCTGGCTCCGCCACTCCTCAAAGAGAAGCTGCCCCGGCTACCATGGCCAGCCGTGGCCAATCACAGGGTCCCGATGCTGGACCCGACACACGGAGCGCCGGGTCCCCCCCCCCCCCCGTTAGCCCGGTTAGCCCCCCACCGCACCCCATAGGTCACTTGGAAGGTCACTTGGCGGGCAGCCGCCGGGTCACTTGGTGGTGGGTTAGCCCGTTTAGCCCGGTTAGCCCGATCAGCCCCCCTGCCTCCCAGGCCCCTATTCGCGGGTCGCAACACGCAGGTCACCCCTTCTGATGGTGGGGGGTTGCCGGGGCTCATCCTTGCTCCCGGCACCCCCCTTCTCACCCCCCGTGTCCCCTTCCTTCTCACCCCCCTTGTCACCCCCCACCTCACTCCCCTTGTCACCCCCCTCCCCTTTGTCACCACCCTCGTCCCGCTCGGCATCCCCGGCATCCCCGTCGTCCCCCTCGTCCCCGGCCCCCAAGGCCTCCCGGAGGTTGGCCTCCGCCTCCTCCCGGGTGCGGAGGAGAAGCTCTCCCAACACCCGGAAGGTGCCCCCCTCTTTCTCACGCTTCCTCTTCTTCCCCTTCTTCCCCTTCTTCCCCCCCCCCCCTCCCCATTGGACCCCTGCGACACCACCCACCACTCCCCCGGGAACGTCAACGGGAAGGTGTCGATTGACCGCACCAAGCCCGGCCGGGAGAGAATGTATGTGACCCATGAGGCGAAGGGCCATGAGATCCCGGCGGCCTTGGGCAACACCGTGGCAACGGGGTCATCCAATTGCACCGGGGCGACCAACTCCTTCTAACGGGCTTGGAAAGCCCGCTCGGTACAAATTGGACGGGAGTAGGGGCTAGCAGGGACGGTGCGATGATACTCCAACTTACGGAGCGTGTAGAGCTCCGAGAGGGTCCTCCACGAGGACTTGGGGGCCCTCATGTTGAGCACTAGTTCACACATGGCGGTGGGGGGGAGAGGGGGGCGGCGTATGCCTCAACGGCGGCCTCCCATGCCTCACCCGTGGTATGGTTAGAAGTGGCGGAGTTCACATATTGGACGGCGTTGTTGAATTGCCGCCGTGCTAGGGGGCATGATAGCGCCCACGCGGCCAAGTAATGGCCTACCCGCTCATCCTTGAGGTTAGATGCCCCACTCAACTACCGTAGTGCCTTAGGCAAGAGGGAAGTATCCTGCCCGGTTGAGGAGGGAGCAAGGGGGGAAGTGGTGGGGCGTTTCATTGGAAAGAAATGTGCAATATCTAAGCGGCAAAGAAGGAACCATGGAACAATGCACTACGGACAATAGCAAGCATGCACGGCGCAACAGTGAAGAAATTGGCACATCTGGGTAGACATCATATCGTTCTAGTATTGATCTAATCCAGGCTAGAACATCTAGGCTAGAGTGTTCTAGGCTAGAACGAGATTGGGTCTTTGTACCCTTCGTGAACGGCCGTTAAGTGGCCTTTTGAACAATTGCCTGAATTTCACGTGAATTTACCCAAATTTTGTGGTTTTTGGGCGAAAATGCCATATCTTTGGTTCATTCCGAGGGCTTTGAGGGGCCAAAATTCCTCCCCCAGCTTTGTTACGCATCATCCAATGAAAGTCCCGCCCCAGAAGCATCCATCATGTTCGAACCGTGCCCAAAACGAGAGGTGTCGAAGTCCGGCAAGCCTGTAGCCGATTCACAGGCGTGAATTCACGTGAATTCGTACGAATTTCACGTGAATTCACGTGATTTTACACAAATGTTACCGGTGTGCACCCCCTGATTTGTCCTCACACCCCTAGTAGGCCCCCTAGCATGCACCCCGGTCACAGGCAACAATGGTGCGGGTTCGTAAGGTGATCTCATGTCCGTCTCTTGCGGCACCGGAACCGCCGCTGTAGAGTCCAAAGGTGCTGCATGTCGGTGGGAAGCCGTCTTCTTGTACGGCTTGCATACATTTGTACGCTTATGGGCCCTTGCCCATGTTGTGCCCTTTTGGTCGCATCCCACGCATGCAACCAAGGGCTATCGTCAATGGTGTGGTTGTCCACAACCACTTGCACCCCTAGTCTCCTCCGGAGCAGGCTTAGGCCCCCGCTGTTGCGCAACATGCGCTTCAGCCTCCGGTGACTTCGCTCCATGGCAAAGCAGGAAAACTTTGACAAGATTCTCCGCTTCTTTGCAAAATAATACTTGTGGTCGATCCAAAGATGCGTCCACAGAAGTTTGCCCCAGTGGAGCTCATTGTGGGCAGCGCCCATGGCTATGCTCTGGTTCCGGAGCTGCCCCAAGTCGGCCCCGGAGAACCATGCGGAACGCCACGCGTATACACACATGCTTGCAAAATTCTCCCACCACGTTTTATACACCGACTCCCAACTTTTTCCCCCTACTTGATGCTGCCTCACACTAGGCTGCTGTAAGCAAGCATCTATTATCTTCTCCCAACCCCTATTCCGCATGAAACGGATGGCAGCAGCACACTCCATCCTCACCTTCCCCTTGCTGTTTGCCTTGTCATTTTTTAATGAGGCACGGCTGCAATTTCGTGCAGCAAGCCGTGCCTCATCTAGAACCGGTTGCAGCATGGTGCGTGCCACATTTGCCGGTGTCCTCCCTGTCAATTGTACAACTAGGTCCCGTGTCCCGTTGATTGCACACAACGGGACACGAAGGACCCCATGGAGGCCATAATCAGGCACTCGCCCATCACTCGTAATGGTCCTATATATAGCATTTATGGCAACAGCCGCTTGCCAGTTGCCGTCTATCGCACTTGCTGTGCCAAAGGTAGCAAGGCACAGAGCACCGTTACGCATGCAGACCCAACACACAGTGGCACCAGGGGATTCTGCCTTCCAGTTTTGTCAGCCCGCCATGAGCACCTATGCTTTACCATCTGCACACAGAAAAAAAAGGGACTGCCTATCGTTCCCTCCCGTATCCTTAAAACTTACGGTTGCGGCCTTGCGCAACTCATCATCAAAATCAATTTCTTGGGAGGCCGCGTAGAGGGTCTCCCACTTTTCACCGCCCCCTAGTAGCCACCGAATAGATAGTTGGTTGGGGCTGGCGGTGCCACCAAGCGTGCAATGGAGGTACGAGGCCTCATGCCTCGATGTGCCGACCACCGCAGTAGGCAACCCATGCAGCCGTCGGTCCCCGGGCTGCATGATGTCCGAGGGTGGGGGTGGTGGACACTTGAACAGGTGGCCGATGCGGTCAGGTAGGTAGCAGGCCGCACCATTGATGGCCGTGTCGTCTCCCGTATAGGCCCGGGACTCCGGTAACGCTAGTTGCCGAAGCATGCCGTACCCCTGGTCCCATACCACACCGTACGTCATGCTCCCCACTAGGTACCGTGACTCCGTCCTAGAGAGGTGCAATGACCGGATCCGCCAGACGGCCATAATCAACCTCTCTTCAATGGTGGGCTCAGGCTGGACGGTGGCTACAACTCTTCTTTCGGGGGTAAGCACTATTTGCCCCGTGTCAGGCAGGTACTTGACGGTTTAGGGTGCTGCAAGCTCCTTGGTAACAACTTGCTGGAGCTCTTGTAGGCGCCTCCGTTGTGTGCGACCCGCTAGCAAATAGAATGGCTCCTTGGGCCGCGGCATGGTGTGAGATACAAGACCTGTGGAATGGGGGAGGCATTCATTGCAAGGTTTCTACCATCCCGCTGCCGCAAACAACTAATTTTTGTGGGTCTCTACCGTGATTCGCATGCCATTGGAAGAAATTCACATAAATTCGTACTAAATTCGTACGAAATTCGAACGAATTTCACGTGACTGTCACAGAATTTCTGCCGATGCCTCACCCTTTTGCCCTGGTTGACCCTCATAAAGCAAGCATAGGATGGTTTTCATGGGTGCGTGAATTTCACATTCACGCGAAACTCACCAAATGTGTTGAACCATGCGACTACTTCAAACGTCCAAATTGCACACATTTGCTGGATCTTACTTTGGGCAAAGATAGCACGACAAAAGCACACGATGGCACCAAGTTGCAAGCAAAAAACAGCAAAAATAGGTGAAATTCACGGTACCGTGAATTTCGGATTCAAACGGCCGGTTCACGAAGGGTACATTCTAGCGTGTACCAAGGGAAGTGTTACCGCATGCGTAACCGGACCCGTTACCGGACATGACCCCAATCCATGTGTTACCTCACTTGTATCAGAGTGCGTAACCGGACCTGTTACCGCGGTACCGGGCCTTTCCCGTAGCAATAAGCCAATAACAACAAAGTTCATAGTGCACTATTATACATGGTAGACACCTCAATGCAAAAGGACCACATGAGTCCATCAGATCCGGTGTTCACTTTGAATATTGTACGCTGCCATCGCTCTGCCACTAGCCAAAGGCAAGCGGCCCCGTGTACCTCAACCACGCGTGGCTGATCACCGACCCCCGCACAGGGCCGACTCACGGAGCGCCGGTTTCCCCGTAGCGCCCACCCCCCACCCCCTCCTATCCCACCGCTAGCCCCTGCTGCCCCCCCAATGTCCCCTCGTTGGGCCGCCGCCCCAGCGGCGGCTTTCCCCACCGCATCATGCAAAGCTTCGCAAGAGGCCGCCTCCTAGCTCAGCCCATCCGCCTGGGGAGGGCCGCCCTTCCTCGCTGGGTGAATGGGCACAACACAAGAGAGTGTTGCTGTAGAAGGTGTGTGCAGCCGGGCTGCCAACCCGGCAAGACCTTGCCGGACGACAACCACTCGGTCCACCGTGCATGCGGCGGCAGGTACCGGAACACCACTAACATGCGCCACCCGCTGCCTACTGTCCACCATCTGCTCCATGTGCCATCCTTCCCTCATCTTCTTTTTCTTTTTCTCTCTTGTCCTCTTTTCTTTTCTCCTCCTTGTGCTCGTCTCTTCTTCCTTGTATCAGTGGCTACCTCCCCACTTACTCTGGCATCTCTACCACCACACCACTCAGTGTCCCAGCTGCCGCGCCTCCTCGTCCATCTCGGCCGGTGGTACATCAGCGGCCTCAACGTGTGGGGCATCGTGTCCTTGCGGAGCTCCATGTCTTTTGGTTGGCGGTTGATCCTGAAATGAATGCGACAGTTTGGCACCCGCTGAACTGTTGTTTACCTTGGAGCGCTTATGGGAGCTTTGCAGTTTGGTGACAGGTTTTTCTAACCTATGAGTTTGTATGTCCAGCATGTCTTTGGGCTGCGTCCCGCGAATCGAGTCGCCCCTGGCCCACACAAATTGCCGCCTGGATTGGGAGGCCCGTGACACCGCATGGGGTGACCCGGATCGAGATGAGCAAGATGTGGGGCTCGTGTCTCACCGGCGGAGCGGTTTTCAGTCCCAGTCGCGCCTCATCCGGGAACGAGATGGATGGAGGCGGGGTTCACAGAGAAGTGGAGTCCGTGAGCCAGGGCGAGTACGGAAGAAGTGCGGAAGATGCAGCGGTCGGGGTTGCCGGAGCGGGGAGGGGCGGAGTCGGAGAGGGGGGGCGGGCGGCCGTGGAGGCGCGGAGGGAGGACGGGGCCCAGGACGAGCAGCAAGAGAGCAAGGGATGCTCATACGGCAAGGGGCAGGGGGAAGGCGGGGAAGGGACCGGTGGTCCGGGCGCCCAAGGCGGGGAGGGGGCCCGAAGGGCAGGGGCCAGGCGCGGAAGCTACCCCGACGGCGCCTTAAACAACCACACCGGTGGGCATTCCGCCGTAGCCGAGGGGGGTGGATGCGCCGGGCCTCACCTGGAAGGGCTTCTGAGCTGCTGCGGAGGTCCGCGACCTCTGGTCAAGGTGTGGTTGCAGGGACCAAGGGGTTGGTGCCAGCGACAGGTGGGGGGTATGGACGAGCTGCAGCGGACGGTGCGCAGTGTATGGGGGGCACCCGCAGGGGAGTGGTGGCTGGTTAGGGGCAGGAAGGTGCTACGGGACATGGAGGAGGACCTGTTCGAGGACGACCATATCCAGGTCCGTTTCCGAGGAGTTGGGGGGGGGGGGCGAGGAGGGACACGCTAGCGCACAGGGGGGGGCGCTGGGGGGGGATAATGGTGCGATGGCGTTGGAGAAGATGATGGAGATGATGCGGCTGCAGGGGGAGCAGCTGCAGCTCCTGGCCGCCAGCACCAGCGGCCTCCGGAAGGAGGTGGAGGAGCTCAAGAGCTCCAAAGGCAAGGGGAAGGAGGAGGAACAGAAGGAGGAGCCCATCCCGCCGATAACGGCGGCCAATGTGGCGAGGATGGAGGCAGCCCCGCATCTGCCCCGGTGGATGTCGGGGCAATGCAAACTCCTGCGGGAGTTGTTTGGGGGTTGGGGGAGCAGTGGGCGGAAGAGGGCATGGAGGGGGTGGAAGGGGGGGAGGGGGGGGCGGGGGCGGATGCCGACATTACGTTGTCGGATCCAGAGGATGGGGGGACGCCCTGTGATAAGTTTGCCTGGGGCATCTAGGTGGGCATGGTGCGCAACCAGCGGGAGTATGGCACCAAGTGGGGGGGCTCCAAGAGGGGGGGGGTGGGCATGGGGCGTCCTCCCAGGGAGGGGGCGAGGGGGAGGGTGGGGTTGCTGCTATTACGCAGCTGGAGTTTTATCGGGGGGCGGAGGTGGCACTGCACCAGGGGGAGCTGTGCTTTAAGACATTGGGAAGCAACCCCAAGTGGGTCCCTCTGTCCGGCAACCCCAGCAAGCCCTGCGAGCGGTGCATCCAGCGGGGAGGGATCAGGGAGCAGGCACTCCATTGGAGGGTGTAGTGTCCCCATTGGACCGGCTGAACCGCTACTCAGGATATCGTGGACGGGGGGGGGGGGGGGCGCGCCGGGGGGGGGATCAGGCGGCGAGGAGACGTGGTGGGCGGAAAGGTACCGCTTCGCTTGGGGACGCCTCTGGGAGGCACGAGCGCAGGAGCCGGGGGACAGCCCGGTAGCAATGGCAGTTCATTCCGTTGTGGACCGCACTTCGCGGCGTTGGGGGGGGACGTTGGGGAAATTGTGGAAGTACGCCATGGGAACTCCGGGTAAGGAAAAGGGGGAGGTCCTTTCTGGGTACCTGCTGCAGCAGTCCAGGGACGTGTAAGTGCGGCTAGCCCCATCTTCTCAGATTTTCAGACATTCTGCCCAGATTGGCTACATTTTGGTCATTTTCTTTGCTTCGGCGGAATCGCCGCCTCGCAGCTCAGTCTCAGGATATTTCCTATATATTTCTGATATGCCGGATTTGATTCCGCGGTCCATTCCCCGTAAATCCGCCGCGTTCCGCTATTTTAGCTGGAATTGCCATTTGCCGCTGACGCGCGCTCGCGGGCCAGATCGGCCAAACATTTTTACATAATTGGATTATTTAAATCTTTTCAGACAGTTTTGGACACTCAGATGTATTTAGAATAATCCGCATCAATTTTCTTCATAGACTGGGATTTTCTGCCGGACCACAATCAGCATGGACCTTGCCTCAGTTGTTGCTGCTCTCGCCTCCGTTGGTGTCCGAGTATCCGGTTCTACCCCCAATAACAACATCCAGGGAGACTCCTCGCGTGCCTGCCCCACTGGTCTTGCCGGCCCCGAGCCCTCCGGCACAAGCATCGACCCAGGGCAGCACTTTCATGGTAGCAGAGGCTACCTGAATGTTGTTCCTTTGGTGTCCCAACCACAGCTAGCTCCCCAGTACGGCCCCGTAGACTCCGCCGCCCCTGGAGACGTAACAATTACGCTGCCGTGGTGCTGTGCGAACGAGGCCTTGAGAGGAATGCCTTGCGCAAGCCCAAATTGCCCAGGAAGGGCACAAATCAGCAGCTGTGGAGGCCCAGATTACCATCAAGATCCCAGTCGAAATTGGCCATCAAGCAGCTGGAATCTCCCAGTCTACGCCGATGGCAACGCTCCGGTGGAGCTTACGGACCTGGCAGGTACTAATACTCCTTACCAATGTCCACATTTTGAGACCATCGACGCCGACATTGACGACCTTGAGATGGGTGGTCCAGGTGAGGTACCTACCTATAATCGACCAGCCAATTGGGCACAATGGGACAACCATTTGTCTTCAGAAGTGACCCGTAACCTTGAGGCGCTTGAGGCCCTTTGTCTATTAGCCACGTCTAAGCTGATAGGTCAAGAAAGAATCGCCTCTGATTTTTTATTTGAATATTTTTTCCTTCTTCAGGAAGAAATTAATACCAGGATGTGGTGGCGTTCTCAAGAAGATGAATCTTTTGCCATTTTTTTGCAGATCTGGGAGGCAAGCCCCTTCCCGAAGGAGAAGACCAAGGCACCTGTTGCCGGGCCCTCCGCCCCTCATCCCTCTGTTTCCATCCGCGACGATCTAGCCGCCGCGGTTGAGGAAGGAATTTTAGAGGCAGCCAGGCAGGCAAGCCTAGAAATTAGGGCTGAAGGAGCTCCCCAAGTGGACTCTTGGCTGCGAACCACTGAGATTAGCGGTCCGACAGCCTGCTCAGGCCCTTCAGGACACGGTATGTACTGTCCTGCTGACTGCTCTTGCAGATTACAGCGAGATACTGAGCTCCAATTGCTCAAAGATCAAATGCAACTCATCATTCAGACGCTGGGAATTAAAGATCTTTTCAAGACACACATGCGGTCTGAGGGCGCATCATCGGTGGAACAAACAACAGAACCGTCGGAGGAGGCGACAGAAATTTTTTCGATTGCTCCTTCGGTGGACTCTAAGACCACCGATGCAAGGATCAGCAGGACTAAGCTAAAGGAAAGGGTTACAATCTCTCGATCTCAGAGTAGGTCGGCGAAGGCTAGGACTGAGGCTCAGAATGCCAAGCGAACTGCCTCCCGTACTGCCCTTCCTGCTGCTGATTCCAATGCATTAGCCCAGATGTTGCTCGCCCAGACCCTCGCCGGAGCTGGTGTGGCTAATGATGCCGCCAAGGTGTCTGCCATTACGGCCGGTGTTGGGCTGGATTCTCTCCTTAATCCTACTTCATTGCGACTTCGTCAGGTTGCCAAGCAACCGAAGTATAATGGAAACCCCAGACGTTGGCCTCAGTTCCAACGGGAATTTAAATTGTGGGTTAAGACTCAAAAACTTCAAGATGATCAGTTCCTGATGGCCCTCTTGGACTGCCTTGAGGGAGCGCCGGCCAACACTTGGCTCAGGACCTGGAGTGATCGTGAGGATTCAAGTTCCCCCCTTACCTTTGATGAGGTGTGGGAACAGTTGGAGGTACGTGGATTCCGGCTGCCTGAGGACCATTACCACCAGATGTTGAAGAATTTTCCTTCATTCTCACTATTAATCTTGCACGAAGTGCAAGACAAGAGACAGCGCTTCTGGAATCTAGTGGAAGAATCTGAACATTCAGGCGAAAAATTTTCTAGTGCCGAGCTGAAAAATCTGATTTTTGACAAGATCCCCTCCGAAACTGCCGCCACCCTTCGGAATAAACAGTCCGAAGAAAAGGTCAAGACCTGGTGGGCGGAGGTCGATGGCTTCGATGCCTCGGCCAACAGGTTTTCCGTCAGGGAATCACTTCAAAAGTGTTCCCCCACGTCGTTTACCAAGGTGAAATTCACTGAAAACACGTGGAAAATCAAGTTTAATGAACACGAGGATCGGGACTTGTTTGTCCAAGTCCTCAACAGGGGAGTAAGTTTCCACGGCCATCGCCTGAAGGCCAGGAACTGGGTGTTTTCGTTCACCCCGCAGGAACTGTGGGAAGAGGTTGAGCGGCTCGCTGACGCCGCCAATCAGAATTTCCATGAGGGTCTTGGGGGAAACAAGAATACCCAGCAAAACACCCAAAATGGGGCCCAAAAGGGCAACAAAAAGGTGAATGACACCCGGAATGTTCAGGATCATTGTAGCATCTGTCTTCTTTTAGGTTCTACGAACCGAGCTAAGACGCATTCTACTGGTAATCACCGATGGTCTGCTTACGATCACAAGGTGATTGGTGAAAATGTCAGTAATTCGCAGAATTCAGACAGGAATGACAGACAGGTGCATGGTGGAAAGGGGGGAAAGGGTAATCCGACCCCCTCCGGTGGAAACAAAAATACTGGAGGCCCTGGCGGGTCCCAAGGCAAAGGAAATCGGACGCCATCCGGCTCCGGTGGGCAGCCAAACGGCCAGACAAGTCCCAATGGCAACGCCGGAGGCGGAAATCGAAATCCAGGCCAAACCCCTCAATCCGGTACAAACAAAGGAAATGCTCCAGGATCACAGGGTAAAGGTAAGGGAAATCCTTCAGGAACCCCTTTCTCTGGTAAGGGCAGAGGGCGTGGCGACGGTGGTGGTCCATCATCCGGCGGCCGTGGCCGTGGACGTGGAAAGGGCAACCATCGTGTGGATCAGGTCTCAGGTGCAGATCAGGTGTCCGATGCGGATCGAGATTATGTCGAAAATGCCCTGAATCCAGCAGATGATCCGTTCCAAGATGAGTGGATCGACGAATCAGGGTGTGTTCACAACGTTAACGCAAACACTGGAGGGCAGAACGCCTAGGGGAGCCACGAAAATCGCCCCTCCCCAGGCGATTTCAGGCATGATCCCCAGATTCCTGATCGACCATTACTTGATGTAGGGTCGCTTGTCTCCTCTCCCCTGGATCCGGCAGCGGATCCTTCTGTTGTGGTGGACGAGGTTGGTGTACAGTCCAAGCACAGGGCCCGTCAGTTTGTCACAAAGCTGTGGGTCTCTGATTGCAAGGGAAATTTCCACCTCGCCACTTGTTTGTGTGACAATGGATCAGAGGTAAATCTCCAATCCAATTCATTCTTACCCGACGACTGCGTGTTTGAATCGCCTCATCCTGTTACCCTCGAGGGAGTTTCTGGACATTCTCTCGCAGGTGGGCAACGCGGTTGTTATATATCAACTCATTTGGTCGCTCAAGACCTTTGGGAAGAGCAAAATGTGGAAGAAGTTGTCCTTAAGGATGACTACTTCTATCGTGCCGACATAAAGTATGACCTTTATTTGGGCCATCCTTGGCTTCGCAAGAACAGGGTAGCGCCCGTAGGTCATCGTCGTTGTTTTTTGCTGGAGTCAGGTCCCTTGGAGCGTCCTGAATTTCGTTTTTTGCACGCAGGGTTTAAAAGTGCAGAAGAATTTTTGAAGCAAAAAGTTACACCAAAATTTGGTGAAGATGTCACCATTGCAGAGGTGAATAGGAGTGCCGATTACTCCCAAGAGTTAGAATGTCTTCGTAGGGACTCCCAGCCACGACGCCCTTCGCGCTGGCACTCTTCATCCTACAGAGTTGTCGACAAATGGCGCCATGCAATTTGTGAATATTTTCATGAACATCATTCCTTTTGGCCCCAGTATGATGCCTTTGCTAACCGTATGAACAAGCGCTTTGACAAGCACTTTAGCGACGCTTGGACCCATAAATGGGACAAGAAGTTGTGGATTAATCCTCCGTTTCACTTAATCCAGCAGGTCATCCACAAAATCAAGCAAGATAAAACCCAGGCAATTTTAGTTGTGCCCTTGTGGGACGACAAGCCTTGGTTTCAGGAATTACAGGACATTTGTGTAGATTACATCGAACTTCCCAGGAAGATTAAGCTGTATGCCAGGGACGACACAGGTCCCCTGCCACAGCGGTCCTGGAGTTCGCTTGCATTCCTGGTGGATGGAAAGCTTTCTGACTCTAATTCTGCTGATTCTGGTACTGATTCTTGTGTTGGGTCTGAATCTGAGGTTGAGCGTGGTACTGAGGATGAATCTATTTTTTCTGATTTTTGTCCGTCAGATACCCAAAATGATCCAACGTCACATGGATCCGCCTCGTCTCCCTCTTCCCCAATACGATCGACATCGAAAAGAATCTTCAGTGCACGGGCGAAGAAAAATTCCAAATCGCGCCGCAAATTCAGAGTTTTTTATGAAAAACCCCCTGTGGAAGCTTTCATGGATCCTTTCGAGGAGCTGGATCACGAAGAGAATCTCTGGGATTTCGACACAAGACCCACCTATCTTCAAGAGGCAGTTGATACGGACCTGTTTAGGGACATCCGTAAGAAGATTCTTCCTGCCAAAGCCGAAGAAGTCGCCAAAGTTTTTTCGACAGTAATTCCTGGCGATCAGGTGGACACTGAATTGTGTTCCAAGTCAAGAGAAAAGATTTTTGAGGAACGGAAGGACACAACCCTTTCGGGGAAGTTGATCAAAGACCCCCCTGTCCGTGGACAGTTCGGTGAAGCCTTCATCGAGCTTCGTGAAGGGTACAAGGCAAAAAAACAGCGTCCTTATGAAAATCATGGACACAAACATGAGATACTCAGAAAAATCATCGAGAGAAATCTCAGGGAATTTGGTTGGCTTGAGGGTTGTATGACCAGCGAATGGTGCTGTGCACCCTTCACAGTCCCGAAGCCACCGCCTGCAGACCAGAACACTATTGATGGTTGGCGAATGGTGGTTGATTTTCGCAATCTCAACGCCGAAACCAAGGCGGATTTGCACCCCCTGCCTCTCATTGAGGAGGAAATCGCCAAGGGGGCAAGAGGTCGTTTGTTTTCTGTGCTGGATCTCCGTCACGGCTTTCACCAAATGCCGTTGAGGAAGGACAGCCGACCTCTCACCTGTATGTGCACGCCATGTGGCCCAGTCCAATGGACGGTCATGCCCATGGGCCTGAAGAATGCCCCCTCGTTTTTTCAAAGAATGATGGAGGATGTGCTTTTCACAGCCCATCCTGAGCTTCGTGCCTTCGTGAGTGTGTACATAGATGACATAATCATCGCGACGGAGGGGGAGGGACTGACCGAAGCCGAGCTGGTGGCCCTACATGAGAAGCAGCTGAACCAAGTTTTGGACATTCTTGACGCCAATCAGCTGATTTGTGGGCCAAAGAAGGGAAAATTTTTTTTAAAATCAGTCGAATTTTGTGGTTCTCTCCTAGAGAATGGCACCCGACGACCCAGTCCAGGGAAGCTTGTCGCTATTCAGAAGTGGAAGCGCCCTGAGACGATCACGGAGTTGAGAGGATTCCTGGGTTGTTGCAATTTTTACCACACTTTTGTGCCGAATTATGCCAAATTTGCTGCCCCCCTCACTGAATTATTGAAGGTAGGGAGAGATGCGGGCAAGGCAGGTTCAAAGGTTCGTGTCAAGTGGACTGACGAGTGCGAGGAGGCCTTCCATCACTTGAAGGCGGCCCTCTGTGAAGTCGCCACGTTGCATGTGCCCCAATTTGACCGACCCTTCTACATTAGAACCGACGCTTCTAGGTACGCGATCGGAGCTGTTCTTGAACAGGTTGATGAAGCCACAGGTGATCATTACCCTCTTGCATTTTGGTCTCGGAAGCTAGCCCCACGCCAAATGCAATGGTCGCCGCGTGAGCAAGAGACTTACGCCATAATTTGCGCTCTAAAAAAGTACCAATCGTGGGTTGGCACCAATCGAGTCGAGGTCCTGACGGATCATCGATCTCTCGAGTATTGGGCCACCGAACACATTGATACTGTCGCGAGCCCAGCTGGTCGACGGGCCAGATGGCACGAATTTCTCTCTCTGTTTGACCTCCATGTGTCGTACTTGCCTGGAAAACACAACACGGTAGCGGATGCTCTGAGCCGATGGGCTTACCCCGCCTCAGAGGGGCTGCAAAGTACCAACATCCATGGTACGGAGCAGGACCGCCATGTCATCATCGAATGGGATCAAGAAGAAAAGAAACTCATTCGACGTGCATGCATGCAATGCGCTGTTAAACAACACGCATTACCGTGTCACGACATCACGGCCATCACAGATCCGGCGCATGCTCATGAGATCTGCACCAAAACACTGAAAGTCGTGGAAAAAGTCACCGATCTCTCCTCAGGGAGTGTGAAACGGTTTGACTACACCCGACGAGTAAGTCGATTTCGGTTGATCCAGGGCATTAAGCGTCGAGATCCGGCCAAAACTCCACCCCTGCCTAAAGATTCCCTCATCATCCGTGACTGGACGTCCGATTACCTGCAGGATCCCATGTTTAAAGAGGTCTTTGGAAATCTCAAATCCAAAGATGCTCACAGGGATGGGACTTTTTCTGAGTACTCGTTGGATTGGGGAAAGCTGTGGATGGAGGGTAAATTGTGTGTGCCAGACGCCCTAGCCCCCCGAGTGTTAAACTGGTGGCACAAATGGGAGTCCCCCCACGCACATGGCCGTCGACTGTGGTCGATGATTAAACATAGGTTGTTTGGCTCACGGCTATATACACACTGCATGAAAGTAGCCGCCGGATGCGCCCAATGTGCTGTCTCGACGCCTCCCAGCGCGAAGAAGCACGGCCATCTGAGGCCTCATCCTATTCCGGAGCGCCTCTTTAACAGAGTCACCAGTGATTTCTTCTATCTCGGTGAACTCGACGACGAAGAGTGCCATTGGACCAATAAAAAGGTCAATGGTGTGCTCCTTATTCAGTGCCGTCATTCCGGCTACATGCAGGTGTTGCCTTGCAACATCGAGTCGATGACTGGCAAGGCTGCCGCCAAATGGTGCGCGCAGACCTGGATGGGAGGTTGGGACGTCCCATCCGAGGTGGTTACGGACTCAGGCAAAGAGTACACCTCCGAATGGTGGAGAGAATTATGTGCTCGCCTTGGAATCCACCACCTCAGGTGTGAAATCCACTCGCATCTAGCGCTGCCTGGCGAAAGAGCCGGCCGCTCAATTATAAATATGCTTCGTAAGGAGCTCGCGAGTGAGAAGGATTTCCACTGGCTTGAAGTTCTGTTCGCATTGCTTCGCCGTTACCACAACACGCCTTTGTATCATGGCCTTTCTCCAAATGAAATTGTCTTTGGACGAAAGAAGTGTTGGTGGAACATGCCGTTGAATAATCCTCGCCCCTGTAAGGATGCTTCGTTGTTTTTGGACGACGTCCAACGAGCAGATAAAACTGTCTCTAAATTAATCGAGAAGCATCAAGCTGACTGGCTTGTGGTTCAGAATCAAGGTCGAAAAAACCCCCACAATTTTGAAGTCGATGATCGAGTTTGGCTTCGAAAATCCGAAACCACCCTGGACGGAGATGACAAGCTTCTTCCCTTGTGGGAGGGGCCATTCGCTGTTACAGCGCGTCTTGGTGAGAACAGGTGGAGGATTCGTGTGGATGTCAGCAGGGAAATTGACGTTTCGGGCGATCGCCTCAAGAGAGAGATCCCCTCCCCCTAGGATCGAGTTAAACCCCTTTTTTGGACTGCGAAACATTTGTCTGATCGGGTCATCGAAGGGGGGAAGTACGAACTCAAGAGGATTGTTGAAGCAAGACGTGACGCCAAGGGCGAATGGGAATTTCTGTGTGAGTGGAGGGGCTTTGATTCCAGTCACAACAACTGGGAACCAGCCCAATCTTTTGTCCATGGATACACCAAGGGGTTCATCGACTTCCTCAAGAAGCACCCCGAAATTGGAGTACTCCTGACAGATTGTTTGTCGAAACCAGACAGACAAGTGGAGAGCGACGGAAAACGACCTGTGGTGAATCGAGATCCAGCCTTTTACGGCCCTCAGCAGCCACATTCCAGGGCTGATCCGTCGATCCCCCCTCCTGCGGTCAGGCCAGCCCAGGAGCCAAATGAGGACCAAGCTTCAAGTTCGGCCGCTGATTTGCAGCGCCCAAGCCGTACGAGGGCCAGGCCAGACAGGTTGGTGGTCACATGTATTCGTGCTTGGCCGAATTGAGGAAGCCATCCTACCACATTCTGCTCAATCCACTGTTCATTCTTTCTGTTTATGTCCTGATGTGGAGAACTGCGAATGTTTCATAATTTGACGTCAATCAATCAATTTTTCTTTGGTCTCCGTTCGGTAACGTATCGAAAGTCGAAAACCGAAAGTCACGGAGTGTGCTGCCGTGTTCAGAAAAAACCAAACTCAGGCTTAATTCAGGCCGATTCGGGGTAATCGTGTCTCTGTTGGTCTGTGCATCTTTGGAATTTGGCTACTCGTGCAGATGGAAGCAAATGTACATAATCAAAACGCTGGCCAGCGACATTCACCCCTACAGGCACCCCCTGTAGTACTGGCTGCACCAGATGCGACGCCAGGAACTCAGATCTTACCTTCATTTGCTGTGATGTTAACGCCAAAGTCCAGATTCAGATCCAGGATCCTCAAATTTACCTTGAATTTCTCAGGTTTGTCCATCATTCTGCCACTCTTGTACGAAACCCAGACGTCAATTGTTCAGACAACCTTCAGATAGGAGCTCTAGGGACTTCTAAAAGCAACCTCTGAAGTCCGTAGGCTTCGTTGTATTTTTGGCACACGCCAATGTGAGCTCAATCCGACCTGAAACTGTCGAAAATGGTGAATCCAAGTGTCTTGTGGGACTCATTCGAAAGATTGGCCTTGTCCAAGTCGATTGACACCACCGCCACTGTAAATTCGGTGTCTCTCAGTTATATACTGTCAGTAAGGCGCCTTCAGCGAACCTTCGGCGCGTTACATGCCAAGGATCCAGGGCCAGCATGTCCCATCATGATGCATCATCACATGATCCACATTTTCATAGAATCTGTTAGATGCTCGCGAACCAATGTGCCGGAAAGCACAATTGAGCTGAATAAACGACAATATATATTAACTTTAGTCTAAACGAAAGTGTTAGTAGTTTCAGTTCTGGACATTCCGCTGCATTTCACCTTCATCTGAGGGAATTTACTCATTTTAGGACAATTTAGTTTGATTTCCTTGTCATCTTCTCTGATTCCTCGAAGATCTGTTTAGATCTAAGTGCACAGAAAAATATCTCTACCTTCAGTGGTGCACTTAGGGTCTGTAGACTTCATTTGTATTTGTTTTCCCTCTCTGTGATTGTCTCATCCCCTTAATCTCTGCTCAATTTGATTCTTAATCTTACTGAATCTTGTGATCATCCACCAGATGCGCCAAATCTGAAGCACATGCTGTACTTTTCAGAACGAGAAAAGCGGGAATAACACGATGTAGAGTTCGGCGAGGACACCGTAGCGTGCCCGCGACAGCGAAACTGTGCCAGAGCGCTGAGATGTCACTCCATTTCTTGATCCCCCCACTCAATCCACCAATAATCTACCTCATTCTCAACCAATGCATGGTTTGGTATCGATTCTCGATACAGTTACATGCTTTTTAGCCCTTGACCTAATGTTTTACTGCACGGAGGACTGTTCGTCACTTCTCATTCTGTCTCATTTCAGGTTCATCCATCCTGATTCAGTGCCAATTCAGCCCAAATCAGGTCAGATCAAGCAGATTTAGCCCCATCGAGGCTACATTTCTATTTTTTTCTGGGACTTACCCGCACTACGTTCTTCGTTGACGTAGCGACACACCCCAGTGTGTTTTTGGAGGGGGAGTGTAAGTGCGGCTAGCCCCATCTGCTCAGATGTTCAGACATTCTGCCCAGATTGGCTACATTTTGGTCATTTTCTTTGCTTCGGCGGAATCGCCGCCTCGCAGCTCAGTCTCAGGATATTTCCTATATATTTCTGATATGCCGGATTTGATTCCGCGGTCCATTCCCCGTAAATCCGCCGCGTTCCGCTATTTTAGCTGGAATTGCCATTTGCCGCTGACGCGCGCTCGCGGGCCAGATCGGCCAAACATTTTTACATAATTGGATTATTTAAATCTTTTTAGACAGTTTTGGACACTCAGATGTATTTAGAATAATCCGCATCAATTTTCTTCATAGACTGGGATTTTCTGCCGGACCACAATCAGCATGGACCTTGCCTCAGTTGTTGCTGCTCTCGCCTCCGTTGGTGTCCGAGTATCCGGTTCTACCCCCAATAACAACATCCAGGGAGACTCCTCGCGTGCCTGCCCCACTGGTCTTGCCGGCCCCGAGCCCTCCGGCACAAACATCGACCCAGGGCAGCACTTTCATGGTAGCAGAGGCTACCTGAATGTTGTTCCTTTGGTGTCCCAACCACAGCTAGCTCCCCAGTACGGCCCCGTAGACTCCGCCGCCCCTGGAGACGTAACAATTACGCTGCCGTGGTGCTGTGCGAACAAAGCCTTGAGAGGAATGCCTTGCGCAAGCCCAAATCGCCCAAGAAGGGCACAAATCAGCAGCTGTGGAGGCCCAGATTACCATCAAGATCCCAGTCGAAATTGGCCATCAAGCAGCTGGAATCTCCCAGCCTACGCCGATGGCAACGCTCCGGTGGAGCTTACGGACCTGGCAGGTACTAATACTCCTTACCAATGTCCACATTTTGAGACCATCGACGCCGACATTGACGACCTTGAGATGGGTGGTCCAGGTGAGGTACCTACCTATAATCGACCAGCCAATTGGGCACAATGGGACAACCATTTGTCTTCAGAAGTGACCCGTAACCTTGAGGCGCTTGAGGCCCTTTGTCTATTAGCCACGTCTAAGCTGATAGGTCAAGAAAGAATCGCCTCTGGTCACCGCCGGGGGGGGGGCGGCAGCTGCGTGGGCGCGCGGTCCGCCCGAGGCATGGTTCCTCTCGTTCGGGAGGTGGGAGGATAAGCGTACGGCCATGGCTTATGCCAAGAACTTCCAGGACCCGAGGGTGCTGGGGGACCTCCTCCTCCCATGGCCGGGGGAAGGGGATACACTGGAGTTCAGGGACTTGTGGGCGAGCCAAGTTTGGGCGGGGGTGCAGTTCGCTACGTGGAGGTTGGGGGGCGGTGACCGGCACCGCGAGGGCCCGGTGCTTGATTCTGATGAATCTGGCACTCGGGCAGGAGCTCCGCGAGCATCCGGGGCAGGGAGACGTCAGAGGCCGATCTTGGTTGGGGAGAAAGCTTGAGGTATTAGTGAACCTGTGTCAGGGGGGTCCTCGTGCTCCGATGAAGAATCCCTGCCTGAGCCCGCCCCTTCTTCCCCGAGACGTCCGAGGCGGAGGGCACTGGCAGCTAAGGCTGGGCAGCCACGTGTGCGCCCAAGCCCGGAGAAAGGGCGCCCGCGGTCGGGGAGGGGGGAGGACGCCGAAGCGTGACGAGAAGCTTGTCACTTCGGAAGCCACCACTACCCCCGGTGGGGGGGATTCATCAGCTGAGGGAGGCGCCGGGGGGGGGGGGTTGCTAAACCTCCCGTTATTGGTCCTCCGCCTCGGACAGGGAGACCGGGGCCGCGGGAGGAGCAGGGGATGGGGCGGGGGGACGGTTTGTTGTCGGGGCAAGGCCCTGCCGGCTTGTTGGGGGGTCAACCCCCCCCCAAATGCGGGGTTCCCCGGGGACGGGGAGGAGACCGCTTGTGGCTCCCGCCCGGGGTGCGCGTCGGCCGAGCGCGGCGCGTACGCAGGTCGGAGTGGCGGCTGGGGGGGGAGGACGGGCCGGCGGGGGGGTTGTTGGTCGCGTCAGGAGTGCGGCAGGGGCGGGGCTTCCGGGTGGAGGGGGAGGCCCGAAGCGACCCAGTCTGGCGGGCCCTGGCCAGGTGCCTGGCGGAGCTGGCGCGGGTGGCACTGTGGCTGGCGCCAAGGCTTAGGGTCGACCTACTTCGGCTCCTGGGTAGGTGCACTGTGTTGGCACAGCGGGTCTTCGCTGGAGCGGAGGATTGGGGGACAGAGGAGATAGTCACGCGCTTCCGGGGGTCTTGGGGGAAATGACCGAGGACGCCTTCGAGTCTCTGGCGCATCTAGGGACGCCCGCCCGCCCCAAGAAGGCGACTATTTTAGATGAAATTTTGCGCAGAGGATTGGGGGAAATGGCTGCGTGCCCCATTCGGAGAGATCTGTGGGACGAGCTCGTCCCGGCGAGTCTCCCCAAGCGCCTTCGTGGGGTGCAGCAGCCGGAAGGGAAGGGTTACCCGAGCCCAGAGACGGAGGTGATGCTGGAGGTCCTGAAGGACCAGGGGGTGTTCGCCGAGGTCCACGTGGGGCAGGGAGATCAGGGAAAGCCAAATTGTACCCCTTTTCTTATCCCCAAGAACGATATCAAAGCATCCATGAGTATGGATTGCACCCCGGGGAATGCGGCGACCCTGAGCCGCCACCCCATTTTTTTTTGGCGCCCTGGACGGCTCTGGGTGAGTGGTTGCAGGTAATAGGGGGGGGGGGGCTAATGCTTGACGCACGTGGACCTCTCAAACGCTTTTTGGAGCGTTTTACTTCCGGCTTGGTTTGAGGGGAGGTTTAGGTTTAGGTTCGGGGGGAAGTTGTGGGACATGAAGAGGCTCCCTTTCGGCTGGAAGTACTCGCCAGTTATTTGCCAGCAGTTGTTGGGTTCTTTGGTCCGGGACCTCATCCCGCCCGACATTTTACTCATCCATTATTTGGATATTTTTTTGTTAGTTGCAAGGGATAGGGCTGGGTTGCGCGATGTGACGGGGAGGGTGGCGGCGAGGTTATGGGAGGCCAAGTTCCTCGTCAGCCCTAAGAGCACTTTGGAGCCGACTAAGTCGCTTCATTGCTTGGGCAAGTCTTTTGACGTGGAGGGGGGGGCGATCACCAACTCGCAGCTCTCGTTGGCGAAATTGGTCCTGGCTTGGCTGAGACTCAGCGTTGCGCCGCCTACCCAACGTAGATTGCAGTCCTTTATGGGATCACTGCAATGGGCCATGCAGCCGCGTACGGGGTTGGGGCCGATGGCCACGGGCTCCCTTGCGTGGGTGGTGTGGGGTAGCGAGCGCTGCGATGGGTTGCCTGCAGGCGTGAGCGAGGCCCTGGCCCAGCTCATTGGGCATGTCATGCTGCCGTGGAGGCCAGCTGGGGGCACGCTGGGGTGGACGCTGGGGGGTGTGCGAACTGGCCTAGGGTTCGGCAAGCTTGGGGGGGTGCTGGCCCAGTGTGGGATAGGGTACGACCATCCGGTATTGGTCCACCCTAGCCTTTTTGTGGACGCGGCGTGGGACTCTTTGCGGGGGGAGGAGGGTTATAGGTTGGGACTTTTTTCTCCTAAGCTGGGCACCCGTGTGGATTGGTTGGGCACGAAATTTTCATTGGGTTCCCGAGCACGCACAATGAATCAGCAGATGGCCGAGCTTTGGGGGGTGTGGACGGCTGTCAGGTTGGACTGTCACATGGGTTGGGGGGGGGGGGGGCGTCTACTCCTGGATAATGCTAGGGCCATTTACCAAGGCGTGCGCGGACGAGCGTCTGTTGGGTTGTGGGTCCAGCAGTGGATCCTGCGCAAGGTTAACTTGCTGTTGTTCACGTGCCCTGTGGTGGTGCACTTTTTGTTTGTCCCCACATTCCTGCAGCCGGCCGACCCCGTGTCTCGGTTTGAGGCTTCTTGTGGGGGGTGCAGGGCAAGGGCGCTGCGGGCACCCCGCGATATTTGGCCGAGGCTTGGGGATAACTTGTCCTATGCGTTGTATATAGGATCTGTGGCGCGGTATGTGGGCAGTGTGCTGGGGAAAGTGATGGCGTTGCCAAGAGAGCTGGAGGGTGGGGGGGGCGAGGACTTGGGACTATTTGGGTCAGCATGGGTGTCGGGACGTGTGGAACGGGTGGGGGGGTTTATTCGTTTCGTGGGGGCTAAGGGGCTGTGGGTGTGGTTGCCTGAGCGCCCCCCGGATCCATGCGGGAGGTGTACAGCGGCGGGTGTCGACCCTTGGGATTGTTGGCACTGGGGAGTGGACTGCCCGCAACGCGGGGTGAGAGCATGAGACTGGCCCTGGGCGGTACGGGCTGCCAACGGGCGGGGGCAAGGCGCGGAAGTCCCCTGATGGCCACCGAAATAAACACACCGGTGGACATTCCGCCGGAGCCAAGGGGAGGGATGCGCCGGGCACTACCTAGAGGGGACGCTGCGCGCTTTGGGGGAGACCAGAGGAGTTGAAGGGGCGGGGGTGAGACCCAAGGTTGGCTTGGGCGGCGGCAGGGGCGAGTGGCGGGATGGTGAGCGAATACCGGGGGGTAGGGGTGGCTGGGGCTGATGGGGTGCTTTTGGCCTTTGTGGGACACCCTCAGTTCTATGCCTCCACCTGTTTTGCTGCCTGCATTCCGGCCCTTGCCTCCTCCGGCGCCGTGGTCGGGGACGGAGGCCGCCTGGGAGGAGTGGCGGAGGGCGCTGCAGCGGATGCACTCAGTCCCAGTCGTCCGTGGCTACGTTCGGAAGATCACGGCAAGCCAGCCGCTGGCCCGGACCGAAAGGCGGGTGGCAGTGCATGCCTGCGCGCTGTGGGCCGTGCTGGAGGCGTCGCCGGGAGTGCCGGCGATGGAGGATGTGCTGATCGGGGCGTTCAAGCTCTACGTCGCCACAAGAGCGGTGGAGCCTAGGGCCTCCATTTGCAACACCCCCCAGGGGTTGGGCATCGCGGTGCCGGCGCTGCTGGCTGCCCTGAGGTGGCGTTACCCCGGGGAGACGAGTGCGTGCCGCTGCTGGAGGCTGCATTGGAGCAAGGGGGCAAGCTTGCCCCTTTTGCATTCCCTGTTTGCCCCCCTCTGGGTGGGGGGTATGGTGCAGGCGCGCCAGGGCTGTACTTGGCTGCTTGGTTGGGACGAGTCCCCTCTGCGGAGGCTTGTCATCGTGGACGGCTACGTGCCGGGGGTGATTTCAGCGGGCCACGGGCACATGGTCGGGGCCAACTGCAGGGGGCACGTTTTTTGTTCTCGGTTTGGTGACTCCCCGCAGTATCGGGACCTGTACGCCACCACGGACGTTGTGCTGGGCAGGGTGGGGAGAGTGTGGCAGGTATGGTACGTGCTTTTGCCTGGGCCGCATGTGGCGGGCACACGGCCTCGGGTTATGGGGGGGGCAGGGATCCCCTGGTGGCATTGGAGGGTTGGGGAGGAGCGTTTGTGGAGAGTTGTCCACACGGTGCTGACGGATTGGCGGCAGCACCGTACCCCTGTCTGCGGATTCCTGGACTCTGTTTGAGCCTTGGTGAACCTTGCCTGCCTGCTTCCTTCCTCCCTGCGAATGACGGCGCCGGAGAACGAGACTGTCGAGGCCCTGAGAATTAATCACAACGGTGGTCATTCCGCCGAGGGCCGGGTCTCTTCCGGTGCGTTGTATGTTGGTAGGTGTTTGTGCGTTATGACGGCGGGCGGGGCCTTGCGGCGGACTTTTCTATTTTTTATCCTGTTGCGGCTGGCCCCCCAGGGGGTTGCCGTGGATGTTCTTTACGCTGCGGGGGTCCTGACTCGGCTCAGGGTAAGGTCTAACCTTGTATGTGTGTGGGGTTCCTGAGTTTCCTGTCAAGGCGTGCCCTGATGGAGTGGCTGACTTCGTCAGCAGTGCGGGTCCTTCCCCTATGCCCACACGGCGGTGTAGGGATCGGCGTGGGGGGGTTGGCAATATATACCGCTGGCTGATCCCGCAGATTCCTTTGTGCTTGTATTGCCGGCATGGGAAACGACAGTTTCGCACTCGCTGAACTGCTGTTTTCCCTGGAGCGCTTATGGGACCTTTGTTGTTTGGTGACAGGTTTTTCTAACCTATGAGTTGCCCACCCATCTCCTCCCGCCTAGTCACTATTGTTCGGAGGCGATGTTGTCCGAGAGCTGGGGTACAGGTTTGGAGAGGTGCACTTGAGAAGTGCACTAGGACAATTACTATGTGCCCGCTGGCTGATTCCGCAGATTCCTTTGTGCTTGTGTTGCCGGCATGGGAAACACAAAACAGTGTAACAACAACGTTACCGCATGCCTTACCGGACGTGTTACCGGACCCGTTGGCAGACAGAAGCTGACTCCATGTGTTACCGGCCTGTAGCCGCATGCGTAGTCGGACCTGTTACCGCATTACCGGACCAATTACCGGATAGAACCTTACCCCAACCTTGTAACCGCCTTCATAACCCCGTGTTCCCCAGCAACATAAGCAACAAACCTACCATAGTGGCAACGTTGGTTGGCTGGGGTCGACAGCGGGATGTCCGGTGCTGCCTCCGCTGCGGCCGTCGTTGCTCGGCCGCCTCCTCGGCCTATCGTGCGGGCTGCCTCGCCTCTTCATTCTATCGATAGTGCGCTAGCTCCAACAGCAATTGCACCTGGTTCTCCTTTTCCGCGTCTCCCTTCTCCTTGCGCAACCATCGCTTCTTCTGTGTCGTACCCTTCTGGCGGGCTTTCTCCTGCCTCATCCTCCTCCGTGGGGTCTCACTTGTAGCATTGGAAGCGTCCACGGTGTCATCCAGAACCTTCTGCTACAACTTCCGCACCTTGCGCTTCAACTTGCGAATCAAGTCCTCCTGATCCTTCGGCGACTTCTTATCCACTGGCGTGTAGTGGCCCACAAAATCCAATTGCCCCGCGAGGGAATTTACCTCCCACAGCGTCAGCATCACGTTCACGTGCTTCCAACTTTTCTGCGGCTGCTCATCCAATTCTTATGCCGAAAGGTTCAGGATGTCCTGTGCCTTCAGGTGAATTGCACTTGGCGACCGGCTGCCGGACCGAGCTCATTTTACCGAGAAAATGTCACTCTACAGTGACTTGTCGTTGTCCTTCTTCGTTCTGGTCTTTGCCTCGAGTGCCGCATGCATTGCGCCTTCACTTGCTCCAGGTGCACGAGCTGCTGCCGCTGCTGCCGCATCCCCCACCGCAGTGGCAACACCTTCTTCCTCGGAATGTGGGGCTTCAGTGTACGTAGTGCAATGGTCGCACGTCTTCAAAACTCCAAGCTCCTCCTCAGCACAGAAATAGGAAAAAATGTGTTACCGCACCTGTAACCGCGTGGGTAACCGCCTGCAACCGCACTTCAGACAGCGAAATCGAATAACGTTACCGCAAGCAATACCGCGTGCGTAACCGCGCGTTACGTAGCTTACCTACAATTTTATACCTTCGCATTGATCTGCGGCATCCAAATTCGGCAACCGGTACTTGCGAACCAACAAGTCCTTGGCCGCTGGCACTGCACGTGTGTAGTCCCCACATATCTTGAAATTGTGATTCATCACTGACAAGCCAACTTCTGACCTCGCACGTATTGCCCACGCAAAGCTCTCCCGCAGATCACCGGAGTACACCTTTGCTGCCTCTCCCACAAACAGATTGCCCGACTCATCTACACAAAGCGGCCCAATTTCATCCAAACAGTGTCGGTAGTGGTGGCGCATCTAGGCAATGGGGCAACCCAAAAACTTGTGACACTTGTCCTTTGCACGCTCGTAGTTGTGCTGGAAGGTGGTGGACGTTATCCACTGTTCCCTCTGTGTTGCCCTAGCAGAAATCGCGCATTGCCCCCTTTGGCCGGCCTGCTGATCATGAAAACTGCCCTTTTCTTTGACCTTTTCAACGCGCTCTTGGGTGGACACGCCTCAGCTTCCTCCTCCGCTTCCACAGCTACATCTTCCTCCTCTTCCTCCTCCTGTTCATCCCCATAGTCTTCTTCGTTGACCTCTTTTGCTGTTGTTGCTGCTGCTTGTGCCCTCTGAGACGTGGCGGTTTTCACTTGCTGCGGGGTCCTTGTCCTTGATGCCTTACCTGGGCCCCCGTTCTGTCCTTGCCCACCTTTTCCCCGTCCTGCTTTGGAACCTGCTGCTGAACCTGAAGCTGATACTGATGTTGATCTTGACCCTGTGCCCTTTACGTGCTTTTTTGTCGCTGCCTTCCGTGCCACCGTCTTTGGTGTTGAGCCCCCTTGTCTTGCCTCGTCTTCCACATTCCAAAACGTCCAACACGCGAATACCTAACCAGTGTTTCTGCCCTGGACAGTGAAATCCTTAACATCGACACACTTATATCACTTATATCACTTATATCATCCCACACATTTCAATGCAGCGCATGTCACACGTCACACGTCGCATGCGTCACACGGAGGTTACCCTTCTTGTCCTTGCCACCAATCCAGCATCCGACGAACCGATTACCAGTTCTTCGGGTGGTTTTCATGTGCAATAAGAGGTGGGGACATCAACACAATGCAAGCGTGCGCAGCAGAGGCTCAACAACTTAACAAAAGCATACATCTGCAACAACAAGTATGTTCGATTCTCGCCAAAACTAGGTTAGACTCGCAAAAACAGAACAAAGTGTGCAAGTCACATGGATGCCCTCCCAAGTCATCCTTAGATAATCCTTTGTTGTACCACGACATTACAAGGTGCAAGGGTATAGATGTTAATAGCCCCAGGTCTTTGACACGGACCCTTAGTGGCCTCCTGCACCAAGCCCAGGGGTATGCCTTATAGCCACACCCTTGGGCCACCGCCTCCAGGTTGAGCTGGCGGTCTTGAGGGGATCAGCAAAAATCATAGAGTTCCGTATCAGGGAGGGAAGCATAGATTGGAGGACGACACGACCATTGGGCGACGAACTGTTAGGCCACTTGTGCCACATCTCATAGACATCATTGGGGCCCAGGGGGGCATGGGGGACGCCTTTTAGGATAAGAGTGCTGCCAGTAGACAGCGATGCTTCGCAACACGAGACATCTGCAGTCTCCGGTTCCCCTTTCATGGGCAGGTTTGTACAACACAGAGTAGAATGAAGCCCAATTCGTGCGCACGGCGTCCAAGCAATAGGCTGGCACGTTAATAACACCAATGTAATTCTGGTCAATGTAATCGGAGAGCAGGATCATAGCTTCAGGTGAAGGGACAAGAGCGTCCAGGACCCAAGCAACCATGCAATGGAGGGGCTTGAATATACTGAAATAGCCACGCAGAAAGTGTCGTTGACGAACCACAGATTTGTCAATTATCTTACCTATGCTGCCCTCGGGATGGGTGTCCTACAACTCGATGCACAGCACTGGGACAGTTAGATTGGCGACGCGGAGCTTGAATAGGCAGGTGGCATCCTGACGGAACCAACCTGTCCTACCATGTTTATTGAAATGGTTTGGCTCATGCGGAACAATGGACACGAAGGGAAACATGAGGCTCGGTCCCGGAATTAGGTCAATGGGGGGGCAAATTCTGGGGCCACAAATCAAGGATAGGTCGCAAAACAGCAACACGAACAGAAGATTGGACAGATGTAGACTCTATCGCTAACAAACACAAGCACATTAATTGTGCGCTCAGGAATCCCCCCATGGGGACGCCCTTCACTTGCTGAAGGAGAATGGTGTCCCAACAGGTTAAACAGGTTGTTCTCTTTGATGTCCCATTTGACAAGAGACAGCAGTCCAGAAACCGAAACAATACAGGAGTGTCTGGCTGTGGCCTTTCCCATCCGATCCAGTGATTTCTGGTTACCCTTAGCAAAACTGAAAAAGACTTCACCTCTGATTTTCCGGTACGTTTTGACCACTCTGCACGCTTGTTTGATCCCTTGGAGAACCCTGTCCTTATCCACGCTCCAGAATGCATTGTCGATGTCCCGTTCCCATAGGGACAACGACCCAGGACAGCGGGAACGCATCATAAAATGCATGTCTCTGGAAAAAATCATGCACGGGGATCCCAAGAGGGGAAAGGCGACATGAAACTCGCGTAATAACAAACTCATGCAGCGCTCAATGAGGCGCGACGTACGGCCGAGGAGGTGGAATGTATGAGACACTGCTAAGTGCCGTCTCCATCCGGCTAGACGATCACACGTTTTCCACTTAAAAATGGGGAATGCACGTGGAGCTTGGTGCCTATGTTTACCCAGAAAAAAGATTGCTTCAAAGGACTCCTCGTCTAGCCCGTGCTGAGACCACAGTCTCGGACGATTGGCAAATTCCATGATACCCGATGTACGTGGAGACTGAAGTGTTGAGTTCAGAATGAACATTTCGGCCCCACCCGTAGACACTTCCACACCGAGAAGGGAATAGGCCAGACACATCACCGTGAGCTGGGCTAAAGAAATATCCGAGAGTATAGAACATGCTGCATGCAAAGGGCATGGTTGTTTATCCCACACAGACGGAGACAGGTGTAAGCCTTGTAGTATCTTATTAGCTTCGTCGAGTTTACCATTGTCTGAGGTGGTGGTCTGTTCCAAGACTTCGGCCGAGTACTAGCGCAGCAAAGCAGCTAGCGTCTCTTTGGAGAGGAGGGGTCGGTGGCCACGTACGAAGGGCTTTAAAGATGAAGGGGTTTTTATATGAAACCAGCGCCTCATAGGACGTGGAAATGAACTCCTCGCAAGGCTGCGTGGCATTGCCCGCATTCTATAAAGCCACTGGGAGTAATTGGGCTGGGAGCACACAAGCCAACTAGTGGGCGTGGCGGATGAGCAGGTCGTCTTGGCATTTCTAAAAAAGAGTGGGGGCAGTTTCCTTTCCGAAGCACAACCATAGGGGACCCCCCTGGAAGACATGAGCAATGTCCGATTGGATATGTAATGTGTTCTGGGAGAACAGCAATGCAATGTTCACATCGAATAATGCAAAATAGCTGCCACATTGGTCAGTCGTAGCAGGACGAGTGATGGATTTGACAAGGAAATGGTTTTGACCGTGAATTTTTGAGGCGCCTTTAGGTGTTTGCTTGGGCATCACAGCAACAAAAATCTGCAGCCAATTCTCTAAAGAAGGGGGTAAGGTGGTGCTGTGAACCCGCTTTGCATGAAATCACGAACATTCGAAATAAGCCCCGTATCGAAGGACGGGATTCGAATGGGTATCCTCCGGGAAAGGCACAAACATTAGTTACGGGACAACATCGACTGGGCCTTACAAAAAGTCCTGTCCAACAACCTTGCGAGGGGCACCCCTTGGCACTCAATCAGAAAGCAAATAAGCTGTGTCGCAGACCATGACAACGTCGGTCTGTTCAGGAATTCAACAGCAACCTGTGCCACAGGTTTGTTGTTCGGCACGCACACATAGTCAAACAGCCATTCGGTGTGTTGAGGGCCATTGTATGGGGTAACACCACAGTGTTGGACCCAAGGCTTTTTCAGTAGTGAAGTCATCTCTGTCATCATCTGCGGTGGGACTGTAGAGAGGCGGTAGAATACTTGCTTTGTGGATTCCCACACGAGCCAAAGTCCTAGGCAGTGAAGGTTTAAGGCCGAGTTTATGGACCGACCTCAGATTTCGACGACGCAAACCCATGAAATGGCGCCGGAGGGTGTTGGCCCTATGCGCATGCTCAGCAAGTCTTCGGAGGAGCGTGCGGGGTCGGCGTGTCTTGGCACCAAGCTCGCCAATGTAGTGGGGAAACCTGCCAATTATGGCATAAATCAAAATGCCGGCTTTAGGCAAAGAAGTGCACACGGGGATTCTACAAAGGAGAGCAATTTTTCGAAGTCGGGGGCACGGGCAGGTGGAGAGGAGTTGATTGGGGGCAATTAGGTTGTGGTCAACCTTGCTCCAAGGGACACGTCTTTTGCTGAGGTAAATTCAACGTTTTTCAGCTAGGTTGTCCCACTGCAACCAAAAATTCTCCATTTGTGTATTGTGTTTGGTGACAGAGGGGTAATGAGTGAAAACATATGGTGGGTGCAAAGGCTGGATACGGTGTCGGCGTGTGAGACGCAATAGTGCGTTTTGAATCTGAATGGTGGGAAGAGAAGACAAAGGGTCGTTTTTGGACCTATGAATGACAAACAATTCCCAACCACTAGCCAATAGAGCTTGGCGAAATCCCCGGCAAGAAAAACGCCTAAAAGTGAATTTGTACATTGCTACAAGGGTATTGAGCATTCTTTTCAATGCACAAGAGTCGAGCGAGGCATTGATCACGCGACAATGCTCTCTTGATACAGGATGAACAATAAAGCTGAAGGGCCTGGGGAAAGTAACAGACTCTCAAGCGGAGTCCTCCAGTTTGAACGGCTAGCGGCATCAAGTGCTTTAGGATAGAAAAGAATGTTGCCCCCGGCATTAAAGCATGCCTGTAAGAATTCCCCCGGGCGGAGTAGAGTGCTGCTGAAGGCTTGATGGGCCGGGCGGTTAGAGGCGTAAGCAGCACCAGGTAGAACAGCGCAGGGGAGGCACCAACACAACAGTTGATGTTGAGGGTGTTAGAAAGAAAATGTGGCCAGCGACCGGACAAGCCATACCGCAGATGCAAGACACTATCATGGTGCGATGAAACATGAAGTGAGTTGCACCCTTGGACAAACGCATGTAAGTCATTGTTCTTGGGGGCACTATTTATACCATACCATAAGTGGTAATCATTGGTTGCCGCACAAAGTCTCCAAAGCTGACGGTGCAGCGAACTACGCCGAAGTTATAGTTTAAAGTACAGCAACCGCTCAGACGTTGGCTAGTGCAGGGCATCACTCCACGGAAAGTTGCAACGAGAATGTTGGTCCCGTGTGGGGGTAAAACCGGGAACCGGGAGTGTTGTTGCACGAAAGCATTCCTTAAGACTAGTAGTTGACGAATCGGAGAGTGTGCGCGAGACATCATTGCTTACCACAGCAGCTTCAGAAAGTTCGGAGTAACAAGGGGTATGTGGGGTGTTAGCGTCGTGTATTTGCAGAATCGGACCGCATGTTAGTAAGGTTTTCCTGTAAAGCGCGAATCGTTCCTTGTTTTTGTAACAGCCCACCCCACTGGGCATGTAGGAACGAAGTCATATACAACACAATGTAAAGCAATGAACAAGCAAAGACTCTACTGTGCCATGCACATAATACGAAAGTGAAGCGTGAAAGAAAAAAATTCAATTTTTGCCCTAACGGTAGCATCACATGCAAACAATATAAAGTCGATGGAATGCCCAGCTACTACCCACCCATAGATTTACCTTGATTGTACCACAAGCGTGCAGGGGTACCGTATGTGGGAGATTGTTGCCACTGAGTTTCACCCTAAGGCGCAACCACCACCACTTCCACGGGTATCCTTGGTAACCACAGCGCTCCGCCAGCAGCTGGTTGTCCTGCTCCTTCAGCAGCTCATCGGCCCGCTGCCTCTCAGGACGCACAGCAACCAACTGTGCGTTGCACTCCGCCACCTGGTCCTCCAGGAGCGCCATCCCCCTGGAGCAGCCGCAGCAGCTTGGTGGTTTGCCCGGCCGAGTGACTCCCGGCACCTTCCCGGGCACCTTGGGGGGGCGGCCGCGGGACCTCTTCCCAGGGACCACGGAAGATATTTTTCTAGCAGAGCATTCCGAAGCCACATCCTCCCCCTTGACCAGCTTCCATGCCTCAGCCTCCACCTTGCGCGACATGTCGCTGCGCGCTTCCTTCTCCCACCTCAGCCAAAAGGCATCCACCCACGCAGTGAGTGCCGCCGTTTGCTCCGCACCACCAACCTCACGTGTCCCCGGTAGGACACCTCCCATTTCACTCAGTGGCACCCCACGCACTTTCTGCAGCTGGCCCAGCTCGCCCTGGTTGCAAAGGACGGCCCAGGTGTGCGAGCTGTGTGGCCGCATGTACAGGCCGGGAACCAGGAACACTTTCTCCTCATGCACCTTCTTGTGTTTCACCCAAAACGGGCAAACGAATGTCACCGCATCGCCTCCCGCCTCCCGTCCAGTGCCGGTCTTGGCACCCAAGGGCCCCACCGAAATGCCTCGGAAGATCTTCCAGTGAAGGATCCCAGAACGATCCTCCAAACAAACCACTCCCGTCTCCACATTGGCAACCTTACACTTGCCATACCCATGCACGTACCAGGCGTCGAAATCACCGACTTCCGGAAACGTCACCAAATAGGCGCCTTCACCAGCCGCGTCACTGTCTCTGAGTTGGGCTCCAACACCAGCTCTTGCGCCGAAGGCAGCACTGCTGCCAGCGGGCATGGGATCCACCAACGCGAAGGGCAAGAAGTTCCCGACAATCTAAAAGATATGAAGGAAATGCATGAATTTACTTGGATTCTACGTGCGCAAACGACACATTTTGCGTCCCGGGTTGACAGTAGGTGAACACGCAAATACATGAATTTACGCAAGTAAGGAGCTGTTTTTTTTCTTCAAATCGTGAAGCTAGGCTTCAGAGGGGGGGGGGGGGTCGGGGCCGGCTTCACAGCCGGAGAAATTTGTGCAATGCAAATTTTGGTCCTGATTTGGGGCATTTGGTGGCGGCACACTTCCTGGTTTCTGGCGGCGCGCTCACAGCAGGCCAGCCCATCGATGCTAATAGTGTTAGTTTCATCCAATTGCCAATTAGGACAAGATTCGGAAACAATGGTGACTCCGGTGAATGATAGAAGGCCCGGAATTGTGATCTGGCCAAACTCTGGTGTGGTGCCTCCGCCCACACCGGCAAGCCCCGTAAAAAGGGATCGGATTTGCTTCGGCATCTGCCACGGCTACACGTATGGGGGATCACGAGTCCCTTGAAGCCGGAGGAGCACGAGTGGAAGAGGCGTGGACTAGGAGGCAACTGACGTAGGCACATTGTTTTTGAGGTGCGAATGGGTGGATGCTCTGCAACATGACTCATGCCAGTGCCACAATTGTATGAATCTGCAGGAAATGCCTTGCTGCGCCGTGAGCTGCAATAGCATTCACCATGCGATTGCCACACAATGCACAAATGTCTCAAGTTGCATGATTTGCCTTGATTTGTTGTGAAGTGCACTGGTTTTGATGGCGTGTAGGAGCGCACACCCTTGGTTTGGTTTTGGTTGTAGACATCGTAGAAGCCTTGCACTCTGCCTTGTGTTTTTGTTGGATTCCGATTTGCGTGTGATTACTGTGGCATCTAAAATCGGCGACGTCAACTGTGCGACCGGGGCATTGCACTGCGACCGAACGGTGTTTATTGATCGTAGGAAGGTGCACCTTTGCTTCACTTTTGGTTGTAGAGGTCGTAGGAGCCTCGCACAAGGAGTGGTTTCAGTATGTAGTTCGCTGGAAAGGGTATGGGGAGGGGGATAACACAGAGGAGCCCGCGGAGTCATTGCTCCATTGTCAGCAGTTGGTAGATGCATATGAGAGAGAAAATGGTGATGAGACCATGTATGAGCCTGGAAGGATCATCTAATTAGTAGAAAGGCGCGGGAAGGTGCATTATCAAGTGCGCTCGAAGGGGTCTGGGGGTCGAACCGGAGGGTAACCTGCCGCCGTGGCTTCTTGAGCAGTTCAGGTGTGATTCAGGTGTTGTTGACATTTAGAGACCTCCATTGGGCGTCTATTGCTGTTTTCAGTCGTTGAGGTGACTCCGACGCAAATGGTCAATGAGGTCACACTTTGGTGTCCATTAATGCCTCAATTGCTTGTGTTTTGCTTGTGGGTTCCAAAAGGGAGCCCGTTCCATGTGCAACACTAGTCATTGAAGGAATAGGCAAAGCTAGTAGGCAACCACTTGCCGATTTGGTCGGGCAGCTTCACCCGGACGGGGGGGGGTCTTGGCCTTCTGAAGCTACAGCTTCAGGATTTGAAAAATAGACAAGTCCTAACTGACCCATTTTGCGTCACAGTTTTAAATCAGGCAACGACGTAAATGCCCTATTTTGCATACGTAAATGACCCATTTTGCGTCCCTATTCCAGCCCTCACACCTAGCATAAGGGGACAAAGCCACCCTTGACACACGGTTAGGCGTAGGCAGAATGAATATTCTACAACATAAACTACACAAAGAATCTTGCTTATCGCTAACCCTTGTCTCTGGAAATAGAGGTATGGAGTCCCCTCGTGTCCCTTGCGGTCCGTAGTGCACCCTACCATGACGTGGAGCACCTTATTGGCCTTGGAGGGCAAGCTAATGCGGCGGTTCCGCAGCCCTCGTGCATGCTCACCCGGACCATTGTCACTGAAGTCCTCACATTCCACTCTCAAATCAAGTGGACTCTGCCTTGTCATGGTGATCAATCTCAGGAGCTTACCTAACCACGGAGGGTGGGGGGGGGGGGGGTTGGGCTCGGCCGTGTTGGCGGTGTGAAAACCGTTTCCAAATGTTCCCAATGATGATTGTTTGCTACCATAAGGCAATACACGGCGTTTAGAAAACAGCCAAGGAAGGTGGGAATTCAAAAAGTGTGCAAAAATCTTAATGTCAACGTTGACTTAGCGGAATTTCGACCCCGCCCCCCTCCCAAAGGGGTCGTTGAGCCTACCAGATGCGTGCCACGGTACCGCCACATAGGGTGTGTCGTGTCACACGAGCCCGCCGCTGTGTGGTGTTGTGTTATGTTGTGCTATGTTGTGTTGTATTGTGTTGTCCAGCATTAGATTCTACCTCTTTGGCTTTTTCTCTCTAGATCAGATTCTGATGATGATGATGATGATTTCTCACCGTGCCTACATGTTTGTCATCTTTTCTACCATGTTCAATTGATTTTGGGTGAGGAGTTGGTGCTGGTTCGCCTGTTGGAGAAGTTGTCTTTCTATAGTTACGTAAATTAATGAGGTAATTAGTGGATTAGGTAATACATATTCTTTTGGCTATGGCTCCGGGGAGCCCAATTTGTCGTACATGTCTCTGTCGAGGTTAGGTTGGCTCTAAGGGTCTTTGAGGGCGAGGAATGGAATTGTCCGTTTTTTTTTGTTTTGCAATTTCATCAGTTTTGGGTGTAGAGCCACATTGCTGACCCTGGGTCCATTGTCATACGTGTTCTGCATGTGTTGCACGGCCCCATACAAGTAGGTAACAACGTCTCGCGTGTGGCGCGCATCTAGCGCGCTTCTGGCGTCTAGCTCCACAATTGTTCCTGGCACCACTTTCTTTGTCAAGTATGTTTTCAGTGTTGTACAGCACTTGTGCATGCTTTGAATGCATGTGTGAGCTCCGTGTGCTAGCAACTGTGTCAGTCCCGCCCTAAGCGGGACACCGCCGCGGCCCGGAGCGGCGTACCACGGTCTGTACATCGAGGGCTTGCTCTGCGGGTGGTGGTGTGGGGGCCTGCTCTAGTCCCCCGAGCCGAATTGCCTGTTCAGCGCGTTCTGCCCTCGGACCTGTGCAGGCTTTTTGTTTCCTTGCTCCGCACTCTGTGCCATGTTGCTCTTGTACCCCAGTCAGTACCAGTTACCCCACACCCACCGGACCGAGTGCTATAGTGAGCATAACGTGGCATACCAGGAATACCTGGGAGTATACGGGTAAAAAAGGGGGTTTGGGGAGAAAAGGGTATGTGGCATGTACAGGTGGCTACTAATTTACAATGCACAATACATGCATAGGTGAGTTGGGGAATACCTCTAGTTTGCCAATTATGATGATCAATGTTGTGTTTGAAACTACCCCAGTATACAGCCGTGTACTCAAGGCTCTATTACCTCAGTATACGGCCGTATACTCTGGAGTATACGGCCGTATGCTGGGAGTATTTGTTTGCATGATGTCGTTCTTTCAAATTGAAAAATTCCATTGTTGTGCCTTTTGTGCCCATCTTCTTGCATGCTTTGCCTTTACCAAACCATTACACACCTCTTCGAACCAATCTAGGCTCATACTTTATTCATGATTTCAATGTATGTCTCCATATGTGTCCATTTCAATCCATATTGTGTTGCTTCTTGCTTTCCAAGGCACCCTTTTTTTGGCGCCATGACTGATGCGGGCACTCGTGCCTTGCTGAAGAAGTAGGCCGGTGCCGTAGCTTTCCGCACAGTGCCGAAAGGTGTGTACAGCCCCGACAGCACTCGCACGGTGTCTTGGGGTTCTCTTGAGAATTGTGCTTGGTCCACCTTGGACACCCCTGTTGCCTTGGTGAGGGTAACCCGACCCGGCGTTGCCCAACCCCACAGCGGCAAGAATACTTCTCCAATACTTCGAGTATACAGACCAATTCCTTGAAATGAGCAGATTCCCACACACGGGTGTGGGTGTATGGAACAAGCTTCGTGGATTTTTCTACCCCCCCCCCCTCCTTTAGAGTGCTCATTTTTTCATTCGTGTGATCAGCTTTCTCTTCCCGTGTTTTTGCCGCCGTCTCGTATTGACAAAAAATTCCATTGGCTGTTTTGGCGAGGTAGTCTTGGTATGCCAGGTTATGTTCACCATAGGGACCTCTTGTCGTGTTGTGACGTCACGAAGGACCAGGATGCGGCGGTGGTTTTTCAAGTGAAGCAGCAGACATGTATGTTTGCAATGTTCACGTTGCAGCCTCTCGTTGTGTCCCTTGCCGCGTAGTCCCGTGTGCATAGCGTGCTCTACGTTCCGCGCGCTGCCTCTTCGTATGTCCCCCTGTACGCTGTATTGAAGGTTGTCGGTAGCAGGGACAGCAGCAATCACCGCCTTGACTGTAGTTCTGGACTGCAGGTTGCTCCCTTTGCACTGTGCAGTCTGTTTTTCATTTTTACATGAGCAAGCAGGACCAGTCGGAGGCACCCCGCGACTACGGGTGCCTTTCTCATGCCGCGGGGGCGTCAGCAGCTCGCCAACGTGGAGAAGTGGTCAGGGAAGACAACGACCAGACCGGCCGACTGGGACATCAGGAGGCGGAGGAAATTGAGACGCCCCGCGGTGGGTCTCGTGACGACGACGGTGGTGTGATCGTGGGTCATGTCGATAGCGGCCTGCCTCAAGCAAAGCCCAATGGAAGCATTCGGGGGCTAGAGCGGGGGTACGGAGGCGACAAGTGCCAGGGGGAGCACGGTGCAGGTGTGCCCTATGGCCCCATAGCAACGATACAAGCCGGTGCGGCCCGCGTGGAAGGCCGGCCTGGGGATCGACCCTACGGTGATGGCGGTGAGGGACTCACTGGATCCGACGACAGCCCCGCCCCGACCAAGACGAGTCATGGCGACTGCTGACAATGGCAACGATGCAGCCCCGGCCGGAGCACACTTGAACTGGGTACAAAAGTGCCCGGTGACTTCCCCGCGGCGGCAAACGCCAGCGGTTCCCGCGAAGCAGGCCAGCCAGGCGATGGAATCCACTGTGACGACGGTGAGAGGCACGCCGGGCTGTCCCTCGGTCCCGGTCGAGTGGCAACGGCTGCTAGCAAGGGCAGGGGTGCAGCGGCGGCAGGAGAGCAGTGGAGCTGGGTATGCAAGATTGTGGTGACCACACAGGGGCGACACACGCCGGTGTTTCCCGCGAAGCAGGCCGAACGGGTAATGGAATCCACTGTGACGACAGTGTGAGGCTCACTAGGTCTGGCCCCCCTTGATCCCGGTCCCCTGGCGACGGCTGCTGGCAAGGGCGGGGGTGCAGCGGCGGCAGGAGCGCAGCAGAGTTGGGTACGGAGGCGATTGATGGCCCCAAGGCGGGGGCACACGCACAGGAGGCAGTGGTGCAGACTCCCAGGGGAATGGCCTACGCCCTTGCTCGCCGAGCGCGATGCGTGCCCGTCTGGGCGGGGTCAGGCAGCCCTAGGAGTGCAACAACGGCAAAAGCGAGGTTGAACTGGGCATGGAGGTGCCTGGTAGCCCCCCTGTTGCAAGGGAAAATGCTTTTGGGAGAGAGGACTGTGCGGATGAAGAAGAGCTCGTAGAATGGTGGCAAGACCAAGAAGAGGGTTGGGACTCAGACACGGTGCTCGATGAGTGGGACAGTGTAAAGACTGGCAACGGCTTCACTGAGGTACACAAGATGCTGTTCTTCCCAGAAAGTGCGGACGATTGGCCACTGGACCCGGAAGGGCAATCACTGATATGGGATCGCCACGTTCTACTGCAAGACCTGCAAGGGGCTGTGCACCAGGTACCAGTACAGATGGACAGGGACTGCAGGCAGTTTGAAGCATGGTGTCCTGAACAGCTTGAGAACGTCATCTTCATTCCGGGGGCCACGGTGTTGGTGAGAAACGTGAGCCTGCGAGCCCTTGGTGTCATACCTGGTATGCTGCTGGAGATGAGGACCCGACTAACGTGGGGAGCTGGGGACTCACACCCGATGGCGGCGCTGGCAGTCTTCCGTGTGCAGAAGTACGAAACCTGGAGGGAGTACCTTGCGGGCTCGCCGACGACCGCCGGGGCATTGACACGCGCCATAGAACAGATGATAGGTAGGTTTGCAGGCGACTTGCCCTCTCTGTTGAGGAACGTCAGCGTCAACTGCCCGGGGCTGGAGCCAGAGCATATGTGGACGTTGTTGGGATGTTTTGAGACATATGCGGGCGCCCTGTTTGATTTCTCCGTGATGCGGTACGTGCAGGTTCGCCGTGAGGAGTACCATGATCCTGAGGACTGGGATGCGTTGCAGGAGGCCCGCAGAGAATATGACAAGGTCAAGCATCAGGGCCGATTGGAAGGAGCGAACAGAAAAGAACACGATGAGCACCTGCGAGAGCTTGACACTAGCGACGAGGGCGAGAGCCCGTACGAGGTCGTGAACGTGGAAAACGTGCGCAAAATCAGGAAGCAACCGGGTGCGCCCAAGTGGACGGTACGGCACAGCAAGGCCCTCCGAGACTACCTACAACAGCCGGAAAGAGCAGAGGAGCATAGCCTGGCGAATGCCATATGGGAAGTCATGCGGAAGATGGATCGCCAAGGGAGTGCCTACTTGAAGGAAGAGTGGAATAAACAGCACAAGAAAGAAAAGAAGAAGCGACGCAGGGAGCGCAAGAAGGCGAAGAAGGCGGGCCACAAGAGCAAGAAGGGCAAGGGGCGCAAGTCGAGGGATACTAACTCCTCGAGCGGAAGTTCCAGCGAGTCCAGCACCAGCTTGGACAGTTCGTCGTCCTCGCAGTCCAGTGGCAAAAGTGGACGCCAGAAGGCCACACAACTTGCGAGCGCCGGACGGAAAGGAAAGTGGAAATCCGGGTCGTGGACGGGCGGCGGGAGTTTTGGTCCAAGAAAAGTCAGCGGTGGATCGACTGTACCAACCCGCCGGAGGTGCCATGCCCCAAGTGTGGGCAGCGGCACTGGTACCACGAGGCCGAGGCCTTTGGCTGTGGGGCCTGACTACGGGAGCATGGGGGGGGCGCGTTGGATGAGGTGGACAGAGGGGGTTGGGCGCTCCGCGAGGCCGTGCAGCAATATCTGGATGCCATCGAGTGAGAGCCTGGAAACTCCTGGCTGTCGGCGGCAGCACATGCCATGGAAGAGAGCACCAAGAGGGGATACGCGGCAGCCCTCCGGCGGCTGCGTAAACGAAGTCAGGAGCAGTTTGGGGCAAGCCCACGCCAAGTTCTGGAGTTGGAGATCAAGGAAATAGTGGCAAGTGAGAACGCGGAGGGGAACCTCAAAAAGTTATTGTTCGCCTGCAGGCAGTTGGATAAGTTACGGCTTCATCCCGGGATTGTAGAAACCGGGGCCTGGCAGGTGGTCAAGTGGTTGGTCAAGAGGCGGGTACGTGGCGAGTCAGCCCTGGTACGCTGGGCGCCGATGGAATTGTTTGTCTCGCTGGCGGAGCAGATTGTGGACCTGACAAGCGCCGAAATCGTGGCGTTGGCCTGCATAAGCGTGGCGTGCCTGCTGCGAGTGGGACAGGCGGCCACGGTGCGCACCAGTACGCGTGGAGACGTCCAACGGCGAAGAAGGACGGCCAGGCATCTGGGATGTGGAGGTCCGTCTGTGGACGAAATGGTGGGTACTGTTCCTCTGGGAAATCCGACGACTCAAGCACGGGCGTGCCGACTTGCCCTTTTTCTTCCACGACGCGACAGAGTTACAGGCAGGATGGAAAAAGATTGTTGGAGGGTCGGATTTCAAAGGGTACAGATGGCATGCCCTGCGTAGGTGTGGAGCGGCGGTCCTGTGGTTTTGGGGCGCCCGCATCCGGACGGTTTTGCTCGCGGGAGGGTGGTTCACCCCCAGTGTCGCCAAGGATTACTGCCACCCAACGCACGCGTGGTCCTGCGAGAGAAGGATGCACCTCGTGATTCCGGTGGACTGGGTGGGAGGGGGGGGACAGGCGGCGCGTTCCAGTACAGGTCAGAAGAACGACCTGTGGACAGTCTGTGGGCGCGATGGATCCGAGCAGATTTGCGAGACGCTGCACCTCAGCGATGCCCTGGGGCTCAGGCGAATGCGGTCGGCACAAAGAGACGGAAAAGAAGCAAATCCCTGGAGCCCACGAGTGCCACGCGCGCAGAGTACGACAGCGAGTCCAGCAGCGAAGAGGAATACCGGGTCATGGTGTGAGACCGGTGACGTGTTGGAGGGCTTCGGCAGGCAAGTGGAAAGACTGATGCGACTGCCAGATGTCCCGCGTAGGCAAGAAGGCCTTGTGGCAGGGGGGCTGATGGCGCTGGGATGGCTGGCGGCTACTGTTGACCCGCGCAGGGGGTTGGCAAGAATAACGCAGGCCCTGGAGACTATCTCGGAGGAGGGCCTCAGTCAGGCGTCGGAGGAGTCATACCATGATGATGAAGAGCTGGAGCCGGTGAGCCTGCAGCTTGCAAGGCGGGGGATCGGAGAAGTGGGAAAGGTTAAGATGGCGGATACCATATGGCGGCGTTGCGTGCCGAAGGACCTACTGCGTACGTACGAGGCATGGGACAAGAAGTATGCCAGTGGTGTACCAATGGTGGGCAGCCGAGCCGTGGGTGACATGCTCAGCTCTATTCGCGAAGCGGCACCTTTGAAAATGTGCAGCGAGGCCCGAGGTAACAGCAAAGCCAGGGTCATTCGTAAGAACTCGCAGAAGTGTGCACTCATTTTTGCGTGTGTTGGTTTGAACGACGCAGACTGGCGTAAGCCGCCCAAATTCCGTTTACCCTAGGTAGAGCAAGTGACTCGCCTGATGGCGGATGCAGGACATAAGGCTTTTCTGGGCAAAATAGATCTGAGCAATTGTTTTTCGTCTATTCGCATGCCGTACAGGTGGTGTCGGGTTTTCCGTGTGAACACGCCCCAGGGCTGTTTCCGTTGGCTTACTCTGCCCTTTGGGTGGAAATAGTCGCCGGTACTTCGCCAGAGAGTTGTTTCCGCGCTGGTTAGGAGGGCCCTGCGTGACTTACGGGCGAGGGGAGTCACTTACCTTGACGATGTCCTGGTGTCTGCGGTGGGTAGGTGCCGTCTGCGTGTGGCTGCGCGCCGCGTGAGCCGTGTGTTGAGCCGGGCAGGGTTCCTGATCAGCCCTAAGAATGTGATTGAACCTGTCAGAACCTTGGATTTTATTGGTAAGCAGTTTTCTGCTGCTGCCATGACTGTGTAGAATAAGCCCGGGGTTATTGGTGGAGTTGTGGCACTTTGGCTTTTGGGCGTTGTCAAGAACAGCCTGAGCGCGCGGTTGGCTGCGCGACTGTTAGGCAAGCTTGAGTGGGCTGTGAGGCCCAATGCCGGGCCGGCCCCATTTGTTGCGGGGGGTCACTATTTGAAGTTGAGCGATTTTTGTGATTTTGGAAGGGGCATGCGTAGGGCGCTGATGACAGCCATTGCCTTTGCCCTGACCCCACAGTGCTTTGCGCCTTGGCCCTGGTTGCCTTAGATGCCATCGGCAGAGTGTGTCTTTTTCACTGATGCCGCCGAGAGAAGTACGAAGGGCAGGTACAGGATTCGGATTGTGAGGGAGGGCACGCGATGGCTCAGCCGTAAGGCGCCCAAGTGGATCAATACTTTACAGCAGGCAGAACTGTATGCTGCAGTTTATGCGCTGCGCTTGGGTTGCTATATGCGCTTGCCTTATGTTGTAGTTGCCACAGACACGGACGTTGGTAGGGCGCATATTTTAGGCATGCGTGGGGGAATTTTTTTGCGCAGCCAGCTGAGACTTCTTCGTCAATTGTTCTGGCACAGGAGCTGGAATGATCGCCCTTTGGGCGTTTTCAGGGTAAGCACGGATTTGAATCCTGCGCACCTGCCTAGTAGGCTGGGATCCTTTCGCACGCACGGTGACGTTACTGACAGTGTTAAGCGCCGGCAGGCAGCTTGGAAAGGTGAGCCGAATCGCTTTATTTGCCTTGATTTTCTCCCGAGGTTTGCATGGCGTCTGCGATGATCCTCGCATTCGCTCGTATAAGGGTTGGCAGCTTAGCCTACATGTGGAATGCAATGCCTGTTTGTCCTGTGCTTGCATGTGTGCTGCAATTGACTGCCCTGCCACCGACAGCCGGTTTGAACCGCTGTACGCTGTATTGAAGTTCTGATGGAGGCTGTTGGTAGCAGGGACAGCAGCAGTCGCCGCCTTGACTGTAGTTGTGGACTGCAGGTTGCTCCCTTTGCACGTGCAGTCTGTTTTTCATTTTTACATGAGCAGACAGGCCCTCCCGCCCTCCCGGAGATTTTGTCTTTTCCGTGCGTACACTGGCACGGAGAGTCGCACCCAGGCAGTCTGGGATCTTTGACGTTGGCGGCTTAGCCTGCATGTGGAATGCAATGCCTGTTCGTCCTCTGCCTGCATGTGTGCTGCAATTGACTGCCCTGCTACCGACAGCGGGTTTGAACTTGGTGACTACACACCTTCTTTGCAGCCGGGTACCGGGTGGGGTCAGTGGCATAGGGATGAGGTAAACTTCCAGGCCGGCGAGTGCTGCTCACTTCGCCCGGCCTTCCACTTTCCCTCCAACATACAAGGTGCCATTATTGGTTTTCACATGGGTGTGCATGTTGGCGGTACCAATATGCTATGTAATTTGTGACACAATGTACTTAGACCGAGGGAAATGCCACAAGAAAGCGAAGGGAGTAGGGAGATGGCGTGAGCATTGGTGAAATGATGTGCCATGCAGTGAAAACCCGCAGTTCATGCATTGTCCACAGCTCATGTACATGTTACCACTCTTGGTGTTTGCTTTCGCGCTCCCGTTGGTCCTTTGATAAATGCCGGCTGGGTCTCCCGCATGGAAGAAGTGTATGGCAAGAAGGCCAAGACAAATCAGTGGGTTATGACGCGGATGTAGGCCTGCACCTACATGGTTCGTACAACCAAGGAGAAAGGCCGCAAGATCGAGGGCACAAGATCACAGGTACATTTTGGTTATTTCCCGGCGTGGAGTGCTTGATTACGATTGGTTCTTGTGCCTCCAGGCTGCCCCCCGCGCTTCTGTGCGGGGCACAGTGTCCATCCGCGTCGACAAGATCCATGCTGAATCATTGTGGGGGTTTGTCCCCGGTGAACCTCATAAAGTACATTTTGTGCGTGTTCGAGACGTTTCGGGTGTTGTCTTTGTCTCTGTTCTTGGAGCCTGTACGAACCGACCTATGCGTTTTGCGCGTCACGCACGTTGTCCCCGATACTCTCCCTGGCGCCGTTGATCCCATTTTACGCGTTCTTTGTGTCTTGTAGGGGGGGGGGGGGGAAGCACAAGAAGGAGAAACCGGAGAAAAAGAAGCACCGGACAGAAGACAAGAGCCAGGCCAAGCCGGAAGGAACGAAGGCAGCCAAGAGGGAGGAGCGGAAAGAAGAAGCAAGGACGAAGAAGAAGAAGACGGAGGAAGGGAAAGAAGAGGAGAAGAAGGAACCAAAGGGGAAGTCAAAGAGGATCGCGGCGCAGGACGATCGTCCAGAGGACGTGCTGGAGATCAAGGCGGAGCCAGCGCGGATGGCTGCTGTGTCCCGGCGCGCCCCACGCTCTACACACCTGGAGGTGAAGGATGACCCCGGTCACCATGTGGAAGCAAGCGGCAGCAGCTGCAAGAGCGGCAGCAGCAACAACAACACAAGTAGCAGCAGGGGCAACTCAAGCAATAACAGTGAGAGCGAGGAGAGTGCTAAGAAGAGCCCAGTGCATGAGAAGGGGGCCTTGAAGGCAGCAAAGACACAGGCGCTGGAGAAGCGGAAGGAGAGGGCGGAGCCCCATTTCCTGGTGCAGACCCATGGCCGCGCGCCCAGCAAGGTCCCCATTCGCCAAACAAGGCACGAGAAGTTCACAGCATCGGAACAGCATGTACGTTGCATCGCAATCCTCAAGAGCTTCTTCAGCAACGAGTATGGCTTCTCGCGGGGTACTTTCATACACCACTACAAGAATTGCTGCGGGCAGCTGAACTCGGCAACTGCGGTCCAAACGCGAAGTCGAGCGCACATAATGCACCCGCAACCACCCACTTTTGGTGGTTTCCACCGCTCACCAATGCCCTAACCAACGCTTGGACCCCCGTACCTCAGCCCAATGGGTTGCGGTAAGCTGCAGCACCTAGCCCAAAGACGTGGGTGCCGAAAGTCCAAAAAAAAATAAAAAGTTGTTGAAAAATGATCCTGCACCACATGGAATGCCAAAACAAGTCTTTTTTGGCGCGTTTTGAGCTCGTGGTTGCCAGCTTTGGCCCTCCTAAAATCCCAAAATGCCCTGATAATGCGTTGGTTTGGGACAAAAAATCAGTCAAAAACGTGTCAAAAATGTGTTTTTCCAAACATGATCCTGAACGATTTAAACAAGTCAAATGAGCCCATTTTGGGCCTAGTGCAAGCCGTTTTGGCCCCTCCAAATTCACAAAATGCCTTGAAAATGGGTTGTCTCGGGAACAAAAAAGGGTCAAAAATGGGTCCAAAATGTGTTTCTTCAAAAAAGCTTCTACACCATTTGGGGCGGCCAAACAAGTGAAACCAGCCCTTTTTGAGCCCATTACAAGCCATTTCGTCCATTGGAAAGTCACAAAATGCCTGGAAAATGGGCTGTTTTGGGACCAAAAATCAGTTAGAGACGGTTGAAAAATGTGTGTTTCCAAAGATTCTTTTGGACTATTTAGGGTGCACAAACAAGTAGAATGAGCCCATTTTGAGCCCATGGTGAGCAATTTTCGTCCCTCTCGGGGCAAAAAGGGCCTTGAAAATGGGCCAATTGGGGACAAATAATGGCTAAAAAGCGGGCCAAAACCAAGGTTTGCCATAAATGATCCTAGTACAGTTGCGGTGCCCAAATTGATGACTACATCTCATTTTGAGTTCCTTTTGAGGCACTCTCGTCTACATTCCAGTGTGTAGCTCATTTGTTGTTGAAGCCTCCTAGAGGATGTTCCTTACCACAACTGCGTCCCAGTATTCAATCTTGGTTAGGGTTAGGGTCACCGAGTTGGTGGAACCACTCTTGGTTTTAGAACCCTTTTTAGTGTCGAGGGTGTACCTAACAAGTTTGGCAAGCAAGCATTAAGCAACAACGAGCAAGTAAGCAGCAAGCAGCAAGCACGCGCGAAATCGGCAAAAATCATAGGTCCATCGTCGTGCTTCGGATTCAGCAAGAAATTGGGTGCATGCGACCTATTGGTGTGAGGGACAGCCACACAAAGTATGAGCCAGAAAGTCAACGGGGGCGGCCGAGAGCGGGTGTTGCAAGTGGCGAATGTCCATTTCAAAATCTGGATGTTTAGGGCCAAAATCAGCCTTTTCTTTTTGCCCAAAATCGCCCTAGTACCTGCTAAAAACGGCCAAATGAGGGGAAATCGTTGGTGCTCTACATATGCAGCTAGACTTCCCTCTGCCAAAGGGCCCTCTACGGCCCTCTAACTCCACAATATCTCTGCAACCCGCCCCCAAAAGGCCTCCAAAAGCCCCAAAAGTTCTGTACATTAGCTGCCGGGAGTCCGTAAGCAAAAACAGACGACATCTTCGGCTTTGAGGCTCAAAATGCCATTCCAAGCCACCTAATCCACCCGCTACCACCCACTTTTTGTGGTTTCCACCCCTCAAATCGCCCTGACCGACGCCCACACCCCGGTACCTAGGCCTAGTGGGCTGCGGCAAACTACAAGAGGTAGCCCAAAGGGCTTGTTGCCAAAATGGGTCAACGAAGTTCAACGGGTGCACATAAACCGTTTTTTTTTCCAAAATTGATCCTGGACCACATGCAATCCCAAAACAAGTGTTTTTGGCATGTTTTGAGCTCGTGGTTTCCCCTTTTGGCCCTCGGAAGATGCCAAAATGCCCTGAAAATTGACTGTTTTGGGCCCAAAATTGGGTCAAAAATGGCGCAAATGTGTGTTTTTCGAAAAAGGAGCCTGGATCTCATTCGGTGCCCAAACAAGTAAAATGAGCCCATTTCAAGCCCATTGCAAGCCATTTAGGCCCCTCCAAAAGCACAAGATCACATGTCACCGTAGTGCTCGTCCTACATAATTTTCATACCATGCTTTCTTGCCTCTGTACGTTTGAAAATTACCTGTGTAACCCAAGTGCATTTGCTCACGTTAAAGACCCGTGATTATGCATGCTGTTTGCCAGGAACCTGCACCTCTAAGTTTCTTGACGTTCCCTGCCATAATGCCTGTAAAATTACCTGCAGTTCGTGTAGGCTTTGCCTTCGAGATGACTGGTCAAATGTGCCTGTAAAGTTACCTACAGTTCGTGTAGGCCTTGCATTGGGGATGACCCGTCAAATGTGCCTGTAAAGTTACCTGCAGCTGGTGTAGGCTCTGCCTTCAGGATGACCCGTCAAATGTGCCTGTAAACCTACGTGCAAGCGTGTAGGCTTTGCCTTCAAGATGACCCCTCAAATGTGCTTTTAAATTCAAGGGCATTTTTTGTCATTGCCATGCATTTTTCTAAAGAAGTGTTCCTCCCATTGCTTCTATAAACTACAATACATGGTTTTCTGCTGTCCCGCATGCCCCATTTGGAAAAACAAACAAAGCACCATCACTGATCATGCATCATTGTTTTCTCTGTTGCCTGGGCTTAAAACGTTTTGTGAACATAGCAATGCTGATATCCCACTCCTCCACCCCCAAATATCCCCAACTCTACTAGTGGTGGCGCATAAAGTAGACAACTGTTTTTAATTGTTTTGGCATGCCACCGCCCCACTCCCACCTTTCCCTAAAACTTCAACCTGCGGCGTCCCGGCGGCGCAACTAACCCCTAGGAACCCAGTGGGGACGAGCGATGCACTGATTCACGTGGCACGTCTGGGTCATGGTGGACAGTAGCGTGTTTTCTTTCCAAAAAGAGTTTTCCCACTTTCGTGTGCAGCCGCTTTTGTCTTTGCCGTCACAGCCTCCCTACGTTGCCTTGGGCTCTCTGCAGCGTACAATTGAATGTCTGGAAAAACAGTTCCAGATGGGCACTTGCAGCAAGAACCTCAATTTGAGGTAGGTAGGTAGGTATCTTCGGGAGCTCGGGATGCCTCCTTTGACGGTGCAGGAAGAAGGTCTTACCAAGGGGACGTCCTGTCCCTCCCACTGCCCTATGTTAGGTGCCTCTTGAGCCGCTCCCGCATGTGCTTGGGAAGGCATTGTCGCGGCCACCCGGTCCATGTGTCCCAGGTGGGAGGGTGTCCCCACATGTGTCCATTGGTAGGGCCACATGCCCCCTCCTTTGGGGGGCAGCTCTGGGGGCTGCCCAGCCGTGTGGAGTATCTCTCGCCACAAGGGGTATTGCTCCCGCTTGTCTACGGTACGTCCGCCTCACCCTTGTGGCTTGAGTTGCGGGGCCGCTCCGCTTGGCAGGCGACCCCCTCCTGGACTGTGTACCGGCTCGCCTGTCACCGGTTGCATCCATGGTTCCGGGTGACGTTTGCCATGGTCCCCGATGCAGCCTGGCCGGGCTCGGACCAGCAGCCTTGGAGTACCGCTCCTGCCACTGGCCCGGTGGGTCGGCTGGGTCGCCCCAGTGTGTCCGACCCATGGGGTGTTGGTTCTTTTCTGTCCCCCGGCCGCCCTACGTGTGTGCGGTGTCCTGGGCCTCCCGGCTCCTGTTCACCGGTGTGCCCGCTCGGTGTGGTGTGTTGCGTGTGCGGTGTCCTGGGCCTCCCGGCTCCTGTTCACCGGTCTGCCCGCTCGGTGTGTTGTGTTGCGTGTGCGGTGTCCTGGGCCTCCCGGCTCCTGTTCACCGGTGTGCCCGCTCGGTGTGTTGTGTTGCGTGTGCGGTGTCCTGGGCCTCCCGGCTCCTGTTCACCGGTGTGCCTGCTCGGTGTGTTGTGTTGTGTGTGCGGTGTCCTGGGCCCCCCGGCTCCTGTTCACCGGTGTGCCCGCTGGGTGTGTTGTGTTGCGTGTGCGGTGTCCTGGGCCTCCCGGCTCCTGTTCACCGGTGTGCCCGCTCGGTGTGTTGTGTTGCGTGTGCGGTGTCCTGGGCCTCCCGGCTCCTGTTCAACGGTGCGCCCGCTCGGTGTGTTGCGTTGCGTGTGCGGTGTCCTTGGCCTCCCGGCTCCTGTTCACCGGTGTGCCCGTTCGGTGTGTTGTGTTGGGTGTGTGGTGTCCTGGGCCTCCCGGCTCCTGTTCACCGGTGTGCCTGCTCGGTGTGTTGTGTTGCGTGTGCGGTGTCCTGGGCCTCCCGGCTCCTGTTCACCGGTGTGCCCACTCGGTGTGTTGTGTTGCGTGTGCGGTGTCCTGGGCCTCCCGGCTCCTGTTCACCGGTGCGCCCGCTCGGTGTGTTGTGTTGCGTGTGCGGTGTCCTGGGCCTCCCGGCTCCTGTTCACCGGTGTGCCCGCTCGGTGTGTTGTGTTGCGTGTGCGGTGTCCTGGGCCTCCCGGCTCCTGTTCACCGGTGTGCCCGCTCGGTGTGTTGTGTTGCGTGTGCGGTGTCCTGGGCCCCCCGGCTCCTGTTCACCGGTGTGCCCGCTCGGTGTGTTGTGTTGCGTGTGCGGTGTCCTGGGCCTCCCGGCTCCTGTTCACCGGTGCGCCCGCTCGGTGTGTTGTGTTGCGTGTGCGGTGTCCTGCGCCTCGTGGCTCCTGTTCACCGGTGTGCCCGCTCGGTGTGTTGTGTTGTGTGTGCGGTGTCCTGGGCCTCCCGGCTCCTGTTCACCGGTGTGCCCGCTCGGTGTGTTGTGTTGCGTGTGCGGTGTCCTGGGCCTCCCGGCTCCTGTTCACCGGTGTGCCCGCTCGGTGTGTTGTGTTGGGTGTGCGTTGTCCTGCGCCTCGTGGCTCCTGTTCTCCGGTGTGCCCGCTCGGTGTGTTGTGTTGTGTGTGCGGTGTCCTGGGCCTCCCGGCTCCTGTTCACCGGTGTGCCCGCTCGGTGTGTTGTGTTGCGTGTGCGGTGTCCTGGGCCTCCCGGCTCCTGTTCACCGGTGTGCCCACTCGGTGTGTTGTGTTGCGTGTGCGGTGTCCTGGGCCTCCCGGCTCCTGTTCACCGGTGTGCCCGCTCGGTGTGTTGTGTTGCGTGTGCGGCTTCCTGGGCCTCCCGGCTCCTGTTCACCGGTGTGCCCGCTCGGTGTGTTGTGTTGTGTGTGCGGTGTCCTGGGCCTCCCGGCTCCTGTTCACCGGTGTGCCCGCTCGGTGTGTTGTGTTGCGTGTGCGGTGTCCTGGGTCCCCCAGCTCCTGTTCACCTGTGTGCCCGCTCGGTGTGTTGTGTTGCGTGTGCGGTGTCCTGGGCCTCCCGGCTCCTGTTCACCGGTGTGCCCGCTCGGTGTGGTGTGTTGCGTGTGCGATGTCCTGGGCCTCCCGGCTCCTGTTCACCGGTGTGCCCGCTCGGTGTGTTGTGTTGCGTGTGCGGTGTCCTGGGCCTCCCGGCTCCTGTTCACCGGTGTGCCCGCTCGGTGTGTTGTGTTGCTGTGCGGGGCGTCGCTGCGGGGCGCTCACTCGTCCATCCGGACGGCGGCTATCGCAGCCGGCAGGGGCTGGGTACCCTCCGGGCGCACACACGTCCATCCGGACGGCGGCTGTTCGTAGCCGGCAGGGGCTGGGTACCCTCCGGGCGCGCACTCGTCCATCCGGACGGCGGCTGTTCGTAGCCGGCAGGGGCTGGGTACCCTCCGGGCGCGCACTCGTCCATCCGGACGGCGGCTGTTCGTAGCCGGCAGGGGCTGGGTACCCTCCGGGCGCGCACTCGTCCATCCGGACGGCGGCTGGCGTGCCTGTGCTTGCTCTTTGTGGCCGGGTCGGGCGGGCCGGCCTCCCCGGCGCGTTGTGGTGCGCCTCACCTTTTCCTTTGGCCGCTTTGTCTTTCTGCTTTGCTTGGCCCCCTCCGGGCTGGGGTTGCCCCCCTCTCTCTCGCTGCCCTTGCCGTTCCTCGTTGCCTTGGCGCTGTGCTTTGGTTGTTTTTCTCGGCCTCCCGCTGCCTGGCTCTTCGTGCGCTCGCGCCTCGTTTGTGTCTCCTGCTTGGCCGTTGGCTGCTCTTTAGTGGTTTCTCCCCCCACCTCCTCCCTTTTTGTGTCTCGCTGTTTTTTTTGTCGCTCCTGCTTGGTGCCTTGGTGCTGTTTTTGTTTTTTTTTTCCTTCCCCTTCTTCCCCTGTGCGCCCCTGTGGTCTCCGGCTTTCTCTGGTTTCCGGCCCCGGGTGCCCTGGGCCTCGGCGCTGTACGTTGTTTGCTCTGCTGGCCTTCCGCCTCTCGGCTCTCCGGGCGCTTGTCCCTCTTTCGTGCTTTCCGCCTGGCTGGTGGTTGCTCCCCGTCGGTTGCTGCCCCCCCCCCCCCCCCCTTTTTGTCTTGCGGTTTTCGTCGCTGCCGCTCGGTGCTGTGTGCCGTGTGCTGTGTTGTGCTATGCGTCCCTGGGTGCGATGCTGCGCCGCGCTGCTGCGCGTTGTGTTCTCCGGTGTTGTGCTGTTCTGTGCTGTGTTGTGCTCGTTGGGTGCCGCTGCTTGTTGCGCCGTGCCCTCTGGCGCTGCCCGTTGCCCTGGGGCCCTGTGCTCTGCGGCGCTGCGTTTTGCGGTGTTCCCCCGTGCTGTGTGTGTTTTGTCGTGGCGCGGTGGTGCGTGCTGTTGTTCGCCGCTCTGCTTTGTGCTGTGTGTGTCCCGGGGTGCTGTGCTGTGCGTTCCCTGTCCTGTCCGCTCTGTGCGGTGCTGTGCTTCGCTGTGCTGGTGCGCTCGCGTTGTGCTGTTCGTGTGGTGCGTGCTGTTGGTGGCACCTGGTGCTGTGGTGTGCCGTGGTGCGGTGCTGGGTCTGCTGGCCCGTGGTTGTCTGCTGGTGGCGTGTTTCGGTGTCGGTGTCACTGTCTGGCCGCGTGGTCTGTTTCCCTGTGGTTGGTGTGGTTTGCTGTGGTGCCCTGCTTTCCTGTGTCGTGTTCTGTGGTGCTGTGCTGTCGCGTGGTGCTGTGCTGTTGTGCTCTGCTGTCGTGTTGCGGTGCTGTTGGGGCTTGCTTTGCCCTCCTGTGGGCTGTCGTGCTGTGCTGTGTTGTGCTGTTGGTTGGCTGTGCTGTTTTTTGCCCGGTGGTGGTGTCTGCGTGCTGTGGTGCTCTTTTCCTCGTGCTGTGTGTTCCCTGTCTTCTCCGCTCTGTGCGCTGCGGTGCCTTGTTGTGCTGGCTGTGGTGCCCTGCTTCCCTGTGTCGTGTGCTGTGGCGCTGTGCTGTCGTGTGGTGCTGTGCTGTCGTGCTCTGCTGTCGTTTTGCGGTGCTGTTTGTGTTTGCTTTGCCCTCCTGCGGCCCGTCGTGCGGCGCCAGTGTCGTCTGCGCTGTTGTTGGTGCCTCGTGCTGTGGCGTGTCCCTGTGCGTTGTGGTGTCTCCCTGGGCATTCTGCGGTGTGGTGGTGCTGTTCTGGTGTGTCGTGGCGTCTTGCTGTGCTGTGCGTTGTCCTGTGGTGTCCTGCGCCCTGTACCGTGTCCTGCGGTGCCGTGCTGCCTTGCTGGGTTTGTTTCTTGCGTGGGTGTGGTTGTACCTACTTGAAAAACCGCTGCAAAATTTCGTAAAATATTTTTTTCCTCTTTTTTTTTTTTTTTTGGCTTTTGAAAATAAAATAAAATTATACACGACCCAAGACACTCGCGTACAGCAAGACCATGTTCGCTGCTGTGCCTTACGTGCTACCCGTTGTTCTTGATGTTCTCGGCCTTGTTCTTGGGCGTGGCGTCGTGGAGCGTGTTGGTGTCCATTGCTAAGGGTTCACGGAGTTCCCCCAGGGCCGCCGCCTGAGCTGCAGGGCAAGGGGAGTGATGGGCACGAGGGTGGGGAGGGAGGTGCATGGAGAATAAGAAGAAAAAGGCGGCAGGGCGCGACGTGAGGGGTCGTGGCGAGTTATGAAAAATTTTCGAGTTTTATGTGCTGCTCGCGACGTGTTTTTCTTTGCGCCTATAGCGAGTTAGACGACGGCAAGGACGGCGTTGGGGTCCCACGAGGGTTACGGTGCTTACGGCGTTAACTATTCACCTATTTCAGGTCGAAAAATTTTTCTTCGCATTTTTACGCGTTTCGCAGCGCGCTTTTTGGCCTAAGCGTTTTTTATGCTAATTAGCTTTATTTTCAGCTATTCAGAAAAGTTTTTCGTCGTGTTTTACCTATCTTTCTATTTCGTTCTGGGACAGGGCCCCAGCGCACGCGACGTCCGCCGTGTAGGCTTTGCCTTCGAGATGACTGGTCAAATGTGCCTGTAAAATTACCTACAGTTCGTGTAGGCCTTGCATTGGGGATGACCCGTCAAATGTGCCTGTAAAGTTACCTGCAGGTGGTGTAGGCTCTGCCTTCAGGATGACCCGTCAAATGTGCCTGTAAACCTAGGTGCAAGCGTGTAGGCTTTGCCTTCAAGATGACCCCTCAAATGTGCTTGTAAATTCAAGGGCATTTTTTGTCATTGCCATGCATTTTTCTAAAGAAGTGTTCCTCCCATTGCTTCTATAAACTACAATACATGGTTTTCTGCTGTCCCGCATGCCCCATTTGGAAAAAAAAACAAAGCACCATCACTGATCATGCATCATTGTTTTCTCTGTTGCCTGGGCTTAAAACGTTTTGTGAACATAGCAATGGTGATATCCCACTCCTCCACCCCCAAATATCCCCAACTCTACTAGTGGTGGCGCATAAAGTAGACAACTGTTTTTAATTGTTTTGGCATGCCACCGCCCCACTCCCACCTTTCCCTAAAACTTCAACCTGCGGCGTCCCGGCGGCGCAACTAACCCCTAGGAACCCAGTGGGGACGAGCGATGCACTGATTCACGTGGCACGTCTGGGTCATGGTGGACAGTAGCGTGTTTTCTTTCCAAAAAGAGTTTTCCCACTTTCGTGTGCAGCCGCTTTTGTCTTTGCCGTCACAGCCTCCCTACGTTGCCTTGGGCTCTCTGCAGCGTACAATTGAATGTCTGGAAAAACAGTTCCAGATGGGCACTTGCAGCAAGAACCTCAATTTGAATACACGGGTCCTGGACCTTGTGACCCCCCGAACAGCAATCACCATGTACAGGACCACATAGGAATGGTCCGTCTCGTCCCCGGAAGTGCCCAAAGCCCTACACTCGCATGATTGTGCCGCCTTCAGGAGCTGCTAGTAGCTGAAGGGTGTCCCTTTCCTTGTGCTTCTTTATGGACAGCGGATTCATTGTTCGTTTCATTGGTTTGCACCTACATGTAGGAGGTGTTCGATGTGCGATGATGTGGGATGATGTATGAGCAGGTACGTTGTGCACGCAGTAAATCTGTTTTATTCTTGCTGTACATAGTGCCTAGGATCTTTTGAACATGGCCCAGTCTGACGCTTCCTGTGTGCTTCCCCATATTGAAGTAGGGGTAGATGCCGATACTATTAACGAGGAAAATGCAAGAACTAACTTGAAGTTTGACATTTTGAGGGCGCTTGCGGGCCTGTGCTTCCAGCCGAAGCCCTTGTGTTTCATAAATGCTGACGATAGAGCGACCTTTGTCCACACCATCCTTCCATCACAATACTGGCCTGGGAAGTATGACACACCAATGGGGCGCCTAGTCAACAAAAAATTCCCATTGCAGGACCCAGGTGCAGCGCAGGCACGAGGCAGAAATGACCCCTCCAGGCATCGCATAGGGACTGGCATGGTGTCGAGGCACATGCAGTCTACGCCACCGCCAACAGAGGTCCGCATGCCAATGGTAGAGACCGACACACTTGCTGTACAAGAAAGGAAAGAGATGTTCAAATTACTTCACACAGTAATGGTGGAGCCCTATGACCCATGAAATGGTGAAGGAATGGACTAAGAGGGCCTCAACTCAGATGAACCGGATGCACGGGGGGGGCAGGGGGGCACCGGGACCGGACCCTTTACGCCGACTCCCCCTCCCCCTGGAAATTGGCTGGAAAGTGCCGGACCATGGGCGCCAAAGGCTCCCTCAGGAAATTTTGCTTGACCGAGTAGAGGGTGAAAAAACGTTTTTTTCACCCGATGTGTTTATACTCAAAATGCTCAGTTTTTGAGGAGAACCCAATAATGGATGAAAAACCGAATTGGACCAAATATGAATACCACCCCTATGTCAGAGGTGTGTCAGAGATGGCCCATACCGTAATGGGTACAGCAGGGCTTCCGCAAATGAACTGTCTCGGGTTCAAACCCCAGTGAGGGCAGTCTGCTGAGCAGTAGGCAGAATCAAGGACGATATGGGACAATTTTTGTTTTTGATTTTTTTTTGCTTTTTTTTTCCTTTGACTTTGTCCCCTCTGTTGGGGATCCCCGAGAATGTAGGTGCACTCTTTTGTCAACCATGATCTTCGGGTTTTTGGAGCAAATGGCCTGAATGTCTAGGTTGGCGAAAGAGGCCTGGGACGGGCGCCACTAGCAACAATGGCCGGGAATTGACTCGGGGGTGCTATGCCCATAAACACAAGTACCACCTACCATGCCCCCCCCCCCCCCCCCTGTTGCAATTTTTTTTGGCCCACATACATACCGCAAAAATGTCTACCGCGATGAGGGGGTCATTTTAAGCCACATATGTTGGGGTCCGGGTGCCCCCATCCCCTTCAGCCAGCCCCAGACCCTCCCCCTTGGACCCCCCCCCGCCTTGAAATTGGCTGGAAGGTGGGAGGGAGTCGGCGTATGGCCCGTGGCTACGTCCCCCCCGTGACCGGATGCGAAGAAACAACCTTTGATTCAATATCCTCCGACACTGATAGTGGTTGAACCAACGCAAGGTGCACGTGCCGGAACGGTGCCGTTTGTGATCAACGACACTTTTGGGGATGACATCACTGCCTAAATTCTTGATCGAAATACGGTCCGTATAGAAAGAGTGCACACGCCGCCTGGCGGCAACAACAGTAGTTTGCGATGCGAGGACGATATTCCATGTGGACCATGGAAGCCTATACTGCGTCCTAAGGAGCAAGTGGATACGTCCGTAGCACCACTCCCACATGACTGTAACGGATTGGGTGGGATATCCATATCCCTTGCTCCCCATGGCCTGCAGAACGCACCGCTGCCCTTTGCCAAATAACAGACGCCGATTGCGAATGGGCTTGTGCGAGGTAGTCAAGATGCGCGACCAGTGGATGACACTTAATGCTAAGGTAGTTCGGGAGCTGTCCTAGTTGTGTGTTGTTGTCGTTTTTTGTGCATTGCACAGGCCATTCGGAGTGAACCCCTTTTTGTTCGATTTGCGCACATCTGCGTTTCTTTTGTGTACATGGCACATTTTTCCCGCATGAGCAGCTATTCTTGTTTGACATGTTTTGCTGCGTTATGTTTTTGTGCACTTTGTCCTTGCTATTTCTGACAATGAGTACTCAAGCTCCTTCGGCCCAGGACCCCACACATGAAATTGGTAATCAAGCACATCAGGGTGGATGGCGCTTGGATGGCAGGGGCCGCCGATGCATTAGTCGTGCTGAACTTGTTTCTACCCCTTTTACGCTTGCTTGGACCGGTGCACTTCCCTCCACCCTCGAAGCCAGCCTCATCAGCGAAGGGAAGAAAGAGGGTAGCTTCGCAAAGCTACGGCGTTGGGAGATAATGACCAGGGACCTTGAGTTGTTTGTCCGCAAGGGTGTGCGTGAGTTTGAAGGAAACGGATACGCGGCGGCGCGTCGACTCTGCTGCTGCCCCTACCCCAGGTAAGTGTGCCCGTAGCACTTCTGCAGAGCCGGTGGCCAACCGTGCCAAGCGTGCCAAGCATCTCGCACGTGCGAAACATGCTACTGAGGCCCTGTCCTCAACTTGGGGTGTGTAGGTCTATAGTATGTAAGCAGCTCTCCTCTGCCTGCAATGCAAGGTGACGTTTGTTTTCATGCAGTGCTTGAGTTTTTTGTACGTCATTGCATTTTCCCACCTACCGGGCCCAACCGCCCTTCGAGGTGTTCAGGGTCAGGGTGAGGCATGTTTTCGTGGAGCCTAACCCTATCTTGGAGCGCTCGATAATCGATATGTTGGGAACGCGACATCGAACCGACCATTCACTTTTGCAAAGTGGCAGCTTTTGTTTAGCGGCTTGTGTACATATGCTTCTGCTGTGTCGAGGTAGGGTGTCAAGCAACCTCATGCCCACCACGCACACCAATCTCCCACGCGTCAAAACGAGTTTTACGGTGTTAAGGAGCGTCATATCCACTGTGTATACCATCCGCCACTCGTCAAAACAAGGTTTGGGCTATAGACAACCATCGAATCCAGTGTGCAGACCATTCGGCCACTCGTCAAAACAAGGTTTGTGCTATAGAGAACCGTTGAATCCACTCTGCAGACCAGCCGGCCACTCGTCACAACAAGGTTCGGGCTATAGAGAACCGTTGAATCTAGTGTGTCGACCATCCGGCCACTCGTCAAAACAAGCGGAGGGGGGCTCCACGAGATGGGGAAGGGCAGTGTGCGGGCTGCGATCGCCTCTGAAGGGTATCTGTCGGACGACGAATTCAGATTGCACGATATGCACGTGCATGATCAGGTTTTTATAACAAAGAACGATGAGCATGTTGAGGAAATTTCAATGAAGCAACGATACATGATATGTTGTGGAGGGTGTGGGAAAGTAAGGTTAAATGAATCCTTCGTCTTTTGTGCTTGGTCTGGCTTTTCCTTTGCTGGTGCGAAGCACCATCAAAAGAAAAGCCTTATTACGTTTTTAGCCTTTTTTGGGTCACCTTTCTATGTCGGAAATGGAGCCGGGCGGTGACAAACAAACGCAAAAACACCCCTTTGCCTTATGCGTAAGCTAGCAGCGCAAGGACAGGGAGGGTGCATTGGGCAAGATTAGCGACATAGGGTGCAAATAGCATACAATTGACATGTTCATAACTCAGGCCTATTGTATCGGATTTTGACGAAATTAAGGGCAATTTTGGTCAATTTGGGGGTGTTCTATTCATTTTTGAGCTTAAAAAGGTGTCTAAGTGCGCTGAAAACCGTCATATCGAAAAGCGGTGCTAAAACAAAATGACGGCGGTTTCTGGATTAAACCGTAAGACGAGGCTTTTAGAATCATTTATAAATTTGGTCTTAGATCGAAATTTCGTGCATTGTAGCCCGATTTCACTTTGGACAGTCAAAATGAAAGATCGCAAATGCCGGCGACTGCAAAATGCACGCGTGCACAGCAAATAAATAATATGTCAAATAGATTTCTTGAGATTTGGGGCCTGTGGCTTATATACAGTGTTGTTCGGCACCTCAACTTTGCTAGTGCACCTTTAAATCGCATCCCTAGCTTATATGGAATTAGTGGATGCTTATAAAGAAGTGAAACCCTTGTAAACGTCCTAACTTTGCAAAACAGCCATGATTTACCGAAACGACTATGACGGCGCGAATCAGCTCTTTGAGGCGGTCATTTAGAGGGGCTGCATCGTACACTTTTGGGATATGTTTCATTTCGGCGCGCGGATCGTATATAATGGCATAAGGACTGCTTTTAGAGGGGGGCGGGGCCCCATTCCCCGGCCCCCCAATTAAAAGCCCCCCATGGGGGGGGAGGTGAACAAGGGGATGAAGGCGGTGGTCTAGAGGGTGGGCAATCTGCATGGGGGGGGTTGTTTTTGGAGGTGATACATACCACGGACAGCCCTTTGTTTCCTCGTACGTTTGGGGGAAATATTTTCACAGCAATGTTCGGGATATGTTGTTGAGCCTAACATTAGGGCCAAAGATGGTGAGAGCAATGTAGGGGCCACCTTGTGGCAAGTGATGGCTGTATGGCAAACAATTAGGTGCCATAAATGTTGAAACCTTTGCGTAGCAAAATACTTGTGGCGCGCTTCCCACTCGATGCCCCTTTGGGTAGGCGCCCGAGGGGGGGGGGGGGGGTGCCTTTGCCTTTTGCCCGAAAAACAACGGTTGTTTGATGCCGCAAAACAACACAAATTGCCCGGCAAACATGTTGACCCTCATTGTTTGCCCATTTAAAAATGTTGGCAATACATGTGCATGCATGTTGTTCACCGCATACCTGCACCAAAAGGCCAATGGGATAATTATTCCATTGAGAATCAACAAATTGGAAAATTGGCACACTCTTTCTCTTCCGACCAACGCTGCCCCACAACTTGTGCACCTTGCCGTTCAGCCGAACCCTTACCACCACGTACCCCACTTGACAACAAACAGCATGGCTTTTATCCACCTGAGGTAGCTACCGCACCCACCCCCCTCAAAGCATGCATGTCCCCCAACCCCCCCCCCCCCCAGTCACGCAATTTCCTGAGGTAAGTGAATGGATATCTGAGTGGATGCGATGAGTGAGTGGATACTTGAGTGGATGCGATGGTGCCATGCACCATCGCATCCACCCCCCCTCTCTTTTTGTGTTCCCCCTCCCGGCGAAGGCGGGGGGGGGTGGGGGATTGGTGGACTAGTTAGTTTTCCCTTAGCTGGGGCAAAAGTTGCCGGAACGTGAAGTACAACTAAACATGCCATAAAAAGATGGTCAAAATGGCTAAAAATCTTCATGAGGTTATGCAAAGCAAAACCAGCAATGTGCACGCCACTACTAAGGTTGGGGGTGCAAAACCAGTTTCTTCACCAACTGCCCGATGGGAACCAAAATCATGCACTTGATTTGTTTTACAGCGTTGTTTGTAGAAACAATGTTTCTGTGACACTGCACTTGCCATCAACGTATTTGATCATTTCGCCCCTTTCACTTATTCCCTGCCATCCAATGTTGTTGTTTCTAAATGCAAATGTACAAAGCTCCCCCTGTCACCAAATTTTACTGCTTTCTCTCATGAACATTGACAAAAAGCCTTTTGTTTCGAACAAAAACCATCTCTGCTTTCAGTGGAGCAAAAACAAAACACATCACACAACACACAAATGACACACAGATGGCAAAAGGCAGACACACAAATGACACACAGATGGCAAAATGAAAGACACACAAATGACACACAGATGGCAAAATGGCAGACACAAATGACACAGACACATCAGAACGATCGCACTAGACAAAAACCTATGCACTCGTAACTCACCCACAGTCACATTCGTAGCACAAACACACTCGAACTGACTCACAGGCACATTCCTAACACAAGCACGCTCGTGTCTCACCCAGAGGCAAATTGGTAACACAACCACACTCGTAACTCACCCACAGGAACATTCGTAGCACCAACACACTCGTCACTCACCCACAGGCACATTCGTAGCACCAATACACTCGTAACTCGCCCACAGGCACAATCGTAACACAAGCACACTCGTAACTCACCCACAGGCACATTCGTAACACAAGCACGCTCGTAACTCACCCAGAGGCACATTGGTAACACAAGCACGCTCGTAACTCACCCACAGGCACCATCGTAACACAAACACACTCGTAACTCACCCACAGGCACATTCGTAACACAAGCACACGCGTAACTCACCCACAGGCACACTCGTAACACAAGCACGCTCGTAACTCACCCACAGGCACCATCGTAACACAAACACACTCGGAACTCACCCACAAGCACATTCGTGACACAAGCACACGCGTAACTCACCCACAGGCACACTCGTAACGCCCACACACTCGTAACTCACCCACAGGCACATTCGTGACACAAGCACACGCGTAACTCACCTACAGGCACATTCGTAACACAAGCACACTCGTAACTCACCCACAGGCACAATCGTAACGCCCACACACTCGTAACTCACCCACAGGCACAATCGTGGCACCCACACACTCGTAACTCACCCACAGGCAGATTCGTAACACCATCACACTCGTAACTCACCCACAAGCACAATCGTGGCACCCACACACTCGTAACTCACCCACAGGCAGATTCGTAACACCATCACACTCGTAACTCACCCACCAGCACAGCCGCAACACAAGCACACTCGTAACTCACCTACAAGCACATTCGTAACACACACACACACAAACACACACACACACTCTCGTAACTCACCCTGAACCGGAACTCAATCTCCAACCTGAAACCTCAAACCTGAACCAGACACAGCATCACACACCCAGCGCGCGGCAAACACACTAACACTTTGCGCGGCGCGCTGACATACACACAGTGCCCTGACACACAGATCACACACACAGCGCGCTGACATACGAATGACACACAAACACCGCGCCAACACACCAAAGACACACACCCAGCGCCAAATGAACTCCGGGCATCACACCAGTAGCCGTCGGCAGTGGTCAACAACGGTTGCGGCTCGTCTGCGACCTTCATGTCAGCGGCTGGAGTGGGCACGGCAAAGAGCAAACAGCCAACACGAAACGAAACACGAAGAGCAAAGCCACGACCGCAATGAAAACCACCAAATTTTTCTTTTTGACCGCAAATGACAATCACTCACCTTTTATTTTTGCCAACCAGAATTTATTGAAGTGCTGCGAGTTCGTGCCGCCGCCAAGAGCGCTGTCGCCAGTGCTAGAAATTAATTAACCCTATGATTCGATTTTTTACGATTTCAGCCCTGAGATTCATACATTACATCAGTCTGCATATTAACTTTGGTTGCGCACCCTTAAATCCGATCCCTACACATACAGGAATTCTTGGATCCTTGCTTACAAACTACCAACTTCAAGGGCTCCTAACTATTTAAAACGAACATAGATGACAAAAACGAAGATGCACGGCATGATCGCCACGTCGAGGCGGTCATTTTGAGGGGTAAGTGTGTAGGGGTGATAGAACCGGAATTTCGACGTTAGGGGGTTCCCTATTATAGGGGTTGAGAGGTGGCCAGTGACTTGTGCGGAGGGGGCCCCTCCCCCTCTCCGCGCATGTGGCAAGGCGGGCCGGGGGGCCCAATCTGAACAAGGGGATGAAGGCGGTGGTCTAGAGGGTGGGCAATCTGCATGGGGGGGGTTGTTTTTGGAGGTGATACATACCACGGACAGCCCTTTGTTTCCTTGTACGTTTGGGGGAAATATTTTCACAGCAATGTTCGGGATATGTTGTTGAGCCTAACATTAGGGCCAAAGATGGTGAGAGCAATGTAGGGGCCACCTTGTGGCAAGTGATGGCTGTATGGCAAACAATTAGGTGCCATAAATGTTGAAACCTTTGCGTAGCAAAATACTTGTGGCGCGCTTCCCACTCGATGCCCCTTTGGGTAGGCGCCCGAGGGGGGGGGGGGGGTGCCTTTGCCTTTTGCCCGAAAAACAACGGTTGTTTGGTGCCGCAAAACAACACAAATTGCCCGGCAAACATGTTGACCCTCATTGTTTGCCCATTTAAAAATGTTGGCAATACATGTGCATGCATGTTGTTCACCGCATACCTGCACCAAAAGGCCAATGGGATAATTATTCCATTGAGAATCAACAAATTGGAAAATTGGCACACTCTTTCTCTTCCGACCAACGCTGCCCCACAACTTGTGCACCTTGCCGTTCAGCCGAACCCTTACCACCACGTACCCCACTTGACAACAAACAGCATGGCTTTTATCCACCTGAGGTAGCTACCGCACCCACCCCCCTCAAAGCATGCATGTCCCCCAACCCCCCCCCCCCCCAGTCACGCAATTTCCTGAGGTAAGTGAATGGATATCTGAGTGGATGCGATGAGTGAGTGGATACTTGAGTGGATGCGATGGTGCCATGCACCATCGCATCCACCCCCCCTCTCTTTTTGTGTTCCCCCTCCCGGCGAAGGCGGGGGGGGGTGGGGGATTGGTGGACTAGTTAGTTTTCCCTTAGCTGGGGCAAAAGTTGCCGGAACGTGAAGTACAACTAAACATGCCATAAAAAGATGGTCAAAATGGCTAAAAATCTTCATGAGGTTATGCAAAGCAAAACCAGCAATGTGCACGCCACTACTAAGGTTGGGGGTGCAAAACCAGTTTCTTCACCAACTGCCCGATGGGAACCAAAATCATGCACTTGATTTGTTTTACAGCGTTGTTTGTAGAAACAATGTTTCTGTGACACTGCACTTGCCATCAACGTATTTGATCATTTCGCCCCTTTCACTTATTCCCTGCCATCCAATGTTGTTGTTTCTAAATGCAAATGTACAAAGCTCCCCCTGTCACCAAATTTTACTGCTTTCTCTCATGAACATTGACAAAAAGCCTTTTGTTTCGAACAAAAACCATCTCTGCTTTCAGTGGAGCAAAAACAAAACACATCACACAACACACAAATGACACACAGATGGCAAAAGGCAGACACACAAATGACACACAGATGGCAAAATGAAAGACACACAAATGACACACAGATGGCAAAATGGCAGACACAAATGACACAGACACATCAGAACGATCGCACTAGACAAAAAACCTATGCACTCGTAACTCACCCACAGTCACATTCGTAGCACAAACACACTCGAACTGACTCACAGGCACATTCCTAACACAAGCACGCTCGTGTCTCACCCAGAGGCAAATTGGTAACACAACCACACTCGTAACTCACCCACAGGAACATTCGTAGCACCAACACACTCGTCACTCACCCACAGGCACATTCGTAGCACCAATACACTCGTAACTCGCCCACAGGCACAATCGTAACGCCCACACACTCGTAACTCACCCACAGGCACATTCGTGACACAAGCACACGCGTAACTCACCTACAGGCACATTCGTAACACAAGCACACTCGTAACTCACCCACAGGCACAATCGTAACGCCCACACACTCGTAACTCACCCACAGGCACAATCGTGGCACCCACACACTCGTAACTCACCCACAGGCAGATTCGTAACACCATCACACTCGTAACTCACCCACAAGCACAATCGTGGCACCCACACACTCGTAACTCACCCACAGGCAGATTCGTAACACCATCACACTCGTAACTCACCCACCAGCACATCCGCAACACAAGCACACTCGTAACTCACCTACAAGCACATTCGTAACACACACACACAAACACACACACACTCTCGTAACTCACCCTGAACCGGAACTCAATCTCCAACCTGAAACCTCAAACCTGAACCAGACACAGCATCACACACCCAGCGCGCGGCAAACACACTAACACTTTGCGCGGCGCGCTGACACACACAAAGTGCCCTGACACACAGATGACACACACAGCGCGCTGACATACGAATGACACACACACACCGCGCCAACACACCAAAGACACACACCCAGCGCCAAATGAACTCCGGGCAACACACCAGTAGCCGTCGGCAGTGGTCAACAACGGTTGCGGCTCGTCTGCGACCTTCATGTCAGCGGCTGGAGTGGGCACGGCAAAGAGCAAACAGCAAACAGCCAACACGAAACGAAACACGAAGAGCAAAGCCACGACCGCAATGAAAACCACCAAATTTTTCTTTTTGACCGCAAATGACAATCACTCACCTTTTATTTTTGCCAACCAGAATTTATTGAAGTGCTGCGAGTTCGTGCCGCCGCCAAGAGCGCTGTCGCCAGTGCTAGAAATTAATTAACCCTATGATTCGATTTTTTACGATTTCAGCCCTGAGATTCATACATTACATCAGTTTGCATATCAACTTTGGTCGCGCACCCTTAAATCCGATCCCTACACATACAGGAATTCTTGGATCCTTGCTTACAAACTACCAACTTCAAGGGCTCCTAACTATTTAAAACGAGCATAGATGACAAAAACCAAGGTGCATGGCATGATCGCCACCTCGAGGCGGTCATTTTGAGGGGTAAGTGTGTAGGGGTAATAGAACCGGAATTTTGACGTTAGGGGGTTCCCTATTATAGGGGGTTGGAGGTGGGCTGTGACTTGTGCGGAGGGGGCCCCTCCCCCTCTCCGCGCACGTGGCAAGGCGGGCCGGAGGGCCCAGATTGAACAAGGTTTGAGCTGTAGAGAAACATTGAATCCATTGTGCAGACAATCCGGCCACTGGTCAAAACAACTTTTGAGCTGCAGCGAACCATTGAATCCACTGCGCAGACCATCCGGCCACTCGTCCAAACAAGGTTGGAGCTATAGAGAACGCGTATAACCACTGTGCAGACTATCCGGCCACTCGTCAAGACAACGTTTGGGATGGAGAGGACCATGGAATCCACTGTGCAGACCATCCAGCCACTCGTCAAAACAAGGTGTGGGCTATAGAGAACCATTGAATCCAGTGTGCGGACCAACCTGCCACTCGTCAAAAGAAGGTTTGAGCTGTAGAGAATGGGTATAATCGCTGTGCAGACCATCTGGCCACTCGTCAAAACAACGTTTGGGCTGTAGAGAACCATTGAATTCACTGTGCAGACCATCCGGCCACTCGTCAAAACAAGGTTGGAGCTGAAGAGAACCATTGAATTTAGTGTGCAGACCACCCGGCCACTCGTCAAAACAAGGTTGGAGCTATAGAGAACCATTGCATCCACCGTGCACACCATCGGCCACTCGTCAAAACAAGGTTTGAGCTGTAGAGAAGAATTGAATCTACTGTGCACACCATCCGGCCACTCGTCAAAACAGCTTTTGAGTTGTAGAGAACCATTGAATCCACTGTGCAAACCATCCGGGCACTCCTTAAAACACGGTTTGAGCCGACTTTGCCCAAGCTTGCAAATGGCTAGCGGGGAACTTTTAAAGGCAGAAAAGAATGTGCTCCCCTTATTTGATAGGTAACGAACCCATTCACGCCTGCTTGTGGATGTCTGTTTTTTTTTGCTGCGGAGGGCAGCCAAAAAAATGAAACCGTGCACATAGGAACTGACCCGTTTGTCGCTGTTCATGTTTGCGGATGGGGTTTTCCTGTGTGACTGCGGGAATATTAATTTAGTAGTGGCCATTGTAGATTGCTCTGGCAACCTCATCCCCCCCATAGACACCGACATACCTGGCAGCACCATGCTAGTTACATGGCGGGAGATGTCAAAGAAGGATTTCACTGTGTGGCGGATGCAAGGATGCATCGAGGAGCTAAACCTTCTTCAAAAAATGAAATACCCAATCGCACAAACCGACGGTGTCATAAGCCTAGATTTCATGCCAGGGGAGCCCCATTTTATTTGGCCAGAGACCCGCACTAATAAGTGTTCAGTGTGTCCGTGGTCGCGCAAGGACCACATGCATGAGCTTTTCTGAGCTACCCACAACCTCACCACCAATACTGGATTCCGGCTCAGTGCAGTCCAAAATGTAGGGAACATGCAGTTTGTGCAGCCCGTCCTTCACAACCTAAAGGGTATTTTGTCCCGTTTTTTTGGAATATGTGGACGAGCCATGGATGGTCCCTAGCAGGTTACATTTTTGGGGGTGCTTTCGAGGGTGGCAAAAAGATACGTTGTGGCTGACAATGCACAACAGGCACGGGCAGAAGCCCGTCAACGGTTTGCATCAAGATTGGGTCTCATAGGGCGCAAGTCACGTGAGCTGATAGCGACGGTCGTTTTGGGGATGCATCTGCCTTTACCCTTCCAATTTGCTACTCTAGCACTGTGCCATGTGGCAGTATTGTTGTATGCATGTGACCGCCAGCTGCCTACTGTTCAATGGAGAGCAGCGGGTGCCGCTTATAGCTTCCTTGCACTGCTCGTTATGGAACTCGCAAAGGGCGGGAGCACGTGTTCATTGTATTGTCATTCCCTGATACACACATGGGGTTTGTCTAGACTATCTGTACACACTAGTGATGAGGCCGGTGGGAGCAACCTCTGTCTCAGCATGCGCTTTGCCCGCGTAACATCCACAGCCCCTGATGACAGCATTCGTGAGTGTCTGATGCATGAATTGTGTATGAAGCTAGTGCACAGAAGTGGAACTCGGCGTCAAGGTCGCTTATGGCGACCCGAACGTAGGCCCATCATCCTGGAGCCACCTATTTTTGGAGCCGGCACAGCATTGCGGGAGGGCATGGTGCATTTACTGACGCTGTAGATGGCCATACCAGAGGCCACATTGTACATGGACAAGGGTACCCACAGCTTGAAGTTGGGACTGCCAGGTGTGAAAGGACATAGTGACATCTGCTAAATATGTGGGCAGTGTGCACAGGCACTCAGCCACACACGGCACTGGGAGCCATTTGATATGACCAAGCTTCAACGTTGGCCCTTGGTCCCGTGCACACCAAATCGCGTTTTTTTGTCTAGTAAGGAGAGAAAAAAGGAATTATTGGACATTAGTAGCAGCAGCCGTAAGCCACCCATCGCATCTGATGTTGAGTTCAGCCAGGCTGCATCAGAAGCAGACCTTTGGAGGCGACACATAAACCCTGTTCGCAAGTGCTGGGTGGCTTTGAAGGGCACATTTTATAAGCAGGAGGGCAGTGCCAGTGATTCTGACGCAGGCAGCAGTGAGGCCCTGCCCTCAATGCCTACACAAAGGACCACACCCAAAGTTACTATTCAGTCCAATTCTAGTAGCAGTATTAGCAGTAGTAGCAGATTTGTTTTGTTGCGTGTTGGAGGTCGGGCCGCCGCAAGGAGTGTGTGGTACCCATGGCCACACAGACCCAAGCCGATGTGACCCTGATGCCAATCAGCAGCGGTGCGAACTGTCCGATAACACTTGGGCCGCATCCCCAACTGTTCGGAGGTGCCCGACACCCTTGTTTCCTGTTTTTTTGTTGTTTTTGACAGCCTTGGACTGTCCTACATGTTTTCTCGGTTTACCTGCAGCTCGTGTAGGATTTGCCTTCAAGATGACCCGTCAAATGTGCCTATCAAATTACCTGCAATTCGTGTAGGCTTTGCCTTAAGGATGACCCGTCAAATGTGCACGTAAAATTACATGCAGTTCGTGTAGGCTTTGCCTTCAGTATGACCCGTCAAATGTGCGTGTGAAATTACCTGCAGTTCGTGTAGGGTTTGCCTTCAGGATGACCTGTCAGATGTGCCTGTAAAATTACTTGCCGTTCGTGTAGGCTATGGGTACGTTTTCACTGGACTGGCAGCAAGCACCGCCGCAAGGCAAATTCTCGGGAAAACGACACGCAATTTCTGCAGGTAATTTTGAAAACATTGTAGGTGAATTTCTTGGTTTCATGTACCCAAATATGTAGGATGAAGGACGAGCACCACGGTAACATGTGTGCCTTGAAAATGGGTTATTTTGCAACCATTGACATATTCCTTTATCTACCAGGATACGGGGGGGGTTCGGAGGCTACGGGTGCCTTTTTTTTTCTCAACACCTATGGGGGTTTTTTGAGGTGGCGGATCTGGGCTACTTATTCGTTTTTTTCAATTCAACACGCATTTATTGATTTTGAGTGTTTTTGTGCATTTTTGTGTAAAGTGTAACCTCGTCCGTAGCCTCGGAGGACATAGCCTCCATGGTCATCATGGGTCCTCGGGGATACGCATAGTTGTCTGCGGCTACGGCTTGCTTTTTTCCGTATCCTCTGCCACTTTCCTCCGACAGTTCCATTTTTTGTCATGGACATGCCGGCACCGCCTTGCCCCGTCGATTACCACCTGGAAGGCGCCGAGCTGATGACCTGCAAGTTGTCGGACCTGGAATATGGGAGCTCCGTGGTGCTGCAGGTACCCCTTGCTTGCCTAATGGGTGTTGCACTGGAACAATGCACCGGGGTTACAGAAACCTGTCTGCGGCTACGCCTAAGGTTACGCTTCGGCACGTCCGGGGTTACGGAACGCTGTCTGCGGCTACGTGAGGGGTTACGTGTCTTGCCTCTTTCTTTGCAGACCAAGGAGCATAGCAACATCTTCGTCGCGGGCTGGATCAAGTCGCTCGGCAAGACGGTCCTACTTTTGGAGCTGGCCTGCTCCTACAAGCTCACCGGCGCCAAGGAGATCGACGTGCAGTCACTGGATGAGCTGGGGCGGTGGCATCAGGATCCGCTGCGGCGGTGGAGCCGGTGGTGCCGAAGGGGGAGTTGGAGCTGTACGAGGGCTTCTCGGACCTGTCGGCAATGCGGGCTGGACGCCGTGGGCCGCGTTCATTGCATCTGAGGACGCAGGACCTGGTCGATCTGCCGGTGGACGAGCTGAGCGACAAGTACGTCCAGGCCATGAAGCACGTGCAGGTGATGGCCAGTATGCTTACCGGCATCCACAACGTTGACGAGTTGCCCGTGGCAGGGAATTACCGCTTGGTGTCGGAGGCGGATTGGGACCGCCGATGCCGATCGCAGAAGAAGGCCAAGCGCAAGGTGCGGACACTGCGCGCGCAACTGGGGCAGGATCTGGACGAAGACCAGTTCTCAACGACAAGCTCGAGCGACAGTATGGCAAGTGAAGGCACGCGGGCGGCCGACCGGGAGCGCCGCAAGAAGAAGAGCAAAGCCAAAAGGCAGCGTCTTGCCGCGGAGCAGGCTATGAAGGACGAAGCCCAGCAGGAGAAGATTCAGGAGCTGCAGCGGAAGCTGGAGGAGTTGGAGAAGGAGAGGGCGGCAGTGCCAGCAGCAGGTGGCGCCGAGCATGCAGCAACGACGGACGTGGCACCGGAGGTGGCCGCACCGGTGGTGGCCGCACCGGTGGCTTTGGAGGAGGCAGTTGGGGAAGCCGAGGCCGCAGCAGCGCCGGTGGGGCACGGAGAGGCGCCGGAGATGCACCAGGACCCGGCGGTGGCAGGCGAGACGCAGGAGGAGCCCACACCCCAGCTCTTCCAAGGTGCTGATGTCGGTGAAGAAGAGCCGTTCCACACGGTATGTCATGGCTCAGGGTCCGGGGCTACGCACATTCTGTCTGCGGATACGGGTGAGGTTGCGCTTACGGTTGTCGGGGATACGGATAGTTGTCTGCGGATACGGCAGGGGATACGGTTGTGTTGCTCCGAGGTTACATCAAGTTGTCTGCGGCTACGGTCCAGGATACGACGCATTGCATCCGGGAGTTTCCCGGGATACGGATAGTTGTCTGCGGATACGGCAGGGGATACGGTACTGTTGCTCCGAGGTTGCGCAAACCTCTTTGCGTTGAATGCCATTACAGCGTCTCATGCTTGTCTCTCAGACCATGCATGACCTGGACGAGAGGTGACGACGACCAGTGGGAGGCCACGCCGTAACATTTGCCTGTGGTGGACGTTCCCACGTGCTCGGATGGTCCACAATTTTCCAAGGTGGACAGTATTTTTATACTATGGACATTGTCCGGCGGTATTGGCGGCGGGGGTCCCTGGATGTGCCTGCCCCATTCTTTGTACATGCACATGACTCCCCAGGAGCAGCGTTCTCTGACAGTGGGGAGGATTGTGCTTCTTCGACGTATTTTAGCAGTGGCGACGACTGAATGGTTCTGTCCACTCTGCCCACTCCCACTTTTCATGCACAGCAGTTCACACACAGTCCACCGTCCACTGTTTTTTGGCCACGGGGCTCGCTGGATCTGCCCCTAACGGGATGCTTACCTGTGCATAAGTTTCTGTAGGGAGGCCTGTGTTTGATGCCAGAACGTTATTAACAGTGGTGGCTCCGACTGAGCGGCGGACTGATTCAAATTGTCTGGGAGCAAGAATTGACTGTGCATGTGCTTTGCAATGAGTCCTTGTTGGCCTTCTCCTCCATTTGTGACCCGGGGTTACGTCAAACCGTCTGCGGCTACGGGTGAGGATACGATAGGCAGTGCCCAAGGTTACATAGACCCGTCTGCGGATACGGTAGAGGATACGATAGGCAACGTCCAAGGTTACGTAGAACCGTCTGCGGATACGGGCCAGGTTACGATTGCTAGCAGGGTTCCAGCCTAGTCACCAGGGCCACATGTACGTTTCATGGTTTGAATAGGTACCCCACTATGGAATTCGAACCTCGGGAGCTCTTAGACTCGGAGAAGGCGGCAGACCTCTTCTCAGACTACGAAGGTGGATACCCGCGGAAGGACTACAACACCCTGCAGGAGATCTGGTGCGATGTCATGTCCCCCTTCATCGACCTCCTTACCAAGAAGGCAAGGGTGGCCGGGATTACCCATGGAGTGAAGGGAACGGTGGTCCGCTTCTTACTATTCAGAGTCCTCCTGGGCATGATCCAACCACGCCGAATTGACGATGTCTGGGTACCCAAGGCGTTGTCGTACAACGCGAGGCTTAGCCAGCTCCTCACACGCCGCGAGTATTACCGCCTGAATCGAGTACTACGGCCTGACGTGACGCTTCTTATTGAGCGTTGTAATGAGGTTTGGGGCAGCCTATGGAGGCTGGGGGCTGTCGCCAGTGGCGACGAAACCGTAGTCCCCCATAAGGGGGTTCGAGCGGGGCCTTTGCGGCAATTTATACCGCGAAAGCCCCACTCGACCGGAGTGAAACTTTACGTTTTGGCCGATGCGGTTGAGCCATACGTTACCAACGTCTACCTATACGTTGGTGCGCGTGGTCAACTACGGCGTGCTTCCACTGTCCAAGGCAACATGAACGCCCGCCAGATCGTAAATTACTGGGCCGATGTCCTGCCCGAAGGCACCATTTTGGTTGCCGATAGTTTTTTTGGCAGTCACGAAGCTGCCAAGGGTTTGGCTGCCCGAGGCACCCCCTTCTTAATGTTATGCAAACGCGATGAGCGCGGTGTAAGTGAGGCGGGGGAAGTACTTGAGGAGGGTGGCTTGGCCACCGCCAAAGTCTCCACTGCCAACTACACATTGCAGGTCTATAAAAATCCCCGGGTCGGCCACAAACCGCCTCGGGTTGTGCCACTACTGTCAAATTGTGGGTTTCCGCAAGAGGTGGTGGTACACAAAAAACGCGGGTATGAAATGCCAGCGATTATCGGTTGTTACCGTGCCTTGGCAGGCGGAGTCGATACCGCAAATCAACTTGCTTTACAGCACCGTGAAACAGGTAGATTTCGGAAATGGAGCGCTGCTGTGCGCTCATTCCTCATGCGCTATGCTATGGTGAACATTTTTACGATGGCGAAGTGTTCTAAGCTAGTCAAGCCGGGGACAACCATGTGGGAGTTCCAATGGGACCTCCTGACCACATTGATTGACATTGAAGTTCCTGAAACCCCCCAGGCTATACATGTCCCCGTGGAAGCGAATCGAGCAGCCTGTGTTCATTGTGGGAAACGTTGTGCCACACAGTGTGCCGCGTGCCGACAAAATCTGCATGTACGATGCTTCGCACAGTGGCATTTGAACCAATAATGTTGTGGGCTACGCATTGTTGTCTGCGGCTTCGGTTGGGGATACACAAAATGAGGGCAATTGGTGGTCCCGGGGTTACAACATGTTGTCTGCGGATACGGTTGAGGTTACAAGATTTGGTGCCCGAGGTTACATAAAAGTGTCTGCGGCTACGGCCGAGGTTACACCCCAAATACTGAACCGTATCCTCGCCAAAAACAGAAAAATGTCCGTTTCTCAATGTAGTTAACAGACAAAAAAGGCGTAGCCTCGAGGCTGGGCCAAAAAACGGTGTCTCCTCAGATAAAGGAATATACGGGTCAAAAATGGGTCAGAAATGTGTTTTGTCACAAATGACCCTTGACCATTTGGAGTGCACAAATAAGCGAAATGAGCCCTTTTTGAGCCCATTGCAAGCCATTTCGCCGACTCCAAAATATCAACATGCCTTTAAAATGCGTTGTTTTGCAACCAACAATCAGTCAAAAAAGGATGAACCATCTGTTCTTCCAAAGACACTTTTGGACTTTTGGGGTGCACAAACAAGTGAAACGGGACCATTTGGAGCCCATGTTGAGCACTTTTGGCACCTCTCAAGGCTAAAAGGGTCGTGAATATGGGCCAATTTGCACCCCTAATGGCTCAAAAACGGGTCAAAACCACGGGTTTCCAAAAACGATCTTAGTCCACTTGTGGTGCCCAAACAGATGAACACAGCTCATTTTGAGCCCCTTTTGAGCCGCTCTCATATCCTTCCAGTGCGTGCCTCATTTGTCGTTGAAGTCTCCTAGAAAATGTTGTCTCACCCACTAGCTCGGTCCCAGTATTCAAACCTGGTTAGGGTCACTGAAACCCGTCTTGGTTTTATAACCCTCTTTAGTGTCTAGGTTGCACCCAATATTCCTTTATCTAGGGTTAGTACTCAGGGATCCATGTGGTCTGGGTAACCCATTTCTGCCCCAGAAAACAGGTGAAGATATTTGACCTTTTTTATTTTTCGAACGGGGTAACATGCTTGTTAACTGGGTACTTAACACATGTTACCGACGGTGTTACCAATGTGTTACCTGAGGGACTTCCTATGTTACCGGTAACATGTATGTGTTACCCGAGCGCTCTGGTTGTTAATTGTTTTTGTTACCACCGCTGTAACCCTTGGGGTGTTACCCGGGTAACCATGCCCCCTTCCAATCCCACTTTGTCTCTATTAGTTACCCCCTGTGTTACCTTTCATGTAACCCCTTCATCACACTTTGTTTTAGTTACCCCATGGTGGCTGGGCACAACGTCATGCACACATAGTCCCTTCCCTCCCTGCCCTGCAAGAAGTAGCACTGCGCCGTAGGACTGCTTTTTCTTCTGAGTTCAAACTTTCAGTTCTGAATGCCACTTCTGGAAACAACCACTGTAGGAGTGCAAATGCACATCGCAATGAGCACACTTGAACCAAGTGCGCCCCTTGCATACTTTGCAAGTGCCTCGGGTATCTACAAGCACCGGCGTGTGCACAGCGTGCCCAGGGGAGACAAACTTTTCCAAAATATCCCATTGGAAGTCCCAAAGGGATTTCTTTTTGGGTATCAAACCTTGGAGTCGGCAGACTGTAAAGGTATTTACAATCGCGTACCTAAACAAGAAAGCCTTCAAGGCACGGGTCCAACTCTTGAATCTGCCTGTCTCACGGTGTTCTAGTGCCATTTGATTGGCACTGTCAACACCGTTGGCTAGCTGCCTGTATGCAGCCACAACAGGTGGGAGCTCATCATCATCCTCCACGTCCTTGAGGGCAGAGCACCCGTCGCAGCTGAGCTCCACCAGCAGCAAATTCACTGTGACAAAGAGTGCAAAGCATGTTACCCGGGAGCAAAAACCTGACACACAGTGTTACCACCCATGTAACCGATGACCTGTTACCCGGGAAAAGTGTTACCCGGACACAAAAACCTGACACACAGTGTTACCACCCATGTAACCGATGACCTGTTACCCGGGAAAAGTGTTACCCGGACACAAAAACCTGACACACAGTGTTACCACCCATGTAACCCTTGCCCTGTTACCCGCGATTTACGTTACCCAGCAGGAAAAGGCAACATACATGCTTCAGTTCGCGCTTCATCATCATTGAGCAACCCCTCGGTCCCCATCTCGTCCCGCCACTTCTGCTTCAGCCGATCCAGGCACGTCGGGGAAGCTCCGGTGTGTGCCCCTCGAGCCCCAATTCGGTTCACCATGACAGGGATGGCGATTCCCAACCTACATGGGAACACAGCGGGGAACAGTGAGATGGCAGTTAGACATACCAATGTGCTGTTACCACGTGTGTAACCGTTGACCCGTTACCAGGGTAACACGAACCACACACCTGCCAGTCAGTGCCCATCAAAAGCTTTCTCTTCTTCTTGCACTTGTGGCTCTGGGGTCTTCGGCCGCGTTGAGGGGGGTCCCATCTTCAGCCACAATGGCCGCACCTGTCACCCCCAGACACTGCTGGTAGTGGGTTGCAACCTGTTTGAGGCTGGACCCCAACTCTTCCCTGACATGGGACTTCGCCCGTTCAAGGTGTTGTAGGTAGGTTGTTGAAGTAAGAGTTTTTTCTGCCCTTGTGGGGCGGGCAGAGATGGACTTTGCCCCACCAGAAGCCGGCCCGGTAAACATAAAACTGGGGTGTGCCGCCTTCCCTTTCGCCTTTTTTGTTTTCCCCTTGGTTTGTGGTACTGGTTCGTCCTCCTCAGGGGTTCCTTCCTCCTGGACCACCACCTCCTCGTCAGTCCCTGGTCCCTGGTCATCATCATCATCATCACTGTCCACCTCCCTGTCAACATCCACTTGGGACCTCTGCCGGACTGCCTTGGCTGCAACTGAAGCTGGGGTGAGTGTTCGGGTCTGTCTTGGGGGCTTCAAGGCTGATTTGGTGGGGGCTTTGCTGGCTGCTGCTGAATGACTGCCACTGCCTGTTGCCTGCACCTCCTTGCCCCTGCCCTTCTCTTGCCCCCCTTTGTAAAATCCCCAGGTGTTCCCACACTCCTTTGCCTGAAAGGTCACTGGCCCGTGGAGGGTCTGGATGTCCAGACATTCCCCCTCATCAACGTCGTAGGCCAACGCCGTCTTCATGGTCAGGGCCGAATGGCTGCCCTTGGAAACCCAGCCGCAAACAAAGTTGGGCTGGCCTTGTTTCTTGGCCTTCAACTGCAAGGAAAGTAAGTGCAGTAAGAATGGGGGGTGTTACCACGTGTGTAACCGGTAACAGGTACGTGTTACCCAACCCGTTGAAAACAGGGCACACCAAGCAATGGTGCAAAGGGGATACCTGAAGGACCACAGGAGCCCCGGCACGGGCAACATCACCCCAGCGGACACTGCACAGCGTCGATCCGGCAGTCAGCTCCTTGTGAAACTTCTTCGGAACCGGTGGAAGGGGCATAATGAGGAAAAACAGGGCCCTAATGGGACATGATTGGCATGTGTAGTGTTACCGCAGGTGTAACCGCTGACCTGTTACCCAGGAAAATTGTTACCCAGAGGGAGAGATGCCTCTGCCGCTCTATTGAGCACAATTTTAGGTTTGCAAGAAATAGGCACGTCAAATCAAGACAAAAAAATTCATTGTGGAGTGCAAGGGTGTTACGATCAAACTGACAGGGTCGTGAAGGTCGCGTTTTCTTGAGGGAATTTTATTTTCAATTATTATTGCACCTCTGCCCATTTGGTTGTTGTTACCGCTGATGTAACCGCTAGGGTGTTACCCCGTATACCTGTTACCGCGAAACTCAAGGCTTGCAGCAGAACACACGACAGGCAGGTAACACATTTGCGGTAACAACAAGCACAAAAAGGCAAACTTTGCAATTCTTCCTGTCACATGTGTTGAATGAGAGGGTGACACTATGTTACCAAGGTCCGGCACCTCAAAAAAACCCCATATAACCCAACTTGAAAAAAATGACCTGTTACCCCAAATTTGACCCTGTTACCGCCCTAGATAAAGGAATATGTTTGGCAAATAGCAAGCAAGCAGCATGCAGCAACAAGCAAGCAGCAAGCAGCAAGCACACACGCAATGGGCAAAAATCACAGCTCCAGCATGGTTTTTCGGATTCGGCCTGGATTTTGGTGGATGCTTGCTATGGGTGTGAGGGACAACAACACAAAGTAGGAGCTAGACTCTCAACGGTGGCGGCTCGTTACGGGCGTCGCAAATCCCGGGCTTCCATTTCAAAAAGTGCAATTCAAGGCCAAAGTCAGCCTTCTTTGGTCCAAAACTGCCTTGGAACCTGATGAAAACAGCCAAATGAAGGCAAGTAGTGGCTACTCTACACATGTAGCTAGATTTCCCTGTGCGGAAGGGCCGCTAGGGCCCTCTAACTCCACAATATGTCCGCAAACTGACCCCAATAGACTCCCAAAAGCCCCTGAAGTTGTGCACATTGGCCGCCCATAGCTCCAAACGCAAAACAGACCATATCTTGGGCTACGTGGTTCAAAACGCGATTTTGAGCGCACCTAATCCACCCGCAACCACCCACTTTTGGTGGTTTCCACACCTCAAATTTGCCCTGAAGGACGCCTGGATCCCCGTACCTATTAGCCGCGGCAAGCTGCAAGTGGTAGCCCAAAGAGGTGGGTGCCTAAATGGGTCCACAAGGTCCAGCAGCAGCAAACAAATGGTTTTTTTCAAAAAGGATCTTGGACCACATGGCATGCCAAACCAAGTTTTTTTTTGGCGGATTTTGACCTCGTGGTGGTCCGTTTTGCCCTCCTAAAATCCCACACCGCCTTGAAAATGGGTTATATTGTAACCGAAAACGGGTCAAAAATGGGTCAAAAATGTGTTTTTCCAAAAATGATCCTAGACCATTTGGGGTGCCCAAACAACTGAAATGTGCCCATTTTGACTCCATTGCAAGCCATTGTGGCCCCTCCAAAGTTAGACAAAGTTAGACACCGTGGTAAATCCTATGTGTAGACAATCCACCGGAGGAGTGGTGCTCGTTATGTGTTTGTCACGATGTGTTTGCACGATACGATCACACTCCAACAGGTCATGGCCATTTGAGAATTTTCTTTGCCTTGCTCCGCGTGTTGTCGTTGTACCGAAGCTCAATTTTAGCCGTACCGTTCACGGCGTTTACGAGTTGAGATAAATCCGCCGCACCCATCACATACAAGAACACATCTTGCACTCCACCGAATACCTTGCTCTATCGACTACTACCACTCCCTACGATGACGATCACATGCTTTGCTTGCGGCCAAGAAGGCCATATGGCTCGGAATTGTCCTACAAAAACACCGAATGATTCTTCTTCGTCCACTAAGGCAACCGGTACATGGCCCGACGGCCGTCCAAAATACTATTGTCCGTACCACAAAAAGGAAGTCGCGCATCATCCGGACGAATGCAAGTTCAAGGGACAGCCTTCCCATTCCCATAGAAGTTCAACCACGGTAGAACAAGTTACCGACGTGCTCATTCGTGCATTGCCCCAATTTAAAGAATCGGTCATCAAGGCGACCGTCCCTAGCGGCGTAGAAGTCATCTTCCCGCGCGACACGACCCATGATGACGTGAAAAAATTGCAAGCTGCTCTACCAGAAGTACGGATAGCCTACCCCGTGGATACGAGGATTCCCTGCGTGCGCGCAATGTCGCATTTTTTCCATAGTGCGCGCAAATTTTCAAAAATACGACCTTTATAGCGCGCCTATTGCGCGCGCTCTACCGCGCTATATTGTCCCGTTTTTCAAATTTTTCAAAGCCGGAAAATGTTTCAAAACCATGCTTTTTCCAGTGTCCTGCGTTTCTCAAAAACCCCTTGCTTTTCAAAAACATTCCCTGTTGCTCATTCAACCCAAGACACATGCAAAAACACTGTCTGAAAGGTCTGAAAAGTGTGCAACAGTACAGCTCCTCACGGACGAAAACAGTGTAGCGCGCGCAACATATTTACAGCGCGCGCTGGCAGCCTTATGGCGCGCGCTATACCGGGTATAGCGCGCGCTGTCATTCAGTGATATCCTCAATGGTTTGGACCACCACTTCGGCCTCCCACTCCTTCTCCCATTCGGGTCTGTGGTCTTCTGCCCCAGTGGCAGCTGGGGCTGCATCCCCTTCTTTGTGGTCTTCTGCCCCAGTGACAGCTGGGGCTGCATCCCCTTCTTCTTGTGGGCTTGGGTCGCCTTCTGGGGTTGCTCCTTGTGGTGCCTCTTCTTCTTTCGGGGCTGCTCCTTCTCCTTCTTGTGGCGTGGCCGCTGGTTCCTCTCCTTCTTGTGGTGGGGCTGGTGCGTCGTCTTCTTGTGCTGCTGCTGCTGCTGGGGCTGGTGCCTCTTCTTCTTGTGCAGCAGCTGCTGGTGCTTCTGCTGGTGCTGCAGCTTCGGCAGGTCCCTTGTCTCCTTGTGGGGGGGCTGGTGGCTGGGCTGGTGGGCCTCCTTGGGGCTTCTTCTTCTTTGGGGTTGGTGGCTTGGACGGGGACATCCTCATGGTCTTTGGGTCGGGGCAGAGGTCCTCAATGTCATCGGCCTCGTACGTCTCCCACCACGACTGCCACTTGCCCAACTCCTCATACGCTTTGCTTTTGGCGGAGAACACCTGGCAGCTGGGCATGAACTCCGACCAGTCGTCCTCTTCCTCCTCCTCCTCCCCTTGTTGGCTGGGGCTCCACTGATCGTTGGGGATGATGACGGCCACGTGGTCCTGAGGGGCCCTCCTGGCGCCTGCTGGCTTGATTTCGGCTCCCTCCACAATCATCGGCGCGATCGCAGTGGTGCAGTAGATGATCCACCGAGGCTTGTGGCCGTCTTTGTAGGACCAATCTCGGCGCTGCATGAGCTCCTCTCTTGCCTCCTTGTCCGCGTCGGCTCTGCCCTGCTGCTTGGCCTTGGGAGCCGTACTGGGTGGGGTGGAACCGCACGGACCTCCTTGTTCTTGTGGCTGGTCTGGGACTGGGACAGGCTGCTTCGGTGCTGGCTTTGATGCCTGGAAAGAGTAGCGCGGAGGCATAGCACAGGCATAGCACGCGCAATACGGAACATAGCACGCGCGACGAGATGCATAGCACGTGCAATGCCGACAATAGCGCGCGCTGCATTACCTTTTCTGCTTTCTCCTCCTCTGCTTTCTTCCGTCTCTTCTCCTCCTCTTCCTTCTCCTTCTTCTCCCTCTCCTTCTTCTTCCTCTTTTCCTCCTCATCCTTCTCCTTCTTCTTCCTCTTATCGTCCTCTTCCTTCTTCTTCTTCTTTGCTTCGTCCTCTTTCTTCTTGGCCTGTTCCGCCTGACGTTGGACTCGGTGTGCCGCCTCTGCCATCAGCCGCTGGTCGGGAGTCTTCTGGGCAAGGACCTTTCCAGGCGGGTGGGGGGGCTTAGCGGTGTGGGAGGCGGAGATGGCTGGTGGTAGGTGGCTGGTGGCTGCTGGCTCCTCGGTACGCTTCTTCTTGGGCCTTGGGACTGTCACGGATTCCGTCTCCGGCACGGCAAAGGCGTCGGCCCAGTCCACCTCCAGCTCCTCCAGCTGCCGCTTAGCCCGGGCCAGCACCGGGGAGGGGCCTTGCTCCTTCCGTCCGTCAAGCCAGTCGGCCGCATGCTCGGACTGCCCGGCAATGTCCGCGGGCACGCTGATCATCAACGGCCCTGTGCGGGATCCCAGGCACAGAAGCTGCTCGAACCTGCCCACCTACGAGACAATGGGACAGAAGGTAGGGCCGTAGCGCGCGCAAACAATCAAATCGCGCGTGCTACAACAAATGAAGCGCGCGCAACAATGTCGAAAGCGCGCGCAATGGCAAACATAGCGCGTACCTGTGGCTGTGCCAGTTGTTGTTGTTGTTGCAGCTGTTGCTGGGCCATCTGTTGCTGGGCCCGCTGCTGCTGCTGGAGCAGCTGCAGTGTTGCCTGCTGCATGGCTGCCTGCTGTTGGAGCTGCTGCTGCTGCACTTGCTGCTGCTGCGGCTGCTCCTCGTCCTTGACCGCCGTGGTTTTGACTGGGGCGCCGGTTGCAATTGCCCTTGCGGCACTGGCTCCTCTTTTGGCTGACCCCCGCATCAAACTGGCACCCGCACTTCTCACCGAGGCGCACTCGTTCTTGAAGGCCATTGCCCCCGCGTCGGTCGCGTTGATGAAGCTCGGTGGGTCCTTGTTGAAGTAGAAGTGGTGGACGGTCTTTGCGGTGGCACCCGGAGGCGTGTGGGTCCGAACGTGACCCCACCCATAACTTGCCCAGCACGAGAACAGCAGCTCGTACTCCTCCACCTTGCAGTGTCTACAGGCAGCTTGTCCTTCTTGGGTTGGCACGGAGGGGTTCAACAGGTTGTGGAGACTGCACCAGTTGCCAGTAATGCGTTCGTCATACCAGCAGGGTTTCACGGCTCCGTCTGGGATCTTGGCAATGGCCGTGGCCCTTTGGCGCCAGAACTTGTAGAAGGCCACCTCGAAGAGGTAGGCCGGTGTCACGTCCTTCAGCCATGCCCAGCTGGGCCCTTGGGCGCAGATGGTGCTGTTTTGGTTGGGCCAGATTCGGTTCTTGAAGTCGCTGCTGAAGGCGAAGCCCTGACGTGGCCCGGGTGGGCGAGACTGAAACTGTGCTTGCACTTGGGGTTGCTGCTGTCTTGGTTGGACCTGCTGCTGCTGCTGCTGCTGCTGCTGTTCTGGGCTGCCGACTTGCTGGGCCGCAGCCTGCACTTGCTGCTGCTGCATTTGCTGCTGCTGCTGCACTGGCAGTGGGAAGAGCACTTGTTGCACTTGGCCCACTGGAAGACTGCCGCGCACTGGGGAGCCCAAGGTGGGCGACCCACCGGGGAACAGCATGGGAGACAGCTGCTGTGAGGCACCTCGTAACGGGGACTGCGGCGCGGGCCACAGAGGCTGCGTTGCGGAGAACTGGGTCAGCTGCTGGGACAGCGTCTGCGGAAAACAGGACAAAGCACGCGCAACCAGGACGTGCGTAGTGCGCACAACGAGACTGCTAGCACGCACAATAAGAGCGTAGCACGCGCAACGAAAACAGTAGTGCACGCAACGGAAACAGTACTGCGCACGGCAAGTACCTGTGGCTGCATGCTCCACGGCGTCGTCGACCCCTGCTGCAGTCCCGGTTGTACAGCTGCATGTGGCGGTGGCTGCGGTGTCGCACCTGCTCCTGCGGCCCCTGCAGCAGTTGTTGGCGGTGCTGCAGGAGGCGGATACCCCCAGCCCGCGGGGTGCATGGGCAAGAGGGTTACATTAAAGTACCCCTGTTCCAGCAGTAATACAAAAAGGAAAATGCAGTAACAAAAAAATCGAAAGCACCAAAACATACGGACGAAAAGGAACAAATCAATGCATTCCGAATTCCAATCAATGCATTCCAAACGCTTTAAGTGCGTAGTCATAGCACGCTACTTCCGACTATATATCGCGATTTCAAGGGTTCCGGCGCTTGAATACGGCATAGCGCGCGCGATAGTGGTCATTGCGCGCACTAGATAACATGTAGCGCGCGCTAAAAAACAAATAGCGCGCGCTACCACAGTTCCTCATCCGCAAAATATGCCCGAACCTCGTCAGCCAATTTTTGTGCATTGCACAGGTTGCTTCTGGAGTTGCCATTCCACCTTGGTACTTCAAAGTACAGGAACAGACGCTCATTAACCTGCCTGAGCATCTTAATGCGGCGTGACACCAGGGTTCCTGCCCCCCCACCTCTATCACAAAAGGAGGACCAAATGTCCTTCAGCACCCTGTTGCTCCCTTCCAAAAGATCACCCGAAAACATTCCTAGGCCATAGGGCCTTATGGCCTGAATAGTAACTGTTGCATCGTGCAACATCCAGTTTATATAAGGTGTCATGATCTTATTGCTGGACAAACCCACCTCTGGAAAGCCTGGGCAGCCTCTGGAGCCTGCAATGCACCCTCTTCAAACATTGTGCCATACATGTCCCCCAGTAGCATGTACATGGCAACCACTGCTGTGTGCATTCTCATGTCACCCCCAAGGAGGGGGGCAAGGTCCTCCCAAACCTTTAGAAGGCACCAAGTCTCTTCCCCATCTGGCTCTGCCGTCCCCTGTAGTGCTATGTGACAACCAGACCTGTGAAGAATAGCCTGAACAGAGACCCTAGTACTGGGACGCACAGACTTGGCCAATCTGCGTACCAAGGCAGTGAGTGACCTGCCTCCCTACAAAAATCAGAAGGTGCAGAACACATGGTATAAGGTGACGCCGCCTCAGAGGCACCTTCAACAACCTGCTCTGGACAACACCAAATATATCCATGGGCCTGCACTTGGCCCCAGGTGCAATAAGCCCTAGCAACTGCTCATCTCGCTCGGTGGTTCTATCCACATCCTGTTGCAACCACGTTGCACTGGACTTGCACCACGTCATGTAAGTGAACAGACTACCTGCCATCCAATGTGTAGTGACACCCGACAACCGACGCAGCCAAGGGCTATCCCCACCGCAGAAAATCCTACAGCGTCTGGATGCACCCCGGATGGGAAGCACACCAGTGTCAAGGGCACTCTGCAGAAAAGCAAGATTGTTAGCCCAGACCTGGGACAACACAGAGGTGGACTTCTCACCACAAAGGGCGGCGTTAACAGTCCAGTGGTAGGACAACGTCCTTGCCAGGTGACCATGGTTGGCAAAGGAAATGGACATCTGGCACCACGATTCCCCCCCACAAGGCAACCCATCCCCCCTCACAACGATCCACAGCTCTCCTTGGCACTCCCTGGGGTATTGGAGGTTAGAAACAATGGAATCAAAGGAAAATATATAGTCAAAAAAGTGCTGCAGGGGCCACTGCGAAAAGACTGTGACCCCATCTGTGTGCACGGCAACCTCTAAATGCTGCCTACTTGCAAGCTGGTTCCATTCTGTGGTGAAACTAGCATAGGAGGGGAGAGAAAAAAGGTGTGTGGGGACCTTACTTCTCGTCCAAGTAATCAAATCTTTGTACCTGAGGAAAATAGCGCGCGCAACATGGGGACGTAGCGCGCGCAGAAGTCAACGAAGCGCGTGCTATGAGCGGAAGTGCGCGCAATGTCACATGCAAAGCGCGCGCAATAATACCTTCTTCTTGGAATCTTCAGGAGCAGGACCAAGTCCACCACCGACAGGGGTGTGACGGCGTTGGCAGCCTCGGTCCTGCGACGCTTCTTCTCTGCTTCAGACACGGGGACCCTTTTTTCCAACCTGGCCCACAAGGACCGTTGGACGGCAGACCCTGAGCAAAAAAACTCAACTAGGTCCGCCAAAAGGTCCTCGTTCTTCCACAGGGACCACCCATAGTGGGGGCCCAAAATGTTTGCAATCTTCCCTGACATTAACAGCGTCAGATGTGGTGCCGGAAGAATCTGAAACGTTAGAAAAATAGGCGTTTTTGCCCTGCTTATTAGGACATGGGGTTACAAACCCAAGACCCCGAGCCATAGCGCGCGCTATGTTGCGCGCTATAGTTTTGTAGTGCGCACTGAGCCATCGCGCGGCAATACCCTGTAGCGCGCACACAGGGTTATCGTGGCGTGCTCATGTCCTACGACACAACAAGCCATTCAGGACCAATTGAAAAATGCAGTGGATGCTGGTAAGCCGATCCAAACCAAACAGTCTAAGTTCACCAATGCTACCTCTACCACGGGCCCGTTAGACTTTTCTCAGCCTACCACACCCGGTATTGTGTTTGGTGCCGCGCCGGCAGCGGCGGCACAACAAAACACGCAGCCCACGACCCCGATCTCTCCACCACCTCTCGAGGGTGACGTACCTATGGCACCATCGATGGACGATTCGGTACGCACCGAGTTCAACCGCATTGATGGCGAAATTGCTGGTATTCGCAACGATATTTCTGGCCTAAACTCCAAAATTGACGGCTTCGGAAGCCAATTGGCTGAGGCGATGAAAAAACCTGTGCTGGCTGCACAGCGACCTAAAGATGCTCCCTGTCCCGATGTCGTACCGCAGAGCTATGTGTGGACTGTGACACGACGTTCTACTTTTGAAAAATGGCAACCACTCAAAACGATGGTCACAGCCGTGGCCGACGGAACCTTCCGCGGACTTGCTTGGTCAGCAGAAGGAATCCCACTTACGGATTGGACTATTGAAGCACCGTTCCAGTGCGCCATGTCCGAGGACACTGCCCGCAACGTGGCGGCGCAGTAGGAACCCGACCCTGCTCAATGCGTGGAGACCCAGGACGACACACCAGAACTACATGTTGGCCATCGTGACATCCTCCGCTGGACGTGCGGTTGTGCTATGCTTGACCCCCATCCCTTTGCTGCACCAGATGAACAGTACCGAAAGGTCCATGTTCTTGCATGCAACTGGCGGATACCCTCATGCCATTATACGTGTGACTCCTGGAACTCTATGCTGGAATTACCAGATGCTCATCAACAGCTGAGTTCGCTCATTGCTGATCTGCGCGCACAGCGCAATTTTGCACAAGCAGACGCGGTGCACAGCTTTGTAGGAGTGATTCGCCTGAAGTCTGCCCTCAACATGCGACTCATGGACCTACTGCAGCAACGTGAGGCTCTTGCACACGACGGCAAGGAGCACACACTACCATGTTTCCAATTGCTTGCTGAGTGTGAGTCCTCACCCCGTCCTGTTAAGGCGCTGGCATATGCCGTGGAAAAGTTTGCAGCCCTCAAAGACCTGTGGTGCTACTTTACCTCGGCCAAAAGCGTACGACGCTGGGATACCACCTCTCCTATGCACGTGCTACATTTCCTGCAATGGGCAGCACATTGGCTTGATGCCCAGCGTTATTATCTAAATGTGAAACTCACCTGCGCGCGCGTCACAAACACACACTTACAGCCTCAGAGCACATTCTCGGTGTGCGAACACACGATCACACAGTTTGTTGCCCAGGCCCCGACCCGCTGTCGTGTCGACCGGCTCACCCACGGCCACCACAGCAGGCCACCCAGAGCCATACCATACATGCTGCGCATGAGACTGCTGGCGCAAGCAGCTAAAGTGTGGGGCATTGACACCATGGTTAACTGGCAGCCCACGGCTGCAATACCTGTGAGACACCACGTGTCGCCCTACCATCACTATTTGCAGCTGGGTGCACACCACGACATAGCCACGCTTGCGACAGATGTTCGCCACCTCAGTGCGATGTGGCTCCTTGATGATACTCCCTCCCCCCCTGGGCACTCAACCTGGGAACAGCAGCAACTTGTGCACCTTGCTGCCTTGCTCAACTCTACCCATCCCTGCCGCCTAGTGGTGTTGGTCATCAGCACCCATGGCATGTATGTGCCTGTCACCACACTGTCCGCACAGCACTGCTCATACACCATTTCACGTGGGGTAACCAAGCAGAACACACGGTGGGACATGCTGTGTATCCAAAACCAATCGGCTGCAGACATGTGGCCTGTGGCACACGCCACTGTGGTTGCACGCATTGGGCCTTATCTGAAACGATGGGGCCTTACGCTGTGGCCTACACCAGCACACACTGCGTGCTCCACACTGCCGCACGATGTGGCCTCCCGCCTCGAGGTGCAGCACTTGCCACAGTGCGGTAAAATGGTGTTCTGGACAGTCTGGACAAGAGAGTGCTCTGTGCGAGAGCAGGCGCTCCGCACACGAAATTGGCGCCAGACAGTCCTGGAGTCCTGCCTCCGAGTGAATCAGGTCCTGCACCTGGCCCCATGTGCGCACCTGCGTCGACTGTATGACATACTACACATGCCAACACACAATCAACTCACTGCCGTTGGCACCTGGTTGTACGGTGCCTACAGCGTGGCGGACGGCAGAATTTATTTCGGCCAGACTGGCGCCATCCAAGGCGAAACATCAGTGGGGAACCGATTCCTCCAGGAGGTTGCAGATGCACGCGCGTGGCACAAACTGTATGGCTCCAAAGGAGTCAAGGGGCCCACATACCTACATACCATGCATACCACTGGAACACACAACTGGGTCGTGGTGCTTATCCGTCCAACCCCCCGCGCGCAAGCTACACGAGGGGAGCAGCAACTGATTGCAGAGTTCCCTAACAACCTCAACGACCGCAAATCACGGCGCAAGCCTTACATGCGTTGGCTCGTGCGATCTGGCTTGCACAAGCAGCTGACCGAATCTGCACTGACTGATCATGACCGCTGGCAACAGTACCTAACTGCGGGACGGATCACACTACACCCCTTGGATGCACTCCGCATCCTGGTTGAGGCGAAACGTGCACTACCGCCTGTCAAATTTTCCCCATTACAAACCCGACTCCTGGCATATTGGAAGGCACACGCGCATTTTGCACTCCCTAGATCCATAACTCTGCATGTGCCGTTTGTTACAAAGACTGAAAGACTCCAGCTACGCAAGGCCTGTGCTGAGTTCTTCCGCGACACCCCGTACCCTAGGGCCCTTGGGGCCTACCTGGCTGCAGTGCTGGGTATACCCCTCACCATCCCACCCAAGATGCTACGTGTTTTTTGCAAGGACCGACTCGTTCACAGCTCACAGCACTACCTGCAGGCTGCACAGGACGCCGAGCGATGTGGATGTGTGAAAGATCTGCAGGCTACACACTGTGAGGGTGCCTGCTTGTTCAAGAAGGACACGGTGGTATCTCAGTTCGGCCCCCGCTATCAGGTCGTGCTCAGTGCGCAAAACAACTACACGACCATACCCTCTCGCTGGAAGCTGCACCAGGAGTTATCATCATCACTGAACGCTATCCGAGAGAAGCTACCGAAAATCCGGATTTTCCCCTTTCGACGGCTGGCCGCCCGTGTACACGATATTACCTCGGCCATGATGCACGGGCATGCCGACCTCCAGCGTACCCTGCCCCCCCAGAACCATATCAAGTCCTTTCATAAGGAACACCCCGAGTGGGTGCCTGTGCGCCTCGACAAAAATACGCACTGCTTTGCACTGGTCTGCTACACCTTTTTCTGTCAGCTAGTAGTAAAGAGCCTGAACGCCGGTAACTACCGCCTGTTTCACACCTTCCCCTCTCCTACCCATTTGTATGCCACATACCTCGTGTATTTCTACACGTTGGTATTATGTGTTCCCGTGCTCCGGAAACACGTTGCATTTGCGCACATGCGCACCCGTCTGTCGCAGATGTCCCCACCGCTGAAAGGTTATCGCTTCTCTACCTACCAGGGGACTCCCCCCCCTTCGACAGATGATAAGGAGGATTGGGAATCCTTCAGACAGTCCGTCTTTGCACACGCAACAGCCGAAGCGTCCCGTGCTATCACCCTCTCCCCTTTTCAGCCGAACACAGGGCCACCCCCTGACGCGACCCCGTCGAAGAAGAAAAAATGGACGGTACCCGGGGTCATCCTCTCCCTGAAAAATAAGAGCCTCACGACCTCGCAGCGCCTACGATTGGAGCTGGCGAAGCTCAGGGAAATTTTTACCCAAGCAAGCCATCCCCTGGGCACCTTGCTCCGCAAGGGCGGCAGGTGTCTCTCGCTCCTCCTCCGAGTATACACCCACACCTTCGTTAGCCTAGAAATCCTGGACCAGGCACACCTGGTGCAGGGCTTCCTGTGCCCTGCCAGGGAAGAGTACAAGCGTCTAGGAATCCCAGTCGGTGGGTTTGAGCTGGACATAGATCGCATGTTTCCAAGCATCATTCGCGACCAGGTACCGTCCGCATGGCAGTCGCTGAGCGACCGATATGATGCCCTAAATCCCCTCCGACGAGGCGAATCAGCCCGGTTTGTATCACTGGCCAAGGGCAACGCCCGAGACATGGACTGTCTTGGTATGAAAGACCAGAGGTATTATGACACCTTCAGCATATCTGAGGTACACGACCTTATGAAGGTCGATCTTTTTCTGAACTCCTTTTTTCAATTAGGATATGAATTATGGGAGCAGTTCTCAGGTGTCGCGATAGGAGGAGCCATGTCAGCACAGAATGCAGACGCCTATCTGGTGTCTATTGAAAGCCTGGTCCCATGGGGACAGTTCCTGCCCGCGCACGTAAAACTTGGCCGATTTCGTGATAATATTTTTTGCATTTGCCCTCTCCATGAAATTCCAATCTGGATGGCCAAGATCAAGTGTGTACTGAGCGAACTGTACCGACTAGATCTGTCTGTAGAACAGGCTGGCAGAAGCCTGTGTTTCCTTGAAGTTCAGATAGATTGCCACGATGAGCACATTGAGTGGGGTATGAAAAATAAAGTGCTCCTCTCCCACCTGACTGATTGCCCACCTACGCTGCGATACCCATCTGTACATGAGCCGCATGCGTCGCAGACCGTGCACGGGATCGCCAGCGCTGTAGCACAAAAATCTCTGGAGCTCGCCACGACAGTGGCGTATCCGGTAAATAATTTCCGGCAAGCCTACTGGGAATTTTCGTCCAAAAACTACCCTAAGTCCTGGTGGGAAGGAGTCCTCCGCACAGCTTTCGAAAAACAACAGCCACCATACGTAGGCCAGCCACCGCTGCACTGGTCTATGGTCAGGGATAACTGGACTTGGGAGTGCCCCGTACCCCCTGGGTACGCATGGCTGCACCCCACCTCTACCCTCCCTACACTCGATCTCAGGACCGAGACGCCCAGTCTGCAGGCTTTCCAGCGCACGTCCGCTGGACACCATCTCATTCCAAGTAAAACATTTCCTTTGCCATACACGGATCGCACACAGCAGGTTGTCCTGCAGGTGCTGCCCACACCAGGGCCACCCAGAAAACGCCAGAAAACAATATCGTTGCCCACACCACCTCAGCAATCCACAGGTCGCATCACCAGAAGTCGTCAAGCACCCATCTTCCTGTATGATATGACACCGCAACGGAGGCAACGTAAAGGGTCTGTACGTCAACGACAGTCCCGCACAAATGTCACAATATCCAGCCCACCTCCCACCGCACGACACACCACACAATCGAACCCACGCCAGTGCGCCCATCGAAAACGCACACGGCCCCCATCACCGAGAAGTCCAGACCGTCAGACCCAAGCGCCCCTGTCCCCCCCTCCAATGAAAAAACTGCGAAACAGGCTCAGACAGGAGCAGACCCCACAGCCTGTCACGGCCCCACGCCCTACCACCCCCCCGTGCAACTTGTCCGTGACTGATCCTGAAACTACAAATTCCCCCAGCTCTGTACATAGTCACGCAGCTTCTTCTACAGACTCCGATGTCGAGGTGCCTACAGTACCCAGGGGACCACATGCCAGCCCACAACAGGTTGCAGATGTTCAACAGTGGTGGTCCCGCGAGATTGAGCCCTACAAAGCCCTAATCCTGGGTCCACACGAGGCGCGATTGGTCGCCGCCATGTCACCAGTGGACCAATGGAGCTATCGAAAATACCGCTATGATGTCCATTTTTACTATACGAATGTAGCCCCCCCCCCCCCCAGGGAGATGTGGCAAGAAGGCATCCTCGACATGCATACACCAGAGTCACAGCAATGGCTTCTCAGGAGGGAACTAGCCGAGATGTACGACGCGTCTTCTGATGAGGACCCCTGAACGTTTGTTGCAGTCTCGTTTACTATAATATACTGTCTTTTGGGCGTGACACATGACCCACTAGGTGGCACATTTCGCTCCCAAGTGCAGTCACGAGTTAGCCATAGCATGATCGCTGAGCTTTAGTTCGACAAGGAAATGAAACCGACAGCCTGGTCCGGGGACAGTTAGACACCGTGGTAAATCCTATGTGTAGACAATCCACCGGAGGAGTGGTGCTCGTTATGTGTTTGTCACGATGTGTTTGCACGATACGATCACACTCCAACAGGTCATGGCCATTTGAGAATTTTCTTTGCCTTGCTCCGCGTGTTGTCGTTGTTACAAAATGCCTTGAAAATGGGCTGTTTTGGTACCCAAACCAAGTCACAAATGGATCAAAAATGTCCTTTTCCAAAGATACTTTTCGACTAGCTGGCGTGCTTATACAAGTGCAAAGACCCCATTTTGAGTCCATGTTGAGCGAATTGGGCCCCTCTTTTCCGATGCGTACCTCGTTTGTCATTGAAGTCTCCCATGCTTCCCCCACTAGCTGTCCCAACATTCAAATGTGGCTAGGGATACACACAAATGTGACAAGGTAGCAGGTGTTGGCCATCCTATCCCAAGCAATGTTTCTGGACTCGCAAGAGTGAAAGTTGCAATGGAGCACATGTGCACCACAAGATAGCTGTCATGCTTGAAAGTGAAGGACAACAAGGAACAACAGTGAAAGGCTGGAGTTCTTGGCAGTAGGTGTGGCGGTGTTTGGAAGGGGGTGGGTTGAGTGCTTTTTTGGGGGTGGTGCGTTCTAAAGGTAGCTCAGTGCACACAATGCAAAGATTCACCCCAGTGCCAAGTTTTTTGTTTGCAATCACAACGCACCCTAGCACATGGGGTGCCCAAAGGCAATCCCTGACCCCAACATCCCCCCGCCCCCGTGGACGGGGCCAAAATGTTTAAAAGGTGCGGACCATAGGACAAGCCAAAACGGAGAAACGGGCTAACGCCACTGGTGCTGGGAAATTTTCCGTGCCCCATGTGAAGGGGCTGGTGAGACTGGTCGTTCCATGTATTTATACTGAATGCTCACCTTTTCGGTGGCCACTTCTCTGTGCCTCCACCAAGGCCGCATTTGTGGAGCCAATGGTGAATCTGTCCCCCTTTTGGGGACTCTTCAGAAGATAGGGGTTATGTAGCCACTTTCGAATTCATCTCCTTGTTGGGGACGCCCGAGAAGCAGGGGTTCTGTTGCCACTTTCATCCCTCTCTCTCTTAGGAGGCCCATGGTGCCCCCTATGGTTTTAGCGAAAAAAGCGGTGATAGGTGGTCTTTTGCACGTGCTAAAATTGTGGTACAAATCTGCATTTTGCATCAAGCCGGGCTCTGCAGAGCCCAGACCAGTTATTTAAGTCATTTTAGGCCCCAATATTACACATTTCAGATCTCTGGGCTCTGCAGAGCCCAGGCTTCAAGTTATTCCCTCTGTGCACACCCCTGTTCCAACAATTGGCTCGTATATGTAGTAGTCAATTAAAGTGGCCACGCGACATTGCGATGGGTGAAGTCGTATACCTTTCCCGACGCTCTCACATAGTCAGCCTAAACATTATCCCCGATTCAGTGAGCAAGAACAAGAATCAAGGATACAACTGCTGCATACAGGGCTAGTGGGCAATGATCAAAGACACGTGCCACACCAGGAAATGCACCATCTAGATGGAAGTGCCAAAATCACGCGTATATTAGGACTTCCCAACAATTTGGGCTCTGTAGAGCCCAGCATTCACATACTGGGTACTTAAGGGGTGCTCAATAGGGTTTCTTTGTTGGCTGGGCTCTGCACAACCCAAACCTTCACAATGTCCCATTTTGACACCCTGTTTTGTGACATAATAGCACTATGAAACTTTGAAACTTATTGGACATGTGGTTTGCTGTCATCTTTTTCTATGCCATTTTGCTATGTTGCACTTTTATCTTGTTGTACAATGATGCGACCGTGGTATTGTGTAAATGTCACAATTAGCAGCGGCTAAGAAGTACTATACAACAAGCCTCAGATCGTTTGCACGCAGGTGTAATTGGAGCTTGGTTACGTGATGTTTGTATTGTTGTGGGGTGTATGATTCTATTGGATTTTCAGGGCACATGGCTTGCAATATACCTTAATCTGTTGCAGTTGATTTTTGTGCATACTCTGCAGTGCTGCTATATCTGCTATGTGGTCGTATGCCCCATACATTAAGTACATGTAACTAGGTATTTTCTTTTTACAACAGCCATGGCTGAGTTTCCACATGTTAGATGTACGGAGTTGGATGTACCCGGTGCTGGCCAGGATACCGAAAGAGATGAGGTTGTAGGACCTGTACCCTTACCGGTCCCGTCGACGAGAGAAACCGCAGCGCGTGCTGCACCTACGCTCGCCTTGCAAGAGGCGATTATGTTTAAGGGGTCAGCACCCCCATCCCCACCGCAGCCACGAAAGTTTGTCCCAAAGGATTAGCGAACCCCACCAAAGGCCTCCCTCAATGACCCATTGGCTGCAAAGACAATGGAGTTGCTGAGGGACAGCAGTGGTGGCAAGGCACACTGGTTCGTGCAATAATTGTAGGGGCTTTGCGCCCGGTACCGTTCCACATTGCGGTACCGTTTTGCATTGCAGAACCCAATGTGCAAACCCCTTGTCACGTGGCAGCAAGGGAATCCGATATGCCAATCCCATTTTCTGTCACGCACCGAGGAGCGGGCTGCTTTGATCCTGAATACACTTAATCCAGAATCACCCCCCCGTGTTGAATCGTCTTCCCATCCTCGCATGCCACCTCCTCAGCCATTTCCTCCCCTGGATGCCGACCAACCCACACTTACAATGATTGATTGGCACAACTCCAATCGCCAGCACATACGGTTCTTCGACCACTTGTGGCAGCAGACCACACGGGCGGACAGTCAAAATATGGCCTTTTGCCACCAGTGCCCGTACCACATAGAAGCACCCCCCATGCCTTAAGTCGCACATCAATCAACTCCAGTGGTAGGCGCTCAGTTAGTGCCCCGGTGCCCCTGCCTAATAATGCGATACCCCCAAGGACTTCCCTCCTGCACGCCCCCCCCCCCCCCGGCGCACTTCCTTGTTGCACACTTCTGCTGTCGCGGACAACCAACAGACCCCAATGTACTCACTGTTGCCACACGTGCATGTAGCATTGTCGCTGCGTGTCGCTCAATCTGTGTCCCAACAACCATCTGCTGCGCCACTAAAGAGAGATGGTCAGTATCGGTCGCGGTGGTCATAACTACCTGATATGCCACCGGCTAAATACCGGAAAAATATGTGACCTTTGCATCCATTATGTATTTGGCCTAGTTCAAATATGTGTGTCATGCACCCCATAATTATCACTTGTAGGGACCTTGGGCGCTGCACAGCCCAGCCAGCGCCAAATGCTACTTCTACTCCTTCTCAGTTCCCTGCTGGTAGCTCCCTGTGTCCCCCTTGTCTATTACACGGCCCGCCATTACCTAGGTCCGGATGCTGGTCTCTGCAGAGCCCAGCCTTTTTGAACAACCTAATTTCATGTATTTTCTGCATGCTATCCGCAATGCAAGCCCGTACTTCTTTTGCCTCACGTGTGAATTTAGCCCCCATTATGCATGTTATGTGCTAGTCCGCGCCTATTGCTAGTGACCTGTTCTGGTTACCGCCTTTTCCTGTTGTGCCACCAACACTGTCTTCTCACTATGGCACCGCTTTCCTTGGCGTTGCACCTCAACTACATGCGGTCTCTTTGTAAGGAAGAATGGCGCACTGATCGCCAAATGAAATCGTTCGCTTTGCGCCACGGTGTGGCGGAGGAATTCGTACAACTCTGTGCGGGTACGCGTTAACAAGCGGTCGCACGTTACGCTTGACCGCATTCGCAAGCCGTTGGTACGAAAACAATGGCCGTGTTGGCTAACTAATTTTTCCAAGGAGGCTTATTATGTATCGCCAGGTATGCGTCGCATGGCGTTGCCACACGGTGCCGTCCCCAGTGGTGAGAGCACTGTTGCTGTCATGCAGGCAGGCAACCGCAGGCTAGTGCACGCTAGTCTCACCAAGCCATCTCCGATGTCTATTGCAGACCAGGGGGCATTTCCGTTCCGCTAACTGTGGCGTAGCATTGTCGGGCGTGATATTGTGGTGTGGGTGGCCAATTGGTGGCATGCCTGGTTTCGGGCCAATCCACCGAAACCCAATGACTGTTTAGATGTCCCCGCTATAGCGGTGTTGCACACAACCCCCCCCCTTCTCCTTTCTCTTTGTCACCCGAGTCTGCATGACATAGTGGACCGGGTTGACACAGTGGCCATGGCAGTTGTTCAATAGCACAGGGAAATGTTGAAGGTGTGCACTGATATGTGCAATGCACCCATTTCTTGGAGAACCATCCGTATCTTGCTCGATATTGCCTGCGACCCTGGTAGATAGTAACTCTTCCGGAAGCTATTTGGCATATAAGAGTACCCTACAGGTCAAAACCAAGAGGTTTTGGATTGGCTCGATGTGCTGCGCAACACCCAACGCTATTGTCAGAACCCTATGGCATTGCTCGTCGATTGCAACATCCACTACCGGGTGCTCAAATTTTTGCACTCTAGAGCAACCATTGAGTGGAAATTTCCGGATTGGTTGCGGGGTATCTTGTTAATTTACGGCGTGTGGTACCCCTACAAACATGTTTGCAATATCATCTGCAGTATATTCTTTCCTTTTTTTTCGTACATCACTGCTCCCGTGTTTGGGGTCGGTGCGTGCATATATAACTACCCAAACTCATTGTCATAGAGAAAACTATCGCTGCGCTCCTTCTCGCAGCCCCAGACATACGGGCACAACTTCGGTAGAAAATCACCCTGTTTGAGGGACGTGCCGACCAAGCAGCCCTAAACACACAGGATGGGTTGCACATCCTTCAGGGCCTGGAATCCCTCCTTAATTGTTATCTCCTAGCCATCTTTGTAGTGGGACAGCTAGTGCGTATTTGCACTTGGGCCGGGCGCGCCGACGGGTCGGGTATACTAGCCACGTGTGTACTTCAGCGCCGTGTGCATCTACTCGTTGACCTTGCCGGTGCCGGTGCAACAAAAATGGACTATGCCCGTATGATGCGCACTTCTGTACAATGCGCAATGGCACGACGACACGCCAGGTGCCGTCCATGTGGAGGAATGTTGTGAGGCTCTACTTGCAAAATTGCGGGCACGGTGCAAGCAACACCCCCACAAGCACACGGCGGATGAGGCTAGTGACCTTTTCCGCACCATGCGCCCCCGTCAACAAGCACGTGCAACGGAGTCCCTTTCCGAAAGTGTTTATATAGAGGGGCGGGACGGCGTATGGGCACTGATTCGTGGTGCAGGGCGGGAGGAGCATCCCACTATGCGATGGTCCTCGGGTCCAGTCAATGTGGTTGACGCAGAAAGAGACACAACATATGTGTTCCCCAAAGAGGGAACCGGGGGTACGCTAACTGTTGCGTTTATGAATTGTATTGTAAAGCGCTTTCTGCGCACCCTGGTAGGTGCACAAGGGCACCCGATGATGCCATGGATTACGTATGGCAACATATCCCACTTAGGCCACCTGTGAACCGCCGCGAGGCCCGGGCAGCTGTACAAACAATTGGGTTCATACCAACTGTGATGTAGCACATTGTTCGCCGAGTGCCAAATGCAATGTTCATTGATCAGGTGCGATCCCCCCCTGAGGATGGTGTACCTCTGATCCGGGCCGGGGATGCTGTAGATGTTGACGCCCTCTCTGATGGCCCTGTACCTGTTGTGCTAAGTGAGGACTTGCGTGAATTTGACCTGATAGATTCAAACTGACCACGAGGGGGGTCGCAATGTAGACCCCCCCCCCCGAAGACAACCCAATTAGCATTTTGATTTGTACACCCCTATTGTTGCCTTCCCCCAAATGTCTTGGCTCTGCAGAGCCCAGCTTTGTCCGACACTGATCAGAGTTTTGAGGGGTTGTATTACTGGTTCTTGTTACTCTAAGCCCTACAAAGCCCCGCCTGTCACCATTGCCCGAGATGTACCCCCATATGGTCATTTTCTGTTCCTTTCTTAGGGCTGGTTCAAGCCTGGATCATGCCATCACCATGCTTTGATGTGTGCACACGTCTCCCTGCTTTCGTATTGTAGTGTGCACACGCTGCGTCAGCTTGTGTGACCCTCGAAGAGGTGTGTCTGGCACCGCAGCACTGATACACTTTTACGGTGTCTGACGCTAAAATGCCATAAGCAGGTTTGGCTCTAGTGTTGCGGGCCATTTGGACAGGCCCAATTTTACTGTTACTCCGCACTGTTGTCAACGAGGGATGTTTTGGTAGGCGTGCTTGGTGCTGTGACCATCAGTGTGCATTGGACACTGTATTGGAGACGGCTCTGCATTTGTGAGATGTTTTGAAGACAATTTTGCCTATTTCAACCCCTGCGCGTGCCGAACTGAATGCTTTGTTCCGGCTAATTTGCTGTCCAAATGTACCATTTGCCATCATTGATGCTTTGAATTGTGTGATTGTTGTGCTATCTTTATTGACCTCATTTTTCCGGTTAAGTCCGTGTGTTTCTGAGACATGTGTGACATACCAAACGACATTGCCATGGATGGCAACCCTGGTGAGACACTAGCGATGCACATACTGGAAGCCGAGAGAGTGGATGCACCGCACCAGAACCCTCCATAGAGGAAGCTGTACAGGGCACCACTGCTGCTGGGGCCAGCCAGGCCAGTGAATCCCCCTCGCAAATGGGAAACAAGTCTCGTGTCACACGGAAAATGGGTACTATCAAGGACTCGACAAGTGTATTGGCCATTGCAAATTACGTGGAGTTGCGCTAGACCCAGGTGAATCGCAAGGAATTGAAAATTGATAGGACCATGGAATATGGGCAATCCCGGCTCATCGATTGGGACCACGTGGCAGAGGTGAAGGAGGACCTACTTGCAAAACCCCCTGATGGCCGGTTGCACCTTCTGGGACGACAAAGGTATGGGAATGTCGGGTTACAATTCGATCAACGTAACGGGCTACTTTGCCTGCCCTGTGTGATGTACTATGATGTTGTATTCAGCCGGAGCCTTGTGCGTGATTGGAGGCCACACGGCGTTGCGGCGTGTGATGAAATTTGCAAGGATGGGACAACAATGATGGGCGAGTTGGAGGACTGGATGACCAATTTTGACGTGCGCATCATCAAGTTTGATACATCTGTTGAGATCAGGCGACAGCTTGCTGGACAACACAATAGGGCGCAACACAATGGACGTGAGAGCAGTGTACCCCAACCGTTGAACAATTTCCTACAGCTGGCGGCTGAGGAAACACAGTGTAAGAAGGCAGTTGTCACCTTGATGTGTGAGGCAGTCGTGGAGGCGGGGTTGACAGCCAAATGCGGCAACACGGAGCCAATTGTCAAGCAAATGAGGCCAGCTGCCCATATGGCCGTGATGTGTGGTACCGCCGTCACGGACGCACTCAGCAAGATGGTGGAACGCAAGCATGTGATTGCCCTTTATACAGTGCGACGCTTCGCCGGAATGCAGCCTGAAAATGTGTGGCGCGTGTGCAACTACATGGCCTTGCCGAAGAGTAAAGTACCAGGCTTCTGGAAGCTGGCAAAGGAGCTCCGCTCTGGGGAATTGTGGTGGTATCACTTTGGTCATCCCGACATGCCGGTTGAGTGCATCCACTCTTCAAGACGTAAGGTATTGCCTTGTAAGCCCCTTGCTTTTCGTTGTGAGACATTGTGATGCAACTCCGATTCAATGGGCCGGTGCGATAGGGAGCCTAGATGAAGTGTAATAACCGATTTCAGTGTGACACTAAGCAATTTGAGTTTGCTAAGCTCTGCAGATCCCAGGATCCCATGGGATGCAGATTGAGTGGATCTACAGAGACACTGTGCCGGTTGGAACTTCCGCAACTTCACCGATGTTGTCTTGTGCAACCTTGCTTGATGATGTCCAAGGACCCCCCCCCCCCAAGACACCCCCTAATTCACCATTTTGTTCGTGTTGGGTTCTGCAGAGCCCAGATCCACCACATTGACCGATTTCACCCGTCATATTACCAAATTGAGACTACTGGGCTCTGCATAGCCTGGGATGCCATGGGATGCCAATTCACTCAATCTGTAGAGATGCTGTGCCTGTTGGAACTTCCGCTATTCACTGATGTTGCCTGGTGCAACCTTACGTAATGACGTCCAATCACTCACCCCCCCCCCCCCAGACACCCCCTAATTCTCCGTTTTGTGCATGTTGGGCTCTGCAGAGCCCAGATCAAGCACATTGACCAATTCGAGCCGTCATATTACCAATTTCAGTTTGCTGGGCTCTGCAGAGCCTAGGATCCCATAGGATGCCAATTGACCGGATGTACAGAGACACTGTGCTTGTTGGAACTTCCGCAACTTCACTACTGTTGACTGGTGCAACCTTGCCTGATGATGTCCGAGGAACCCCCAAGATACCCCCTAATTCACCATTTTGTTCATGTTGGGCTCTGCAGAGCCCAGATCAAGCACATTGACCGATTTCAGCCGTCATACTCCCGATTTGAGACTACTTGCCTCTGCAAAGCCCAGAATCCCAAGGAATGCAAATTTACGTTGTGCCAGATCACTGTGACTTGGTGGATCGCTGGATCCTGTTGCAACGTGCTCTCGTCTATGGCTCTGTGCACACATGCACTAAGACTGAAGTGGCTCGTATCTCCAAGAAGTTTTGTCACCGTTTGGCGATTTTGGGTGCATGGCAAGGGAGCTGGCAGTACAGTGAGTCCACGCCGTGGCCACCGCTCCAGGCATTGTTAAAGGCAGGTCTGTGCGTCAGCGATTGAGATGTCAAAGCGCATCGGAGGCTGCTTGTCAGAATAGTGTTGAACCTGGCTGTTGAGGTGTCTGGTGGCGAGGTTGCAGAGGTCAATGTCGGCAAGGGCTCAGAGATTTCAGAGAAATATGGGCGTACGATGGATCACTGACCGCGGTGCCCAATGAGATCAAAATGTTGAGGTACAATCTCGTCATCGTCGAAGTCCCCCGGCGAGGAGGGTGGATTCCTGGTGCGCAGATCGTGCGTGTGCTGTCTCAAGGGGTACTTGGCGCCTTTCATGGACACCATGGGGATTTGGTCGCTGTGGAACAACACTTACGTTCGCAATTGGAAGATTTATACCCAATAGCTTTGCGCATGGCTGTCTACCATCTGGGACGCAGAGAAAAACTGTATTTGTTCGCGCAGTCAACTCTGTTGCTTGTGAAGACCCATGGTTTGGGCCCTGCGGTGCTGCACTTCCGCACGCAAAAGTCGTTCACCGAAGGTCTGTGGCTGGGTTTGGCTATCCTGTGGTGGTTGGTGAATTTGTTAGAGGACCCCAACGACGGCACGGACGACATGCACATGAATATTAATGTATCGCGATGCCTGTAGGCACCATACTACGGCCGCCGCCCCGACTTGATCAGTCTTGGTTGTATTCACTTGCCTGTCCCGTTGAATTGCGCATGGGGTGTATTATCTTATGGTCCCTACAATGCAGCTGATGTGGTGAGCGTGCGGAAGACAAGCGTCCGGAAAGGGGACACGGAGGAGGATGTTGAGTGGCGGAGTGTCCTGCACTCGGCAAGCACGGGCCAGCGCTGTTCCGCAACAAGAGTCCCCTGATCAAGCAGTTGACGCGGACAGTAGTGAGAATAATTCGAGGAGGTGCCGGATCCGCAAACTTCCAAACCGAAGGGGAAAACCAATAAACAACGGCAGAAGGAGCAGGAGAAGGCTAAGCGCGAGTTGCGGAAGCAAGAGGAGGCGCGGGAGCGGCAACGCAAAAAGGAGGAGAAGGAGAAGGAGGAAAAGGCCAAATAGGATGAGTGAGCAAATCGCAAGAGGAAAGGATCGCAGAACAAAAGGGCAGTTGAGGGCCTTCAAGCTACCCTGCAACATGGTGTCAGGGTTGGCTTATCCAAGAGCAACGGCAAGAGCAACGGTAAGTGACTGGATGCCCCAGGTACCGCTGGGTCATGACTGTCGCTCCACCATAACGGACATACGACCACTGACACAAACTGTGTGACTGTGCTGGAGTTGTGAGGGCCTGATGTGACTGGGCCTGTCCTGTGCAGTCCCAAACAACTGTTCTATCCATGGGATGGTGAATGATGTGCCCTGTTTGTCTCTGTACGTGTTTGTGACTGAATTGTAATGTCATTTTTTCAGTTTGCACTGAGCTGGGCTGTGCAGAGCCGAGCCTTCCAGATTTGATTGATTTGCCCCCGAATATGACGACATTTGTACCGCTGGGCTCTGCAGAGCCCAACATCCTGTCTTAGTCAAATGTGCATGGTGTCCAGAGGGTTACAGTGTTGCCTTCATCTCAACATTGTAGTACCGTCCCTGTGAGTTTGGTTGTAACAACGCAACATTCTGCTATATAACATATAGCATTTCTTTTGGTATGTCCCTCGATGAGACAGTGTATGAACCGTCGAGTTAGATCACGATTTTGGTGAATATACGGTGCCAAGTTTGTGTCTATGAACCCCAGATGCTCTGTTTATGTGCTATTTGTGCAACGGCCCATGCACTACAAACCCCAGATGCAATATGTACCCTTGATAGAGTCCTGACATGGTTTGTTACCTGTTCCTGGGCCCTGCAAAGCTCAGGCGAATGTGTGTGTCATTTTGAGTTTACCAGGTATGCCCAGAGTCCGATCTCCGGTGTGTATACTGGGCATAGGTTTGCCACTATTCGCTGGGCCACGTTACATTTGGCGCTGTCATGTATGCCCCAATTTCATTGATGTGCTGGCCGGTTTTTTTTTATTTGTCTAGCGGTTGAGAATGCATATGTTGGGCACTACTTTGCCACTGCCCAGTGTGCGATGATACATTTTTTGGTGCCATTTGTGACCGGTTTTTGTTGGTGTCGACCAGAGATTCATCATATTTCCTCATTCGCTCAGGATTTAGAAGGGGGAATAGGCTTTGTGTGTCCAGGTGTTAGTAGGTGCTTATGAACCACATCTGGGGACACATCAGTCTGTAGTCAATACAACACCAATTCCAGAGTTCTGACAGACCTCCTACAACGCATGTAAAGGTTTTTACAATTTCTGTGCTTTGTTTTCCGTTTGTTTGCGCTTCATACTCGTCGACTAGTATGTATGCAACGTCCATGCCTTGTCTATGACTGGTGCTGTGGTGGTCTCTGGCATATGTGAGGATTGCAATTTCCGGGGGGGGGGGGAGGGGGGCAGGACCATACACTGCGCCGCTTATGGTATCCATTACCACACGGATGGTCCGGTGTGTTTATCATTATCATAATTCATGGGTGCTTTCTGTTGTTTCTATTGAGCTGGGCCCGTTTGCCTATACATTGTTGTGTTGGTGTGCAACCCTGTATTTTTACCCCGGTTTTTAGTAAATTTCCTAGTTCTGTGCTCTGCAGAGCCGAGCCTGTCAAAAATGCTTGTTTGCACCCTCCTTTCACACAGGTGTTGTTATTTTTTGTTCTAGGGTACACCTTCTTCACAGGCGGTCGATGTATGGTCATCATTGCCGTCACAATTCTACGATTGCTAAGACAACCGCGCCACGTGCCATTGACAAATACGTGCTCCATGTGTCATATCAGACCGTGAAACATAGTTTTGTGGCGGTGCTAGTCCATTTTCCGTATTTTATACCTCCAAAATGGGAAAAAACAGTGGCTGCGCTCGCATGTTTTGGGAGCCCAAAATGCTGCTTTTTTGCTGCTTCGCACCCCTAAATTGCGCGCCACTGGTCCTCCCCATACACCCTGGCTGCGAACAACCCCTCCATTACGCTTGGGTATGCAGCAGAGAGGCTAGGCTCTTTGCACAACATCAATTTTTTGGAAAAAACAATAGGGGGCACTATGGGCCTCCTAAGTATTGGAGACCCCCAAGAAGTTCGGGGTTATGTTGCCACTTCTGATGTCATCCCTTTTTCGGGGACCTCCGAGAAGGCAGGGGTTATGCAGCCATTCTGCTGAACTTTGGCCCCCGAGAAGGCAGGAGATATATAGCCAATTCTGATTTCATCCCCTTATTGGGGACCCCCGAGCAGGCAAGGGTTACATAGCCAATTTGGACTTCACCCCCTTCTCTCTTTGCTGTCAAACCCCCCCCCCCTCCCGGCGGGGTGTGGGTGGCTACAACCACCGTGATACCGGTGAAAAGGGATAGTGGAGACCTCCATTGTTCGATGCTAACCCCTTAGGCCACCACATCCCTGCCACTTTGTTGGTAGCAAGGTTTATGAGAACCAACATGAGTGGAGATCATCCCGAGATGATCGGCAAGGTTGCTGTTGGCATAAGTAGACCTGGAGGTGGGTGTACGGGGTGCGTGGGTGTGAATATTGTTAGGCCACCAGGGTGGTTCAAAGAGAGGGGTAATTTTTGGTCCCCAACCCCCACACCCCACCCCCCTTCAAGGGGCCAAAATGTTTAAGGGGTGTTAGGGTCTAGGACTGCACCTGGGCACGCCCCATGGACCCCAATTTGGGGTCTTTTCTGCAAAGTATTGAGTTTCTTGGTTGCAAACTGAGTTAATGTGCATTGATGCCCAAGAATTCATTTGCAAGGGTGTTAAGAAAGGGTGCTTATTGCTTGTTGGGGGTCCATGGCATACACAATGCGCATGTAAGGCTGATGTAGCCACATCACATCACGACATATTGGTTTTGAAGTACCATTAATTGTGTTTCAAAAGGCAATGTCCACCAAATTATTCCACTTTGCAACACTTTGGGGAATGCCTCAAAAGAATCTAATGGTGCAAGCATGGACCATTTGTTTGCACACCCTTGACACAGGAAGATTGTGTGCAATGTGTGGGTTGACTTTAGGTGACAGTATAGTGCAGTAGACGGAGGAGAGGATCGAGTTCAGCCAAACAGAGGTAACAGCAGCATGGCAACCTGATTCGGGGGGGGGGGGGGGTTCTGTACACAAGACAATAGCAATTCACACCGTAGGCCGAGCATACCGGTTTGGATGGGAAACTAGGTATCAGCCCTTTGGACCTCTCTTGACGCACAGTTTCCTCATGGGCCTCATGTACTAAGTTCCATGTTGCCAACATCATGCGTTCATAAAGGATGAAGAAAATAAAGGCAATGTTCCTAATCTTGTGCTGGCTGGCAAACTACATGCGGCACTTGCAAGTTGAACATATGCCCATTTAACAGGTGCACATGCCCAAGGTACACTCTGCAAAGGGTGAGGAGTTGTGTAGCATCTGCCCCGCAAGGCTCCTGTTGCATGCTACCAGCCGGCTACCAAGTGGGGGCCATAACACTAAAGATGGGCATCCGTCCTCCACCCCCTGCTGTTGCTCCCACCCTCAGCTGTTGTTCGGTGGGTCAGGTGTTAGATTGGATAGGAGGACTGTCTGCGGCCCCATTTAAGTAGTTACACAGGAATGCTTGGATAGGGAGGTTTGCAACGCTTCGTTAGAAATTGTGGCCTAGCGGCGGAGTACTGCAGGCAGCCCTGTTTGTATGGTTGTGTTTGGCATGGTTCGCACCAGGTAGTTGGAAAGGGAGGTCATGGCAAGGGTTTTTTGAAATCATGGCACAGGCTGGGGGGAATGTGGGCAACCCTATTTTTCGTTATGTTTGGCATGGCTGGCACAGGGTGGTTAGGCAAGAACATCAGTGCAAGGGGTCATTCGAAATCATGGCATGGGGTAGTGGGACTATGGGTAGCCCTATTTGTTCGGTGACATAGGAAGGACAGTTAGGGCACATTAGTGTGAGTGCAAGGCTCACCACTGCTCAGGCAGAACTGCACTGGGATGCTCCCAAAAAAATTTCAAGGGAAGTCTAAGGATGACCCCCATAGAAAGTTGGATGCCGAACGAGGCAAACCAGTCCAGGAGCACAAGGGCTCTGGGTCCTCATGAGCGCAAACACGCTTACTGCTTCAGCTGATTAGTTGTTGTTGATGACTTTTTCCTTACAGTCCTGCTGGATTTGCTTCTGCATGAATTACCTATTGCATTTGGTGCTCTAAAGCAGCTATATCCCATTTTTTGTGCACGTTCCTCCCCGTACTCCGACAGCGTTGGACCATTTTGATATGTTGGAGGAGAATGTAAGCAATCAGTGTGCAGAACTTCGGCAGCAGGGCAATACACAATTTGAGCAGGGGGAGTATGACCAAGCCATTGCAACCTATACCAAATTGTTACAAAAGTATGACACCAATGATGCAAAAGCCCTGTGCAACCGCGCAGCCACATACATTGCCCTTGGTCAGTTTGAGGATGCCATAGTTGATGCACAAGCCGCTGCCAAGCTGCATCCCAATTGGGTGAAACCCTATTACAGAATGGCAGTCGCCCATGAAAACTTGGGCAACCCAGAAAAAGCACTTGAACTGTATGAGAGAATCATTCAGTTGGAGCCAACGGGCAATATCCCTGTGAAGCGGAACATCATGCGATTGAAAAGGTGTCTGTCACCCAGCACGGACGCCAATGTGGCCGATGACGAACCTGAAGTGGAAAGCCCCAAAATCACAGGGGACGCAATTGGCAAGGCCATAGAATCAGTGGACAGTCAATTGGGGAGAGTGCAGGTGTCAACGACATGCAATGATTTCAACGTTGACCTCAACAAGGTCAAACGGGAACACAGAACCGCTACCGCTACAAATGCAGAGAGTGAAGAAGATGAAGCCATGGTCAGGCTGCTCACAAAGGCTGCCAGAATGACGAGCCGCGTAATGTTGCAGGATCACAAGCAGGGGGGAGGGCGGGAAGCCTCGAGCTGCAATTTGTTCCTGTATGTTGCAGACAGCGCTCTGTTTGCTGCTAAGGGCATCCGATTCCTCTCATTGATAGCATTCTGCATTCCCCAGCATCGTGGAGCTGTGTTCGGGTTGATGTCCAAGGATCAGGAGGGCGCAGTGGTGGCTGCATGGAATGCGTTTGGTCTTCATGGCATCCCAGTGACCAAGAAGTTGCTGCTGACTGGGGAGTTTGATGAAACCCGTGGCCGGGAAATGCAGCAAAGTTGCCAAGAAGATACTTTCCTCCCGGACATTCTGACCACTCAGGTAAAAGGACGCTCGCCATCGTACAGAACCGCACTTTACCTTCCTGTGGATTTTAGTGGTGTGCCCCTTGGGCCTGCTGACACTTTGCAGCATCTGCTGGATGGTCAAGTGTGATTTCTCATGCAGAATGACAGTCAAGTTGTTAAGCACAATGGTTTCTGGCAAGTCCCGTTAAGTCCCGTTAAGGGGACTACAGATTGATTGCATTGACGAATTCCGGGTGTTGTTTCCATTGGTATATCAGTTTCTGTATAAACCAGCTTTCCTTGTAGCCCGCATATTCCTTTTTTTTTATGTAACGCATGAAGACGAAATAATGCGCAACCAGGGTATCATACACAACGAGTAGTTCCGGTTGTGCTTGCACTTTAGGAGGATATGGGAGTACTCTTTCGTGTATTCCTTGAACTTCAGGTCTTGCAACAGGTCTAGTGAACGTTGCATTCTGGGGTCCAAGTGTACATCCATCTGGGAGAAGGCGTCTTTGGCTAGCTCTTCGGGGTGGAATGAGGAATGCAGGTTACGGCAAAAAAAAAACAAACTGCGCAGGTTGCGCTTTTTTTGGCATGCGGGTTTGCATAAGAAATGTACCTGGGTTATAGTAAGACAACAATTACCCAGGGTACGTGTTTTTTGTAAGCGGGCTTTCCCAAAAATAAAACAGGTGTACACCGGTTGCAGCAAAGAAAAAGTACGCGGGCTGCACCTCTTTTTCCTCAGGCAGTAAATGTCAACAGCACCACAGTTATGATCAAGTCATCCCCGCTCGAGAAGCCAATCCATGTGTTGACATGCTTTGCCAATCCACACCCTCACAAGCTCTCTGGCTGACTCAACCGGGCTGACTGTTGGTCTCGGGCATGTCTGGGGACAGGCAGTGGCAGCCGTGCATCAAGGGAGTCCTTTCTGGGAAATCGCTGAATGGAGTAGGCGGCGGAGGCCGCCTCACTGCTGCGAGTACCGCCAGCCACGAGTGCCCCATTGGACACACACAACACACACGGCAATATGCTGATGACAGGCTCGTTGAACTATTACCGTGGAGCTGGCCCGGCGGAAGCTATGGACCAACCATCCCACTTCCAGGTTGGTCCTGAGGCAGCGAGCCAGGTTTGCCCCAAGTACCTACAGCACTGGCCGAGGGACAGACAGGGACACACCCTGGCCCAACCCGGCTATCACCAGAGGGTGCCACCCAGCCCGAGGATGCCAGTGTGGCCATACGGGCATAACCGGGACAACTTGGTCAAACGGTGGAACCCCCAACCCACACCCTAACACACCTACATCTTGATAGGCCACTCCCTTACACACATCCTGGGTCTGTCAGGGCGGTTTTCCAAAGGACCAAGCGCGCAAGGTGGTGAGGGAATCAACATCAAACACCATTTTCCATTCTCCACATTTGCTCATCAGGGCGGGCTTTGCCACGCTTCAGGAACACATTTGTGGTCAAGCAAAAGGGGGAGCACCGTGCGCTATGCTCGCGATGTGCCCGCACTGTGCGCGCGCTGTGTGAACAATCGGCCGTTTTCCACCACCGCTAGCCACAGGTCCCATTGTGCTGAATTTTGCACCCCATGCTGTTTTGAATTATTCATGCCTGCCTCTGTAGGTGGGTGGTCTTCAGGGGTGGTCCCGGGATAAGCAATGTAATAATTGGCGTTGTGCGCGTGCTGTGGGATAACTTCCCAAAGGCACACCCTTCATGGTGCGTGCACCAAAAGTACACTAGCTTCTTGCTTGGACCACTGACCCAAATGTCTCGGATTCCCAAAGCAAAGAGGAGTTGAATGAGCTACATGGCCTTTGCTATTTGGTCCCAGAGCGGGGAGGAATGAACTACATAACCCGTACGTACGGTGTAGTCATAGGCACTTGTGTATTCTGCTAGTTTTGACTTTGTGTGTATTGTGCCACCACAATGTTGCAACCGGATGTTTTCTACCATGTAGGATGTTCACTCTGCCGTGCTCAACAAAGTGTAGTTTTGTGGTCAGATCTCAATTTATGTGAGTGCCAATATTTGCCGGCCGAAGTGGTACAAGGAGAAGCCGATCCCATGCCACTGGCCGATGCTCTAGCAGTAGTCAACACTATTTAGAGTTTGGTTGCTGCTGCATGTTGGCTTTGTGCATGCACCATAGTTGTTTAGCGCCATGTTCTCAAACGTTTTCATCTCACTTCAGTGGACTGCGGCAGACCATTAGAGTTGTATGCTTTTTTTGGCAGCTTGCACCGCAGAAAGGCAATACTGCAATGGAGAAGTGTGGTCATGGGATTGCTGCGAACAGGAAGAGGTGGTTAATAGTGGGGGTGCTATGTGTGTGTGTGTGTGTGTATGCTGCTAACATTTGCACAAGGTGCTCAAGTACCCCCCCCCCCCCCCTTGCGCAAGCACTGCCTTGTCTAAGCACATGAGCCCGTGTTACCGTTGTTTTGGTGGAGTTTTCTGACCACGGTTTTTATGGTCAGAAATGGAACATTGCGCAATTGTGCTTCGCTTGTAGAGGGAAAGGGGGGCTGCATCATGCTTCTGGTAGTTCCTCCTGCTCATACCAACATTCTGCTTCCAATTGCAACCCAATGCTGTCTGTTTTAATGTGATTTTCAGCCATGGCTCAGTTTGCTACACCTGGCATGGTTGTTAGGTACATCCGGTCCACCGCTGAACATGTCTCCGCAACAATCATTGGTCCTTCTACTCGTGGGGATGATTTCTTTCATGTGAAGTACATGCGGAATGGGCATGAGCTTGAGCATCATGCTCCTATGGACCGTGTCCTTTTCCCAATCCGCAGCCCTTCCCCAGAACCTTCAGAGCCCTCTCCAAAACGAGGGCGATCAGCAACGGTGACACATGTTTTTTGATACCGCTCGTCGCGCGCAAGCACGGGCTTGTCTAAGCACGGGAGCCCGTGTTACCGTCGTTTTGCTGACTTTCAGGGTGCTTGCGCAACGGGGGGGGGGTAGGTAGGAAGCCTCCCCCCCTACCTCCATATAACACATCGCAACAATGTTCGAATGCAACCGCACCATTATTGCAACCCAAATGTTGTTATATACTCGATGAGTCAACCTCAAATTCACTTTCTCATGACATTGTGTTGATTTGGATCTAAGTACGTTTTCCATGATTCTATGTATTGAACATCACATGTATGTGGAGTGTGTGTCACGTGTATGTTTATGCTAGTGGAGATCTATACGAGAAAGTGCGAAAAAATTTGGCCCACATGGTGACACATACGGTGGTGACCTTGGTGGAACCCTTTCTCGGGCGGCGCCGGGGCGAGCCCCACAGGGAACGCGGCGGACAGCGAGATGAGAGAGCCATAGGCCATTGGACAAGGCCCTCAGTGGTGTTTGGACCCCCGTCCGCCCCCCGACCACCCCCCCCCCCCCTGATGGCACGAAGGCCCCAACGCGCCCTCAGCCATCCCCACCAACAGCATCTGGGACGGGGAAAATCGTGGTGACCGGCCCGGCGCTCCCAATTGACCAGTGCTCAGCCCACGCGCTCCCCCACGCAGCGCAGCCCGAGCCCCCCCCCCCCCCCGCGCTGTAGACCCCCGCGATCACACATCGCACACAAGCATGCACAGTAGCCGCCTATGCAGGTGGATAGATCAGGCTACGCTGCCCCCCGCAAGTCCGACAAGTGGGAGGGCCAGCGGGCCAAGACTGGGCTGGTAGTGCTCTAGGCCTGTCTTGCGCGGAGGGCTTTGGGGCGCGGCCCCAGCGCCCTGGGCACCCGCCCCTGGGTACCTCTATCAGGCTCCTCGGAGTCTGACACCCATGTATAGAGTGATAATCATAGGGAACTAAGCGTTTCACTGCACCCCCATCCTGTGCCTGAGGGGGAATCCACTGGCGGAGCAGCAGGGCCATACACTGTGCACCAAACCCAGTGGGCGGACAGCCCGGCTACCGCCGAGCAAGGCACCAACAAAATGTTCTGCATCCCGCGCCGATTCTTTACGCCCTCCGTCCCACGGTGTTGAAGGGGCGAAGCATAGGATACAGCCGGCTGGTTTCGGTGGGGGAGGTGCCCCATAGGCCGCGGCCCCCCCCACCGGAACAGGCGCATGCCCGTTGGCGCCAACGGCGTACCCCCCACCCCCGCTTCGGCCTAATGGTACCCCCCTGGCACCTAGCCAGGGCCCAAGAAGCTTGGCTTACCACCGAGAAAGATACGGTACCCGGGCGCCGAAAGAGAAGGGTTTGCAGCGACCGTGCAACGTTACCTCCCCGAGGACCAGCCGCCTTATTCTAACCGGCGAGCCATCGCGGGGACGGAACCCATCGCAATCCCACTGCACTTCACATGCACAACCAAGCCCGAAACGGAGCCCTGCGGCAAGGTGTAGGTCCGTAGCCGTTGCCGCCGAAGACGATGATAAGGCAAAACGACCGTATAATGCCACAAGTGTCGTGCTAGGAGCCAGAAGTTGGGAAGAACAGGGAGGAGGTAGTGATTAAGCGCCCGTAGACGCGCCTGCATCAGGCGTATCTGCTAGAGAAACACTGAGCGAGGAGTGGCAGAAGTGGAAACCGGGGCGGGATAGGGCTCTGAGCTCCGTGAACCCGGAGAAACCGTCACCGAACAGTTGGTATGTTTCGAGGGGCCCTCCACTAGATCCCTCAAGCACCACAGATGCTTGGCCGCCCCAAATAGTTGTGGCGAAGGCCGAGTGCTGCCTGATGTCCGATAACGTTAGCAAAGTCAGCAACTTAAAATGCAGGAAATCCCCAACCCACACCCCTACACACCTAAGTTTTTAACAGGCTGCTCTTTTGCACACATCCTGGCGCTGCCGGAGTGTTTTTTCAAAGCACGAAGCATACAACGGGGCAAAGCTGGCATCAATATCAAACTCCATTTTGCATTTTCTACATTTTTTCATCGCGGAGCGAATTGCCACACTGTAGGAACACATTTCTTGTCAAGAAAAAGGGGGGCACTATGCCCTATGCTCGCGCTGTGCCTGCATTTTGCGCGTGCTGTGTGAACAATCGGCCGTTTTTCACCACTGCTGGCCTCAGGTCCCAGTGTTTTGAGTTTTAAACGGCATGCTGTTTTGAAATTTTTTATGCTTGCTTTGTACGTGGGTGGTCATCACCGTTGTTCTGGCATACGCAATGTAGTAATTGGTGTTGTGCGCACTGTGCGACAATTTCACAAAGGCACAGTTTTCATGATGCATCCACCAAAAGTACACTAGCTTCTTGGTTGGACCACTAACCCAAATACCCCGGATTCCCAAAGCAAAGAGGAATTGAATGAGGTACATGGCCTTTGCTATTTGGTCCCCAGAAGCCGGGAGGAATGAACTACATAACCCGTGCCATCTTAGGCGCATCATAGGCATTTGTGTATTCTGCTAGTTTTGACTTTGTGTGTATTGTGCCACCACAATGTTGCTACCGGATGTTTTCTACCATGTAGGATGTTCACTCTGCCGTGCTCAACAAAGTGTAGTTTTGTGGTCAGATCTCAATTTATGTGAGTGCCAATATTTGCCGGCACAAGTGGTACAAAGAGAGGCCGATCCCATGCCAATGGCCGATGCTCTAGCAGTAGTCAACACTATTTAGAGTTTGGTTGCTCCTATATGTTGGCTTTGTGCATGCACCATAGTTGTTTAGCGCCATGTTCTCAAACGTTGTAATCTCTGAGCATTGGACTGCGGCGGACTATTTGAGTTGTATGTTCTTTTTCGTACCGCGTACCACAGACCAGCCACGCCCTAATGGGGAAGTGTGGTCATGAGATTGCTGCGACCATGAAGAGGCGGGTAATAGGAAGGGTGGTATGTATGTATTTGTGTGTTTGTGTGTGTGTGTGTATGTCTATCAAATGCTGCTAACATTTGCACAAGGTGCACAAGTAGTTCGGAACCCCCCCCACCCTCTTAGGTCCATAAATCGGATCTCAACAATATTTGAATGCAAGCGAAGTTTTATTGCAACGAAAATCCTGTTGTGCACCAAATAGGTGAACTTTGCATTCACTTTCTCATGATTCCGTAATATTTTTGATGTCGGTTTTTTTTGAATGGTTCTTTGTATTGGTTGGTATATGTATGTCATGCGTAGGTTGATCCATACGTGAAGCTGCGAATTTTTTTCTTTTTTTGGTGGTTGGTTAATGGCAATGTGTCCAAAATGTAAGTTCAAACCATCTCTGCAATACAGGTTTACAAAGCATGTTTAGCGGTTTGGGGCGTGCCTAAGGACTTTTGCCCATACCCATTACCGAGACACATTTAGAATGCATCTATGGGGCAATTGCCTTGTTTAGCAAGCTAGGTGTGGTACTACTTTCGGAAGATGTCCCTTGTTCCCCACAAATAGGACATTCATTGGATGGTGATGTTTCGGAACAGGATGACGGATGTGTCTTGGCATCATCAATGTACGGCCAAGGAGGTCATTGTGATAGCATGACAAATTTTATTTTAAAAAATTAAGTGGAACGGAAGAGGCAATCATTGCGCAGATTGTTGACAAGCTTTATCACATGGAAGTCGGTTGCTTTTTGCCTTGGACAATCAAAGTGACATACACTTTATCAGAATGTCACAAAATAAAAGAATATGAATGATCCGAGATATTTTGCAACATTGTGGCGATATGGTTTTGCGGCGGGGACACTTGTCTATTATGAATACTAACAATCACGACACACACCATCCGTTTCTCTGTGCCAAGGATTGCACTATGCTAGTAAAAAAGATAACATAAAGTAACAACTCTTTTGGCTTATATAGCATTTAATGAGAAAAAGACAAAAGACATTTTGAACAGATCCAAAACGGTGAAGTTGATTTAAAGAAAGGTGGTCTTTGCCCGTGCCCTGTTTGATAAATGATGTTTCCACTGATAAACTATTATTACATTTTCGGCTTGCGGCCAGCGTCACGCGAGCAAAATATGTTTCACTAATCTTAGAAAACCAATGAACTAACAAACATTGAGCAAAGTGAGGGAAAACACAAGAACAACACCATGTGATTCTTGTTGTTGTCCATACTCTGGCTATCGTTTCGGGTGGGGCCTCCCTGCCGTTGCGCAGCCGCTACCATTTCAGTTTCTCCAAAGCGGCGGATCCTGATGGCCTAGGTGTTAAGGATCCATACGGCAAGACGCCAATATCGGGGCCAATGAAGGGGCCGGAATCTCTACGGCTTTATGCTAAACAAAGTAAAAAAGAGGTGCTGCATTAGACAAAACAATTTTGGATGTATTACCTTGAGGCTTGCTTTAAACTAAACAGTAACAAAGGCTGTCCAAGTATAGGAAAAAGCATGCATGAATGGCGTGAATGCATAGTAATGATTTGAATACAGAAACAACAAATGATTATGTGTGCACTGAACACATGTCTTAACAAAACAAAAAGGTGGTTGGATCTCCATGCACATGCATACCCTTGCACCCTAGGTCCACATTCGATCAAGTACACTTCCGTGTACTAATTGATGTATGACAAAAAGAACATAAAATCACACCAATGATGGCACCCAGAGGCAACCATGGATGGGGCCAAATTGAATAAAGCTACTACTCCAGGACCGTACAACGTTTAAAAAATGTACGTTAGAAAATAGTATTGGAAAAATGTCACTACCAATCGCCGCCTACAGCTGAAGCGCTATGTACTACACCATCTGCAGTCTGTTTGTAGTACTTTAGTGTGAAATAAGTAAAACAAAAAAATTGCGCGTGCAGCAACCCAACAGGAGAAGTACTTTTCTTACTTTCTCTGGGAGCCTACTCTGGAAGTGGGATTGTCTATAGAGGTGCTACAGTAGCCACTCCATTTAAAAAATCAGACAACACAAATAACCCTAGCACACGGACATGCGAGAAGTGAAAAAGTGGTAGCCGCCATCTCCGGAGCGCTAAACAGAAGCTGACACTGAACATGTTGGGCACATAGGAACAAGCCATGAGCTTCGAAAAATGAAAAAGCGAGGACAATGCACATTTTGTATAGCCTGAATCTACTACCAAAGCGCATACAACAACAATACAGCAAAAGCTGTAACCAGCAAAGAGAGAAACCGCTACAGAAAAGAAGCTGAGCAGAGAAGAAAACATGGCCTCCAGATTTCTGTTCCCATAAAAATAGATTCGAATTCTCACTCAGACACTCGTTGTGGAGAACCTGGGTTATCGGAGATGTGGAGGTGTTGCAATAGCGGAAACTAGCGCAGAGAAGAATATGAATATCATTCCGAAAAACTTGGTTTGCTCCTTGCACTATACACGGGAGTGCAATAAGACCTTTCGTAAATGATCCTATTCTTCTTGAAATCTTAAAAAAATCAAGGAAAAGAAAACCCAAAAGATAATTGAATGATACAAACCCAAAAATCAAATGTAAACTCCAATGCTTTTCCCAAAAGAAAACCGCCCTCAAGTCACCCAACACCAAGATGCAAGGCAACAAAACAAACAACACGAAACTGTGTATGAACCTGAAGTGAGGGTCTCCGTGAGGCTGCTTCACTTATTGAATCTCCACATTCTTGAATCTCCATGTTATGTAATTTGATCCCCAAATATCCGATCTGCAAGACCCTGAGAGAGGGCGAGAAAGAAGCATGCCAAAAAGAAGATGCAAAATGATGTATGCATATGTGCATGTTCGAAACCAAACATGTGTGCATGAATGCACGGACGAGTGACATTTACTGACGAATGAACCGTTGACTCTCTCTTCTTTCTATAGTGCCGAACCACACATATGTTCTCCCTAACTTAACTATGTTCACATAATTACAACAAGGACATGCAAATAAAATGGTGTGTACATTGCAAGTATGTACATAAATGTGGCGAATGTAAACAAAAGAGTCAATAGCAATTGGGCAAAGTGTCGACATTCAACGAGCAATTTCCATAAATCCATAGAGACAAGGCAATGAGGACACATGTGATATGAGATGCAAAAAGGAAAGTCGAAAATTGTTAAATGACTCACTAAATCAGAGTGGACCCCTGTACGAGTGAAACACATGTAGCCATGGGGTCGCTCACCTCGTCCAATATCACATGCAGTGAAATTGTATTAAGGCACAGCGCTGACGACGAAGCAAAGACATGTTGCAGTGCAACAACCCATTTTCCTCCACCCGTAGTGCGCCTATCTATGCTTTCGCATGACAGATCTAACACTATTAGCACTACGGTGGTACTCTGTTGGCTGGCCTGCATTACGGCGCGACCCAACAGATAGCGCACGCACAGCCAGCTTGATAATCCCTCTTGTAAGATATCACGATATCACCACAGACAAACCTGTCCTGCACTGTCCTGTGTATTATTGTGTACAGAGATTCGACATATGTACAGGCCTCACTAACAGGTCTGGTGTGCCTAAGGCCACATCCCTCCCGTGTTTACCCTTGGTCTGTCGTCGCTCTGTGGTCCTATTACACTCCCCTCCCAAGCTTGATGCCACCTGAAAGGGCATCAGGGTGACAAAAGAATTAATGGACCATAGAGTGGATCATGAGTAGTAGACTGATAGATATGCTCACCATACTGGCCAAAAACCATCAGGCTGTACCTGTAAAATACCTACTTACTACTGTAAAACATTGTAAAAAAATGTAGCATGGGTAAGACGTATCCAGATCATAATGAGCATTTGTTACAGACCAGTCTGGCATCACAGTGGAGATGAGAAGTGCTGCCAAAGGTGAGCACTGCCATCCCAACGGCTTACACACTGAGATAATACATGTGCAATGCAGTACTTACCTGCAGCAATGAGCCGAACTGCGCGATATCCACAGATGCAGTTCACAGCCTTGACAAATTGCTACCCACCTGAGATGAAGCAAGAAAAAATAGGAACGCACAAATCACGGCACGGAGGGGGCAGGGGTCTGCTGACACTGACAGCTGACACTGACAGCTGTGCCCCCTGTGCCCCCTGCAACGGCGTAGGAGAGAGCGTATGCTGAACACACTGCATCCACTGTGCGTCAGCTACGGGGAAAAGGCAAATGCCACAAGACGAGAAATTTCACCAGACCTTAACCCATTAATCTGGTCCAACCGTAGCCTATCCAGAAGCTTATGGCGCTTATTGTAAGCCAGCCAATCCTCATTGATGTCGTGGAGGAATGCGCTGGCATCCTGCCACTCAGGCTCCTCATATTCCTGATACTTCACAAGCCATTAGAATTTTTTATAGTGATTTCAACACTGTGTGTTTGTTGTGCCTCTCCTGCTGCTTGCTGCTAGTGTAGGGTTTCCTGCTGCTTGTTTTTGATGAGGAAAATGTTTTATTTGCTGAAATACAACCAATCCAGGATACCCCAAGCCAGAGATAAGCAAGTAGAAGAAAATCAGGATCAAAGCATGAAGGGCTGCAGTCACAAAGAGTTAGATAAAGAAAACTATCAACAATAGACCACAGCAATTAGCATACATTGCAACTCAGGATGAAATATTTTACATGTTTGAGAAACACTTTCAGGGTGCTTGCGCAACGGGGCGGGGGTAGGTAGGAAGCCTCCCCCCCTACCTCCATATAACACATCGCAACAATGTTCGAATGCAACCGCACCATTATTGCAACCCAAATGTTGTTATATACTCGATGAGTCAACATCCAATTCACTTTCTCATGACATTGTGTTGATTTGGATCTAAGTACGTTTTCCATGATTCTATGTATTTAATATCACATGTATGTGGAGTGTGTGTCACGTTTATGTTTATGCTAGTGGAGATCTATACGAAAAAGTGCGAAAAAATTTGGCCCACATGGTGACACATACGGTGGTGACCTTGGTGGAACCCTTTCTCTGGCGGCGCCGGGGCGAGCCCCACAGGGAACGGGGCGGACAGCGAGATGAGAGAGCCATAGGCCATTGGACAAGGCCCTCAGTGGTGTTTGCACCCCCGTCCGCCCCCCGACCACCCCCCCCCTCCCCTGATGGCACGAAGGCCCCAACGCGCCCTCAGCCATCCCCACCAACAGCATCTGGGACGGGGAAAATCGTGGTGACCGGCCCGGCGCTCCCAATTGACCAGTGCTCAGCCCACGCGCTCCCCCATGCAGTGCAGCCCGCGCCCCCCCCCCCCCTCCGCTGTAGACCCCCGCGATCACACATCGCACACAAGCATGCACAGTAGCCGCCTATGCAGGTGAATAGATCAGGCTACGCTGCCCCCCGCAAGTGCAACAAGTGGGAGGGCCAGCGGGCCAGGACTGGGCTGGTGGTGCTCTAGGCCTGTCTTGCGCGGAGGGCTTTGGGGCGCGGCCCCAGCGCCCTGGGCACCCGCCCCTGGGTACCTCTATCAGGCACCTCGGAGTCTGACACCCATGTATAGAGTGATAATCATAGGGAACTAAGCATTTCACTGCACCCCCATCCTGTGCCTGAGGGGGAATCCACTGGCGGAGCAGCAGGGCCATAAACTGTGCACCAAACCCAGTGGGCGGACAGCCCGGCTGCCGCCGAGCAAGGCACCAACAAAATGTTCTGCATCCCGCGCCGATTCTTTACGCCCTCCGTCCCACGGTGTTGAAGGGGCGAAGCATAGGATACAGCCGGCTGGTTTCGGTGGGGGAGGTGCCCCATAGGCCGCGGCCCCCCCCACCGGAACAGGCGCATGCCCGTTGGCGCCAACGGCGTACCCCCCACCCCCGCTTCGGCCTAATGGTACCCCCCTGGCACCTAGCCAGGGCCCAAGAAGCTTGGCTTACCACCGAGAAAGATACGGTACCCGGCCGCCGAAAGAGAAGGGTTTGCAGCGACCGTGCAACGTTACCTCCCCGAGGACCAGCCGCCTTATTCTAACCGGCGAGCCATCGCGGGGACGGAACCCATCGCAATCCCACTGCACTTCACATGCACAGCCAAGCCCGAAACGGAGCCCTGCGGCAAGGTGTAGGTCCGTAGCCGTTGCCGCCGAAGACGATGATAAGGCAAAACGACCGTATAATGCCACAAGTGTCGTGCTAGGAGCCAGAAGTTGGGAAGAACAGGGAGGAGGTAGTGATTAAGCGCCCGTAGACGCGCCTGCATCAGGCGTATCTGCTAGTGAAACACTGAGCGAGGAGTGGCAGAAGTGGAAACCGGGGCGGGATAGGGCTCTGAGCTCCGTGAACCCGGAGAAACCGTCACCGAACAGTTGGTATGTTTCGAGGGGCCCTCCTCTAGATCCCTCAAGCACCACAGATGCTTGGCCGCCCCAAATAGTTGTGGCGAAGGACGAGTGCTGCCTGATGTCCGATAACGTTAGCAAAGTCAGCAACTTAAAATGCAGGAAATCCCCAACCCACACCCCTACACACCTAAGTTTTTAACAGGCTGCTCTTTTGCACACATCCTGGCGCTGCCGGAGTGGTTTTTCAAAGCACGAAGCATACAAGGTGGCAAAGCTGGCATCAATATCAAACTCCATTTTGCATTTTCTACATTTTTTCATCGCGGAGCGATCTGCCACACTGTAGGAACACATTTCTTGTCAAGAAAAAGGGGACGCACTATGCCCTATGCTCGCGCTGTGCCTGCATTTTGCGCGTGCTGTGTGAACAATCGGCCGTTTTTCACCACTGCTGGCCTCAGGTCCCAGTGTTTTGAGTTTTAAACGGCATGCTGTTTTGAAATTTTTTATGCTTGCTTTGTACGTGGGTGGTCATCACCGTTGTTCTGGCATACGCAATGTAGTAATTGGTGTTGTGCGCACTGTGCGACAATTTCACAAAGGCACAGTTTTCATGATGCATCCACCAAAAGTACACCAGCTTCTTGGTTGGACCACCAACACAAATACCCCGGATTCCCAAAGCAAAGAGGAATTGAATGAGGTACATGGCCTTTGCTATTTGGTCCCCAGAAGCAGGGAGGAATGAACTACATAACCCGTGCCGTCTTAGGCGCATCATAGGCATTTGTGTATTCTGCTAGTTTTGACTTTGTGTGTATTGTGCCACCACAATGTTGCTACCGGATGTTTTCTACCATGTAGGATGTTCACTCTGCCGTGCTCAACAAAGTGTAGTTTTGTGGTCAGATCTCAATTTATGTGAGTGCCAATATTTGCCGGCCGAAGTGGTACAAAGAGAGGCCGATCCCATGCCAATGGCCGATGCTCTAGCAGTAGTCAACACTATTTAGAGTTTGGTTGCTCCTATATGTTGGCTTTGTGCATGCACCATAGTTGTTTAGCGCCATGTTCTCAAACGTTGTAATCTCTCAGCATTGGACTGCGGCGGACTATTTGAGTTGTATGTTCTTTTTCGAACCGCGTACCACAGAAAAAGCCACGCCCTAATGGGGAAGTGTGGTCATGAGATTGCTGCGACCATGAAGAGGCGGGTAATAGGAAGGGTGGTATGTATGTATTTGTGTGTTTGTGTGTGTGTGTGTATGTTGAAGCCGGTTGGGACCCCTGTGGCCATCTTTGGGTCACTTGGGGTGTGTATCTATGTGCCGGCAAGCCGCCATTGGCTGATATCATACTCTCCCATCCACCTGACCTAACCCGATGTGATAGTGTGATAGTTTTGACAATTCCGGCTATGAGCGGCCATATTCAGTACCGAGGCGCCGCCAGCTGAGATTTATAGGGCAGAATATCAGGAATCAACAGGGTTTTTTTATCATAATGTTTCCGTAACTTTTCAGCCTTTCGTTCTGATTGTCAATGTATCGGCGACTGTCAGTTGGCTCGCGATTTTGCGGTAAACGATTGGTTAACTGTTATTTCCAGATATTTTGGCGGAAACCCCGCTGAAGGGTCAGATTTCATCAGTAAAGGGTTCGTTGCTTCCGCAATTTTCTAAATATGCACTCAAAATTTGAATCAGAATTTTTCGCGATGTCGAAATCGGATTTTCGACTTCGACATCGCCGCACTTGATTTGGTCTTCTTTGAGTGGTCGTACTCTTTTCCCTATGCCCGAATCAGGTTTCCCTTATACTTGCCACCCATTTGACTTGGAGATATAAGGGAAACAAAAGTGAATCGTGGGACCACTTTGAAGGGCCATATCTACGCGCGAGTGTGAGGAAAGAGAATAAGAGAGGTTGCGTTGCAAGCGCCTTATGCTCAACTTATTTTTAGTAGGGTCCAACACCTTAAGTCGGCATACACACTCGTTGTATCATAGGATCATGGTCAACATGGTAGAAACTTGTTTATAACTTGTTGACCATGTGTCCAGACTTGATATTATGACTTTCGAGTGTAGCGCATGAGTCTTGCGGTTGCATAGCATCTTTCCTCAGGTTCCCACGTCCATTTAACCCAAAGTTATGACCATGGAGGGGCACGGCATACCATGGTGGGAGCCAATTTTAAGGGCTATGTGTGATATTGGTAGTATATGTCTTGATATGCTCACGCCCATGTTATATATCTTCGTGTGGCCGAGGAGATGGGGAGCCACACGTGACAAGGGCTTTGCCCATGTCCCAATTGTGGAATTCAAAGCGCTAGACTAAGTCTACCGCGTATGTATTGCTCATGGTATGTTTGGCAAAGAGATCCATGAGTGCACTCCCATTTTCATGGGGCATGTAGATATGAGTGGCGAAGGTATCTCCATGCGCCCGATTGGGGATCCAAGTGGGGGAATTGTTCGCAAATGGTTCCAATCATTTGTGTATTGAACCAGGAGCGGATATCATGGGTGAGCATAGAGATATACTATCATGACAACTTTGTATTTGGGCATATTTTCATGTTTTTGACCTCAATTTTTGCTCATTTTTGTATTTTGTGTACTTACCTGGTCGGCAAACAGCAAGAAGCCTATGGAGAGTCGAACCATGGTATGTTGTTCATATGTTGGCATATGCTTTGGAGTTGAACACCACCATATGCCGCATCGCGTACTCCATTTGGCTTGGCGCACGAAGGATTACAAGATTTGGTCTCAAGATCATGGGTTGACTTGGTAGTGCATGGCGCCCATATCCGAAGGGGTTTCGAGGGTAGGGTGGGGATGTACATGGGCATTGACCTTTGGTTTCTATCCTCCATGAATACTAGACTTCGATTCCATGCATGCTTTGATCCTTCGGATAAGTGGTAACCTCAATTTTGAGCATATATTTGATATATGGCCAATATGGTGTGAATTGGCAGTTTTTGGCATGTTATGAGTTCAAACTCATGGGGCATATCTCCAAGCCCAATCGACTCCAAGTCCAACCAAGATTATGTCAGGGTAGGGCATGGTCCTGAGTGCCACTCTAGGCCATGACACGCCACCTCCCCTATTGGGCTAGGATTTGGAGGCTTGGGAGTGAACACATGTTCTGGGTTTGTGTAGTAACTTTTGACACATGGCATTTAGCCATCTCATATGATCTGGTTCAGGGCAACATGTTGGTGAGTCAAGGGAAGGTCTTGAGTCCAGGGAATGAGGGGTCCATGGCTAAGTCTGTGTATGTTTACCTCTTTCCCCAACTTTGCTCTATTTGTGTTCATATGCCAATTTCAGGGCTTTCCTCTTTGGTGCAATTCTTGTACATGCCCGCCACTGTGGGACGACCGGTGTGCTGAACCGAAGCCCGCAGCGTGTATTGGACTGTGGATTGGGTTATTGCTATACTTGTGGGATCTGGTTGCTGTTCAGGGTTGAAGGAGGATGGTATTTTCTATTTTTTTGGATTTGGGACCCTGGATTTTGAAGGATGCAATCGCTGATCAGGAGCAAGTCAGCAGTGGTGACAGGCGGAAGGGGCACAGCAGGGGCCGGTCCTGGTAGGGACCTTCTTTATGGTAGCAGAGGTGTACCTGCTGCCCCTACCTACCGCCGACCCGGGGACTTGGGCCCCTATGAGCCCTGCCCAAGTACGCCCCGGGTGCGTATCGTGGACTCGGTGGAGACCACACCGGAGAGTGGAACCAGAGAAGAGCCGGGACGCTCAAGAGCATGGCGACCTCCGGAAGTTGAAGCCCGAAGAGAAGTACGACATTCAGGAAGAGGAGGACTTGACATGGAGGACCCTGTCTCCATGTGTGAGCGTCGCTGCCGTAAGGCATGCAACCTCCGCTCCGCCGCGGAGGACTCTGAGGAGGCCTGCCATTAGGGCAGCAGTGGAGGACGGGCCCGGCGCTACCGGAAGCGCGGGTCACCTAAACCCGCGGCAGGGGACGCCGGGGCTATGGATACGGACCCCAGCCCGGTCAGGCTGTGGGACTCCGAGGGGCACTCCGAGGGCTATCGGACAGGCTATGAGCAACCTTCGGAGTCGGAGGAGACGGCCAGGCCGCCCACAAGGGCGAACACGGCTCCAGAACCCAGCCTGGAGCATGACGCCGAGGCGTTTGAGAGGCCGGCCAGAGCCAGAACGGCGCCGGTGGCCCGGCACATGGAGCCAACGCGGGATATCATGGGCGACACACCCATGGCGGAGGAGTCCGAGGCGCCGGGAACCGCGGGATGCGCCGGATCAGGTGGAAGGCACGCTGAGTGCCACTGCGAGCACGTGTCCTTCCTCATGGGCAAGTATCCTAAGATGCGGATGGACGCCATCGTGCATCGCCTCGTCAGCCTGGACAACGCGAAGGACGGCCTAGAGGAGGACGTGGCCGGGATCCTGGATGACCAGTCGGCCGCGGAGAGAGACAAGGCGGAGCTGCGAGCGGAACGGGACCGGTACCGGGAGAATCTGGAGCTGGCCCTGGAGAAGCAGCAGCGAGTGGTGGACAGCCTCCTCCACCTGGTGGAGGACATGTCGGGACGCCTGAAAAGGCTAGAGGAGTTACAACCCCTTGCCTCGGGTCCGGAGCTCCCGGCAAAGCCGGCAGCGGCAGAGCTGGAGGAGCGGGTTAAGACCCTCAGGAGCGCCATGGATAAACCCATGGGCGGCCCTGCAGAGGCACCCTACGCGCCTCCGCGTGTTGACCCGGGTGCGCTGCCGTTTGTTCCCATGTTCAGCGAATCCACAATGCTCGGGGAACACACGGCACCGGCTGGGTCCATGCGGGAAGGGCACGTAACCACGGACCCGAGGAGCCTGACGGTACAGATGTCCCATGCCGCCCAGGATCTACCGATCACTACGACTGCCCATGCAGTTTATGCGGAAGAGGAGATCCAGAGCCAGACCATGCAGGGGCGAACCATGGGAAGCGTCGACGGACATGGTCGAGGTCATCCAGGCGGAAACCCGTGGGCAAAGGACCCCAATACGGGGATATGGACGGCCGATGGAGCAAGTCCTTCCCGCATTCCAAACCCCATGGGTTCAGGCCAAACTGGACCGCACTCCATGCAGGAGAGGGATGTACGGGGAGTGTACTCACACCCCCCGGCCACAGGTGGTATCCGTCTCGGTGGAGTGGTGGCTGGTGACGTCGGAGACGCCATCAGGATTGACGACCTCAGGGAAATCAAAATCCCCTACTATGATGGCAACCCCTCCAACCTGGACGACTTCATCCTGGACTGGGAGGACTTCGCCGAGGAGGTCGTCGGCGAGATGCGGGGAGCGCCGCGGGACAAGTGGGTATGCCCGACATTCCCACACTGGCTGCTGCAGGACCTGAAGGAGGAGCTGCGGGATCAGATCCGGGAATGACTGATCCGTACGGAGCAGGCCTGCCTCCAGTGGTTGGAGGATGAGGAGCGGGTGGACGCTCCGAACCAGAAGCTGGAGGATTTGTGGTCCATCCCGCTGCAGCTGGACCGCGGTGAGTTGCGGGTCCGGGAGTGGAACTGGTACCTGCGGAAGTACCGACGGAGCCTGAAGCTGGTTGAAGACACGAACGAGTCCAGCGAGATCCGCCACCTTCTGAAGGACGTCCTCCCCGGGCACTGGAAGAGAAGAGTGGAGGACGAGGAAAAGAAGAGAGCGAAGAAGCGCGTGTCGGTGAGGACAATGGCGGCGGAGGACACCCATGCGGGTATCATGAAGTTCTTCAGGAGGAACCTCGGCGAGCCAAACCGGATGTTGGGACTGAAGAACGCCGTGTACGTGGAGGTATTTGGAGACTCCATGGGGCAATAGTTGCTGCGCCTCAACAACGTGGAGTGGAGGCGCGGGGAGCCGCTGAGGATGCAGGTCATCTTCGCCCGCATGAGCCTGGACGAGATCGTGAAATACATCACGGTGGAGTTGAAGTTCGATGCGAAGAACGAGGACCACGTGCAGGATCGACATGGTCATGGACAACGAGGCCACCGAGAAGACCGCCACCATCGGGAGATCCAGGAGGACACAGCCAACTCCGCGGAGAATGGTAGTGGAAGTGGCCAAGACCACTGGACCTGGTCCCGGGAGGATCGCGAGGAGGCCCATTTCTTCGCGTTTGTGGCGCACAACGTGAGGGACCATGGGCAGGATCGGTCCAGATGGAGCCGGGTGGGACCCAAGAAGGGCAATGAGCCAAGGAGGATCGGGAACCCACCGCTCTCGTTCCGGGAGTACAGGTCTCAGCACGACGGGTGCTGGGTCTGTTATGGCAAGGGAAACAACCATGCACACGACCATCGTCAGTGCAAGGTGTATGAGGCGGACGAGAAGGCCTACTTCGCCGCCCACCCCGAGAAGAAGCCCAAGGAGCAGCGGATTGCCGATTGGAAGGCGAAGGGCGGAGACGGGGGAAAAGGCCAAGGCAAAGGCCAAGGGAAAGGCGGAGGAAGAGGCTATGGTCGTGGACCTGGCCAAGACCGACGAGTGAGGTCGATTGAGGAGGTTGCTGAGGACATGTTGAGGACGTTGGAGGAACTCAAAGCCGAGCAACGTGGTGGACAAAGTCCTGGCGGATCGCAGCCGGAAGGGGCTGCGGGAAGTCAAGTCTACAGGAGCCCCCACGGGAGTGGGACCTCGGAGGTCTCTCCTCCGAAAATCAGTGGAATCCCTGAGGAATCAGAGGCACATCGGGTGCCGAAGACGGCTCTGGAAGAGCCAAAACCACTGAGCTTCGCCACTCCCAACCCCTGGAGCGCCCTGCCAAGGGAAGTACATGTGGGTACGGGACATGGCAAGAAGGAAAGAGCGACCACGGAGAGCCCCGTGGATGGGCAGGACCAGCCCAAGATCTACACCATCCGTGACCATACCCTTGAAGTCCTGATGCACCCGGACGTGCTAGAGTTGCATGCCGTGAGAGTCGTCCATACGCCTCATGGTGACGAGCGGCAGTTGCACTTGAAAGTGCGGGTACGGTGCGGACGAGAGGAGAAGGTGGTGGATGTGTTAGTGGATACGGGTGCCCAGGTGAGCCTGGTCCGGAGAGGGTTGTTCAAGGAGGAACTCCTGCAGCCCAGCCGGAGACCGGTCCGCCTGAAGGTCGCCAACGGAGAGATCATGGGTCGGGGCACCCATGAAGCCAATATCAGTATGGAGTTCTGGGAACATGAGCGCTTGAACCGCCCTGATCTGGCGAAGAGAAGCACTCTATCCGGGAACTTCTATGTGGCCGACATTACAGATTGGGATATGATCATGGGGTATGACTTCATGGTGGCAAATGCCATTGGAGCCCTTCCCCATCGTGCACCGCTGGTCCGGGAGGATGGTGAATGCCTCACATGGCTGTCCACGGACTACGCATGCGGATCATCCCAATGGAATGCTGAGGAAGAGGATCGGATCGTCCCAGGGGTGCAAGCTGTGGGTGCCAAGTCCAGAGTAGACCGCGGAGTTCAGCTCACGGAATATGGAATGGCGCCGCAGGTGTATGCCAGGATGATCCAGACGCTGGGAGCCGAAGCGCCCGAGACGGACGTCTTTGCTTCCCGGGATGCCCCACTTCTGAGGAAGTGTAGGCGGCACTGGCATCGAGGAGACTCAGCCTGGCACGGGCATTGGGGTTTGAAGGAGTGGGGACCCATGTATTGGCATGGCTCCCTGGACAATACCAGACGTACGGTGGAGAAGATATTCGCGGATGGGGCGAAGGGGATCCTGGTCATAACCGGCATAGGATCCACCCCATGTCCGCTGGAGGGTCTCAAGTCGACGCTGGACTCCATCACCCTGAACAAGATGTCATTCGGGCCAGAGGAGGAGTTGTTCATCGACGCCAAGGGTGTATCAATGCCCTCCCCGGGTCAAGCGTGGGGTACCAAGGCTTTCCTGGTGGATGGGGCGCAAGCCCAGCCCACGGGTGATGAAGCATTCATCCGTAGGGTGGAGGCGGTGCCCATGAAGGTCATGTTTGAGCCCAAGGAGGGGACGGATCAGCCAATGGATGGTATTGACGTCCTGTCCCCCGCCGCGATCGACGACGTTGTCAACTACATGCGGATGGGGATGCACGACCGTGTGGCAGCCAAGAAGGGGCGGGCCATGGTCACATCTCCCCATTGGTGGGATGACAAGATGTTGGTCACCGGCAAGTACGAGAAGGACGAGTTCGTGGCGAGGGTCATGGATCACATCGCGGACCAATACGATGGTATTGTTGGGTCGGACCCACCGACAGGGGATTTTCCAAGAATGGGTGCCGATAGCGACAGTCACCAGCCCGATGCCGCAAATTTCCGAAGATATTTGGTGGGAGGAGCTCCCCACGACGATGAAGACGGCATATCGGATGAGGAGAAGTCGAAATCGGACCCAGAAGAGGCCTATACCGCAGTGCGGTCGGTTGTATCTATACCGAAGCAAGCGGCTGAAGAGGCCCAGGAGAACCCGAAGGTCGCCGAGCTGAAGGAGAGGCTGATCAATGCCTATCCGCGGCTATTCAGTGGCGTCGCCAACAAGAACCCTCCAGATCGTGGGAGGTTTGGTACAGCGAAGATCAAGGTGAAGCCGAACCCGAAGATCTATCGTCATCGGGAGTACCAACTTCAGGGCGATCGGGCCGAGGCCATGAAGAAGCCGTTGGCCGAGTTCATTGAGCGGGGATGGATCGAACCCTCCGACAGTGAGTGGGCCAGCCCAGCCTTCATCGTGCCCAAGAAGGAGAAGGGCGAGTGGAGGTGGGTGGTGGATTACAGAGGTTTGAACGAGCAGACCGAGCACGACTTATACTCGCTTCCCCTGATCGACTCCATCCTCCAAAAAAACAACAGAAAAAGCGGATTTTCACGGTTTTAGACCTGAAACACGTCTATCACCAGATGCCGCTACACCCGGACTCCAGGCCCTGCACAGCGATGTCGACGCCGCTGGGGCCCATGCAGTGAAAAGTGGTGCCTCTGGGCGCCAAGAATGGCAACGCCGCTTTCCAGCGCATAACGGAGGACCTACTCGGTCCTGTCCGGGACTGTGCCGACCCCTTTGTGGATGACATCATCATCGGATCCGGCACGGAAAACATGACTGAGGACGAGCTCATCGAAGCGCATGAGAAGGATCTGCGCCGAGTGCTCACCGAGTTGGACAAGCACAACATGGTGTGCAAACCCACCAAAGCCTCACTCTTCGTGAAGGAAGTGGAGTTCGCGGGTCACGTGGTTGGTCACGGGCAACACCGTCCCATGCCTGGGAAGCTGGCGTCCCTGCACCACTGGGAGAAGCCCCAGACCATCAGCGAACTCCGGTCCTTCATGGGGTTCTGCAATTACTATTTGGGCTATGTCCGGATGTATGCAGAACTCTCGGGGCCGCTGCACAAGATGCTGCAGGTGGGGAAGTTCGATGGCCGGAAGGGGAGCAAGAAGAAGCTTGCCTGGACCTCCGAGGCCGAAGATGCGTTCAGCCGCCTGAAGGAGCGACTCCTGGGGCAGCTGGGGCTATTCCTGGTGGACCCGGACAAGGGATTCCTGCTACGGACGGACGCCTCGGACTATGCTGTAGGGGCAGTCCTCGAGCAGATCCGCGACGACGGGTCACACGTACCCGTGGCGTCTTGGAGTCGGATCCTGGCCGAGGGCCAACGCCGCACCTGGACCGCGAGGGAGAAGGAGACGTACGCCATTGTTTGTGCGCTCAGGAAGTGGTCTGGCCACATCGGATTGCAACCGGTGGTGGTTTGCACGGACCATCAGTCCTTGCAGAGCTGGCACAAGGAGCACATCGACACCCCCTCGGGACCGGCGGCAAGGAGGGCCCGTTGGCATGAGACGTTCGCCAAGTTCGACCTCAGCTTCGTGTATGTCCCGGGGAAGGACAACACTGTGGCAGATTGCCTCAGTCGATGGGCCTACCCCGCGGGCAAGGCCTGGATGGACATATCCAGCCATGGGGACGCCGAGGAGACCGAGGAGGCCAAGCGCATCATCGAGATGGAGAAGGCCATGGAGCAAGAGGGGGTTAAGTGCTTTGTGGTGATGGCAAACTGTACGGACCTGGCCAAGTTCCGGGGCGCCCGCGTCCAAGCTATTCGAGAGGAAACCCTCGAGCAATGGATGGTGGCCCCTGTAGAGCTAGTCAGGTCGGTGCGCACAGAGGACTGGTCGGATGACTATGCGGCATCCGAGCACTGGAGCAAGTACTGGAATGCCGTGAGCGCCCCGTCGGACGATGAATGGCCCGAGGGCTTGATCGAGGATGGGGACAAGTTGTTCCTCAAGGACAAGCTGCTGGTGCCCGAGAACCGAGTGGAGGAGCTCATTGACCATTGGCACAACGCCCAGCTCATGCACCCTGGCCGAGACAAGATGCGGCAGGACCTGGAGTGGCGTTTCAAGTTCCCTCCGGGGTACTACGCCATCCTGGACAGGTACTGCAGCGACTGTGCCGTGTGTCGGGCCACGAAAAGCCCCAACCACCCCACAGCGGGCAACCCGGTGTACACGGCTATACCGGAGGCCCCTATGCGGTCCGTGGCCATGGATGTATTCGCCATGCCTGAGGTCACCGTGGAAGGAGAGAGCTACGACTGTGTCATCCTGGCGCTGGATAGGCACAGTGGGTATATCGTGGCGGTCCCTGGCAAGAAGTCCAAGAAGAAGGACAAGAAGGACAAGCATGGAGTGGGGCTGCAGGCCAAGACCGTCGCTAATGCCATGATCAGGCATTGGCTGACGATTTTTGATGTCCCGGCTGTCATCTGCAGCGATCGGGGCAGTCAATTCGTGGGGACGTGGTTCAAGACGATGTGCAAGCACATGGGGATTCGGCACGCCAAGACCGTGGCGTACCACAGCCGGTCGAATGGCCGGGCTGAGGTGGCCGGGCGGCAGATGTTCGAGAAGTTCCGCCAGCTGCACATTAACGAACCGGGCCGGAATTGGTATAATTCGCTGTGGAGAGTGCTCCAGGCGTACCATGACCTTCCGGGACCCACTGGACTGTTGCCCCATCGCATCCTGTTCCTACGGGATCGAGTGTCATGCACTCTCCCGTGGTTGAACCATGGCAAAGTGGCCCGGGATGCGAACGCTATGATGGCTGAGGCAGACGACACGGCGGCCAAGGTGTGCAAGGCACTTCAGCACGAGCATGAGAAGAGGGCCAAGTACTTCAAGCAGGGAAAAGTCCAGAAATATGCTCTCCAAGACACCGTGTGGGTGGAGCGGCACGGCAAGGATGTCCTGTCCAGGCATCGGCAGGCATCTTGGTATGTGCCGGGGGTAATCGTGCGGAAGGTCGGGCAGGATGTGTATGCGGTTCGTGTGGGGGATAACAAGATCCTGGACCGCGACCATACCAAGCTTCGTCCCCGAGCACCAGACCCCAGCGGACGTCCCGTCACCTTCGAGTTCACGGCCGGCGATGTGGACTCGGACGAGGAGGGTGAGGACAACGACTTCACCGCCGAGAGGATCCTGGCGGACAAGCCAGACCCGGGGACGCCCGGGGGGAGGCTGTATAAAGTCCGTTGAAAGGGATTCGCCGCATCCAGGGACTCCTGGGAGCCTCCGAGCAGTTTTGTGTCGAGGTACACCACGGTCTGGATGGACTATCTGAAGAAAAAGAATATTTCTTTGGATGTCAAGGACGTGTTGGTCCATTTGGTGGCTGCTCTAGCACCACAACGGATCCTCCTTCGCATTTCTGTTTGTTTCTGTGATTGGGAGACGGGTGAGGGCGTTCATCCGGGGGATTTTGGGCCTTGATTGGCCATCTACCCCCTTCACTCGATCACCACATATATATTTCATTGTGGTATACTTATTTGGGTCGACCGACAACGTTTCTCTATCTTTGATCCCCTTGGTCCATGTTGTAGATCAAGAGGAGACCGGATATGGCGTAGGGCACCAATTATCAGTGTCCTCACCCCCCCCTGGGGCGTGGGGGACGCCTACGACGTGTGTGGGGCCTCCATGTGTCCTTGGGACATGGGGGGGGGGGGTTGGAGCCCATTGGGGTCCTCCCGTCCTCTCTTCAATGACTTCCGAGTGGTAACAACCCTCTGAGAAGGGGGTTGAAGCCTGTTCGGACCCCCGTGGCCATCTTTGGGTCACTTGGGGTGTGTATCTATGTGCCGGCAAGCAGCCATTGGCTGATATCATACTCTCCCATCCACCTGACCTAACCCGATGTGATAGTGTGATAGGTTTGCGCCGCCAGCTGAGATTTTTATATCAGAATATCAGGAATCAACAGGGTTTTTTTATCATAATGTTTTCGTAATTTTTCAGCCTTTCGTTCTGATTGTCAATGTATCGGCGACTGTCAGTTGGCTCGCGATTTTGCGGTAACCGATTGGTTAACTGTTATTTCCAGATATTTTGGCGGAAACCCCGCTGAAGGGTCAGATTTCATCAGTAAAGGGTTCGTTGCTTCCGCAATTTTCTAAATATGCACTCGAAATTTTAATCAGAATTTTTCGCGATGTTGAAATCGGATTTTCGACTTCGACATCGCCGCACTTCATTTGGTCTTCTTCGAGTGGTCGTACTCTTTTCCCTATGCCCGAATCAGGTTTTCCTTATACTTGCCACCCATTTGACTTGGAGATATAAGGGAAACAAAAATGAATCGTGGGACCACTTTGAAGGGCCATATCTACGCGCGACTGTGAGGAAAGAGAATAAGAAAGGTTGAGTTGCAAGCGCCTTAGTCTCAACTTATTTTAGGTAGGGTTCAACACCTTAAGTCGGCATACACACTCGTTGTATCATAGGATCATGGTCAACATGATAGAAACTTGTTCATAACTTGTTGACCATGTGTCGGGACTTGATATTATGACTTTCGAGTGTAGCGCATGAGTCTTGCGGTTGCATAGCATCTTTCCTTAGGTTCCCACGTCCATTTAACCCAAAGTTATGACCATGGAGGGGCATGGCATACCATGGTGGGAGCCAATTTTAAGGGCTATGTGTGATATTGGTAGTATATGTCTTGATATGCTCACGCCCATGTTATATATCTTCGTTTGGCCGAGGAGATGGGGAGCCACACGTGAGAAGGGCTTTGCCCATGTCCCAATTGTGGAATTCAAAGCGCTAGACTAAGTCTACCGCGTATGTATTGCTCATGGTATGTTTGGCAAAGAGATCCATGAGTGCACTCCCATTTTCATGGGGCATGTAGATATGAGTGACGAAGGTATCTCCATGCGCCTGATTGGGGATCCAAGTGGGGGAATTGTTCGCAAATGGTTCCAATCATTTGTGTATTGAACCAGGAGCGGATATCATGGGTGAGCATAGAGATATACTATCATGACAACTTTGTATTTGGACATATTTTCATGTTTTTGACCTCAATTTTTGCTCATTTTTGTATTTTGTGTACTTACCTGGTCGGCAAACAGCAAGAAGCCTATGGAGAGTCGAACCATGGTGTGTTGTTCATATGTTGGCATATGCTTTGGAGTTGAACACCACCATATGCCGGATCGCGTACTCCATTTGGCTTGGCGCACTATCAAATGCTGCTAACATTTGCACAAGGTGCACAAGTAGTTCGGAACCCCCCCCACCCTCTTAGGTCCATAAATCGGATCCCAACAATATTTGAATGCAAGCGAAGTTTTATTGCAACAAAAATCCTGTTATACACCAAATAGGTGAACTTTGCATTCACTTTCTCATGATTCCGTAATATTTTTGATGTCGGTTTTTTTTGAATGGTTCTTTGTATTGGTTGGTATATGTATGTCATGCGTAGGTTGATCCATACGTGAAGCTGCGAAATTTTTTCTTTTTTTGGTGGTTGGTTAATGGCAATGTGTCCAAAATGTAAGTTCAAACCATCTCTGCAATACAGGTTTACAAAGCATGTTTAGCGGTTTGGGGCGTGCCTAAGGACCTTTACCCATACCCATTACCGAGACACATTTAGAATGCATCTATGGGGCAATTGCCTTGTTTAGCAAGCTAGGTGTGGTACTACTTTCGGAAGACGTCCCTTGTTCACCACAAATAGGACATTCATTGGATGGTGATGTTTCGGAACAGGATGACGAATGTGTCTTGGCATCATCAATGTACGGCCAAGGAGGTCATTGTGATAGCATGACAAATTTTATTTTAAAAAATTAAGTAGAACGGAAGAGGCAATCATTGCGCGGATTGTTGACAAGCTTTATCACATGGAAGTCGGTTGCTTTTTGACTTGGACAATCAAAGTGACATACACTTTATCAGAATGTCACAAAATAAAAGAATATGAATGATCCGAGATATTTTGCAACATTGTGGCGATTTGGTTTTGCGGCGGGGACACTTGTCTATTATGAATACTAACAATCACGACACACACCATCCGTTTCTCTGTGCCAGGGATTGCACTATGCTAGTAAAAAAGATAACATGAAGTAACAACTCTTTTGGCTTACATAGCATTTAATGAGAAAAAGACAAAAGACATTTTGAACATGTCCAAAATGGTGAAGTTGATTTAAAGAAAGGTGGTCTTTGCCCGTGCCCTGTTTGATAAATGATGTTTCCACTGATAAACTATTATTACATTTTCGGATTGCGGCCAGCGTCACGCGAGCAAAATATGTTTCACTAATCTTAGAAAACCAATGAACTAACAAACATTAAGCAAAGTGAGGCAAAACACAAGAACAACACCATGTGATTCTTGTTGTTGTCCATACTCTGGGTATTGCTTCGGGTGGGGCCTCCCTGCCGTTGCGCAGCCGCTACCATTTCAGTTTCTCCAAAGCGGCGGATCGTGATGGCCTTGGTGTTAAGGATCCATACGGCAGGACGCCAATATCGGGGCCAGGAAAGGGGCCGGAATCTCTACGGCTTTATGCTAAACAAAGTAAAAAAGAGGTGGTGCATTAGACAAAACAATTTTGGATGTATTACTTTGAGGCTTGCTTTAAACTAAACAGTAACAAAGGCTGTCCAAGTATAGGAAAAAGCATGCATGAATGGCGTGAATGCATAGTAATGATTTGAATACAGAAACAACAAATGATTATGTGTGCACTGAACACGTGTCTTAACAAAACAAAAAGGTGGTTGGATCTCCATGCACATGCATACCCTTGCACCCTAGGTCCAGATTCGATCAAGTACACTTCCGTGTACTAATTGATGTATGACAAAAGGAACATAAAATCACACCAATGATGGCACCCAGAGGCAACCATAGATGGGGCCAAATGGAATAAAGCTACTACTCCAGGACCGTACAACGTTTAAAAAATGTACGTTAGAAAATAGTATTGGAAAAATGTCACTACCAATCGCCGCCTACAGCTGAAGCGCTATGTACTACAACATCTGCAGTCTGTTTGTAGTACTTTAGTGTTAAATAAGTAAAACAAAAAAATTGCGCGTGCAGCAACCAAACAGGAGAAGTATTTTTCTTACTTTCTCTGGGAGCCTACTCTGGACGTGGGATTGTCTATAGAGGTGCTACAGTAGCCACTCCATTTAAAAAATCAGACAACACAAATAACCCTAGCACGCGGACATGCGAGAAGTGAAAAAGTGGTAGCCGCCATCTCCGGAGCGCTAAACAGAAGCTGACACTGAACATGTTGGGCACATAGGAACAAGCCATGAGCTTCGAAAAATGAAAGAGCGAGGACAATGCACATTTTGTATAGCCTGAATCTACTACCAAAGCGCATACAACAACAATACAGCAAAAGCTGTAACCAGCAAAGAGAGAAACGGCTACAGAAAAGAAGCTGAGCAGAGAAGAAAACATGGGCTCCAGATTTCAGTTCCCAGAAAAATAGATTCGAATTCTCACTCAGACACTCGTTGTGGAGAACCTGGGTTATCGGAGATGTGGAGGTGTTGCAATAGCGAAAACTAGCGCAGAGAAGAATATGAATATCATTCCGAAAAACTTGGTTTGCTCCTTGCACTATACACGGGAGTGCAATAAGACCTTTCGTCAATGATCCTATTCTTCTTGAAATCTTAAAAAAATCAAGGAAAAGAAAACCCAAAAGATAATTGAATGATACAAACCCAAAAATCAAACGTAAACTCCAATGCTTTTCCCAAAAGACAACCGCCCTCAAGTCACCCAACACCAAGATGCAAGGCAACAAAACAAACAACACGAAACTGTGTATGAACCTGAAGTGAGGATCTCCGTGAGGCTGCTTCACTTATTGAATCTCCACATTATTGAATCTCCATGTTATGTAATTTGATCCCCAAACATCGGATCTGCAAGACCCTGAGAGAGGGTGAGAAAGAAGCATGCCAAAAAGAAGATGCAAAATGATGTATGCATATGTGCATGTTCGAAACCAAACATGTGTGCATGAATGCACGGACAAGTGACATTTACTGACGAATGAACCGTTGACTCTCTCTTCTTTCTATAGTGCCGAACCACACATATGTTCTCCCTAACTTAACTATGTTCACATAATCGCAACAAGGACATGCAAATAAAATGGTATGTACATTGCAAGTATGTACATAAATCGGGTGAATGCAAACAAAAGAATCAATAGCAATTGGGCAAAGTGTCGACATTCAACGAGCAATTTCCGTAAATCCATAGAGACAAGGCAATGAGGACACATGTGATATGAGATGCAAAAAGGAAAGTCGAAAATTGTTAAATTGACTCACTAAATCAGAGTGGAGCCCTGTACGAGTGAAACACATGTAGCCATGGGGTCGCTCACCTCGTCCAATATCACATGCAGTGAAATTGTATTAAGGCACAGCGCTGACGACAAAGCAAAGACATGTTGCAGTGCAACAACCCATTTTCCTCCACCCGTAGTGCGCCTATCTATGCTTTCGCATGACAGATCTAACACTATTAGCACTACGGTGGTACTCTGTTGCCTGGCCTGCATTACGGCGCGACCCAACAGATAGCGCACGCACAGCCAGCTTGATAATCCGTCTTGTAAGATATCACGATATCACCACAGACAAACCTGTCCTGCACTGTCCTGTGTATTATTGTGTACAGAGATTCGACATATGTACAGGCCTCACTAACAGGTCTGGTGTGCCTAAGGCCACATCCCTCCCGTGTTTACCCTTGGTCTGCCGTCGCTCTGTGGTCCTATTACACTCCCCTCCCAAGCTTGATGCCACCTGAAAGGGCGTCAGGCTGACAAAAGAATTAATGGACCATAGAGTGGATCATCAGTAGTAGACTGATAGATATGCTCACCATGCTGGCCAAAAACCATCAGGCTGTACCTGTAAAATACCTACTTACTACTGTAAAACATTGTAAAAAAATGTAGCATGGGTAAGACGTATCCAGATCACAATGAGCATTTGTTACAGACCAGTCTGGCATCATGAGAAGGGCTGCCAAAGGTGAGCACCGGCATCCCAACGGCTTACACACTGAGATAATACATGTGCAATGCAGTACTTACCTGCAGCAATGAGCCGAACTGCGCGATATCCACAGATGCAGTTCACAGCCTTGACAAATTGCTACCCACCTGAGATGAAGGGAGAAAAAATAGGAACGCACAAATCACGGCACGAAGGGGGCAGGGGTCTGCTGACACTGACAGCTGACACTGACAGCTGTGCCCCCTGTGCCCCCTGCAACGGCGTAGGAGAGAGCGTATGCTGAACACACTGCATCCACTGTGCGTCAGCTACGGGGAAAAGGCAAATGCCACAAGACGAGAAATTTCAGCAGACCTCAACCCATTCATCTGGTCCAACCGTAGCCTATCCAGAAGCTTACGGCGCTCCTTGTAAGCCATCCAATCCTCATTGATGTCGTGGAGGACTGCGCTGGCATCCTGCCACCCAGGCTCCTCATATTCCTGATACTTCACAAGCCATTAGAATGTTTTATAGTGATTTCAACACTGTGTGTTTGTTGTGCCTCTCCTGCTGCTTGCTGCTAGTGTAGGGTTTCCTGCTGCTTGTTTTTGATGAGGAAAATTTTTTATTTGCTGAAATACAACCAATCCAGGATACCCCAAACCAGAGAAAGGCAAGTAGAAGAAAATCAGGATCAAAGCATGAAGGGCTGCAGTCACAAAGAGTTAGATAAAGAAAAGTATCAACAATAGACCACAGCAATTAGCATACATTGCAACTCAGGATGAAATATTTGACATGTTTGAGAAAAGCTGATTGGAAAACTGCCCCAAGGGCTCACTCTCATCCACAGTGCCATCTTGAGATGTGCACTCTTTTTTTTTGGGACCCATAGGTGCTGAGGTGGCATGGCATGTGGCGATGAGGTCACTGCCATGTCACATGGGATATTCCTACTTAGCTAGGCTGACTGGGTATTGAACCCAGGACCTCTCAAAAAGAGGTGCCCCAGCTGCCTAGGGTGCATACCACTAGGATAGCTAAGAATTCATGAGAAAACATAGATAAATTCATAGGCTCTGCCTTCAGTATATCGGTGCCTCAGCAACCCAGGAAACGATGTTTTAGTGCCCAATAGCTTGGGGATAAAGGGGTCCACACCACATCCTAATTTAGTCTTTGGTTCCATAGGTCAAAATGTGTATGGTTGGGCCAATACTAAGATAGAAATGCCTGTGTGCTTAGAGCACCTCTAATACAACTAAAAGTATACCCCAAAGCATTGGAAAAGCACTTTTTCTTACTCCCCCCTTGTGCAGTGGTCGTCACCACTGTCGCACCTTCAGGAAAAAGGAATTTTTTCTTGGCCTTTCCTTGGTTTCCACATCTACTTTAAAATACCTATAGCTTCCCTAACACTGGAAAAGAGCGCTTTACAATGGCCAGCGACTCTTGCTGCATTGTTGATAACAAACTCCAACAGGAAACTCAGCGCTCTTGGCGCTGCCCGGGTTCCTGTGGCTTGGTGGGGTTAGAGTAGGGCATGCCAAGACCATATGCATGTGCATCCCTCCCTCCAAGCTGCAGCGTCACACAACCCAACGCCAGACTCTCATAGGACGCTCGACCCAAGTCTCATGGAACCTGTTGGAGACACCTGTCCTGGTACTGGGGCGAGGGTGCGCTGATTTAATTGGAATTGCCCCTTGGAGGGGTCTTGATTCTGGTTCAGTCTCCTGCTGCTGCTTTTCGGCCAGAACAGCGGCCTACTCAACGAGGCTTTGCGAGGAGGTCTGTACAACAGAGCAATGGGAGAATGAGGGACGAATCCACGCAAGCGCGCAGCGACAACACCTAAATCTGTCAAATGACAGCCTAGAATTTTTCTGAAGGCACACACCTGGACAGAATTCAATTGTGCACCAGGTGCACATTTTTATAAAATTTGTAGTCATCTCTTGATTTTTTAAATCAAGAAATTCTTACGCAGAGAAAGGCGGCGCGCAGGAGCGCCTCCTAGCGAAGCGCCGCAAAATAAAGAAATAATGAGATTATAAACGTATGTCTCACGTAGACAGGAAAATGACAAGACACACATAATCAGATGTGATTAAAGATTCCACCCACATTGCCATAATCAACCAAAAATCAAGAATTCGTAAAATAAGAATATGACTTCAATGAATCAGGTATAAACTGCAGGTGTGCTCGTTCTGTTTGCCCGACGCACAGTGCTCGCCATGTGTTGTCGTTTTCAAGCCTGATAGCACGATAGAACACGATGGAGGGATAGATCAGAGAGATTGCAGATTATTAGAGGTAAGATCAGGGTGATTAGACATACACACAAGTGCATAGCGACGTTTTTTATGCTTGCGCCTCGTTGTCCTCCTCACCTTGCTTCACTCTCCAGCGGTAGGTAAGGTAGGTAAGCCCAGGTGGGGCCACCCCCTGGTGGAGTTCGTGATCGTTGGTAAGATTAGGAGAAAAAGAAAGGTTGACAGTACCCTTGTGCATGCTCGTGCATTCACACACGCATTAAAGGGTAGGCCACGCGAAATGCGCACGGTAAACCTTGTTTAGGTTACCCAGGGGCTCCTCGGTACGTTCTTTAAGAGAACCTGAGGAGTCTCTTAACGCTTGCTTGCTTGACAGGGGTGTTTGAGGACAGCGTATTGTAGGTCACACTGAGAAGCGTATAATACGTGGAGTGTGGCTTGGTTCCTCAGCCGCAAACACCCCTTCATTGGCCTTTGCTTTACAGGTGGGCAGGTAGGGTGATTGGTGTGGTAGCGCCCCTTCTTTTCTTGCCCTGCTAAACAGGGGCGCTGATCCCACAAACAATTAACTGCTCCTCAGCCAGGAGTGGCGAGGGCAGTTCGACTCCATCGACATCCACGCTGTGCACGCCACCTGTGCGCCTCTCCACTCCAAGCCCTAGCAGGGAAACGTGTTGTGACGTCCCTGTTGGGCCACAGTTGCTTACCAGCGCTGTGTTCTCTTGTCTTCTTCACAGGAGGGTCATTAGGACCCACTGAAGAGGTTTGGGGGGAGGCAACCTCCAAGCTTCCCTTGGCATGCAAACCTCCAATCCCATGAAATCCAAGACTTCCTCCTGAAATTCTTACTGATCTTCCATCAGTCTGAGTTTCTTCAAAGAATTCTGTGATCCTTGCCTCACCCATGACACAATCTGGCGTCCTAGGCAAAGAGATGATGGTATATGTAGACAATATAAACATGTAGACATGTAATATGTATATGTAACACTTCTATACTATAAAATAGCTTAGAAGAGAGGACGAAATGAAGGCGGCGGCGTCGCCGCCATCAGAAAATCTGACGGCTACGAGTTGTCGCCATCAGGATCTCCACTGAGATCCTGCCCAAACTGGGCCAAACAGTGGTTTTTGGGCGAAAAACAGTGAAATAAAGTGATTTTTGAGCCAAAAACAATCATTTTGCGTGTCTCCCCCCAACGCGTCGCGTAGCCGACACGACGAGTTTCTGTCCCAATCCAAACTATATATTAAGAGGGCCACTGTTGGGCCACACCATGGGTGTCTGGCTGATTCCTGGGATCGCCTCAGGATTTTTTAAAAAATTCGTGAACGTGACTGACTTCGCAAAAATTGACCTTCGCGGAACGCCGCGAAAAAGGTCACGTTATATTCCTATATTTCTAAAAACGATTAATTAATAATAAAATTGATTAAAATCTTCAGAAATCGTGAAATAAAACTTCGATCTGGGGCTGCGTTGCGCAGGCGACAAACGTCGTCGCCAGCCCAAAATGACGAAAAATGACGATTTCTGGGGAATTTTACAGAAATCCCACAGAAATCGGGATACAATAAGGCTGGGAATCAGCCCAGGAAAATTCCTGATGCGAAGAGCGCCACAGGCTGGGCAGCGGGTATGGGTGAGGCACCCCATACCGCTTCACCCCCCTCCTTAGAAGCCTTGCCTATATCCAAAGGAAGGCAAGGCCAAGGAGGCGCTCTGACCCCTGCACTGCGCTGATTTCAAAACTGAGTCAGCAGGACAGTGGGGGGGGGGGGCTTCGTAAGTAATTTACATGCCACTCACATGTAGGTCTCCTTTTTTTTTTATATATTCATAGGGCCATTGCCCCCCAGGCGACCACACTGGTGCTGGCACTCCCTGAAGCCTCTGGTTACCAAACCAGGGGCGCTGCAGGTCCTTCCGACCTGACTGATGGCGCTGAGGCGCACATATTGGCCCTTTTTCTCCATGGGCAGGGAAACATAATAATTCAAGAAATTCAAATGCGGAAAAAAAAGATTATTTAGGGTCAAACCCAAGGCAACAAATTCCTCGCGCCTGAATTTAGGGCCATTTCCTGCCCCAGGCGACGAATTCCTCGTGCCTGTTTAGGGTCGATTCCCAACCCAACGCGACGAATTAACGCGCCTGATTTGGGGGATTTAGGGTCATTTCCTACCCAAGGCGACCCGCGCCTGTTTAGGGTTGGTTGTGCGCTGCAAACCAAACCAAGGCGACGAATTAACGCGCCTGCTTGTGGCGATTCGCGGATGGCGTCGTCGTCGCTGTGGTCGTCGCCAAGCCACATGATGGACTTGGGGGCTCCATAGGGTCTTCTACCCATCGTAGGAGTCAAGGAGTTCCTCGCGGATGCACCATTCATCACGTTGATGCCCTGGACCTTAGCTCCTGCAGATGTCGACGTCTGGGCGTCGTCGTCGACAATTCTCCTGCAGTCTGGGCGTCGTCGTCGTCCGCAGGCCGTCACACCGCCTTGGTGGCCTTGGCGTCGGCAGAATTCTTTTGAATCGGTTGGGGGGAGGCAACCTCCAAGCTTCCCTTGGCATGCAAAACCCCAATCCCATGAAATCCAAGACTTCCTCTTGAAATTCTTACTGATCTTCCATCAGTCTGAGTTTCTCCAAAGAATTCTGTGATCCTTGCCTCAGCCATGACACAATCTGGCGTCCTAGGCAAAGAGATGATGGTATATGTAGACAATATAAACATGTAGACATGTAATATGTATATGTAACACTTCTATACTATAAAATAGGTTAGAAGAGAGGACGAAATGAAGGCGGCGGCGTCGCCGCCATCAGAAAATCTGACGGCTACGAGTTGTCGCCATCAGGATCTCCACTGAGATCCTGCCCAAACTGGGCCAAACAGTGGTTTTTGGGCAAAAAACAGTGAAATAAAGTGATTTTTGAGCCAAAAACAATCATTTTGCGTGTCTCCCCCCAACGCGTCGCGTAGCTGACACGACGCGTCTCTGTCCCAATCCAAACTATATATTCAGAGGGCCACTGTTGGGCCACACCATGGGTGTCTGGCTGATTCCTGGGATCGCCTCAGGATTTTTTTAAAAAATCGTGAACGTGACTGACTTCGCAAAAATTGACCTTCGCGGAACGCCGCGAAAAAGGTCACGTTATATTCCTATATTTCTAAAAACGATAAATCAATAATAAAATTGATTAAAATCTTCAGAAATCGTGAAATAAAACTTCGATCTGGGGCTGCGTTGCGCAGGCGACGAACGTCGTCGCCAGCCCAAAATGACGAAAAATGACGATTTCTGGGGAATTTTACAGAAATCCCACAGAAATCGGGATACCATAAGGCTGGGAATCAGCCGAGGATAATTCCTGATGCAAAGAGCACCACAGGAGTTGTCGCCATCAGGATCTCCACTGAGATCCTGCCCAAACTGGGCCCAACAGTGGTTTTTGGGCAAAAAACAGTGACATAAAGTGATTTTTGAGCCAAAAAAAATCATTTTGCGTGTCTCCCCCCAACGCGTCGCACAGCCGACACGACGCGTCTCTGTCCCAATCCAAACTATATATTCAGAGGGCCACTGTTGGGCCACACCATGGGTGTCTGGCTGATTCCTGGGATCGCCTCAGGATTTTTTAAAAAATTCGTGAACGTGACTGACTTCGCAAAAATTGACCTTCGCGGAACGCCGCGAAAAAGTTCACGTTATATTCCTATATTTCTAAAAACGATAAATCAATAATAAAAGTGATTAAAATCTTCAGAAATCGTGAAATAAAACTTCGATCTGGGGCTGCGTTGCGCAGGCGACGAACGTCGTCGCCAGCCCAAAATGACGAAAAATGACGATTTCTGGGGAATTTTACAGAAGTCCCACAGAAATCGGGATACCATAAGGCTGGGAATCAGCCCAGGATAATTCCTGATGCAAAGAGCGCCACAGGCTGGGCAGCAGGTATGGGTGAGGCACCCCATACCGCTTCACCACGACTTTATTTTCAACACCACCCAGTAGAGCGTGAGTGTAGGAGTGGTAATCCTGAGTGGGGGCTTGAGCCAGTTGCAGTAGCGCTCGCCCACCAGGATGGTGCCACTGTAGGGTGTGTAGGACCTGTAGTGCGTGTGTCAGTGTCCCACCCGTTTCCTGCAATTTTAGCTGGGTTGGTGGGCTGTGGCAGTGGTTAGGTCAGCACTTTGGCCACTTAGCAAAATGGCGTTTTCATGCCTTCATAGCTTTTGGCCGCCCCTCCCTGTAGTAGACAGATAGGTAGGGAAAACAATACCTGGATTAGTACGCTGGGTATTCCCCCAAGGTTTTGCGCCAGCACAGAAATTGGGCGCTTAGGGGAGGGGAGACCCGGGGCGTACCTCGTGGCATCAATAAGACAACCCTCCAGGTTTACCAAGCGTGCAGACTTGGGTATAATTAGGACACCACTTCTGCGGCTTGCTCTCAGGACCTTAGGAATAGCACACTCACACATACGCTTAGGCAGGTAAGGGTGAGGTTCAGTCCCTAGCTTTAGTCTTGGAGGCAAGCGTCTCAGCGAGCCTCAGCAACTCACCGAGGTTGTTCTGGGACAAGTAGTCAACCAGAACTGAGTTTAGGCGCCCCTCAGGTAGATCAAACGCACAGAAGGGCTCCCAGGTGGCCTCTTCGACTCCAAACCCTTCCCAAAGGGTGAGGAAGCGCCAACCCTGGCGGTAGCGGTGGCGTAGGACAGACTTCACCAGGTAGAAGCCCTCCTTAGCCATCTCCTCGGCGTTCATGTCGGGGAGTTCCCCTTCAACTTCCATAGGGCTGGCAGCCCCTTGTAAGTCTAGGGCGGCGATCTCCTCGTCGTTAAGCTCCCACTCTTCCTCACAGAGGTCTTCAGGCCCATAGTAGCGCTTCAGATGTTGAGCAGTGCACACCAGGGTCCCCCCTAGACGGGGAGAACACCGCACGGTGATACGGTGTCCATCCACAGATAGAATCTTGTAGGGCCCAAAGTATGGGTCGTCGCTGGTAGAGCGTGGCCAGGCGGGTAGTTGGCTGTGATGCACCAGCACCCAGTCCTCCTCTTGGTATGTGGCCGGTACTCGGTGCTTGTTCTTGATGTTCCACTGACGCTCCCTCACTCTCTGGAGCATAGCCTTGGCCTTGTCCACCTTCGCTTGTTGCTCTTGGACCCATTCACCCACAGAAGAATGGGTGGCCTCTGGATAGGGGGCATGTAGGAACCACGCCGGGCGCCCTAGGAATAGCTCATGGGGCGAGTAGCCAGTAGCTGAACTCTCTTGGGAGTTCATTATCAGGGATATGACGGGGAGTAGTCTCACCCAGTCTCTGGTGCGTTCAGTTTTGCACCATGTCCCTACATTCTCCTTGAGGACACGGAACTGTCGCTCACATAGGGGGTTGCTCGTGTGCGAGTAGGGGATACCCGTAGACACCTGGACATTGGGGGATCTGAGGACCCTCTTGTACCAGCCGGTATCTGAGCGTACTCGTACGTCCTCATCGGAGTAGATCTCCTTGGGCGCCCCATAGACACAAAACCACTCCTCCAGGAGTATCTTGATAGTCTCCTCCCCGGTAATGTGTTTGGTACATGGGAACACCCTCGTAAACCTGGTAAACCCACAGGTTACCACGAGGGCGAAGTCATAGCCCCCGAACTTCGGCATCTCCGTGTAGTCCACGTATAGAACACTGTTCGCACAGTGAGGGATGGGCAGGGTCGAGTAGAGACCTCTGTCCCTGATATCCCCTGGTTTGCAGGACCTGCACGGGCACTTGTCCACGATAGGCTGGAGGACTTTCCACAGTTGGTCGTCAGTCCACGTCGTGTGGAACCACTGCTTGAATAGCCTTAGGGTACGGTCAGCACCCACATGACCGCTGGACTCATGGGTCCACTTCAGCACCGCTAGGACTCTGTCACTAGGTACCACGATGCGGTCCTCGTGCCAGAGGTAGCTCTTGTCCCTCTTCCACTGATCTTGGTTGACCAGCAGGGGTTCGAGGCGTTTCTCCAGCCGCTTGTAGATATTCCCAAACTCCTTCAGGTACTCCGATCGTTGGAGTCCATCCAGGGGGCGTATCATAGTCATGTTGAGGTCCAAGTGGACGTCCATACGGCTGAACGCCTCCTTAGACAGCGCTTCAGACCGGGCACCAATCAGGGCGTCGAAGTTGTTGCGGCTGATGTAGTCTGCACACTCGTTCTTCACTCCCTGGATATGGTGTACCGTCAGCGGTAGTTGACTGAGGTAGGTCCACCAACGCCGTAGCTTGGCCTTCTCAGGTGGGGGGCCCTTCTGGAAAGTGCGGAACGGCTCTTGGTCGCACAGCCAGACCTCAGGGTTACTCCCCAACAGTCGTGCTTGTGAGGATAGCACTAGCATACCCGCGAGCAATTCCTGCTCATAGGTGGAGTAGTTCCCTCTGGCCTGGTTCCACCTCCAGTTCCAGTGGCCCAGGGGTACTAGGACCCACTTGTTGTCAGGGTAGCTGTGCTTGAGGGTTCGATCTCGGTTGAGACATTCCGTCCCCCATTGGGAAATGGCCGAGTCGGACTCCTCCTCCTCTAGTGCTTGCCATTGGAACAACGTTCGATCACCGCCCACATTGCTGGCGTCGGTCACCAGGATAATCTCCCCTTGTGCCCTAGGCACGCCCAAGCACTTAGCGTTGGCCACCTTGTCTTTGAGCTCGTCAAACGCTTGTTGCTCATGTGGGCCCCAGCACCAAGTAGTACTCTTCTCGATCAAGTCCGTCAGAATGGCGCTGGTGTAGGTGAAGTTTTTGATATGGCGGCGATAGAAGTTGCACGCCCCAATGAAACTGCGTACATCATGAAGTCCTTTCTAGGGGTCTTTGTGTCGTACCTTAGCGTCCTTCAGGGGTTTGGCCTTAGAGGCCGCTGGGGTCCACCACCCATAGCCAACGTCAAACCCCAGGTACTGCATGGTCTCCTGCATGAACTCACACTTCTCCAGCTTGAGTCGTGTGTGGTTCTCCTGGCAGACGGCAAAGAACTCACCCAAGAGGATTAGGTGGTCCTCCCGGGTATTGGTCCAGAGGCATACATCGTCGATGTGTGCTTCCATCTGGGCCCCACGGGATATAAGTTCCTGCACCTTAGGTCTCCTTCGTAGGATGGACAAGATCTTGTTCATCAGCTCTTGGAATAGAGCGGGTGCGTTGGCCACGCGAAATGGCATGACCTTCCACTTGAACACCCTCCGCTGAGGGGTGATGAAGGCTAGTAGCTCCTGAGCGTTGGGCGTCAGGTCCACTTGCCAGAATCCGCTCCTCCTGTCCATCTCGGTCTTGTAGCGACAGGAGGCTATCTTCTCAAGGGTAGACTCCATATTGGGAATGGACCCTGAGTGGTTCAACGTTTTCCTGTTCAGCTCTCTGTTGTCCACTACCAGCCGTTTGGCTGTAGACCCAGGTTCAGCCACCAGGAAATAGGGGCTGCAGTGTTGAGGGTAATCCCCGTCCTTGTACTCCAGGACTAGGCCAGCGTCGATACATTCTTGTATCTGTCGCTCAATCTCGTCGGCCTGCTCTTTAGGAGCTGGATAGGGTCTCCTCCGGATCTTGTGACCCACGAACTCGGGTTTCAGCTTGAGGTCCATCTGTACCACCTTGTCACATGAGGCTGGAGGGGGTAGTTCTCCGAACACCTTCAGATAGGTCCTTATAAGCTTCTGCACCCGCGGGTCCAATAGCTTGATCTTGTCCTCCATGTCCTCGTCAGAGTGTAAGTTGCTTGCCCCCTGAGTAATGGACGTCGGGAGGTGATCCTCCACCGACTCTTCGCCCCTGGTAGTGTCCTTCAACCCTTTGTAGGCATATAGTAGGTCTTGTTCAACCATCTCCGATGGACGATGGCAACATAGGCACGCTCGAGGGGGTTCACATACACATTCCTCCGAGAGGTCGTCCTCCTCTGGGGTCCTCACATGGGCGCCCCACACGCTCTTCATGAGCTTAAGATCTACCTCCCTTTGCCAGGTGGTAATCTTCTGTTCGAGGTCCTCCTTCAACTGGGATAGATCTCCCATACCAGCTATGTGTATAGCGACCTAGTCGGCTATCAGACATCAGACATCAGACTTTTATGGACCATCACCCCCAACCCCCCCACCCCCCACCCCAACACCCTTTCTAACCCCCCCCCCCCTGTGTCAGACGTTCCCCCCCACCCCGTGTCCCCCCCAAATATCAGACTTGTCCCATTGTCACCACACCCTTGAGGTGTAGAAGTGGGTTGTGGTCTCGACCCTAGCGTCTGAAACCCAACCAGTGCTTGCAACCCCTTCAATGATGGTACGTGCCCCCCCCCCCTCCACCCCACCCTACCCCACCCCACCCCATCTCTCTGACTCAAACCGATCGTGGGGCTCATATGTGACTGAAGACAAGTGGGAACAGAATCCTGATGTCTGGCCCCAGCAACCTCACCTGAGCTAATTGGGTCAGTTTTGCTGGTGGGGTGGATAGGTGGGGGTTCATCGGGTTGGGCCGGAACTGTGGAGAGGGGGTGTAGTGGGTTTCGAGCACGGCACAACACAGCACGGCACAGCACGGCACATCACAGCACATCACAACACACCACAGCACAGCACAACATACAGCATAGCACAGCATATTACAGCACAACACAGCACAACACAGCCCCTACGGCCGCCCAAGAGAGCCTCCCTCCCTCCCTCCCTTCCTCCCTCCCCTCCCTCCCCCCCCTCCCTCCCTCCCCTCCCTCCCTCCCTCCTGACGCGTTCCGGTTGGGGGCCTGGCCACGGGACGCTGCGGGTGACACGCACAAGCAAGCAGGCAGGCAAAGCACTGCGCTCACAGGGGCATCATTACGCTCGTGTCATGTGACAAAGCGTTTCAGGATCCTTGCCACTCGGCAAGGAGGGAACAAAAGTATGTACAGCAACACATCAGGATATGTACACATGGGGTAAGGGCATCACAGGACAATAGACACTCAGTCCCAACTCATATCCCAATCCCAGGTCCGACCCTGTCAGTGGCTGGTGAGGGCGGGGGCTCAAACACAACCCATGCCCTGCTCAGTCCGGACCCTGAAACCCTGCCAGTAGGGGAGGTGTCCCGCCCAGCCACAGGCGAGTTTCTGGGAAGGAAGGTGCTCCGAGGCCAACCGACAGTGGCTCCGCCTGCTCCCTCAACGACAAGTCCTAACTCCCTTCTGAGCTGGAGATAGGGCCCCGCCATTATCCCCTAGGAGTTGGTAGCTGAAAATGGGCTGTTTCAGCCTAAACTGATATTAGCTCAAAAATCTCCAAAATTGACCCCTCGTTCGGACCCGCCAGAGGTAGGGAGGAGGCAACTGACCTTATGCCCTTTGCATACCAACTCCCTGGAGCCCTCACCCAACCTGGTTCCCTCTGAGATCCCGGCATCAGGGCACCACGGGTTCGTCAAGTGGGGTCATAATTGCCACAATGGCAAAATCAGCCGTCTCGGGCGACCGTCCAGGGTAAGAAATCTTGGCGATTTTGACGCGCCAAGCCTTGATTTACAACCCTTGATATCCGCTGTGGTCCCATGCCATTGGTTATGGCTTGCTGTCACACTGGCTGCTTGCTGTTCATCGAGGGGATGAACACGCGGATGGGGCAGAAAGCAGCATGCGGTGCAACGGGGGGGATCATGGATCGCACCAAAAGTTGAACAACTCCGGATGAGCCAGAGGAGCAAATACGAAACTCAATGGCGTTCAACCCTTGGTCATAAGCTACAATAATCTTCCTCCCATTCTGGCTAGTTCCTGTGCCCCATGGAGATATGGTAATTCCAATATGGCATGCAATGGCAAAAACAGCGAAATATGGCCAAAAAGGCCCGCACTCATGATTCCATATCTCCATGGCCACGGCGAGGATTCTTTCAACCAAAGATGCTATAGACACATGGGACTTAGGTCCCAATATATGCCACTTGCCAACCCTCATGGTCGCCTCTAGCTATTTTCCCCATTGGAGGGAAAGTGATACACAAATGGGGCAGAATGGCAACATACCCCAAATTGGGTGACTCACAACTCTCCCTTCGAGAGGAGAGGCCACATGAGGAAACACCCCATTCGATGCGGGTTTATGTGCCCTCTCCGAATTGCCCTTACCCTTCGTGAAGTGGCGCACGCAACCTCGCGGGCGAAATCAGGGGGAGATGGGGTTTGTGGCCATTCCGGGCAAAACGGCCAAAATTCACCCAAAAGTGGTCCCTCCAAAAATGGTATCTCCGTATCACAAGAGAAAGGAGCCTCGGGCTTTTGCATGGATGCAAACCGAAGCTTTGCTTCCCTTTTGCAACAAGGGTTGAGGTTCAAAGCATAATGGAAACATTTTTAACACCTCAATGCTTGAAGCACACTATTTATGGGAGAAAGTGCATATATCGGCGATATTGGCATGAACATATCTTTGGGTCATTGAGGAACAAAAATATGAGCAAACACGTTTGGAGTAGGCCCATAGTAGGTGCCCTCAAATATGCCCACTATGGTTAGATTGTCTCCGCCCACTCGTGTCGTTCGTGCTTGCATATGAGCGCGTGTGCATAGAGACAGTATGTCACGCGTGCTCACAAGGCGAAATTATATAAAATAGAAGACAAGGTTGTAAAAATCGACAAAGCCATCCACGATGTCCTTCGTGGTCTCTACTTTACATATTGCATTGATTCGAGGCTCAACTCCCCATAGGCTTCGAGTACGAGCCTCGGGGGTTTGGCCATTTTGGCCTAATTTTCGACCAAAACTTGCCCTCTTTCGAAAATAGAGTTCTGGTACGCATTGAATTGCGTGGAGCCATCGTTGAGTTGGCTCGAAAAACGGAAATTGCCTAGGGCTCTTGGTCTTGTGAGCATTGTGTTCGGTTATTGACGTTCATGCTCACAAGGCCACAAAGTTAGCGTCTGCGCACACAAACGACTTGGGTTTGCGAGACCCATAGGCTTCCTAAAACATCGCCATTGCCCGCTTCCCTATACAACGTGATATGCCCACGTGAAAGGAGCATGGATGAAAGGCATAGGGGGGGAATGTAGGGTTCCGTCCGAACTCATGGTCCTTGAGAAACATGAGTTCGAGCGATCGACGGAAAAGCTTGCGCGCTGATTTTCTCGAAGACGCAACGGCGAAAAATTCTGGTGAACACACCAGATGAAGGTACATTAAGTACCCTCTAGATTCAGCCCCTAAGTTCTCTTAGAACCTCACGGGTACTCGAGAAAAGTTCATCACAAAACTCGCCACAGAGAAGCCACGAAGGCGCGCAAACAGGCGACATCAGGCGGCGATTTCACGACAATTAGAAATCGCGGTAGAAATCAGGTATTTCACCGATTTCTGACTGAAAATCGCCTAAGACAATAAAATTATGGTAATTTCAAATCGATTTATTGGTTAGAAATCGGATTCCAGATTTGGCGGGTTAGAGAACAGGGATATCCCGCTGACAGCCGGTGTCAAAGGCTTCCGCACGGGTGTGACGGCTCACAGGCCTCCGGGCCATGGGCCATAGGTTCTGGGTACCGCTTCACCCCCCTCCTTAGAGCAAACCCTGGGGGGGGCTCAATAACACCCAAGCATGGCAGCGGGTACCCAGGACCATCCCCTGAAGGGGGGGGGGGTGTCACATCCTCACTTCAGGCTGATTTGCAGGTTAGGCTGCCCATTACAACTCATGGTAAAACAGGTATGACGCTGTAGTTGTTAGTGATCAGAGGTATAGTATCTAGTATCAAGTCCCGGGTCCTGGCAGCGATTGTGCGGCATCCAAAGGACCCGTTAACCCATACCAGGCGCACCGGGTGCCGGCTGCGACCGTCACTACCACAGTGGCAGTGGCATACACGGCCAACATAGGCGTCACACGACGACCGAGGTGGTCCCACAGGTCGAAAGCGACCACAAAGATCCATCAGGCTACCCCAGGCTTCCCAAGGCCGCAGTCTTTTTTTTGCTCTATGGCTCCCAGCTATCCGGGTGGGGCCTCCCGGTCCAAGGCCGCAGTCATGCATGGCTTTCGTGGTAATGGGGCGAGGGAAAAGACGGCCTTGATGCCCGATCCCTTAAAGAGGAGCTCGTTCGGCTTTACCACTCTGGACTCGCGTTGTGGATATGGACATGGTGCGCCCAAAGAAGGACCCGTGGGGACTCTCCCCCAAGGCCGCAGTCTGGGAGAGAGTCCCCACGGGTCCTTCCTTGGGCGCACCATGTCCATATCCACGACGCGAGTCCAGAGTGGTTAAGCCCCACGAGCTCCTCTTTAAGGGATCGGGCATCAAGGCTGTCTTTTCCCTCGCCCCATTACCACGAAGGCTCACACTGGGACTGACAGTGGCGGACCGCTGGGAGTGTAGTCAGGCAACTGGGCCTCCTGCCTGGCGCCATCAGGATCTCAGCACATCACAGCCACTAGGGCACACGGTATCACAGGCACTCAAACAGAAGAATCTGTATTAGGTACTGGTCCAGGCTGGACCTTATGTAAGAGAATGTACACGGCGACTCAGGGCGCATGCGTATGCCATTCGCATCCCCTCGGGGGGGGGGGGGGAAACAGTCCAGAGGCGCTGATGGGCTGATAATACGCAACATACAGATGCACATATCCTGGGGGGCAGAAAAATAAGCAATAAGCGGGGTAATAGGCGTGTAAACACACTCTGGACAGAGCGCCAAACCACGCCCCGGTTAGGATAAGGCATATGCAGGAGGGTGGACAGGAAAACGCCTGAGTTCAGGCCATATATAGTCTGCAGACGCGCGTAGACTGGTCTGGATCCCGCAAGTGCCATGGGACCAGACCACACACCAAAAAATCGCAATGCCGATGACAGCGGCATCCGTTGCGCAACGTCGTATGGGCTTCAAGGCCCTAAGAGCTCAGAAAATGTGAAGGTCAGTCGCCCTGCCTGGTTTCCCAAGGATTCAGCAGTGACAAATAGAAGTGGAAGAGAGGGGCCATCCTCCTCTGGATTCAGCAGGGGGGGGTATATGGCCACTCTGATGGCAGGTCACCGGAAGATGGAAGAGAGCAAGCAAGTAAGGGAGGATCCGTCGACCTAACAAGCGCTCAAAATGCATCTGGCGAGAGCTCAGGGCGGTGATCAGGCGCCCCTGGCTGCAATCGCCCGGGTGAGTGCTGCCAAGTCCGAGACATGGATCTTGGTTTTGTGCTTGCGGATGTAGTCCATGAAGGGGGTATTAATCCGCGGCACGAACGAGGAGACGGGTTCCCAGGTGTCTTGGGACGGCCCATAGCCTCGCCAACGAACCTTGAACTCCAGGCCTCCGGGTGCCGAGGCGTTCGGACCTTGAGCCAGGATCTTCTCGACGGTATAGTCGTCCTGCTCAGCATAGTCGTCGTCCGAATCAGCCTCATGTGCGGCGTAGTCGAGGGACACATGTTGGCCACGGAGGTCGGGTTCCCGCACACGGAGTTGACTCTCGTGGCGCTCCTGGAACTGTCCGTGACCCACCTTGATGCGGTAGGTGTCCTCACCAATCCTGCGGACCACCTCTTCGGGTGTGAACCAGGTTTTGGTGCGATGGGTGCCCATAGGGCGGGGTCTGATCACCCACAACGGGTCTCCCACCCTGAACTTTTGCGCTGCTGAGCTCGGGGCGAACTTCTGACGCTCAGCATGCTGCTTCTCGAGCTGCTGGCGGATGTCTCGCGCCGTTGCCTCTTGCCGCGCAAAGAACTCCTTGGCGTCCATGGCCATACCATCACCAGACAAGGGAAGTCCCCGACCCAGGGGGTCCCTGCTGAACAGAATCTGGTGAGGGGACAAACCACCCGGAGTGCGGGTGTCATGATGGGCCTTCAGAGCGGGCCACATCTCCTCAAACCAGTTCCGACGTGGATTGGTGATGTGAATCTTGCGCAGCTTCTCGAACAGCTGCCTTCCAGCCACTTCAGCCCCGCTGTTAGACCGGCTGAGATAGGCGACGCTCTTGGCATGACGTATTCCCATGAGGGAACACATAGCCTTGAACCAGCCACCAGTAAACTGGGGCCCTCGGTCACTGCAAATGGTGCGGAGGATGTCAAAGACGGTAAGCCAATGATGAATCATCATGACTGCCAGTTCCTTGGCAAGCAACCCCTTTTTGCGTGCCGGAACGGCTACTACGTAGCCGCTGTGGCGATCCACACAAAGGACCACACAGTCAAAGGTCTCCTTGCCTATGTGAACTTCGGGCATGGAGAAGACGTCCATGGCCACGCTCTCCATGGGTTGGTCAGGCACCGGAGTCCATTGGGCTTCCCCCTTGACGTTCTGGTTATCAGGATTGCAGGCCTCACAGACCGAGCAACCCTTTCTGACATTCTTGATGGCGGTGTAGAGACCGATCTGGTCGATCTGGAACCGGCGCTGCATGTCCAGGGCTTGCTTCTTGACCCCTGGGTGCAGCATGTGGTGGTGCCAAGCTTCACATAGCTCGAGCACTCGGGACTCTGGGACCAGCAGCTTACCATTCCGGTAGAGCTTGCCATCTTCCTCAGTCAGCCCTTTTGGCCACTTCTGCCCGTCATCAGGGTCGGTCACAGCCCTATACTCGGCCGCAAAGGCCTCAGACTTGGCGTAGTCGTCGGTCCAATCGTCCTGGAGGCAAGACTCAGGGAAGAGGTGCTTGTCGGACTCAGCTCCATCAGGGGCGAGTACTCTGACCGCTCTGCCCATCCTCGTTCCGAGGGGGGCATCCGCAGCCATGACGACGAAGCATTTAACACCCTCCTCCTCCATCAGGCTCTCCATTTCAATGATCCTCTTGGCTTCAGCGGTCTCAGCCTCATCGCCATGGGCAGAGACATCCGTCATGCCCTTGCTGGCGGGATAGGCCCACCTACTGAGACAGTCCGCCACGGTGTTGTCCTTGCCAGGAACATACACAACCGTAAGGTTGAACTTGGCCAAGGTCTCATGCCATCTTGCCCGTCGGGAGGCGGGACCAGAGGGGGTGTCCACGTGCTCCTTGTGCCACGACTGCAGACTCTGAAGGTCGGTGCAGACAGTGACGGGATGGAGGGCTATGTACCCAGCCCATTTCCTGAGAGCCATGACGATGGCATACGCCTCCTTTTCTCGGGGCGTCCACGTCCGTCTCTGGCCTTCCGCCAGGACTCGGCTCCAGAAGGCCACTGGTACGTGCCTCCCATAGTCAAGCACTTGTTCCAAAACAGCGCCAACGGCGTAGTCGGAAGCGTCGGTGTGCAGGACTAACCCTCGGTCAGGATCCACGAGGTGCAGACCCACTGCGGATAGCAGCGCCTGCTTCATCCCCTCAAAGGCACGGTCGGATTCAGCGTTCCAGACCAGAGCCTTCTTGGACCCCTTCTTGGTCTCCTCTCGGTTGCCCTTGAGCATGGTCGTCATGGGGGCTGCATACTCGGCATACATCTTGATATACCCCGAGTAGTAGTTGCAGAACCCCAAGTACGCCCGTACCTCAGAGACCGTTTTGGGCTTTTCCCAGTGCTCGATTGCAGCCACCTTGCCAGGTATGGTCTTTCGCTGCCCGTTCCCAACTACGTGGCCAGCGAAGACCACCTCGCTGACCGCAATGGTGGCCTTGTCACTGCTGCCCGTGAGTTTGTGCCAAACCAGAAGGTCCAGCACTCGAGTGACGTCTGCCTCATGTGCCTCCAGGAGCTCCTCGTAGCTCATACTGGGGTCCCCGGATGCGATGATCACGTCGTCCACGAAGGGGTCCGCACAGTCACGCACCGGCTCAAGCAGGTTCTCCATTATCCGCTGAAAAGCCGCATTGCCGTTGGTAACGCCCATGGGCATCACCTTCCAATGGAGAGGTCCAAGTGGGGTGCTCATGGCTGTGCAGGCACGGGACTCCTCGGCGAGAGGCATCTGATGATAACCATGTTTCAGGTCAATCACAGTGAAGATCCTCCGCCGGTTTTGTTTTTGCAGCATGTCCTCAATGAGGGGCAGCGTATAGCTGTCATGCTGCGTTTGGGCGTTTAGGCCGCGGTAGTCGACCACGAGCCGCCACTCTCCGGCCACCTTCTTGGGGACGACGAAGCACGGGGAGGCCCACTCGGAGTGGCACGGCTCAAGCCAGCCTCTCTCGATGATGTCCCGGAGGATCTTCCCCATGGCCTCCTTCCTCTCGCCCTCCAGGGCAAACTCCCGGTGCCGATACACACGGGGGTCCTGCTTCCGTCGTATCTTGGCCTCGCCATACGGTCCACGAACCGGTGGGGGAAACAAAGGTTTTCCGCTGAAGAAGGTATCACCATACTTCTGCTTCAGCCTGGCCCTCAATGCCCGGATCTTGGGGCAATCATCGGACTCCGCCTTGGCTTTTCCGGGCACCTGGACCACTGAGCTTACTTGAGGGGTAGCGACCCCACTCGGTTTCGGCTCAGGTGGTCTTCCCAGGTGGCCCGAAGGGCCATCTCTGGTCTTGCCTCGGAACAGGTCGCCGTAGGTGGGTGGGTTGCCGCCGATTGGCTCGTCCTGGCTGGACATGTGATTCAGCACCCTCCGTACGAAGGTATCCCCATCATAGGAACCAGAGACGATCGAGTCCACTTCCCACCAGGCTTTGTCCTGGCCCTTGCCCTCCCGCTGGCTTCCCCAGTCGTGAAAGGGCTGATCCATATACCCCTGAACCAGATCCAACTCCTCTTCCGTGAGGGGGTCTTCCGATTCTCCGATGTCAACAGGGGAAACCGCAAAGCATTGCCTCCATGGCTCCGCTATGATGCGGTTGACACACACGAAGTCCGTGGTATCGGCCTGTTCAAGGCCCCCATCCACATAGTGGAATTCCGTTGGCCATCTCTGGGGTGGCATGGGCTGTCCCTTAGCGTCCTGATAGACACTCTCTCCAGCCGGTAGGACGACCTTGTTTAAGGTCATGTTGGTCAATGAGACCACCCAACTTCGGGTGCTTTCCTCCCCGGTGCATGCCATAGGAACAACCAGCACTGCCTTGGAGCAGTCCTTGCGAATCTTCGCTACCGCCCTTGGAATGTCCCATCGGGTGCAATGGATCCACATCAAGCCCTGATGCGGACCCCAGTGCTTCTTCCACGCGGAGTCTTGGGCGCTCCCGTACTTTTCACAAACCCGAAGATGGGCGGAGGTTCCTGAAGAGAACGCATCCAGGGCCAGATCCGAAGCTCCCAGGTCCGCGACCACTCGGCTTGCCACTTCCGGCATTACGCCGTACTCCTGGTTTGCTGGCCCAGTTGTCTCAGTGCCCAGGGAGGCCACTTCGAGCTGATTGCGTTCCGGGTGGATCCATTGGCATTCCACATGGTGCTCAGGTGACGAAAGCCACGAGAGCTGGTCGTCCTGGTACAGGGTCATGGAGGCCTCGGCCGGGAGAACGCCGGAGTCCGTCTCCATCATGAAGTCGTACCCAACGATCATGTCCCAGTCCATCTCGGCCTCGTAGAAGCGACCTTGCAGGAGGATTTCCTTGCCGAGGTCCGGGCGGCTCAGCTCACGGTGGTTCACGAACTGCAGCCCAATGGCCGCTTCCTTCGTGCCTCCCACCATGTACTGGCCGTTTGCCACCTTCAGCCTGACAGGTTTCCGACTGTCGGTCAAACACTCTGGCGGAAGTAAGCCAGCCTTGACCAAGCTGACTTGAGCTCCTGTGTCGACCAACACGTTGAAGACCTTCTCCACTTCCCCGCATAAGGCACGGACCTTAAGGTGCAACTGCCGCTCACGCCCAACACGGCGCACAGTGTGCAAGCTCAGGATCTCCCGCCGTTCCAGAAGCTCAACAAGCGACTGGTGCAGGTCGTGGACAATGGGCTCAGGCTGCCCATCTGCAGCATCCAGCTGCCGTCCGGGTGATCCTCCGATACTCTCGGATAGATCTTGAAGCACATCAAATACATTCTTGGTCGCGAATGGTCGGGTGCAAGGGTTCGTGCCTTCGCTTGCCCTCACCCCGCCACCGCGACTGGGTGCCAGACCGGGCCTTCCGCCCGCGGCAATCCCTTTGTGCTTATCGTCTCCCGACTGGGATGGTGTGGCGCTTCCCAGGACACCATCCTGCGACCGCCCTAGCTGGGGCCCTTGGCTGCAGGGGCTTCGCTAAGGGGCGTCGGATGTGGTAGTAGGGGTACTCTCCTCCGCATCAACCTCGTTGACACCCTTCTTCTTTCCCCTTTTCCTACCCTTCTTGTCCTTGTCCTTGTCGTTCTCCTTGTTCTTGTCGTCCGACCTGGGGACCCAGTTCCTCTTGATCTCCTGGATCTCCTTGGCCAACTCGGTCCCCACCGACATCAGCTTGGAGAGCTCGTCCTTGTCGACCTCCACTTTGGCTTCCCGGATACCCGCGGGCGCACGCTTCTTCGACCCGTGCGCCTTCTTGTAGGCCTCTGTGTCGGCCTAGTGGATGGGGCATGTTCAGTGGTCATGGTTGAAGCCTTGCTTCCTCCCATAACACACGAAACAGCCCTGAGGGTGAGCGCGTATGAACTCTTTAAAGGACAGCGGAGGGTTGCCAATGCGGCGGGGATCCTTCTTCTCCTTCTTCTTCCAACCCTGCTGCAGGGGCCTCCAGCTTCCCCGGTTGCTCCCCACGCTCAGGTTGTTGGCGACGAAGGCACAAACGGCCATCTCGGCGGGCTCGTCGTCGTCGTCATTGTCGACGAGAGTCTCATCGCCGTCGGCTCCCGCTGGGTTCATGGCAGCTTCCCTGCCAGACCCCTCGCCAACGTAGTTGACGTCACGGTCGCCGGGCCTCAACCCGCGGGTGTGGTGGAGGTTCCGGTACTCCTTGAGCACCTCCTCTCCAACCCACTCCAGGATCTCGTCGCAGCTCATCCGCGCCGTGATGGCCTGCAGACGGATGGTCTGGCCGCTCACGTCACACTCATCAAGGCGCCACATCGCGGTCTTCTCACGACCGCCCGTGACGGTGATGAGGAGAGCGTTCTGCAGGGAGTGCCGTTTGACATCCCAGGCCACGTTCTTCCTCGTCCAAGCCACCACGTTCGTATGATACTCTTTGGGGAGCATCATCTTGACCGTGTGGTTGGACTTGGCCCTCTTGGCCTCCTCCTTGGTTGCTCTCTTGATCCATGCTTCCGGCAGCATGGAGAGCAGGCGGGCCTGCTCGTCACCCTCGTTCCAATCCTCCACGTTGCGGCGGAAGAGGGTGTATTGCCCCCGGAAGTCTCGCCAATCCCGTAGGCGGATCGCCCGTCCATCATGCTGAAGCTTGATGGACTTCCACCGCTTGGCAGCCACCTGCGGAGCGTCGAACCGCTCCTGATCGTTGAGCCACTTCTTGGCTTCCTTGAGGGTCTTGATTTTCCCCACCTTGGTCGCCACGAAGTACAGCTCTTGGAGCACTTCCGGCAGGCGGTACCTGAACCGTCTGAAGACATATTTCTCCGCATCTGCGGGATCCATGTCTTCAGTGACGGTCACCCCCCAATCGTCCAGCTTCTCCAAGAAGCGGTCGAGGTTGAGGGGGTTGCCATCGTACATGGGGGGCTTGATGTCCTTCAGGTCTTCCCACACGGCGGCATCAGCGGCCTTAGGGACCATGAACGCCGGCCGCGAGATCAACCGAGCTTCTCATCGGCCTCTCCCACGGACTCCCACGGCTGCCACTTCCATCTCCTCCCCGGTATCTGTGTGGCCACGCCGTGGTTCCTCCATGTACGCTGAACCTAGATGTTCACGCCGTACTCCTTCCATGTATGCCTCCTCATCACGGCGCTGGCGGCTGCGTTCAGCGGCCTCCCGTCGTACACCACGCGGCGGGGTAATGCCGAACTCCTCCAGGTCTTCCTCGCCCATGCCGACATCCCACTCCACGTCTCCTCTGGGGACCTCATCTCTGAGTCCACCATAACATCCGCCAGCCATTGGGATTGGCTCCAGGGCTGGTGCGGGGCGTCAGGGGCGTACCGGTGTCCGCGGTGGAGCACGGCGGTTGTGGTACTCCGTGCCGAGCCACTCATCACGCCAATCATCACTGCCACTGCCGGGCGGCACGCGCTCGTTGCGGCGGCCCGCGCTGTGGTGAGAGGGGGCGCTGAGAGAGGGGGCACTGGCGCTGGGGCGACTCCTGGGAGCTCCGCCGGGGGCTGGGGTCTGCCCGGACCTGGTCCGGGTCCCCAGCCGTCGTCCGACGAGCCAGACTCCAGGGGTGGGTTGTCGCTGCAGACGCTCCCACGGCCTTCCAGCACGTCCAACCTCTGCTGCAGGCCGCTGATGACCTTGTTCAGCTGCCTGGTCTCGCCCCTGGCCATGTCCAGCTCCCTCCGGGTGGCAGTGGCAACCTTGGCGCTCTTTACCATCTCGATCTTGGCGATGTCCAGCTCCCTCTGTGCGCCCGCGGCGACCCTGGCGATGCGAGTCATCTCGCCCTTGCCCGTGTCTACCTCGCGCTCGAGGGACTGGACCCTTCTGCGGAGGTGGACAATCCACCGCCAGGTGGCATCCGGGTCGCCGTTCCCTGGTGGGTAGTGGGGGTCCCCAGGGGGCCCTCCAGGAGGGCCTCCGCCGGGTCCGCCCGGTCCAGGGGGTCCTCCCCCGCCCGGTGGTCCGCCTCCAGGGGGTCCACTTGGTGGGCGTCCTCCAGGGGGTCCTGATGGTCCTCCGCCAGGGGGTCCCGGTGGGTCCCCGCTGGGTCGCCTCGGTGGGTCCGAGGATGGGGGCTTCTTCGTGTAGTTGAAGTCCCTGTCATCATCTTCGTCCATGTCGCCCCACCTGGGCGTCTTGGTCCCGCACGCGGAAGGCTCCGAGCTCCGGTAGGGAGGAGGGAGATCCTCACTCTCACCCTTCGGCTCCATGGGGACGTCTCCGCCTCCTCTGCCAGCCACTCCTCGGCGATGTCGGCGGCCTCGTTAATCCCCGTCGCTGGCGGTGAAGAAGGGGTCGGAGTCGTGGGGGTGTCCACCCGCTGGCCTCCGTGACCTCTCGGGGGTCTTCCCCTTACCCTTCCTTCGTCGGTAGGCAGTGGGGCGACTGCTCCCACTGCTGCCCGTGTCGACCTCCTCCGGATCCAGCGCCATCCTGGAGGAGGCGTCCCCTTCGAAAAGCTTTCGAAGGGTCTCCACTCGGGATCCTCCCGGGGGAGTCTCGCGGCGGAGCTTGGCCTCCGCCTCCGCCATTGCGGCGGCCGTGGCTGCGGCAGCTCGCCCTTCGGCCTCCTCCCTGGCACGAGCCGCCTCGGCTTCTCGGGCCTGCTGCAGCCGAGCCTTCTCCGCTTCCAGCGCCGCCAGCTCCGCCTCCGTCTTGGCCCTCCCCTCAGCGACCTTCCGTCGCGCGGCCTCGATGGCGTCCCTCCTGGCGGCGTCCGGCTGGGCCTTAGCCGTTGCCTCGGCGTGGGCCCTTTCCTCCGCCTCCTTCTTTGCCCTCTCTTGGGGGAGCGCCTCTTCCAGCGCCTTCACCTCGGCCTCCTTGCAGGCAATGGCCTCCTAGGTCAGGCGGGCTTCCTCAGCGGCTGCCGCCACCTCACCCTTGACCTGGGCAGTCGCTGCCTCATGAGCGGCTGCGGCGGTGAGTCCCGCCGCAATGGCCGCCACAGTTGAGGCGTGGATGGCCATGCCATGCTCCCACTCCGCAGCCTCCTGCTGGGCAATGCCGACGGCGCCCTCCATGGCAGCGTTCTGCTGCGTGGCCCGTTGTTGGGCAACCCGAAGGTTGCAGGGCACCCCACAGGCGCGCTCACAGGCGCGCGCCACGTCCCCTTGGTCGGGAGCGACGCTGCTGCTGGAGCTGGCCTGGTCGGCCGGCATCCCCCCCCGGTGGGCCGACTCCACGTCGCTGCTGGGGCCTGACTTCCTCAGGTGCAGCTGACGGGGCTTGGCGTTGGCATGCTTGGCGACTGGAACGAAGTCGCCAAGGGTGGTGTGGCCGGGGTGGTGACCGCCACTGGCCCGTTGGGGACTGGGGGCTGGGGTTCCGCCCTTGGCGCCTTTGGTGGCTTCGGCGGCCAGGGATTCCTGGTACTCCCGCCACTTCGGGTCCCGCTTCTTGTCCCCGGCGGACTGCTTCTCCTTCCCCGGAGACGCGCTGCTGCTGCTTCCCTGCAGCGTGCGCTCGGTCCCCGGCTCCGGGAACTTCCTTTGGATCATGTCCCACATGGAGACGTTCATCGTGGCGCCCAACGGGTGCTCGTTGGAGTTCTCGTCCTCCTCAATCCCGTCAGGGCGCACCCCTTCGCCGGGCCTGTCTGGGCGGGTCCAGATCCTCCAGCGCTTCTGACGGAAGCGGAAGGCGTATCCTTCCACCCGCAGCCAGTCCTCCACTGACTGCAGGCGGTCGGGGCCCATGTCCTCGCGGAGCTCGAAGCTCCCGGGCATGCCGCCTTCGCACTGGGGGTGGCTGTGGCGGTAGTGCTGGTCCGACACCAACCCACGCAGTAGGCGCACCGCATGGGGGTGGGGCCGCGGCCACGTCTTACCCGCTTCTTGCCAGTTTACCATGGCAGCGGGGGGCGTACTTGATCTTGAGGTCCTTGGTGGTGGTTGTTGAAGCGGTTGCTCCGGTGTGGTTGTGGATGTGGGTGACGCGGCTGGTGAAGCTGGGTGTGCGGCCTTGCTGGTCGGCCGATGGGACTCGCTGATGAGGGAGTCCTGGTCTGTCCACCTCCCTTACGGTCGCGGCGCTTCCGTGGTCGCTCAGGGCGATGCTCTGGGCGGCGCTGCGGGCTCCGTAATGGTCTTGGAGTCCTCGGGGTTGGGGTGCTGCTCGTACCCCTCGAAGGCCCCGAGTGGCACGCGAGGGCTGGGTAACCCCGCGGCGGTGAAACGCTTTTGACGCGTTCCCGTGGGGGGCCTGGCCACGGGACGCTGCGGGTGACACACACAAGCAAGCAGGCAGGCAAAGCACTGGGCTCACAGGGGCATCATTACGCTCGTGTCATGTGACAAAGCTTTTCAGGATCCTTGCCACTCAGCAACCAGCGAAGAAAAGTATGTACAGCAACACATCAGGATATGTACACATGGGGTTAAGACTGGACTGGGGTAAGTGCATCACACGACAATAGACACTCAGTCCCAACTCATATCCCAAACCCAGGTCCGACCCTCTCAGTGGCTGGTGGGGGCGGGGGCTCAAACACAACCCATGCCCTGCTGAGTCCGGACCCTGAAACCCTGCCAATAGGGGAGGTGTCGCGCCCAGCCACAGGCGAGTTCCTGGGAACGAACAGGCCCCAAGGTCAACCGATGATGGCTTCCTCTGCTCCCTCAACGACAAGTCCCAACTCTCCTCTGAGCTGGGGATAAAGCCCCGTGATTATCTCCTAGGAGTTGGTAGCTGAAAATGGGCTGTTTCGGCCCAAACTGATATTAGCTCAAAAATCTCCAAAATTGACCCCATTGTCCGGACCCGCCAGAGGTAGGGACGAGGCAACTGACCCTATGCCCTTCGCATACGAGCTTTGTGGAGCCCTCACCCAACCTGGTTCCCTCTGAGGTCCCCGCATCAGGGCACCAGGGGTTCGTCAAGTGGGGTCATAATTGCCAAACTGGCAAAATCGGCCGTCTCGGGCGACCGGCCAGGGTAGGAAATCTTGGCGATTTTGACGCGCCAAGCCTTGATTCACAATCCTTGATATCCCCTCTGGTCCCATGCCCTGGGTTATGGCTTGCTGTCACACTGGCTGCTTGCTTTTCATCGAGGAGATGAACACGGGGATGGGGCAGAAAGCAGCATGCGGTGCAACGGGGGGGATTATGGATCACACCAAAAGTTGAATTACTCCGGATGAGCTGGAGGAGCAAATACGAAACTCAATGGCGTTCAACCCTTCGTCATAACCTACAATGATCATCCTTCATTTCTGGCTAGATTCTGTGCCCCATGGAGATATGGTAATTCCCATATGGCATACAATGGCAAAAACAGCGAAATATGGCCAAAATGGCCCGCACTCATGATTCCATATCTCCATGGCCACGGCGAGGATTCTTTCAACCAAAGATGCTATAGACACATGGGACTTAGGTCCCAATATATGCCACTTGCCAACCCTCATGGTTGCCTCTAGCTATTTTCCCCATTGGAAGGAAGGTGATACCCAAATGGGGCAGAATGGCAACATACCCCAAATTGGGTGACTCACAACTCTCCCTTCGAGACCAGAGGCCACATGAGGAAACACCCCATTCGATGCGGGTTTATGTGCCCTCTCCGAATTGCCCTTACCCTTGGTCAAGTGGCGCACGCAACCTCGGGGGCAAAATCAGGGGGAGATGTGGTTTGTGGCCATTCCGGGCAAAACGGCCAAAATTCACCCAAAAGTGGTCCCTCCAAAAATGGTATCTCCGTATCACAAGAGAAAGGAGCCTCGGGCTTTTGCATGGATGCCAAAGGAAGCTTTGCTTCCCTTTTGCAACAAGGGTTGAGGTTCAAAGCATAATGGAAACATTTTTAACACCTCAATCCTTGAAGCACACTATTTATGGGAGAAAGTGCATATATCGGCGATATTGGCATGAACATATCTTTGGGTCATTGAGGAACAAAAATATGAGCAAACACTTTTGGAGTAGGCCCATAGTAGGTGCCCTCAAATATGCCCACTATGGTTAGATTGTCTCCGCCCACTCGTGTTGTTAGTGCTTGCGTATGAGCGCGTGTGCATAGAGACAGTATGGCACGCGTGCTCACAAGGCAAAATTATATAAAATAGAAGACAAGGTTGTAAAAATCAACCAAGCCATCCACGATGTCCTTCGTGGTCTCTACTTTACATATTGCATTGGTTCGAGGCTCAACTCCCCATAGACTTCGAGTACGAGCCTCGGGGGTTTGGCCACTTTGGCCTAATTTTCGACCAAAACTTGCCCTCTTTCGAAAATAGAGTTTTGGTACGCATTGAATTGCGTGGAGCCATCGTTGAGTTGGCTCGAAAAGCGAAAATGGCCTAGGGCTCTTGTTCTTGTGAGCATTTTGTTCTCTCTTTACCGTTCATGCTCACAAGGCCACAAAGTTAGCGTTTGCGCAGGCAAACGACTTGGGTTTGCGAGACCCATAGGCTGCCTAAAACATCGCCATTGCCCGCTTCCCTATACAAAGTGATATGCCCACGTGAAAGGGGCCTGGATGGAAGGCATAGGGGGGCAATGTAGGGTTCCGTCCAAACTCATGGTCCTTGAGAACCAAGAGTTCGAGCGATCGACGGAAAAGCTTGCGCGCTGATTTTCTCGAAGACGCAACGGCGAAAAAATCTGGTGAACACACCAGATGAAAAAACATCAAATACCCTCCAGATTCAGCCCTTAAGTTCTCTTAGAACCTCACAGGTACTCGAGAAAAGTTCATCACAAAACTCGCCACGGAGAAGCGACGAAGGCGCGCAAACAGGCGACATCAGGCGGCGATTTCACGACAATTAGAAATCGCGGTAGAAATCAGGTATTTCACCGATTTCTGACTGAAAATCGCCTAAGACAATAAAATCATGGTAATTCTAAATCGATTTATTGGTTAGAAATCGGATTCCAGATTTCGCGCGTTAGAGAACAGGGATATCCCGCTGACAGCCGGTGTCAACGGCTTCCGCACGGGTGTGACGGCTCACAGGCCTCCGGGCCATGGGCCATAGGTTCTGGGTACCGCTTCACTCCGACCCTGTCATTTCCCTGCTTGTGTGGTTGAGGTTAGGGAGGGTATGCCTGTTTTTCTTTTTCAGGTTTCCTTTTGCCGTAGATTGTTTTCCCACCACCTTACCAAGGTCCGAACCCCAAAAAAGTCAAAATAGGAGGTATGTTACTCCGTTCCTTAGTTAGTTCCGGTGGAGGGTGGATGGGGCACCGCTCCCCCAGGCGCCCCCTTGACACCTATCTACCGGCCCATCCATTTCAATTGCCATCCTATCAATTTCACAGCCCCTTTCCCCCATCAATTTCATACCCCCCCCCCTCCCATCCATTTCTTAGCCCCCCCCACATCCATTTCAAAGCCCCCCCTATCAATTTCATAGCCCCCTCCCCTCCATTTCATAGCCCCCCCCCACATCCATTTCATAGCCCCCCCCTATCAATTTCATAGCCCCTCCTCTTCATTTCATAGCCCCTCCTGCCTCAATTTCATAGCCTCCTCCAATCAATTTCATAGCCCCCCCCATCAATTTCATAGCCCCCCCCCCATCAATTTCATAAGCCCCCCCATCAATTTCATAGCCCCCCCCCTTATCAATTTCATAGCATCCCCCCCATCAATTTCATAGCCCCCCCCCCCATCAATTTCATAGCCCTACCCCCCATCAATTTCACAGCCCTACCCCCCATCAATTTCATCGCCCCCCCCCATCGATTTCATAGCCCCCTGCCCTATCAATTTTATAACCCCCCCTTTATCAATTTCATACCCCCTCCACCATCAATTTCATAGCCCCCCCCCCTATCAATTTCATAGCCCCCCCCCTCAATTTCATAGCCCCCCCCCATCAATTTCATAGCCGTACCCCCCATCAATTTCACAGCCCTACCCCCCATCAATTTCATCGCCCCCCCTCCATCGATTTCATAGCCCCCTGCCCTATCAATTTCATAACTCCCCCTTTATCAATTTCATAGCCCCTCCACCATCAATTTCATAGCCCCGATCCCTTCCATTTAATAGCCCCCCCATCAATTTCATATGCCCCCCTATCAATTTCATACCCCCGCCCCCATCCAATACATAGCCACCCCCTATTAATTTCATAGCCCCCCCCCCATCAATTTCATAGCCCCACCCCCATAAATTTCATAGCCCCAACCCCATCAATTTCATTGGTTTCCCCCATTCAATGTCATAGCCCCCCCCCCCCAATCGATTTTATACCCCCCCCCTTGACTTCATAGCCCCCCCCTATTGATTCATAGAGGGGTGTAGACCCCTGTTAGGTATTGGCGCGTGGGCACGCGCTGATTCCTAGAGGGGTCTTTTTTGGGGGGTCTAGACCCCCCCAAAAAACTGACGCATGGGCATGGGTCAAATATTTGACGGACATGCATCTGTCAAATATTTTGGGGGTGTAGACCCCGGAATATTTGACGGATGTATGTCCGTGAAATATTTTGGGGGTGTAGACCCCCCAGATAACTGACGCATGGGCATGCGTCAAATATTTGACGGACATGCATCCGTCAAATATTTGGGGGTGTAGACCCCACAAATATTTGACGGACATGCATCCGTCAAATATTTGTACACCCCCAAAGTATTTGACGGATGCATGTCAGTCAGGTTTTTGGGGGATCTACACCCCCAAAATATCTGACGGATGCATGTCCGTCAAATATTTGACGCATGCCCATGCGTCAGTTGTCTGGGGGGTCTACACCCCCAAAATATTTGACGGACATGCATCCGTCAAATATTTGGGGGGTCTACACCCCCTAAATATTTGACGGATGCATGTCCGTCAAATATTTGACGTATGCCCATGCGTCAGTTTTCTGGGGGGTCTACACCCCCAAAGTATTTGACGGATGCATGTCAGTCAAATATTTTGGGGGGTCTACACCCCCAAAATATTTGACGGATGTATGTCCGTCAATCATTTGACGCATGCCCATGCGTCAGTTGTCTGGGGGGTCTACGCCGCCGAAATATTTGACGGATGCATGTCTGTCAAATATTTGGGGGGTCTACACCCCCAAAACCCTTCACGGACATACATCCGTCAAATATTTTGCTGGTCTACACTGCCGAAATATTTGACCGATGCATGTCCGTCAAATGTTTGACGCATGCCCATGCGTCAGTTGTCTGGGGGTCTACACCCCCAAAGTATTTGACGGATGCATGTCGGTCAAATATTTGGGGGGTCTACACCCCCCAAATATTTGACGGACATACATCCGTCAAATATTTGGGGGGTTTACACCCCCAAAATGTTTGATGGATGCATGTCCGTCAAATGTTTGACGCATCCCCATGCGTAAGTTATGTGGGGATGTGGACCCCCGAAGTAATTGACGGATGCATGTCTGTCAAATATTTGGGGGGTCTACACTCCGAAAACATTTCACGGACATACATCCGTCAAATATTTGGGGGGTCTACACCCCCAAAATATATGCCGGATGCATGTCCGTCAAATATTTGACGCATGCCCATGCTTCAGATATCTGGGGGGTCGACACCCCCGAAATATTTGACGGATGCATGTCGGTCAAATATTTGACGCATGCCAATGCGTCAGTTGTCTGGGGGGTCTACACTCCCAAAATATTTCACGGACATACATCCGTCAAATATTTGGGGGGTCCACACCCCCTAAATTTTTGACGGATGCATGTCCGTCAAATATTTGACGCATGCCCATGCGTCAGTTGTCTGGGGGGTCTAGACCCCCAAAATATTTGACCGACATACATCCGTCAAATATTTGGGGGGTCTACACCCCCTAAATATTTGACAGATGCATGTCCGTCAAATATTTGACGCATGCCCATGCGTCAGTAATCTGGGGGGTCTACACCCCCAAAGTATTTGACGGATGCATGTCAGTCAAATATTTGGGGGGTCTACACCCCCAAAATATTTGACGGACATACATCTGTCAAATATTTGGGGGGTCTACACCCCCAAAATATTTGACGGACATGCATCCGTCAATTTTTTGGGGGGTCTACACCCCCTAAATATTTGACGGATGTATGTCCGTCAATCATTTGACGCATGCCCATGCGTCAGTTGTCTGGGGGGTCTACACCGCCAAAATATTTGACGGATGCATGTCTGTCAAATATTTGGGGGGTCTACACCCCCAAAACATTTCACGGACATACATCCGTCAAATATTTTGCTGGTCTACACCCCCGAAATATTTGACCGATGCATGTCCGTCAAATGTTTGACGCATGCCCATGCGTCAGTTGTCTGGGGGTCTACACCCCCAAAGTATTTGACGGATGCATGTCGGTCAAATAATTGGGGGGTCTACACCCCCCAAATATTTGAAGGACATACATCCGTCAAATATTTGGGGGGTTTACACCCCCAAAATGTTTGATGGATGCATGTCCGTCAAATGTTTGACGCATCCCCATGCGTAAGTTATGTGGGGATGTAGACCCCCGAAGTATTTGACGGATGCATATCTGTCAAATATTTGGGGGGTCTACACTCCGAAAACATTTCACGGACATACATCCGTCAAATATTTGGGGGGTCTACACCCCCAAAATATATGCCGGATGCATGTCCGTCAAATATTTGACGCATGCCCATGCTTCAGATATCTGGGGGGTCGACAGCCCCGAAATATTTGACGGATGCATGTCGGTCAAATATTTGACGCATGCCCATGCGTCAGTTGTCTGGGGGGTCTACACTCCCAAAATATTTCACGGACATACATCCGTCAAATTTTTGGGGGGTCTACACCCCCTAAATATTTGACGGATGCATGTCCGTCAAATATTTGACGCATGCCCATGCGTCAGTTGTCTGGGGGGTCTACACCCCCAAAATATTTGACCGACATACATCCGTCAAATATTTTGGGGGGTTTACACCCCCGAAATATTTTACGGAGGCATGTCCGTCAAATATTTGACGCATCCCCATGCGTAAGTCATCTGGGGGGTGTAGACCCCCAAAATATTTGACGGACATGCATTTGTCAAATATTTGGGGGGTCTGCACCCCCTAAATATTTGATGGATGCATGTCCGTCAAATATTTGACGCATGCCCATGCGTCAGTTGTCTGGGGGGTCTACACCCCCAAAGTATTTGACGGATGCATGTCCGTGAAATATTTGGGGGGGCTATACCCCCAAAAAAATTGACGGACATACATCCCTCAAAGGTTTAGGGGGTCTACATCCCCGAAATATTCGACGGATGCATGTCCGTCAAATATTTGACGCATGCCCATGCCTCAGCTATCTGGGGGGTCGACACCCCCAAAATATTTGACGGATGCATGTCCGTCAAATATTTGGGGGGTCTACACCCCCTAAATATTTGACGGATGCCTGTCCGTCGAATATTTGACGCATGCCCATGCGTCAGTTATCTAGGGGGTCTACAACCCGAAAACATTTGACCGACATACATCAGTCAAACATTTGGGGGGTCTACACTCCCTAAATATTTGACGGATGTATGTCCGTCAAATATTTGACGCATGCCGCATGCCTATGGGGACCTTTGGGCACCTTTGGGGACCTGTGGGCACCTTTGGGGACCTATGGGGATGGGGGCCCATGGGGACCTTTTGGGACCTATGGGCACATTTGGGGACCTCTGGGGGTCTATGGGGGCCTATGGGGGCCTGTGGGGGCCTACGAGGACCTTTGGGGACCTATGGGCACCTTTGGGGACCTATGGGGGCCTATGGGGACCTTTGGGGACCTATGGGGACGTTCGGGGACCTATAGAGACCTATGGGGACCTATGGGGAACTATGGGGGCCTATGGGGGCCTATGAGGGTCTACGGGGACCTTTGGGGACCTATGGGGACCTTTGGGCACCTTTGGGGACCTATGGGCACCTTTGGGGACCCATGGGGGACTTTGGGGGCCTATGGGGGCCTATGGGGGCCTATGGGGGCCTTTGGGGGCCTATGGCGGCCTATGGGGACCTTTGGGGACCTATGGGCACCTTCAGGGACCTGGAGGGGCCTATGGGGAACTTTTGGGAGCCTATGGGGGCCTATGGGGGTCTACGGGGACCTTCAGGGACCTATGGGGACCTTTGGGCACCTTTGTGGACCTATGGGGGCCTATGGGGACCTATGGGGACCTATGGGGGCCTACGGGGAGCTTTGGGGGCTTGTCGGTGTCTATGGGGGCCTATGGGGGCCTATGGGGACCTATGGGGGCCTATGGGGGCCTATGGGGGTCTATGGGGACCTATGGCTGCCTCTGGGGACCTATGGGGAGCTTTGGGGGCTTGTCGGTACCTATGGGGGCCTATGGGGACCTATGGGGGCCTATGGGGGCCTATGGGGGCCTATGGGGGTCTACGGGGACCTTTGGGGACCTATGGGGACCTTTGGGCACTTTTGGGGACCTATGGGCACCTTTGGGGACCCATGGGGGACTTTGGGGGCCTATGGGGGCCTATGGGGGCCTATGGGGGCCTTTGGGGGCCTATGGCGGCCTATGGGGACCTTTGGGGACCTATGGGCACCTTCAGGGACCTGGGGGGGCCTATGGGGAACTTTTGGGAGCCTATGGGGGCCTATGGGGGTCTACGGGGACCTTCAGGGACCTATGGGGACCTTTGGGCACCTTTGTGGACCTATGGGGGCCTATGGGGACCTATGGGGACCTATGGGGGCCTACGGGGAGCTTTGGGGGCTTGTCGGTGTCTATGGGGGCCTATGGGGGCCTATGGGGACCTATGGGGGCCTATGGGGGCCTATGGGGGTCTATGGGGACCTATGGTTGCCTCTGGGGACCTATGGGGAGCTTTGGGGGCTTGTCGGTACCTATTGGGGCCTATGGGGATCTATGGGGGCCTATGGGGGCCTATGGGGGCCTATGGGGGCCTTTGGGGGTCTATGGGGACCTCTGGGGTACTATGGGGGATTCTGCCGACCTATGCGGGCCTAAAGGAATCTTTGGGGGCCTATCAGGGCCTATGGGGGCCTTTGGGGGCCTATGGGGGCCTATGGGGCCCTATGGGGGCCTATGGGGGCCTATGGGGGTCTTTGGGGACCTATGGGGGGCTATGGGGACCTATGGGGATCTCTGGGGGCTTTTGGGGACCTTTGGGCACCTTTGGGGACCTTTGGGTGCCTATGGGTGCCTATGGGGGTCTATGGGGACCTATGGGGATCTATTGGGGCTTCCGCGGACCTATGGGGGCCTATGGGGACCTTTGGGGGCCTATCCGGGCCTATGGGGGCCTATGGGGGCCTATGGGGGCCTATGGGGACCTATGGGGGCCTATGGGGGCCTATGGGGGTCTTTGGGGACCTATGGGGGCCTATGGGGACCTATGGGGGCCTATGAGGGCCCATGGGGGCCTTTGGGGGCCTATGGGGGCCTATGGGGGTCTATGGGGACCAATGGGGATCTATGGGGGCTTCTGCGGACCTTTGGGGGCCTGTCGGGACCTTTAGGGGCCTATCCGGGCCTATGGGGGCCTACCGGGGCCTATGGGGGCCTATGGGGACCTTTGGGGACCTATGGTGACCTTTGGGGACCTATGGGGGTCTATGGCGACCTATGGGGACCTATGGGGGCGTATGGGGGCCTATGGGGGTCTACGGGGACCTTTGGGGACCTATGGGGACCTTTGGGCACCTTTGTGGACCTATGGGGGCCTATGGGGACCTATGGGGACCTATGGGGGCCTACGGGGACCTTTTGGGGCCTATGGGCGTCTTTGGGGGCCTATGGGGGCCTATGGGGACCTATGGGGGCCTATGGGGGCCTATGGGGGTCTATGGGGACCTATGGTTGCCTCTGGGGACCTATGGGGAGCTTTGGGGGCTTGTCGGTACCTATGGGGGCCTATGGGGACCTATGGGGGCCTATGGGGGCCTATGGGGGCCTATGGGGGCCTTTGGGGGTCTACGGGGACCTCTGGGGTACTATGGGGGATTCTGCGGACCTATGGGGGCCTAAAGGAGCCTTTGGGGGCCTATCAGGGCCTATGGGGGCCTTTGGGGGCCTATGGGGGCCTATGGGGCCCTATGGGGGCCTATGGGGGCCTATGGGGGTCTTTGGGGACCTATGGGGGGCTATGGGGACCTATGGGGATCTCTGGGGGCTTGTGGGGACCTTTGGGCACCTTTGGGGACCTTTGGGTGCCTATGGGGGCCCATGGGGGCCTATGGGGCCCCTGGGGGCCTATGGGTGCCTATGGGGGTCTATGGGGACCTATGGGGATCTCTTCGGGCTTCCGCGGACCTATGGGCGCCTATGGGGACCTTTCGGGGCCTATCCGGGCCTATGGGGGCCTATGGGGGCCTATGGGGGCCTATGGGGACCTATGGGGGCCTATGGGGGCCTATGGGGGTCTTTGGGGACCTATGGGGGCCTATGGGGACCTATGGGGGCCTATGAGGGCCCATGGGGGCCTTTGGGGGCCTATGGGGGCCTATGGGGGTCTATGGGGACCAATGGGGATCTATGGGGGCTTCTGCGGACCTTTGGGGGCCTGTCGGGACCTTTGGGGGCCTATCCGGGCCTATGGGGGCCTACCGGGGCCTATGGGGGCCTATGGGGACCTTTGGGGACCTATGGTGACCTTTGGGCACCTTTGTGGACCTATGGGGACCTATGGGGGCCTATGAGGGCCCATGGGGGCCTTTGGGGGCCTATGGGGGCCTATGGGGGTCTATGGGGACCAATGGGGATCTATGGGGGCTTCTGCGGACCTTTGGGGGCCTGTCGGGACCTTTGGGGGCCTATCCGGGCCTATGGGGGCCTACCGGGGCCTATGGGGGCCTATGGGGACCTTTGGGGACCTATGGTGACCTTTGGGGACCTATGGGGGTCTATGGCGACCTATGGGGACCTATGGGGGCCTATGGGGGCCTATGGGGGTCTACGGGGACCTTTGGGGACCTATGGGGACCTTTGGGCACCTTTGGGGACCTATGGGCACCTTTGGGGACCTATGGGCACCTATGGGGATGGGGGCCGATGGGGACTCATCGGCATCTAGGGGGACCTATGGGGGCCTGTGGGGGCCTATGGCGGCCTATGGGGGCCTATGAGGGTCTACGGGGACCTTTGGGGACCTATGGGGACCTTTGGGCACCTTTGGTGACCTATGGGCACCTTTGGGGACCTATGGGGGCCTTTGGGGGCCTATGGGGGCCTATGGGGGCCTATGGGGGCCTATGGGGGCCTATGGGGGTCTATGGGGACCTATGGGGATCTATGGGGGCTTCTGCGGACCTATGGGGGCCTATGGGGACCTTTTGGGGGCCTATGGGGGCCTACGGGGGCCTTTGGGGGCCTATGGCGGCCTATGGGGACCTTTGGGGACCTATGGGCACCTTCAGGGACCTAGGGGGGCCTATGGGGAACTTTTGGGAGCCTATGGGGGCCTATGGGGGTCTACGGGGACCTTCAGGGATCTATGGGGACCTTTGGGCACCTTTGGGGACCTATGGGGGCCTATGGGGACCTATGGGGACCTATGGGGGCCTACGGGGACCTTTGGGGGCCTATGGGCGTCTATGGGGGCCTATGGGGGCCTATGGGGACCTATGGAGGCCTATGGGGGCCTATGGGGGTCTATTGGGACCTATGGTTGCCTCTGGGGACCTCTGCAGAGCTTTGAGGGCTTGTCGGTACCTATGGGGGCCTATGGGGACCTATGGGGGCCTATGGGGGCCTATGGGGGCCTATGGGGGCCTATGGGGGCCTATGGGGGCCTATGGGGGTCTATGGTGACCTATGGGGATCTATGGGGGCTTCTGCGGACCGATGGGGGCCTATTGGGACCTTTTGGGAGCCTATTGGGGCCCACGGGGGCCTTTGGGGGCCTATGGCGGCCTATGGGCACCTTCAGGGACCTAGAGGGGCCTATGGGGAACTTTTGGGAGCCTATGGGGGCCTATGGGGGTCTACGGGGACCTTCAGGGATCTATGGGGACCTTTGGGCACCTTTGGGGACCTATGGGGGCCTATGGGGACCTATGGGGACCTATGGGGGCCTACGGGGACCTTTGGGGGCCTATGGGCGTCTATGGGGGCCTATGGGGGCCTATGGGGACCTATGGAGGCCTATGAGGGCCTTTGGGGGTCTATGGGGACCTATGGTTGCCTCTGGGGACCTCTGGGGAGCTTTGGGGGCTTGTCGGTACCTATGGGGGCCTATGGGGACCTATGGGGGCCTATGGGGGCCTATGGGGGCCTATGGGGGCCTTTGGGGGTCTATGGGGACCTATGGGGATCTATGGGGGATTCTGCGGACCTATGGGGGCCTAAAGGAGCCTTTGGGGGCCTATCAGGGCCTATGGGGGCCTTTGGGGGCCTATGGGGGCCTATGGGGCCCTATGGGGGCCTATGGGGGCCTATGGGGGTCTTTGGGGACCTTTGGGGGGCTATGGGGACCTATGGGGATCTCTGGGGGCTTGTGGGGACCTTTGGGCACCTTTGGGGACCTTTGGGTGCCTATGGGGGCCCATGGGGGCCTATGGGGGCCTATGGGGGCCTATGGGTGCCTATGGGGGTCTATGGGGACCTATGGGGATCTATTGGGGCTTCCGCGGACCTATGGGCGCCTATGGGGACCTTTGGGGGCCTTTCCGGGCCTATGGGGGCCTATGGGGGCCTATGGGGGCCTATGGGGACCTATGGGGGCCTATGGGGGCCTATGGGGGTCTTTGGGGACCTATGGGGGCCTATGGGGACCTATGGGGGCCTATGAGGGCCCATGGGGGCCTATGGGGGGCTATGGGGGCCTATGGGGGTCTATGGGGACCAATGGGGATCTATGGGGGCTTCTGCGGAACTTTGGGGGCCTGTCGGGACCTTTGGGGGCCTATCTGGGCCTATGGGGGCCTATGGGGGCCTATGGGGACCTTTGGGGACCTGTGGCGACCTTTGGGGACCTATGGGGGTCTATGGCGACCTATGGGGACCTATGGGGGCCTATGGGGGCCTATGGGGGTCTACGGGGACCTTTGGGGACCTATGGGGACCTTTGGGCACCTTTGGGGACCTATGGGCACCTTTGGGGACCTATGGGCACCTATGGGGATGGGGGCCGATGGGGACTCATCGGCATCTAGGGGGACCTATGGGGGCTTATGGGGGCCTATGGCGGCCTATTGGAGCCTATGGGGGCCTATGGGGACCTTTGAGGGCCTTTGGGGGCCTATGGGGGCCTATGGGGACATTTTGGGACCTATGGGCACCTTTGGGGACCTACGGGGGCCTATGGGGACTTTATCGGGACCTTTGGGGACCTTTGGGCACCTTTGGGGACCTATGGAGACCTATGGGGACCTATGGGGACCTATGGGGGCCTTTGGGGGCCTATGGGGGTCTGCGGGGACCTTTGGTGACCTTCGGGCACTCTTGGGGACCTATGGGCACCTTTGGGGACCTATGGGCACCTATGGGCATGGGGGCCGATGGGGACTCATCGGCAACTAGGGGGACCTATGGAGGCCTATGGGGGCCTATGAGGGCCTATGGCGGCCTATGGGGGCCTATGGGGACCTTTGGGGGTCTTTGGGGACCTATTGGGGCCTATGGGGGCCTATGGGCACCTTTGGGGGCCTATGGGGGCCTATTGGGGCCTATGGCGACCTATGGGGGCTTGTGGAGGCCCATGGGGGCCTGTGGGGACCTCTGGGCACCTTTGGGGACCTATGGGGACCTATGGTGGCCGATGGGGACTCATTGGCATCTAGCGGGACCTTTGGGGACCTATGGGCACCTTTGGGGACCCATGGGCACCTTTGCGGGCCTATGGGGGCCTATGGGGGCCAATGGGGGCCTATTGGCACCTTAAGGGACCTATGGGCACCTTTGGGGGCTTTTGGGGGCCTATGGGGGCTAATGAGCACCTTTTGTTTTTTGCCACTTTCCCTGCTCACAAAATTTCCCCATTTTTTCACATTTTGGTGTTCAAAGTCTTTTTTGCTGCTGTACTGCCATGTTTCTGATTGCCCAAGGTGGTTCCCCAATGATATTTCAATTGTGTCCTCCCCTTTTTTTTTTTTCATTTGGGGGGAGGTTGATTTAGATTTAGGCATAATTTCTCCCAATTTCCTCTAGGCATTGGGACCCTAGACCCACCTCCAGTAGATAAGAATATCAGACATCTTGTTGGACAGACCGCACACACAACATCCCTTATCAGACATCAGACATCACACTTTATACACATGGCTGTCCCATACGTCCTTGCTTCAGTGGCCATGAGCTGCGGGTAGGCTTAGCGTAGCATAGCTTGTTCGCCACCAACTTCCTCTCGGAGTCCACATACTCCCTTAGCCTGGATCGAGGGTCCAGCTCTTCGTCCACGGGGTCTTCCACCCTCATGGAGAATAGGGGTTTCAGTGGGGTGACGTACTCGGCGTTCTCCACTTCCTCCATACAGGTCTGCACGAAGAAGGCGTCGTGCTCAGTTTTGTCATCTGAGTGGATAGAGGTAGGTACCTCGGATAGTCCACACTCAGAGACTCCATCAAGAACAGGTACATGGCAGGGAGACTCGGGGGCGTTGGTGTTAGTCACGACGTATTCATCTCCTCCGGGTGTAGTCTCAATAGCATCTTGAGGTCGTAGTCAATCTTTCAAGTCACCCAAGGCGAGTCCATCGCTTTCTCGTTGTATAGCCTTGACCAGAGTCGGGTCCAGATCCTCCCAGAGGATGGAGGTAAGACCTCCGTCCACCACGCTGAGCATACTCCCCCATCCGGGTTTCCGAATATGCGTCTTACGCCCCAGAGGCACGTAGATGGCCTCATCAGGTAAACGAACAGAGCTGATAGTCAGCCTGTCAAGGAGGTTTCGCCAGTACTCGTTGCCCCCATGGGCTCCCCAATCGGGGGAACACAGGACCATACAGAAACGTTCCAAGGCCACCTTGCGCAGGACCTTCCCCAGTTCACTGAACCTGGGGTTCTTGTAGGACATCCCGAAAGAGGGCCAGTAAAATTTTGAGCTGCAGTTCTTCCCCTTGCTGCAGTAAAGGTCCAGTACATGCTGCTTGTCGCTGGCGAACAACTTGACCCTCAGGTCTTCTCTGGAGTAACCCAACTCCTTCAGACCTTGGTCTAGGACTTCCCCCAATAGTTGATAGTCCTTAGTTTTGGAGGCCGCCATCATGTTCGAGGGCTCCTCCTTCGATACCCTCAGGTAGCTCGAGGTATGTTCCGACTGCTCCAGTGGCACAGACTCTCTGCCACTGCCGTGGTCCACGTAGAGGAGGTAGGGCGCTTGCAGCGTCAGGGATTGTATCTGGGAGTGCTGCACGAAGAAGTCAGTCCCCAATACAAAGTCGAAGGCCTCAGTGTTCATCACATATAACCGATGGGCGATAGTCCGGGAGCCAATAGGTACCTCGACTTCACAGTCCCCGCAGCTGTGCACCACATGTCCATCCCCCATTCGTATAGCCGCGGTGGTCATGGTGTTCTTCAGGCTCCCACAAGGTAAAATCTTCTTGGCCACTATAGATATGGTGGCGCCAGTATCCAATACCCCCAGGTATTCACGTCCCCCTATTCGGATACGTACCCAAAACACCAGGTCCTGGGCCCCAACGGAGCGTCCCCGTCAGAACTCCGCGGGACAGGTCACCTCGAACCCCTTGTTCCGCAATTTGTGGGGCATCCTCATGAAACGGCTCCTCCTTTTAGCGTTGCCGTCATCACCACCTTCATGCTCACGCTTGGCTCCTTGTTCTCGCTGGGCCTGCGTCTGTGAGCGTGTGGTGGGACCAGACTGCCCTCCAGAGGGCTCGGAGTTCCCCCCTGTATTAGGGTTAGGGTTGCCTCCGTTCTTGTTCGTGTTCCTGTTGTCCTTGTCTGGCTGGCGGTTAGCGCCTCCTCCTCGTCCACCTTGACTTTTGTCTTGCCCTTGTCGGCGTCCTTTCGACTTGCCCTTGCCGGAGTCGTTGCCTTTGTCTTTGCCTCCACCTTTGCCAGAGCCTTTGCCAGGATCCTCACCCTTCAGCTTCGCCGACAGGCGCTGCTTGTGGTAGCACTCATCCTCGTAGTGCTTCCTCTTCCCACAGAAGGCACAGGTGATAGTACACCTGTAGTGATCCGGCAGCTTCGCCTTGGCGCGGTGTTGGTCTCCTGCTGCTTCCCTTGGACTACGAAGCAGTCTCGCTGCTCGCAGTCAGGGGCGTGCTGCAGGTGGCCCTGCCCGTCTCTGGCATCACACCAGAAGAGCTCCTTGACGTTTTCCATGATACGGGCGTGTTTGGGGGTAGTCCCCTGCCCAGGTCTGGATCCTTGGTACCCTTTGCCATGGCTTCCAGAGCCTCCACCTCCAGGATGGTAGTTGTTCAGGTGCTGGTCGCTTTCTTTCTCCAGCGCCAGCTCCAGGAGTAGTACACATAGATCCTCGTAGTGGAGGGCTCTAGCCTTGCCCTCTGCCGTTGAACGGCACTCGTCCCACAGCTCTCGAGGGAGCTTAGCCACCAACCAGAAAAGCAGGTCGTCGCTGCTGTAGGAACCGGGCGTCAATCGTCCAGCCCAGTGATCCAAGTCAGCCAATAGCTCAGAGACCCTGCCAGGTTTGGGGTTGTTGGGCAGCATGGGCAGGTTCTGGATCTCGGCCCTGATGGAGAGGTCGGTTTCATAGGTCGGGTACTGCCTCTCCAAGGCAACCAACACATCGGCAAAGGTGGCGGACTTAGTCACGATCTGTTTGACCTGCTTCTCCAGGTACTTGGTCTTGCAACACTGCAGGAGCAGATTGCACTTGACCCGTCCACTAGCGTGGGTTTGGCCGGTCAATCAGAGAAACCGGCCAAAATTCTCAGCGAACTCGCTGAGGTCCTTGCCTGTGAACTCAGGCAGGTTCACCACGATCTTGGAGGTGGCAATAGCCTTAGCCTCCTGAGACCTGCGTCCCCCAGGGCGTCGGGTCTTCTTCTTCTTCTTCTTATTCTTCCCACTGGGGTTCTCGGGGTCCTCCGGGTCGTCGTCCTCCGAGGGCGAAGCAGAAGTCATCGACGGCGGTTCATCATCGGAGGGATCTCTGCCTAGGTCACTGGAGCCGTAGGGCTCCTCATCCACCATTGCCCTAAGGGCTGTCAGCCCCAGCCGGTCCAGCTTGGCTCTCGTAGAATTCTCCACGTGACTGTAGGGTGGCTGGGCCGTCCTCGGCACGAAAGGGCTTCTAGGTATCACAGCAGGGGTCGGCATTGGTCGGCTCCTCAGGCTCCCCAGGGTGTTTGTCAGCCCTGCCACCAGGTGGTTGGCCTGTACTCGATGGGGTGACATTCCCACCGTGGTAGGTGACGCTTGGGGCGGTATCAGGGGCTCCAGTTTATCTCGAATCTCTTGAGTGAGGTCGCCAACAATTTTAGAGGTCGCTCCTCGGAGCACCTTGTTGATCTCCGACCGCGTCAGGGACCTGTTGGAGGATCTCCCCGATCCTCTACTCCTGCTCCCGCAAGACTCAGGTCCTCTCCTCAACCCACTCAGGGTTGCATACCCAGGAACATCCACATAGGCTCCCGTAGCGGGTAGAGGATGGTGATAGTCAGCCGCATACCATCGCGGCGCAAAACTGGAGGTCACCGGCTCACTGGTAGTAGTTGCCACTGGAAACGCAGTGGTAAGTGGGTTCAAACCATAGGCAGGGTAGGTAGGCATACCGGTAAAGCCTGTGCCCTCAGCCATAGGCGGGTTGGTTATGGGTCTGGATGTTGCAGCGGCTGGGTCTGGAGTTGGGAGTGTGGTGGTTTTACGAGAGGGTGATGCGTGGAGGCGAGAAGCGCTTGGTGCGCCCTCGAAGGTAGGATCATTCGTCGGGTCGTGCCCTTGGTCTGCTCCTTCGTCTGCTATGCTTTCTCCAGCGTCCTTCTCCCTCTCTCTCTTTCTCTTCACAGGATGGGTGTCCACCTCCTCGACTGAGAGGGCCCGGAAGGCCGACTGAAGTCCTTCCATCCAATCCTCCGCCACGTCCACTGGCCCATGTAAGGGCTCCGAAGGTACAGCGCTAGGTCCAGGTCCAGGTTCACCAGGTGCTGGCATTGCTGGTGCCTCAGGCGCCGTCTTCACGTCGGTGTCCCCTCTCTTGGTGCCCATATTCGTTCGCCCTTCTTGCTTTTATATGACTGATCTCGGCGCACTGCATGTACGGCACGGGGTTGCTGCCGGTACGCAGAGACAGTCTGCCTCTTGCTACCAGAAAGCTTTTTAGTGATTTCAACACTGTGTGTTTGTTGTGCCTCTCCTGCTGCTTGCTGCTGGTGTAGGGTTTCCTGCTGCTTGTTTTTGATGAGGAAAATGTTTTATTTGCTGAAATACAACCAATCCAGGATAACCCAAGCCAGAGATACGCAAGTAGAAGAAAATCAGGATCAAAGCATGAAGGGCTGCAGTCACAAAGAGTTAGATAAAGAAAACTATCAACAATAGACCACAGCAATTAGCATACATTGCAACTCAGGATGTAACATTTTAAATGTTTGAGAAAAACTGATTGGAAAACTGCCCCAAGGGTTCACTCTCATCCACAGTGCCATCTTGAGATGTGCACTCTTTGTTTTCGGGTCCCATAGGTGCTGAGGTGGCATGGCATGTGGCGATGACGTCACTGCCATGTCACATGGGATATTCCTACTTAGCTAGGCTGACTGGGTATTAAACCCAGGACCTCTCAAAAAGAGGTGCCTCAGCCCCCTAGGGTGCATACCACTAGGATAGCTAAGAATTCATGAGAAAACATAGATAAATTTATAGGCTCTGCCTTCAGTATATCAGTGCCTCAGCCACCCGGGAAAAGATGTTTTAGTGCCTATAGCTTGGGGATAAAGGGGTCCACACCACATCCTAATTTAGTGTTTGGTTCCATAGGTCAAAATGTGTTCTCACCCCTTTTGGCTGGGCCAATACTAAGATAGAAATGCCTGTGTGCTTAGAGCACCTCTAATACAACTAAAGTATACCCTAAAGCATTGGAAAAGCACTTTTTCTTATTCCATTTGGTTCCCCTGTTCTTCCCTCGGCCCTTAGGCTTGTAATCCAGGATCTCGTCTACAATATACCGGTCAGACTCAGCCATCTCCTCTGCATCCGTGTAAAAATGGAGCGGTGGCTGATTACCACTCATTGGTGCCTGGTAAGGCTTAAGCATGACACTCTCGAAAATTTGTTCACCTTTCTGTGTATATACCCTGTACCTGCCTGTACCCACGCGCTCCAACACCTCAGCCGTACCCGTCCAAATCCCATCCAACTTGGTAGTGTTGCTGTTGTTCTGCAAATCTTTCTGGATATGCACCGGAACTGGATCCCCCGGATTGAACATCTGCAAAGGGTGTTTTTGTAAAAACTTCTGTGTCTGCCTCTTGTGCATCTGACACAACTTTTTCTGGACATGGCATCGCTCGGAGATGAGTCTATTGAAGAAGGATGCAGCGTCCTCACTGCCATCCTCGGGGATAAGGGGGCGACAATCCCCAAAACCCATGGGGTCCCTCCCAAAGACAAGTCTATGGGGGGAATAAGCGAAACAGCCCCTGGCAAATCATTGAGGGCCCACGTGACCAATGGGAGCAAGTGAAACCAGTGTTTAGAAACTATTGCTCCATGATTTGACGCAGGGACTGAATAATGGACTGCACTGCTCGCTCCGTCCTCCCATGGGCTTCCGGGTTGTAAATAGTGAATTTATGGTCCTCAACCCCTGACAGTTTCATCAAGGTATCAAAAGAACTGACCTTGAGAATGCTGTCATGCCCGGAAAAAATTTCATGAGGGAGTGCCATAAAGGAGACTACCCTCTCCAATAAAAGCGATGCCAATGTCTCACTACTAAGAGTATTGCTGCAGGGCACAGCAATAATGTAACCCGTCAATCTACATACAACCACGATGATACTATTGTACTGCTGATGCCCTACTTCCAGTTCTGGAACGGAAACAAAATCAATAGAAAAGGACAAGAAAGGAAACTGTGGAATGGGGAAAAACTCCAGGGTCTCCGGTTGCGCACCCCGTCGTGGCTTGGTAGCCTGACATACATTACGCCTTTAAAAATTCTGCCCGCTTCATTCGCGCTGAAATTTTTCTAGCGAAAAGCTGACGGAGCTTGTCAGTGCCAGGGTGAGAATAAGAGTGCAGGCCATTCAGGACCTGCTTTACCATGGAGACAGGAACACAAATCTTACCCTTACTGCGCACCTTGCCATTATAGTAAACATATTTGCCAACAGCCCTATCGTGGACAAGCGGCGGCCAAATGTCCTGAAATTCTGGGTCCGTCTTGTAAAATTCAGACCAGTCCTGCTGCAAAATACTGATGGCTGGCGGAACCTTAACAGACTCTAACCCAGAAATGGCGTACCACGCTGCCCCCGGCATGTGCCACGACAGGTCATTCAAAGCAGAAACATATTCAAGAGGAGGGGGGGAGGAAGCAGAGCATACATGACAAAGGGAGCGAGACACAAGTTGTTCGAACTCAGTGTGCAATTGAATCGAATCAACATCTGCAAGAGAGGACACAAAACATTCAGGAGAGAGAGGGAAAATATGAGCAGATACAGATGCAAGTGCAGCAGAATCCAGAACTTCCCCTGGGTATTCACGCTGCGAAAAATCCCGCGTTCTGGCCTGTACCCCTTGTTCGTCCCGATCCCAACCCTCAGCATCCAGGGTTGAACCATGCAAGGTGGTATCCTGAAAATCCCCTGCAGGATACGCCCACCTGAACAGGGCATCCCCCACCTCATTCTGTTCCCCCGGCAGGTACTCAATGTGCAGATCAAATCTGCCCAAAAATTCATGCCATCGCCCCCGCCTCCCCAACAAGCCTGAAATGGTACAAAGGTCTTCTTTGTACCATTGCAGGATGCTGCTGTGGTCTGTGTGCACTGTGACTTCCTGACCCCCAATCCAGGCTTGAAATTTCAGGAGAGCACATACCAAAGCATGCGTCTCCTTTTCACGCACAGTCCACCCAATCTGCCCCCGCCCAGAAAGAGCTGTTTTCTGTAACTCAGGGCTGTTTTTCGCTGGATAATCATAGTCTTGTTTACCACTGCTGCCCTGCAGCTTCCTGGAACAAAACGCGACAGGGTGCCATCACCCATCAGTACCCTGTTGCTCGAGTACCCCTCTGACGGCATAATCACAAGCATCAGTTGCGATTTTCCATTTGCCGTTGGGGTTGGGCAAGTACAGGTCAACTGCACTCCTGAGCCCTTCCTTAATGGCATTGAAGCCACGTATCATGGGCCCAGTCCAGTGGATTCTGGCCTCAGCCGCACTCAACTTGACCCGTTTCCTTTTTTGCGCTGGCATGCCATCGTTGATGATGGATGGACCTGTCTGCTGTTTATACAGATACTTACCCTCAACGGCATCCATCAGCGGGGCGGCGTGTGTTACATATTCGGGTATGTATATACTATACCAATTAGCCAACCCCAGGAAACCCTTAAGCGCCTTCGGCGTTTTTATGGTATTATAATCCCAATTACGTATGGCCTCTGTCTCAGCAGGAGATGGGCATATCCTCTCTTCCCTGAGTATATGCCCACAATACTGTACCTGGAACTGAAACAGATGACATTTCTCTGGCTTCACATAAAGTTTGGCCTTATCCAAATTTGTAAACAAATGATGCAATGCCTCATAATGATCCTGAAGGTATTCCTGCCGCTTGTCAGGGTCCTTCATGATATGCTGTATGTGTCTGTGGTCAGTGACCTGGCCCTGACATGCATATTACTTCGCTGTCCCTGTCAGAACGTCGTCAATATATGCCCTACTTTCTGGACAATCGTTCAAGCAGTAGGCCACCATCCTTTGAAAGTTTTGTGGACCCACGTTTACCCCCCTTTGTAATACATTCCATTCATAAACACCAAAGGGTGTAATGAAGGAAGTATAATTCCAATGCTCCCTGGCCAAGTGCATTTTGGTGGAACCCGTCCTCAAAAGCCACCAGTGACCACAAAAAATCCCCATTTTGGTTGGCAAGCTGATCCTCAATTACCGGCAAAGGAAAGTTTTGACCCTTTAATTTGGTATTTCAATGCCAATAATCTATTACCAGTCGCAATTTACCATTGGACTTGGGGACCAAAAAGGCCCGACTGACCCATTCAGGACTGTCCTCCTCCGATTTCTGAATAAAACTCTTTTTCAGAAAAGAGTCTTTTTTCTCCCGCATGGCAACTTCGTGTACCCCCACAGAACTAATCGCCACAAAACTCATTGGGTGTGGATTGTCCACCAAGTCTAGACGCAGAATCGCATTAGGGCCTCGATGCTCATTCGCATCCTCTTCATAGCCCGTTGGGGTGAATAAAGTATCTTTGAAGCTGGAGAGTAACTGCTCTAGATACATCTGGCAATCAGGATGTTCTAAATCTGTTTGAATTACAGACTGCACTGAGCGTGGGTAACACAAATTCTGCACCTGGACCCTGGTTTCCTGATATCCAAAGGCAGTTGGCGCTGATCGACTGTCAAAATCGTTCTTGTACCCATATTTACAATATTCGGGCTCAGACTCCGACTCTGATGTCATGCCACATTCAGTGGTAGAGCCACAGCACTCTGAGGCAGAACAATCTGTATCACACTGGGGAGAAGGAGAAGCAATGTCAGAAGCGTGCATACCAGATTGCCCTCGGCGTTGTCTCGTCTTCTGAGATATTTTCTGGCGTGCCTTGCCTCGTTTCTGGTCCCCAGATGAGGAGAGGAGCAAAACATCTGCGCCACTGGTGGGCAAAGCAGAAGGGGGACAAGAGGGAGCGGTAGGGCTGGGGACAGTGCCAGTAGACGTTCTGACAGGCCTGGGCTTACGGAACATTTTTCGCACTGGTTCCCAGTCATTTGTCTGGCTTCCCCCACGCTGTGGATGAGCAAACTGATTTCGGGAAGGAGATCCACCGCGCTCCCTATCGGCTCCCATGGCATCAAAGAAAATCAGCCGATATGGGATCTTCAAATCCCCGGTGATACTGCTGGGTTCGAAAATCTGACTGGGATCTGAAAAATCAACCCAGTCAACCGCAAATGGTCCCAAGACCCACCACCACCGTTCATGTTTCATGGTGGGTACATAGTGCGGGAGCCCTAGCTGTCGCGCAATCGCAGCAGAAGAAAATAAGAAACCAAGAAAAAGACGCACAACCAGAAAAAAGAAAGCGCAAAATCAAATTTTCCGACCTCAGAAACCCCCACAAAATTTTTACGCCACTGTTTGGCGAGGTCGCAAAATTTAGGACACTCACAGAAGGAGAAGAACAACAGAGTCGCGACGGCGACGAAGTTGAGCGTTGCTTGCCCCAAAACACCTAGCAAAGTGCGTGTCCTAGGCGCTAGGGACTTGTGCGCGCTCCAACAACAAAGAAGATGATTAGAGGCGAGCACCAAGAACAAGCAAGCCGCGACGACGAAGAAATTGAACATTGCGTGCTCCAAACAACCTAGCAACGTGCGTGCCATAGGAGCTAGGCGGCTTGTGCGCGTCAAAAAAAAAAAAGAAGGAAACACAACAAAAGGAGAAACACCAAACCACAAACAAAGAAAGCACGACCACGGACCACGGGAAAAGGAAGGTATGACAAACAAGTATGTTACGGCCCGATACACCCTACATATCATATCCCCCGCTACACATGCGTAGATGAGAAAACCAAGTATGTTGTGAAGGAGGGCGCCCAAGGGACAACGCCGCACGCAAAAAAGAACAACGAACCACCACGCACGTCATAAGGCATGCCCACAAACACAAGCCACAACCATATATCCCCCATATTCCTCCATAGGCTCCAAGCACGGCGAGATACACGACGAAAAAAAAAAGCGCAAAAGGTATGGGGCGGCCACGGACCATGGGGAAACAAAGAAAAGGCGAACAAGTATCTTAAAAATACGAAGGAGGGCGCCAAGGGAGCGCACCACGCACACATACCCAAACGTACACAAGGCTGCAAAGTGAAAGAAAACGGAGACAAGGTCAAAGAGAAACATGGTATGAAACCCCACTCCCGCCCCACCCACACAACGTGCACACGCTCTCGCTATAGGCGATGCCCACGAACCACGGGGAAACAATGGTATGGCGAGCAAGTATGTTAAGAATGCAAAGGAGGGCGCCAAAGGGACGGACCACGCACACACGCACACACATACACAAGACCGCAAGGTACAAGAAGACAGAGACAAGAGCAAGGAGAAACATGGTATGAAACCCCACCCCGCCCCGCCCGCAAACACCCACACGCTCTCACTATAGGGGATGGCCACGAACCACGGGGAAACAATGGTATGGCGAACAAGTATGTTAAGAATGCGAGGGAGGGCGCCAAAGGGACGGACCGCACACGAAAACACAAACGTACACAAGGCCGCAAGATACAAGAAGACGGAGACAAGACAAAGGAGAAACATGGTATGAAACCCCACCCCCGCCCCACCCACAAACAAGCACACACGTTCTCTATAAGGGGTGACAACAAGAACCTACACAAGGTATGACAAGTATGTTACAGGAAAAAAAAACACAAAGGCGCCTCCACGCCCTCTTTATAGGGGAAACACACGGGAAAGAGGTATGTTATCGAAGACGCTACAAAAAAAAAAAAAGGGGGAGACACAAGGCACAAAACGCAAAAACAACCAACCAACCCCACAAAGACCTGCCCACGCTCACTCTCTACAGGGGAAGAAGACACGGTGGGACAAAGAGTTAGGTACGTATTTCGCATCACGCATACCACGCATTTCTGCTACACGTCTACAGGACCTCTTCTTCTGCTTTTTTGAACACGAGCATGCCGCCCGACAACGAGAACCAACCAAGGTATGACACACCCCACCCACCACACATCGCAAGCACACACACGCACACACACGGCAGCCACATCGCGCACGACCCCCCTCACGCCACCCACACCAACACGACGGGCCACACAGCACACACACACACACCAAGACCAAGGAGAAGGGCACCCAGGGCCCCCACCACCACAACCAGTGGACCCCAGCCAGGAGTGGCGGGGAACCACGCCAACGGCCCACGGGCAGGAGTGGCGAGGGACCGACCACGGCACCCGGCGGCGGACCCCAGCCAGGAGTGGCGGGGCCCCGCAACCAAGCCCCCCGGCCAGGAGTGGCAAGGGGCGGGGACATCAAACCGCAGACCACCGGCACACCACACACACGCAACCACGCACACCAACACACGCGGAAGACACACACACCGCACCACCACACCACACCACCAACAACGCAGACACCACAAGCACGCAACACACAACACAGCACGGCCACCGCGCACAGCCACACACACCACAAACACACACATCAAGGGACACCCCCACCCGCGAAACACACCACCACAACCGGCAGGCCCCAGCTGGGAGTGGCGGGGAGCCGCACACCACCACCGCCGGCGGACCCCAGCCAGGAGTGGCGGGGAACCGCACCCGGGACCCTCAGCCAGGAGTGGCGAGGAACGCTCACCACCACCGGCAGCGAAACCCAGCCAGGAGTGGCGGGGAGTAGCACACAGGAACCTCCGGCAGGAGTGGCGAGGGACCAACCACACCACACACCAGCCACAACCCCACCAACACACCACCGGCGCACACCACACACCACACCCCCCACACCACGCACCACACACCACCGCCGCCAGCGGACCCCGGCCAGGAGTGGCGGGGAACCGCACCCGGGGCCCTCAGCCAGGAGTGGCGAGGAGCACCCACCACTGCCGACAGCGAAACCCAGCCAGGAGTGGCGGGGAACCGCGCCCGGGACCCTCAGCCAGGCCCGGCGAGGACCGCCCACCACCACCGGCAGCGAAACCCAGCCAGGAGTGGCGGGGAGTAGCACACAGGAACCTCCGCCAGGAGTGGCAAGGGACCAACCACACCACACACCAGCCACAACCGGACCAACACACCACCGCCGCACACCACACACCACACACCACACACCACACACCACACACCACCGCCGCAAGCGAACCCCAGCCAGGAGTGGCGGGGAACCGCACCGGGGGCCCTCAGCCAGGAGTGGCGAGGAGCACCCACCAGCGCCGACAGCGAAACCCAGCCAGGAGTGGCGGGGAGTAGCACACAGGAACCTCCGCCAGGAGTGGCGAGGGACCAACCACACCACACACCAGCCACAACCCCACCAACACACCACCGCCGCACACCACACACCACACACCACACACCACACACCGCACACCACCGCCGCCAGCGAACCCCAGCCAGGAGTGGCGGGGAACCGCACCGGGGGCCCTCAGCCAGGAGTGGCGAGGAGCACCCACCAGCGCCGACAGCAAAACCCAGCCAGGAGTGGCGGGGAGTAGCACACAGGAACCTCCGCCAGGAGTGGCGAGGGACCAACCACCCCACACACCAGCCACAACCCCACCAACACACCACCGCTGCACACCACACACCACACACCACACACCACACACCGCACACCACCGCCGCCAGCGAACCCCAGCCAGGAGTGGCGGGGAACCGCACCCGGGGCCCTCAGCCAGGAGAGGTGAGGAGCACCCACCATCGCCGACAGCGAAACCCAGCCAGGAGTGGCGGGGAACCGCACCCAGGACCCTCAGGCAGGAGTGGCGAGGACCGCCCACCACCACCGGCAGCGAAACCCAGCCAGGAGTGGCGGAGAGTAGCACACAGGAACCTCCGCCAGGAGTGGCGAGGGACCAACCACACCACACACCAGCCACAACCCCACCAACACACCACCGCCGCACACCACACAGCACACACCACACACCACACACCACCGCCGCCAGCGGACCCCAGCCAGGAGTGGCGGGGAACCGCACCCGGGGCCCTCAGCCAGGAGTGGCGAGGAGCACCCACCACCGCCGACAGCAAAACCCAGCCAGGAGTGGCGGGAAACCGCACTCAGGAACCTCCGCCAGGAGTCGCGAGGGACCAACCACGGCACACACCAACCACACCCACACCCACACCAGCAACAAGCCCCAGCCGGCCCCAGCCACACACCCACACACGCACACACACACACACCAACACGCACGGAAGACACACCCACACCAACGCCACCACGAACGCACGACACACACACCAACACAGACACCACGCGCCCACGCACCGCGCCACAAACACACACACCGGCGGCGAACCACAACAAGGGGAGGTGGGGAAACACACAAGCAACATGGCCAGGAAAAGCGAAAGGCGCCCCCCCCCACCACGACCCCACCCGGGAGAGACGGGAAACTCACCACCGCAAACCACACAGCGAAAAAGGGGGGCGGGACAAAAAGGGCCCACGGCAGACGCAGGCGATGGACCCAACCTCGGGGGTTCGGGGGCCCCCCCGGTGACCGTATTGGCCCCACCTGAGCACACGCAAAAAGGTGGGATACGCCCGGGACCGTTGGTCAGTGGCCCGCGGTGGCACCGGCCTGGGGGGGTGACCAATGGGCCTGACCAAGAGCACTCCCCACGGCACGTACTGCGGTTCGGGCCCACCGAGGGGCTGCTAGTAGGGCACACCGTCCATCGGGGCAGGCAAGAGACACGCCTATCCCGCAAGGACTCCCCCGCGACCCACAGTGTACCCGACCCCGATGTGGGGAACGGCTAGAGTACCTGGCTACGGAGCAGGTCCATTTGTACCGAGCAGGTACAAATGGACGGCCCGTACAACAGAGTTACACCCTGACGGGGAGTGCCAGCATCGGCCCCCCACAGGGGGAAACACCAGGGGAAGGGACCCGAGCCGACGACAAGGACCCCCCCCCCCCCACCACAGCTGGGAAGGCCCGGGCACGGCACCAGGGGAACACGCCCCAAGCGACGCGGCAAAGAGACAGAGGGGGGAGGGCACGCAAAGGGGGCGGCGGGGGGACACACCACCAACAGACCCCAGCCAGGGGGGGCGGGGAACCACACCGGGACCCCACAGCTGAGACGGGAGAGGGGCCACGACACACAGGCCCCACACCCACACAGAGCTGCCAAAAAAAGCCCATGAAGGCGAGGACAGGCACCCAAACACACCACCAACACACCGCACACACGCCCGCGCATGCACACAACACACACCGCCACAACCGCCACCGACACGAGCCCCACAAACGCACACCACACACCAAAGCGCGAGCACCGCCCGCCCCAGAAACGCACGCAACACACGAAAACCCAAAGAACAAGAACCCAGCAACACCCCGCCAGGGGAGCTGCAAGGCCGCCAGAAACACCGCTAGGACACAAAGGTGGACCCACCAAGCCCTCAGCCAGGAGTGGCGAGCGCCCACACCCAACGACACCAGACCAACCACGCCCAAACCCAGGACCAGACACTACGACACCCACACCAACACCGCCACCAACACCCCAACCGGACGCCACAACACCCTCGCCAGCGGAAACACCTGGAACCAGCTGACACACCGTCGGCAACACCAGCGACCCCATCACCCAGCACAACACCTAAGACACCCTCACCAACATCAAACCAACACAAGAAGCCACCCAACACTGACCAACGACCGCACCCGCGCCACCCACGGACCCGAACCCAGAACCAGGGCCACCAGCATCCACACCATCGGAAACACCAACACCACCAACAATCAAGCCAGCACAACACCCTCACCAACACCATCACCGCCGGCACCATCACCTACCAAACCTAGGCACACCAACACCGGATACAGCACTTACATCACCCAAGCCAACGGCATCAAACACACCATCGCTAGCATCACCCCACCATCAGCGTCGCCACCGGCAACCTCCGCCACGAGAGGAAACCAAAGCCACCACAACCGGTGAACCAACAAACCACCCAGCCCCGGCCAGAGGAGGCGAGGGCACACGCCCGGAACCATCAACAACAACACCCTCGCCACCAAAGCAACCACAGGGCGCCATCCACCACGCAGTCACCAGCGGCGCCCACACCACTGGCGCCATCAACACCACCCTCACCCCCGACACCACCCGGGGCAGCGCCTGCACCACCCTCACCAACAGCATCACCCGCAGCCCACACCACCTACTGCACACCCTCCGGGACAGAGCCACAGAAATGAGCCAGCACCCACCCCCGAACACAGGCCACTGACCAGCCACACAGAGACCCACACCAACCGCCAGCGGCATCAGCAATATCAGAGACGCCGTAAACCATAGCAACGCCCGCAACCACCTCACCACCGGCATCACCGACACCGCCACTGACAGTGCGACCTCAGCAACCACAACCCAGAGCGTCAACGACAGCCACCACGGCGACACCACCTGGTACAACACCAGCGACATCAACGACACCAAGGGGGCTAACACGCCGGTCAGCGACGCCCATGGGAACCTCCGCCAGGAGTGGCGAGGTCCCACGTACCCCACCGTCACAACACCACCGTCCACCAGGGCATCACCTCCAGCGCCCTCGCCTTCAAGATCACCCACAGCTCCGCCGGCGGCGCCCTCACGAACACCGTCACCAGCACCACGGACAGCGGCAACACAGCAACACCGCCAACCACCCACAGCACCAACCTCCCAAACACCAGAAACAACCGGCACCAGCCCACCAGGACCACAAACCGACCAACCACCAACCACGAGTGGCACGCCGGGAACCGCCGACCACCCAAACGCTGGCCGCGCCCAGCACCAACACCAACAACACCAACGCCATCAGACCAGCACGAGACACGCCAACCACCAGGTATCACCTATGACACCCTCACCGTCGGCAACACCAGCGCCGCCAACACCCACGGCACTATCCACACCACCACCAACCCTACCAACGACGGGCCAAGGTGCCGTCACCTACAACACCCCTACCACCAACACCACGACCCCGGCACCGAGTAACACCTAGGGCACCCCCACCATCGGCGTCACCAAAGACGGCAGCACGGCTGGCGAACAAACGCCACCAAGCCCTCAGCCAGGAGTGGCGAGCGCCCACACCCAGCAACACCCAACCAACCACGCCAAAACCCAGGACCAGTAACTGCAAAACCCACACCCGCACCGCCACCAACACCCAAACCGAACGCCACAACACCCTCACCAGCGGAAACACCCGGAACCAACGGAGACGCTGTCGGCAACACCAGCAACCCCAGCACCCAGCACAACACCTGAGACACCCTCGCCAACATCGAACCAACACAAGAAACCACCCAACGACCATGTTACACCCAAGGCGTTACAACCGCGCCACCCAGCGACCCGCACCCAGAACCACCACCAACAGCATCCACACCATCGGAGACACCAACACCACCAACAATCAAGCCAACACAACACCCTCACCATCACCATCATTGGCGGCACCGCCGTCCTCACCATCGCCTACGATACGTACGCACGCCAACACCGGATACAACGCCTACATCACCCAAGCCAACGGCATCAAACACACCATCGCCAGCATCACCCCACCATCAGCGTCGCCACCGGCAACCTCTGCCACCAGAGGAAACAAAAACCACCACAACCGCTGAACCAACAAACCACCAAGCCCCGGCCAGAGGAGGCGAAGACACACACCCAGAACCATCAACAACAACACCCTCGCCACCAAACCAACCACAGGGCGCCATCCACCACGCAGTAACCAGCAGCACCCACACCACCGGCGGCACCACCCTCACCAACAGCACCACCAGCAGCCCACGCCGCCTACTGCACACCCTCCCAGACAGAGCCACAGGAACCAGCCAACGCCCACCCCCGAACACAGGCCACTGACAACCCACACACAGACCCACACCAACCACCAGCAGCATCAACAACATCAGAGGCGCCGTAAAACATAGCAACGCCCGCAACGACCTCACCACCGGCATCACCGACGGCACCACCGACAGTGCGACCTCACCAACAGCAACCCGGAGCGTTAACAACAGCCACCACGGCGACACCACCCGGTACGACACCATCGGCAACAACGACACCAAGGGGGCTGGGGCCAACACACCGGCCAGCAACGCCCATGGGAACCTCCGCCAGGAGTGGCGAGGTCCGCCCCCACCGTCAGAACACCACCATCCACCAGGGCATCACCTACAACGCCCTACAACGCCAACACTCACAGCTCCCCTGGCGGCGCCCTCACCAACACCATCACCAGCAACACCGACAGCGGCAACACGGCGACACCGCCACCCACCCACAGCATCGACACCCTCGACCACAACCGATGCAACACCTGCCACTACAGACCCAAGGACAGCCGAAGGAAATAACCCAACACCAGAAACAACCGGCACCACCAGGACCACACGCCGGCCAAACACCAGCCAGGAGTGGCACGCCCAGAACCGCCGACCACCCAAACGCAGGCGGCGCCAAACACCAACACCAACAACACCCACGCCATCAGAGCACCACGAGACACGCCAACCACCACCTTGACACCCTCACCGTCGGCAACACCAACGCCGCCAACACCCACGGCAATATCCACACCACCACCAACCGCACCAACAACGTGCCGACGTGCTGTCACCCACAACACCCCTATCACCACCACCACGACCCCGGCACAGGGTAACACCTAGGGCGCCCCCACCGACGGCATCACCAAAGACGCCAGCAGGGCTGGCGAACAAACGCCACCAGCGCCACCCACCGGGCCCCCAGCCAAGGGTAGAAACAGCAACAGCACACACCGTCACGCCCACCGCACCGACATCACCCGGAGCATCGTCAACATCAACCAGGGGTCCCAACCACCCAAGCAGCACAGAAAAACCGCAGCAACACCACCACATCAACCACCCTCACCACCAGCGACACCAGCGGCACCCTCCGCCAGCAATGGCGAGGAGAAAACCCAACAACGCGGAGCCAGCCAGCGTCTCTGGCACGCTCACCATCAGAGCGCCACCACCGGCACCAACCCCCAACGCACGGCCGTCACCGTCACCAACACCACCGACCCCTGAGACAACAACCACACAGCTCGCACAAACGGCACCAGCCGAACAGTCACCGACACCTTGCACCGGCCTCACCAGCGACAAAGCCCGGTTAACCACCTACGACCACAAACCGCAGGCACTAACAACCAGAGCATCGCCGAGAACACTCCCGGCCAACACCCGCACCGCCCTGAAGAACACCACCGAAAGCAGCACCGTCGACCGATAGCCACAACACCCTCACAAACCACCAGGATACGGGTCCCCCTTCCCACCCCCCACCATCTGCACAACCAGCGACACCATCACCAGCATCAACGGAAACACAGACGACGGCAGCCTCACCAACAACCGACACCCCCACTACCGCTGCCACCCACCAGTCACGCCACCCACCGTCGGCGTCACCCACCAACGCCGCACCCTAAACCACACCTACACCGGCAAACCTGCAGCAGCACCAGCGGACACCCCACCAGCGACATCACCCTCCGCCAGAAGACGATGATCAGCACCAGCAGGAAAGCCAGCCCATAGCGCCCAAAACAACCCAAAGACCTCCCACACCCGGACCCACACCCACCAGCAGCGCCTACGCCGACCCACCATCAGTGTCACCGACATCCGGAAACACACATACCTCGATGAACTAACGACCACAACACTGCCGCCACCGCACCAACACCGTCAGCATCACTGCCAGAACACCCGGCTGGGCCGTCAATGGCACCACCTACACTCACCAGCGCCACCACCACCCCGCGCGAGGCCAGGAACCCTTGGCATCGCCAACGGCCTCAACGAACATCGACACCACCAACACCACCACCGCCGGACGGGGACTACCCACAAACCAAGAACAGCTCCACCAACAACAACCAATACACCACCCGCGGCACCCGACCGTCGCCAACACCAACCTCACCACCACGGCACCTATCACACCTCCACCACCGGAGGCGACGTGGGCCACACCACCCGTTATCTACAGCACCCTCGCCACCACCGCCACGTCCCGCCCACAAACGTTACGCCCCAACGGCCAGAAACAACACCCTCACCATCGACACCACCGGCAACATCACATACGCCCCATACGTCACCCTCGCCATGCTCACCAACCATCACCCTCGCCATCAGTGTCCACGACATCAGAGGCATCAACACCACTGGCGACGACGACAGAGACAACATCTGACCCACCAACTAACCACCATCAAGTAGCCCAGTACCAACCTCATCTACGCTAACGCCCATACCACCCTCGCCAACAACACCGCCAGCGGCACAATCATCCACTCCGGCACCCACACCACCCTCACCACCAACATCACCACCACCCCCCAAGGGTCAGGGCTCGCGGGGAACAGAACGGCAGAGCGAGCACGCCACCACCCGCACGCGTCGCCCACCCTATCGTACACCGCTCCGCAACACGCCCCCCCGCTTCCCCCGACAGGACGTGCGCTACAGCCCACTGCTGGGACGACAACCACGACATCCTCCCGGCCATCCGACGCCTACTGGCAGCCACGGCCCCGCGCCCACAAGCCCACCAGCAACCCACGGAACCGCATGAGCCCGACCACCCCGTCCCACCACGCTCCATATCCCCCGCGTCCACCGCAGACCAGAACGCTGAACACCAGCGAGAGGAGCCCGACCCCGACCGCGCCGCCAGGCCCCCACGCCCCCCCCCCCCCAAGGACACATACGCCACACTGGCCAGCACCCTAGCCCCCATGGACGCCGAGCAGTACTACCAGTCCATCCAACGAGACCTTCCTGAGGACCACGCGACACTCCAGGGGTGGAAGCAGGAGAAAAGGAAAGACAACGAGTGGGGCACAGAGGAGTACCTTCTCTGGGAAGACACCTGGAAAGGCACCAAGGACGCCTTCCTGGAAGCAGCAGCCGAAACCTACCCCCACCTGCCCAGGGACACTAGGCACGGCCTCCACACCCTCCTAGCGTTCCACAGCTGGAAACACCGCCACACCATCACCCTCCACCCCCTCGACCACAATCCACACTGATGGACACCTGAAGACAACGCCACCGCCGCCATCACCGTACAGCAAAGCCCCGAGAACCCGGAGCAATACCACATCACCTGGAACGATCCGGCACCCCACGCCCCGGCCTCCTCCACCCTCCCAGATGTGTTCGCCACCATCGGCGCAGAACAGCAGGCGGCGAAAGCCCCACAACAACTGGGCGAAGAGATGCCCCAGGCACCATCACCACCAACCACACAAGAAAAACCCCGCACAGAGCCCCTCACCCACCCCATCACCACAATGGAGCTCCCCCCACAACACCGCACCACCCTGAACCGCAACGGGTTTCGAGACCTGCCACAGGAATGGGCGGTCCACAACGGCACACTCCGATGGGACGAAATCACACCGGGGCTCCAGGCCATCCGCCTCCACTCAATCACCGAGCCCACCACCACCTGGGCACTACCGACGGGCCGCCACCACCTCCTCCTCACCGTCCAAGGCGATGCCACAATCACATCAACGGAGGGAGACCCGGTAACAGCAGCCCCCGCCCACGCCGTCCACATACCCCCGCAAGCATCGTCGACACCTATGGCGGTACATCCAGGCCCCACCCAATGGCAAGCGATCGTCATGACCTGCCCCACCTCCAACGACCACACACACACCCGGCAGCAACGGTGGGGGGACATCCGGGGGGACCTCCTCCAAGAACAGCTAGGGCTCACGCGCACCCACCACACCCTACACCTGATACGAGGAATAGGCCAAGCACCACACGGCATACACACCCCGGGATTATGGGCGTACGCCACACCCATAGACCCACAAGCAGCGGAAGACATCAAGACCGCCCTATCCATCCAGCAAGCCCAGACCCAAACCCCGCACCGCAACACCCAACGAGGCTACACCATTTGGTGGGCATACCAAGACCACGACACCCTCACCCCCCAACCAGGGTCCCCCCTCTAGACACCAACACAACCGCCCTCCTCCAAGCTGCAGCAGCGGCAGCGGCACAGGCAGGGGCAGCGGAAACCTGGAGCCCACAATACCTTGTCGAAACCAAAGTGGCGCGCCACGCGAAAGCCCAAGAGAAGCCCCCCACACCGAAGCCACTCCACCCGCCACTCAAGCTGGACACGACAGAACACACCCCCCAGGACGAATGGGCGACCCACTACATCATCCCCCACACCACCACCCGCAAGAACTACGCCGCCAAGATCACCGTCAACCGCCACCTCCCCCACTCCACACAGGTGTATGAGCTGACGGCCCCCAACGTCCTCGTCACCCGTTGCCGACACGACGAGCGATACACCATACAGGCGGAAGGGGCCGCCATGGCCACCCTGTACAAATGGGCAACACGGGGGGACCTCCCACACCCACCCTCCACCACGCCCCCTCCTGGCCCACCCCCTTCCACACAGCAGACCGCCTCAACAAGAAGCCCAAACACACAGGTATGCACACCCCCACCAAGGAGGCCCAGCACCGACACAATGCAAGGCGCAAGGCCCGCACCCTCCACGACGACCACACCAACCCCCGCATCAGCGCCTTCCCCGCCAGAGTGTCAGATGCCACCCTCAACCGCACGATCACAGGCATCACCACGGACTGCCTGAACCCAGCGGCGTCGCGGGCAGACGCCGTGTGGATCAGTGAAGGGCGCTCCCACACAGGGCGGTGGCGCGCCTCCACAACATCCAACCCGACAAACTCCAGCGCGCCGTCAGACCCTTCGCCGTACACGTCACCCCGTACGGCATCGACCAACCCCGGTGTGAGCACCATGACCCGCCCTGCTCCACCCCATGCACCTCGCCCCTGCGCCAACCGCTGCCGGCCCCCACCATCACGGGCAACATGTACCTGGACACCGTACTGGGAGACCCGGGCATATACATCCTGCCCAACAGGTCCAGGGAACACGCCATCCCCCTCCACGGAGTAGAATCCCTCGCCCTGGGACCGCTCCCACCAAAACACCAACACCAGCACATCCTGGGGGACAAACGGAAGCAGGCGCCAGACGGGGGAAAAAAGGCCCACCAACGCGCCCTAGCCCACATCACCGTCCACCCTGCAGCCCACCTACCAAAGGACTTCAGCACGGAGCGCCACATCGTCCTAGAGGGGCAAGCCCACCACATCAAAACCGCCGCCCTATAGACCCTCGCCGCCTACGAACGCCACTGGGACCCCACAACCATCCCAGCGATGCCCCCACCACCGCAGGGCCCCAAAGATCCCGTCCCCCCCTTCCACATCGATCAACTCCTAAGCCGCAGGGCCACCCCACACCTCCACCCCTCCAGGATAGAACTAGCCATCGCATCGTGGGACACCCTGGACACGCCCCCCCAACAACCCGCCATCCACATCCTCAAAGCGGACGCCCAATGGTGGGTCCTCCACTGGGCACACGGAGTCCTCATGGCAGCCCAGGCCTATACCCCAGAAATAGACCCGAAAGACTCTAACGGGGCCGGCAACGACTCCTCCAGGCCACCACCCTCACAGGCCGCGAAGGGGCCCCCTGGGAAGCTCTCCAGACAGCACTCTACTGGGCTCAAGGCTCCCCCAACGGCCCAGACACACCGGAACCCACGGAGGCCTGAATCATGCAGGCCAAGGCCATGAGGAACTACCACCTTCACCACCCCTTCGATGACAGCCCGGCCGCACTGCCATGGCCATCCGCTCCCCCGGAGACCGTGCGCAAGCTCGCCGACCTCATGCGCAGCCACGCAAAAGCTAACATGCAAACGCCGGCAGAACCCCCACTGAGGGATCCGGGCCAGCAAGCAACGAACCCCTTCTTCAAACCCCACGCCCCCCCCGCCCCGCCACCTCCAGTCCCACCCAAGCGAGCGAGACGAAAAAGGGGCGCACCCGCCCCCAACCAAGCCAGAAAAGCAGCGACCTCCCGACCCCCCGCACCCCACCCGACCCACCCGGCGAACCCGGACCAAGCATCCTCGTCATCCTCCCTCCCATCATTACCACCGCCCCACCCGGACCAGGCATCCTCATCATCCTCCCTCCCGCCACCAGCACGGCCCTCGCCTGAGGCGTACCCAGGATTCGAAAAGGGCGCGAAGGTCCAGCAGCCCTTCTGCAACGACCACACAGGCGACTGGATCTGGTGTGAGGGCACCATCCAGTACCGCCTCCGCGACCCGAGGGACAACGGTGGGCCACAGATCTGGGTCGTCTGGCACCGCCAAAAGGAGCTAGACCAAGGCAGCAGCGCCCCCGACAAGCCAGAAGGCCACACCCTGGAGCTCACCAGCGCCCACCCCATCCGACTCCGCACCGAAGAGAACAAGGTCCACAGAGGCACCAAGTACACTGGGGAGCTCCTCCCGGAGTGGAGCCAAGGCCTCCCCCCGCCGCGCGTACCCAAGCGCCCACCAACCGGCAAATAGTTCCCGAGCCCCAGTCCCCCTCCTTGACGGGGCAAGGGCCGAGGGCACAAGCCTCCACAGCCTCGGCCCGCCCCCACCGAGGCCACCGTCAACCTCCTCGACCTCAACCACCCGGTCGTCACATACTCCAAGGACGCCACAACCGCCCTCCAGGAGCTCCCGATGGCACAGGGGCCGGGGTGGGTTCCCCACCTCCTCGCCTTCCGGGAACAAGGCCTACCACGCGACGACCCCCCAGAAACCACCCCCATATATACCCCGGACCGGAAAGCGTACAAATCCTACTGGCACAAGGGGACCCCCCTATACGCCCGAACCGGGATCCGCGTCCACCTCGTCCACCACCTCAGCGTCCCAGGGAGGCTAGGTGTCTATGAGGTCGTCGGGGACGGATGGCAACTCAACGTCATCAACGCCCGAGTCCCCTTCGGCGACACCACGGAACCCTTCCTCTAAGCCCTCGCCGAGGCATACCGCCAGATGGCCATGCTCGCTCCCACAATCATCATCGGCGACATGAACGCCGCCCCCACCCCGGCTGACCGAGGGGGAGAGGCCACACCCCAGGACCATGCAGTCCGTGACACCATCGAAATGCTAGGGCTCGTGGACCTGACGGCCAACCTGGAAGGCCAACCATCCCACTTCCCCCACCAAACAGATGCCGCCCCATCCCGCATAGACGTATGCTATGGCGACCCCACCACCATCATCCGGGCGGAGGCCCGATATGGACCCCTCCCGCTGGGACCCACAGGCCATAGCCCCCCGCACATCCGCCTCACCATCCCCAACCTTCCCCCCAGCCCCCCAGAGGATGCGGACCAAGGCCTACCAGGCCCCCTGAAGATGCCCCCACTGCATGACAAGCATGCCTGGTCCCAATATCACAGGGCCATAGACCGCGCCTGGCGCATGCAACCACACCCCAGCGACTCGCTCACAGCCATGCGCACGGCCGCCGGCGCCTGCGGCTTCCAGCAACACCCCCACACAGACAACGACCAACCACCCACGGCCCTAGGGGACATGCTCCATGACCTCAGGCATGCAAAGCAACAACTGGCGACCCTCCTCCACACCGACACCCCCCAAAACCCGCCGCCAGATACACCACTGCAGGACGCAGATAGCCCACATCAGGGCAGACCTGCAGCGGTGGCACATCCACAGGCAACAGCGCATCGCTCAGGAACACGAACGGTATGCGCAACATGATCTCCCCTACAAGGCCATCCGCCACCTCAACGACGCCATGACCGACACCGGCCACCGCACTATCACCACGGTCCGTCAGGAGGACTCCCTCACCAACGACCCAGCCAGAGTGCTCCAAGCCACCCAAGACAGCTTCTGCCGGCAACACACGCCAACCCAAGACACACTGGACCCAGACACCCAGGCCAAAATCGACCGCCTCCCTCGGGTCTTCAACCACGCCCAGAGGAGGCAACTGGAAAAGCGCCCCTTCATCATCCACGAAGTCCGGAAGGACATCCACAGTCTCCGGCAACACAAAACCCCAGGCTACGACGGCCTCCCTGCGGAGGCATACTACCACTGCCCCGCCCACCTCCTCCGCATCCTCCCCCACCGCCTCTGGGACATCGTCACAGGGCAGACCCCCCTGCCACCAGACTGGGCAAACGTTGTCCGCCCCCTCTACAAAAAAGGGGACTGGGGAAACCCGGACAACTGGCGCCCCATAGTCTGTGCAGTCAGGGAGGTCAAAATCGTCTGGACAATCCTCCTGCGCCGCATCTGCCCCCACCTGGACTCCCACATACCAGCCAGCCTCTGGGGGGCCATCCCCGGCCGGTCCCCACACGAGGCCATCTTCCTCCAGGACACCATCGCCGACATTGACCCGGTGGACCTCATTATCGCTTCCCTCGACGTCAAAGGAGCCTTCCCGAACAACCCCTGGCTCCTTCTAGAAGCGGTGTGGAAACGCCTAGGCCTCCGATTCTACAACTTCGCCTCCCGCTACATCCCCGACCGCAAATACACGGTCCGCACTGGAGCAGGCCTCACCCCCTTCTTGGAGCCAGGCAGCGGGGTCCCCCAAGGAGGGGCAGAAGGCCCCTTCCTGTACCTTCTCGCGACGCCCCCCCTGGCCCTCGCAATCGAGCAGGATTACCCGGCCTACGCACCCTACCCCCTCCTCTCCCCCCTGGTGGGCTTGGCGGACGACACCAACCTCACGGTCGCGCACACCCCACACGAACCCCATGCCCCGGACCCCAGGCGAACGGTCACCCAACAGGCGAATGACTTACTGGAGGTGACCGTCTCCTACCTCTCCCACAACAACCTCATCGTCCACCCCACAAAGTCAGTGGCCATGATCAAGGGGTCTGCCTCCCCCCATCCTAGAGCCAAAAGGGCCCCGGATGCAAGTCGTGACAACCACCACCCACCTGGGGGTAATCCAGGCCGCCAACCCTGAGGACGCCACCCTCCCTCCCAAGTTGCAATCACACCTCGCCCATCTCCCCAGATATGCGTCCCCGACCACCAAGGCCCTCTCTCTGTTCCACCAGAGCCTGGCGTACTACCTCACCGGGGTCTTGAACGCCTCCAGAGGCTTCCAAGCACTCCACCTGACACACCCCACCACCGCCCTGCAGCCGGCCACACGCGCCGTGACCAAGGCATGGGCAGCACACGGGGGCTGGTCCACCTCCATACCTACCCGCGCCATCCGAGCGGCATGGCCCCACTATGGGGACGCCATAGGGGACGAGGTGAAAGCTGCCTACGGCAGACACACCGCCCTCCTCCTTCACCGCATGACCCACAACCACTCACCGGAGGTCCGCGAGGTCACCACAATCCGCCTCCAAGCCGCACAACGGGCCCGCAACACATGCCCGCGCTGGGTACTCCACCGGACGGGCATGCCCACCGACATGGACACGCGCCTGTGGAACCACCTGCAGCTTCTCCACCCATCCCCACACCACGCCATACTCACCAACCACACGTGCCCGGAGAAAGGGCCTCTAGCGGTCCTCTGCGGGGACCTCCACCATCACCTCAAGGGCACCATCCACACCATACACCTTGTCGGGGCCTCCATCACCGTAGTATACGTCACCCTCCCCCAAATGCGGGTCCTGCACTACAGCGGGGCACACCACACCCCCTTTCTACAGCTCCCCGAATGGCCTCAATACCGCCTCTTCCACCAGTACCTCACGCAGACGGCACGAGCAGCGGAACACACTCTCCCGGGAAGCAAAGACATGCGAGCAGCTTACCGAGATTTTGAAAAGCAACAGCCCCGACCCGTCCCAGCGACACCGCCCTACGGACCCACCGGCTCGAAACACGAACCCGTCCCCCCGGTGACGGGCCCAATCCCACCACTAACCCTACTACTGGCCCCGAATGAAGCCAAACCCACGCAGACCACCGTCATCTACCACGGAGCAAAATGGCGCATACCGAAACACCACATGACCGCCTAAGACCTGACACGGGTCCCCCATGACTCCCAGAGCATGCCACGCACATGTTGGGCCTGTGACCCCGAGGCACCAACCACACCATGGCCCGTACTACACCTCATAGCACGCCACCACACCCACCCCACAACCCACCTACTGCCACAGCCCTATGCATGGGTAGCCCCATGGTTCCAACGCACCGACCCTGACCCCACGGTAGCGTGGAACCCTGACCACGCGCCCAAATAGCTCTTCACCACTACACCCACCTGGCCCCGCCCCGACCCGGCAGGGGTCGCCATCTGTTACAGCATGTACGAGCCAGGCAGAACAGGCAAGCACGAGCACCCCTACTATCCGCTCCACCACTCCTGCCACACACCGGAGCACCGAACACAAACCCTCACATGCCACGACCCAAACCCAGACACAGCCTACATCCTCCACTACATCTACTCCTACCTCACACAAGGACAGCCGGAGCAGGGACTCATAGCCATGTCCCCCCAAGCGAAACACATCATCTCCAAAGGAAAAGGGGTGTACGCCACCCCCATCCTGCAGCCCACAACCCCAGTAGCCCACCTCGCCAGGGGCCTCGCCATATACGCCTACCTGCCCATGGACCCATGCCGCCTCCCACGACCATCACCGGCGGACCGGCTCTTCTTCACCGACGCCTCAGGCGAATCCGCCCTCACGCCCATCACCGGGGGTGCCACCCTGCAGCTAACCCACACCGGGGGACACTACCACATGGACCACCACACGGGCCACACCACCTATGGGGCCTCCTCCCACGGGGAGCTAGGGGCCATGGCTGACGCCATCGCCGAGATCGCGGCCCACCTACCCGCCCACCTCCCGCACATCGTCCGGGTCTGGTTCGTGCTAGACGCCACTGTCGACACACACTTGCTCCTCCACATAGCAAGGCAACCACTTCACAAAGCCACCGCGACGAGCCTCGGCACCCAGGCACTGCTGCTCTGGAAAGCCCTTCGCAGCCCCCCCCCCCCTACGTCCAACTCCACATCGCGAAACAAGAGTCCCACAGGCACCAATACGGAAATGGTAAGGTCGACAACCAGGCAGTACACCAGCGCACAACGCACCTACCAACCCTCCAGATCCCTGACCTCGGCCGAAACCACACACACCTCCAACACATACCCCCCGTACCCGAGCCCCATCAGACCCCGGACTGGGTACCAGAGGACGCCCCCTATTCCTCCCACGACAGAGCATACCACCACCCCAACCCCATCCAACATCTCGCCCGCGTGCTCGGCGACGCAGACAGCCGGACGCACATCCAGGAGCTCCAGGACAGACTGCAAATCCCCCGCTACCACTCAGCACTGCGCCCAGCAAACGTCCCAGCCCACCTCCAAAAACGACGCATCCAGCTCCTCAGGGAGCAATTACCATTCCTCACCAGGGTCGCAGATGGCTCGCCCGCAAGCACATCCACGTCCCCGAAGAACACACCTGTTACCCGTGCGACCACACCACCCTGGAGGACTCGGAACACTCCAAGAAATGCCCCCTCCATACAGGCAGGGACACGCTAGTGGGCTGGTCCCCGGCGGAAACCCTACGACAACACGAAGGATGGCCAACCCACAGCCACGCACACCAGGCCACCGAACACCTCTTCCGGGATCCCCTGGTCAAAGAAGCCACCATGAGGGGAGCGGTGACACAGGCCCTCAACCGACACCTCACCAAACACACGGAAAGCCCCATGGAGGCAGCAGCACACCTCCAGCTAGAGGCAGTCCGCAGAGCAGCGGCCCAAATGGTACACCGCAAACACCTCCTGTTAACACACACGGAACAACTCACCGACCCCACCGCCAGGGAACACATGCACCGTCTCATCCATTACCATGCCGTGCATGACCCAGACGTCCACTAACCCACTCTGCGCCCCGCACGCGCCCCCCATCTCCATCCGCAGGACCTCAAGACACCACCACAGCGCCCTGAAGCCCATCTCCCACCCAAGAAGCCACCCGACACCGCCCAGCCCGGCCGAGCCCTACCAGGGCAAACCATATGTCGACGTAGACACGCAAGATCCCGGCAACCCATCCAGTACACCCCCCCGGACCCGGGGCACCCCCCCCCTCACACCGGCCACCATCCGCGACCCCGACCTCCTCCGAGAAACCCTCCAAGGCAATGCCCCGACCACCCCCCTGGGCTGGTACCGCCTACCAGAGGACTGGACCAAACTCACCGTCAAAGCCCTCCAGGACCTGACCACCCCAGGCAACGGCCTCTGCGAGGCGATCGTGGACCTCGTGCTCTGTCGAGCCCGCAAATACACCCAAGGCCAACACGTCTGGATCCCCCCCATCGGGTGGGGCCAGGCCCTGACACACGACACCGACGTCAACGTCATGCGTCGAGGGACCGTACGCCTACGACGGACCCCAGCGGAGAAGGATCACCCAGCGGACCCAAACCGCCCGGAGCAGTGGGAACAGGCCACCGCACCAACCCGCGACACCGCCCTCCGCGCCGCCGGCTTCCGCACCCCAGACGACGACCTCCCCCCCCCACCTACAGACAGTCTCCACCCCCCGCCGGAGGTCTGGGTTACAGTCCTCGAGCGCGGGCACTACTACGTGATAGCCGCTACGGCTACGTCCCCCGGCCTGCAATGGCTCGTCAAAGGGACAGACACCATGCTCGCCCCAGGGACCGCCCCACTAGGGGCAGTAGGGGACCCCACCACCCAGCACAGGGTCCTCAGGGGCGTTTACCAGCCAGGGGACAGGCCCCCAGCCCGCGCCCTGGCCCAAATCACCTCAGGGAAGGCGGGCTACCACCTCAGATTGGCCATGCTCTGCCTGACCCACTGGATTCAGCGCCGCTGGCCACCCACGGGGACCGTGCCCTGGATTTGAGCCATCCCCACCGCCCACACACAAATCGAGGCGGCCCCGGACACGCGGCCAAACCCCCCCCCCCCCCAGACCACAGGAATCCCTCACCTGCGGGTACCACGCCATCCACAGGGTCCTCAGCCGCGTGGGTCTTAGCCCAAAGGTAGCATAACCCCTTCCCACCACTGACCAAGAGGTCCACCAGATACGCAAGCTCGTCTGCGAAATCCTTGCCACGGCAGCAGAAGACGGCAAGCTTCTCCTCCAAACCGCCCGGCCTACAACTGGCCATGCAAGCGCGCCGCGGCGAGCGGACACATACACCGACACAACACACCCCACCGCACAATCCCCGCCCATGCCCCTCCCCTCTCGCTGCTCACCCGGAGACCCACACACGCCCACCATCGCGCGCACCCCCGGGCCCCGCGACACGGGCCTCCCCCACCCGCCCGAACACCAGCACACGCCCGCCACACACCCACCCGCCGGACACCCCTCACCACCCCCCACACTCGACAACCCACACACACCCGCCGAGAGGAGCCCCGCGCCCTGCGGCGCGCCCAGCCCACCCAGTGGCCCGCCCACGCCCCCCGCACACACCCCAGAAGACCCAGGCCCACCCCCCCCGGCCCCTGAATGCAGCCCACGCGAACTGTTCCCCCCCGCGGACGCCAACCCACACAACCTCACACATTGCAGGACCCTGGCCCAGCCAAGCCCAGAAGGAGAATTCCCCCCCCCCTGCGCCTCCCTCCCCTGCCGCTGCTGACCAGATCGGCCCTCCGGGCCGCCAGGTCACGACCGGGCCCCCCCAGCCGCCCGCCCCCAACCTACAGCCCGAGGACATGCCCTCCATCCTCCCCGCCGTGGTTGCAGCAGAAGCCGCCGCCCACAAGCCCGCCCGCATCACAGCCCAACCCGCGTCCACCACCTCCTCCTCATCCTCAGCCTCTTCGACCTCCTCCACCTCATCCTCCGACCCCCCCCTCCCCTCCGCCCTCATCCTCAAGGCCACGGCAAAAGCCAAAGCCGCGGCCGCACGCACCGACCCCCCGACCCCCACACAGGCGACTCAGGCACCCCGGCAACGCACCGGCAAGACCCCCCACCCGACATCGGCGCCCTCAGACCTCCGGACAGAGGTCCTCCTCAACCTGGAACCGGACCCCAACCCCAAACCCGACCCAAAACCCAAACCGGCACCCAAGCGAGCACACACAACACCACAAACGCAACGACACAAACTCAACCGACACCGCCCTAACCCAAGCCCTAACCCAAGCCAGGAGCCCCCACTCACCACCACCCACGCCCCCCTCCGACCGGCAGCTAGCACCACCGCAGAGGCGGCCACCCAACACGACCCCGTCCAAACCCTCGTCAACATCCCCGTCACCAAGCGCCCCGTCATCCCTCCCCCACAAACCACCACCACCGCCGGCCAAACCGACCCAGGGACGTGGGACCCCTTGACCACCGTCACCGTCAATCCCGGCCCCAAACCCGCCCCCCCTGCCCACCACATAGTGCATCCCCAGGGGCTACGCTCGATGCCCGACCCCCCACCCCCACAAGGGGGACCGGAATACCCACAAGGGGTCCAAGGGCCATACCCGCAACACCAACCCCACCACTACCAACACCACCACCACGAGCGGCCCCACCACCACCACCACCAACACCACCCCCACCACTACCACTGCCCACCACCCTACCCCACCGGGCCACAACCCCCCTTGCACGAACAGCACCAGCGAATGGGATGGCAGCCACCGAGCGCTCCACCCGCATACCCCACCTACCACCAGGGGCCACCCCCCCCGTACCAGCCATTCCCCCCGTACCAGGAACCGTATCCCCCCGGCCACCACGTCCACGCCGAAGGGGCCCCCCGGGCCCAACCCCGCCAGGGACAGTCACTCGACCAATACCACCAGCCGCTGCCGCCACCCCACCCCTACCTGGCGGATCCATGGATGACGGGGGACCTCCCCCCCCCCCACCCAGTACCGGGCGGCACCACGCGAGGCCCCCCAGGTCCCGCCGACGCCTCCTGACTGGCCCGACTCGAGCGATGAGGCCCGGCCCCGCAAACAGCGGCGCTCCCGCTCCCCCCCCGCACGACACACACTCCCCTGGCGCCCACACTCCCCACACCGCCACCGCGCCTCAACCACCCACTCGCGCCGCTCCCACTCCACAAGGTGCCACCACAAACCCCCGGGACCCCGCTCCCGCCGCTCCTGCTGCCCCGGGCGCCACCACGAGCGCCACCGCCGCCCCATGTCCACCTCCCCCTCCCCCCTCCGGTCGTACACGACCCCCACCCCCAGCCCCCGCCACCACCGCTCCCGCTACCCCCGGCACCGCCAGGCACGCCACCGCCGCCCCACGTCCACCTCCCCCTCCCCCCACAGGCCCCGTCGGGCTCCCCGTTCCCCCCGCCACCCATACCCATCGACCACCCCCAGCCCCCGCCACCACCACTCCCGCTCCCCCAGACGCCACCAAGCGCGCCACCGCCGCCCCATGTCCACCTCCTCCTCCCGCTACCCCCTCCGTCCGTACCCGTCCTCCACCCCCAGCCCCCGCCACCGCCGCTCCCGCTCCCCCAGGCACCGCCACCCCCACCACCGCCACAGGTTCACGTCTTCCCACCGCCGCTCCAGGACCCCGGACACGGACCCCTACCCCCCCCAGGTCACCGCCCACCTCGCCTGGTGGTCTGCCCCCGCTTTGCAGGAGCTCCACCGCTCGGTGAAGTGGGCCGGGGGAGCGGGAAGGCAAGATGGGGTGCACATGGTGCATACCTTCGAGGAGATGCGCACCCCCACCCCCGCCGACCCCAACGAGGCCGCCCCAGAGGCCATCATGCCGCAAGCGGCATGGGAGGCCCTCCTACGCGATGCGGTCCAGGGCCTCCGCCCCCCCTACACCCCCCAAGCCCTCCGCCAATGGCTCCAGGCAACCCACCCCCAGGCCTGGGCCATCGACGACCCCTCCCCACCCCGCCCCTCCCGCCACCACCACACCAGGAAGGGGAAGGACAAGGGCAAGGGAAGGGCAGGGGACACCAAGGGGCAGTCAGGCAAGAGGGCACTGAGGGGCCCCAAGTGAGGGTAAAGGTAAAGGTAAAGTGCTCGGGCGCTCTCCGAACTCCAGCGTATCCGTGATCCCTACCTGTCCCTCGCAGCATCCCTTCCGGCTCGCGGGGTCACCGAAACCCTAGCGCCTAGGACCCCGCCGGGATTCGAACCGAGCACCTCTAGTTCGGGCATCACGTGCATGACCGCTGAACTACGCGACCTTCCCCAAGTGAGGGCAGGCACCCATAGGGACGGGGCGCCGGTAGAGACACCACACGGGGGCAGGAAACCACCCAAGAACCAGGAAGGGGCAGGAACGGGAACCGAGGCACGGAGGAAAAGGGCACCACGGCAAACGCCACGACCCACACCCAGGAAGGGCATACCAGGACGGGGGGTCCAGCGCCGCCCCACCCCCACTGAACGCCGCACGACTCCCGGGGGCGCACCCGCCAACACGCACCGCCGAAGCAAGCATCGGACGCCGTACAGATCACTCCAGCGCACACCCACCAGCCACCGGAAACCACACGGGGGATGGAGGGCACACCTACACGGGGAGAATGAGCCAGACCCTCAGAGGAGGCCGCAGGGTACGCCGCCGCACGGCGCACCACCACACCCTCACCGCCAGGCGACAACCCCGGCCACCACAAGGGCCACCTCACAGGCAACGGACGAGGACGAAGGCACGGCCACAGCGACCAGGGCTAGGGACCAGGACCCCCAGAGGACACGGGACCAAGGCACAGGCCCCCAGGGAGGGCAACCCCACGGACGCCTACCCAACCCACCAGCCCGAGCGGCACGCCCAGGCCCCCACAGCACGGACTCAGCGAGACACCCACACCTAACCGCACCCCCCAGCCACCAGCCAGCCACACTCCGGCCCGCACTCCGCACCACGACACAGGCCAGGCTGACCCTCACTGACCCACCACGGCACAACGCGAGACCACGGCACACCGCACCACAGCGCCCCACAGTGCAACGCGCCACAGCACGACGCGACGCGACGCGGCACAGAGCGGCACAACACGGCACGACTGACCCTAACCTGAAGAACAAACGGAAGCCAGCCACCGCACACCCCGGAAGGCGGCGCACCAGCACGCCACACAGCGGCGCCGCAGGCCACACACGGGGCCACCACGTGCCCGGCAACAACGGTGGCGGACCACCCAGAAGGTTAAAACCGGTCCCGCAGAGGAGAAAGGACACGAACAACCCCAGTCCCCTAACCCAGAGCCACACGCAGCCGCCTGGCGCAGCCGCCCAGCCGGCAGAGCCAGGACCTAACCTGGCAGGAAGGGGCGCCGAGCGCAACATGTACATAGCCCACCCGACCCATGGGGCCGGAACACGGCCAAACAGAACGCAACCGCCAACAGCAGCCCGGAAGACCACACTGAATGCGGGCCAGTGCGTGCGCCAGCCCAGAGAAGGCAGAAGGAGGAACAGGCAAGCCCCTCCCCCCCAAAAAAAAACAGGCCGGGGAGGGGGGGGGGGCGGAAACAGCCGACAGCCAGCAAAACGGCCGCCAACACCACAAGAGGCGGCCAAACCCCCCACCCAGAAGGCACCGAAGACAGGACCCCCAAAGAGGCACAGGGGGACCAGCCAGCCAAAACCGGCAACACCAAGCCAGGAACAGCGGCCCATCGGGGAAAGGGACACCGAAACATGCAGATACACACCAAAAAAAAAAAAAAAAGAGCCAGCAGCCCAGCCCGAAAGAAAGGGGATGGGGGGACAGGGGCCACAAGGCCCGGGACAGGGACACCCAACAAACGACGCCACAAAGCCAAAAAAAAAAGCGCAAAAAACAGACCCCGACAACCCAGCCAAGAAGGGCGGGGCACAGCCGAGACCCGGGCCCAGCACGCACGCCCACACCGCACACCGGAACCGGAAACGACGGGGGGCAAGCGGAGCGCGCACGCGACCACACACGTCCCAAAAGCAGGCCGAAACCTAAGCCCAACCACGAACACCACAAACAGCCGGCAAAAGAGGGACAACACCACAAACCGTGCCCAAACACACCCACCCAAGACCCCAGCCAGGACTAGCGGGGTTAATGAAACCCACACCCAACCGCAACCCGGACCCAAACACAAACGCCGCACAACATCAGAAAACCCAGTGCCCACAGCCCGGGCACTGAGGCAGCCCGTGCCATGCAGGTGACCCGGCCAAACGAGATCCGGAGACCGGGGGTCAGGCTGCATCCTAAGGCCTGCACTGCTTTGGGACTCGAGGCGGAGCGTGCGACACCCAAGCGCCTCGGAACCCTAGTACCAAGAACGTGCATGCATGCCTTGGGAACGGGATACGCCAGGAAGTCCGGTGAACCTCTAGGGTTCCGCCCAAAGCAGGGGACGTGCGCAAGCACGGGGGCACACCCTCCCGGCGAGACAAGCACGTCACGCTGGCGACGAACAGCCCTCCCGGTGTTGCCCGGGGCGGCTTTATTGGGGGCCAACAGTCAGGTCTAGCAAGATGTAAGCCGCCTCCCCTCTTCACGCGCGGGGCCCCTTCCTGTTCGTCACAGGGGCGACGCCAGGGGGAACCATGGGGCGCCTCTCCACGACCGAGTTCACCTACCTACCTACCTACCTTCATGGTGGGTACGAGGGCTAATCCGCGTGCCTGATCACCCATGATTTTAGTGACACAATCCTCCCAAAGTAGATTCGGAGGGTGCAACCATAGGTGTTCATCCAACCAGGACTGCTGAAAAGCATCCTGATTGCGAGTCCGGAATCGCTTGACACCTGAATTGGTCACAAGACAGTCAGAATCACTTCTACAAAAGGCATCTACAGTGGGACGTAACCCATACTCGGATGCCCACTGTTCAGCAGCCGCAAAAAGATCACTGCAAAACTGCAAATCATCACTGGTACTCCGTGGTTTCTTCTGACGCACCCTGGGTTGTCTATCCTGCACTGCCCGGGGGGGCTCACGCATAGCAGAGCTTTCAGAGCCGCTCCCCGCATCCTGTAAAAGCTGAAACGGAATACTCATACATGTACTCTGACAAAGGGGGGTGCATCCGCCCTGCCAATTGTAACGCCTCTTCCACCAATGGGTCGTCCTCACTCGCTGACATTTGTGCCAGTAAGACGCTATCGGTGAGACTCCATGAATGGCCAAAGCCACCCATGAAGTTGTCCGGATACAAGGCTTCAGGGTGATCAGTCCTGTCGCCTTGAACCTCACCGGCCCTACCGGAACCGCAATCTGAAATTTCAGTCTCCCATTGCTGGAGATAATGGATGTGAAATTTTATCAGCTTCCCCACTTGGATCTTCGGAACACACCAAATTATCCAAGAGCTGTTGTGCCTCCGCCTCAAACAGTGCCATTGGCCTCTGTTCGGGTTTGACTCGGTATCCCACCATAATCCGCCCTGATTGAGGGGGTAGGGACACAGCACAGGATGGTAGTGAGGGAGTACTAGTACACCTCGGGTCTGCCCTATAACTGTGGTTGCTATAGTCAGCCCCGGAACACCCAGGACCAGTCTGGACAGCGCTATAATAGTGCTATAAACAATGATGCCATCTGCGGCAGAAACCCTGCCCTCAGAAAAGCCAACCGCGACAGAAGACTCCCATCAAGCACCGGAAATGTTGCAGAGTTAATGGGCTCATGTAACTCAAAAGGCTGTACTTGTACAGCCGTGATACCTGTACTGCCAAAGCCACAGTTGCCTCTAATTGTAGTCCCCAGTTAAGAAACCTCGACGGGGACTCGCACAGCAATGCACTCACAAATCAGTTGGGCAATGCGGTGTCCCCATTGCACCGACAATGTGGCAGTGCCAATGTTACCAAGGATCGCCCCTACATTACCAGTATAATCATGGTCCACTACACCACAGTCCCCTTGGATGCAAACCCACTTCGTGGAGCAATTCGTCCATATGTACAAGCAGGCACCGTGAAGGCCAAATCTGTTGGCACCACCGCGATCTCACCAGGCTGCAGCTCCAACGCTGTGGCTGAACATAAATCTAGCCCGGCGGCAGCTGGTGATCCTCGGATCCGGGCGGACGCGCTGGAGATGAGCTTCTTGTAACACAACTGATTCTCAGGCTGGGGTGTAGTCGTTGAACAACCAGCAAGCATCGAAAAAAACATGAAAAGAACGAACCCTTCTGCTGAACTGTGCTCAGCTGTGACTGGCTGTGACCGCGAGAGGATGCAACTGACTCCTGGCTGTGACTGTGACAGGCTGTCACTGGGCTCTGGCTCTGAGTGACTGCACTGGACGTCTCCATAGGAATTCCCTGTGATGCTGTCCCGAATGCGAGCTCTCACGCGACTTAACGTTAAAGGCTCAGCTCGCAAAGTGCAAACCACACCAGAGTGGCATACCTTGACAGAATTCGGGCGCTTGCGCCTCATTTGACTTCTGATTCTCCCGACCCCATGCCTCCAATCCTCAAAGGAATTTTGCAGGCGAAGGGCAAAGAAATGATGTACACAGGGATGGGATGGACGGCACAAAGCACAGGAAACGTCCTCCTCCAGTCCTGAAACGAAACTCAAATACTTATTCAGAACCTCACCAGGTACAAGATACTCGAACTGAGGCACAAGCGGTAAATTGTAGCGTATAACAAAAGGAAATCCAATAATAGCCCTAGGCCCTACATCGGCCAGGTAAATAAAAACTTCAGCACACTGAAACAACTGCAAACCATCAATATTCAAAACTGCCAACTCCATATAATCCACATTCACTCCAACTGCACCACCAGCAAGGCTCGAGTTCTGTTCCACACCCTTCAGACATAAGCGACGAGGCGCACCCACGTGTAGTTTGTTCGGAAAAACCTCGAAACCAGCGACCACGATCACTTGGTTCCTTGAATCAACCATGCAGGACATCGTCATGTACGGCACGTCATGGCCTGCAAAATGGAATCGTACAGACACTTGCAGTTCATGTTTTCGTTGCAATGATCTGCTTGCCACCTGAGGCCGTCGCTGCACCACCGGCAGGCTGTCAAAGTCAACTTCAGCGAAACTTGCTGAAGGATGCAACATCCCAATGGGATACGGTACTCCTTCGGAATCCAATGGAGGTTGTGAAATCAAACTGGGCCTGCGTGCTGGGGTATGCACTTCAGTCAGGAGTGGGGGACAGGCTGCCAGGGACACCACGCCGCTGCCAACTGTCGTAGTCGGTGTGTAACGTGGCTCTCCCCAAGGAACTGCCCTCCTTGACAATTTTGGTATTCGGGACTGGACGTGGGACTGGGACTGCCCCGATGTGCACTGCTGGTCCTACGTTCCGCACCCCGTCCAAGTTGTGATGCAGAACTGGGCCTCCTCTCAGGAGTGTTACCGCGTTGCGAACGCACGGTGTGCTGAGACGTTACTCTAGGGCGTCGTTCAGGTGTGAAGCCACTTCGCTGTTGTTCTTGTTTCTGAGATGGCCCGCGTTGCTGTGATCGATCCCTGGGCTGAGACCCAGGCCTGTCACGTGATTGACTGCGAGACCTTGGTTTGGGGCATTTTGCAGCCCGATGCGGTCCAGCGCAATGATAACATTGCAATTTTTCTTGGCTCTTGACAGTCACGACCGAAGTGTCCAGGCATGCCGCAGTTGTGACAGACTCACTTCTGGTCCGACTGCCCTGCCTGTTCAGGACGCCTGTTCCTGGGACAATCCGGCTTAATGTGATCAGGACTGCCGCAATTAAAACAGTGCCAAGATACCGCAGACACAGAATGTGCTGCACCCAGAAAATGACGTTTGGTTCAATGTAAGTCCTCTGTCTGTGTGAGGAACTCCATCACCATGACATACAGCTCCAGATATTTGTAACCGAATCCGTCCTGTGCTGGGTCATCAAAAAGCTTTTCCCCTATGCGCCTCCATGGCATGTCTTCCCGTACTTCACAATACTGGGTCAACACCAAAAGCAACTGAGAATGGGCTTGCATTTTGGTCACTCCCCCGATAGCCTGGCAGCCTTTTTCAAGCCAGGTGGTCAAACAATTGCACCACTCCATGGGACCCACTGAGCCCTCCAGACGCAATCCTTTCCAGACCGGCTCAGTTCTGTAAATGTTCCGGAATCGATGCCAATACCTGAAAATCTCTTTCCAAGGAGTAAACAGATCGAGGTCCTCACGCATCGTACGCTCGAAGAAGTGTTCATGAATAGCCTTCGGAATAGAGACAAGCAGGCACCGCACGAGAGTAAGACCACCAACCACTTCCAGCAGCACCCCAACCCATCAACTCAACTGTTTCTCCCACTTTTCGCACTCCTCCTGGTCCTCGAGATCTTTCCACACTGGCATGGCATACTCCATCTGCAGCAGTTGCACTGTCGAGGCGTCAATCATGGGAGAGCCATCCTTTTTGAAGACCGCCATGGGCATGTGTGCACCTGACTGCTCATGGGGCAGGGCTTGCAGCTCCATCACAGAGACCATAAAAGGCCGTACTTCATGAAAAGCAAAGCCCTCACCAATACCCGTGGGCCTGATCTTTTTTCGTTGTCCAATAGGAGGCGGGTCAACAGCCCTGGAAGGAATGAAGCATGGACCATCGAAATAAGGAGCAAGCTGGCAAAGATCATCCTCCTTGCGCATGGACTCGACATATTGATGGGCCTGTGGGAATGTGGCAGTTGCTGGTCGTCTCCAATGGTCCCCAGGATGGTCTCCAGGGTCATTGCCATTTCCATCACCACGGTCGTCGCGGTGACCATGACCCCCACCATATCGAGCCGCAGTCAGCTGTGGCGGTGGTGGCGGCGGTGGGGATGACGATGAATGTGATGCAGGACTTGTCCTGGTCCTCATATCATCCTGCATGCCCTGGCACCGGGCAACCAGGTCGTCAACTGCCCTGCGCTGATCCTGGGCAAACCCCGCATGCCCTTCACAAACAGACTCAAGGTCCGCAACACGATCAGCATGTGTCTTTACTTGTGTCAGTACTCCATGTACATCTCGTTGTACACCTTCGGAATGGGTGGTGAACAGGGCAGTGTCGGGGCCAGATCTCAGGTTTTGTTCAACAGCCCTAAGGCGTTCCTCCATTGAGCTGTGTGTGTTATCAGCGGCGCTCCGACTTGTCCGTTCAGCCGCTGATTTCAGCTCAGCCAGCATGGCATTGGCCTGACCGAGCATGTTCTGGACCCCGCTGAGTGTCCCAGGTTCAGGCGCAATTCCCCACGAACCATTAGTGGACTCCAACTGCCTGATTTTCTGGTCCACCAGTTGTATGTTGGACTGCACAACGACCATCTGATCAGAGGTGCTCTGTGCTGCAGACTGCGCTGCTGCAGAGGTGGTATGGGCAGCCCTGGCAACCTCGACCGAGCGCTGTACCTCAGTAGAAATTGCCGTGCCCATGCCACGCACTTCTTGGATCTCCCACCCGTAACTGCTGTACAGCAGTGTGGGTTTGCTGTGATAGACGTTGTGCAGCTGTCGAGGCATCTGCTGCCTGTTGCGCCACCAACAAGGCTTGCTGTGCATCCAACACCGCTTGTTGCACCTTGTTGACGGTTGTTTGGGGTACCTGTGGTGGGCCATTTGGGTCTTGCGGCGGGCCCTGACTCACTGTACCCTGCAACCCCTCAACTTGCCCTGTCACAGGGGCAAGGAGCTGATCAACCTGCAATTCTCTTGGATGATGCGCATGTTCGTTATCTTGTACTCTAACTTGAAGCCGTTGCAATTCATGTTCAAGCCACACTACTTTTTCACTTAACGTTTTCACCTGCTGGACCGACTTGGCATTTTTATCCTGTAGTTGTCGACTTTCAGCTTAGGCTCGTTCGAATTGTTTGTGAATCTGTTCATTATCCACATCGTATGTGTCCTGCAGTTGTCGCACTGCATGATGGGTGGTCTCGAATTGCTTCTTCATGGTTTAATGTTCCTTTGAAGCTGCCCGTGTGATGGAAGTCTTGAATGACTCGAACTTTACGATAGTTTCATCAACACCTTGACAATGGGTGGCCATGCACCGGCCTAATGAGTGCTGCATGGCATCTCATCCTTTGAGACGTTCATCATGGACGCCAGAGCCTCCTTTTAGTCCACGAATAGCTTGTTGTGTTTCTTCAAGTGCACGCACATATGGCCGAATGTGGAGGTAGGTAGGTAGGTCGACTCGGGACTGGGGTTGCCCCGCGGGAGAGTCTTATCTGGGGGCTTTTGCTCACCCACCCCCAGCCCTACTGCACGTGCCCGCACAAAGGGGCTCCCCCACATGGGGGAAGGGCGCGGTCGCCGCCAGCAGTACCCTACAGCGGGTTCTGCCCAGAGAGGTAACCCATGTTCGACCGAAGTGTCACATGCCTCTCCTTCGGGCGGATGATACGTGCGGGAGGGTCCCATCGCACATCCTCATCAACCTCCAGATTCTGGGGCCCAGGGGCCGGGAGCCAGGCCAAAGGCCCTGTCCTGCAGGCACCCCCACCTGGGTTTGTTTTCAGTAGGGGTGAGGCGAATTGAAGAAGCACGTGCTACGGGACTCGCATGCCGTGGCGCACACTCACGCCTCCTGACTCGGTCGAGCTTGCGCTCTCCAGGGGGGCCGGGGGATCGAAGTAGGTCGTTGTGGTTGGTTGGTCGGTCGTTTAACGGTTCAGCGTAGTTTGTTAATGTTGGTTGGTCGGTTGCGGGGTGGTAGTGTCACTGGTTCGTTCGCGGACATGGTCGCTGGCGGGCGTGGCGCACCACGGTGTCACCAACCAGATGGACGCCGTTCCTGTTTCGACCCGTGCACGCCTGGCTGGTTTGGTGTTGGCCGGCTTGCGTGTGGTCTGTTTACGGTCAAGTGGCGGCTGCAGCTGCGGTGTGGTCGATGCAAGGTTGTCTTGGCCGCCTCATGGTCGGCTTGGTCCGTGTCGGTTCCGTCGCGCTGCTGCCGGTGGTCGTATTGTCGAATGTTGTTTGTGCAGCCGGCACGTCCGTGTTGGCGCTGGCTAGTTGCGTCTTGGTTGGTCCAAGTGCGGCGTAGTGCGGTTTGTCAGCGCTGGTTGGCCGCGTTCATAATGGTAGAGTCGCGGTGTTCTGTCGTGTTCGTGGGCATGGTTGCCAGTGGGCGTGGCGCACCACTGTGCCGCCATCCCGTTGGACGCCGTTCCCGTTTCGACCCGTGCACGCCTGGCTGGTTTGGTGTTGGCCGGCTTGCGTGTGGTCTGTTTACGGTCATGTGGCGGCTGCAGCTGCGGTGTGGTTGGTGCGCGGTTGTCGCGGCCGCCTCATGGTCCGCTGGGTTCGTGTGGGTTCTATTCTGCTGCTGCCGGTGGTCTGGTGGTCGAATCCTGCCCGTGTAGCCGGCACGTTCGTGTCCGTGTTGGTTAGTTGCGTCTTGGTTTGTCCAAGTGTAGTGTAGTGTAGTTTGTGAACGTTGGTTGGCCGCGCCCGCAGTGGTAGAGTTACGGTGTTCCTCTGTGTTCGCGGTCATGGTGGTCGGCGGGCCTGGCTCGCCACGGTGTCGTCAGCCCGTTGGACGTCATTCTCGTACCGGCACATGCATGTCCGGCCAGTTTGGTGTTGGCCGGCGCGCGTGCGGTCTGTTTATGGTCATGTCGTGTTCCCTGTAGCAGTTTTGTTGGTGTGCGGTCGTGTTAGTTGCCTCTTGGTCGGTTTGCTCGGCGTTGGTTCCTTGTCGTTGCAGCAGGTGCTTGCGCAGTCGGATTTGTTGCGTGCAGGTGTTCTGCTTGTTGCGGTGTTGGTTGGTGCCAGTTGTTTGGGGCCGGCACGGTACGTTTTTTCAGTGCGCCGTCTGCCCCACGCGGGGGAGAAAAGTAATAACAAGTGGTCGGACCGCTGTAAAAAGTTTCTTCCAGATTCGGTGCCCTTGTCCCTGCCCCGCCCTGGCAGTGTTGCATGCACAACCCATCATCCGGTATTTCGCGGTGCTCGGTAGCCGTCCTTCCAGTGTCGCTTCCAGTGTTGCCATTCATATGTACACCCCCCTGCCGGTGGCAAGGCCCCGTCGGTCCCCCTCGGCGAAATGTGGAGTTCTACCTCCCCAATATTGGCCTTTTGGAGCAAAAAGCCTTCCAACCGTCTCGTGCACTCATCTACATAACGGGCATCCACTGATGTATCCTCCAAAATTTCAACTCGAGCAGTGAGTTCCCAAAGTCGCTCATGTCCTCGTGCCTTGCCCGCTGCACGTTCCCGTGTATCATACGGCCCCGGACGTGTCTTATGCGGAATTGAAATTTACAAGGAAGTTGGTTGTTCACCCGACCTCCGCGAGAACACTTTGACAACCCCTTTGATTTGACCAATACCTCGCTGCACCGGGTTTCTTTTGCCAATGAGGGGTTTTTTGTCATATTTGCTCCTGTTGTCTTCTAGCATGGCACCGGGTGCCAGCCGTTCAGCACCCCTTGCATTTGGCGGCAGCTGTTGACGAATGGCGAGGGCTGGCGCCAGCAAGGAGCTCCCGGGTTACTCAGGGCAAATGAGGAGAATGACATGTTGGAAGTATGCTGTTGTGTAGTGAACGCTAAAGGCCGCAGTGAGCGGGTCCTGACCAACCGGCTCTACCTCGTTCAGTACATCAAGACCATCCAAGCCGAAGGAATTGTATTTGACATCAAGGTCATCCAAGAGCTGGCACAAGAGGTGGTGCGAGCACACATACCAGAGATGGAGCACTTCAGCGTCTCGCGAAACTGGGGGAACAAGTTCAAAAAGAGACACGGGTTTGGTCTCAGAAGGTGCAACGACTGCGCTGTGGTTGGACTCGCCGCCACGGATGCCACTTCTGGCATTTTGTCAGATGCATCACGAGCGATCGACCGGAGTCCAATGAGCACGCGTTGATCCGAGAGAACGTGTGGCGCAAAACCTATAACGCTGTCGTGATCAACCCAAGGAGGTTTGGTATCCCATGGGACGGAGCAATCTTCGAGGATCTGCAGCTCTCAATGGATAAGACGCTGCTGCAGGATGTGCCCAAGTTCGCTGGTGCCTACTCGAACAAGAGAAGAGTCGTAGCTGGGCCGAACAACAAGCGACAACAGACGGTGTGTCAGGTCCTCAATCTGAGTGGGAAGGTGCTGGTCTGGCAGGTGATCATCTGTGGAAAGTCCAAGATGTGTTTGGTGCAAGGCGATGCCATCGACCCGAACATTGTCCAGATGTATGCAGAGAAGATGACCCAGACTGGCGCAACCTTTATTGCTTTGCTGCACCGGATTGAGTCGCGCTTGAAGGCGACCAAGAGAGCCCTGGTTCCTCCTTTGTACGCGCTCTCAATCGTCCTGATGAACTCCCTGCCACAGCAAAGAGTTCTTTGAGAAACCGGAGAGGGGAAAGAATGCGCACCTGTGGATGGTGGAGGAGATCCCTGACATGTGGGTTTTTTTTTGTATTCCCCCGAAGTCTCACCTCTGCAATCCAGGGGATCAGTTGCCAAATCCCAGCATGAGGAAGTACATCCGGGACAGAATCTGAACAGCGAGCAGTGAAGCACAGGATGCTGGTGCACAACAAGGTGCTGCTGAGCCGGACCAAGTTAGACATAAGTTGCTGCTGCGCCGGATCGGTGAGTGGATGCACATCCCTGCGTTGAGTTCCCAGATCACTGATTCTTGGAGGATGGGTCTGGATCAGACTCCCATGGCTGGGAGTCTGGATGAGATTGAGATTCCAAGGGGGTTGATTTGTTTGGGGCCCCCTGTGGAATTGCACCCAGTGGCCGAAGAGAGAGAGGAGAAGGAACCAGTGGTTCCAGAGGGAGAAGAGGAGGAACCAGGATCCCAAGAACCAGAATTAGGAGAGGATGCTGAACCTGGCCCCGCAGCTGTACCTAGGTTGGAAGACCCTTTTGCAGTGGATGTAGTTGCTGCAGCAGCAGCAGTGCCACGCCCCAGAAGGAGGTCAGCAGGGGGCGCAACAAGGGAACGCGACGCGACGCGACGTGATGCGACGCCTCAGCGCGCAGCAAGCCAGCGCGACGCTAGGGGCAAGCGCGCTGAAGTGAGGAAGAAGGCAGACGACAGCAGCGATGACAGCAGCAGTGCCGCCGATGATTGGTGCGATCAGTTTGATCAGTAAGTGTCACATCACACAGACACATGTTAATATATTTGCCTCTGTGTGTGTTTTTGCAGACCCTGCAGTCAGCGGACTCTCCAGTTCGAGCGACGACACGTTTTTTTAACATTAAGTCTCAATATTGAAATATTGTGCCCAGATTCGTGTGTACCAGCTTGTCCTTTCGGCCTGTGCGAGGTTCCCTTGGGCCTGTGGAAGACTGCTTTGGGCCTGTGCAAGGCCTGTACGGTTCTGTGGAAGGCTGTCCACTATGGACCGCTCAGTGCCTCCCCCCCGGATGGCACAGTGCCTCTGCTAATGTACTGTTTGCTCTGCAGATGCACACAGGGGTCTGGGGATCCTTTTATTAACAGTGAGTGGACTCACTGCCCCTTTTTCCTTTGTGACATACTGGTCGGTCAGGGGTGGGAAGGCTGCCCTGCAGCCTAGTATACTTTGGATCAAGGCACGATAACTATTATAATATTTTTCTGTATTCAACATGCCTTCCTCCTACGTTGCGCTTTATTCTGGTTCCTTGTCTTGGCAGTGGCAAAAGCAGGGTTTCGTTTATAAAAGAAAAAAATTTATAGAAACGAATTTAAGAAAAAATCTTTGTGTGCATGGAAGGTTTAGAAACAAAATCAGTAGTATAGCGGAAGTTACTCAAAAAACAAGACAAACAAAGGGAGATGTTGTTGGATAAAACTTGACGTATGGAAGCAGAAATGTTTAGAAAAATTTGAATTTAAAAAAATTGTAAAGTTTTAGTAGTTGGTAAACAATTTTTTTTACTGAAAGTGCTAAAGCAAAGGGGACGTTGGTGAATGTTAGGTGGTTTCCTGATTTAGACAGGAAAACCACATGGGCTTTTCCAATTTTGGGACCGAAAAGTGTTTTCAAACCGCTTGTTTCTAAATTTAGCTTCATTTGGAGTTTCGGTCTCCTCGGTATCTCAGTGTTGCAACGAAATGGAGTCATCTGAGAAACCTATGATCACGAAAAAGACATAACAATATCCTCGGCACAGCAAATGGCAACAAAACATGCCTATACAAGAGGAAAAAAATGAATACCAAAGCGCCACAAAATTGAGCAAAAAAGGGCTGGCCTCCAACAACAACCAGCTGTGTGTCTTCGTGCAGAACCAAAGTGGGTTATTGTTCGGTCATTCATCTCTGATGTGCGGCACTGCGTGAAGATCTCGCAGCACACAATACTTGGCACTCACCATTAGCTTTCCCGAACCGGCAAAGAAGGTTCCTTTCTTGGCGTGCAAAAAAGGTACCTGATTGAACAGAGGAATCAACGGTCGTGATTCTTAAGATCCGTGCGAGGACTCTTACCACAACGAAGCCTCTCAATGTCTCTTCTAGTAGAGTGAGTCAGAGGAGGTTCATCACATGGACCCCATATCCTAACAAAGACCCTTGGTTTCAAGGTCACCCTTACTTGAAGTACAGAGTGCGGGTGAACAAAAGAACAGCTTCATTTTCTCCAAAGTTTCCTAGACAACAATTAGCACCCCGAGACCTCTCACCCAACATTGAGAACCAATGCGTACCTAGCAGCAAGGCATGGTGTAACAATGCAAAAGGATCGGGACAATTTACCTGGCCCATATAGGTGGGGCGTCGCTTGATACATATCACCCCTTGAGGAGGACCGACCCGCTTATGGTTGAGAAAAAACGTAAATAAACAACATAGGAAGACATGGCAGCCGAAACCGGACCAAGTGGTCCGAAGCAGAGGCAGCAGTGTTCTAGGCAGCAACAAAGCTTGGCAAGGAGGACAAAGCAATGAATGAAGACTGATAGTATCCTGCAAACAGATAGGTTGCAAATAGCCTTTGAAATACCTGATATGCACATGAGAAATCCGCTCTAGCATCCACTAAATCTTGGAAGTACAAAGGATGCAAGATTGCCTTGTCCATCTCACATCCTCTGTTCCTAACAGAGGAATGGAAAGAAATATACAATAGTCCCATGTATCCCATGTATCGGGTCATGTCATGATCGCTTAGGTGCAATATGCCAGGCTAGGGTTGTGACCTGCTTCACCCCCGAAAATTGAAATGACTGCCACGGGCAGGAGATACATGCTCAAGAGGAAGGTAACAATCACAAAACTACAAAGAGCATCAACTGCAGGCATGTTCCCTAGTCTGTCGCAGAGAAATTTGAACGCGTGCTGGTGATCTGTCCATGCGCCGCACGGCCGTTGAAGTGACCCTGATCGGTGGGAATGGAACTGCCGCCAAAATATTGAAAATCATTAGGGGGATCCCGCAGACCCGCAATAAGTACCCGGTAGAATCGCGAGCTGGTGCGCATAGAGTTTGGTCTCCGCGTGTTGCAAATGGCATTGTGCGGGCCAGCAGGTAAAATTGGTAGTTTTCCTCAGAAATAAAACTAAAGGCAAAGTTAAATCACAATTTTAAGCAAATAAGAAGGTAATGGTCACTGCAAATGCGGGAGTGCCAAAATATTGAGGTCCAGAAAAACTGCCCCGGACAGCCACAGACGAGTGCGCTCGTACCATAGGACCTTGCATGCAACTGCGTGCACATAGGAGATTAGGGATAGAGGTAGGGGGCAGGGGCATGAAAGGATTCACTCAGAGTCAATGGCCTTCGGCCAGGGGACTGTTGTCACGGGGGGCTACAAGCCCTGTCCTGCAATGCAACGTGAGCGAACCGTGACAACAGGCATTTCAAGCAGTACAGCACTTTTTTGGCGGAACTTGAATAGTGACACAACTTAAGGGATGACGTGTGTCTTCCAACTTCCTTATGATGTGCTACTGCCTTGTGCCCTGCTTGGGCCACTAAACAAACACGGCCACCATTGCTACACACTGCGCGTGGTAGCTGCACTAATTGGAGGGAAGAGGCCACCACCTGCGCAGGGGTAAATGATCAAGAAAACTCAGCACAAATGAATACATGAGCACATTGCCCACACCTGCCGCCTTCATGCTTCGAATAATTCATGAGCGCTTGTATGTGGTTGATGTGCTTGATGTCTTGCGTTAACTCTTGTAATAAAGAGTGAGCTCTTGCTCCTAAGCTGTAATGCTTGCTGATCACTTGCGCTAAAGACCGAGACAAGGCCCAGCTAAGGGTCCACTTGGGAACTGAACCTGCACACAGAATTTGTGTTCAAAGTCGCTCAGAGGGCACACCGTCAACGGATAAAGGCCAAGGCTTAGCCAAGGGCCGTCGCTAAGATCTACTTGTGCAATGGGCACGGCTCAGCATAGAGCCGTGACTCAGCTTGGATCTAGATGTAGCATATGTGTCACATGTGATGCACCACGTAGAGGGTAAAGGAGGAGGTACGGAGTGGGATCTGGGTCTAAGTAGACACACCTGAAAAATAAGCTGACTTCACTTTCCTAACCAACCGCCTAGGAGCCATATTAGATATATATACGAATAATAAAGCAACCCGGGTGACAAACACAAGACACACTTGTGCACCCACACCCGATGGCAGGGCCTGGAGGTACAGATCCCTCCGGAGGAAGTCACAGGGTTTGGGCTTCGTGGTGGCGGCCTTGGGGCATGTGATGGAGCGAGCCACACACGTGCCACCAAAAGAAGAGCTCCCACAAACTACCCACGGACATACAACAAACGGTAAACATATTCACAATCGAACACGTGTATAGATACACCGGCTTGTTCCTTGGTGTCCGTGTGTGTCTTCAGGTCGTGTGTATAGACACTTAGGTTAGCTAGCGCGTTACCCGTGTCGGTGGGTGTGTCTCCGGCGGGAAATAGAGCAGGGGGTAACCTCCGTGTGCCAATGTATGGAGGTTGCCCGTACTGTCCTGCTGGGGTATCAGCTCACCCAGCTCCCTGATGGCACACAAACACGCCCAGACGGAGGTTTACTCCCCGAGAAACCCTTACGCCGGGTATGACGGTGTATTTTTACACCTCTGTGTGTAAAATTGATGCCGGCGTGCAGGCGGTGCACGGAGTGCACACAAAACCTACAAAAAAAACATAGTACCTTCTGGTTTCGGGGGCGGGAAATAACCAACGTAATAGGTAACCAGAGACCCCCGTCATTAAAATAATGGCATGCAGACAGCTGCACGCCATCAATAGGCTGATGGCACAGCCGGTTTCAATGCATCATCCAGAGCGCCCCAGGGGTAGGTGGGGTTGCACACTGCAAGAGAATTGTGGAGAAAAAGGCTGCTGTGTGCTGTGGAAGTCCATGTCCAAGCACGGGCCTCTCTGAAAAATGCCACGCAGGTTTCCCGCCCCGTTTGGTTGCGTGTTGGGATAGAGGAGCCTACGGGTTTTGTGGAAACCCAACTCCACTTGTGGGGAACTGTAGAAAAAATATCAAGGTATAAAGTCGCCCATGCATATGCACACATGTCGGTGTACACCAATCCTTCTCCTCCTGTTGTTTGTTCCCTCTCGCTGCGGGCAAGAGTATCACCCATGAAACTCATCAACTACATGAAGAAAGCACCCTCCCAGATGTGTCTACATGCAATTGCTATAACGGGTACTCACTCCCAACCCGGGCACACATAGCAACCGGGCCAAAACAGCCAGGCAGCAGAGACCCCCCCAATCGGCAATGCCATTGCGGTTGAAGACTGAAGCCACTCAAGAGGTGACGGAGCAATAGTACTCACGGCAAATCATATCAGAATTCCGGTACGTGGAGGACCACACCTCCCTTCAGGTTAAGTCCTCAAAGTATGTAGTGGCAATTGTGCACGTCAAAACCTTGTTTCTCAATGAAATGTGAGCCACACGAATACAAATATGCCCAATGCAAAAAAGGGAAAATGGGTCGTACTCGTGAACAGAATCAGACCTTCAAGCCCACTTCAATATTTTAGCTAATGCTTTAGCTTACTGGCTTGGGTGAAGAGTCAGCGATGGTCCTGGGGTCGTGGTTTTGGTACCGGGCGGCACTCCAACTCCTTGTAAAGACCACCATGCGCAAAACCCGGCAGTGACCTCAGCAATCTCTTGCCAAGTTATTAGCCCCCTTGACAGGTGGCGTCATCGTGGGCAGGACCTAGTCCTGGTGGTGGTGGCGCTGCTCCAGTACCACCTGGGTTAGTGATTTGAATGGCATTAAGACCGCTGAAAGAAAACGCCCCAGTTCGGACCAAGGCTATACGCCACGTCACTGGCGGCCCTCGACACCCCATGGCCCCTACTGCACCTCATCCCCACCCCCTATCACACCCCCACCGCCGCCACCACAGCCGACCAGCAGGAATGACCCTCCCCCTGGTTTCACACAATACCCCCGGGCCGCCCAGCACACGTAGCCTGGTGTCAAACATTCACCGCAGAGGGGACATTCACCAGCAAGCGGGCAGACGCAGAAAGCATAGCCATAGAGTACGACCGCTGGGATCGGCACCCCGCGGGGCCTCATGAAGCACCCATGCGCCCCCTGCAGCACAAATGTCCAACACTCTGCGGCAACAAAGAAGAGAAGGAACGGCGGCAGACCATCAGGTGCCAAAGGATCCACCCCAATACAGGATACCTCTTCCACCTGATGTATGCATACATCACCAAGGGGCGCCCAAACAGGGGCCTCCTCCGCCTCAGGCAACGAGCCCAGACCATCATTACGCACGGGACAGGCGTCTACGCGATGCCGCTGCTTCTTCCCACACAAGCCGCCACCAAGACTACCGAAGGAAACCCCGTGTACATCTATCAGCTTGCGGCAATTGCCCTCCTACCCGTGCCAAGCGACACTGACATCATCTTCTTCACTGTTGCATCGGGCATCCAGCAGCGCAGCCTCACGGTCCGTTCTGCCTCCGTGCGCGTCACCCGGCATGCGGATGGACTCCATGTGGAGCACCACACCGGGGCCATCATCTTTGGGGCGTGCTTCCACGGCGAGCTGCGCACCCTGGCGGACACCGCCAACACCACATCGCCACCCACAACAATCCGGCCCCGCAACATCTCGTTCACCGTAGGCGCCAGGATTGACCTTCACCTCACAAAGCGCCTCGCAGAACTACCCTTCGACAGGGCGCTGGAATATGGCCTCAGAACGCAGGCGTTGGGACTGTGGATGGCCTTCGGAGGCATGCACCCCCAAGACATCCTGCACATCGTCACACAGGAGTTTCACCGCTACATATACAGCATTGGACGCGCGGACACACATGCCAAACACCAGAACACAAACCACGCTCCAGAGCTCAAACAAGTACAACTGGACACCGCACACCACAGCCACCCACAGCACCTGCCCCTGATACCCTTGGCAACACAGCCCCCCCACTGGGTACCCGAGGACACGCCATACACGGACAGAGACAAGCAGTACCACTACCCGACACCAATCCAACAACTGGCCACGAGGCTGGGCCACCCGGCAAACACCAAGCTCCTGCGACGCGTTGGGGACTCCTTCCCCACCCCCATCCAATACGCAGCCCTTCGACCGGATAGCCTCCCGGCACACCTGCAAAAACTCCGGCTTCAACTCGCCCTGGAGCAACTGCCACTCCTCACCCGATACTACCGATGGTAGACACGCCGCTCGATCCACATCCCCGCGGGGTACACCAAATGCATCTGCGGCCACACAGAGGACAAAACCTGGGACCACTTCAAGACATGCCCCCTATACCGGGGGCGCAACACCCTCACGGACTGGAACCCAGCCCATACCATGGCAGAGCACGCTGGGTAGACGACACGGTCCCCGCGCGACCCAAAAACCCACCTCCATCCTTCAGCAGACGGTGGTACTCGAGGTGGTCTGCAAGGCGCTTGTCCCCACTGCCGTCTATACCCTGCTACGCAGCCATGCCGACGACCCCCGGGCTTCGGCAGCGCACATGCAACGGACGACCATCCCCAAAACGGCCACGCGACTCGCATACAGCAACCACAGGTACCTGCATACACACAGCCACCCTACCCTCAACTGACCAGGCCCACGTCCTCAAACTTCCTTTCTCCAAACGTAAGACCCCACCCGACAACCTGCCACCCGTCACAGGACCCCCCCCCCCACCGACCGCGCACCATCCAGCGCGCATGACACCACCAGGACACACACGAGCACCACAAGCACCACACACACGCTCGCCAGCATGCGCACACCGCAAGCCCCCATGCCCCGGCGCCAGCATCTGTCCACAGGTACCGCCAACGGCCGGCCACCACATGCCCCCTCTTGGTACGCCAACGACTGCAACAGACGGCCCTGCCCTGCAACCTGAACCACTGGGTCTGCCTAGGGGCCACATACTGCCCTCACTCTGGGGAACTCAACCCCCACCACCGCGCGCAGCACGCAACCCTAGCCGCGCCCCCCCGGCCAGCCCCCAAAGCTTCTTCGGGCCACTCACCGACACCCTCCGGGACTACCTGGGAGGGCATTCCGCGGCAGTTCCGCATGGACCATCGCCATGGCCGCGGGCGACACACCCTTGCCCCTCCACAGCCCACCTCTTTGCCACAGCGGGGGCGGCTTGAACATGGCAGCCCGCCACATCCTCCTTGCCCTTTACCTCCACTACCGTGACGTCCGCCTCCCGGACTCACAACTCCTGATGCCGCGCACAGCTGCCCCGGCACCGGAAGCATGGGCGGGAACGGCACCAGAGGAGGTGGCGGACTACCTCAGACGCACCTGCGGCGGCTTCAACAGCGCTTTCGGCCGGCAGAAAGGAGCGCCCTACCCCCTCAGCGCACCCCTCTACCCAGCACACCCCCACCACACACCCAGCTGAAGCCCCCAGAGGGCTGGGCGTCCTTTCCGGACATCCACCTACACGGCTCCAGCGAAGCCACTACCGCACACTTGAACCCCGCAGACCAGCGCGCCTACGTTTGGGGCTGTGCGACATACCTCAGAGAGGCGCATTGCTGGCACACCAGCGCTGCGTCATCCACGCGGAGGCAGGGGGGACCACCTGCCCCCGACACCCACCAAGCCATGAAGGCCATGACGGGCCGAGGGACCCGCCGGCGCGCCCGCCAACAGGGTGCGGCACCCCAACCGGGACCCGGGCCCAGCCGGGTCGCACCACCCCACTTCGAAGGCCCCGATCCACACCACCTGCAGCACTCTCCCCAACGCCCGGAACCACCGCTGTACCATGGCATCCCGGCTTGGCGGCCCGATGAGGGAACGCTGCCTGCACAAATCCACTCCGCGCAGGGGCCGCCACCGAAGCAGGGCCAGGGAGCGTGGCAGCACCAGCGGCACCAGCACGCCCCCGCCACCCCTGAACCCTACCCCCTGATGCCCCGAGGCTACAGCGACCCCCAACGGCTCCGAAACCACCACGCCCCAGCACAGCCGGGCCCCAAACCCCACCCACCCCGTGCGGCGCACTGGACCGCACAACACCATCACATGTACCACGGACACACCTACCACCACCACCAGCCCTTGCCACCGTTCTCACCGATGCCATGTTGCCACACGCAACACGCACACCCCAACCACCACCAGCACACCGTTGAGCATCACCTGCCGCCCCCACTGCACGGGCCTACGACATTCGGGCCACCATGCGCCCCCATTGACCCACAGGGGGCCAGGCACGCACGCCAAAAACACCAAGGCAAACACGAGTTATCCCACCACCAACGACCCCCTCCCAAAACCGCCGCCCCTACCTGCGAGCACCGCCCACCACCAGCCGCCCAGCGCCTACGAACCGCGACCCCACGCAGAAAGCGAGGCAAGCACCCCCGACCTGGACACCACGGCCAGCCAGGGGCCACAGGACCCACCCGAGGCGCACGCACACCACCCACAAGACCGGGCGGGACACCCAGAAGCGGAACCAGCACAACGCCTGCAACCGCCCCCACCCCCAACAGTGCGACCACCACACTCCCCCCCTGCCCCCTCCGGGACCTGAAGACCGGAACACCACACAGAGACCCCCAGCAACCCCCAACACCCACAGCCCCCGCCGACGCACCCCACCACGAACACCCCCTCGCGCGACTGCCAAGGGAAAACCCCATCACCAGACCCCGCGTGCAGGAACGACGACCCCTCCCGGCCGCCCACACCACCCCCCCCCCCAAACGCCGCGCCACCAGCCGCCGTACCGGCCGAACCCTACGCCCTCCGCAACCCCACAGCAGTACAGCAGCACCTCCACGGTCTCGGAGACCCGAGGGTGCTACACCTCCACACCTTTGGAACCACCCAGCGCATCAGGGCGGCCACCCTCGTCCAGGCGGCCACCCTGGGGGAGGGCATCCGAGACTTTCTCGCCGACGCCCTCCTCCACGTCACCCGACACGAGCGCCCCCCGCTCGCCACCCCCGACAGGGAGTGCCAGCCCCCCAAGGGGACCGCGTCTGGGTGCGCCCAATCCACTAGGGACAACACCTTGTCGGACATGCCGAGTCGAAGCAGGTTACCACCAAGGGTCGTACCCGCTACTGCGAGCCCAACATGGCCCACCCCCCACCCAGCACCACCCCGGCCAACACCATGGCGTGGGAAAGGAGGACGTTGGTCGACCGCGTGGCCTCCCTCAGCAACTTCAGGGACCACGTCCCAGGCAACATCGCCACCTCCGACAACCAACAGCCCGCCCCCTCCACGTACATTCCCCTCATGTACAACAAACACTACACTCTCTCCACCAACCATTACCGCGGACCAACCGACACTTGGGGGGTCTACGGCACCTACTCCCTCTCCCCGGCCGACTACACCTGCCTCCGTACAACCCAGGCCCCGACACGTACGGCAGGGAGGACGAGCAAGGAGACCCCCACATCTTGGGCAGGTGGAGGCACAAGTCCCTGGACACGCTGCTCTCCATTTGCAGCGGCAGCCAGGGCCTCGGCAGGGCGATGTAGTGCCTTGCCAAATGGACCCAACGGTCCTGGCATATTCCCGCAGAGCGGTGAAGGTGGAAGGTCACCCTCCTTCTTCAGCGGAAGGAGGCCTGCCAGAACCGCACGGGACCCACCCCTCCGCGCCCCATCACAGAGCAGCTCTGCCCGTACATGCTGGTAGCCGGCCTCATGACCCTGCTGTGGCCAGGCCCGGACACCCCGAGCCAACGCTACCCCCACCTCACAGAAGAGGACCTGCCCGGCATCCAGTGGTGCTTCTTCGGCAGCCTCGACTGCCTCCAACTAACACAGCCACATGTCCTGGCGCTGAAATGGACCCCCTCCGAATAACTCACCTACCAGCGCATCCAAGACGACTCCACGACGCCTCCACACACCACAGATGACACAATCCAAGGCACCAGCACCTGCACGCACACAGGACGCCAGGGAAAGCGTGCTCACATGCACGATACCCGAACCCGGGCCCTCACCCTCATTGCCCACAGGACTCAGCAACCGGTGCCCGCCCCCGCTGTCCAGGACCCCCTGCTGTCCCCCATGTCCGTCTCCTCCACCTCCGACTCCGGCTGAGACACCCCGCTGTTCCCCACGTCTGTCTCCTCCGCCGCCGACTCCACGACCTTCACCACCACAACCACCTCGTCGACCTCCACCACCACACCCTCATCCAGCAGGCCTCCCCCCAGACCCCGAGCATCCCCTGCAGTCTAACGGGGGCCTCAGCCCAGCGCGGCGTGCCGGTGAACCTAATGGAGTGGGTTACCGGCCCGTCTCTAGGGGCTAATGGAGGCAAAGTTAGACCCTGTGGGCAGCAACCGGCCCACAAGCAGCCACACCAAGCAGGGAGCAGCGCCGTCGTCGGTCGACTGGGCTTCTGCCCCCCCCCCCCCCAAACGCACGAACCCCCCAACAACAGGACACGCACGCGAGAGCCCAGAGGCCTGCCGGCAGGGGCGTGCAGCTCCAGGGCGACAGCCGGTTGACATGCGCCGCACAGGCTTATGTTTGGCTTCCTGCACAAGGGGGGGGGGCGCTGCGCAGCACACCAGTGGCCTCTGGCAGGAGATCAGTGGGACCCGCCCACACTCCTGCATAGGTAACGCCCGCCCACAGGCACCCGACCACGTCGGACATTAGCAGCCAGCCCCCCGTAGCCTGGAAACCGGGCGAGGCCGACCCTGGGGAACGCCTTTAAACGGGGCCCGGGGCGCACCAGAACAGCAACGCGCCTCGGGGGGACGAGCAGGCGCAGGATCGAGAGGTGAAGCCTCTGGCACCGGAGCCGCGGCGGTGCAGCGTCCCGGCTACGGACCGGTCTGGGGCATGCGCCAGCGAGGCCTCGGTGGGGAACGAGACAAAACAGCAGGGGGGCACAGCAACCCCCCCCCCCCCCAGCACCTCCAGCACCGCATGCGGCCAGCCTGCGCCTCCTGCAGCCCAGTTGCACCCCCTGCTGCCCTCCAGCACCCCATGCTGCCCTCCAGCTCCACCTGTTGCAGAGAGTTACATCGCAGTTGCCGTAATGGTGGCTGCGGGAACTGTCCCTTCCCTCTCAGCCCCCTCCACGAGCCCACAAATTCACAGGAGACGACCCGGCTTGACCTCAGGCACCCTGCTCTGCAGCTGACACCATGCCAGAGTCGTTTACTTCACCTCCGCCCGCCGAACATCATGCCAGGCTACGCCGTGCCGAAGCATTCTGAGTCAGGAACGTCGTCTACTCCAAGAATGACAAGGTGTTGTTGCTCACAGCGCAGCACTTCAAAACCTCCACCGTCGTGCGGGGCATTCCTATGGGAGACAGTCCACTGCAGGCCAGCGTGGCGCTCTGGTGGGTCGTCTTAACGGGTCAGATTCTCCGTGGCGAACTCGACGCACTCCGAGATCACTGCCGCAACTACCATTTGGCCACATTCCGGGACCTGTTCGACAATTTTCTGGACCAGGTCGCAGCCCTCCCCCACGCACGCCGCAACAACCTTATCCACGCAGCCCATCAGCACTGCGCGGATCGGGACGATACCTTCTTAGCCAAGCTGCAGTTTGACGAGTTTGTTGAGGTCCTGGCCGGGATGCGCAAGGCCCAGCTCGTGCTCCTGCGCATCCCGCTGCTGCACTGGCTGACTCTGTGGGCAGCAGACCGGGACGGGTGCGCTGTGGCCTGGCCCAAAATGCAGAGCCAAGACCCCCCGGGCAAGGAGGTGGGAAAGATACCGGGCCCCAGCCAGCTCGGCAAACGAGAGTGGGAGCTGGAGCTTCAACGGAGAGTCGAGGATAAGTCCCTGCTCGTGTCAGATGCCATCGTGGCGCTGCGGGCCAAGGAGGCTCCAGGGAGTGAGGCAGCACCAACGTGGCTGTCCATGCTTGATGCGCCGCTGGGTGAGGACGACGAGGGGCTGGAGCAGCAGTTGAAATCGCTGGCGAACCTCACTGACATCGCAGCGGCGCACACCGCACGCTCGCTGCATGCGCTCTCCCGCCCCAATGCAGTGCCCGTGCGCCCCCTCCAGGCCCTGCAGTCCGCATTATCTCGCGCCACGCTGGCTGCAGCAGCCAGATCCGCGTGGGCTACCAGCTACCAGCTACTCGTTCAGGCCGAGGGGGACGGTGTCGCTGACTGGCAGGCGGTCGCCATAGACTTTTGCAAGGACGGAGACCTGCCGGTAGCCTTCACCAACTCCTTCGCGCCGGTCCGGGACCTCCACGGCCTACGGCAGGCCCTCTGGGATGGAGTGGAGCACCACCTGGTGTCGCGAGGCGAGCGACAGCAGGTGGGGTTTTCTTTGTATTTCCCAGAGGTCTCACCTCTGCAATCCAGGGGATCAGTTGCCAAATCCCAGCATGAGGAAGTACATCCAGGACTAAATCCGAGAACGAGCAGTGAAGCACAGGATCCTGGTGCACAACAACCTGCTGCTGAGCCGGACCAAGTTAGACATGAGTGAGAGGACCATGAAGAAGTTGCTGCTGCGCCCGATTGGTGAGTGGATGCACCTCCCTGCGTTGAGTTCCCAGATCACTGCTTCTTGGAGGATGGGTCTGGATCAGACTCCCATGGCTGGGAGTCTGGATGAGATTGAGATTCTAAGGGGGCTGATTTGTTCGGGGCCCCCTGTGGAATTGCGCCCAGTGGTTGAAGAGAGAGAAGAGGCGGAACCAGTGGTTTCAGAGGGAGAAGAAGAGGAACCAGGAGCCAAAGAACCAGAATTAGGACAGGATGCTGAACCTCCCCCCGCAGCTGTACCTAGGTTCGAAGACCCCTTTGCAGTGGATGTAGTTGCTGCAGCAGCAGCAGTGCCACGCCCCAGAAGGAGGACAACAGGGGGCGCAACAAGGGAACGCAACACAACGCGACGTGAGGGGACGCCTCAGCGCGCAGCAAGCCAGCGCAACGCTAGGGGCAAGCGCGCCGAAGTGAGGAAGAAGGCAGACGACAGCAGCGATTACAGCTGCAGTGATGCAGATGATGGGTGCGATCAGTTTGATCGGTAAGTGTCACATCACACAGACACATCGTAATATATTTGCCTCTGTGTGTTGCTTTGCAGACTCTGCAGTCAGCGGACTCTCCAGTTCGAGCGACGACACGTTTTTTTAACATTCAGTCTCAATAGTGATATATTATGCCCAGATCCGTGTGTACCAGCTTGTCCTTTCGGCCTGTGCCAGGTTCCCTTGGGCCTGTGGAAGGCGCCTTTCGGCCTGTGCAAGGCCTGTACGGTTCTGTGGAAGGCTGTCCACTTTGGACGGCTCAGTGCCTCCCCCCCGGATGGCACAGTGCCTCTGCTAATGTACTGTTTGCTCTGCAGATGCACACAGGGGTCTGAGGATCCTTTTATTCACAGTGAGTGGACTCAATGCCCCTTTTTGCTTTGTGACATACTGGTCGGTCAGGCCTGGGAAGGCTGCCCTGGGGCCTAGTATACTTTGGATCAGGGCACGATAACTATAATGATTTTTTTCTGTATTCAACATGCCTTCCTCCTACGTTGTGCTTTATTCTGGTTCCTTGTCCTGGCAGTGGCAAAAGCAGGGTTTCGTTTATAAAAGAAAAGAATTTATAGAAACAAATTTAAGAAAAAATTTTTGTGTGCATGGAAGGTTTAAAAAAAAAATCAGTAGTATAGCGGAAGTCACTCAAAAAACAAGACAAACAAAAGGAAATGTTGTTAGATAAAACTTGACGTATGGAACCGGAAAAGTTTCGAAAAATTTGAATTTAAAAAAAGTGTAAAATTTTAGTAGTTGGTAAAAAAATCTTTTACTGAAAGTGCTAAAGCAAAGGGGATGTTGGTGAATGTTAGGTGGTTTCCTGAATTTAGACAGGAAAACCACATGGGCTTTTCCAGTTTTGGCACTGAAAAGTGTTATCAAACCGCAAGTATCTAATTTTAGCTTCATTTGGAGTTTCGGTCTCCTCGGTATCTCAGTGTTGCAACGAAATGGAGTCATCTGAGAAACCTATGCTCACGAAGAAGACATAACAATATCCTCGGCACATCAAATAGTCACAAAATATGCCTATACAAGAGGAAAAAAATGAATACCAAAGCGCCACAAAATTGATCAAAAAAGGGCTGGCCCCCAACAACAACCAGCTGTGTGTCTTCGTGCAGAACCAAAGTGGGTTATTGTTTGGTCATCCATCTCTGATGTGCGGCACTGCGTGAAGATCTCGCAGCACACAATAGTTAGCACTCACCATTAGCTTTCCCGAACCGGCAAAGAGGGATCCTTTCTTGGCGTGCAAAAAAGGTACGTGATTGAACAGAGGAATCAACGGTCGTGATTCTTAAGATCTGTGCGAGGACTCTTACCACAACGAAGCCTCTCAATGTCTCTTCTAGTAGATTGAGCCAGAGGAGGTTGATCACATGGACCCCATATCGTCACAAAGACCCTTGGTTTCAAGGTCACCCTTACTTGAAGTAAGGAGTGCGGGTGAACAAAAGAACAGCTTCATTTTCTCCAAAGCTTCCTAGACAAGGATTAGCACCCCGGGACCTCTGACCTAACAATGAGAACCAATGCGTACCTAGCAGCAAGGCATGGTGTAACAATGCAAAAGGATTGGCACAATTTACCTGGCCCATATAGGTGGGGCGTCGCTTGATACATAGCACCCCTTGAGGAGGACCGCCCTGCTTATGGTTGAGAAAAAACGCAAATAAACAACATGGGAAGACATGGCAGCCCAAACCGGACCAAGTGGTCCGAAGCAGAGGCAGCAATGGTCTAGGCAGCAACAAAGCTTGGCAAAGGAGACAAAGCAATGAATGAAGACTGATAGTATCCTGCAAACAGATAAGGTGCAAATAGCCTCTGAAATACCTGATATGCACATGAGAAATCCGCTCTAGCATCCACTAAATCTTAGAAGTACAAAGGATGCAAGATTGCCTTGTCCATCTCACATCCTCTGTTCCTAACAAAGGAATGGAAAGAAATATCCAATGGTCCAATGTATCGGGTCATATCATGCTCGCTCAGGTGCAATATGCCAGGCTAGGGTTGTGACCTGCTTCACCCCCGAAAATTAATATGACTGCCGGGGCAGGTGATACATGCTGAAGAGGAAGGTAACAATCACAAAACTACAAAGTGCATCAACTGCAGGCATGTTCCCTAATCTGTCGCAGAGAAATTTGAACGCGTGCTGGTGATCTGTGCATGCGCCGCACGGCCGTTGAAGTGACCCTGATCGGTGGGAATGGAACTGCCGCCAAAATATTGAAAATCATTAGGGGGATCCCGCAGACCCGCAATAAGTACTCGGTAGAATCGCGAGCTGGTGCGCATAGAATTTTGGTGTCCGCGTGTTGCAAATGGCATTGTGCCGGCCAGCAGGTAAAATTGGTAGTTTTCCTCAGAATTAAAACTAAAGGCAAAGTGAAATCACAATTTTAAGCAAATAAGAAGGTAATGGTACCTGCAAAGCGGCGCAATGCGGGAGTGCCAAAATATTGAGGTCCGGAAAAACTGCCACGGACAGCCACAGACGAGTGCGCTCGTACCATAGGACCTTGCATGCAACTGCGTGCACATAGGAGATTAGGGATAGAGGTAGGGGACAGGGGCATGAAGGGATTCACTCGAAATCAATGGCCTTCGGCCAGCGGACTGTTGTCACGGGGGGCTACAAGCCCTGTCCTGCAATGCAACGTGAGCGAACCGTGACAACAGGCATTTCAAGCAGTACAGCACTTGTTTCGTGGAACTTGAATAGTGACACAACTTAAGGGATGACGTGTGTCTTCCAACTTCCTTATGATGTGCTACTGCCTTGTGCCCTGCTTGGGCCACTAAACAAACACGGCCACCATTGCTACACACTGCGCGTGGTAGCTGCACTAATTAGAGGGAAGAGGCCACCACCTGCGCAGGGGTAAATGATCAAGAAAACTCGGCACGAATGAATACATGAGCACAATGCCCACACCTGCCGCCTTCATGCTTCAGATAATTCATGAGCGCTTGTATGTGGTTGATGTGCTTGATGTCTTGCGTTAACTCTTGTAATAAAGAGTGAGCTCTTGCTCCTAAGATGTAATGCTTGCTGATCACTTGCGCTAAAGACCGAGACAAGGCTCAGCTAAGGGCCCACTTGGAAACTGAACCTGCACACAGAATTTGTGTTCGAAGTCGCTCAAAAGGCGCACTGTCAACGGATAAAGGCCATGGCTCAGCCAAGGGCTGTCGCTAAGATCTACTTGTGCAATGGGCACGGCACAGCCCAGAGACGTGACTCAGCTTGGATGTAGATGTAGCATATGTGTCACATGTGATGCACCACATAGAGGGTAAAGGAGGAAGGGATGGGGGTCTAAGTAGACACACCTGAAAAATAAGCTGACTTCACTTTCCCAACCCACCGCCCAGGAGCCATATTAGATATTAATACAAATAATAAAGCAACCCGGGTGACAAACACAAGACACACTTGTGCACCCACACCCGATGGCAGGGCCTGGAGGTACAGATCCCCCCGGAGGAAGTCACAGGGTTTGGGCTTCGTGGTGGCGGCCTTGGGGCATGTGATGGAGCGAGCCACACACGTGCCACCAAAAGAAGAGCTCCCACAAAGTACCCACGGACATACAACAAACGGTAAACATATTCACAATCGAACACGTGTGTAGATACACCGGCTTGTTCCTTGGTGTCCGTGTGTGTCTTCAGGTCGTGTGTATAGACACTTAGGTTAGCTAGCGCATTACCCGTGTCGGTGGGTGTGTCTCCGGCGGGAAATAGAGCAGGGGGTAACCTCAGTGTGCCCATGTATGGAGGTGGCACGTACTGTCCTGCTGGGGTATCAGCTCACCCAGCTCCCTGGGGGCATACAAACACGCCTCGACGGAGATTTACTCCCTGAGAAACCCTTACGCCGTGTATGACGGTGCATTTATACACCTCCGTGTGTAAAATTGATGCCGGCGTGCAGGGAGTGCACGGAGTGCACACAAAACCTACAAAAAAAACATAGGACTTTCTGGTCTCGGGGGCGGGAGATAACCAACGTAATAGGTAACCAGAGACCCCCCTCATTAAAGTAATGGCATGCAGACAGCTGCACGCCATCAATAGGCTGATGGCACAGCCGGTTTCAATGCATCATCCAGAGCGCCCCAGGGGTAGGTGGGGTTGCACAGTGCAAGAGAATTGTGGAGAAAGAGGCTGCTGTGTGCTGTGGAGGTCCAAGTGCAAGCACGGGCCTCTATGAAAAATGCCACGCAGGTTTCCCGACCCGTTTGGTTGGGTGTTGGGATAGAGGAGCCTACGGGTTTTGTGGAAACCCAAGTCCACTTGTGGGGAACTGTAGAAAAAATATCAAGGTATATACTCGCCCATGCATATGCACACATGTCCGTGTACACCGATCCTTCTCTTCCTGTTGTTTGTTCCCTCTCGCTGCGGGCAAGAGTATCACCCATGAAACTCATCAACTACATGAAGAAAGCACCCTCCCAGATTTGTCTACATGCAATTGCTATAACGGGTACTCACTCCCAACCCGGGCACACATAGCAACCGGGCCAAAACAGCAAGGCGGCAGAGACCCCCAAATCGGCAATGCCATTGCGGTTGAAGCCCCAAGCCACTCAAGAAGAGACGGAGCAAAGGTACTCATGGCGAATCATATCAGAATTCCGTTACGTAGAGGACCACACCTCCCTTCAGGTTAAGTCCTCAAAGTATGTAGTCGCAATTGTGCACGCCACAAACTTGTTTCTCAATGAAATGTGAGCCACACGAGTACTTTGTATCCCGTATACATTACCCTTGTTTGGAGAAGGACAAATTGATGGAAAGCCACCATGCCCAATGCAAAAAAGGGAAAATGGGTCGTACTCGTGAACCCAATCAGATTTTCAAGCCTACTTCAATATTTGAGCAAATGCTTTAGCTTACTGGTTTGGGTGAAGAGTCAGCGATGGTCCTGGGGTCGTGGTTTCGGTACCGGGCGGCACTCCAACTCCTTGGAAAGACCACCATGCGCAAAACCCGGCAGTGACCTCAGCAATCCCTTGCCAAGTTTTTAGCCCCCTTGACAACTGGCGTCATCGTTGGCACGACCTAGTCCTGGTGGTGGTGGGGCTGCTCCAGTAAGACCTGCGTTAGTGGTTTGAATGGCATTAAGACCGCTGAAAGAAAACGCCCCAGTTCGGACCAAGGCTATACGCCACGTCACTGGCGGCCCTCGACACCCCATGGCCCCTACTGCACCTCATCCCCACCCCCTATCACACCCCCACCACCGCCATCACAGCGGACCAGCAGGAGTGACCCTCCCCCTGGTTTCACACAGTACCCCCCGGGCCGCCCAGCACACGTAGCCTGGTGTCAAACATTCACGGCAGAGGGGACATTCACCAGCAAGCCGGCAGACGCAGAAAGCAAAGCCATAGAGTACGACCGCTGCGATCGGCACCGTGCAGGGCCTCATGAAGCACCCGTGCGCCCCCTGCAGCACAAATGCCCAACACTCTGCGGCAACAAAGAAGAGAAGGAACGGCGACAGACCATCACGTGCCAGAGGATCCACCCCAATACGGGATGCCTCTTCCACCTGATGTATGCATACATCACCCAGGAGCGCCCCAACAGGGGCCTCCCCCGCCTCAGGCAACTAGCCCAGACCATCATTACCCACAGGACAGGCCTCTACGCGATGCCGCTACTTCTTCCCACACAAGCCGCCACCAAAACTACCGAAGGAAACCCCGTGTACATCTATCAGCTTGCTACAATTGCCCTCCTACCCGTGCCAAGCGACACAGACATCAGCTTCTTCACTGTTGCATCGGGCATCCAGCAGCGCAGCCTCACGGTCGGTTGTGCCTCTGTGCGCGTCACCCGGCGTGCGAATGGACTCCATGTGGAGCACCACAGCGGGGTCATCATCTTCGGGGCGTGCTTCCACGGCGAGTTGCGCACCCTGGCAAACACCACCAACACCACACCACAACCGACAACAATCCCTTAGGCGGCTCAAGTTGCATGGTATAAAATGACAGAAAGTGCCCAAAATACACGGCCTGAAAAAACATCAAAAGAACCATTCTTTGGCTTGCAAAAAATCAAGCCGTTTTTTGGAACACCAAAGGAACTCTTATGTAAGGAGTTTTGGCCTTTTCTTGATGCTGATAGGTCCAAAAAAAGTCTTTTTTTGGGGCAATGGACTCTCGCGCAAGGAACAGTCCATTGCCCCTCCAAAGTCAGGTAATGATGGTAGAATTGAGGACACAAGCAGGCTCCTACACTGGAGTGACATTACAGGCACCCTTGACTTGATCACATTGTACAATATGTTTACGCGGACGGACATTCAGTGCTCTAAACAAGCCTTGCAAATCTAATTGATGACCCAAGAAATCATTTCAGATATTGTTGCATTCCTAACAAAAGGAGCACATACGTTGGAGGTCTTGCACAGGGTGCATCCTTCAGCATTGCTCATGGCTCACGGCGGGAAATAGAGCAGGGGGTAACCTCCGTGTGCCCATGTATGGAGGTGGCCCGTACTGTCCTGCTGGGGTATCAGCTCACCCAGCTCCCTGGGGGCATACAAACACGCCTCGACGGAGATTTACTCCCCGAGAAACCCTTACGCCGTGTATGACGGTGCATTTTTACACCTCCGTGTGTAAAATTGATGCCGGCGTGCAGGGAGTGCACGGAGTGCACACAAAACCTACAAAAAAAACATAGGACTTTCTGGTTTCGGGGGCGGGAGATAACCAACGTAATAGGTAACCAGAGACCCCCCTCATTAAAGTAATGGCATGCAGACAGCTGCACGCCATCAATAGGCTGATGGCACAGCCGGTTTCAATGCATCATCCAGAGCGCCCCAGGGGTAGGTGGGGTTGCACAGTGCAAGAGAATTGTGGAGAAAAAGGCTGCTGTGTGCTGTGGAAGTCCAAGTCCAAGCACCGGCCTCTATGAAAAATGCCACGCAGGTTTCCCGACCCGTTTGGTTGGGTGTTGGGATAGAGGAGCCTACGGGTTTTGCGGAAACCCAAGTCCACTTGTGGGGAACTGTAGAAAAAATATCAAGGTATATACTCGCCCATGCATATGCACACATGTCCGTGTACACCGATCCTTCTCTTCCTGTTGTTTGTTCCCTCTCGCTGCGGGCAAGAGTATCACCCATGAAACTCATCAACTACATGAAGAAAGCACCCTCCCAGATTTGTCTACATGCAATTGCTATAACGGGTACTCACTCCCAACCCGGGCACACATAGCAACCGGGCCAAAACAGCAAGGCGGCAGAGACCCCCCAAATCGGCAATGCCATTGCGGTTGAAGCCCCAAGCCACTCAAGAAGAGACGGAGCAAAGGTACTCATGGCGTATCATATCAAAATTCTGGTACGTAGAGGACCACACCTCCCTTCAGGTTAAGTCCTCAAAGTATGTAGTCGCAATTGTGCACGCCACAAACTTGTTTCTCAATGAAATGTGAGCCACACGAGTACTTTGTATCCCGTATACATTACCCTTGTTTGGAGAAGGACAAATTGATGGAAAGCCACCATGCCCGATGCAAAAAAGGGAAAATGGGTCGTACTCGTGAACCCAATCAGATTTTCAAGCCCACTTCAAAATTTGAGCAAATGCTTTAGCTTACTGGTTTGGGTGAAGAGTCAGCGATGGTCCTGGGGTCGTGGTTTTGGTACCGGGCGGCACTCCAACTCCTTGTAAAGACCACCATGCGCAAAACCCGGCAGTGACCTCAGCAATCCCTTGCCAAGTTTTTAGCCCCCTTGACAGGTGGCGTCATCGTGGGCCCGACGTAGTCCTGGTGGTGGTGGGGCTGCTCCAGTAAGACCTGGGTTGGTGGTTTGAATGGCATTGAGACCGCTGAAAGAAAATCCCCCACTTCAGACCAAGGCTATACGCCACGTCACTGGCGGCCCTCGACACCCCATGGCCCCTACTGCACCTCATCTCCACCCCCTATCACACCCCCACCGCCGCAATCACAGCGGATCAGCAGGAGTGACCCTCCCCCTGGCTTCACACAGTACCCCCTGGGCCGCCCAGCACACGTAGCCTGGTGTCAAACCTTCACGGCAGAGGGGACATTCACCAGCAAGCGGGCAGACGCAGAAAGCATAGCCATAGAGTACGACCGCTGCGATCGGCACCGCGCAGGGGCCTCATGAAGCACCCATGCGCCCCCTGCAGCACAAATGCCCAACACTCTGCGGCAACAAAGAAGAGAAGGAACGGCGGCAGACCATCACGTGCCAGAGGATCCACCCCAATACCGGATACCTCTTCCACCTGATGTATGCATACATCACCCAGGAGCGCCCCAACAGCAGCCTCCTCCGCCTCAGGCAACGAGCCCAGACCATCATTACCAACGGGACAGGCCTCTACGCGATGCCGCTACTTCTTCCCACACAAGCCGCCACCAAAACTACCGAAGGAAACGCCGTGTACATCTATCAGCTTGCTACAATTGCCCTCCTACCCGTGCCAAGCGTCACAGACATCATCTTCTTCACTGTTGCATCAGGCATTCAGCAGCGCAGCCTCACGGTCGGTTGTGCCTCTGTGCGCGTCACCCGGCGTGCGAATGGACTCCATGTGGAGCACCACAGCAGGGTCATCATCTTCGGGGCGTGCTCCCACGGCGAGTTGCGCACCCTGGCGAGCACCACCAACATCACACCACCACCCACAACAATCCCTTAGGCGGCTCAAGTTGCATGGTATAAAATGACGGAAAATGCCCAAAATACACGGCCTAAAAAAACATCGAAAGAACCATTCTTTGGCTTGCAAAAAATCAAGCCGTTTTTTGGAACACCAGAAAAACCCTTATGTAAGGAATTTTGGCCTTTTCTTGGTCCTGATAGGTCCAAAAATTGCTGTTTTTGGGGCAATGGACTCTCCCGCAAGGAACAGTCCATTGCCCCTCCAAAGTCAGGTAATGATGGTAGAATTGAGGATTCAAGCAGGCTCCTACACTGGAGTGACATTACAGGCACCCTTGACTTGATCACATTGTACAATATGTTTACGCGGACGGACATTCGGTGCTCTAAACAAGCCTTGCAAATGTAATTGATGACTCAAGAAATCATTTCAAATGTTGTTGCATTCCTAACAAAAGGAGCACATACGTTGGAGGTGTTGCACAGGGTGCATCCTTCAGCATTGCTCATGATGCACACCTGCCACAACTTATGGGGAGTGTCAAGCAAAAAAAAAGAGTATCACTGGTAACACATGAAGCATGTCCACTCAACAGATGACGCTGAGCTGGACAGGGACCCCCCTTGTAGCTTTGGTTGAAGAACAATTCATCCTTCCGATGTTGACTATAGATCAAAGTAAAATGTGCAACAAAATATGAATTTGCCATGCGTGGCACTTTTTTGAGCGTTTGTCTGGGCCAAAAAAACTGATTTTTTGGAGAGTAAAATGCAATGTAGTGCAAACGACACCAATTATCAAGATGATGTTCGATACCGGGAGAACGAAGGTGCCCTGGGGGAAGCAGTCTGCCAAGCGCAGGGGCTGACCAAGCCCAAAAAGAGTTTTTCCGCCTCCGGGGGGGGCAAGCTTCTGGTAGATTTCAATGACTCAACGACAATTTAGGTACTCTTTGCTTCAGTGAAGGTTGTGCACAAGCGCTATCAGATGAGAACCTATCACAATGGTACAAAGAATATATTTTCTGGGCCTTTTTTTTGCGCGAGGCCTCGCGCAATGAGGACTGCAATGCAGTCCCAGAACTTGAAAGTCACATCCTCTACCTTTTTTTTCAGGCAGTGCAAATCAAAAATTCAAACCGGGGGGTGGGTACTAAGACCACTCGACCCTGAAGTCGTCTTTCCAAAGGAAAATGAATCGGGTGAGGCTTTTTGTTTAGTAAGTTATGCGCGAGGCCTCACGCATGGGGCTGCCCTTGAACCACATGTTGCATATGTTTTGCATTGCTATTTAATCCGCCATGCTTCTGTTAATGATCCTTGGTCTTGATTGCGCGAGGCTCCGCGCATAGAATTCGATCAATGAATCATTTTTCCAGGTATGCAATGAACATGCAGAACAGAAAATGATGTTGCAATCATTTTTTCTGCAGGCCATGTTCATCCAAAAAACAAGGGGAACGCAAAATGTATTTCTTGGCCAATTTCGCTCAAAGCACATCATTTTCCACAGAGATCATAAGATTTGTTTATTCTTTTTATAGTTTCTTTTTGCTTTCGGCTGTCCGAAAAAAGGCACAAAATGGCACAAATGGTAAGAAAGATACTTTCTTTGGACTAATATTCTGTTTTCAAAAATCGGAGCCTGTGAAAAACTATTTTTTTGCATAGTCCAAATTGGGTGCATTTGGTGTGATTACGACAATGCAACTTGAGCTGCCTAAGAATCCAGCCCCGCAACATCTGGGTCATCGTAGACGCCAGGATCGACCTTCACCTCACAAAGCGCCTCGCAGAACTACCCCTCGACAGGGTGCCGGAATATGGCCTCAGAACGCAGGCGTTGGGACTGTGGATGGCCTTTGGAGGCATGCACCCCCATATTATTCTGCACATCGTCACACAGGAGTCCCACCGCTACACATACGGCCTTGGATGCGCGGACACACATGCCAAACACCAGAACACAAGCCACGCTCCAGAGCTCAAACAAGTACGACTGGACACTGCACACCACAGCCACCCACAGCACCTGCCCCTGATGCCCTTGGCGACACAGCCCCCCCACTGGGTACCCGAGGAGACGCCATACACGGACAGAGACAAGCAGTACCACTACCCCACACCAATCCAACAACTCGCCACCAGGCTGGGCCACCCGGGAAACACCAAGCTCCTGCGACGCGTTGGGGACTCCGTCCCCACCCCCGTCTAATATGCAGCCCTTTGCCCGGATAGCCTCCCAGCAAACCTGCAAAAGCTCCGGCTCCAACTCGCCCTGTAGCGACTGCCACTCCTCAACCGCGACTACCGATGGTAGACACGCCGCTCGATCCACATCCCCGCGGGGTACACCAAATGCATCTGCGGCCACACAGAGGACGAAACCTGGGACCACTTCAAGACATGCCCCCTATACCGGGGGCGCAACACTCTCACGGACTGGAACCCAGCCCACACCATGGCAGAGCACGATGGGTAGACGACACGGTCCCCGCGCGACCCAAAAACCCACCTCCATCCTTCAGCAGACGGTGGTACCCGAGGTGGTCTGCAGGGCGCTTGTCCCCACTGCCGTCTATACCCTGCTACGAAGCCACGCGGACGACCCCCGGGCTTCGGCAGCGCACATGCAACGGACGGCCATCACCAAAACGGCAACGCAACTCGCATACGGCAACCACAGGTACCTGCATACACACAGCAAGCCTACCCTCAACTGACCAGGCCCACCTCCTCAAACTCCCTGTCTACCGAACGTAAGACCCCACCCAACAACCTGCCACCCGTCACAGGTCCCCCCCCCCCACCACCCGCGCACCATCCACCGCGCATGACACCAGCAGGACACGCACGAGCACCACAAGCACCACACACACGCTCGCCAGCATGCGCACACCGCAAGCCCCCATGCCCCGGGGCCAACATCCGTCCACAGGTACCGCCAACCGCTGGCCACCGCATGCCCCCTTTTTGTACGCCAACGACTGCAACAGACTGCCCTGCCCTGCCACCTGAACCACTGGGTCTGCCTAGGGGCCGCATACTGCCTCCACTGCTGGGAACTCAACCCCCACTACCGCGCGCAGCACGCAACCCCAGCCGCGCCCCCCCGGCCAGCCTGCCAAGCTTCTTCGGGCCACTCACCGACACTCTCCGGGACTACCTGGGAGGGCATTCCGCGGCAGATCCAGCGGACCACGCATGGACCATCGCCATGGCCGCGGGCGACACACCCTTGCCCCTCCACAGCCCACCTCTTGGCCACAGCGGGGGCGGCTTGAACATGGCAGCCCGCCACATCCTCGTTGCCCTTTACCTCCACTACCGTGACCTCCGCCTCCCGGACTCACAACTCCCGATGCCGCGCACAGCTGCCCCGGCACCGGAAGCATGGGCAGAGACGGCACCAGAAGAAGGTAGCGGACTACCTCCGACGCACCTGCCGCAGCTTCAACACCGCTTTCAGCCGGCAGAAAGGAGCGCCCTACCCCCTCAGCGCACCCCTCTACCCAGCACACCCCCACCTCACACCCAGCTGAAGCCCCCAGAGGGCTGGGCGTCCTTTCGGGACACCCACCTACACGGCTCCAGCGAAGCCACTACCGCACACTTGAACCCCGCAGACCAGCGCGCCTACGTTTGGGGCCGTGCGACATACCTCAGAGAGGCGCATCGCTGGCGCACCCGCGCTGCGTCACCCCCGCTGAGACGGGGGGGACCACCTGCCCCCGACACCCACCAAGCCATGAAGGCCATGACGGGCCGAGGGACCCGCCGGCGCGCCTGCCAACAGGGTGCGGCACCCCAACCGGGACCCGGGCCCAGCCGGGTCGCACCACCCCACTTCGAAGACCCCGGTCCACACCATCCGCAGCACCCTCCCGAACGCCTGGAACCATCGCTGTACCATGGCATCCCGGCTTGGCGGCCCGATGAGGGACCGCTGCCCGAACAAATCCACTCCGCACAGGGGCCGCCAGCGAAGCAGGGCCAGGGAGCGTGGAAGCACCAGCGGCACCAGCACGCACCCGCCACCCCTGAACCCTACCCCCTGATGCCCCAATGCTACAGGGACCCCCACCGGCTCCATCACCACCACGCCCCAGCACAGCCGGGCCCCAAAGCCCACCCACCCCGTGTGGCGCACTGGACCACACAACACCATCTGTTGTAGCACGGACACACCTACCACCAGCACCAGCCCTTGCCACCGTTCTCACCGATGCCATGTTGCCACACGCAACACGCACACCCCAACCACCACAGGCACACGGTTGAGCACCACCCGCCGCCCCCACTGCACGGGCCAACGACATTCGGGCCACCATGCGCCCCCATAGACCCACAGGGGGCCAGGCACGCACGCAAAAAACACCAAGGCCAACACGGGTTATCCCACCACCAACGACCCCCCCCCCAAACCGCCGCCCCTACCTGCGAGCACCGCCCACCACCAGCCGCCCAGCGCCTACGTACCGCGACCCCACGCAGAAAGCGAGGAAACCACCCCTCACCTGGACACCACGGCCAGCCAGGGGCCACAGGACCCGCCCGAGGCGCACACACACCACCCACAAGACCGGGCGGGACATCCAGACGCCGAACCAGCACAACGCCTGCAACCGCCCCCAACCCCAACAGTGCGACCACCACACTCCTCCCCTGCCCCCCCCGGGACCTGAAGACCGACCGGCCAAGGCCAACCCAGCGGGTACCACCAACCACCAGCCACCGCATGTCCCCTCTGCGTTCGCCAGCGGCTACCACAGACAGCCCTGCCCTGCAACCCAGACCACTGGGTCTGCCTGGGAGCCGCGCACCGCCTAACCCACTGCCCCCACTGCGGGGACCTCAACCCCCGCCACCGCGAACGGCCCGCGGCCCCAGCCGCACCCCCCCCGCCAGCCACCCCAGCTTCTTCGGGTACCTCACCGACACTCTGCGGGACCAACTGGGAGGGTACTACGTGGCGGACGCGGCGGACCACGCATGGGCCATAGCCGTGGCCGCGGGCAACACACCCCTGCCCCCCCACAGCCCACCCCTACGCCACAGCGGAGGCGGCTTGAACGTGGCGGCCCGCCACATCCTCCTCGCCCTATACCTCCACCACCGAGACCTACACCTCCCAGACCCACAACTCCCGGCCCCCCAAGCAGCAGCCCTGACGCCGGAAGCGTGGGCCGACACGGCACCAGAGGAGATAGCAGCCTACCTCCCAGCCACGTGCCGCCGGTTCGCAAACGCCCTCGGCCGACGGAAGGGAACACCTTACCCCCTCAGCGCACTCCTCTACCCGGCACACCACCCCCACCCCGCACAACAGACGCCCCTGGAGGGCTGGGCGTCTTTCCGGGACGCCCACCTGGCCGCCCCTGACGAGGCCACCGCCACGCGGATGAGCCTCACGGACCAGGAGGCCTACGTCAGAGGCCTCAAGACGAGCCTCCAAGAGGCACACCGCTGGCGCGCCCGCTCCCCGTCGCCCCCACGGGGACAGGGGGGTTCGCCCGCCCCCGACACCCACCAGGCCAAGAAGACCAAGGGGCACCGGCACCAGGGGGCCCGCCAACGCGCCCGCCAGCAGGGCGCGACGCCCCGACCAAGGCCCGGGTCCAGCCACACCGCACCACCCCACGCCCAGACCCCCGGGGCACACCAACAACACCACCACCACCAACGCCCACCACCACCACCGTACCGCAGCACCCAAACCCTGCAGCCCAGTCAGCCACCACCGCCCACACACGTCCACACCATGCCAGGACCACCGTACGCGCAGAGCCAGGGGACATGGCACCACCAACACCACCACCGCGCCCCCGTCCCTCCCAACCCCTACCCCCTAATGCCCCCAAGCTACAGCGGCCCCCACCAGCTACATCCCCACCACGCCCCAGCACAACCAGGCCCCGCGAACCACCCACCCCACATAGCGCACATCACCGCACCACACCATCACGTGTACCACCACCACCAGCCCCTGCCACCACACCCACCAACGCCGGGGTACCACACACAACCGACACACCCTCCACACCACCACCACGCGGTCCAGCACCACCCGCCGCCCCCGCTACACGGGCCCACGACATACGAGCCACGGTACACCCCCATGGACCCGCGAGGAGCCGCGCACGCACACCGGCAACACCAGGACCGAGTAGGGGCGCCCCACCACCACCAACAGCCCCCCCAACCCACACCCCATACCAGCGAGCACCATCCACCAGCAGCCACCCATCACATACGGACCACAGCCCCACCCGGGGGCTCATGCGGTCGCCTCCCACCCGCACCCCGGCACCGCAACCAGTCAAGAACCGCAAGGGCCACACGGCGCACACACGCAACACCCACACGACCCACAGGGACGCCCGGACCCCCAGCCGGCACAACACCCACCCCCGCCCCCCCCACCCCACCACCACCAGCAGCCCCCCCACCCACACCCCATACCAGCGAGCACCTTCCACCAGCAGCCACCCATTACATACGGACCACAGCCCCACCCGGACGCTCATGCGGCCGCCTCCCACCCACACCCCGGCACCACAACCAGTCAAGAACCGCAAGGGCCACACGGCGCACACACGCAACACCCACACGACCCACAGGGACGCCCAGACTCCCAGCCAGCACAACACCCACCCCCGCCCCCCCCACCACCAACAGCGCCACCCCCACACCACCCCCCCCCCGCCCCCCCCCCCGAGACCAGGCCACGGACACAACACGCGGCAGCCAGCACCAGCCAATCGATGTCGATACCCCCGCCGACACATGCCACCGCGAATCCCCCCTCCCGCGACCGCCACAAGAGACCCCATCACCGGACCCCACGCGCGACAACGATGACCACCCCCCCCAACCCACACCACCCCCCCCATCACCCCCCGCACCACCAGTCGCCGCACCGGCCGAACCCTACGCCCTGCACAACCCCGCAGCGGTACGGCAGCACCTCCGGGGGGTCGGGGAACAGGACGTCGTGCTGTACCTCCGCACCTCCGGCACCAGCACCCCCATCCGGGCGGCCACCCTGGTCCAGGCGGCCACCCTGGGGGAAGGCGTCAGAGACTTCCTCTTCGACGCCTTCCTCCACGTCGCCCGACACGAGCGCCCCCCACGCGCCACCCCAGACGGCGAGAGCCCGCCCCCCACGGGGAGCCGGATCTGGGTACCCCCCATCGACTGGGGGCGACACCTGGTCGGACACCCCGTGCCGGAGCGGGACAGCACCCAGGGCCGCACCCGCTACCGCGAGCCCAACATGGCCCACCCCCCACCCGACGCCACCCCCGACAGCACCAAAAAGTGAGAGCGGGAAACATGGGTGGCCCGGATGGCCTCCCTAAGCAACTTCCGGCACCACGTCCCGGGGGACATCCCCACCCCCGACGAGCAGCAGCCAGCCCCCTCCACGTACATGACCCTCATGTACAATCTGCACTACACCCTCTCCACCACCACCTACGACGCACCCACAGACCACTGGGTGGTACACGGCACCGACTCCCTCCTCCCCGCCGACTACACCCCCCCCACACACAACCCAGGCCCCGACACGTACGCCAGGGGGGACGACCCGGACGACCCCCACATCTGGGGCACGTGGGAACCCGAATCCCTGGACGCGCTGCTCTCCATCCGCAGCGGCTACCAGGGCCTTGGTAGGGCGATGTATTGCCTCGCCAAGTGGACCCAACGGACCTGGGGGATCCCCGCGGACCGATGGGTGTGGGTGGTCACGCTGCGCCCCCAGCAGATGGAAGCCCCCCCAAACCGCGGGGGACCCACCCCCCCACGCCCCACCACCCCACAACTATGCCCGTACATGGTGGCAGCCCGCCTCATGGCGCTGCTATGGCCGGGCCCCCACACCCCCACCCAAAACTACCCCCACCTCACAGAGGAGGACATGCCCGGCATCAAGCGATGCTTCTTCGAGACCCTCGACTACCTCCAGCAGAGACACCCCCGCGTCCTGGAGCAGATATGGCCACCCCCCTGGTAACCCACGTGCCCGCACAGCCGAGACAACACCGCCACGCCAGCACCAGCACGCACGGATCACCAGGGAAAACGCGCGCACACGCCCGATGCCCGAACCTGCACCCGCGTTCTCGCTACTTACAGGACCCAGCATCATACGCCCGCCCCCGAGGCCCGGGACCCTCCGCCGTCTCCCGCGGCCCTCTCCTCCGCCTCCGACTCCACAACCTCCACCACCACGACCACCTCATCCACCACCACCACCACCACGTCCTCATCCAGCACTCCACCCCCCAGGCCGCGGGGGACACCTCCCAAACGGGCCTCCAAACCCGCCCCCACCGCGAGCAGCCCCACCGCCGCCAAAGCCCACGCCCCGGCGAAGCCCATGCCCACGACCCAGCCGAAGCCCAAGGCCGCCGCCAAACGGCGGCCCGCAGCCAAGCCCAAGCCCAAGCCCAAACCCGGCGCCACGACGGCAGCTCGGGCCCGGCCCCCCCAGGATGTCCTCTACAACATCCGGCCCCAGCCGTCCCAGGCCCGAAGGCAGCAGCGCCCAGCGCGGCGCCCCCCCACCGTCACCGACGCCACCGCCACCACCTTCATGGCGGAGCGCGCCGCGGCCGAAGCGCGACGCGCCTCGTCCCACCACCTCCCAAAGCCCGCACCCCAGGCCCACGGACCGCTGCAGGGTCCACCAGCAGCGCCCCCGCCCCCCTACCGGCCCCCGATGACAGCCCACATGCAACGCATGCCCCACTACCGCCGCCGCCGCGAATCCCCGCCCAACCTCGAGGCGGAGACCGTACGCGCACACCCGCGGGTCCACATCCGTGTGCACCCCCACTCCCCACGCACCCCCACGGAACAGGACTACGAGGAATCCCCCAGGCCCGCCACCGCCGCCGGCCCCCACGACCCCATCACACCCACCCACGCCCACTCCTCCGCCCAAGACCGCAGGCCCGCCCAGGAACAGTGGTGGCAGCGCTGGACCCACACGCAGCTCTGGGAGCTGTGGAAGTGGGCCCGGGGAGAGCCCTCCCTCGAGGGCCTGGTCCATCGGCCCCGCAAGGGGTCGGTGGAGAACTGCCGCCTCCGGCCGGCGGGGGGGTGGATGCCGCAGGCCGCATGGGAAGCCATGCTGGCCGATGCGCTCCACCCCCTGGGAGTCCACCTCCGCAACCTCCCCGCGCCCCAGGACCACCCGTACGTCCTCAGGCGCCTGCGGGAGCCCTCCAGGAAGCGCGGCGAGACGGCATCCGCCTGTGGGACATCACCCAAAGCCCAGCCCCGCACGCACACACCCCCTCACCACCCCACAAGCGTCGGCGCACCGACACCGGCGACACCCACAACACCCCAGGAGCCCTGCGCGCCACATAACACGACGCGCCTGACCTCCCGGCCAGCGGCGCCGCCATCTAACCCCGTTATCCAGCACAGCACCACCACGGGGCACCACGCCAGGCCCCGCCCAGAAGTCACCAAACAAACCGGACGCCGAAGGAAGCCAACGCACACGACAACGAGCACCACTACGCCCAAAGGCGCCGAACCCGGGCCCGATACCGTGGGCTCCTCTCCACCCTCAGCACGACACACACGTCACTGACGTCACTCCTCTGCCGTGCCCTCTCCCACGCCACCGCCCCGCCCCCCCCCCCCCTCCCGCCGCACGTCCCCACGCCGCCCAGCACCCAGCCCCACACACGGCGCCACAGCATCGCCCTAGTCCGGCTCCTCCACCATCGCGGCACTTGGCACCTCGCAGTAGACCGCCGTCCTGTGGTCCCGCTCCCCCCAGCACCACTCCCGGGGCCGCACCCGACCCACGCCGTGTTCGCCCCCACGTCGCGGGCCGCGGACATCCTCCCGCTCCCCGCCACCACCCCTCCCGGGCATCGCATACTACTTGCCGCCAACCCCTCGGTCCTCAGTGAGGTCCCCGTCGGGCACGCCGACGCCCTGCACGTGCGCCCGCTGCTGCCCAACCTGCACGCTGCGTACGCCCCCGGCACGCCCGTCGACCCCTCCGTGTGGGACTCCCAGTGAGGCCACCGGCCAACGGCCGGCCCGCACGAACCACCCCGCACCCGCCTCGGGCGCACGACTCCGTGGACGCCGCTACCCACACGCCCGGCCCCGCGCAACCGCCTAACCGAGCCAGAACTCAAGCACAAATCAAACCCGAGCCACACCCCGAAACCGCTAACCCTTGACTCCTAACCAAACCCGCCGAGGGAACAACGCAACCACAGCCCACACCCACAGCCCACACAGCCGCCTAACCAGCCAGCTCCAGAAGCAAAGAGACACCTCACCAAACCCACCCTGACCCAAGTCTAACCGGGCCGAAGCCCCAACACAAATCAAACCCGAGCCACATCCCGAAACCGTCAACCCTTGACTCCAAACCAGGCCCGCTGAGGGAAATGCGTAGACACAGCCCACAGCCACAGCCCACACAGCCGCCTAACCAGCCAGCACCAGAAGCAAAGAGACACCTAACCAAACCCACCCTGACCCATACCCATGTACATCAGGACACGCGAGCCGCACCCCTGGGGCGCGACCGCCGCCACAGCACCGGCGACACACGCCAGAGGACACAACGCTATAGCACCGCCGCACCAGCTGCCCATGCCTGTGCCTGCAGTGTAAGCGCGCCTCTGTTTTCCTCTTTTTTGTTTTTTCTTTTTCTTTTTTCAAAAAAAAAAAAAACAGAAAAAAAAAAAAACAAAAAAAAAAAACGAACATTAGGGGGGGAGGAAGAGGGACACATCCACCCATGACACACGCGCACCGCACACAGCACGCACACCGGTAAACAGGAGCCCAGGGGCCCAGGACACCGCACATGCGACACAACACACCGAGCGGGCACACCGGTGAACAGGAGCCAGCTGGTCCAGGACACCGCAGACGCACCACAGCAAACCGCGCGGGCACACCGGTGAACAGGAGCCCAACAGCCCAGGACGCTGCACACACGTAGGGCAGCCGAGGGACAGGAAAGAACCAATACCCCATGGGTCGGACGCACTGGGGCGACCCAGCCGACCCACCGGGCCAGTGGCAGGAGCGGTACTCCAAAGCCACTGGTCCGAGCCCGGCCAGGCTGCATCGAGGACCATGGCAAACGTCACCCGGAGCCATGGAAGCAACCGGTGACAGGCGAGCCGGTACACAGTCCAGGAGGGGGTCACCTGCCAAGCAGAGTGGCCCCGCAACTCAAGCCACAAGAGTGAGGCGGTCGTACCGTAGACAAGCGGGAGCAATACCCCTCGTGGTGAGAGATACTCCACACGGCTGGGCAGCCCCCCAGAGCTGCCGCCCAAAGGAGGGGGCATGTGGCCCTACCCATGGACACATGTGGGGACACCCTCCCACCTGGGACACATGGACCGGGTGGCCGCGACAATGCCTTCCCAAGCACATGCGGGAGCAGCTCAAGAGGCACCTGACATAGGGCAGTGGGAGGGACAGGACGTCCCCTTGGTAAGACCTTCTTCCTGCAATGTCAAAGGAGGCATCCCGAGCTCCCGAAGATACCTACCTACCTACCTGAAGACCGACACAACACACCAGAGACCCCCAGCAACCCCCAACACCCATACCCCCCGCCGACGCACCCCACCACGAACTCCCCCTCGCGCAACCGCCAAGTGAAACCCGATCACCAGAGCCCGCATGCTGGAACGACGACCCCCCCCCGCCCCGCCCACACCACCCCTCCCCCCGCCAAACGCCGCGCCACCAGCCGCCGTACCGGCCGAACCCTACGCCCTCCGCAACCCCACAGCAGTACAGCAGCACCTCCACGGTCTAGGAGACCCGGAGGTGCTACACCTCCACACCTTTGGAACCACCCAGCGCATCGGGGCGGCCACCCTCGTCCAGGCAGCCACCCTGGGGGAGGGCATCCGAGACTTTCTCGCCGACGCCCTCCTCCACGTCACCCGACACGAGCGCCCCCCGCTCGCCAGCCCCGACAGGGAGTGCCAGCCCCCCAAGGGGACCGCGTCTGGGTGCGCTGAATCCACTGGGGGCAACACCTTGTCGGACATGCCGAGTCGAAGCGGGTGACCACCAAGGGCCGTACCCGCTACTGCGAGCCCAACATGGCCCACCCCCCACCCAGCACAACCCCGGCCAACACCATGACGTGGGAAAGGAGGACGTGGGTCGACAGTCAGCAACTTCAGGGACCACGTCCCAGGCAACATCCCCACCTCCAACAAGCAACAGCCAGCCCCCTCCACGTACATTCCCCTCATGTACGACAAACACTACACTCTCTCCACCAACCATTACCGCGCACCAACCGACAACCGGGGGGTCCACGGCACCTACTCCCTCTCCCCGGCCGACTACACCTCCCCCCGTACAGCCCAGGCCCCGACACGTACAGCAGGGAGGACGAGCAAGATGACCCCCACATCTTGGGCAGGTGGGGGCACAAGTCCCTGGACATGCTGCTCTCCATCCGCAGCAGCAGCCAGGGCCTCAACACGGCGATGTAGTGCCTTGCCAAATGGACCCAACGGTCCTGGCATATTCCCGCAGAGCGGTGGAGGTGGAAGGTCACCCTCCTTCTTCAGCGGAAAGAGGCCCCCGAGAACCGCACAGGACCCACCCCTGCGCGCCACATCACAGAGCAGCGCTGCCAGTACATGCTGGCAGCCGGCCTCATGAACCTGCTGTGGCCAGGCCCGGACACCCCGAGCCAACGCTACCCCCAACTCACAGAAGAGGACCTGCCCGGCATCCAGTGGTGCTTCTTCGGCAACCTCCGACTGCCTCCAACTAACACAGCCAGATGTCCTGGCGCTGAAATGGACCCCCTCTGGATAACTCACCTACCCGCGCATCCAAGACGACTCCAGGACGCCGCCACGCACCACAGATGACACAATCCACGGCACCAGCCCCTGCACGCACACAGGACACCAGGGAAAGCGTGCTCACACGCCCGATACCCGAACCCGGGCCCTCAACCTTATTGCCCACAGGACTCAGCAACAGGTGCCCGCCCCCGTCGTCCAGGACCCCCCGCAATCCCCCATGTCTGTCTCCTCCACCTCCGACTCCGGCTGAGACAGCCCGCTGTTCCCCACGTCTGTCTCCCCCGCCGCCGACTCCACGACCTTCACCACCACAACCACCTCGCCGACCTCCACCACCACACCCTCATCCAGCAGGCCTCCCCCCAGACCCTGAGCATCCCCTGCAGTCTAACGGGGGCCTCAGCCCAGCGCGGCGTGCCGGTGAACCTAGTGGAGTGGGTTACCGGCCCGTCTCTAGGGGCTAATGGAGGCAAAGTTAGACCCTGTGGGCAGCAACCGGCCCACAGGCAGCCACACTAAGCAGGGAGCAGCGCGGTCGACGGCGGACTGGGCTTCTGCCCCCCCCCCCAAAACACACGAACCCCCCAACAACAGGACACGCACCCGAGAGCCCAGAGGCCTGCCGGCAGGGACGTGCAGCTCCAGGGCGACGGCCCGTTGACATGCGCCGCACAGGCTCATGTTTGGCTTCCTGCGCAAGGGGGGGGGGGGCGCTGCGCAGCACACCAGTGGCCTCTGGCAGGAGATCAGTGGGACCCGCCCACACTCCTGCATAGGTAACGCCCGTCCACAGGCACCCGACGACGTCGGACATGAGTAGCCAGCCTCCCGTAGCCTGGAAATCGGGCGAGGCCGACCCTGGGGAACGCCTTTAAACGGGGCCCGGGGCGCACCAGAACAGCAACGCGCCTTGGGGAGGACGAGCAGGCGCAGGATCGAGAGGTGAAGCCTCTGGCACCGGAGCCGCGGCGGTGCAGCGTCGCGGCTACGGACCGGTCTGGGGCATGCGCCAGCGAGGCCTCGGTGAGGAACCAGACAAAACAGCAGGAGAGCACAGCAGCACCCCCCCCCCAGCACCTCCAGCACTGCATGCGGCCAGCCTGCGCCTCCTGCAGCCCACTTGCACCCCCTGCTGCCCTCCAGCACCCCATGCTGCCCTCCAGCTCCACCTGTTGCAGAGAGTTACATCGCAGTTGCCGTAATGGTGGCTGCAGGAACTGCCCCTTCCCTCTCAGCCCCCTCCACATGCCCGGCAAAATTCACAGGAGACGACCCAGCTTGACCTCAGTCACCCTGCTCTGCAGCTGACACCATGCCAGAGTCGTTTACTTCCCTCGCGCCCGCCGAACATCATGCCAGGCTACGCCCTGCTGAAGCATTCCGAGTCACGAACGTCGTCTACTCCGAGAAGGACAAGGTGTTGTTGCTCACAGCGCAGCACTTCAAAACCTCCACCGTCGTGCGGTGCATTCCAATGGGAGACAGTCCACTGCAGGCCAGCGTGGCGCTCTGGTGGGTCGTCTTAACGGGTCAGATTCTCCGTGGCTAACTCGACGCACTCCGAGATAACTGCTGCAAGTACCATTAGGCCATATTCTGGGACCTGTTCGACAATTTTCTGGACCATGTCGGAGCCCTCCCCCACGCATGCCGCAACGACTTCATCCACGCCCCCTGTCAGCACTGCGCGGACTGGGATGATACCTTCTTAGCCAAGCTGCAGTTTGACGAGTTTGTTGAGGTCCTGGCCGGGATGCGCAAGGCCCAGCTCGTGCTCCTGCGCATCCCGCTGCTGCACTGGCTGACTCTGTGGGCAGCAGACCGGGACGGGAGCGCTGTGGCCTGCCCCAAAATGCAGAGCCAAGACCCCCCGGGCAAGGAGGTGGGCAAGATACTGGGCCCCAGCCCGCTGGGCAAACGAGAGCGGGTGCTGGAGCTTCAACAGAGAGTCGACGATAAGTCCCTGCTCGCGCCAGATGCCATCGTGGCGCTGCGGGCCAAGGAGACCCCAGGGAGTGAGGCAGCACCAACGTGGCTGTCCATGCTTGATGCGCCGCTGGATGAGGACAACGAGGGGCTGGAGCAGCAGTTGGAATCGCTGACGAACCTCACTGACATCGCAGCGGCGCACACCGCATGCTCGCTGCATGCGCTCGCCCGCCCCCATGCAGTGCCCGTGCGCCCCCTCCAGGCCCTGCAGTCCGCATTATCTGGTGCAACGCTGGCTGCAGCAGCCAGATCCGCGTGGGCTACCAGCTACCAGCTACTGGTTCAGGCCAAGGAGGACGGTGTCGCTGACTGGCGGGCGGTCGCCATAGACTTTTGCAAGGACGGAGACCTGCCGGTAGCCTTCACCAACTCCTTCGCGCCGGTCCGGGACCTCCACGGCCTACGGCAGGCCCTCTGGGATGGAGTGGAGCACCACCAGGTGCCGCCAGGCGAGCGATGGCAGGCGCTGGCGGTACTCAAGCGGTCTCTGGCATCCAGACTCGGCCAGCGGGACCGCGCATCAGCCGACTGGTTCTTAGATGGAGCCCTGCAGCCGACCGACCGCCTGCCCACTTACCCTCGGTCTCAGGTCGGCCAGCCACCATCCGCGACAGAGGCGGCCACGCCAGCCTCCACAGGGTTCCAGCGCGTCAGCCTCAGTCCCGCCACGCGAGTGGTGCGCATCTCGCACCTGGTCCGCTCTGACGTGACAGAGTTGTCGTCCGTCATGTTCCACGCGCTCAACGTACCCATCTTCATTACGGCGGCGGACCACAGCCGATGATTCGGGATTGCAGCGGTTCCGGAGGCCAAGTGCGTGGAAATCTTCCAGAGCGAATCTCTGGCACAAGGAGAGTACCTGGTGGCGCCTGGGAAGAGCATTACGCTGGCAAGGCGATCAGCGACCACGAACGAGCCCTTTGCCTTGGCCACCCAGCAGGCCTTGACCACGCCGCCGTAACAACGGCAACCGGACACCCCGGAGAAGTCAGCCAGCAAGCGGCGCCTTACCTACCAGGCATCCAAGGCGAACAAAAAGCCACGCGGGCAGCAGGCCACCACGCCGAGCACAGCGGCACCGGCGCCGGCCGCCCCCTCAACGCAGCACGCGTCCTTACCGCCGCCGCCCCAGCTCCCAGCACTAGAGGCCTGGGCCCTGCCGGATCGACGCGTAGTCGAGACCTCCCAGGGCATGCCGTGAGACACCTCACAAAGGCGATGACTGGCGCTACTCCAGCGCCTGCCCCCTCAGCTGGCCCCCCTGCACTCTGTCACTCAAGCAGTTTGCACCCTCTAGGCCTGCAAACAGTGGTTCCAGCTACCAGAGGTCTACGCCCAGCTAGACGCTCTCCCGGCTGGGCAACTCCAGCGGACGCCAGCGCCACCTGCCTTGGCCTTCCACGCGTGCACCGAGTGCGGCTCGCTCCATGCCATCAGCCCTCCGCCCCCCCGTTGCTGCCACTGTGGCGGCCCAGTCTTTCTCACAATGCCAGTTGATTCCCCGTCCTGCTGGACGCCCTCTCCCCTCCTGCAAGCCAAGCGAGACGGCCTGAGCAGAGTATGGCCCGTCTTCATCCGCTTGGCAGCGTTGCGCACCATCCGCCTGCCGCTGGGCGCGGTGATTGCCGCTGCCGACTGGCAGCGCGTCGTCGTTACGCCCCCGTAACTCATCGACATCGCTTCATCATGTTTTGCAACAAAGCGGCCCCTTCACCGGCAGCACCGACTCCATTGCCTGCCGCTGGCGCCAACAAGTACACGCCCCCGCCTCGCGCAGGAGATCACTTCAACCCCAAGCCCCCGCCTACCCAGCTGTACCACGTCGAGGCCAGCCTGTGCGGCGCGTGTTGGCGTCCCAGCTTGTAGACAGCCCACCTCTCCCGTCCCCCTCCGGTGCCCGTGTGGTTGCGCCTTTTCTGTACCCGAAACGTACAGCCATCCCAGGTGCTAACCACAGCGATGGCGCCGCGTTTACGCGCCGTACACAATGGATTGGAGAGGCAGGACGCGGTCCCGGCGTCGCGCATCCCGTTTCAGGACGTCTGCAAACTCCCACCCTACCGGCCTCCATGGCGCCTCTCACAGCCCTGGTCAACAGCCTCGGCGGCCTGCCCCACCAGACCGCCTTGTTGCACAGCTGGATCCTGGTGCTGCACCCTGATTTCCTGCTCCTGCAGGAGACACGGGAGCCAGATGCTGTCAAGGCAGCTCTGCCAGATCACCACGGGACACACGTGTCCCAAGTCAGTGGGCCAGGTGCCGGCTGCGTTATTGCCAGGCGCCGAGCCCACGTCCCGGCCAGTGACCACACCGTGCTCCGGAACTGCATTGACTGGCTGGCTGTGCCCCTACCTCTGGCCAGTCACGGCTGCACACCGGCGGTCAGCGTACTCTTCCGCCCCAAGCTCTCATCTGCAGCCCAGAGACGTCACCTCCAACGCATTGCCACCCTGGAGTTTACCAGCAAGCCGACACGGCTGCATCTGGGAGGCGACTTCAACTCAGCTGTAGCCCAGGGCACAGCCTTGCATGCCGCACTGTCCCCTCGGGGCTGTTTGGGTCACGCTCAGCTGCTACTCCCTGATGGCACCCTCAGCAACCTTTCCAGGAGTGGCCCCATACTCACCCCAACCGCCATCGATCACGTGTTTGTGTCAGGAGCAGTGTCGGAGGCGAAGGTTGTTGCGTTCCCGATGGAAAGCGCCGACATGGCCATCCTGGCCACCGTCCAGCTCAGCTCAACGGCGGTCGACATGTTCGCGTGGAAGCAATATTGCTGGAGGGCGTTGCAGCCAGAAGGTCTGGAACGCGTCGTGTCAGTCCTGGATATTTACACGGCTTTTCTGGCGCTGACACCAGTCGCCCCCGACATGTACATCGCCCCTGCTCACGCCGTTGCCGAATGGGAGCTAGCTTCCTTGGCCCCCCATCCCCCACGGTACAGCCCTGAGAGGATCCACGCCCTCCAGGTGTCCCAGCGAGCGCGTCAGCGTTTGTACCGGTCCAGGGCGGACACCCTGCGCACCGCAGCCATTACCGGGGCCACGCGCTGAACCCTCCGCCTGCCAAGAGTCCCGCTGCAGCCGTTCGCGGGCCTGTCACCCAGTCCAGACGAGCAGCCAGTCACGCGGGAAGCGCGGCTTGCCGAGGTCAACGCGCAGGCAGAGTACGGGCAGGGGGACCGCTGGGCTCGGGTGGACGTGCAGCCAGTCCAAGACACGACCACTGCAACGTCCTGAAGTCCTACCGCCCAGTGTCCGTCGGCTCAGCCATCGCAGGGGTCGAAGGAGGCTGTGCCCAGCGCCGCCTGAATGACACTGCAGAACTGGCCCCAGACTTGCTGGCCTATCACCAGGGCGTGCAGCAGCCCTTCGTTGCCCTCACAGCGCGCGCTGCAGCCACCTTGTGCCTGGTCCAGTACGCGACCGTCGCTCTGGCAAAGTGGGACGAGAGCAATTCATATTTCCGCGTGGTCCGGGGACAGATGACACAGGTGATGCCGCTGGCAGCTCCCCCTTGGGACTTCGGGTCCTGGTCCGTGCAGTTCTACGGCAGACAGCAGATCAGCCCGTTGATGTCGGACGGGTTTCCACAGCCGGTTGCGCCCCAGGAAGGGCACAACCACGCGTGCCCTATGGCCGGGAAAGGGTTCCATTCCACCCAGGCCATCGTGAGCGCCATCACTCCGAAACCCGACCACGTGCGCATGCGGTCCCCAAGAGCCCCCCTACCCGCCTCCGATATCTGCTTCAGCGACGACCGGCTGTTTGTGCGACCGTCGCTGCAAAGGGTGGAGGAGTCCATATCCCACTGCCTGTCGGCGTCTCGAGCCATGGCCTGCATTCCCAATATGCTGAAAATCGAGTTTTACGGCTTCTACACAGCCGACGGAGAGGTTACCGCCAGTCCACAGACGGTTGGACTGACAGGCAAGCCTGCGGACGTCAGGAGCCCCGAAATCGTGGGCATCCCCATCCTGCACCACGTCCCTCCCGCCAAGCGCTTTGGCAAGCTCATCAGCAAGACCAAACGAGTGGCGGAGGCGCTGCAAACGGACGACCCCCCCCCCCCGGTGCTTTTACTGTTCTCCGATCCTTGCACTCTTCCGCTCCATTCACTTCTTCCACTCTCGGGTTCTCCTCTGTCCGGTGCACTCCGCGGCGCTGGAAGCTCGCGTCAACAACGCGTACCGCGGAGCTCTCGGCGCCCCCAAGTGGATGCGAGCCGACTTCTTGTACGGAACCCGAGACACAGGGGGCCTGGGCGCCCCGCTCCTGAGCTTGCGCAACGTCGTCCGCCTGGCATTGTCTTACGCCCTAGCTGCAGCGTCCCGTAACCCCCTCGTCAAATACGCGGCCCTCGCCCTGGCGCGACTCCAACACCCAGTGAGCGAGGCCGTCGCCCTGCAGCAGGGCTTGTAGCCGCTGGACATCACCATCCACGCGCTCCCAGACACCTCCGTCGACATGGCTGCGGTGCACCTCCAGGGGAGCCTCCACCAGGTACCCCTCAATGTGCTCCCGTACTTCATTGCGGACGGAGCCCGTTCTGATGACGCGATTGGAGCGGGCTTCGTTTTCTGGCATCTGGCAGCTGGAGTTTTTCCGAGAGGCTCATGTGCCATGGCAACATGCGGGGTCGCGTCCGAAGATGCGGACTGTCTGGCAGCTGTGCTAGCCCTGCAGCAGGTTGAGAACCGCCTCAACCCACTGGTGTGAGTTGGCAATACCGCTGGCAGCTCGCTTGCAGGCTGGAAGTGAGGCCCCCCCGACCACACAATCTGGGCCCTGGCCTTCCGCTCGCTTGTGCCCTGGCTGTCCACCATCTCAGTCGACGAGTTTAGGACCCCTGCCCAGCACCGTGGCCTCACCTCAGGCCCCATCCCCAGCCTCAACGCTTGGGCCCACGGTGCGGCCACTGGCAGCCTTATTTTGGCGACACCGTGGTCCGTTCCCCCCAGTACCGGGCTGACCGACTGCATCATCCTCAGGCACCGTGGAGCGCTCTTGCTGCAGCTCCCAACTACCCTGGACGCCGCATACAGAGGGGAGGCCGATCGAAGCTTCTGGCAGCGTTTCAGTTCTGCCGTTCGTCCCTGGTCTGGAGCTGCCCTGGAGCGTCAGTTTTTGACTGGCTACGTGTCCAGCCGACAGGCCTTGCAGGCCAGCCGCAACCGCCTATACACATGGGCAGCGCTCCCACCAGCCTTCAGCGCAGCCCTGTGCCCGCTCTGCGGGCTGGTGTTCGAGGATATGCCCCGGCACGATGCGTTGATGTGCGTCCCCCAGCTCTTGTCCCTGCTGCTGCAGACCTTGGCGGTTCGGCGCGTATCGGCGGCAGCCGGCTTTGTTTCCGGCCCGGGCACTTCTTTGGCAGTGAAGGAGGGCACTGTTCTAGTCTCAGGCGTCCAGCCGGCCTTCGCCCTGGCAGTGCTGCAGCGCCCCACAGCCCTGCCCGAGGGAGTCTCAGCCCGCCCCCAGTGGACAGCGTATACCATCGGGGGCCTCACCGCTAAGGCGCCGTCGTCTGTCACCCCCCTCTGGCATCACACCCGAGTGCTCTCCGCCATGGCGGCGGGTGCCCGGGCGGAGCCCCCGCCTTTTGACGTGGTGCAGGCATCGATTCCAGACAACGTGGCAGGCTAGCCCCTCGCCTGGCTGCCCGCAGCAGCGGTATCTCAGGCAGTACACCCCCTGGGGCTGTCCCCATCACCAAGGCCTTGGGTTTCCATTGAGTTGGCGTGTGTGCTGCTCGCCACTCGGTGGCAAGCAGTTTTCCTGCCGGGACCCTCTGTGGTACCCCTAGCGCCGCGCGCCCATGCTGGAGACGATGGTGTGGTTGTCGTGACGTGCAGTCCTGACTTGGCACTGCCTGATATAAGATTTATACTGACTGGGGCGGCGTCAGCCCACGGCCTGGCCGTGCTCGCCAGTAGGCGTGCGCCCCATGCTCTGTTTTTGGCCATGCACCTCGATACCACGTTGCATACGACCATAGGTGACCTTGAGCTATGGGTCTCCCCTGGCGCCTATGTGCAAGGCCTCGGCGTCTGACTGGCAGGCGGACCCATTGGGCTCTGCAACGAGCGCCCAAAGTTTTCCAACTTCAGAAGCTGAAACCAACCGGTTCGCTCGACTAGTGCGCGTGACTTCCGGCTTGGTTGGCGCAGGGACGCACGGCACAGGGACCACAGGGACCGGGGCAGCACAGGCGGCAGGAGCACGGGGGGGGCAGGCAGGACACCTGGGACTTTGCAGCTACAACCCCCCGACCCCCTGAGCCGGGAGTGCAGCAGGCGAATGTCACGGCCTGCTGTCCCCTGGCCCCAGCGCTAAACACGGGGAGGCTGAGGGAGCGGCCCACCAGCCACTCCCGACACCGTAGGGCGCACCATACCATACCATACCCAGACCGGGGGCACGCCATCCACGCGAGCCCTCCCAACCTGTTCCCGGCGCTGGCACCCTCACCACCACCAGAGCCCCTGCAGCCCCGACACCCGCCACAGGCAAAGCGGGGCGGCAGCACGCCCCAGCTAAGCCCGCGCCCGCAGCCCGGCCAAGTCCCCAACCCGCCGCCACGGCAAAACCAAAGACCCGGCAACCACCCAACACGATTGCCCAGCAGCCACCCAAACCCGCCGCCACACCACGGCCAGAAACCGCTGCCAAACCCAAGCCAAAGCTCAAGCTGTGGGAGCTGCGGAAGTGGGCCCGGGCGGAGCCCTCCCTCGAGGGCCCTGTCTGCCGGCCCCGCAGGGAGTCGGAGGAGTACTGTCCACTTCAGCCAGCGGGAGGATGCATGCCGCAAGCTACATCGGAAGCCATGCTCGCTGATGCGCTCCATCCCCAGAGAGTCCACCCCCGCGACCTCCCTGCACCTCGGGACCACCCGTATGTCCCCAAGCGCCTGCAAGAGACCCTCCAGAAGACGCGGAGAGAATGAAGGCTCCTATGGGACATCAACCTAAGCCAGGCCCCAGTCACAGACAGCCCCTCACCACCACACAAGCGCCGACGCACGGATGCCAGCAGCGCCGACGCCGTCCAAACCCGCAGCACCCCGGGAACCTCGCGCACCACACAACATGACGCTCCTGACCACCAGGCCGGCGGCGCTCCCACCTGACCCCACGGGGGGTTACTCACTGGGGCGCGCCCGGGAGACACGCCGACGACGCTTTCTGCAACCACAGGCAACCTCACCGAGCTGCCCCGACTCCGGGCCGCGAACAAATCCACCCAATTTGCCGCAGGGCACCGCAAGCAACCGCGGCCCGCACGCGCCCCGACCAAGCCTGGCCGCGCCAGAGGCACCCCACTGGCCAACAACAGCGCCCCTCAACCGCCAGCTGCCACGCCCAGGAACCAACCAAGCCCTGCGACCCCACCCAGTGTTGTCCCCTGCAGTGACCCATCGCGACCAGCTACACTGTCGGGCACTGCCACCGAACAGCACGCCGAACCCCGCCCAGAAGAAACTACGCGAACCGGGAGGGATGGACACCAGCGCACACGCCAACGGGCACCCGCAGCGCCCGACGCCACCAAGCCCATGCGTGCAGCCGTCGAAACCCCCCAAACCCCGCTGAAACCGCCTAACCCGACCATCATGCCCCGGGGCCCCCGCCGAAGCTAAACCTCAGGCCGACGAGCACTAACCACGCCTGACAGCCCCCAACCCTCCGAGCCTGACCCAGCCCACCGGGACACAAAATTAGCCAAAGCCCGCACCCGCAATCAACACATCTGCCAAACCAGCCAACACAACCAGGCTAGCCACGACGCGCAGAGACGCCCAACCGAACCCACACTAACCCGCGCCCATGTACATCGAGACACGCGTGCCGCATCCCTGGGGCGTGACCGCCGGATAGACACCAGCACAACGGGGAACACAGCATTGCTGCACTGCTGCTCCAGTTGCCCATGCCTGTGCTCTTAGTGTTCGCGCGCCCCTTTACCATTTTATTTCCTCCTTTTAGAAAGAACGGGATGCGCAAAAAAAGGAAAGCAAAAAACAAGCAAAAAGAAAAGGACGAGGGCACCAAACAAAAGGAGGAGGGAAGAAAACACAAAGAACAAAAAAAACAGAAACACAAACGCAGAAAGAAACCCCAGGGAAGACACACCGAGCGTGCACACCGGTGAACAGGAGACAAGTGGCCCGGGACACCGCACACGCAACACAACACACGGAGTGTGCACACCAGTGAACAGGAGCCAAGTAGGCCAGGACACCGCAAGCCCACGCACCGAGAGCGGCAAAGGGACAGGGCACAACAAACCACACCACAAGGATCTGACGCACTGGGGCGACGCAGCCGACCCGCCGGGCCAGTGGCAGGGACGATACTCCAACGCCACTGGTCCGAGCCCGGCTGGGCTGCATCGGAGACCATGACAAACGTCAGCCGGAGCCATGGCAAGAACCGATGAAGGGCGGGCTGGCAGAACGCCGAGGAGTGGGTCCCCTGCCAAGCAGTGGGGAACCGCAACTCGAGCCACCTGGGTGAGGCGATCATACCGTAGACTTGCAGAAGCAATACCCCCTGTGGCAAGAAAGACTCCACATGGCTGAGCAGCCCCCAGAGCTGCCGCCCGCAGGAGGGGGCATTGGACCCTACCCATGGGCGCATGTGGAGACACCCTCCCACCAAGGACAGCTGGACCGGGTGGCGGCGACACTGCCCTCCCAAGCGCCTGCGGGAGGCACATGATGTAGGGCAGTGGGAGGGACAGGACATCCCCTTGATAAGACCCTATTCCTGCATAGTCAAAGGAGGCATCCTGGGCTCCCGAATTACCTACTTACCTTCCCGAACCCGCACAGGGAATCTGTGTTCAAAGTCGCTCAAAGGGCGCACTGTCAACAGTTAAAAGCCATCGCTTAGCCACGCGCCGTCGCCAAGATCTACTTGTGCAATGGGCAAGCCTCAGCCCAGGGCCGTAACTCAGCTTGGAGGACGCCACGAGTGTTGTGGAAAGCCAACTCCCCGTGTGGGGAACTGTAGAGGAAATATAAAGATATATACTCTCCCATGCATATGCCCACATGTCCGTGTACACTGATCCTTCTCTTCAAGTTGTTTGTTCCCTCTCGCTGCGGCCCCGTTGGAACCCGTTTTGCCGACGTAGATGGCGACACTATTGTGCAACCCGTGTGATGAAGTGTGCAATAGGCCAGTTGCACAGCCCTTGCACATAGAACCCAACCTTTTTTTTCACTCTCTTTTTTGGTGGTGTTCGGGTGCAACCGAGCCCTGCATGGCATATTCCATTAGTGTATTATGACACAAACCTCTCACATGCCTCATAAGTTTGTCCCATACCTACGCAACACCTCTTCCCAATATTCTAAAATGTGGGGGTTGTGCAACCGCCCCCTCTCACAAGAATCCCCTTTGACATGCCATCCTAACCAAAGGGACCTTGCTTTTACAGTATGTTTGTAATGAATAGGTTGTAGAGAAAGAGGAACCATGTTTTTCGCCAACAAAACACCACAACATTTCACACTAAAACCGATTTTTGTCTACCTCCATCGGTGTGTGCAGCCACCCATTTTCACCAAATGAAGAATCCATTCATTGCGAGAACATTTGGACAATGCACTAAAAATCACACATAGCACGAGCAAAGACGCATCCTCCATCATTGAAATCACATGTCATCACCACAATGGAACCCCATTTCAAGGAGTTCGTGTCGGACAGCGTGCGTCAAGCGTGCCTACGATGCACTTGTGTAGCATACAATAGCATAGCGTTCCCCACGCCAACGCGTAGGTCCATGCAAATGATATGCATTGAAGAGGAGGCGGCCTCTTGCATCGACCAAGCGTCCCCATATGATTCGCTCCCCCCAATGTGCCCATGCACGGGTCTTGACTTCCCCCCCTCCCAAATAACCTGTCGGGAAAAGGTATCCCCCATCGAAATCAACAATGGTGATTTTGCCGCCCGAGAGCACAATCGTCGTGGCCATGAGTATGCAGGTTCATGGGGGCTCTCCCCGCGCCATGCACAAGAGCAACGCTTGTGTAGGACAAATGGGGGAGGTGTCGTCGCAGAAATTCATTTATACATCGCACCAACAGCTCCTATTTGGAGGTCCTTGCGCAAATTGCAAACTCTCTGCGAAAGCGTGGAAAAGCCTTAACGGCCTCAAGGAGAAGCCTCCGATAGTGAGTGCCATATCTTTCAATCTTCTCCCAACCCCTTGCATAACGTACTCTCTCAACGAGCGTGTCGGCTACTCATTGCGGAGCTGGCAAGCTCCATTGCTTTTGCGTTGCATCCAAACCCTCCTCTTTTGGCGTGTTTGTGTTGGGTGCCTCATCGCTCATGCCCTCTTGCGCCACGGCCAATCTTGTGTCACTTGGGGTGGCGGGCTTGTGGTTGACATCTTCCGTGGGCTTTGCCTCTCCTCCTTGCTCTCCCTATTCCATGGGTTGATCCACTTCCTTGGTGCCTTCTTTTTTTTGTTTTTTTTTGAAACACAAGTCCATAGTCACTGCTGCAATGTCCTCAGGAGGCCAGCCAAATATACATTGTGTAACCCACATCCCCGAGGCTCGGGTTAGTGGGTTGTCCGGCCGGGGTCATTGCGGCTGTGGGGCAGTGCAAGGAAAGTAAGTTATACTACATAGCGGACATCACAGAAGTGGCCGCCCCATACTCCAGGCCCGGGGGCACTGGCAGGTCGATTCGGGGCACTGTCTGGGTCGGTTGCTGTCCAAGGGATTGTACCCATCATGCAAAGACATACTGACAGGGTGTGAAGAGCGGGGGCAAAGGAAGAAGGCATTCCACTCGCATGATGTTTGCGTGGGGGTGTGTGGACCATGGGAGGGCCAGCCTGCCAGTGGTTGGTAAAAAAATAGCGATTGACTGAAAAAAAGAAAAGAAAAAAACAGCAATTGTGTGGGGGTGAGAGAGGAACCTATTTGATCTGGGTACGTGGCCAGAGGCATCACACCATGGGCATTGGGCGCAGCGTGCTAGCGAGGAGTTTCACTGAGGACAGGAGGGGAGGGGCTGGGGCGACAGGGGGTAATTGCAGGGACTGAGTCAACGCTGGGCGGAATACTGCAATATCAGGAAAAGGAAAAAAACTGCAGTTTGTGTCGAATCGGTCGCTGTTGCAGTGGAAAAGCCTGAAAGTATGAACATCGCCCTGATGGCGCGCGCATCCTTTAGTTTAAGGTGGCAGCCCCACGACGGCGGTCGCTCACGTCGGGTCCCCAGACCTGCGAAGAGGTTGTGCAGCAGGGGGGGGTCATCGCCAGTCTTCTGGGCGGAAGGGGCAGGGTCGACGGGAAGGGGGAGGGATCGCAGTGCTCAGGGCTGAGTTAACGCTGTCCACGACCATGTTCTGGAACTGACGGACAATTTACGGGCTGCCCTCAGACCACCGGATTGCTTGGCGAGGTAGCGGTACAGGGAGCGGGGTATTGCCAGGCTGGCAACGATTCCGAGGTCCCGTCGCACTGCCGTGGACCGCCAGGTGGCAACCAGGGCCGAAACAGACCATGCATTAAGCCAGGCAGAGACCAGCGGGTTGGCAGGGGAAGCAGTGCGCCAGCACACCGTGCACACTGCGATTATGGCGGGTGCCGCATGCAGTACATGGGGTTCCCTCACCCTCATCTCGCCAGAACCTTGTATAGTGACTGAACCCTGCCCTGGACCGGATTCCAAAGAGCCACTTGTGCCAGGCCAGGCGCCGGTGGCTCGGTGGGCGCCATGAAATCGGGTGGAAATGCTCATGCAGGTGCGAAGGGATAAGGTCATGGGACCACACTTTGTGGGGGGGCAGGACGTGTTCACCTTGCCTGATGATATCCCAGGGGGAAGTGCAAAGCGCTGGGGGGGGGGGGAGGGTGGTGCCCGGTTTGGCATAATGGTCGGAGGCCTCATTCAATTGCTGGCCAGTGTGGCCCTCCAGCCAGTCAAGGTCCTGCTCCTTACGTCGCAGGGATGCTCTGACTAGTTGCACCCAGTGGGCTTGACGGACGGATCGTTTGTGCCCGGTGGATGACAGAATGGCCCCTTGACAGTCAAGCCGTAGGCGGTCCCCGTGGTCCCGGAAATGTGACCCCAAGAAGATGCCAACTAGTTCCGCCTTATATGAGTTGGGGGCGCTAGGGACCCTGCACACAGCCACGCTGCCATCGCGAAGGACAGCGGCCGAACCTGACGTGGGGGGGTCACTCAGTTTGCTGCCATCGGTAGAGACAGCGTCAGGGCGGTGCGGGGAGGGTACAATGTACACCCGCAGCCCAGCAACTGTAACAACCGAGGTAGCCTGGCGGTATATTTTGGGGGCGTCCCAGATGATAGGCAGCCTTGTGGGGGAGTCACCAGTGGGGTTACCTAGCGTGGCAATCGCCGAGAGGAACATGCCATAGGGCGTGAACGGGCGTCGAGCCGACGTGTCGAAGTCCTGTAGCCGGGAATTGTTGTGCAGGGAGTCTAGCACTCGGGTCAGATGTAGGGTGGGTACATGGGACAGGCCAAGTCCGTGTCTGCGATGTGTGTACAGAGTTTTTTTTGCGACCAGGGGGGGGGGGCACAGTGACCCCCAAAACGGAACGTTCAGTAAGGGCACCCAGCTCCTGTAGCTGGGGCACGGACAGGGGCAAGCACTGAGTGCGAAAAAGGAGGCGGGGAACCACCATGGTGTTGACCAAGAGAACCCTGTGGAGCGTTTGTATGGGGTGCGCGTGCAATTCGTCCAGTTGTGCCTTTAGCTCGTTGCAAACGAGGCAAAAAGCGTCATTCAATTTGAGGTAGGCTGGTATCTAGCGGCCCGGGTGCATCAAATGCTTGGCTGCGGTGAAGCGGTAAACCTGGGTATCTGCCCACGGCGGAAGATCAGCACACGGTTGACTGATCCACGGAGAGCCGGTTGATGCCTGTACGGGCGACGAGGGATGATGATATTTGGGCAGGGCGGGTGGAGCGGTAGGCGGGCGGGCTACAGGGAGGGCTTCGCTTTTTATGATGTTGAGCTGACAACCAATAAGTGCCAGGGCTTCCTGTACAGTGGTGGACACGTGCTGACTGCGTCCACGCGATGCAGGGGAGCTGATATCATCAACGTAAGCGGGAAAGAGGATGCCGCGGACATGTAGGTATCGCAAGGGGATTTCAAAGACAATGGCAAAAAGAAAACACGACAATGGGCAGCCCTGTTTGACACCGTGTGTGGTCCTGAAGATCAACTCCCGGCACCCTCGGATGTAGGTCGCACCGTACTCCAGCGCCAGGGAAATTAAGCGCAGCAACAGGAGCAGCGTCCCAAACTTCTGAAGGGCCATGCTGATGAGTGCCTTAGGGGGGCTGTCGAAGGCTAGGTAGACATCAAAGGCCAGTATGGCTTCGACGTTGTCCAAGTGATCAATGCCATGCAGAAATGTTTGCGTGGCCTGGGCCTCGGGAGGTACCTTGGCGGCCGCCAAACTGCCTAGGGTGCAGTAGTGGGGACAGGAGGGGGTACAGTGTACGGTATACCCACCGCATGAGCAGGCGGTAAAGGGAGTTGCTCATTGCGATGGATCGCCACCAATCTGGGTCCTGCCACGACCCTTTGCCTTTGTACAGGCAGAGGGTTTCAGACACGAACCATGGGAGGGGTGTATCACCTGTTTGGTCTCCCTATTCCATGGGTTGATTCACTTCCTTGGTGCCTTCTTTTAGGTCAGTACGCACCATTCCCTGATAGGCCTTGGGCGGGGACTCCCCTTCGTCGAATTTTCTGGTGTCACCGTCACCGTCACCGTTGGGCTCCATCACGCCTTCGCCATGTGAAGGGTCGCCGGTCCCACTGGACTCGGCAATGCCATCCCCATGGAGTTTGTCACCACCGCCCTTTGCCTCGGCATCCGTCACCTTGTCTTTTTCATTGTCCTCGGTGGCATCCGTCACTTTGTCATTTGCATTGTCCTCCTTGCCAACGCCCTTGTCCTCGTGCCTCTCGTTCTTCTTTTTGAGTGCTTGCACCGCGTCATCTTCGTTTGTAAATGAGTTCTTTCCCTGGACAAAGCATACGGACCACATGACCTCTGCCGCCACCTCCTCATCATCTTCCCATTAGATTCGGGCCATCTCGCTCTCCTGTCGCCATCCTGTCGCCTCCCTGTCGCCTCCCTGTCGCTGTTCTGGCACTTTTAGCCCCCTGTCGCTCCCCGTCGCTCCCCTGTTGCTTGCCTGTCGCTTGCCTGTCGCTCTCCTGTTGCTCCCTTGTTGCTCCCCTGTCGCTTCTCTGTCGCTTTCCTGTTGCTATCCTGTCGCTTCCTGTCGCTTCCTGTCATTTCCTGTCCCCATGCTACTTTTTGCATGTCGCCTTCCTGTTGCTCTCCTGTCGCTCTCCTGTCGTTCCCTCCTGTCGCTCTCCTGTCGCTTTTTTCTGTTGCCTCCCTGTCACCCTCCTGTCGCTTGCCTGTCGACTTCCTGCCGCCTCCCTGTCGCCTGCCTGTTGCCTCCCTGTCGCCTCCCTGTCGCCCAACGTGGTAACCTGTCGCACTCCTGTTGCTTGCCTGTCGCTTGCCTGTCGCTTGCCTGTCGTCTTCCTGCCGCCTCCCTGTCGCCTCCCTGTCACCTCCCTGTCGCCTCCCTGTCGCCCAAAGTGGTAACCTGTCGCTCTTCTGTCGCTTGCCTGTCGCTTACCTGTCGCTTGCCTTTCGCCTTCATGTCGCCTCCCTGTCGCCTCCCTGTCACCTCCCTGTCGCCCAATGTGTTACCCTATCGATGGAAAGCCACAAACACCTCAAACAGGCAATTCGATAGTAACAAGATTGTTCTTTGTTCACGCCAAATTGTCGGATCTCGCCTTAGCAAACCTCCCCAAAGGTGTGCAAAGCAATGATGCAAATTGCAGATTGATGGTCCAATCAATTGCATTGTTTGACAATCCTAAATTCCTAACACTCTTGGTGATCTACTATGCACATTTGCATGGCCGCTCAGCTGTAGGTTCACAACCATTTTGCAAATCAAACTAAATCTGACAATTATGTAGTACACACGCCGCCAAGAAGAAGTAGGTCAAACCATTATATTCGTACGATCCACCTCGGCTCTTAACTCGATGAAAAAGGCCAAACTTCTTGATGTTGGAGAATGCGTTCTCAATAGCTTTTGTTTTCCTGTCGCTTATCCTGTCGCTGTGTCTTGTTTCCTGTTGCTTCCCTGTCGTCTCCCTGTCGCCACCCTGTCGCCACCCTGTCGCTTCCCTGTTGCCCACCTGTCGCACCTCCCCTGTCGCCCTCTCGTCGCCTGCCGCTTGCCTCCTGTCGCTTCCCTGCCGCTTTCCTGCCGCTTTCCTGTTGTTTTCCTGTCGCCACCCTGTCGTCTTCCTGTCGCCACCCTGTCGCTTTCCTGTCGCTCTCTGCCGCATTTCGCCGTCGCCTGCCTCGCTTTGCCCGAATCTCATTGATTCGGGCCACGCGAGGCAGGCGACGGCCAAATGCGGCAGGAAGCGACAGGAAGGCGACAGGGTGGCGACAGGAAGACGACAGGGTGGCGACAGGAAGACAACAGGAAAGCGGCAGGAAAGAGGCAGGAAAGCAACAGGAGGCGACAGGCAGGCGACAGGAAGGCGACAGGAGAGCTGCGACAGGAGGGTGACAGGAGGGCGACAGGGCGGCGACAGGGTGGCGACAGGGAGACGACAGGGAAGCGACAGAAAACAAGACATAGGGACAGGATAAGCGACAGGAAAGCGAAAGGAAGACAACAGGAGGGCAACAGGGCTAGCGGCGACAGGGAAGCTACAGAGAAGCGGCAGGAGAAAGCCACAGGAGAGCGACAGGAGAGCGACAGAAGAGCAACAGGAGAGCGGCAGAGTGTTTTTTTGCGACAGGAAGGCGACAGGAGGGGGACAGGAAGGCAACAGGGGTGCGACAAGAGAGCGACAGGCTTGTGGAAGACAACGAGTGAGACAAAATAGTACATGGACTTTTATATAGGTGGATGTATGTGAATACAATGAGAACCAATGTTTAACATTTATACGGATTCTTATTAAGATGTCTTTTCATTGTTTCAGGGATAGACTTTTAGCGTGTGGTGAATTTTAATCTTTTTTGAAATCACTACATTCCATTGTTTTTCAACAGAAAAATATCTTTGCTTTGTGACATAATGATGCTTTAAGTGAATAGCTAGCAGCGAGCAGGCCGTCTGGTAATCCCTAACCCCACCGGCAATCCCGATATGCAGAAAATGGCGTACAGGTATGCAATTTGCAACTGTTCAATTTCGTTTTGTGTCTGTTCCGTTTGATTCAGATTAGCGGTTGAATTTATCTGTCTGTTCTGTGTGTGCAGGGCGACACAGGAAGCAAGTGAAGAAGAAGGAGAAGAAAAACAGGAGGGAAGAATATGAAGAGAGAAAGAAGGTGACGAAGAAGACGAAGAAGGAGCACAAGAGGACGGAGCAGAGAAGAGAAGGAAGAAAAGAAAAAGAAGAGAAGACGGGGCCGAGGTCCAAGGTCTGCTTGCCGCTGCTGCTGCTGAAGCTGCCGCTGCCGCCGTGTGTGTTGGATCTGCGGCTGCTTGCTGCTAGCGCTGCTGCTGCTTGCTGGTGGTGGTGCTGCTGCAGCTTGCTGCTGCGGCTGATGCTGCTGCTGCATGCTCATGGTGCTGCTGCTGCTTGCTGGTGGTGGTGCTACAACTTGCTGCTGCTGCTGCTGCTGCTTGCTCTGACTGTTATTTGAGTTTTCCCGCGTGCTGTCAGTCTCATTTGCGTGGTCGCGCGGCTGTGAGTGTCGTTTGCGTGTTGGCGCGTGTTGTGAGTGTCGTTTGAGTGTTCGCGCCTGCTGTGGGTGTCATTTGAGTGTGGGCGCGTGCTGTCAGTGTCGTTTGAGTGTCGACGTGTGCTGTGAGTGTGATTTGAGTGTCGGCGCCTGCTGTGAGTGTCATTTGAGTGTCGGCGCGTGCTGTGAGTGTCAATCGAGTGTCGGCGCGTGCTGTGAGTGTTTTTTGAGTGTCGGCGCGTGCTGTGAGTGTCAATTGAGTGTCGGCGCGTGCTGTGAGTATCATTTAAGTGTCGGCGCGTGCTGTCAGTGTCAGTTGAGTGTTGGCGCGTGCTGTGTCCTTTCAGTGTCTGAGTGTCGGCATGTGCTGTGATTGGGTGAATGTCATTGCGGTTGAAAAGCTCAGGTGCTCAGCCAAGAGGGGCGCATCTCTTATGTTGTTTTATCTTATCTTGATGCGTCCACAGGATTTTCAGTCGCTACAGCAGGTACCAGTGGCGCGCAGAGAAGCAAGGTCCCCTGGAATCCAAAGAAAGTGCCGTCGCCTTGCAACCACTCGATGTGCGACACCGACCGCCGACCACCAACCACCGACGGCAATCCTGTGTCGTTCCTCACTGGGCTTGCAGTTGTTCATATGTTTCCTCCTTGACCCTCTGTTCGATGTGCCTGCACGCATTGGGTCACTCTGCAACACCTGTGAACCCCTGCCCCGGCCTCTTCCATATGCTCACTACACAATTGCCTCCTATTGCCCGAAGAACCCACTGTGTCGTGTGAAGGCCATGGTGTGAAGAAGTGATTCTGATTCAAACCTGCCTTCTCCCCACTAGGGGTTGTCTGGTTGTTTGATCCACAATTGCAAGTGGATCAGGCTCATTTAGAACCTTTCCCAGTCCCTTCTCGGCCTGTTGCTGTTGTTGTACAGTACACATGCGCTGCTGTTTTCTGCCACCTGCTCCTTTGGTGTGCACCATCCAGATGATTCACGAGTCTTGGTCTGTACCCATTGGGGCTCTCCCTCAGTTATTGTCGGAGAGATCATTACTGTCAATGTTGGTGCCAACATTTTTCCAGATTCCATTGATTCATCTTGCAAGGCGCAGATGTGGTTCCCCCTGCTTCTGCATGCCAATCGCCCTGGGGCACTGAGCAGACTGAGAATGTGACAGAGGGATGTGTGAATTGTCCTGTTTTCATGGGTTTGGAAATTCTGAAGAAAAATACCTTTTTCAGTGGGCAAAGTGAGGGGGAGGCTTGGGGGTGGCATTTGTAGTAGTAGTTTTCTTGCATATGGCTACTGAAATACATACCGGGGGGGGATATATTTCAGGGGATGACAAAATTGATGTGGACAAATTTGGAAGCCCTACTTGGTATCAAATATTTTCTCCAATTTTAAGGATGTGATGTGTCAAACTCTGTGAGCTGGGCATGGGCTGCAGGCGACGGCCATCAGGAAATCAGAATGGGCATGGCCAATGAACGGGTTTTCTGATTGTTCACTACGACCGGTTTGCAAACTTTAGTAGAAGGCAAAAAAACCATAAGTAGATGTGGCATGGAATGTAAGTTGAATCTAGCATTGCATCGTCAAAAGCCTGGGCTGTAAGAAACAACATGTTTGTAAGGGTTTAGAAATAGCATGGGTTTTTGAAACATTTTGCAGTGGTAAATCGCGGATTGGCAAAAACAAAGTTAAATATACTAGGCTTGGAAGGTAAGTTGAAACCTACTTTGCACGGGCGAAAGCATGAGCTGCAAAAACAACATGTTTGAAAGCCTTCGAAAGCGGAACGGGTATGGAACGTATGATGGGACATTCTTTGGCTGGGCAGTGTAACACTGTGGTATCTACGAGTGCCTATTTCCCAACTATCCCACGCGAAGCAGAAATTCAAGTCACTGACTGCGATCAAAAAGCATGCCTGTGCAAACAGAAATATTTATACAATACAAGCATGCCGATAAATACAACAGACACTCAGCCCTTTATTTACTCTCATGATCTGCGCTAATTTACATCACATCGCACTCGCGCCTTCTGACTAGTCGCACTGGCACCTGCACACCTGCACTCGCCTCCCAGGACCATTGCACGGGAGTGTACATGGCAGAAAAATGACCTGAGGGTGCAGTGCCAGGGCCATCAACAATGGCTACGGCCATTCAGCACCATCCAAAAAGAAAGTTTACAATACAAAATCAGAACAAACTGCAATACCAGAGCACCGGTGACATGGCACCAGGTGCTTATGCATTCATATGCTCTTCCCAGGGTAAACGATAACCCATACACAGCACTCCACTCCTGTGGGTACACCGCTGTGCTGTCTACCTAAGGTAATTTACAATCAACCACCTGCTGCTGTCCCTCCTGGGTACTGTGCACCGAACAACCTAGTGGGTCGTGCCGGGACACGTGTAAAAAAAACATATATCTTGCTCCAAAAACAGATTGCAAAACATCTCCTGATGGACTGCAATGTGGCCCCAAAGCCATTAATTAATGCAAAACATTCGGGGCCACTGTGCTGGGCTGTAAGCACCAGCTGGCCGGCATACAACTCCGTAAAACAGCAAAAAGAAGCCTATAACGAATACCCAAAAAACACTCAAAATGTCTCCAAACTTGCAGCACGAAAGACAAACAAACTGCAGGCACTCAAAAGCAGGCAGCACGACAGGGTAGAGCCGAACGTGTGGTCTTTGGAAGACATTGTTTCAAGCTGACTCAGTGCTGGAAAAGGAAACCCAATTAATAATGTACAGTGCACCAAGCCGTTTAGCCACACTTATCTTGAGCTCTCCCAACTCTGTCTTCAGACTTGCCTGTGACACAAAAGCAAAAACAGCAGCATGAAAAACAAAAGCTGGACCCATTGACACAAAAAATGGAGCAACAAAAACGAACACTGCGTCGACGTGGCAAAATAACAACAATGAAAGAATGCAGGAAACCGAATGAAGGCCACGTTGCGTTGCAGGAGTTGCAGGAGCGTCCTGCTTCTCATCTGCCTTGTAAAGAGCGAAAGCCACAAAACTCGAAAAGATGCAAAAAATGGACAAAGAGCGAAAACGAAAGCAAGCACGTATGCCTCTGCTATACCACCACACAAAATGTATACCTCTCAGAGGTCCCCATCGCACAGGCACAAACTCGAAAATTCAGATGACAAATCAGATTCACACGAAGAAAACAGCGAGGACAATGAAATACAGCGACGGGGACGAAAACAACGAACAGACAACTACAGAACGCAAAGCACAGAGCAGACACACCCATGAAAAAGGAGTGTGTTACTGCTCCAACAACAAATCATTCTCCACTGTAACTCATTTCAGATTCAGAGCATTCCTAAACACACAGCAAGACAAGGCAGTCAATGCAGCGACAAAAAAAAGAGCTCGCTGCAACAAGAGCTACATAAAGAAAACGTCACAAAGAGTGCAACAACAAAGAACGGCAGAGAAAACAAACACAGGACGAAGCAAGCAAGCACACACCCGAGTGTGGCGTGCACTGCTGCTTCAGTCCAGTACTCCATTTCGCCTGAACAGCTGACTGGGGAACTGCTGACTTGAAAATCACCAACCTGACACACAAGAAACACCTAACAAAGGTAGACGCGCACTACACCACAACTTTACCCAAAACGCACAGTCTGCTACTCGCCGGCGCGCCAAAAGAGCAAGTTGCTACACAAATGCACACCAACGGAGCACAACACACAGAGCGCAACGCTACTCGCGACGTAAACTGTGCGCATTAAATATTAGTCCTGTTTTCAAACGCGAGCCCCTTGCCACGCGTTACCCTTTTGCGTGGCAGTGTATTCAAAGTCGTGTCTGCTTGATCCCCGCCTTCAGAAACCTCACGAATCTCTGTCCAAAACTCTTGGGCAACTTGACGCACTGGACGCGGCTTGAACCAGTTCGGAATCTCCGCTCCACACTGGACGCGTCGCTCCCTTTCGCGTCGCCAAACACTGCTCATGGCATAGTCGTTGAGGTCCTGCAACAGGTCTTGATACTCTTTGTCACAGTCCACAATGGAGGTCTTCTCCAAGACAACAAAACGCCCAGGTCTCTTGACACTAGCTAACGCTGCCAAACTTTCTTTTTCGCATGCAGCAAGCCCTTTAGCGCGCTCCGGCGCCACAAGCCCAAATTTGCCAGCAGAGCGTGCCGCCGAATAAACGTCTGCACCAGGCACTCTCACCGTGTTGAAAACTGGGTCAGATGAAGCATCTCGCAGCGCACGCACTTTTTCACTGTGTTCCACTAACAGTTTTTCTTCGCGCTGATCAAGTTCTGAGCCACAGAACCCTTTTCTAAGCCGTAACGCCTGTACGGCACGGAATGGACTGCAGTATTCATTTGACATGTCCCTGCAGCCCTTCGGCTATACCTTGATGCGCAGTGAACAGTAATTGGACTCCCAAATTTCTGTTGTACTCCACGTCAACGACAAATTGCGAACCCAAATATCTTGATCACGGAAGCTTTTTGAGTGTAACACTCTGGTGTCTATGAGTGCCTCTTTCCCAACTATTCCAAGCGAAGCAGAAATCCAAGTCACTGACTGCGATCAAAAGGCCTGCCTGTGCAAACAGAAATATTTATACAATACAAGCATGCCGAAAAATACAACGGACACTCAGCCCTTTATTTACTCTCATGATCTGCGCTAATTTACATCACATCGCACTCGCGCCTTCTGACTAGTCGCACTGGCACCTGCACACCTGCAGGCAGAAGCAGAGGTAGATTGTATTGAAGACGTTGGGGGGAGGGCAACCTCCAAGCTTTCCTCGGCATGCACGACCCCAATCCCATGAAATCCAAGACTTCCTCTTGAAATTCTTACTGATCCTCCATCAGTCTGGGTTTCTCCAAAGAATTCTGTGATCCTTGCCTCGGCCATGACACAATCTGGCGTCCTAGGCAAGAGATGAAGGTATATGTAGACAATACAAACATGTAGACAAGTAATATGTATATGTAACACTTCTATACTATAAAATAGCTTAGAAGAGAGGACAAAATGTTGGCGGCGGGATCCCCCCGCCGTCAGAAAAACTGACGGCTACGCGTCGTCGCCATCAGCATCTTCACTGAGATCCTGCCCAAACTGGGCCAAACAGTGGTTTTGGGGCGAAAAACAGTGAAATATAGTGATTTTTGAGCCAAAAACACTCATTTCGCGTGTCTCCCCCCAACGCGTCGCGTAGCCGACACGACGCGTTTCTGTCCTAATTCAAACTATATATCAAGAGGGCCACTGTTTGGCCACACCATCGGTGCCTGGCTGATTCCTGGGATCGCCTCAAGATTTTTTAAAAAAATCGTGAAAGTGACTGATTTCGCAAAAATTGACCTCCGCGGAACGCCGCGAGAAAGGTCACGTTATATTCCTATATTTCTAAAAACGATAAATCAATAGTAAAATTGATTAAAATCATCTGAAATCGAGAAATAAAACTTCGATCTGGGGCTGCGTCGCGCAGGCGACGAAGGTCGGCGCCAGCCCGAAAATGACGAAAAATGACGATTTCTGGGGTATTTTACAGAAATTCGACAGAAATTGGGATACCATAAGGCTGGGAATCAGCCCAGGAAAATTGCTAATGAGAAGAGCGCCACAGGCTGGGCAGCGGGTATGGGTGAGGCACCCCATACCGCTTCACCCCCCTCCTTAGAAGCCTTGCCTATATCCAAAGGAAGGCAAGGCCAAGGAGGCGCTCTGACCCCTGCACTGCCCTGGTTTCAAAACTGATTCAGCAGGACAGTGGGGGAGTTGGGGCTTCGTAAGTAATTTACATGCCACTTACATGTAGGTCTGCAATAATCTTTGATATATTCATAGGGCAATTGCCCCCCAGCCGACTACACTGGTCCCTGGCACTCCCTTTAGCCTCTGGTGACCAAACCAGGGGCGCTGCAGGTCCTTCCGACCTGACTGATGGCGCTGAGGCGCACATATTGGCCCTTTTTTCCATGGGCATGGAAACATAATAATTCAATAAATTCAAATGCGGAAAAAAAAATATTTAGGGTCAAACCCAAGGCAACCAATTTCTCGTGCCTGAATTTAGGGTCATTTCCTACCCAGGGCGACGAATTACTCGTGCCTGTTTAGGGCTGTTATCAGCCCAAGGCGACGAACTAACGCGCCTGCAACCTCGTAGAGGTTGTGGTGGCTCGCAGATGGCGTCGTCGTTGCTGCGGTTGTCGCCCAGAGCTGAGGTAGACTTGGGGGCTCCATAGGGTCTTCCACCCATCGTAGGACCATCAAGGAATTCCTCCTTCATCATGTTGATACCCTTGTCCTTAACCACTGCAGAGTAGCAGACGCTACTACCACGGCACCTGCTGTGGCGCGACGTCGTCGTTGTCCGCGAACGTGGCCTTGGCGTCGGCAGAATTCTTTTGAAGACGTTGGGGGGAGGGCAACCTCCAAGCTTTCCTTGGCATGCACGACCCCAATCCCATAAAATCCAAGACTTCCTCTTGAAATTCTTACTGATCCTCCATCCGTCTGGGTTTCTCCAAAGAATTCTGTGATCCTTGCCTCGGCCATGACACAATCTGCCGTCCTAGGCAAGAGATGAAGGTATATGTAGACAATACAAACATGTAGACAAGTAATATGTATATGTAACACTTCTATACTATAAAAAAGCTTAGAAGAGAGGACGAAATGTTGGCGGCGGGATCTCCCCGCCATCAGAAAAACTGACGGCTACGCGTCGTCGCCATCAGCATCTTCACTGAGATCCTGCCCAAACTGGGCCAAACAGTGGTTATTGGGCAAAAAACAGTGAAATATAGTGATTTTTCAGCCAAAAACACTCATTTCGCGTGTCTCCCCCCAACGCGTCGCGTAGCCGACACGACGCGTTTCTGTCCCAATTCAAACTATATATGAAGAGGGCCACTGTTGGGCCACACCATGGGCGCCTGGCTGATTCCTGGGATCGCCTCAGGGTTTTTTAAAAAAATTGTGAACGTGACTGATTTTGCAAAAATTGACCTTCGCGGAACGCCGCGAGAAAGGTCACGTTATATTCCTATATTTCTAAAAACGATAAATCAATAATAAAATTGATTAAAATCTTCAGAAATCGAGAAATAAAACTTCGATCTGGGGCTGCGTCGCGCAGGCGACGAAGGTCGGCGCCAGCCCAAAAATGACGAACAATGACCATTTCTGGGATATTTTACAGAAATTCCACAGAAATCAGGATGCCAAAAGGCTGGGAATCAGCCCAGGAAAATTCCTGATGAGAAGAGCGCCACAGGCTGGGCAGCGGGTATAGTTGAGGCACCGCATACCGCTTCAGTATGTTCAAGCTGTTTTTGCATTGGTAAAATCTGAGCCGCCAAAAAGAAAGGATAAAATGACAGCTTATGGAATATAAATTGAAGCGTGTTTTGCATCAGCAAAAGCACGTGCTGAAAAAAGCAACATGGTAGACTTGGGTGCGTGAGGATGTCGTGAGGATGCCAAAGTTCCAAATAGATGTGTGGTTGATTTGTATAGTAGGTTGCTCTTTCATCATTACACCTCAAGAGCGAATATAACAAGCTGACCTACTTCTTCTTGGCGGCGTGTGTACTACATAATTGTGAGATTCAGTTTGATTTTACAAAATGGTGGCGAGCCTACAGCTGAGCGGCCATGCAAATGTGCATAGTAGATCAACAAGGATGTTGGGAATTTAGGATTGTCAAACAATGCAATTGATTGGAGCATTGAAGTGCGATTTGCATCATTGCTTTGCACACCCTTGGGGAGGTTCGCTAAGGCGCAATGTGACAATTTGGCCTGAACAAAGAACACTTTTGTTACTATGGAACTCCCTGTTTGAGGTGTTTGTAGCTTTCCGCGTGGAATTGCTTTTCACAATCAAATCATGCCATTTGCATAGATAAATGGGAGATCAAACAGTGAGACAACAATAATGAATATGCTTGAGACGCACAAGATGGTGAAACACAAGGCAAAAGGGAAAGGTCTCAACAGGGACAAGGTTTCCTTTTTCCTCGCACAAAAAGGCGCCAAAAAGGCGACAGGCAGGCGACAAGAAAGCGAAAGGGAAGTGACAGGTAGGCGACAGGCAGCTGAGAGGAAGGCGACAGGCAAGCCACAACAATGCCATAGGGGAGCGACAACGTAACAGGTTGGGTGACAGGGAGGCGACGCGGGAGGCAACAGGAAGGCCAAAGGGAGGCAACAGAAAGGCGATAGGCAAGCAACAGGCCAGCAATGAGCAAGCGACAGGAGAGCAATAGGTTACCACGTTGGGCGACAGAGAGGCGACAGGGAGGCGACAGGGAGGCGACAGGGAGGCAACAGGAAGGCGACAGGCAAGCAACAGGCAAGTGACGGGCAAGCCACAGGAGAGCAACAGGTTACCACGTTGGGCAACAGGGAAACGACAGCGAGGCGACAGGGAGACGACAGGGTGGCGACAGGAAGGCAACAGGCAAGCGACAGGCAAGCGACAGGCAAGCGACAGGAGAGTGACAGGTTGCCACATTGGGCGACAGGGAGGCGACAGGGAGGCAACAGGCAGGCGACAAGGAGGCGACAGGAAGCGGAGAGGCAAGCAACAGGGTGGCGACAGGAAGGCAACAGGAAGTAGCGACAGGAGAGCGACAGGAAGGAACGACAGGAGGGCGACAGAAGAGCGACAGGAAGGCGCCAGGCAAAAAGTAGCATGGCGACAGGAAACGACAGGAAGCGACCAGAAGCGACAGGATAGCGACAGGAGGGCGGCAGGAAAGCGACAGGGAAGCGACAGGGGAGCGACAGGAGAGCGACAGGAGAGCGACAAGGAAGCGACAGGCAAGCGACAGGGGAGCGACAGGGGGCCAAAAGTGCCAAAAAAGAGACAGGGAGGCGACAGGGAGGCGACAGGATGGCAACAGGGGAGCCAGGCAGCCAGAATCTAATAAACTCTCAACAAAAAAAGGTATAAACATACAGGTTGTTATTGCTTCGCACGCAGCATACACATTGCTTGTCTTGTGTTACGGTTGACGAGCCGTGTAGCAGTGCAAACATAGACCAGAGGGATTGATTAGCACATTGCAAGGTGATTAGAGATGAGATTAGGCCAAAACAGATGGCTTTCGGCCAGGGAGTCGTTGTCACGGGGGGCTACCGGTCCTGCCCCGCGGTTCAATGCGGGGCAACTGTGACAGCTGCTCTTACAACACAACCTACCTCTCTGTTGTTGCCTGATTAGAACATACATATCAGTGCATACTCGTTTGCTTTGCTTGTGTTTCGTTTTACACTCCACATGCTCTTGTTCTCAAGCCGTAGGCCAGGTGAGTTAGGTAGGTAGGTGCACTCGGTCGAGGAGAGGCGCCCCATGGTTCCCGCTGGTGTTGCCGCTGTGAAGAACATGAAGAGGCTCCGCGCTTGAAGGGGGGAGTCAACTTACATCCCGCTTGACCTGACAGGTGGCACCCAACAAAGCGTTTTTGGGCATCACCGGGAGGACTGGTAGCCACCACAGTGACATTCTTGTCACGCCAGGAGGGTGTGTCCCCGTGCTTGCGCACGTCCCCTCCTCTTGGCGGAACCATAGGGGCTTAGGGGACTTGGTGACGTATCCCGTTCCCAAGGCATGCATGCATGTTCTTGGTACTGGGGTTCCGACGTGCATGGCTGTCACACGCTCCTCCTCGAGTCCCAAAGCAGCGCAGGCCTGAGGATGCAGCTTTACCCCCAGTCTCCGGATGTCGTTTGGCCGGGTCACCTGCATGGCACTGGCTGCCTCAGTGCCCGGGCTATAGACACTGGGTTTCCTACTGTTGTGTGGTGCTTGTGTTTGGGTCTGGGTTGCACGGTGACCCCGCCATTCGTGGCCGGGGTCTATGGTGTGTGTGTTTTGGTCCGGGTTTTGGCTTCGCCCTGCCATTCCAGGCTGGGGTTCGTGGTGCGTGCGTTCAGGGATCGGTTCCGCAATAGCCCCGCCATTCCTGGCTGGGGTCTAGGGTGTGTGCGTTTGGTTATGGGTTTGGCCGCGCTCCTCCATTCCTGGCTGGGGTTGGTGGTGTGTGCTTGTGGGGTTGGGGTTTCCGTGCACCCTGCTATTTCTGTCAAGGGTCTCCTTTCCTCCGACCCTTCAGCGGCGGTGTGGCCCTGGTGGGCCGCTGCCTTTCGCTTGGCCTCGCCAGGCTGGGCGGGGTGGTCCTCTGGTGTTCTATCCGGGGGCCCCGTGGGTGTCCTCTTTGGTGTTGCCTGCCTGCTGGGGATGCCCGCCTCTTGTGGAGTGGTGCGTGATCTCGCGGTTGTGTGCCCTCCCTCGTTTTCCCTCTTTCCCTGTTGGCCGGCGGGTGCGCGTTCGTGGTTCGGTGGGGGTTCCCCCCTTCTGTCTTCTTTTTCGGGGGGGGGGTTTGCCTGTTCCTCCCTCTGCCTTCCCTGTGCTGGTGCAGCCACTGGTCGGCTTTCGGTGTGGCTAACCGGTTCGCAGTTGGTGTTGTGGGTGGCCGCGGGCCATTCCCCGGCCCCATGGGTCTGGTGGGTTATGTACACCCTTGGGCTGGTTGCCTGTCCTGTCGGGTTAGGTGCTGGTTCTGCCGGCCGGATGGTTGCGCCAGACGGTTTCATGAGTTCATGGGTTAAGGGGGGGCGGGGTTTCCCCGTGTCCCCACGCCCCTGCAGTACCGGTTTGGTGGTGGCGGTGTTAACCTTCGGATGGCGGTGAGTGTGGGCCAACCGCCGCCGTTGGGGGGGGGAAATTTTACCAATGGGCGTGTGGCGGACCCTAGCCAGTGTGTGGTGGGCTGGTGTGGCGTTGTGCCACGGTTGTGTGCCTATTTCCTTCCTTCCCGGGGTGTTCCGCGGCTTGTCCGGGTCAGACCCTCGGTTAGCGTCCCGCACTTTGGTGTTGTGGTGCGCTTTGGTGCGCCGTGCCGTGTTGTGCTGTGCTTTGTTGTGCTGCGCCGTGCTGTTCAGTGCTGTGCTGCGGTGCACTTTGCTCTGATCTGCCGTGCCGTGCAGTGTTGTGCCGTGGTTCAACTTGCCGTTGCATTGCGGGCTGCGCCGTGCTGCGCCGCGCCGCGCTGTGTTGAGCTGTGTTGTGTCGTGTCGTCGGGTGGCTTGTCGCGGTGCCCTGCACGGCGGTGCGCTGTGTTGCGGTGTGCCCTGTTGCCTCGTGTTGTGCCGTGTTTCGCTGTGCTCTGGTGCGTGCTGGGCCCATCGTACCTCTGTTCTGGCGTCGGGTGACGTCAGCTCTGGTTAGACTGGCCCGCTCTGTTGTGTGGGACGCGGGCTGAGGGTATGTGGCTGGCTGGTGGCGAGGGGGCGCGGTTAGGTGTGGAGCGGCTCTGTGTGTCTGTGTTGCAGGGATCCTGGTGTGCCGGCCTGGTGGGTCAGGCGCGTGTCCACGGGGTCGCCCTCCCTGGGGGCCTTTGCCTTCGTCCCGTGTCCTCTGGGGCTCTTTAACCCTAGGGGTGTGCCATGTCCTGTTTGGTGGGGTGTTGTGGTCCCCTCCGGTGTCATCTGTCCGCTCCTGTTCTGTCCCTCTGCCTCCTTGTCGTCCACTGTCCTGGGTGTCGGGGCCGTGTCCCCTTCCCCCTCAGGTGCCCCTGCCGTTGCGTCTGTGTGGTGGCCCTTGCTGTGGCCGGGGTTGTCGCCTGGCGGTTAGGGTGTGGTGGTGGGTTGCGCGGTGATCTCGGCGGCTCCCTGTGAGGTTCTAGCCCCTTCTCCCCGTGTGGGTGTACACTTCCTCCCCTTTGCGGGGCCCAGTGGTCGCCGAACGTGACCCGATGCGGTTCATGCGGCGTCTGGTCCGGGCTGCGGCGGCGCATCTTGCTGGGCGTGCGCCTCCGAGGGTAGCGGGGTGTCGACTGGGTCGGGGGCTGGGGCGGTTCTGGTCCTTCTGGTGTGGCGTGCCGCTCCTTTCTGTGCGTCCTGGCGCGCCGTCGGTGCGCCCTCTCCCCCTGTGCCTCGACTCCTGGCCTTTCCTTTTCCTGGTCCTGCGGTGGTTCCTTGCCCCCGTGTTGCGTTGCTTCCGTTGCCCTGTCCCTTCGGGCACCTGCCTGATACCTTGGGCCTCTTCTCGCCCCCTTGCCGCGGGACTTCCCTTTGTCATTTCCTTTCCCGGATGTGCTGGTGCAGGGGTGGGGTGGGGGGGCCTGTTGGGAACTGATGGCGCATGCCCCGGGCTGCTTGGTCTGGAGCCACCGGCAGAGGGTTCCGGGGGTGTAGGGGGGGCGGAAGCCGTGCATTGTGCCCCGGAGGAGGGCTTTCCATGCCGCCTGCGGCATGGCAGCCTCCGGGGCGCGGTCCACTTGGCGGGGGTGCGGATGCGGATCTCCTCGATGTGGATCATGTGCACCCCCTCTTGCCTCCCCGCTCCCCCGGTCCACTTCACCCAGAGGCGGATCTCCCGCAGGGTTGGGGGGAGACCACCAGGCCAGGTGGGCGGGGGCAAGGGGGCGGGAGGGCTCCGAGCTGGAGGTCCTGGAGCAGCGGTGGCGCAGCTGGGGGTGGAGGATGCATATCAGCGGCGCGGGGAACGGGAAGCGCGGTGCTGTTCTTGGGGGGAGAAAGAGGCGGACCTGGGATGGCGGTGGCGCGTGTGGTGGCGCTCGGGGGAGCCGGAGCGGCAGTGGCGGGGGCTGTGGGTGGGGGACGCGTATCAGCGGTGCAGGGAACGGGAAGTGCAGTCCATTTCGTGGGGGGAGGGGGACGTGGACATGGGACCGTGGTGGCATGTGTGGTTGCGCTCGGGAGAGCGGGAACGGCGGGAGCAGGGCCCTTGGCGGTCATGGCTGCGCCTCAGGGTGCGGGAGCGGCGCGAGTGAGCGGGTGAGGCGCGGTGGCGCTGCGGGGAGCGTGAGAGTCCGGGACGGAGACGTCGCGCCGGGGAGGAGCGGGAGCGCCGCCGTTTGCTGGATCCGGCCTCGTCGCGGAGCGGGTCAGGCCAGTCAGGAGGGCTCAGTGGGGCCTGGGGAGCCTCGCATGGTGCGGCCTGGTACTGGAGGCGGGAGGAGAGTCCCGCAGCCTGCATGGATCTGCCGCCTAGGGGTGTGGCGCCAGGTGAAGTGGATGCGGCGGCGGTGGCGGCGGTGGCGGCATGTGGTACGGCCCCAGTGGTTGTTGGGGGGGTTGTCCCGGTTGGGGGTGGGCCTGGGCGGCCCCTTCAGCGTGGACGTGGTGGCCGGCTGGATACTACTTTTGGTAGGGGGGGGCGGTCCCTGGTGGTAGGCGGGGTACTGGGGTGGAGTGCCTGGCGGGTGGTGCTGCCATCCCATGCGCTGGTGCTGTTTGTGCACGGGGGATTATGGCCCGGGTGGGGTAGGGTGGTGGGCAGTGGTAGTGGTGGTGGTGGGGGTAGGGCTGGGGGTGGTGCTGGGGGTGGTTGTTCTGGTGGTGGTGGTGCCGGGGGCGCTGGTTGCAATGGCGCTGTTGGTGGTGGTGATGGTGCTGTGGGTATGCCACTAGGATCCCTTGGCGTTCCGGTGGGGCTTGGGGGTCGGGCATCGTTTGCAGCCCTTGGAGCTGTACTGCTTGGTGGATAGTGGGGGCGGGTTGAAGGCTTGGCTTGACAGCAACCGAGGCCGAGGGGTCACACGTCCCCGGGTCGGTCTGGCCGGCGGTGGTGGTGGTTTATGGGGGAGGATGGTGGGGCGCTTGGAGATGGGGATGTGGAAGAGGGTTTGGACGGGGTCATCTTTTGTGGCCGCCTCCGTGGTGGCGGCTCTCGCTCGGGGCACGTGGGCTCAGGTTGCGGTCGGTGCGGGGTCCCGGCTCGGATTTTGGTTAGCGTTTGTGTCAGAGCGGGGCTTCTTCTGCTGCCGTTGCGCCTTTTGTGATTTTCGATACTGTGAGGGATGGTGTGGGTGGTGTTGGTGTTGTTGTTCCTCGTGGCTGTGGTGGTGGTGCTGTTGAGGATGGTGTGTTGTCATTTCGATTCTGGTTTTGGTTTTGTGTCGGGTTTTTTGGTTGGGGTCCGGTTCGAGGTTGAGGAGGATCTCGTCCCGGAGGTGTCAGGACACCGGTGCTGGTTGGGGGGGGTTCCCGGTGTGCTGCCGGGGTGCTGGGGTTGCCTGTGTGGGGGTCGGGGGGCCTCCGGCAGCTTGGCGTGCGAAAGCAGCTTTGGCTCTTGCGGTGGCCTTGTGGATGAGTTTGGCGGAGAGGGGGGGGTCGGAGGAGGAGATGGAGGACGTCGATGAGGATAAGGATGAGGAGGAAGTGGTGGTTTTCGGGCATGTGGGTTGTGCTGCCGTGGGGGCGGGTGCGGCTTTGTTGTCGGCGGTGCCCTCCGCTGCAGCCATTGCGGGGAGGATGGAGGGCATCTCCTCGGGCTGCGGGTTAAGGGCAGGTGGCTGGCAGGGCCTGGCAGTGACCTGGTCCCCCGGCGGGCCTATCCGGTTGACAGCGGTGGGCGGGGGAGGCGCGAGCCTGCGGTCTCCGCCTTCCAGGCTCGACTGGGCTGGGCTCCCGCAATGCCTGAGGGCGTGCGGTTTGGCGTTCGCGGGGGGGGACAGTTCGTGTGAGCTGCATTTCGGGGCCGGGGAGGCTGGGCCTGGGGTTACAGGGGTGTGTGTCGGGGGCGTGTGTGGTTCACTGGGCGGGCTGGGTGTGCTGTGGGGCGTAGGGCTCTTCGCGGTGGGTGTGTGTGGGTTGCCAGGTGTGTGGGGCGGTGAGGGGGACTCGGCGGGAGGATCCATGGCGAGCTTGTGTGGGAGATCGGGCGGGTGGGGGAGGCCCGTGTAGCGGGGCCCGGGGCTGCACGCGATGGTGGACGTGTGCCAGCCGCTGAGTGGGGAGTGGGGAGGGAGGGGCAGGGGAGGGGGCAGAGTGGGGTTGTGTGTGGCTGGGTTCACTTGTGTTGTGTTGATGTACGTGTCTGCTTGCAGCGGCGCGCCCGTGTGGTCTCTTGTAGGCCGGCAGGTTTGAATGAGAAGCCTGCCCTTCTCTGGGGCGCCGCAGATGAGTGTGCGTATTTGGTGGACCTGTTGGTCGGTGGTGCGAAGGGGGTACTGTAGGGGTAGGCTAAGGTCCATGCGGCGGAGGACCCTGTGGATGGCGTGGTACCCGCAGGAGAGGGAGTGTTGTGGCCTGGGGGGGGGGGTCCTTCCGCGTGTACGGGCCCGCCTCGACTGATGTGTTGGCGCTGGGGTTGGCCAGCGGCGCTTGATCCACTGGGACAGGCAGAGCATGGCCAGTCCCAGGGGGTAGCCCGCACGCCCCGAGGTGATTTGGGGGAGGGCGCGGGCTGGGGCCTGGTCCCCCGGCCGGGGGACGCCCCTGAGGACCTTGTGCGGGGTGGTGGGGTCCCCTATTGCCCCTGGAGGGGCGGCCCCTGGGGCGAGCATGGTGTCTGTCCCCTTGATGACTCATTGTGGGCCGGGGGATGTTGCTGTGGCGACCACTACGTAGTAGTGCCCACGCTCGAAGACTATGCACCAGACCTCCGGCGGGGGGGTGGTCGCTGTCTGTAGGCGGGGGTGGGGAGGTTGTCATCAGGGGTGCAGAGGCGGGCGGTGCCGATGGCGGTGTTGCGGGTTGGCGCGGTGGCCTTTTCTGACTGTTCCGGACGGCTCGGTTCCGCCGGGTGGTCTTTCTGCGCTGGGGCGCGCCGTAGGCGTGTTGTTCCTCGGCGTGTGACGTTGGTGTCGGTGTAGTGTGTCAGGGCATTGCCCCACTCGATGGGGGGGATCCAGAGGTGCTGCCCTTGGGTGTGTTGCCGGGCCCTCCAGAGCACGAGGTCTACGATGGCCTCGTGGAGACCGTGTCCCGGGATGGCTAGGTCCCGGAGGGCCTTGAAGGTCAGCTTGGTCCAGCTCTCTTGCAGGCGGTGCCAGCCCAGGGGAGTGTCTAGGGCCCTGCCTTTGAGGGTTGCTCGGAGGAGGTTGGGGTCGCTGATGGTGCCCGGTGTGAGGGGGGGTTCCCCGGGTCTGGGGGGATTTGGCGGGGCGGGCTAGCGCGTCCACGTCGATGTGTGGGTGGTGTCTGGCGGGCTTAGCTGGGCTGGGCGGTGCCTGATGGTCCCGTGGGTGAGAGGTGGCTGGTCCTGGGGTGTCACGGGTGGTTGCAGCGGGGGGTCTTGCGGTTGGTGTTCTTCTGGGGTACTCTGGTGGTGTCTTGGAGGCCTGTTGACGGAGATGGGGGGCGTGTGTGGGGTGTGGAGCAGGTTAGTGGACCTCTGGTTCATGCACAGCATGGTAATGGGAGAGACGTAGCATGTGTTCCCTGGCGGTGGGGTCGGTGAGTTGCTCCGTGTGTGTCACCAGGAGGCGCTTACGGTGTACCATCTGGGCCGCTGCCCTGCGGACTGCCTCTAGCTAAAGGGTTGCCTGCTGCCCCCATGGGGTGCCCCGCGTGTTTGTTGAGGTGCCGTTGCAGGGCCTATGTCACTGCCCCTCTCATAGGGGCCTCATTGATCAGGGAATCCTTGAAGAGGTGTTCCGTGGCGTGGTGTGCGTGGCTGTGGGTCGGCCAGCCTTCGTGTTGCTATAGGGGTCCCGCAAGGGACCAGCCCACTAGTGTGTACCTGCCTGTATGGAGGGGCATATCTTGAAGTGTTCCCAGTTTTCCAGGGTTGTGTGGTCGCAGGGGCAGCGGGTGTGTTCTTCGGGGACGTGGATGTGTTAGCGGGCGAGCCACCGGGTGACCCTGGTGAGGAGTGGCAGTTGCTCCCTGAATAGCTGGATGCGTCGTTTCTGCAGACGGGCTGGGACGCACACTCGGCGTAGAGCCGAGTGGTAGGGGGGGACTTCGAGCTTCTCCTGGAGCTCTTGGATGTGCGCTGGGCTGTCTGTGTCTCCAAGCACGCGGGCGAGATGTTGGATGGGGTTGAGGTAATGGTATGCTCTGTTCTGTGAGGTATAGGGGGCGTCCTCCAGTACCCAGTCCGGAGTCCGAAGGGGTTCCGGCTTGGGGGGTATGTGTTGGAGGTGTGTTCGGTTCCTGTCCAGGTCTGGCCCCTGGAGGGTCGGTAGGTGCGTGGTGCGCTGGTGTACTGCCTGGATGTCGACCTTATCAGGTCCGTATTGGTGCCTGTGGGAGACTTGATTCACGATCTGAAGTTGGACCTAGGGGGGGAGGCTGCAGAGGTTTTGCGGCAGTAGGGGTGCTTGGATGCTGAGGCTCGTTGCAGTGGCTTTGTGGAGTGGATGTCGTGCTATGCGGAGAAGTAGGTGTGTGTCGACAGAGGCATCCACTATCAACCAGACCAAGACAACGTGCGGGAGGGGGGCGGGTAGATGTGCCGCCATTCTGGCGATGGCGTCGGCTATGGCCCCCAGTTCCCCGTGGGAGAAGGCTCCGTCGTTGGGGTGGCCCGTGTGGTCGTCCATGTGGTAGTGTCCCTCGGTGTGGTTCAGTTGCAGGGTGGCACCCCCGGTGATGGGCGTGAGGGTGGACTCGCCTGAGGCGTTGGTGAAAAAGACTAGGTCCGGCGGTGATGGCTGTGGGAAGCGGCATGGTTTCATGGGCAGGTAGCCGTATATGGCGAGCCCTGTGGTGGGGTGGGCCACTGGGGTTTGGGGCTGCAGAATGGGGGTGGCATACACCCCTATTCCCGTGGAGATGATGCGTTTCGCGCGGGGGGACATGGCTATGAGTCCTTGTTCTGGTTGTCCTTGTGTGAGGTAGGAGTAGATTTAGTGGAGGATGTAAGCCGTGTCCGGGCTCAGGTTGTGGCATGTGAGGTTTTGTGTTAGGTGTTCTGGTGTGTTGCAGGAGTGGTGGAGCGGATAGTAGGGGTGTTCGTGTGTGCCCGTTCTGGCTGGTTCGTGCATGCTGTAACTGATTGCCATTCCTGCGGGGTCGGGGCGGGGCCAGGTGGGCGTTGTGGTGAATAGCCTTTTGGGTTTGTGGTCCGGGGTTCCATGCCACTCTGCTGTTCGTATCGGCGTGGTGGAACCACGGGGCCACCCATGCCTAGGCCTTGTGTGGTAGCTGGGCCGTGGGGTGGGTATGAAGACTCGTTATGAAGTGGAAAACGGGCCATGGTGTGGTGGGTGCGTTCGTGGCACAGGCCCAACATGTGCACGGCATGTGTGGGCAGTCGTGGAGGACTGCTGGTAGGTCATGAGCGGTCATGTGGTGTTTTGGTATGCGCCAGTTTGCCCCGTGGTTGATGACGGTCGTCTGCGTGGATTTGGCCTTGTTTGGGGCCAGTAGTAGGGTTCGCGGTGGGACAGGGCCTGTCACCGGGGGGATGGGTTGGTGTTTCGAGCGACTGGGTGTGTAGGGCGGTGTCGCCGGCAAGGGACATGGGTGCTGCTTTTTGAAGCCCCGGTAAGCTGTTTTCATCTCTTGCTTTCACGGCAGAGTGTCTCCCGTTGCCCGCGCCGTCTGTGTGAGGTACTGGTGGAAGAGGCGTAATGGAGGCCACTCGGGAGGTTGTAAGAAGGTGGTATGGTGTGCCCCGCTGCGGTGAAGGACGAGCATTTGGGAGAGAATGACGTAAACCACTGTGATGGAGGTAAGTCGATGAGGTGAGTAAGCCCAGGAGGGCCCACCTCCCGGTTGACTCAGTGAATGTGACCAACGCTGGGTATGGATGGATAGGTCGCTTGCAAACTCGTGCATACTCGTGCATGCATATGACGTATTAGAGGTTAGGCCATGTGTAGGGCGTTCGGTATGACCCTTGTTTAGGTAACCCGGGAGCTTCCCCCTACGTTCTATCAGACAACTGGCGAAGTTCCTCAAGCTTGCTTGCTTGATGGGGCTGCATTCAGACCGCGTGTTATACCACAACACTGATCACACCACAACAATCCCCTTTTCCCTAAGCCAGGCCCTGTATGGCGTGAAGACGACATGCTCACACGCTGTGCACGCAAACAGAGCACTCCTTCCCTCCAAGCCCTAGCAAAGAAACGTGTTGTGACGTCGACGTTAGGCCACAGCAGCTTAGTAGCGCTCTGTTATCTTGCATTCTCACAGGAGGACCACTAGGGCCCGTGAACCCTTCGTGAACAACACCAGCTAGCGTGTGGGTCCAGGAGTGGTAGGCCTGGGTGAGGGCCAGAACACCGCCGTGTTTGCTCACCCTTCGGAGGCTGGTGCCCCTGTAGCGAGTGTAGGACCTGTAGTGAGTGTGTCACTGTCCAGCCTGTTTCCTGACATTTTATCAGGGTTTTTACTGGGCAGTGGCAGTATTACTCCAGTATTCGGCCGTCTAGCAAACAGGCGTTTTCATGCCTCGTAGCTTTTGGCCACCCCTCCCCTGTAGCAGGCAGGTAGGCTAGCAAAACCAATACTTTGGCGTTAGCGCTGGGTATTCTTCCAAGGATGTTTGGTGCCAGCACAGAAATTGGGCACCTAGGTGCGGAGAGACCTGGAGCGTACCCCATGGCACCGTCTAAAGACATCCGCCGGGTTCAGCAAGGGTGCAGACTTGGGTATAACTAGGACACCATTTCTGCAGCTTGCACGTAGGTGTTAAGGCTCGGCACACTCACACATACGTAGGCAGGTATAGGAAGGGTTCAGTCCCTAGGCTTCTTCTGCAAGGCAAGTGTTTCAGCGAGCCTCAGCAACTCTTCTAGGTTGTTCTGGGACAAGTAGTCTACCAGAACAGAGTCCCTCAGGAAGCACGAAGACACTAAAGCGCTCCCTGGTAGCTTCCCCCACACAAAGAAAAAGAGAACTACTCGACTCCGTAGTAAGGTATGACTTGCTATAGAATATCCCCAAAATGCTTATATTTCAACTACTCAATGGTTAGCAAAACCTACAAAACAAAGATTGGAAAATGGGCTCATAAAACTATGTAATTTTTGGGAGGGGTGCATACGAGCAAAAATTTATCTAAGACAATTTATGTGATTGTTTGCATAAAAATATTTCAATTCAAAATACTCCTAGGGTCACACCCGCAAACACAACATACAAAACTACGAGCAAGTAAAGGCGAAGCAAGGAATATACAAAGGAAATCACCAGGTGTACGTTCGAGTCATTGTTGACGATGTGGGGCCGCCGTGCCGTTGCCAAGGCCCCACCATTTCTGTTTCTCCACGGCGGCGGGTCGTGGTGGCCAAGGCATTCAAGATCCTTACGGCTCTACCCCCACAGACGGAACCGGGCTCACCACGGCTCCATGCTAAACAAAGCATGGGAGACGTGTGACACCAAACCCAATATCATGCTTGCATTACCTTTATCCTTGCCCGTAAATAAACAATAATAAACCATGCAATGGACATCACTACGTGTAACAACCCAAATCCAAACAACAGTAAACAAACAACACATGGTTGAATGGAATGAATGCAGAACAATGCAATGAGTGTAATGAAAGTATGTGAATGCAACACATGGAAAGCCACAAAGCAAAATAGTGGTGCACCATCATGAATCTACGATTCCCACCTCGAAAGCGAACTAATCAATTGAAGAGGATAAATGTTCAATCAGAATCAAACCTAATGAATCCTTAATTTCGCATGTTCGGGCGACGGCACCGCTGGCTGCAACACAGCCTAAACTAACCAATCACGATCTTTAAACAGCACCAATATGATTACGTGACAGAATTGAATTAATTGAAAGAATTGAATGACGCACCATCCGCACTGATCGCGGCTCGAAGACGACGCGACCTCTCTGGCACTGTACTGTCCTCTGTCTGGCACTGTACTGTCTAAATCTGCAACTCAATCAGCGGAACTGTAGCGACCTTGATAGAAATCTATTTTTCTCAACTCCCCCCCAGACTCTACACTGAAAGTGGGGATGTCTACAGGGGCGCTACACCACAGAATTCGACAGACTACCCTGACCAGACATAACAGACTGTACAGACAGCTGACTGAGGACTGACATATCATCACGCTCTGCCTTCATATCAGCGCACATCTTGTCACAGGATGAGGCGGAGACGGGCCAGCACTTGCAGTCAACCTGCCATGTGATCAGAGCGTACAGAGAGCAAACTGTGTCACTTTTGGATGCGCCAGTGGTGAATCCTGAGTAGAGGGCCATGTCTGAGCCCTGTCCGCGAGTGGCATCAACCATCCATCCGCGGACAAGGTTGGAAACATGGGCCTGCACACCAATTCTTTCGTAGGTTGTATTCCCAACCGCTGCCCAGTTGCAGAACACGCTACCTGCAAAGAAGTCTGGTACCACCAGCTGGCGGCTCAGAAACCAACTTGATCCAATACCCTGCGAAACATGTTTTTTTTTTTGTGAAGCGAGAACACATGTGCAACCTGTACCATTTTTCATGTGTTTACTGGGGCTGCATCTTGTCCTTCTAGGTCTGCACTGAAAATAAACTGACGTCAGGCACCAGGCAACAGACAACAGACGTCAGGCAACGGGCAGACGTCAGGCAACAGGCAGACGTCAGGCAACAGGCAACAGACAACAGACGTCAGACAACAGGCGTCAGTTCTGCCAGTTGTACGCTGTGGTGCCACAGCCCAGGCCAGCCTCGACCCCCGGGGGAAACCCAGCGTCATCGCCTCGCCCTGGGGCGCCCTCATGGGCTGTGGGCGTACAGACACCCTCCAGCCAGGTCGGGGGTCTGGACATTGGTGGCACACCAGGGGGGTGTCGCCGGGTGAACTTCGAGTCAGTTGAGTCATAGGACGTGCACTGATAACCCATCTGCTCTGAGGAAACTGTAGTACTCGGTCCGCTTCCAGTTGAGTCATACTGGCCCGCTGAATAGTGCTCAATTCCAAGGTGCCAGCTGACGTTGACTGGACACAGCTTACGCAGCACAATACCGCGTGCGGACAGTGACATGACTACAATGTTGTATGTCAGAGGATCAGGAAAAATCAAACCGAACCAGTCTGCAATTGTAATGCTGTGCTGAGCAGCAACAACTCTTCACCGGCATGACCTGGCCCCTCAGTCCCACTACATCTGCCACACCAACATGTTGTCATGCATTCTTGACGACAAAGACCTGCGCAGGAAATTGGCAGTCAGACGAGGGGCCCTGTGCTGAGACAAGGCCGTGCTTGCGCAAAGAGGGGGACTCTGCAGGGCCTACAAACCAATTCAGATACAGAACCAATTCTGAGAACGTCAGCTGACACTTTTGTTTGGCGATCCGCGGTCCGCCAGCTCCGGGCACTTCGGAGCTAGTCTGGGCGCCACGGTTAGTCCAGGATTGCTCCCAGGAGGGCTGGGTACACTCGGCGGACCTGAGAACAGACGGATGGCGGGGGGTATAGACAGGAGCATCCGGCACGAGAACTTTGCTGTCAAGTCCACCGACTTCTACCGACATAGGGTTATGCACTGCACGCATATGAGAAACATCTGTCAAGTATATACCCCAAGGGGGGGGGTACGCACTTGTCAAAACACTTCAAAAGCGGGGCTAACACAGGCAAAGACTTCTGAAACACCGAGGAAGGTGATCGCATTGACAAACACTGCCACCGCTGCCAAACTGGTCTCACAGAAAATAATGGTCCCTTACTCTACACACTCGAGATGGTTGACAGCCCAATCAGTCCACGTCGGCCTCCCCGAGGCACCAGCAGCAACCCGGCTCGACGCGTACCTCACAACTGACCGTTGGCTTACGATACTATCTGTATGCTCACCCTGCACTGCTTTTAGCAGCGCACTGTCGCACAGCCATCAGGGAGTCCAGACCTTGGGCAGTATCTCGAAAAGAAAAATTGGACAAACAAAGGTCCCACAAACTAAACACTGCAGGACGGATGATGGTAACCTCAGACACGACAGCTGAAGACAGAGGTTCCATGAAAGCGAATTCCGGGAATTCCCAAGACACTCTCAACGGAAACCTACATCCGGATGAAAACAGACTCTATTGACGACCCACTGGTGACTGTCTGGCACTAGAGTACAGGGGATGGCCTTTACAGACCCTCAGTTTACAAACCAAGTACGACCGTACCTCTTCAGTACACTGCAGATTAACTTACAAGTCACTACTGCTGATCATCCGCAGAAGGTTGGCTAGGGGCAGGTGGGTTGTACTGAGTTGCCTGGAGACCGTTGGCGGAATATATGACCTGCAGAGTCATACCCCCCAAGGTGCAGTGGTCGCGACTCCACGCACATGTTCGGTAAAGGGGTTGTTTTCTCCCTATAGGTCCCCCAGGTCAGTACGTCCCTTCCTGCTGTTGCCCTAGCCCATCCCTATCATTCTCCTAGACAGGAAATCAGCTACAAAGCCACTGAGTGCGCTAAACTTACCTCTATGTTTACACATACACTCTAACTCAAATTCACTACAAGCTGCTACTCAGTCCGGCTGCTACTCAGTCATGCTCTCACAGCGCTTTAACCAGACTACCTGCAGTAGGCTGTCTTGCAGACCTAAGGGTTAATCTGTGTGGCTGACTAAGGCTGAGCTATAGCAATACAGTAAAGTCATCTATGCTCACTAGAGTCCAGAGGTTACTCACCTAAAGGCGGTTTCTGTGACACTCAGGGTTACTCGTACAATACTCCTGTAATAATACACAGTACAGCACCCGCTGCCACAACATTGATGTTGCTTTACACACGGGTTTCCTGTACTGGCGTTACAGCCAATATACTCAAGTACATAGTAGGCTGTCTTCACTCACCTAGTGGTCTCCCAAGTTGGCAACCCAGGCATCTGTAACATAGGTGGTGCTTTAGTATGGCCTATGGGATATCCCATATAAGCTCACACCGTACGAGTACTAGTCCACCCAGGGTCACAGAGACTCAATCTGCGGGTACTCACCGGGGTATCAAGTACTTCAGCTACACAAAGTAGTCAGTCGCAATTGCAATTGCAGAGTAGTGGCGACAGTGCTTCCCTCTGGGGCCTGTCTCAGTGTCAGGTACACTACGCCTGGGCCTTCAAACTGGCTTCCAGGGTGCTACCAATAAAATGCCTCGTGGGCTAACTAGGGAAGGTCATATCACAGCAGCCACAGGGCAGAATCATACACAGCTCCTTCAATGGTAACAGCAGACTCACTCATACACATCGGAACTGCTATACCACCCATCTGCCCATTGTACCGACAGTACCACTACAGGGTCTAGAACAGTGTGATGCAGAAAAGCAGGCAACACAGCAATTCCTGTAACCCACAGATAAACAAACGTTTTCCAACACGAAACCAATCTACCCCATATAGGGGGGGTGTCGCCAGGGCTCCCCACTCCTGACAGAGGGCCAACCTGCCCATGGTCCGGGAAAAAAATAGAAATACGGAGAGTGACACAGAGGAGAGAAAAACAGTCGTCACTACATCCCGTAAGACCTTCAGCCCTGCGGCACAAGGACGGGCCTGAGGTCACACCAAACCAGCCAATCACCCACAGCTAGGCTTAAGGGGGACAACAAAGAAGGTATTTTCTGCATGAAACATCAACGCAAGGAGCCAAGAAAACAGGGAGGCCTCCTCCAATCAACACCTGTTTAGGATTAGAAATAATTGTCTCTTCCCCAATGCCATAGCTGGGCCCTACAAACGGAAGACAATACACGGAAGAACGTCACACTGGGGTGCGGCAGCATCAGACTAGAGACTACAGACTTTAGACTCCTAGAGCTCAGATCGTCTTAAGGTGCCACTGAGTTACATTAGTGCCACAGCGACTGACACTCCAGGTGAACACGCAGTACATCACAGTAGAACTAACCGTGTAGCTACTGTTACATTCCTGAATAGCTTCAGTAGACACGGCTATGACCGTAATCATCGGAGTGACTAGGGGTATTACCATCAACCCAAAGTTCATCTCTCGCATACAAACTAGTAAACTCAGTCATCTGTAGGGTATCACTGACCTCTGGACTTCTATTACAGTCAACTGTCATACTACCCGCATCACACTAGGCAGTTACCAGCTATCCTCGTATCAGACGAAGGTACAGACAGTAAACGAAATCTCTGGCTTCTTCCGGACTCAGGTACGGGGAAGGGTCGTCATTCCTCCAGTCCTTGCAACGGACGGCCTTACCCTGAGGGCATGACCGTCCTCAGGGTCACGAATGATTAATACATAACTAGGTACTCCCTCACATTACACGCAGACACAGGCGAGAACGACACTGATTTTTGTGCCAACGACAGGGAAGTAAGCTGGTACAAAACACTATACATGCACTTAAAGATGAAACTTCATACCACTTCCATACCATTGCACGAAAGACAACCACGTCTCTATGCACTGACACCGTGGAGAACGCCGCAGCAAACTCGCCACTGGTATTCCAGCCAACAAGGCGTCAGGCAGAGCGAACGAGGTCGCGCGGTCCTGCAGAGTGCAGGCTAACGGGTTGGCCAGCTGACTCGGATACAGCGGTCGCTCAGACTGGCTCTCGGTCACTGCCACCATGGATACAACTGCCTGTCACCGGTTGGCGCCAGCTAACAGGGCCATAAACCAAACAGGCCAAATGCCCATTGAGATGCAGATGGCTGTATGACATGGGTCAACTATGGGTTAGTGTGGCGTATCGCCTGGTGCTGCAACCGGAACGACGGATCAGGTCAACGACAAACAATCAACCAGAACCAAGACACAGACAGGCAGACCGACTGAAAGACTGGCTGATTGCAGAAAGGCAGAAAAATGGGAGACACCTATCCAACAAGAAGCACTCGCTGACTTGCAACTAAACTAACAGGGTCAAAACAACGCTACACAATCACAGCGAAATCTCCCCCCCACAAGGGAAGCCAATGTCTTGCGGGGGGGTTTGCTCTGGATACCTCTCGTGACGCAGAACACGCGCGCACAGGTACTCACGCACACAAACACCCTGGCTGGCATACGTAGACACAAGCAAACAATTGCCAGCACAGTGACACCGACACCATCAGAGTGTCGCCTCAAACATCCCCCTGGCCTCAAATCGGCAAGACCTGTATTTGCCACCTCAGGGCTGACAACGGGGTATCAATGTAACTGCATCGCACTCACAGCAGTACACGAGCAATAAATCTGTTCACCTATACACCTCCTATACAACCGCGCATCAGCACACCACGGACATTAGAGGGGCACTCTGTATCCTACAGACTACCATCACCAGACAAACTAGCTGGGTACTGTTCATCTCACTGCGTGTATTCACCTGAGTCATAACCGCCGGTTACCTAAAATTCAGCTAGTAAATCTATATCTGTATCTCCGTCATAGTACGTCACATCACAAGGAGTTCTTATTTACATAGGATACTCCCTATCTCACGGATCAGGTCATATCCTCTAAGTATCACTCCTAAGTAAACGTACGCGTATTACACCGTAACTACATCAACCTGGGCTGCAGCGGAGTTTTCTCTAAAAACAGTAACTCACTCCTGAGCTGCTATACAGCTGCTATACAGATTTTTGCTCGGTGGGTGATCTACACCCTCGTGGTAATACCGGTTGCTCTGGTCACACTCGGTGGCACTCACAGTGGCACACACTCTATGGACTATGGGATGGACACAGGTCGACAACCTACATAGACATCAACACCTTCGATACTTGCAGTTACCCCAGATTCTCCTCCAGTACCCTCTCTCAGAACTAGAAAGAAAAATGGGCACCCTGCTTCACGGCCGGCAGCTGCTGAGCGTCGATGGACTTTGTAAGTGAACCAGGAATGGAAGCTTCTCGAGCACCAGACTATTTGCATTACTGGCACTGATATCGGTTTCCCAGCAGGCTCAAGTGACAGGGCGTACACAGACGAAGGTTGGCAAAGAATCGCACCAACCCTGTTGAGCAGTGTCATACAACCTGGAAATGCCTTGATGTAGAGCCTTTAACCTCCTGAGTGCACAGCTAACAAGCGAATGTCTGTTACCAGGATCTGGGGCAGGAAAGGGATACAGAAACATCAATGACGCAAGGTGCATTCCGCATAACCACAGCTGCAAAGGAATGTGACCAAACCAGAGCAAGCACGCTGCTCTTCGTCAGGGCACACGTTACCCACAGAATATTACTTCATGAAGAATCCAGTCTTGATGAAATGAGAGAGGGGAACAGAAGCAGGAACGAAAGAAGCGCAGGGTTAGAATAAGGCACACTTGATTGATTGGCGCCCAAGCGAAGCACCCACGCAAGCACCAAGTGTATGAAGGGGGAGGGGTCTCCTGGCACAGAAAATGCGTGCCGGAGAGCTGAGATTTCGTAACCCCCCGCCCTCCTGGCTTGGCGTTACCTATCCTAGGGGAAGAAAGTTCCCTTTAACTGGCTTGCCGAATTTGGCAGCCCAAAATGAGGGCAAAGGGCCCCCAAAATTTTAGCCAGAAAATAGGCAGGGTCTGGCAGGGGTGCCTGGGCTAACCCACAGGGGTGCCCGGGTGACGCCCGGTCCCCTGGGATTCTCGGCGAAGTCCATGTTGTCCTCTGGGGGATACAGGTGCACTGAGCACCTGATGGTCGGGTCGCCCTCTTGTTGTCCATGGGGCCCCAGACCTTCACGTCCATCTCGCCTGTGGTGCCAGCCATCGCCCAGCAGGAGGGCAGGACGAAGTGGCAGCAGCCAGACCAGGCTTCCAAACCAAGAAAGACATCACCTGCACCTGCTTGACAGAGTCATAGGCAGCCAATCGGATGCAGCACTGAGGGTAGGCCTTGCAGCCATCGTTGGCCTCGTGCAGCGCCTGGCTGGCCTCAGTGCAGCCGAACTTCGTTGGCGTCAGTGCACGCGCCCGTCGCTTGCGTCAATGCAGGCAGAACTTGGGCAGCATGAGTGCAGGCGGACCTGGCTGGCATCAGTGCAGATGGACCTGGCTGGCATCAGTGCAGATGGACCTGGCTGGCATCAGTGCAGGCAAACATGGGCAGCGTCCACATGGTCCTGTACCAGTCGTCATAATAACCAGCGGCTGCGCCAGGGAACCGCACTGTGTTTTTGGGGGCGCCTGCGGAAACAAGCACCGTGCTCTGTCCAGTGCATAATCAAACACCTGTCAATCGTAAATGGGTGGCCAGTGGATCCTCCGAAGGCCAAACCTTTTCAGTGTGCACTGGAAATTGCTGATCGCACTAGGACACAAGCAAACGGTCTCCGATCACCCAACGCTACGCACAGTAAGCTGAATAAGGCGCTCGGCTGAATTTCCGAGCGAACCCACACCCGGGGTTGGTCTGGACCACAGTAAACAAGAAAGCAAAACAAATAACCAAACCCACCGACACGGCAAACCAAGGTGAGGGCAACCTGAGCGGTAGCGACGGTACATAAAGGCAGACGCATAAAAAAAAACATATACCAAGTCAATATACACTAGTACACTGATGGGACTAGGTAAGGAACTTGACTGGTAAGAGACCGTACTCAACGTAGGCAATGTAACTAAACCAAGTACAAACGTAGTACGACTGTAGGCATACATTATTCCTAAAAATCATACAATCCACAAACAGTCTTAAACCAGTGAATATGGCGTCTCACAGCCATCCAGGTACATCGGGTTGTATCTTACCTTGAGTTCTAGGTATACGGTAGTAAAGCTAACTACATGCGTATCATCGCAAGAACTGTGCATCATCTAATCAAAATACACCTGTGGACTCGAGGTTTGCTCGTACTCACCTACGCAAGAGTGAACACAAACTCCTCCACACACGAGTGTACTCCTCACGTGCCGGCAGATATCCACGCACGCACCGAGAAGTGGCATTCCAGCCCACATTCTCACACCCGTGCCCGTACACACACAAATTCTCCCTTTGGCCACATGGCCTGAAGAGGCGTCATGCCCAGCAGCAAGGCAAGGGCGATGGCGCGCAGGAGGATGAGTCATTGTTCATATCGGCCTGCTCGTCGGTCTTCGTGAGGGTCTTTGCAACCAAGTCTATGACGCCCACATTGCGAGTAGGAACATGGGGAGCGATACCGTTCAACTCGCCCCCCGACTAAGGCAGCAGGAGAACAAAGGCTTCGGTGACTTCTATGAAGTTGGGCACGGTGTTCATAGCTCCAACACGGTCACGGAGTAAATCAGAGTGACGGCCGTCCAAGATCATCTTGTCTCCATTGTAAGAGTGAATGGTGGTCATGGTACCGTACTCAATGCCGAAGTTCTCACCCAAAAGCTTGCAAACACCGAACGTTCCGTTGGTGAAGCATGAAGCGTTGGAGATAGTGGTGTCGAAGACTTCGTTGTCGATGGGGTGATGGAAAACAAGGAAACCAAGACAAGCAAGGACACAACGGAACAAAAATTTATGGGATAAAATTTTCCCAAAAATGTTTAACATCCTATGGGAAACCGAGACACAAGAAAACACGACCCATGGGGCTCGGGAATCCCCGGGGCTAGTCACCAAGGGGCCCGGGTGACTCCACCGGTCCTTGGCAACTCTTGGCGATGTCCAAAGTGTCAAAGGGGCATGCTTGCATTTCTTGCAGCTCCCAAGCGGAGGTGCGGCTTTGTTTTTATTTTAAAAGGGCGCCCAAGGCAAGCGCCCGGTAGTCCGTGAGGAAGAAGGAAAGGGAAGCAAAGCAAGACTCAACAACCCATGGCAAAGCAACAATCCCTTGCTCAAAAAGAGCATTTCCGGAGTCGGCGCAAGAAAGTCCTAAATTTCGTTGGCTTGCCACAAAATTAGGAAAGCCTCTGCTACCACAAAGAAAAAGAGAACTACTCGACTCCGTAGTAAGGTATGACTTGCTATAGAATATCCCCAAAATGCTTATATTTCAACTACTCAATGGTTAGCAAAACCTACAAAACAAAGATTGGAAAATGGGCTCATAAAACTATGTAATTTTTGGGAGGGGTGCATACGAGCAAAAATTTATCTAAAAAAATTTATGTGATTGTTTGCATAAAAATATTTCAATTCAAAATACTCCTAGGGTCATACCCGCAAACACAACAAACAAAACTACGAGCAAGTAAAGGCGAAGCAAGGAAGATACAAAGGAAATCACCAGGTGTACGTCCGAGTCATTGTTGACGATGTGGGGCCGCCGTGCTGTTGCCAAGGCCCCACCATTTCTGTTTCTCCACGGCGGCGGGTCGTGGTGGCCAAGGCATTCAAGATCCTTACGGCTCTACCCCCACGGACGGAACCGGGCTCACCACGGCTCCATGCTAAACAAAGCATGGGAGACGGGTGACACCAAACCCAATATCATGCTTGCATTACCTTTATCCTTGCCCGTAAATAAACAATAATAAACCATGCAATGGACATCACTACGTGTAACAACCCAAATCCAAACAACAGTAAACAAACAACACATGGTTGAATGGAATGAATGCAGAACAATGCAATGAGTGTAATGAAAGTATGTGAATGCAACACATGGAAAGCCACAAAGCAAAATAGTGGTGCACCATCATGAATCTACGATTCCCACCTCGAAAGCGAACTAATCAATTGAAGAGGATAAATGTTCAATCAGAATCAAACCTAATGAATCCTTGAATTCGCATGTTCGGGCGACGGCACCGCTGGCTGCAACACAGCCTAAACTAACCAATCACGATCTTTAAACAGTACCAATATGATTACGTGACAGAATTGAATTGATTGAAAGAATTGAATGACGCACCATCCGCACTGATCGCGGCTCGAAGACGACGCGATCTGTCTGGCACTGTACTGTCCTCTGTCTGGCACTGTACAGTCCAAATCTGCAACTCAATCAGCGGAACTGTAGCGACCTTGATAGAAATCTGTTTTTCTCAACTCCACTCCAAATTCCTCCCAGAGTGTGAGGAAACCGCAATCTTTGGCGGTAGCGGTGTCGGATAACCGACTTCACCAGGTAGAAGCCTTCCTCGGCCATGTCCTCGGATTTCATGTCAGGGAGTTCTCCTTCCACTTCCATAGGGCTGGCAGCACCCTGTAGGTCCAGAGCGCCGATATACTCGTCGTTCAGTCCCCATTCTTCCCCACAGAGATCCTCTGAGTTGTAGTAGCGCTTCAGCTGTTGAGCTGCGCACACCGGAGTCCCCTCTAGTCGGGGAGAACACCGCACAGGGATGCGGTGACCATCAGCAGACAGCATCTTCTAGGGCCCAAAGTAGGGGTCATCGCTGGTAGAGCGTGGGCAGGCCGGTAGCCGACTGTGGTGCACCAGCATCGAGTCTCCCTCTTGATAGGAGGCAGGTACTGGGTGCTTGTTTTTGTTGTTCCACTGTTGCTCTCTCAGTCTCTGGAGCATAGCATTGGCCTTGTTCACCTTGTCTTGTTGCTCCTCCACCCATTTCCCCCCCGCCAAGTGGGAATCCTCAGGATAGGGAGCATGTAGGAACCACGCCGGGGTCCCATGAACAGCTCATCCGGCGAGTAGCCCGTAGCCGAACTAGTTTGGGAGTTCATCATCAGAGATATGACGGGGAGTAGTCTCACTCGGTCTTTGGTGCGCTCAGTATTGCACCATATTTCAATGTTCTCCTGGAGAACACGAATCTGTCGCTGACAGAGTGGGTTACTCGTATGAGTATAGGGATTGCCCGTTGACACCTGGACAATGAGGGACCTCAGGACTCTCTTGTACCAGCCAGTGTCGGAGCGTTCCTGGACGTGCTCATCGGAGTTAATTTCTTTTGGTGCCCCATAGGCACAGAACCACTCTTCCAGGAGTATCTTGATTGTCTCCTCACCGGTGATTTGTTTAGTGCAGGGGAACACCCTGGTAAACCTGGTCAACCCACAGCTTACCACTAGGGCGAAGTCATAGCACCTGAACTTGGGCATCACCGTGTAGTCCACATAGAGAACAATGTTGGCACAGTGTAGTATGGGAAGGTTCAAATGGAGACCTCTGTCCCTGATATCCCCAGGTTTATAGGACCGACAGGAAACCTCGTCCACGATAGGCTGGAGGGTTTTCCGTAATTGGTCGTCACTCCACGTAGAGTCGAACCACTTCTTGAATAGCTTCAAGGTACGGTCAGCTCTAACATGACCACTGGACTCCTGGGTCCACTTGAGGATTCCCGGGATACAGTTGCTAGGCACGACCATCCGGTCCTCATGCCATAGGTAGGTCCTGTCCCGCTACCATTGCTCCTGATTAACCAGGACGGGTTCCAGACTCTTCTCCGGGCGTTTGTAGATATCCCCAGACTCCTCCAGGTGCTCGACTTGTTGGAGTCCATCTAGAGGTTCGATGATGGTCGTGATGAGGTCCACATGTACGTCCATACGGCTGAACGCCTCCTTGGCTAGCTCCTCAGACCTGGAACCAATCATGTCATCAAGGCTGTTGCGGCTGATGTAGTCCACACATTTGTTCTTGACGCCCTGGATGTGATGTACTGAGAGCCGTACCTGGCTCACTTAGATCCACCAGCGTCAGAGCCTAGCCTTCTTAAGTTGGGGGCCCCTTTGGAAAGGTGCAGACCGGCTCTTGGTCACATAGCCAAATCAGAGAATTGCTCCCGAACAATCGGCACTGACAGGCTAGCACCAGCATACCGACAAGCAGTTCTTGCTCATAGGTAGAGTAGTGGCCCCTGGCCTGGTTTCGTTTCCAGTTCCAATCGCCCATGGGAACCAGGACCCGTTTGTCGTCAGGGAGCCTGTGCTCAAGGGTACCGTCTTGGTTCATGCCGTCAGTACCCCATGCGGAAATGGCCGAGTCTAACTCCCCCTTCTCTGGTGCTTGCCACTGGAACAACGTTCCACCTCCTCCCACACTGCTGGCGTCAGTCACCAGAACAATTTCTCCTTGTGCCCTAGGCACGCCCAAACATTTTCTGTTGGCCACTTTGTCCTTGAGTTCCCCAAACGCTTGTTGCTTTTGAGGTCCCCAGCGCCATGTAGTACTCTTCTTGATGAGGTCTGTCAGAATGGCGCTGGTGTAGGTGTAATTTCTGATGTGGCTGTGGTAGAAATTGCAAGGCCCAAATTGAGCTGCGTACATCATGGAGTCCTTTCTTGGGGTCTTCATGTCGTACCTTGGCATCCATCAGGGGTATGGCCTTAGAGGCAGCAGGGATCGCCCCCCCTAAGGGCCAACGTCTAACCCCACTTACTGCATTCTCTCTTGCATGAGCTCACACTTCTCTAGCTTGTGTCTGGTGTGGTTCTCCTTACAGACCGCAAAGAACTCACCAAAGAGCATTAGATGGTCCCCCTGAGTATTCGTTCCAAGGCATACATCATCGATGTGTCCTTTAATCTGAGCGCCTCGGGATATGAGTTCTTGCACCACAGGTCTCCAACCTAGGATGGACAGGATCTTGTTCATCAGCTCTTGAAAAAGAGCGGGTGCGTTGGCAACGCCAAAAGGCATGACCTTCCACTTGAATACCCTCCCCTGAGGGGTGATAAACGCCAGGAGTCCTTGAGCATTGGGCGTATAGTCCATTTGCCAGAAACCACTCCGTTTGTCCATCTTCGTCTTGTAGCGGTAGGAGGCTATCTTCTCCGGGGTTGACTCCATGTTAGGAATAGACCCCGAGTGCTTCAGCGGTTTCTTGTTCAGCTCTCCATAGTCGACCACCACCCGTTTGGCTGTAGACCCACGTTTAGCCACCAGGAAACAGCGGCTGCAGTGTTGGGGGTAATCCCCATCCTTGTAGTCGAGGACTAGCCGAGCGTCGATACACTCCTGTATCTGTCGCTCAATCTCAGCCGCCTGCTCTTTAGGAGCCTGGTAGGGTCTCCTACGTATATCGTACTAAGATTTAGGCTCTAACCAGCACCCCTTAGAAAGCACTGCACCTTGGACTCATTCATTGTATCACACTGAGGCTGTACAAAAACAGTGTATGTGACAGACCACTGACTTATTTACACTCGCAGTTTCCCATTCCTTCGTTCCTTTACACGCTTTGCTTGTTTGCTTTCTCTATTGCCCTTTGCTTGTTATTTGTGTTGTGCACATGTGACCACCATGGGTATTTCCTACCAAGAGCAAAAGAATGAATAGCGCCAATAGCCCACAAAGGCTCCCACTCAAAGAGGGGCGCATAGCACGAAACTGTGTTAAATAGTAGTAAAAGCGACTCCAATAGCCTTAGAGACACAGGGTTGCAATGATGGAAAAATCAGTATAAATGACCATCCAAATCATGATCATCATGCATCAGTGACCATCCAAATCATGATCATCATGCATCAGCAAATGACATGCATGCCAGTAAAATGACATCAATGTGTCGATCTGTCAAAACCTTTTTAACCTGTGGTGCTTAGGATTGTGGGTCCACTTCACTCCCCCCTCGTCGAAGACCACGTGGGCGTACTTCGTCGCGTCTTCATGGCTTTTCGACGCTGCGGTGTTGTGATTGGCGCCCATCTTGTCGCTGTTGACGACTCCTCACTCCTACGATCCTTCAGACTCCCACCAGGTCGCTGTCGCTCTTCAAGGCTTCGACGCTGCCCTGCTTGAGGTCCACAGCTACGCGTGGTACTCGATTTCCTTTCAGACGCGTTGTCGCTGTCCTCATTCTCCTCTGCAATTCGGCTGGATCTTGTTGTACTCCTTGCTCATCCTCCAATTCGCGCGTTGGGGACGACGCAGGACGGTTGTCGTTCTTCACGCAGTTCGCATCTTTTCGAAGGGCCTCAGTCTGCAGTACTCATCTTCCTGGAGGCTTCGCAGTCGTCATGGTCCTCCATTGACTTCAGTCTTCATAGGCCTTCTTTGATGTTTCGGCCATTCATTCAGTCGACTCCAAGTTCGATTTACTTCATTTTGGCCCAGCGCGTCGACGATTTTGCATCCGTCTGATATAGTGATTGTGCAGGTTGACGAACGCACAGATTTGCTGGGGTACCGACTCCATTGCGGGGCAGTGCCATACAAACCTAACTTTAGGGTCTCAAAACCAACTACCCTTCCAGTATCTACTACACTCAGGCGCAACAGTGTTTTCAGTCAGCAGTGTACAGTCAGTCACACTCCACCTATTCCTAACTCTCTCTGGACTATTGCAAACAAACTGTCTGTGGTTAAACAGTCAACAAACAGCAGAGTTTCAAGTCAGGCACTCTTTTTGGGTCTTCTTGCTTTCCCCCCTGGTCCCAGACAAAGCGCACGTGCGCGCTTCAGATATCGCGCTTCAGACTTGTTCCAATATTGCAGACCACTCCCTTTAGCTTGCATAAGTCAGTCTTTTCGTCCTTTTTTTTATTCTTTTTCTTGTCAACAGTATGGTTAAAAAGAAGAGTGTGCCCCGCCGTTGGGCCTCTTCTCCGGCGACTGCGCCAGCTGCTGCTCTTGCAGTGCCTGTGCCAGTCGCCCTCCAAACCCCACGTCTCCCCAGCAACCCGCCTCCGTCGCTGCCGTCGTACGTCAACACGGCGTATGAGCACGGACGGCCTGCTGGGTTGACCACGCCGACGTGGGTTCTGCTCCACGGGGGTTGGATCTTGCAGACTCCAACTGCAACTCCTGCCCTGTGGTTCGGATCAGGAGGCGCCGCGCTTCCAGGCGTGCCCCGCCGCTCCATGAGGCGCGCCCCCCGGCTCACCCCTGCTGAGTCCACTGGGTGTGGACCTGGGACCCTCCGGGCCCCAGTGTTCCTGTGCCCGAGGAGTGGGTAATCCCTCCTCGCCATGGTCATCCCGCTCTTCCCCAGGAGGAACTCCTCTTGGAGGTTGAGGACGTGGAGGTGATCGTGGAAGTGGAGGGCATGGGCCCTGAGCACCGGCGCGCAGCCCACGCCGCCGTCGCCGCCCCGCTGCTCTCCATCTTCCTCGCCGCCTACGACCACTTCTTCTCCAACTTGTACCTCACCTGGATGCACCTATACGGAGGTCAGTTTGCCCGCAATCTTTTGCTCCTTCTTGGTACTGCCTCTGGCTCTTGCTCATCGTCTACTCGTTTCCGTGCCTCTTCTCTTTTCTCTTCGCGACGTAGCGTTCGTTGCGACTTCCTTTGAGCCATCTTCATTGCCGTTTCCAGGATCCCACTGAGATCGTGCAGCCGACAGTAAGAGACAAACTGGTATGTCAAATTACCGTTGTCTAACACGAATGCGCTGATAGGTTCCCACGTGCTGTCGCTAACTTCGTACTCAGCCCATCGTGTGGGAAATCGCCACCCGTGCTTGTACTTGTAGTGCAGGATCGAGTCCACAGTGTAGCAGTCCTTCTCTTTCATTTCTTCGTCGTCCATTTCAGGAAACTGCTGTACCCCGTCCTCTTCTTGCACGCCGCCTTCGTTTTCATCCTCGTCAGCCGCCATCTTCGACCTCTCCGCTTCGATTGCCAGTTCTTCCCATGCTTCCAGGTCATCATCTTCCACCGCGGTGTACTTTTTCAGTTGGTTGTAACCCACATCGACGAACCCTCCCATGCTTGGGCTCGCCTTAACTTTGACAGTACTGGGCCCAACTTCCGTCACCAGGTATGGTCCGAAGTACGGCAGATCCAGGTCGTTTCGTGGCCATCGAGGAAAACGAGTATGATGAACGAGTACCAGGTCTCCCTCTCTGTACTCGGCGTGTGATTTCCCTCTGTTTTGCCGACGGTGTTCTCGATTACGCACTCTGGTCAGCAGCTCTTGTGCCTTCTGAGCCATGGTTCTTTGCTCTTCAAGCCATCCTTTCACCTTCACGTTGCAATCGTCCGCGGTAGGGAACTCGTAAAAGAAACCCGGACGTCCCAAAAACAATTCGTCAGGAGCGTATCCGGTCCGGCTTGAGATTTGATTGTTCATCATGTAAACGGCTACAGGCACCAGCTTAATCCAGTTGCGGCTACTTTCTTCGGCAAGTAGTATTCTTGTAATCGCCTTGAATGCTTTGATCTGCCTCTCGCACTGCGTGTTCTTCCTCTCATAATTCGGCGTCCCGAAGTCGACCTCGACGCCCATGTTCTTGAGGACTCCGGTGTACCAGCCAGTGTTTGAGGTAAATCTGATGTCTCTGTCACTGTGTATCCGTTTCGTCATCCCGTAGGCTTGTATCCAACCGTCGAACAGCTCTTTCAAGACAGTTTCTCCATCGCATCTCTTCGTGAGCGGAAACACACGTGTGTACCTGCTCAATCCACAGGTCACGAGCATAGCGAAGTCGTGCCCTGAATACTTGGGCATCTCCGTGAAGTCCAGGTACAGAACACTGTTCACCATTCTCGGTATTGGTAAGTGAGCTGTTAAACCTTGATCAGCACTTGTGCTTTGCTTGGCCTTCGAGCATGAGCATTCCATGCAAACTTCCCTTAAGACTTCGTTCAGTCGCTCTTGGCTCAGGGTTGTGTAGAAATGCTTCTCAAAAAACCAACGTGTTCGTTCCACTCCAGGACGTCCGTTCGTCTTGTGTGCCCATCGCCCCATCGACTTCACGTGTGTTGACGGTACACATATCACTTCTTCTCTGTACAGGTGACTCGCCGTACGTGCCCATTGGACTCCCCCGTCATCTACGAAGCTTCGTCCCTCTTTCAACTTTTTCAGGATGGAATACTCGGGCAACAGGTCTGTGACCTTCCATTCTGTAGATTTCGAGGGTGTAGCCTTTGCGAAGAGGTCCAACTGCACGTCCATCTTAGCGAAAGCCTCCTTCGCGAGTTCTTCCGTGTCTCGTCCCAGCAAGTCGTTGAACGAACCTCGTGAAAGGTAGTCGCATAACTCGTTCTTCACGCCAGGAATGTGGAAGGTCGCCAATCGAAGTTGTGATAAAAAGGTCCACCATATCCTGATCCTCTTTTGTTCGGGTGGAGGCTTATGTAGGAATGCTTGTGCCGGTTCCTGATCACACAACCACATAACAGGGTTTGATCCCACGATGCGAGTCTGGCTTGCCAGCAACAGGACTCCGCTCATGATCTCCTGCTCGTAGGTTGGGTAGTTCTTCTGGGCGTCATTCCACTTCCAGTTCCAGTGGCCTAGCGGGACCAAACGCCACTCGTCTTCATTGTACTCGTGTCGTAGCGTTCCGTCTCTGTTTACGCCCAGCGTTCTGAGCTTTTGGTCCACTTCTTGGCACAATTCCCTGTTCAGGCGTTGCCATTGGAAGAGTGTACCTCCGCGTCCAACATCCGACGCGTCCGTGACCAGCAACATCTCACCAACTGGCCGAGGTACGCCTAAGATCAGGCAGTTCTTGAGCTTTCCTTTCATTTCCTCCAGTGCTGCTTGCTCTTTCTCTGTCCATTGCCACTTGGTCTCGTTCTTGATGAGGTCGGTCAAGGGTGCACTACTGAAGGTGAAGTTCTTCAGGTGTCTTCGGTAAAAGTTACACGACCCCACGAACTGGCGTATTTTCTTGACACCTTCGGCTTTTCCATTGACTTCGGACAGGTCAAAGTCGAGCAATGGTCGCAACTTTGCATCCGTTGGCTTCCACCATCCCGGTCCAATCGTAACCCCAGATACTCCATTTCACTCCGGAGGAACTCGCACTTCTCCAGCTTTATCCTCAAGTGTTGCTCTTGACAGACTTCGAAAAACTCGCTCAAGAGTACTAAATGGTCTTCGACCGAGTTGGTCCCTAGCAGCACGTCGTCAATGTGCGCCTCCAACACGGCACCTCTTGTGAGTAGCTCCTGAACGGCTGGTCTCTTCTTGACGAGGCACAGGACTTGAGACATCATCTCCTGGAACAAGGCTGGGGCGTTGCTAATGCCAAAAGGCATCACTCGCCACTTAAAAATACGGCCTTGTGGAGTGATGAAAGCCATCATGTCCTTTGCGCGCTCCGTCAGGTCCACTTGCCAAAAGCCTGACCTCTTGTCCATCTTCGTCTTGAACTTGGAGTTCGCTGCGTTTTCCAGCGTGTTCTCCATAAACGGCAGGGACCCACTGTGTTGCTTGATCTTGCGGTTGAGCTTTTGGTAGTCCACGGCTAACCTCTTCGCCGTAGACCCTGGCTTCGCCACTAGGAAACAAGGGGAACAATGCTTGGGGTAGTCTCCCTCCTTGTATTCCTCGATCAGCCCCGCCTCCACGCACTCCAAAACTTGCCGCATGATCTCGTCCATGTCAGCTTTGGAACACGGATAAGGCTTCGACCTTATTCGATCCTTGGCGTGCTCTTCCTTCAGCTCCAAGTCAAGCTGTACCAGCTTTTTACAGGTTCCAGGTGATGGCAATGGTCCGAACACCTCTTGGTACTTGTGTAAGATGTTCCACACGCGCTCGTCGTGTTCTTTAACTTTGCTCATGAAGTCCTCGCTCGCTTGCAGGTTGCTTCGCCCGAACTCATCCTTCTTTTGGTTGTGGAGACCGTTCGGTTTCACTTCTTCGGGTATCCCGACTTCAGTCAATCCAAAAGCACGTTCACATCTTTTGGTACGTTCTTTCTTCCTCTTGCGCTTGTTCTTCTTGCATCTCTTCGTGCCACCTGTGTTGAGTTCCTCATCGGCATAGTAGTCCGTAGTCTCCCTGTACTCTTCTAACAGGTCACACAGATCGGTGTAGTTCAAGACCTCCGAGTACTCGTCTGCCGCTCCATCATCGTGATCGGGCAAGTAAACCTTAGACTTCCAGAGGTCTTCCAACTCCTCTTTCTGAATCTGATCGATGCGCGTCCAGAGTAGGGCCTTCACTTCTTCTCGATCCTGCTTTGACATGGGCCACGACTCTGTAGGCTTGGCTAGATTCGTCTTTCGCTTTTTTGTTTCGAACCCGTACTGAAATCCATGCCATTCGCTCTTCGGCTGTAGGTTCTCCTCGATGGTTCGTCGGAGCAACAATTCTTCGTTTTCACAAGCCAAAAGAACGTCGTTGAACATGTCCTCGTACTCCATCGAAGTTGGGTAGCTCCCTTCAGTCCCAGGTGCGATGGTGCTTATACTAGGAGCTTCCGACAGCCCATCGCTGTCGTGCACTTCTTCTGAGAGTTCACTTTTCTCTTCCGCCGGGGGTTCTCGGTTTCCTTTAGGTAGTTCTTTGATGGTCACCTTCATGTCTTCGTGTTTTTGGTCTTGTTGCGATTCCTTCAGGTCAGGGAAGTGTTGTAACATGTGCTTTCTTCCCTATCCTCGGTTGTTCTTCGTGATCTTCTCGACAACTTCGGGGTTCAAGTCCTCTCGCGCCACCGGGTTGAGCGATCCGTCAACAAGACATAAATTCGTTCGCCACTTGGGAGCGGGCAGTAGCTCCACCCCGTAGTCAACTTTGTACATAGGAACATCGGGTAGTCGTACTTGGGTTATTGTCAGCTTGGTCAGTAATTTCCTCCACGCTTTCTTCATCCATTTCCCTTCTTCAGGTACGACAAGGATTACTCGTGCACCTTCCAACGTGACTTTCGTCAAGACTTTCTCCATTTGGGAGAACGGTGGATTGGCGTACAGGTACTTCCATCTCCCCAGGTTTCGCCAATCGTACCACCAGGCGCTGTTGCCTTGTCTCCAACAGTAGAGTTCGCTGTCTGCGTTAACGTGGTTAGCGAAGAGTTCGATAAAATCGTCACCGCAGGGATCACCTTCGATGTTCAACTCCTCGTACGTGTGTAGCTTCATCTCCGTCGCTAAGGTGTAGGTCTCCAGGGTTAGTAGCATTTCTTTCTCCAAACGCAGCAGTCCTTCGACCTTAACTTCCGTGTCCAGGTCAAAGCTGATGTCCCTCAAGACCTTTACTCCTTCGACAATCTCCGCAGTCTCTTCGAGGTGCACCTTCTCCCACTCTCCGTCGTCTGTCCGTACTAGGAGGTGTCTCGGTGACTGAAGGCCCAGGTAACGAATCTCCGGGTTCTCCTCGAAGAAGTCCTCACCGAGCACTGCGTCGAACGCGTCCGTCTCGAGGACTAAGAAACTTTTCCGGTAATCTCCTTCTCCCCAGAATCACCGTCCCTCTGTACTTTCCTTCGGTCAGGCATATTCTCCCGTTGCCAATACGAATACCTACGCTCGGCGCGTACTCAATTTCTCCCTCAGGTACGTGTTTCGCCGCCATTACACTGCTCGTAGCCCCCGTATCAATAAAACGTTCAATCGCGGATGCTTCGGTTACTTCGACTGGCAACAGGTAGCCCTTCCCCAAAGAGCCGCCTCCCTACTTGTCTTGCGGAGGGAGTGGCTTTGCGTCTATCGTCAACGCAAGTCCACAGGATTTGGCCATGTTGGTAAGGTTCTCCTGAAGCTTGAGGAACCTCCTTCTCTTTCGATTGCTTGGTCCCTCTTCTCCTTCAGCGGCTTCAGGCAAGGGAATCGCGTTGGGTGGCGGTGTGGTTTGGCTTGGTTGTCCTTTGCCGGATTCTCCTTTGCCACCTTTCTCTCCGTTGCTTTTGCCCTTTCTGTCGCCTTTGCCTTTTCCGTCGCCTTTGCCTTTCCCTTTGCCAGGATCTTCTCCTCGTTTCTTGGCTGCAGCGCGGGCTTTCCTCTCGTCCCTTTCTTTCGTCCAGCATTGGTCATGAGCATGGTTCTTTTTTCCACAGTACTCGCACCACACGATGGAATGGAATTGAGGCCGTTGCCATACCCACTCTCCGCGACCGCCTCCACGTCCGCTACCTTTCCCACGTCCTTTTCCTTTGCCTTTGCCTCCGTTGCCTTTTTGTCCTTCTGACCAGTATAAGTCTTGGATTTCTGCGTCTTGACCAGCTTCAGGAGGCGGTTCTTGGTTTTGGTTTTTTGTTCTTGTTCCCTCCTTTCAGGAAATTGAGTTGAGCTTCGCGTTCACCTTCGAAATGTTGGTCTCATATTTGTTGGAGAGCGAGTTCCTCCAACAAGTCAGGCAAGTCTTGATAGGTGTGCGTCTTCGCCTTCCTTTCCACGGACGACCGACATTCGGTCCAAGTCTTCTTCTGAATCTTTCGGGTCAGCAAAAGGAGTTTCTCGGTCTCGGACATAGGAATCTTCAACTGGGTCATAAGGCTTTTGAGCTTCTGCAGCAGTTGACGAACATCGGCAGGAGTTGGGAGTTCTTTAAGTTTCTGTACTTTCTCCAAGGCTCCGCGAATGGATGCATCCGTCTCGGAGTGAGGGAAGGCAGACTCCACTTGTTTCAGAAAGTGTACCCATGATTCCGACGTGGTTAAGATGTCGTCTACCACTCCTCGAAGCCATTCGTTCTTGCAGCCTGTCACGATCAGGTCGGCGCGGGTCATCTCATCTGCAGCTTTCTGCCCTGTCATTTGCAGGTACCTCACGAAGTCACGCGCGTACGGGTCGAGGCGCTTCCCAGTGAACACAGGTAGAGGTATCTCCAGCTTTCCTTTCGCTGTGCCCCTCGTACCACTCCCTGAATCTTTGCTGTCGTCGAGGTCGCTGTCATCCACCTTGGAAGGTGAAACGGCGAGCAGTGCAAGCGCCGTTAACCCATGCTTGTCGCGCGCCTCCTGCAAGCTACCCACCTTGACTCTCACAGCAAACTCGTCCGGCAGGTACGACTCCTTGATCCTCGGAAGGAAGGGTGAAATGCCTTTTTGATGTTCGTCTAATGGGTGGAGTCCTGTTACCTTGGAGAGCGCCGAAGTGTTCAGGTCACTTTCGATGCGACTTTTCCCAGACTCCTCCAACTCGTCTAAACGTCGGGAGATTTTCTTCTGCTCCTCCAACATCTTCGACAAAGAGTCTTGGATTTCCGTCGCACGGCTCAGCTTCGATGTCGTGGACGCCACCGACGCACCTTTACTGGTTGTCGACCTTTTTGTCTTTGTCGAACGAGAAGTGTGAGAACTTGTCGAGGAAGTGGGAGGTGAGGAAGGTGGTCCTGGTTTTCCAAACTTGAACTCACCTATGTCATGCTTCTTCCCCTTTGACCTCTCGGACACTGTTGTTCTCGACTCCCTATCCTCATCCTTCCTCTCGTCCACTCTCCCTGACTCAATCCTGGCCATCATGGTCCTAAACCACTCTAGCTTACCCTCGCTCGCTAGTTCCTTCGCAAAGTCAACTGCTTGCTTCCATTCCTCCGGTTCACCTACGCTGCCGTCTTCGTGCTTGCCATCGTCCCTGTCGACGCTTTCGTGCCTTTCACCTCGAGCGTCTTCGCGCATGGGTTCGTGTTCACGAGCGTCTTCGCGCACTTCTGTCTCTGCGCTGGGACCCGACACATCTCGCACCTTTACCTCTGGATCAGGGTTGAGACTTTTAGACGTAGGGTTTTCTGAGGATGAGGGTTTAGATTCGAGGACTTCCTTTAACTCTCGCCTGTATTCTTTCACAGACTCTGAGGTGGTCTCATGGGACTCATCTGTGGAGGTTGTTGTAGGGGTGTCTTTTTCTTTCGCCTCAGTTGTCGTTGGGGGATCCATGTCACTCGTCTTGTTTATCACAGTTCAGATTCAAACAGGCAGAACTGTTCACAGAACTGACAGAACAGACAGACGCAGACAGAATCAGGCGCCTTTGTATAGTTGACACCTTCAGAATCGTTCGCTCTGCTACCACTAAGATTTAGGCTCTAACCAGCACCCCTTAGAAAGCACTGCACCTTGGACTCATTCATTGTATCACACTGAGGCTGTACAAACACAGAGTATGTGACAAACCACTGACTTATTTACACTCGCAGTTTCACATTCCTTCGTTCCTTTACACGCTTTGCTTGTTTGCTTTCTCTATTGCCCTTTGCTTGTTATTTGTGTTGTGCACATGTGACCACCATGGGTATTTCCTACCAAGAGCAAAAGAATGAATAGCGCCAATAGCCCACAAAGGCTCCCACTCAAAGAGGGGCGCATAGCACGAAACTGTGTTAAATAGTAGTAAAAGCGACTCCAATAGCCTTAGAGACACAGGGTTGCAATGATACAAAATCAGTATAAATGACCATCCAAATCATGATCATCATGCATCAGTGACCATCCATATCATGATCATCATGCATCAGCAAATGACATGCATGCCAGTAAAATGACATCAATGTGTCGATCTGTCAAAACCTTTTTAACCTGTGGTGCTTGGGATTGTGGGTCCACTTCACTATCGTGACCCACGAACTCGGGCTTCAGCTTGAGGCTTGTCACAGGAGGCCCGAGGGGGTAGTTCACCGCACACCTCGAGGTAGGTCCTGACCAGCTTCTGTACTCCAGGGTCCAAGAGCTTGATCCTGGCCTCAAGGTCCTCGTCAGAGTGCAGAATGTTTGCCTCTTGGTGAATAGAGACAGGGAGGTCGTCCTCAACCAGCTCAGCATCCTTGGTAGTGTCTTTCAGCCCTTGGTAGGCGTACAGAAGGTCCCGTTCCACAGTCTCACCTGGCTGGTGACAGCATAGGCATGCTCGAGGGGGTTCGCATACGCATTCCTCTGAGAGTTCATCTTCCTCAGCGGTCCTCACATGGGTACCCAATACACTCTTCATGAGTTTTAGATCCACCTTCCGTGGCCAGGTGGTGATCTTCTGTTCATGGTCCTCCTTCAGTTGGGAGATATCTCCAACAGGACTCTGCTTCAACGGCCATGAGCTGCGGGTAGGCTTAGCGTAGCATAGCGTTTTTCCCACCAGACTCCCCGTGGAGTCCACGTACTCCCCCAGTCTGGATCGGGGGTCCACCTCCTCGTTCAGAAGATCCTCTCCCCTCATGGGGAGTAGGGCAGCTGGATGGAGGTGAGCGTCAGCTTCTCTAATGGAGTACGCCGGTACTCATTTCCCCGATGGGCTCCGCAATCGGGGGAACACAGGACCATACGTGAACGTTCCAAGGCCACCTTGGTCAAGAGCTCCCGAGTACCCACAGTGCAAGAAGAGGACCTCTCAAAAAGAGGTGCCCCAGCGTTCTAACGTGCAGCCAACTAGGATAGCTAAGCATTCATGAGAAAATATAGAAAAATGTATAGGATCTGGATGAATGTCAGTGCCTAAGTTAGTCGAGGAATGTTCAATCGTGTGGGGGTCAGGGGTCCACACAACATCCAAAGTTTAGTGCTTCTTTCTATAGGTCAAAATGCTTTGTCACCCCTTTTGGATAGGCCAATACTAAGATAAAAATGTAGTATGCCTCTAGGCATTTCTAAGACAACTAAAGCCTACCCCTAGGCATGGAAATGCACCTTTTCTTACTTCTGGTCAGCCAGTTAATTTTTTCTACGATGTATGTGGTGGACTGTCAACGTGGATTGACTGAGATAGGTCCAACATCGTTTTCGTTTAGCGTTAAGGCAAGGAGAACCCTTCTGAAAGGTCTTCACAGGCTCTTGGTCACAAAGCCACACAATAGGGTTAGTACCAAGTGGACAGGACTGGGAAGAGAGCACGAGCCTCCCAGCCAGGAGTTCTTGGTTGTAGGTACTGTAGTTGGATCTTGCTTGATTTCACTGCAAGTTCCTGTACCAAAGGGGCACCAGACGCCATTCATTGGCATGGTAGTTATACTTCAGAGTGCCATCGCAGTTCAGACGTGAAGTATGATATTGGCAGTGAGCCAACTCGGCAGGGTTAAACTCTGGCTACTGGTATAGGATACCACCCGACTTACATCACAAGTGTCTGTGACGAGTATTATCTCGCCCTTAGGTGCCAAGCAGGCCATAGAGGAGATTTTCTTCTTCAAGTCCTGCAAACAGGCTTCCTCCTTGCCGGTCCACCGCTAAGGGTAGGTCTTATTTAGAAAATCAGTCAGGAGGGCTGATTAATAAGTAGAATTGTGTGTATGGCGCCGGTAGAAATTGCAAGCGCCAACAAACGTCCGAACGTCGTGTACTCCCTTTTCGCGGTCGTCACATATCTGCATATTTTGCAGGGGTGGCATCTTCGATGCGGCTGGTTTCCACCAGCCATACTGATGCATATGGGACCTTGCCCTCATATGCAGGTTCATTTTAGTAGGTAAACGTATCTCCTTGGAAGCCAGGAAGGCTCAAAGAGAATGCTGACACTCCAGTGCAGATGTAGGGCAGTAGAGAAAACCTCCAGCCTGTCCTGGAAATAGTTACTTTAGTCACTTTTGTAATTTTTGTTAAGGTTCTTGGAGTTTCCAATGTATTTGAATGTTCATTGAACCTTCAAAGTAATTCGAACCAACGGCGCGGCAGCGCGCTCGAGTTGTCGCTGTCATTTTTACGACATTATTTTGTTGATGAAAAACGTCCCGAATGTGTGTAAAAGCTACAGAAAACCTGTATTTAAATCAATAACTAATGGGTATGATGGATATGTAGTGTATTTTATGGCATTTTTCAGGAAAATGCACTATGGTGCCTGCAGCGACGGCCGTTCCCTCGCCTATGGGGGATATTAAGTATACGTCTGTAGGTTTTCAGAACAAATATCCCATGGCGCCAGATTGCCCTAAGGCCCTCAGGATGCAGCATGGGGGGAGACCCATGTTTCAAGTGTTAACCATGTTTTTAACATGTTTTTGACTTTGTTTGACTTGTTTGACCTTGTTATGATCCAGAACTGACTTAGACATGTTGACCATAGGACAGTTCTTGTCAACGACAGTCATGGATGAACGACCTGAATCTCAGGTCACAGGGCGTGTGGTGCCCTGATCTAGTATGATTTTTCCTAGACATCTAACCTTAGCACATGGCTTGGTACTTAGGTATGCTTACATGTGTATGGACCTAAGCTATTGCCTTGTTTGCCCTCTCTTTGTCTCCTAGGACACTGGATTGTGTCATCGCGCCAGCAAGACTCCTAGAACAATTTGTCCGAGCGTGGTATTACGAGTTCTCTTGTGCATGCTAGCTCTCAAAACAGTGCTCACAATGGCTCAAAAAAGAGTGTTAAAATGGGTTTGAAAGACAACGAGCTCTTCCCCATAGAGATAATCCAAGTGACCAAGATCCAGGGACGTACCAATACGCGTCAATACTCATGGCAGAAACCTTCGGTATTCCATCTCCTCGCGCATGAACACACATTTTTCGCATTTGATGTGGAGATGGCTTTCTTGAAAGACAGTGAAAGACTCTTGTAGGAGGAGGAAGTGATCCTCCAGAGTATTATGCCACAAGCTCACGTCCTCCACGTGAGCCTCCATCTGAGCCCTACGGGAAACCAGTTCCTGCACAAGGGTTCAGCCTCTCAGGATACATAGGATTCTTTTCATCAGCGCCTGAAAGAGTGCAAGGGCATTTGCGACACCGAAGGGATGTTCTTCCAGCGGAAGACCAGGACCCTTAGGGGTTACAAAGGCGAGCAGTTGCTGGGCTGCTCGGGTTACGTCTACCTGCCAAACACGGCTGTGCTTGTCCATCTTGGTCTTGAATCAGCACTTGGCGATTCTCTCCGAGGTGTTCTCCATGTGCGGGATACTCCACGAATAATTGTTGCTCTTTTTGTTGACCTCACCATAGTCAACGACCAAACGCATAGCAGTGGATCCAGGTTTTGCCACAAGGCAACAAGGGCTACAATGGCAGGGTTAGTCCCTGTATTTATATTCGTCGACGTTGCCAGCATCTATACATTCCTGGATCTGGCGTTCAGTCTCGTGGATTCGGTCTTTTGAGCAGGGTACAGACGCCGTCTTACCGCAGACCCTTCAAACTCTGGTTTGAGTTTGGGGTGGATCTCGACCAGCTTTTTACAAGACAGGGGTGGGGGCACCACTTGAAAATCCTCCTGGTATTTTTCGATGAGGTTTCAGGTTTGAGGTTTGATTTTGCGGGTACTAGACGCCTTTCGGCCCCGGGGGGCCACCTGGTCGGCCCAGGTGATATCCTCCCCACCGGGTCGTAGTGGGGGGCCCTCCATGACACACCCCCTGCCTGGTGGCGGAGTCCCCCGGGTTTACGGGGCTCCGAGCCCTGTCCCTCCCCGGCTTCCCCTTCTCGGCACCCCCCGGTCAGTGCATCACTTAGCAGCCGTAGCCGCAGGCGCTTACCCACCGCGTCGCCCCCCTAATGCGTGGTCGCCCGGGGTGCCGGCGCCGCCGGGCCCGTGCTACTGACTTTTCGCCAGTGGGACCCCCTTTCGGCTGGCGCGGAGGCTGCCTAGCCGTGGGGCTAGTGCGTGGCGTAGTGCGCCACCACTGCCTTGGCGTGTGCAGTGCCCTGGTCGTGTGTGCGCGGCGCTCGCGGCGGGTCCGGGGGGGCTGGGGCCGGTGCCGGGTTTAGTGTCTTCCCCGTTTCCCCCTTCTCGCCCGGCGTTTCCCGCGCTGTGTGTGGCGGGCCGTCCCGTCCGGGTGTCCCTGGTCCTCGCTCACTGGTACGCAATTCCATGCGGTCTGTGCGGTCCGCTGGTTTGGTCCGGTTGCCCTTCTGGTATTCCCCGCGTGTCCTTTGCGTGTGCGTGCGCTCGCGCTCTCGCAGCGTCCGTGCGCTCCCCCCCTCCCTGGGTCGGTGTTGCGCGCGCACCTCGTGCGGTCCCGGTGCCGGGCGCCGGTGGGGCCGTTCCACACTGTCCGTGCCCCTCCGCGTGTCCTGCCTCGGTCTTATGCTCCGTTTGGCTCGCTTTGGCAGGGGGGGGGGGCGGTCCCGTTCCACCCCTGCCTGGCTTGAGGTTGTGTGCCCTCCTTGGAGCGGGCCTGCGAGTCCGGGGCGTTCCCGCGCCAGGGGGGGCGGGGGGGGGGGCCTGTGTGCCGTCCTCTCCAAAGGCACGGCCGGGGGGCCCCGAGGGGCGGGGGGTCGCCCTTCCTTGGTCCGTCCCTCTGCCTTCCCTGGGCAGGCAACAAAGCGGATGTCATTGGCGTTGCTCTGGTCATGGAGGGCATGACCCCCATACTGCTACCGTTCGTGTTCTGGTGTTGTCCCCGGGCGTGGTCCGTGTGGCGCCCTTGTGCGCTGGCGCGGGTTCGCTTGCCTGCCTCGGCCCCTGTTGGAGCAGGCAGGTCGGGGCGCGGGGGCACGTGGCGTACGAGCTCTGCTGCGTCCCCTCCGCGGGCACCGCGGCCCCTTCAGGGGGAAGGGGGGCGTCCTCTCTGCCTTGAGGGGGTACAGGGTCGGCGCTTCTGTGGCCCGCGGGCCGGAGGGGGGGAGTGCGGGGAGAGGGGAGGGGGGGTCGCGCCGTTGTTCCCCACCTCCCTCCTTCCAGGGGGTGGCCTGTGGCCCCCAGCCCAGTCCCCCCATCTTCGCCGGCGCATCCCCCGAAGGTATACCTGTTCGGCCGGGGTTGTTTGGCAGCCCCGGGCGCCGAGCGCGGGCAGGCCGGCCGCCGTCGGGTCAGCCTGGCGGGGGGGCCGGGTGATCGGTGCGCCGTCCCCCCTCGGGGGCTCGGCCAGGGGGCCCCGCGAGGCGGGGGACGGGAAAGTCTCCTTGCCGTGGTCTGTGTATCCGCCCCCCCCAAGGACACCAAGGCGGGTCACCTCGTCTGTGCCCCACCCCCCCCACTGCATTGGCTCATGTCCGGGTGCCGCCGTCTCGCCGCGGTTTCATGGGGCGCCCTTGAGCGCAGGCGCCGGGCTGCCGGTCTGCCGCGGGCACTGCTGGACTAGGCAGGTGGCCGACTTGAGGCACTCAGCGTACACCCGGTGTTCCCCCCTGGGTGTCGCGGCCCCCCCCGGGGGGGGGTCCCCTCCCGGGCTCGGCGGGGGGGTTGCGGGGCCGCCGCCCCCCTGGCCGGCCTGCGGCTGTCCGCGGGCCGGGGGGGGAGAGGGGGGGGGAGGGGGGGGAAGAGGGGAGGGCTCCTCGTAGTCCATCCCCAGTCCCCTGGCGCCGCTCTCCGGCGGCTGCGGGGGGGCGGCTTGGTGGCCCTGGTCCCGATGGCCAGCCGTCGACGGGGGGGGCGCACTCTCCCCCTGCCCCCCTCCACACTTCTGGCGCCTGGCCGTCGTGCAGGCCCTCAACCCCGGGCCCCCTGCTCACCTGGCTGCCGCCCCCTCACCGCGTGGTGCCGGTGGGCGGCGGGGGGGGGAGGGTCGGCGGTTGCTGAGGCAGGCGGTTCGGGTCAGTGGTTAGCGGTTAGCGGGCTGCGGGGCAGTGGGCCCCCCCCTGCGCTGGTTGTCCCCGGCCTCTCCTCTACTGGAGGCCGCGCGCGCCCCTCTGCCGCGCCATACTTTTGGGGGGCTGGCGGGTGCACTCTGGGTCGGGGGGCCCGGCCCTCCCAGGGGGTGTCCCACGTCACTGGTCCCTCCCCACCCCCTGGTGCCGATTGCCTGGGACGGTAGCCTGCGGCCGTCACCCGCGTCGCCGGTTGTGTAGGGGCTGGGGCTGCGGCGGCAGTGGGTTTCGCCGGCGGTAGCGCCAGTGGGTGAGGGCGGTGCGCAGGACCCGGGGGAGCCAGTTGTTGGCCTCCGAATCCATGATGCAGAGCACCACCCCCCCCTACAGGAGAGCCGGCCAACTTGTCTTCCTGCCTGGCCACTCCGCCGGAATCACGGCCCGGAGGACCCTCTCCTGGTCCTCCGGGGTTTCCCATCCCCCCGGTGCACCTCCCGGTTCCCCCTGTCCCTCCGGAGGAGCACGGCCTCGAAAGGCCGGTTCCTCATCCCCCTGGTGGTCCCCGAGGAGGCCCAGCTCAGCTACCCATACACCTCCACCACCAGGGGGAGGACCTCGCCCCCCAGGGGGTCCAGGACCGCGTCCCAGTCCCGGTCCCAGGGCCGGGCCCCCTCTGCCCCCCGCGCCGGCTCCTCCTGCGGCCCCCGTGCCTGCGGCGCCGGCGCCGCGCCCTGTCCCCCCGCCGCCCGGGCAGCGGCCATCCCCGCCGGCTCCGCCCTCGGCTCTGGCGCCGCGGGGGGGGGCCGGCTTATGCTGGGGTCGGGGGGGTTGGGGGGGGCTGAGGTCCCCTGCGTCGGGGTAGATGTTGTAGAGGTGGGTTTGGTGGTTGGTGGTGGTGGTGGGTGTGGTGCGCCGGCATTTGTTGGATGCCGGGGGGGAAGCACCGCACAGGCTTAACGCCCGGCTGCGGGGACGCCCCGCTCCCCGTCCCCCTCGCTCAGGCCTCCCCTCCCTCCGCGGCTCATGTGCCCCGCCCTGCCTGTCCCCGGGGGACTACGTCGCGCATCTTCCCCTCGCCCTTTGGCCCCTTCTCGGCCCCTAGGCCTGTGTCCTCCTGCCCAAGTCGCGGGTCACGTCCTCTGTCACCTACGCCCTTGCCCACACCGCCGGTGCCCGTATCCTTCCCGCGTCAGTGCCCATGTCCTTGGCTGCGCCCCAGGTCGCCAACCGCAGTCCGCTCCGCCCCCTGCGCTCTGTGGCCGTCCGCCTTGGCGCCCTGCTCGCGTCCCTGCGTCCGTCCCTGGGTGCTGCCGCCCGCGCCCGTCTCCATCCTGTGCACTTGCCCTTTCCTGCACTGTGTCCCGCGTCGTGCTGTCCGCTGCCCGCGCTCTGCCCCCCCCCCGCTGCCTCTGGCCATGGCGCCTTGCCCGCCCCCTCGCCCTCGCTCCTTGCCGCGTGCGCCCAGGCCTGTCCCCTGCGCTCGTCCTTGGGCACTCCCCCTGTTGCCTCCCGTCCCTCGCTCCGTGCTCCCGTGGCCGGCACCCTGCCCCGCCTGCGCGCTCTCCCCCCCCCTCCCGGATCACGCGCCGGGCGTCCTGTTGCCGCTGCAGCTGCGGCAGCGTGACGCCCAGCGGCGTACGCACGGGCGCCTGGGGGCGGACGGGCCGCGGTCTCCCCTCAGAGAAGGCGGCCTTGGGGGGGCCACGGCTTTGGGGGGCTGGTGTGGGTGTGGCTGGGGTTGGTGTGGGTGCGGTACTTCTCGCCCTCCCTGCCCCCCGCTGCGGCTGCGGTGGTCCCCGGCGAAGCGCTCGGGGCCCGCGTCGGGGCCACCCTTTTGCGCTGGCGGCGTGCTGGGGGCCGCGGCGTGGTCGGTCGGGGCCCTGGGCGGCCTGCTGGGGCCGCAGCCTTGGCTCCCTGTGCGCCTGGGGCCCCCTCCGGGGGCGGGGCAGCAGGGTTCGCGGCCTGGGTGGCGAGGGCGGTCACCTCTGTCGGCATGGGCTCCTGGGTCGACGGCTCGGGGTCGGCGGGGGCTGCCCGGGGCTGCCCGGCCGGTGGCTTGACCGGCACCGCTGCCTCTGCCAGCCGCCCGTCCTCGCGCTCCGCGAGGGTCTCCTCCGCGCGTCCCGGGGAGACGGGGGAGTTGTCCAGCTGGGGGAAGCCATAGAAAAGTTTCTAGTGATTTGAACACTCCGTTTTTGTTGTGCCTCTCCTGCTGCTTGCTGCTGGTGTAGGGTTCCTGCTGCTTGTTCTTGATGAGGAAAAGGTTTTACTGTTGAAATACAACTAATCCAGGACAACCCAAGCCAGAGATAAGCAAGTAGAGGATAAACAGGATCACAGCATGAAGGGCTGCAGTCACAAAAAGTTAGATAAAGACAACTATCAACAATAGACGGCAGCAATTAGGATGCATTGCAACTCAGGATGAAATATTTTACATGTTTGAGAAAAGCTGATTGAAAAACTGCCCCAAGGGCTCACTCTCATCCATAGTGCCATCTTGAGATGTGCGCCCTTTTTTTTGGGGTCTCATAGGTGCTGAGCTGACATGGCTTGTGGCGCTGAGGTCACTGCCATGTCAGATGGGATAATCCTACTTAGCTAGGCTGACTGGGTATTGAACCCAGGACCTCTCAAAAAGAGGTGCCCCAGCCCCCTAGGGTGCATACCACTAGGATAGCTAAGAATTCATGAGAAAACATAGATAAATTCAAAGGCTCTGCCTTCAGTGCATCAGTGCCTCGGTCACCCAGGAAAAGATGTTTTAGTGCATAAAGCTTGGCGATTAAGGGGTCCACACAACATCCTGACTTAGTGTTTGGTTCCATAGGTCAAAATGTGTTATCACCCATTTTGGTTGGGCCAATACTGAGATAAAAATGCACGAGTGCTCAGAGCAGCTCTAATACAACTAACGTATACCCTAAAGCATTGGAAAAGCACTTTTTCTTACTCCTCCCCTGTGCTGTGGTGGCCACCACTGTCGCATTTTCAGAAGAAAGGGATTTTTTCTTCCTTCTAGCACCGACTTCTACGCCCACACATCGTGGTTTTCCAGCTTACCTTTTAAATGGACAAACGGACTGTACTGTTGCACTGGTTTTCCTCCCCATCACAAACTTAACACGTATCAATGCCCCAAGTGCCACACTCATCACCCCCTCGACCCCATAACTACAGTGAACGAATGCGGCACAGCGAAACCTATCCGTGACCTCTTTTTTGAGGTCTGGCAACAACCCTTCAAGCAAACAGTCATCGATTGGTGGCAACATGCAACAAAAGGAGCAAGACGAAACTACATCCGCACGCTCATTCCCAACTCACTCAGTAATGCACTAAGAGAGAATCCACCCGACACTCCCTACTTCCAACACCTACAAAACCTACAAGGCCATCTGCCACCTCAACGACGCCATGACCGATACCGGCCACCGCACCATCACCACGGTCCGGCAGGAGGACGGCTCCCTCACCAACGACCCAGCCACAGTGCTCCAAGCCACCCAAGACAGCTTCCTCCGGCAACACACCCCCACCCAAGACACACTGGACCCGGACACCCAGGCCAAAATCGACCGCCTCCCTCGGGTCTTCAACCACGCCCAGAGGAGGCACCTGGAAAAACGCCCCTTCACCATCCACGAAGTCCGGAAGGCCATCCACAGTCTCCGGCAACACAAAACCCCAGGCTACGACGGCCTCCCTGCAGAGGCATACTACCACCTCCCCGCCCACCTCCTCCGCGTCCTCGCCCACCGCCTCTGGGACATCGTCACGGGGCGGACCCCCCTGCCACCAGACTGGGCAAACGTTGTCCGCCCCCTCTACAAAAAAGGGGACTGGGCGAACCCGGACAACTGGCGCCCCAAGGTCTGTGCGGTCACGGAGGTCAAAATTGTCTGGACCATCCTCCTGCGCCGCATCCGCCCCCACCTGGACCCCCACATACCAGCGAGCCTCTGGGGGGCCATCCCAGGCCGCTCCCCACACGAGGCCATCTTCCTCCAGGACACCATCGCGGACATGGACCCGGTGGACCTCATCATCGCCTCCCTCGACGTCAAGGGAGCCTTCCCGAACACCCCCTGGCTCCTTCTAGAAGCGGTGTGGAAACGCCTAGGCCTCCCCTTCTACAACTTCACCTCCGACTACATCCGCACCCGCAAATACACGGTCCGCACAGGAGCAGGCCTCACCCCCTTCCTGGAGCCAGGCAGCGGGGTCCCCCAAGGGGGAGCAGAGGGCCCCTTCCTGTACCTTCTAGTGACGCTCCCCCTGGCCCTCGCAATCGAGCAGGATTACCCGGCCTACGCACCCTACCCCCTCCTCTCCCCCCTGGTCGGCTTCGCGGACGACACCAACCTCACCGTCGCGCACACCCCACACGACCCCCATGCCCCGGACCCCGGACCAACGGTCACCCAACAGGCCAACGACTTACTGGACGTGACCGTCTCCTACCTCTCCCACAACAACCTCATCGTCCACCCCACAAAGTCAGTGGCCATGATCAAGGGGTCTGCCACATCTCCCACCCTGGGGCCACAAGGGCCCCCCATGCAAGTCGTGACGACCACCACCCACCTGGGGGTAGTCCAGGCCGCCAACCCTGAGGACGCCACCCTCCCTCCCAAGTTGCAGTCACACCTCGCCCATCTCCCCAGATATGCGTCCCCGACCACCAAGGCCCTCTCCCTGTCCCACCAGAGCCTGGCGTACTACCTCACCGGGGTCTTGAACGCCTCCATAGGCTTCCAAGCACTCCACCTAACACACCCCACCACCGCCCTCCAGCCGGCCACACGCGCCGTGACCAAGGCATGGGCAGCACACGGGGGCTGGCCCACCTCCATACCCACCCGCGCCATCCGAGCGGCATGGCCCCACTATGGAGACGCCATAGGGGACGAGGTGAAAGCGGCCTATACCAGACACACCGCCCTCCTCCTTCACTGCATGACCCACAACCACTCACCGGAGGTCCGCGAGGTCACCGCCATCCGCCTCCAAGCCGCACAACGGGCCCGCAACACATGCCCGCGCTGGGTACTCCACCAGACGGGCATGCCCACCAACATGAACACCCGCCTGTGGAACCACCTGCAGCTTCTGCTCCCATCCCCACACCACGCCATACTCACCAACCACACGTGCCCAGAGAAAGGGCCACTAGCGGTCCTCTGCGGGGACCTCCACCACCACCCCAAGGGCACCATCCACACCAGAGACCTTGTCGGGGCCTCCATCACCGTAGTATACGTCACCCTCGCCCAAATGCGGGTCCTGCACCACAGCGGGGCACACCACACCCCCTTTCTACAGCTTCCCGAATGGCCACAATACCGCCTCTTCCACCAGTACCTCACACAGACGGCACGAACAGCGGGACACACTCTACCGGGCAGCAAAGACATGCGCATAGCCTACCGAGAATTCACAAGGCAACACCCGCGACCCATCCCAGAGACACCGCCCTACGCACCCACCGGATCGAAACACGAACCCGTCCCCCCAGTAACGGGCCCAGTCCCACCACTAACCCTACTACTGGCCCCGAATGAAGCCAAACCCACGCAGACCACCGTCATCCACCACGGGGCAAAATGGCGCATACCGAAACACCACATGACCGCCCGAGACCTACCAAAGGTCCCCCAAGATTCCCAGAGCATGCCACGCACATGTTGGGCCTGTGACCCCGAGGCACCAACCGCACCATGGCCCGTGCTATACCTCATAGCACGCCACCACACCCACCCCACGACCCACCTACCACCACAGGCCTACGCATGGATAGCCCCATGGTTCCACCGCACCGACACTAACCCCACGGTAGCATGGAACCCCGACCACGCGCCCAAATGGCTCTTCACCACTACACCCACATGCCCCCGCCCCGACCCGGCAGGGGTCGCCATCCGTTACAGCATGTACGAGCCAGGCAGAACGGGCAAACACGAGCACCCCTACTATCCACTCCACCACTCCTGCCACACACCGGAGCACCGAACACAAACCCTCACATGCCACGACCTAAACCCCGACACAGCCTACATCCTCCACTACATCTACTCCTACCTCACACAAGGACAGCCGGAGCAGGGACTCATAGCCCTGTCCCCCCAAGCAAAGCACATCATCTCCAAAGGAATAGGGGTGTACGCCACCCCCATCCTACAGCCCACAACCCCAGTAGCCCACCTCGCCACGGGCCTTGCCATATACGCCTACCTGCCCATGAACCCATGCCGCCTCCCACAACCATCACCGGCGGACCGGCTCTTCTTCACCGACGCCTCAGGCGAATCCGCCCTCACGCCCATCACCGGGGGGGCCACCCTGCAACTAACCCACACCGGGGAACACTACCACAGGGACCACCACACGGGCCACACCACCTATGGGGCCTCTTCCCACGGGGAGCTAGGGGCCATGGCCGACGCCATCACCGAGGTCGCGGCCCACCTACCCGCCCACTCCCCGCACATCGTCCGGATCTGGTTCGTGGTAGACGCCACTGTCGACACGCACCTGCTCCTCCGCATAGCAAGGCAACCACTTCACAAAGCAACCGCGACGAGCCTCGGCACCCAGGCACTGCTACTCTGGAAAGCCCTACGCAGCCTTCCCCCCTACGTCCAACTCCACATCGTGAAACAAGAGTCCCACAGGCACCAATACGGAAATGGTAAGGTCGACAACCAGGCAGTACACCAGCGCACAACACACCTACCAGCCCTCCAGATCCCTGACCTCGGCCGCAACCACACACACCTCCAACACGTGCCCCCTGTACCCGAGCCCCATCAGACCCCGGACTGGGTACCAGAGGACGCCCCCTATTCCTCCCACGACAGAGCGTACCACTACCCCAACCCCGTCCAACATCTCGCCCGCGTGCTCGGCGACGCAGACAGCCGGGCGCACATCCAGGAGCTCCAGGACAGACTGCAAGTCCCCCTCTACCACTCAGCGCTCCGCCCAGCAAACGTCCCAGCCCACCTCCAGAAACGACGCATCCAGCTCCTCAGGGAGCAACTGCCTTCCCTCACCAGGGTCGCCAGATGGCTCGCCCGCAAGCACATCCACGTCCCCGACGAACACACCCGTTGCCCATGCGACCACACCACCCCGGAGGACTGGGAACACTTCAAGAAATGCCCCCTCCATACAGACAGGGACACCGTAGTGGGCTGGTCCCCGGCGGAAACCCTGCGGCAACACGAAGGATGGCCAGCCCACAGCCACGCACACCAGGCCACCGAACACCTCTTCTGGGACCCCCTGATCAAAGAAGCCACCATGAGAGGGGCAGTGAAACAGGCCCTGCACCGACACCTCACCAAACACACGGAAAGCCCCATGGAAGCAGCAGCACACCTCCAGCTAGAAGCGGTCCGCAGAGCAGCAGCCCAAATGGTACACCGCAAACACCTCCTGCTAACACACGCGGAACAACTCACCGACCCCACCGCCAGGGAACACATGCAGCGTCTCATTCATTACCATGCCGTGCATGACCCAGACGTCCACTAACCCGCTCCGCGCCCCGCACGCGCCCCCCGTCTCCATCCACAGGTCTCCAAGGCACCACCACAGCGCCCCGAGACCCGTCTCGCACCCAAGAAGCCACCCGGCACCGCCCAGTCCGGCCGAACCCAGCCAGGGCCAACCATCCATCGACGTAGACGCGCAAGACCCCGGCAGCCCATCCAGCCCACCCCCCCCGGACCCGGGACACCCTCCCCTCACACCGGCCACCATCCGCGACCCCGACCTCCTCCGAGCGACCCTCCAAGACAGGGCCCCGACCACCCCCCTGGGCTGGTACCGCCTACAAGAGGACTGGACCAAGCTCACCGTCAAAGCCCTCCGGGACCTGACCACCCCAGGCAGCGGCCTCCACAAGACCATAGTAGACCTCGTGCTCTGGCGAGCCCGCAAACACACCCGGGGCCAGCCCATCTGGATCCCCCCCATCGAGTGGGGCCAGGCCCTGACGCACGACACCGGCAGCAACGTCACGCGTCGAGGGACCGTACGCCTACGGCGGGCCCAAGCGGAGACGGACCACCCAGCGGACCCGAACCACCCGGAGCAGTGGGAACAGGCCACCGCGCCCAACCGCGACACCGCCCTCCGCGCCGCTGGCCTCCGCACCCCGGACGACGACCTCCCCCCCCCACCTACAGACAGTGACCACCCCCCGCCGGAGGTCTGGGTTACAGTCCTCGAGCGCGGCCACTACTACGTGATAGCCGCTATGGCTACGTCCCACGGCCCGCAATGGATCATCCAGGGGACAGACACCATGTTCGCCCCGGAGACCGCCCCACCAGGGGCAGTGGGGGACCCCACCACCCAGCACAGGATCCTCAGGGGTCTCCTCCAGCCAGGGGACACGCCCCCAGCCCGCGCCCTGGCCCAAATCACCTCAGGGAAGGCGGGCTACCACCTGGGATTGTCCATGCTCTGCCTAACCCACTGGATCCAGCGCCACTGGCCACCCACGGGGACCGTGCCCTGGGTTTGGGCCATCCCCACCGCCCACACACAAGTCGAAGCAGGCCCGGACACACGACCAAACCCCCCCCCCAGGCCGCAGCAGTCCCTCACCTGCGGGTACCACGCCATCCACAGGGTCCTCAACCGCGCGGGTCTTAGCCCAAAGCTAGCATGCCCCCTTCCCACCACTGACCAAGAGGTCCACCAGATACGAACGCTCGTCTGCGAAATCCTTGCCGCGGCAGCAGAAGACGGCAAGCTTCTCCTCCAAACCGCCCGGCCTACAACTGCCCACGCAAGCGCGCAGCAAGCGGACACATACACCCGCGCAGCACAACCCCCCGCACAATCCCCGCCCATGCCCCCCCCCTCTCGCTGCTCAACCGGAGACCCACACACGCCCACTATCGCGCGCAGCCCGGGCCCCGCGACACGGGCCTCCCCCACCCGCCCGAACACCAGCACACGCCCGCCACACACCCACCCACTGGCCACCCTTCACCGCCCCCCACACTCGACAACCCACACACACCCGCCAAGGGGAGCCCCACGCCCCGCGGCACGCCCACCCCACCCAGTGGCCCGCCCACGCCCCCCACACACACCCCAGAGGACCCAGGCCCACCCCCCCCGGCCCCTGAATGCAGCCCACGCGAACTGTTCCCCCCCGCTGACACAAACCCACACGACCTCGCACATTGCAGGACCCGGGCCCAGCCGAGCCCAGAAAGAGAAGGCCGCAGCCCCGCGCCTCCCTCCCCCGCCGCAGCCGACCAGATCGGCCCGCCGGGCCGCCAGGTCACGACCGGGCCCCCCCAGCCGCCCGCCCCCAACCTACAACCCGGGGACATGCCCTCCATCCTCCCCGCCGTGGCCGCGGCAGAAGCCGCCGCCCGCAAGCCCGCCCGCATCACAGCCCAACCCGCGTCCACCACCTCCTCCTTGTCCTCAGCCTCGTCCACCTCCTCCACCTCATCCTCCGACCCCCCCCTCCCCGCCAAACTCATCCTCAAGGCCACGGCGAAAGCCAAAGCCGCGGCCGCACGCACCAACCCCCCAACCCCAACACAGGCGACTCAGGCACCCCGGCAACCCAATGGGACGACCCCCGACCCGGCATCGACGCCCTCACACCCCCGGACAGAGGTACTCCTCAACCTGGAACCGGACCCCGACCCCAAACCCGACCCCAAACCCAAACCGGACCCCAACCCCAAACCCAACCCCGAACCCAAGCCGGCGCCCACGCGACCACACACAACACCGCATACGCAACGACACAAAACCACCCGATACCACCCCCGTCCAGGCCCTCGCCCAAGCCAGGACCCCCCACCCACCACGACCCGCGCCCCCCTCCTGCCGGCACCCACCACCACCGCGGAGACGGCCACCCAGCACGACCCCCTCCAAACCCTCGTCAAAATCCCCGTCATCAAGCGCCCCGTCATCCATCCCCCACAAACCACCACCACCGCCGGCCAAACCGACCCAGGGACGTGGGACCCCTCAACCATCGTCACCGTCAAGCCCGGCCCCCAACCCTTCCTCCATGCCCACCACATAGTGCAGCCCCGGGGACTGCCCACGATGCCCAACCCCCCACCCCCACAAGGGGGACCGGAAAACCCACAAGGACTCCATGGGCCATACCCGCAACACCAACCCCACCACTACACACACCACCACCACCAGCGGCCCCACCACCACCACTACCAACACCACCCCCACCACTACCACTGCCCACCGCCCTACCCCACCGGGCCACAACCCCCCGTACACCAACAGCACCAGCGGACGGGATGGCAGCCGCTGAACGCCCCGCCCGCATACCCAGTCCCCCCCGTACCAGCCGGCACCCCCGTACCAGCCGTACCCCCGCGGCCACCATCCGATGGCCGAGGGGGCCCCATGGACGACGGGGGATCTCCCCCCCCAACCAGCACCGCGTGACGCCCCGTACCCCCCCGGCCACCATCCGATGGCCGAAGGGGCCCCAAGGACGACGGGGGACCTCCCCCCCCAAGCGGCGCCGCGCGAGCCCCCCCAGAGGCCGCCGACGCTTCCGGACTGGCCCGACTCGAGCGACGAGGGCCGGTCCCGCAAGCGGCGGCGCTCCCCCTCCCCCCCCGCACGGCACACTCGCCCACGGCGCCCACAATCCCACCGCGCCTCAACCACCCACTCGCGCCGCTCCCGCTCCCCCAGGTACGGCCACGACCCCCAGGGACCCCGCTCCCGTCGCTCCCGCTCCCCCGGGCACCACCACGAGCGCCACCGCCGCCCCATGTCCCCCTCCCCCTCCCCCCACCGGCCACCCAGCCCCCGCCACCACCACTCCCGCTCCCCCCGACGCAGCCAGGCACGCCGCCGCCGCCCCACGTCCACCTCCCCCTCTCCCCACACGCCCCGCCGGGCTCCCCGTTCCCCCCGCCACCCGTACCCATCCACCACCCCCAGCCCCCGCCACCACCACTCCCGCTCCCCCGGACGCCACCGAACGCGCCACCGCCGCCCCATGTCCACCTCCCCCTCCCGCTCCCCCCTCCGCCCGTACCCGTCCTCCACCCCCAGCCCCCGCCGCCGCCGCTCCCGCTCCCCCAGGCACCGCCACCCCCGCCACCACCGCAGGTCGACATCTTCCCCCCGCCGCTCCAGGACCCCAGGCACGGACCCCTCCCCCCCCCGGGCCCCCGCCTACCTCGCCTGGTGGTCTCCCTCCGCTCTGCAGGAGCTCCGCCGCTGGGTGAAATGGGCCGGGGGAGCGGGAAGGCACAGAGGGGTGCACACGGGGCATACCTTCGAGGAGGTGCGCACCCGCACCCCCGAAAACCCCAATGAGGCCGCCCCGGAGGCCATCATGCCGCAAGCGGCATGGGAGGCCCTCCTCCGCGATGCGGTCCAGGGCCTCCGCCCCCCCTACACCCCCCAAGCCCTCCGCCGGTGGCTCCAGGCCACCCACCCCCAAGCCTGGGCCACCGGCGCCCCCTCCCCACCCCGCTCCTCCCACCACCACCACACCAGGAAGGGGCAGGACAAGGGCAAGGGAAGGGCAAGGGACACCAAGGACCACACAGGCAAGAGGGCACGGAAGGGCCCCAAGTGAGGGCAGGCACACGCAGGGACAGGGCGCCGGAAGCGACACCACATGGGGTCAGGACACCACCCAAGAACCAGGAAGGAACGGGAACGGGGACCAAGACACGGAGGAAAAGGGCACCACGACAGCTGCCACGACCCACACCGACGGGGAGACCAGCGCCGCCCCACCCCCACCAAACACCCCAACACACACCACCGAAGCAAACATCGGACGCCATGCGGATCACACCAGCGCACGCCCACCGGCCACCGGAAACCACACGGAGAACGGAGGGCACACCTACACGGGGAGAACGGACCACACCCACAGAGGAGGCCGCAGGGAACACCGCCGCACGGCACACCACCATGCCCTCACTGCCAGCCTACGACCCCGACCACCACGAAGGCCAACTCACAGGCACCGGAAGAGGACGAAAGCACGGCCGCGGCACCCACGACTACGGACCGACACCCCCAGAGGACACGAGACCAAGGCACAGGCCCCCAGGGAGGGCAACCCCACGGACCGTCACGCGACCACACCATGGGCTATAAGGGCCGGGCTGCGCTACCGTCGCGGTTTGACGCAGAGTATTGCTACGGGGGCTTGATCTCGGCTGGTCTCACGTCCGTGAGGGCGTCCGTCACCAACCTGCCGCGTCCAGTGGAGGAGTGGCACTGCGGCGGCGCACCGATCCCGTCCATGATGAATATCGAGCATCGCAAGGGGAAGTGAAACGCTGTGATCGATCGCGAAGGCTTTGGTGCTGCTGGACGGTGCCCCCCTTCAACGCCATCTCCGAGCGCCGTGAAGACTGGAAGTACCAAGAATACTACCGATGCCCCGGACCCCAGCAGTCCAGCACCGGAGATATGGACATCCCCCTGACCCTACAGTGTGAGCTCATCCCTGCCGGCGGCACCGACCCGGACCCTGCCAGCGCAGCTGAGCTGCAGTGAAAGCCATTCGCCACTCAAACAGCGTTCGGAAGCCACCTCCACCGTCCGACTCCTGATGTCTGTTTGTCTGCCTTGGAGAAGGAACGCTTTTCCTACACCCCGAGTACACCTGCCTGTCTGCGAGGCCCGGTGAAGATTGAGTCCATGGGTGAGAGTCAGTGTGCACGCCCCAAGGACACCGTGATCATTCAGCAGAATTTCCCGAAGACCTAACCGACCCACACAGGCCAGGCCGACCTCCACTGACCCACCGCGGCACCAAGCGAGACCACGGCACACCGCACCACAGCGCGCCACAGAGCAACGCACCACAGCACGACGCGACGCGACGCGGCACAGAGCGGCACAACACGACACAACTGACCCTAACCTGAGGGACTAACCGAAGCCAGCCACCGCACACCCGGGAAGGCGCCGCGCCATCACGCCACACACCGGCACCACAGGCCACACACGGGACCACAGCGCGCCAGGCGACAACGGTGACGGACCACCCAGAAGATTACAGCCGGCACCGCGGAGGGGTAAGGACACGAGCAACCCCAGCCCCCTAACCCAAAACCACAAGCAGCCGCCTGGCGCAGCCGCCCAGCCGGCAGAGCCAGGACCTAACCCAGCAAGAAGGGGCGCCGAGCCCACAGTGTACAGAGCCCACCCGACCCATGGGGCCGGAACATGGCCACACAGAACGCAACTGAAAACAGCAGCCCGGAAGACAACACTGAATACAGGCCAGTGCGTGCGCCAGCCCAGGGAAGGCAGAGGGAGGAACAGGCAAGCCCCCCCCAAAAAAAAAAAAGAAAAAGGAGGGGGGAAGGGGAAAAGGCACGAAAACAGCCCACAGCCGCCCAACCACCCGCCAACACCACCACAGGCGGCCAGGCCCCCCCCCCAGGAAAAAAAAAAAAAAAAAGGGGGGGGGACCCCCGCAGAGGCTCAGGCGAACCACCCACCCAAAACCGGCAACACCAAGCCAGTAACAGCGGACCACTGGGAAAAGGGACAGAAAAAAAGAAAAAAAAAAAAAAGAGCCACCAGCCCAGCCCGAAAGAAAGGGGATGGAGGGACAGGGACCACAAAGCCCAGAAAAAAAAAGAAAAGAAAAGAAAAAACAAAAGCAAAAAAAAAGAACACGGCCCGACAACCCAGCCAAGACGGACTGGGCACAGGCGAGACCCGGGCCCGGCACACACGCCCACACCGTGCGCCGGAACCCGAAACGGCGGGGGGCAGGCGGGGCGCCCACGAAACCACACACGTCCCAAAAGCAGACCGAAACCGAAGCCCAACCACGAACACCACAAATAGCCGACACTAGGGGGACAACACCACAAATCGAGCCCAAAAACACCCACCCTAAACCCCAGCCAGGACAGACGGGGTTAACAAAACCCGCACCCAACCGCCAACCGGACCCAAACACAAACACCACACAACAGTAGGAAACCCAGTGCCCACAGCCCGGGCACTGAGGCAGCCCGTGCCATGCAGGTGACCCGGCCAAACGAGATCCGGAGCCCGGGGGTAAGGCTGCATCCTAAGGCCTGCGCTGCTTTGGGACTCGAGGCGGAGCGTGCGACACCCAAGCGCCTCGGAACCCTAGTACCAGGAACGTGCATGCACGCCTTGGGAACGGGATACGCCAGGAAGTCCGGTGAACCCCTAGGGTTCCGCCCAAAGGAGGGGACGTGCGCAAGCACGGGGGCACACCCTCCCGGCGAGACAAGCATGTCACGCTGGCGGCGATCAGCCCTCCCGGCGTAGCCCGGGGCCGCTTTGTTGGGGGCCAACAGTCAGGTCTAGCGGGAAGTAAGCCGCCTCCCCTCTTCACGCGCGAAGCCTCTTCCTGTTCGTCACAGGGGCGACGCCAGGGGGAACCATGGGGCGCCTCTCCACGACCGAGTGCACCTACCTACCTACCTCCAACACCTACAAAACCTAAAAGAAGCCTTTAATACAGAAGAAAAGGACTCAAAACAGCACTACAAGAGACACAAACCTGGCTCAGACAAAACCCAATTAACGATCTGCACTTACTCCAACCAGATTCCGCAGACAACCCATGGAACAACCAATACTCCATCTACAGCACTTCATCTCACAACCCCACCTTGTTGACCTACCCAAAACGGACAAACACAACAGTCGCCAATAAACACCCTCACAAACAAAGACACGTCCACAGCAACAACAAAAAAACCAAATCCCAACTACTTAATTTACCGTAACTACCCACATAGAAACACATTACCCTAAAGAAGCCATCGCGAAAAGAAACTAAGCTTCGCAAGCGACTGGGGGGTTTCTTCCCCGCTTTGGTCTCCAGGTGACGAGTTTCTCCCCCCTTTTTTTTCTTTTTTCTCTATTTCTTTCTCGTTTTTCCTTCTCCCCCTCATCTTCACCACCTGCCATCTGCACCCCCCCCCCTAACTTCTTGATACCATTTGACAGATCGACGAGATGGGACCTCGTTCGTGTCAACAAATTTTTGATGCTCTCTTCCAGCTCCTTTTCATACACCATTCAGGACTTTCGAGTACGGAATCCTATATAGCGTGGTGATCCATGATGATTTTTGAAGTGTGCGGTCGTTTCCGTGATTCTCAGAATCTTTCCGGACCTTCCGCAGACGTATGGAGAAGTCAGTGGATTCCACTTAACTGGAGGTCTTTTATGGTACCCCAGGAGATCTTTGGCCGGAGTTACTTGTTTGTTTCTGATTTCTATATATATATATATATAAATATATATATAGTCCATTTTATTTTCGATTCGTCTCGCGTCATAACACCAACCACAGGGCCAATGGCGAAGCCACAGCCCACAGTAACCAGGCCTTAGGTGCATTATGGAGCAGGGTCGGAGCCCCTGAGTTACTGTACATATGGCTGCTGTCCTTCGATGAACTTCGGCTCGCCATGAACGCTCACTTGCCCGTGGTCAGGCCGCTTTTGTGTTATGTTCACCGGGGGACAACCCCCATGCACCAAAAAAAGGGATTTTCTCTTGGCCTTTCCTTGGTTTCCACACCTACTTTGAAATACCTATAGCTTCTCTAACACTGGAAAAGAGCGCCGCACCATGGCCAGCGACTCTTGCTGCATTGTTAATGACAATTTCCAACAGAAGTCTCAGCGCTTTTGGCGCTGCAGGGGTTCCTGTGGCTTGGTGGGGTTAGAATAGGGCATGCCAAGACCATATGCATTTGCATCCCTCCCTCCAAGCTGCAGCGTAACACAACCCAACGCCAGACTCTCATATGACGCTCGACCCAAGTCTCATGGAACCTGATGGAGATACCTGTCCTGGTACCGGGGCGAGGGTGCGCTGATTTAGTTAGAATCGTACCTTGGAGGGGTCTTGGTTCTGGTTCAGTCTCCTCCTGCTAATTTTCAGCCCGAACAGCGGCCTACTCAGCGAGGTCTTGCGAGGATATCTGTACAACAGAGGAATGGGAGGATGAGGGACGAATCCACGCAAACCCGAAGCGACATCACCTAAATCTGTCAAATGACGGCCTAGAATTTTTCTGAAAGCACATACCTGAACAGAATTCAATTGTGCATCAGATGCACATTTTTATAAAATTTGTAGTCATCTCTCGATTTTTTTGAATCAAGAAATTCTTACGCAGAAAAAGGCGGCGCGCAGGAGCGAATCCTAGCGAAGCGCCGGAAAATAAGGATTTAATAAAATTATAAATGTATGTTACGCAGAATGACAAAAATGACGAAACATACATGAATAGACAAACATAAAGATTACACCCACATTGACAGAAAGAATTCAAGATTCAAGAATTCGAAAATCAACAGAAGGACTTCAATGAATCAGGTATAAACCTCAGGTGTGCCCGTCCAGTATGCAGCATGCACATTGCTCGTCTCGTGTCTCCCTGAACGTGCCTTGTAGCAGCCCTAACAAACGATAGAGGGATAGATGAGAAAGATTGCAGATGATTAGAGGTAAGTCCAGGGTGATTAGACATACACACATATGCATAGCGTCGTTTCTCGCTTGTGTCTCGCTTTTCCCTCACCTTGCTTCCCTCTCCAGCAGTGAGTAAGGTACGTAAGCCCAGGTCGGGCCACCCCCTGGTGGAGATCATGATTGACGGTAAGATTGGGAGGAAAACCAGTGATTGACACAGGTTGATATTAAACTTGTGCATGCTCGTGCATTCACACACGCATTAAAGGGTAGCCCACGCGTGGTGCGCTCGGTACAACCCTTGTTTAGGTTACCCAGTGGCTCCACCCCAAGTTCTATAAGAGAACGGGCGGAGTTCCTTAAGCTTGCTTGCTTGTACTGAGGTTTGAGGACAGTGTATTATAGGGCTACCTGAGAAGCGTATAATACGTGGAGGTAGTCTTGGTTCCTCAGCCGCAAACCTCAGTCATTTGCCTTTGCTTTACAGGTGGGAAGGTCAGGGTGAACTGGTGCAGTCCAAAGCCGTGCTAAAATATGCGGCGCTGATCACACAAACACCAAGCTGCGACTCAGCCAGGAGTGGCAAGCGAAGCCCAACATCTTCAACATTCACGCTGTGCCGGCCAAAAGAGCGACCCTTCCCTCCGAGCCCTAGCAGGGAAACGCGTTGTGGCGTCCCTGTTAGGCCACAGACGCTTAGTAGCTCTGTGTTTTCTTGCAATCTCACAGGTGAGCCGCTAGGGCTCGTGTCTTCTTTTTCAACGCCACCCAGTAGAGCGTGCGTGTAGGAGTGGTAGTCCTGAGTGGGGGCTTGAGCCAGTTGCAGAAGTGCTCGTCCACCAGGATTGTGCCACTGTAGGGTGTGTAGGACCTGTAGTGCGTGAGTCACTGTCTCACCCTTTTCCTGCAATTTTAGCGGGGTCCGTGGGCAGTGGCAGTGGTTAGGCTAGACTTTGGGCCATCGCAGCAAATAGGCGTTTTCAAGCCTTCATAGCTTTTGGCCACCCCTCCCTGTAGTAGGCAGATAGGTGGGGAAAACAATACCTGGATTAGTACGCTGGGTATTCCCCCAAGGGTTTGCGCCAGCACAGAAATTGGGCGCTTAGGGGAGGAGAGACCCAGGGCGTACCCCGTGGCAACGGTAAGACATACCTCCAGGTTTCGCAAGCGTGCAGACTTGGGTATAATTAGGACACCATTTCTGCGGCTTGCTCTCAGGACCTTAGGGGTAGCACACTCACACATATACTTAGGCAGGTAAGGGTAAGGTTCAGTCCGTAGCTTTAGTCTTGGAGGCAAGCGTCTCAGGGAGCCTCAGCAACTCACCAAGGTTGTTCTGGGACAAGTAGTCTACCAGAACTGAGTTTAGGCGTCCTCCAGGTAGAACAAACGTAGACAAGGGCTCCCAGGTGGCCTCCTCGACTCCAAATCCTTCCCAGAGGGTGAGGAAGCGCCAATCCTGGCAATAGCGGTGGCGTAGGACAGACTTCACCAGGTAGAAGCCCTCCTTAGCCATCTCCTTGGCGTTCATGTCGGGGAGTTCCCCTTCCACTTCCATAGGGCTGGCAGCCCCTTGTAGGTCTAAGGCAGCAATTTCCTCGTCGTTCAGCTCCCACTCCTCCCCACAGAGGTCTTCAGGATCATTGTAGCATTTCAGGTGTTGGGCAGCGCACACCGGGATCCCCCCAAGACGGGGAGAACACCGCATGGTTTTACGGCGTGCATCCACAGATAGAATCTTGTAGGACGCGAAGTATGGGTCATCGTTGGTAGAGGGTGGCCAGGCGGGTAGGCGCCTGTGGTGCACCAGCACCCAGTCCCTTTCTTGGTAGGTAGCAGGTACTCGGTGCTTCGCCTTCTTGTTCCACTGACGCTCCCTCACTCTCTGGAGCATAGCCTTGGCCTTGTCCACCTTCGTTTGTTGCTCTCGGACCCACTCACCCACGGAAGAATGGGTGTCTTCTGGATAGGGAACATGTAGGAACCACGCCGAGCGCCCTAGGAATAGCTCATGGGGCGAGTAGCCAGTCGCCGAACTCTCTTAGGAGTTCATCATCAAGGATATGACGGGGAGTAGTCTCACCCAGTCTCTGGTGCGTTCAGTTTTGCACCATATCCTTACATTCTCCTTGAGGACACAAATCTGTTGCTCACATAGGGGGTCGCTCGTGTGAGAGTAGGGGATCCCCGTAGACACCTGGACATTGAGGGATCTCAGGACCCTCTTGTACCAGCAAGTATCTGAGCGTACTCGTACGTCCTCATCGGAGTTGATCTCTTTCGGCGCCCCATAGACACAAAACCACTCCTCCAGGAGTATCTTGATAGTCTCCTCCCCGGTAATGTGCTTGGTACATGGGAACACCCTGGTAAACCTTGGTCAACCCACAGGTTACCGCGAGGGCGAAGTCATAGCCCCCGAACTTCGGCATCTCCGTGTAGTCCACGTAGAGAACACTGTTAGCACAGTGTGGGATGGGCAGCGTCGAGTAGGAAACTCTGTCCCTGATATCCCCCGGTTTGCAGGACCTACACGGGCACTTGTCCACGATAGGCTGGAGGGTCTTCCGCAGTTAGTCATCAGTCCAGGTAGTGTGGAACCACTGCTTGAATAGCCTCAGGGTACGGTCAGCACCCACATGACCGCTGGACTCATGGGTCCACTTCAGCAGCGCTGGGACTCTGTCACTGGGTACCACGATGCAGTCCTCGTGCCAGAGGTAGCTCTTGTCCCTCTTCTATTGTTCTCGGTTGACCAGGCGGGGTTCAAGGCGCTTCTCCAGGCGCTTGTAGATATCCCCAAACTCCTTCAGTTACTCCGCCTGTTGGAGTCCATCTAGGGGGCGTATCATAGTCATGTTGAGGTCCAAGTGCACCTCGATACGGCTGAACGCCTCCTTAGCCAGCGCTTCAGACCGGGCACCAATCAGGGCATCGAGGTTGTTGGGGCTGATGTAGTCTGCACACTCGTTCTTCACCCCCTGGATATGGTGTACCCTCAGCCGTAGTTGGCTGAGGTACGTCCACCAGCGCCGTAGCTTGGCCTTCTCAGGTGGGGGACCCTTCTGGAAAGTGCGGACTGGCTCTTGGTCGCACAGCCAGACCACGGGGTTACTCCCCAACAGTCGTGCCTGAGAGGATAGCACCAGCATACCCGCAAGCAATTCCTGCTCATAGCTGGAGTAGTTCCCCCTGGCCTGGTTCCATTTCCAGTTCCAGTGGCCCAGGGGTACTAGGACTCACTTGTCGTCAGGGTAGCTATGCTTGAGAGTTCCATCTCGGTTGAGAACTTCAGTCCCCCATTGGGAAATAGCCGTGTCGAACTCCTCCTTGTCTAGTGCTGGCCATTGGAACAACGTTCCACCACCGCCGACATTGCTGGCGTCGGTCACCAGGATAATCTCCCCTTGTGCCCTAGGTACGCCCAAGCACTTAGCGTTGGCCACCTTGTCTTTGAGCTCGTCAAACGCTTGTTGCTCTTGTGGGCCCCAGCGCCAAGTAGTACTCTTCTTGATCAGGTCCTTCAGGATGGCGCTATTGTAGGTGAAGGTTTTGATATGGCGGCGATAGATGTTGCACGCCCCAAATGAAAGTGCGTACATCATGAAGTCCTGGGGTCTTTGTGTCGTACCTTAGCGTCCATCAGGGGTTTGGCCTTAGAGGCCGCTGGGGTCCACCACCCATAGCCAACGTCAAACCCCAGGGACCGCATGGTCTCCGGCATGAACTCACACTCCTCCAGCTTGAGTCGTGTGTGTTTCTCTTGGCAGACCGCAAAGAACTCACCCAAGAGGATTAGGTGATTCTCCTGGGTATTGGTCCCGTGGCATACATTGTCCATGTGTGCTTCCATCTGGGCCGCACGGGACATGAGTTCTTGCACCTTGGCTCTTCGTCGTAGGATGGACAAGATCTTGTTAATCAGCTCTTGGAATAGAGCGGGTGCGTTGGCCACGTCAAACGGCATGACCTTCCACTTGAACACCCTCCCCTGAGGGGTGATGAAGGCTAGTAGCTCCTGAGCGTTGGGGGTCAGGTCCAACAGCCAGAATCCGCTCCTCTTGTCCTTCTTGGTCTTGTAGCGACAGGAGGCTATCTTCTCAAGGGTAGACTCCATATTAGGAATGGACCCTGAGTGATTCAGCGTTTTCTTGTTCAGCTCTCTGTAGTCCACTACCAGCCGTTTGGCTGTAGACCCAGGTTTAGCCACCAGGAAACGAGGGCTGCAGTGTTGGGGGTAGTCCCCGTCCTTGTACTCCAGGACTAGGCCAGCGTCGATACATTCTTGTATCTGTCGCTGAATCTCGTCGGCCTGCTCTTTAGGAGCCGGATAGGGTCACCTCCGGATCTTGTGACCCACGAACTCAGGTTTCAGCTTGAGGTCGATCTGTACCTGCTTGTCACATGAGGCTGGGGGTGGTAGTTCTCCGAACACCTCCGAGGAGGTCCTTATAACTTTCTGCACCCGCGGGTCCAATAGCTTGATCTTGTCCTCCATGTCCTCTTCAGAGTGTAAGTTGCTTGCCCCCTGAGTAATAGACGTCGGGAGGTGATCCTCCACCGACTCTTCGCCCTTGGTAGTGTCCTTCAACCCTTGGTAGGCATAAAGTAGGTCTCGTTCAACCATTTCCGGTGGACGATGGCAACATGGGCACGCTCGAGGGGGTTCACATACACATTCCTCCGAGAGGTCGTCCTCCTCTGGGGTCCTCACATGGGCTCCCCACACGCTCTTCATGAGCTTAGGATCTACCTCCCTTTGCCAGGTGGTGATCTTCTGTTCGAGCTCCTGCTTCAATTGGGATAGATCTCCCATACGTCCTTGCTTCAGTGGCCATGAGCTGCGGGTAGGCTTAGCGTAGTATAGCTTTTTCGCCACCAACCTCCTCTTAGAGTCCACGTACTGCCTTAGCCTGGACCGGGGATCCAGCTCTTCGTCCACGGGGTCTTCCACCCTCATGGAAAGTAGGGGCTTCAGTGGGGCGAAATACTTGGCGTCATGCTCAGTTTCGTCATCTGAGTGTATAGACCTGGGGAGCTCGGATAGTCCACACTCAGAGACTCTATCAGTAACAGGTACATGGCAGGGAGAGTTGGGGGCGTTGGTGTTGGTCACAATCCATTCATCTCTTCCTGGTATAGTCTCAATAGCATCTTGAGGTCGTAGTCGATCTTTCAAGTCACCCAAGGTGAGTCCGTCGCTTTCCCGTTGTATATCCTGGACCAGGGTTGAGTCAAGGTCCTCCCAGGGGATGGATGTAAGACCTATGTCCACCACGCTGAGCATACTCCCCCATCCGGGTTATCTGATAGGCGTGTTACGCCCCAGAGGCACGTAGATGGCCTCATCAGGTAACCGAACAGAGCTGATAGTCAGCCTGTCCAGCAGGGTTCGCCAATACTCGTTGCCCCCATGGGCTCCCCAGTTGGGGGAACACAGGACCATACGGGAACGTTCCAAGGCCACCTTGGTCAAAACCTTCCCCAGTTCACTGAACCTGGGAATCCCTTAGGCCATCCTGAAAGAGGGCCAGTAAAATTTGTAGCTGCAGTTTTTCCCCTTGCTGCAGTAAAGGTCGAAGACATGTTGCTTGTCGCTGGCGAACAACTCCACACTCAGGTCTTCTCTAGAGTAACCCAACTCCTTCAGACCTTGGTCTAGTACTTCACCCAATAGTTGATAGTCCTCAGCTTTGGAGGCGGCCATCATGTTCGAGGGCTCCTCCTTCGATACCCTCACGTAGCTCGAGGTGTGCTCCGACTGCTCCAGTGGCATGGACTCTCTGCCATTGCGGTGGTCCACGTAGAGGTGGTAGGCCGCTTGCAGCATCAGGGATTGTATCTGGGAGTGCTGCACGAAGAAGTCAGTCCCCAATACAAAGTCGAAGGCCTCAGTGTCCATCACATAGAACCAATGGGCGATAGTTCGGGAGCCCATAGGTACCTCAACTTCATAGTCCCCGCAGCTGTGCACCACATGTCCATCCCCCATTGGTATAGCCGCGGTGGTCATGGTGTTCTTCAGGCTCCCACAAGGTAAAGTTTTCTTGGCCACTATAGATATGGTGGCCCCAGTATCCAGTACCTCCAGGTAATCACGTCCCCCTAGTCGGATACGTACCCAGAACACCAGGTCCAGGGCCCCAGCGGAGGGTCCCCGTCAGAACTCCGCGGTACAGGTCACCTCCAACCCCTTGTTCCGCAATTTGCAGGTCATCCTCATGAAACGGCTTCTCTTCTTAGCGTTGCCGTCGTCACCACCTTCATGCTCACCTTTGGCCCCTTGTTCTCACTGGGCCTTGGTTTGCGAGCGTGTGGTAGGACCAGACTGCCCTCCAGAGGTCTCAGAGTTCCCCCCTGGATTAGGTTAGGTTGCCTCAGTTCTTGTCCGGGTTCCTGTTGTCCTTGTCTAGCTGGCAGGTAGTGCCTCCTCCTCGTCCACCTTGACTCTTGTCTTGCCCTTTTCCACGTCCTTTCGACTTGCCCTTGCCGGAGTCGTTGCCGTTGCCCTTGCCACCGGCCTTGCCAGAGTCTTTGCCAGGATCCTCGCCCTTCAGCTTCGCCGACAGGCGCTGCTTGTGGTAGCACTCATCCTCGTAGTGTTTCTTCTTCCCACAGAAGGCACAGGTGATAGTACACCTGTAGTGATCCGGCATCCTGGCCTTGGCGCCGGTGTTGGTCTCCTGCTTCTTCCCTTGGACTACGAAGCAGTCTCGCTGTTCGCAGTCAGGGGCGTGCTGCAGGTGGCCCTGCTCATCTCTGGCACGACACCAGAGGAGCTCCTTGACATTGTTTATGATACGGGCGTGTTTGGGGGTGGTCCCCTGTCCAGGTCTGGGTCTTTGGTACCCTTTGGCATGGCCTCCCGAGCCTCCCCCTCCAGGACGGTAGGCGTTCAGGTGCTGGACGCTTTCTTTCTCCAGCGCCAGCTCCAAGAGTAGCACACACAAATCCTCGTAGTTCAGGGCTCTAGCCTTGCGCTCTGCCGTTGAACGGCAATCGTCCCACAGCTCCCCAGGGAGCTTAGCCACCAACCACAAAAGCAGGTTGTCGCTGCTGTAGGAACCGGGCGTCAATCGTCCAGCCCAGTGATCCAGGTCAGCCAGTAGCTCAGAGACGCTGCCAGGTTTGGGGTTGTTGGGCAGCACGGCAAGGTTCTGGATCTCGGCCCTGATGGAGAGGTCGGTTTCATAGGTTGGGTACTGCCTCTCCAAGGCAAGCAACACGTCGGCAAAGCTGGCGGACTTAGTCAGGATCTGCCTGACCTGCTTCTCCAGGTACTTGGTCTTGCAGCACTGCAGGAGCAGATCGCACTTGGCGCGCCCACTAGCATGGGTTTGGCCGGTCATTCGGAGAAACCGGCAAAAATTTTCAGCGAACTCGCTGAGACCTTGCCTGTGAACTCAGGCAAGTTCACCACGATCTTGGAGTTGGCAATGGCCTTAGCCTCCTGAGACCTGCGTCCCTCAGGGCGCCGGGTCTTCCTTTTCTTTTTTTTTCCACCCACTTGGGTTCTCGGGGTCCTCAGCGTCCTCGTCCTCCGAGGGCGAAGCAGAAGTCATGGACGGCGGCTCATCATCAGAGGGGTCTCCGCCTAGGTCACTAGAGCCATAGGGCTCCACGTCAACCATTGCCCTCAGGGCTGTCAGCCCCAGCCGGTCCAGCTCGGCTCTCATGGAATTCCCCACATGGCTGTAGGGTGGCTGGGCCGTTCTCGTTATGAATGGGCTTCTCAGTATCACTGCAGGGGTCGGCATCGGTCGGCTCCTCAGGCTCCCCAGGGTGTTTGTCAACCCTGCCACCAGGTGATTAGCCTGTACTCGATGGGGTGAAACTCCCACGATCGTAGGTGACGCTTGGGGCGGAATCATGGGCTCTAGTTTAGCCCGAATCTCTTGAGTGAGATCTCCAACAAGTTCAGAGGTGGCTCCTTGAAGAGCCTCTTTTATCTCCGACCGCGTCAGGGACCTGTTAGAGGATCTCCCTGATCCTCTACTCCTGCTCCCACATGACTCAGGGCCTCTCCTCAGCCCACTCAGGGTTGATACCCAGGAACATCCACATAGGCTCCCGTAGCGGGTAGAGGGTGGTGATAGTCAGCCGCATACCATCGCGGCGCAGAACTGGAGGCCACTGGCTCACTGGTAGTAGTTGCCTCTGGAGACGCATCGGTACATGGGTCCAGACCATAGGCAGGCTTGGTAGGCATACCAGTAAAGCCTGTGCCCTCAGCCATAGGCGGGGTGGTTATGGGTGTGGATGTTGTAGCGGCTGGGTCTGGAGTTGGGAGTGTGGTTGTGGCAGGAGAGGGTGATGCGTGGAGGCCAGAGGCGCTTGGTGCGCCCTCGAACGTCGACTCACTCATCAGGTCGTGCTCATGGTCTACTCCTTTGTCTGCCATGCTTTCTCCAACATCCTTCTCTCTCTCCCTCTTTCTCTTCACAGGGTTGCCGTCCACCTCCTCGACTGAGAGGGCCTGGAAGGCCGACTGAAGTCCCTCCAGCGAGTCATCAACCACGTCCACTGGCCCATGTTAGGGCACCGAGGGTACAGAGCTAGGTCCAGGTCCAGGTTCACCAGGTGCTGGCATTCCTGGTGCCTCAGGCGCCGTCCTCACGTCGGTGTCCTCTTTCTTTGTGTCCATATTCGCCCTTCCTGCTTATGACAGATCTCGGCGCACTGGATGTACGGCACGGGGTTGCTGCCGGTACGCAGAGACTGTCTGCCTCTTGGTACCAGAAGGTTTTATAGTGATTTCAACACTGTGTTTTTGTTGTGCCTCTCCTGCTGCTCGCTGCTGGTGTAGGGTTCCCGCTGCTTGTTTCCGATGAGGAAAATGTTTTATTGTTGAAATACCACTAATCCAGGATAACCCAAGCCAGAGATAAGCAAGTAGAAGATAAACAGGATCAGAGCATGAAGGGCTGCAGTCACAAAGAGTTAGATAAAGACAACTATCAACAAGAGACCACAGCAATTAGCATACATTGCAACTCAGGATGAAATACTTTACATGTTTGAGAAACACTGATTGAAAAACTGCCCCAAGGGCTCACTCTCATCCATAGTGCCATCTTGAGATGTGCACTCCTTGTTTTTGGGTCCCATAGGTGCTGAGCTGGCATGGTTTGTGGCGCTGAGGTCAATGCCATGTCACATGGGATAATCCTACTTAGCTAGACTGACTGCGTATTGAACCCAGGACCTCTCAAAAAGAGGTGTCCCAGCCCCCCAGGGTGCATACCACTAGGATAGCTAAGAATTCATGAGAAAACATAGATAAATTCATAGGCTCTGCCTTCAGTATATCAGTGCCTCAGTCACCCAGGAAGAGATGTTTTAGTGCATATAGCTTGGGGATTAAGGGATCTACACAACATCCTGATTTAGCCTTTGGTTCCATGGGTCAGAATGTGTTATCATCCATTTTGGTTGGACCAATACTAAGATAAAAATGCATGAGTGCTTAGAGCACCTCTAATACAACTAACGTATACCCTAAAGCATTGAAAAGGCACTTTTTCTTACTGCCATTGGAGTCCGATATCTCCGATATCCAGGTAGGCATGCGTGGCGGCAGACGTATCCGCTCCACTACCTCCTGGTGCTTCATTGGTGTGCCGCGGGCAGTGCCGTGCAGTGCTGCCCGGGGGGGAGGGGGGGAGGGGAGGGGGGGCCAGCGGTGGTGTTGGCCCCGTGCGGGCAGGGGCCTGTGGTCATCTATCGGCACTGGGGCGGGAGGCGGTTGAGCCACACGGCCCACACGTCGCGCCATAGCTGCCAGTCTCGGCTAGGGCTCAGCGCCCTGGGCCCCCGGGGGTCGTCGGGTGCTGCCAAGGAGAGCCGCACTAGCTGGACCATCATAACGGCGGTGACCTCCTGTGTTCGCAAGAAGGCGTGCACCCCGTCCCGCGCCGCGGGCGCCGGGAGGGGGGGGCGGGGCACGGGCGCTGCCCCGTACAGGTTGGGGGGGGTTATCCCCAGGACCCGCTGCGGGTCTCCGCGGGTCGTGACGACAAGGAGGAGCAGGGGGGTTCCTGGGCGCTCTTGCCAGAGGAGGTGCCCCCTGTGGTGGGCACCCGTGGTCCTGGAAAGGGGGGGGGACAGATGCGGGCTGGCCCAGCTGCGGGACCGCGCGCGTTGCTGGCGGGAGGGCGGGGCACCAGGTGGGCTCCCTGGGGAACGCCTCGCACATGACAATTATTACTATTTTGCAGGTGCCCCACAAAACAAAACATGTGTTGCAGGGTTAGAAACCTAGAAAATGGGTGATTCAGGGCCGCTCCCCCTAAAAAATGCCCATTCTTTGCCCAAAAATGGCCTAAAAACGCCAATTTTGGGCAAAAAAAAACATTGTTTTTCTGGCTCGGATGGCCAGTACAAGCCCGCCCCACCCTATTTTGAAGTTACCTGACGCAAAGAAACATGTATTCAAAATTATTGGAGCCAGCAAATAGGTGTTTCAGGGGCTCTTCGACCTGAAAAAGGACATTATGTGTCAAAAAATCGCCTAACATTGCCAGTATTTGGCAAAAAATCTGTATGTTTTAGGCTTGGGGGCTCCTTTCAAGGCCCCCGCACCCTATTTTGCAGGTGCCCAACGCACCAAAATAGTTTTCGCACCATGTTTGGCATGATATTTCAGCTCCAAAACAAGTCACTCCACCATTTTCTTAGTTTTCGGAATAAACTAACACTTTTTCCTTTAAAAACCTATGTGATGTACCGGGGGGTCAGCCCGGTGCCGTCGTATACCGCGTTGGTCGGGCGGGGGCGGGGTGGCGGCTCGCCCGCGCCTTCCACGAATACCGTGATTTCGCCCACCTCCAACTCCTCGTCCGGCGGATGTAGAAGGTGGAGTGCCGCATCCAGTCCGGACACTCCTCTCGGGTACGTGGCCCGCGCCTGGTTCAGGTACGGGTCTGCCTCCCCGCAGCAGCGTGTCCTGAGGGCGTGCAGCAGGGCTCGGGTGCTGCTATGGCGGACCCTGCGCCCGTCAGCCGTAGGGTGTCCCCCATGGACAGGGGCCGACCTGACCGGTTGGACGTGCGCCACTCCGCCCAGTGCCCGTATAGGGCTGGCTCAGGGCTTATCAGCACCGACCGGACAGGGTACACGATCCGGTGCATCGCCGGATGCAGCGTAGAGGCCCCCGCTCAGTTCAGGGCGCGGACGGCCGGAGGGCGGCCTCACTGAGGAAAGCCCTCGCGCTGCCCGCCGGGTCGTGCTGGGTGGCAGCGTGCGCCTTGTGCGCCTCCGTCACCGCGTCCGCCACAAAGCCCCGGACGGCCGTCTCCTGCGCTCGGCGGCGGGCAGTGGTGTGTTCCGGCCCGTTCCCCCTTCGGCGAGGCATGGTGCTGCGGGCTCTGCAAGGCGTGGCGGCGGGCGGGGGTCAGGACGCGAACACGTGCGACAGGTACGCGACAGACGTGGGGTCCCGCAAGTGCACGTGGATCCACAGGAGGGCTGCGCCCGCTCGGCCCGCGGGGCCGTGTGAGGTGGCGTGCGTGCTCCCGATGCGCTGGTGCAATGCCTCCTCTTCTGTGCGTCTGCGCGGGCCCGCCAGTGGTTCGGGGCAGGGGCACGCAGCCACCTGAGAGCACCGCGCGCACCTGTTGGCGCCCGCCGGCGCTGGGGAGGATACCGTGTCGCACTCCCTGCAGAGGTTGCAGGTGTGTGGGGGGGGTTGGAGGACGGGGACCAGGGGCCGAGACGGCGGAGCCAGAGGTCGTCCCACCGTTGGCAAAGGGGGCCCCGGAGCTCTAGCAGGCGGGCGCGGACTCGGCGCCGGTAGTCCCTGCCGGGCGTCTTCTGCTGGACATCCTGCCACGTGTCGTCGGGGAGGAGCCCGTGGTCGTGGGGGACGACGATGAGGTCGTCCCACACCGGGCGGGGGTGCCCCCGGGGGGGGGTTGCCATATACGTGTGGCGCCCGTCGAGGTGGGTCACCAGAGCACCCGACTGGCACTCGTCCGCGGCGCCCCGGTGGAGGAGGGCAAGGAGGTTGCCGTCTGCAACCGCCTCCCATTCCACCCTCAGTCCTTCGCAGCTGTCTAGCTCCCGGCGTAGCGCGGCTGCAAGGTGGGTGGGGAGCATGAGGAGCAGGGGCCCCGGAATGTTGCCCAGCCGGGACAGGGCGTCATCGTACACAGGCCCCCCTTTTTTGAAGTACGCCACGGTGAGCCGGGCGGCCCCGCCCTCCGGGGGGAGCCACCGGACGGTGGCCGTGTTGCGTCCCCACGTGTGTATATGCGTGGCTCCGAGCAGGTTGGCGGTGTGGAGGACGATGCGGGGGGGGGAAAGGCGCTTGGATGAGCGAGGACACGTCCCCGTTCCACTCCATGTGTGGCTCCGGGGCCGCCTGTAGCCATCCCCCTGCTGCTGCGTCCCACGGGTGGTCGGAGCCCGCCCGGCAGATCATCGTGGGCGGTGGCCCCTTGTGCGGCCCCCATCCCTCAAGGGGGATGGCGGTGTACTGCTGTGCGGGGGTCCCCGGTGCGCGCGTGGCGGCGCACCACCGGCCCCATTCGTGCGCTAACTCCGCGCCCACTCTACGGGCCTCTCACGCGGTCATGGAGCTGCGCCTGATGATCCACGGCGGGAGGAGGGCGTCTTGCAGGTGCTTCCGGAAACCCCCCGGCAGGTCCCGGTATGGGTGGTGTTCGTTTTGAAGTGGGCACTTCAGGGTGCCGTTCACGACACGGAGGGAGGCCAAGAAGTCCCTGCCAGGGCGCGCGGGGGGGGGAGGGGGGCAGTACCCTCCATCGCGGTGAGACATGGGTGCAGCCGGGCTGCCGCGCTTAGGGGCTTGTGGAGGGATTGCTCCAGCCGGTGATTGCGGAGCTCCCACGCGAAATCTTCCAGCCGGAGCATGTGGTGGAGGGATTCTTCTACGCAGGTCCCTCCCAGCCGGTCGTAGCGGGCTATGGCGCCGAGCTGCGCTTCTGCCGCCTCGGGCACCAGCCCAGAGCAGAAGACTTCTGTCCATGCGGCGCCCGCGGAGCGCCACGAGGCCACCTATAGAGCCTTGTCCCCGGGCGTGGGGTGGCCGGCCACCTCTTGCACCGCCTGGCAGTAGTGGGGCCAGAGGGGCCGCGAGTGGGCGCATCCCACATGCATGTGCACCGGGGTCTCCTCGGGGCCGTTGCAGAGGAGGCACGGTTGCGGGAGGATGGCGATGCCGGAGAGCCGCTCCTTTCGGATGCGGAGCCTGCGCTGCACCAGCGTGTGGCCCTCCCTGGCCCGCAGCGCCCGGTGGTTGGTGGCCGTCGCTTTGAGACCCCGGGCGTGGACATAGGCTGTGGCGTGGGCCGCGCCCAGGGGTGTGTGCTGTCGGTGCGTCAGCGCATGGTCCATCTGTGCCCGCTGCGGGACCGTGCTGAGTGTTCGCATTGTGGAAGGGCCGCAGGTCGAGGTGGCCGTCATGACCGGCGACTATGAGCCCGGCGTGGCTGGGGCCTGGGGGCTTGTTCTGCAGGACGGTGTCCTGGAATGCCGCCCAGTCCGCTTGTGCAGTAAGGCGTCGCTGTGGTGGGAGGTGGCTCGGGCAAACCAAAATGAGTGCTCGGTGTGTTGCCCTCGCGCGTGCAGGCCGTCTCAAAGCCATCGCAGGGGCATCTGGTTGCCCACCTTCGCCGCGCCCGCGGGGACCCCCCGTGGCCCGCTCGCGATCCGCGTGTTGCAGAAGGTGGAGGATGACTTCGGCATCCACCGTATGGACCAATGGCCTGTGGACGCCATATTGCAGGGGGGGGGGGGGGGGCAGCGACCTCTTCCTGGTCGGGCACCGTGCCCGATATGGCCACTGCCCACGTGCGGGTGAGGTCAGCGGCGAGAGCGACGCTGGTGGCGTGCCTGCAGGGTCCGCCCCCCGGCGCATCGGAGGAGGTGTGCCCCCAGGCCTCCGGGATCCAGTAGTATCCGGTGGGGCTGAGCCACCCTGCGTTGAGGTCGGCGGAGTGCCATCGGACATTGGGGTGGCCGGGGGTCAGTTGGTCCACGCTCAGCGCCCTGGTATCGTCAGACCTCAGCCCCGGCGATCGTGAATGCCCAGGACCGGAGCGCCGTCATATGCTCCCTGAGCCACGCCGGGCGTCCGGGCTGGTGCACCACCAGGTGTCTGGTGTCTTCCGGATGGTCCTCCAGCGCATGCACCGCCATGTGTGGGTCGTGCGGCACCTCCGTAGCAACCAGCAGGGCGGTGCCGCCGGGGAGTCCATGGGGCATGGGCTGGCCCGCTCCCACCTGCACTATCACCCACTCGGCCTGGGGCTGCGCTTGTTCCGCCGCTCGGGCGCATTGGATCGTCCGTGTTCACCAAGCATATTGGCGCCGGCGCGTGGGGCCGTGAGCACAGAGGCTCAGGCCACACCACAGCCGCGTTAGGTTCCTGGTGCTCGCCGTCAGCGAGTACGTCAGAGCGGGATGTACAGGAGGGCCGGCGGTGGGTGGTATGCCGCCCCCTGCGTGTGGGGGGACAGACTGCCCCGACAGCGATAGCCCCGGACGTGAGGGTGCAGGCCGCCGGGGGTCACCCGTGGGCCAGTGTGGGGGTCCTGCTTAGCTCTCGTGGGCTGCACGAGCCTCAGGCGGGGGTCCCGCGTGCCGGTCGTGTGGAAAAGGTTGACCAGAGCGTTGCGCCACCCGGGATGGTTGGTGGGCCCCTGTTCGCGGCGGCAGTAGTGGAGGTGCTCATCGGCGCAGTGGTTGAGGCATTCCCGCACCGCTGCCAACCAAGGGTCGTCGTTGTCGGGGAAGGGGTGGTGCGGCCCGTGGTGCCCGTGCCACGGCGCCGTGTGTGGCACCGTCAGGCGGCACGTGTCGCAGTGCCGCAGCTTGGCGGTGCGCAGCGTGATGATGGACCCCGGGGGGGACTGCAGTTGGACGTGGGCTGCCCTGGGCCACGCGATGGGGTTGTAGAGCCCCACCCCTAGGGCGGCCAGGGCCCGGGGTATGCGGTCGACCCACTCACCCCCTGCCAGGATTGCAAACTCCGGGACGGGGTAGTGTACCTCGGGGCATTTGCAGTGCGCACCGGCGATCTCCCAAAAGAAAGATGTCCTTGATTTATGCCCTAGATAGTTTGATGAAATCCTGCAGGTTTTGAAGTTGTAAACCCAAACCAAAGCAGCAAGTAGAGCAAGAACAGGATGTGGATCGAAACAATGATTGGTTTTGGAATCCAGTGTAACACGGAAGGGCTGCAGATAGACAATGCAGGTTTATACACAACGATTCAATCTCAAAAGGATAATACAAAAGATTTTATATGAAAATTGGTCTGACTCAGGCCTCCAAGATAGCATTAGGCACTTCATGTGCACTCTTTTGGGTGAAATGGTGCTGGTTAGGAATGTGGGGCATAGATGTCAGGCCAACACAGAAAATGACTTGGCCAAGCAACTGAATTCAAAAACAGTTGAAAAGTAGGACCACAATAAGTGGTAGAAACAATTGAGTATAGGGGTCTTGGGGTGGGAGACCACTAGGCTTAACCTCCAAGGCCTAAAGCATGAAATGCCTATTTTATTTCGGTATATCCTCCATGAAGGAAGGTACCTCCGCTCAGCTGAGTGGCAGGGGTGAACTTCATTGGGGGCTAGGGTTACAACCGTAGTAACTTTGAGAAAGTGTACTTTAGGTATCCAAAGAGAGATAAAAACACTTAGATTTGTCTTAGCATCAACAAAAGGGTTTTAAGGGGGCTTGGCCTGGATCAAGCCCTCCAACAAAGACATGGCAGTGACTTTTCAATACTCCCCCCTGGAGTACTAGTTAGCTAAGCTAGTAGGACCAAGGAAAAAGGCTCAAATATTCCCAAAGCTACCTCAGAAAATGCATTGAACTTACCAAAAACAGCCTCATCAGTTCAGAGAAGCCTATCACACTGTAGGTACCCACGAAAAACAGTGTAATGTACCGTGAATGATGTCCCTTCGATGGGGTGTTCCTCAAAAGTTGCCCGCGTGTGATGAAAACTTTTGGAAAAAGTTTGGGGGCAGTGGGGTTTGAACCCAGGACTCCCTCCCTAGAGGACACATGCTTGCCCATTAGGGTACAGTCGAACGCTGTAATGCGGACGGCTATCGCTGTAGAAACAGAGTTTTGGTAAACGTCCTGACCAAAGGCCAGGGCGGAGCAATACTCCCAATGGAGGACACAAATCTCCAAGAGCTGGAAAAAATAGAAAATGTAACCAACAGGGAGTGATTCCTGCGGTTTAGCGGAACGGGTTGCGATTTAGCAAGTGAAATCGTTAAAAATTGACGAAACCACGCCGGAAATCGTCATTTTTACACATAACTCAAAGTCGCAGACAAGCGCAAAGGAAGGAGACTTCAAAAACAAGGTTGCGCAAGCGTAAACGGCTTTTGAAAACGAAGGTATGAGCCGTAGTTTTTAAAGTTCTAAAGGAAACTTTTGCACAGTTGCATCACAATTTCTATAAACTTCAGAGAAAAGTATTCAAATTGGACCCACACCACAGGGCAGGTGGACGACCCACCTCTCAGGTATGCCAGTGTCATCTCACACGTATGCATTGCGTTCGTGTTGGTTGCTTCGTGAAAAGGTTAGGGTTGTCAACGCTGTGTTCGTTGGGGGTTCGGGCGCTCATCTCCTTTGCTCTGCACAGGTCAACACAGGAATGAAAGGTATGCGATGCGAATGGAGCGCGCAGCACGCACGTAGGGTTCGAATATGCGCTGTGCTTCCGATGCATGTGCTTAATTGAGGCATTCACACGCTGTGATGATTTTTCTGTACCCCAATTCACCCTTGTTCTCTCTTCACAGGTAAGAAAAGAAAGTCTTTGTTCGTGTGTAGCCGTAGCGTTAAAGTAGGGTTGCTTAAAACGCTTAGGCTTGTTTTGTGTTCGCCTCACTTTGGCATTCACAGGATGCATGGTGAGTAAGGTAGGTTAGCCCAGGAGGAGCTCACCTCCTGGTTGAGTCAATGTGGAAATGGTTCTGCCTCCCTTCCCTGCATGCGTGCACACGATGCATTAAAGGGTAGGCCACGCGAGATGCGCACAGTAAACCTTGTTTAGGTTACCCAGGGGCTCCTCGGTACGTTGTTTAAGAGAACCTGAGGAGTCTCTTAACGCTTGCTTGCTTGACAGGGCGTGTTTGAGGACAGTGTATTATAGGTCACACTCAGAAGCGTATAATACGTGGAGTGTGGCTTGGTTCCTCAGCCGCAAACACCCCTTCATTTGCCTCTGTTGTACAGGTGGCACACGTTCAGGGTGATTGGTGCACGCAGCAGCTGCCTTCGGCGGCTACCCATTTTTCTGCCCCAGCCAGACAGGGGCGCTGATCACACAATCAATTGACTGCGCCTCAGCCAGGAGTGGCGTGGGCAGTTAGACTCCATCGACATCCGCGCTGTGCAGGCAACAAGAGCACCCCTTCCCTCCAAGCCCTAGCAGGGAAACGTGTTGTGACGCCCCTGTTAGGCCACAGTTGCTTAGCAGCGCTGTGTTCTCTTGTCTTCTTCACAGGAGGGTCATTAGGACCCGAGACATCTTTGACAGCAACACCAAGTAGCGTGTGTAGGGGTTAGGGTCAGCAGGCCTGGCAGGAGTTGAGTGCAAGCGATGAGTGCTCACCCTGCCTTCGAAGGTCGGTGCTGGCGTTAGTGAGTGTAGTGTAGTGGTGTCTCCTGTCCTGCGTGCTTTTCCTCGTGGGCAGGGGAGTGCGTTAGCTTTTGGCTCTTAGCAAAAATGGGCGTTTTGTATGCCTCAGCACACTTGGCCACCCCTCCCCTCCAGTAGGTAGGGCTTTTGCCGTCCTCCCCCAAGGATAGGCGCCAGCACAGAAATTGGGCGTCATAGGAGTGGTAATAGTACCTGATTAGGACCTTCGGCTCGACGTCAGCGAACCCCGGTCTCCGGGAGCCACGCTGGGGAGAGAAGTGAGACACACACAGACATACGTAGCACACATAGGGGGATGTTAAACCCTGTAAGGAAGCGTAGAACCTCATGGGTCTGGACCAGTCAGGAATCCTAACTGTGGGCTCGCTTGTCCCCCAGGAGGGAAGACACACCTTGCCTCATAACACCTTGCTTGTCATTCCCCCCTGGTGTAGTAAGCCACCGTTCTTCGTTGGCTCCCCAAGGTCATTACATTAGGGCAGTCCCCATGCAACACATGGTCAACAAGGCATGGGTCTGCAGGGCACAGACAGCGTCAGTGCAGTGCTCGGCACCTGTCAGTGGACTGACACAGGGAAATTAGTTTCGCTTCTTACGCTGGGACATAGTCTCAGCACGGGTTAGGAGCTGCCCCTCGTTAATCTCAACAAGGTAGGTGCGGAAGATAGGGTTGATACTCCCGTCTGGTTGTATGAAGGCTGACATAGGTTCTCAGGTCGCCTCAGATAACCCACAGCCATCCCACAGGGTTAGGAATTTCCAGCCCTGTTTATGCTGGTGGCGAGCAATACCTGCAACCAAGTAGTAACCATCGACTGCCATCTCATCGGCAGGCATCTCTTCGAGTTCGTCTGCCTCCTCTGGACTGGCAGCGTTCTCTAGGTCTATACGCTCGACCTCACTGTCGCTGAGGCGCCACTCATCCCAAGACAAATCGTCAGGGGAGTGATAGTGCCTCAACTGTCTAGGTGCACACAGCAGTTCACCACCTAGACGTGGACTGCACCTGACATGGATCCTGGATCCATCTATCCTGATGATACGATAGGGTCCAAAAAAAGGGTCCCGTAGGCAGTTACGTGGCCAGGAAGCCAGGCGTGAATGGTGTACCAAGACAAGGTCACCAACCTTGAAGCTGGCAGGTTGCCGTAGGCGGTTCTGTCGGCTCCATTCACGGTCACGAATGTGTCTCAGGTTAGTCCCAGCCTGGTAGCCAGAGACTGCTTGTGTTCCAGCCAATCCCCCACAGGGCTCTTGAAGTCCTCAGGAAAGGGGGTTTTGAAGAACCAAGCAGGTCGTCCTCCATGGAACAGTTCGTGGGGTGTGAAACCCGTAGAAGAGCTTCGCTGTGAGTTCATGGTCAGCACTGCCCAGGGCACTAGGTGTACCCAGTTCGTGGTACGCTCCTGTTTCATCAAGATTCCCAAGTTTTGCTCCACCACACGGTTCTGTCTCTCACAGAGAGGGTTAAACGTGTGGGTATAGGGCACACCTGTGGTTACCTCCACGTTGAGGGCATTTAGCACTCGTTTGTACCACCCAGTGTCACTGCGGATGCGTACATCCTCATCAGAGTGCACCTGCTTAGGTGCTCCATAGGGTTCAAACCATTGCTCGACCAACATTTTCACAGTCAGCTCACCTGTGATTTTCTTATTGCAAGGGAACCCACGGGTGAAGCGAGATAGGCCACAGGTGACCACTAGGCAACTATCATAGCCGCCGAAGCGTGGTAGGCCGTGGATGAAATCGACGTAGAGAAGAGCGTTAGCACAATAGGGTATGGGTAAGCTGGAGATCAGGCCCCTGTCCCTACTGTCACTCTGCTTGCTGGCATGACAGCCACAAGCATCCACAATGGTCTGCATACGGGACCTCAGTTCAGTCAGGGTTAGACTAGAGTAGAAACACTCACGGAAGAAGTCCACTGAGCGGTTAGCGCCAGTGTGACCAGAACTGAGATGGGACCACTGTAGACACTCATCCAGTCGTGCCTTAGGCACCACAATTCGGTCCTCGTAGAAGAGGTACTGATTGGTTTTATACCACTGGTGCCTGTCAATGACATGGGGTTCGAGACCAGTGCTGAGGGTTTGGAGAATTTCTTTGTACTCTGGCTGATAGTCGGTTAGACTCCAACCCTCCAGGATTCCAGCAGTGCGCATGGACAGGTCAAGCTGGACATCCATACGCTGGAGAGCCTCTCTGGCGAGCGCCTCAGAGCTCTCACCAAAAAGCGCATCGAAGTTGTTGCGCGATATATAGGCAGACAGTTCATTCCTTATCCCTGGGATATGATGCACTGTCAGCCTAAGCTGGCTCAGGTAAGTCCACCAGGGCTTGAGCTTAGCTTTCTCTGGTGGTGGGCCCTTCTGAAAAGACTTCACAGGCTCCTGGTCACACAGCCAGACAAAAGCGTTAGATCCCAGGAGTTAAGATTGTGACGAAAGCACCAACATACCGGCCAGGAGTTCCTGGTCATAGGTGCTGTAATTGGAACGCGCTTGGTTCCATTTCCAATTCCAGTGTCCCAGTGGCACCAGTCGCCAATCACTGGTAGGATAGTCATGTTTCAACGAACCATCACGGTTCAGTCCACTAGTACGATAATGGCAGTGGGTTAGTTCAGCGTGGTTAAGCTCCTGCCATTGGTAGATCGTACCACCCCCCCCTACATCACTGGCATCAGCGATCAGGACTATCTCGCCCTCAGGGCGGGGTACTCCCAGGCAGTTGGAGGAGGCAATCGTCTTCTTCAACTCCTGGAAACTCTCTTCCTCTCTGGCGGTCCACCTCCAGGGAGTCCTTTTCTTGATAAGGTCAGTGAGGGGGGCAGAAGAGTAAGTAAAATTGAGGATGTGACGCCGATAGAAATTACAGGCGCCCACAAAACTCCTCACATCGTGTAGATCCCTCTTAGGGTCATTGCGAATCTGCATGTCCTGTAGGGGCTGCATCTTAGACGCGGCTGGTTTCCACGAGCCATACCCCACGTAGAAACCCAAATACTCCATCTCCTCTTTCATAAAATCACATTTTTCGAGTTTGATTCGGAGATGGTTTTCTTGACAGACAATGAAAAATTCACGGAGAAGAAGGACATTGTCCTCTTTGGTATTAGTACCCAAACTCACGTCGTCGATGTGAGCCTCCATTTCTGCACCCCGAGAAATCAACTCCTGTACTAGAGGCCTGCGCCTCAGTATATACAAAATTTTGTTCATTAGCTCTTGGAAGAGCGCTAAGGCATTAGCCACCCCGAAAGGCATAACCTTCCACTTAAAGACACGGCCCTTAGGGGTTATAAAAGCCAACAGCTCCTGAGCTGCGGCGGTTAGGTCCACCTGCCAGAAACCAGAGCGTTTGTCCATTTTGGTCTTGTACCTGCATTTGGCAATACGCTCCAGGGTATTTTCCATGTTGAGAATACTCCCTGAATGGTTCTGGGTTTTCTTGTTGACCTCACCATAGTCTACAACCAGTCGCAGGGCAGTCGACCCTGGTTTGGCAACCAGGAAACGGGGACTGCAGTGATGGGGGTAGTCCCCCTGCTTATACTCTTCAGCGAGGCCAGCATCAATACATTCCTGGAACTGGCGCTCGATTTCTTCAACCTGTTCCTGTGGAGCGGGATAGGGGTGACGCCTCACTCGCGTCTTTTGAAATTCAGGTTTCAGTTTCAGATCCAACTGGACCAGTTTTTTACAAGAGAGGGGAGGCGGCAAGGCGCCGAACACCTCCTCATAGGTTATCAGCAGTTTCTTCAGGCGGTGGTCAAGGTTAAGACTCTCGAGTTTCTGAAGGAAATCCTCCTCAGCATGGAGGTTGCTCTTTCCATGTTCTTTCTTTTTCTGCCGATCAGCAGTTTCGGCAGGCACAGAACCATCGTCCCACTCAGGGGGATATTCCTGCCCATAGTGCAGAGAATACACTAGTGGTATCTCAGGATCAGGCAGTGTATAGGACTCATCGTCCTCCTCAGACCGGAGGGAGTATATCCAGGTCTGTCTGAGGTATTGCAGCCGCTCTTGGCGCTCAATACCTTCGGCCTTCAAGTACAACAGCCGCCAGAGTTCCTGAGTGTCATGCTCAGACAATGGCATGTTATTAGCAGCTGGCCGCGCCAGAGCATCAGCACTCCGGGCCACGGGTTCACCTGTGTGCATAGGCTGCATGTGTAGCACTGGTTTCCGAAAAGGGGAAGCGGGCTCAGAGGTTGACTCTAGATCTACCTCCTCCAGCAACAGCTTGGCCAGGAAGGCACTGTGTTTTAGGTCAACGCAGCTGGGATCAACAGGAGGGATAGTGCTGGCGATTTCAGACAGTTTGTCGTCAGCATCCTCCTTAACAGCTGCAGGTTCCAGATAGTCATCAGGAGACTCACACCCTGTAAGTGTGGCAGATAGGTGCTCAGGAGATCGATTTTTGAGATCAAAAAGGGTCAGGCCACGATTTTCGGCCATGACCTCTTTCAGTAGCACCTGGTCCAGGTCACACAGGGGTACAGGATTGAGAGATCCATCAACGATGGACAGGAAACTGGCCCACTCAGGGGCCTGCATAGCTGTGTCTGAGTCCTCAGGCACATAGATGGAGCCGTCGGGGAGTTGCACTCTTCCCATGGTCATTCGATCTAGCATACGGCGCGAGTAAGCATGTTCAGCAGAGCAGCCCCAGTCAGGGGTGCACATGACAACCCTTCCTCCCTCATAAGCAATTTTGGTTAGAACCTTTGCGAGCAGGGAGAAGGGAGAGTTAGCATTCGCTAGGCCCATTGCTTTCCAGAAGAAACGAAAAGCATTGTTCAGTTGTTTCGAGCAGTACAACTGCATCATGTGCTGTTCTTGGCTCGCAAACAGTTCCACCTGGATCTCATCCAGGTTAACCTGAAGGGCCACCAGTCCATTTTCAAGAACGTGACGGGCCAATTGGTAGTTTTCAGTACGATAGTTAGTCTTGGATGCGTAGCGCAGCCCAGACTCTTTTCCTCCTGACACCTCCAAAGGTACGGAGAATAGCCCGCTGCCAAAGTCGCAGTGCAAAGAATAGGGGCGCTGGAGAGACAGCATTTTTACCTGGGGGTTTCTTCGTAGGAAGTCGGTACCAATGACAATGTCAAAGGCGTCGGTGTCCAGCACTCTGCAGTGTTGGGTCACGGTTTCGTTGCCCAGGCATATAGTCACATCGACCCCCCCCGAGGAATGGATGGTACGCCCATCCCCTACTCTTATGGCCACGGTCCTAGTTTTCTTGAAAGTCTTTAGCAGGCGCCGGGCCACTATGGAAAGTGCTGCACCGGTGTCAAGCACCGCTCGAAAAACCTGACCCCTGATTTTCACGAGGTTCCAGAAAACCAAGTCCTCCTCTTCGGAACCGCCCCCCTACTCCTCATCAGGGAACTTGACATCCACCCCTGCAGCAATGAGGGACCTGGCCATCCAGGCCAAGCGCCTCTTCTTGGAGCTTTTCCTCTTAGGGGTAGTGTTATCCCCTTGGGGGCGCTTCTTGGGGTCACCTGCGGCAGGAGCGGGTGTAGCAGCAGGAGTGGGTGTAGCAACGGGCGCTGATGAGCGCCTCTGGGGGTTAGGGGGTCCATTTTTGCCACCCCCCTTGCCACCTCCTTTACCACCTTTATCCCCATTCGGGGGATTTCTGGTGGGTGTTTGGGTCTTCTGGCGTTCTGCCTCCTGACGTTTGAGTTTGTCACTCTCGCGTTTCTTAATGTGGCATTCGTCCTCGTAGTGACGACGTTTGCCACAATATGCACAGGTGATGGTATACCTGAAATGGTCCTGATGGGTCACAGGTCCCCCATCTTGGGTATGCTGCTGACGTTTTATCTGCAGCATACAGCTACTGCGGTGATCGCAGTCAGAGGCATGACAGGGCCCCCCCTTGTCATTGACAGGTTTGCAGTAGAACAGAGGGGGTGTACCTGCATTAGGTTCAACCTCATTCATGGCACGTAGGTTACCCCTCCCCTTACCACCTCCCTGGTTGGCGTTAGTGGGATTTTTAGGCCCTTTCGCTTCGCCACGTTCGCGGGTAGGGGTACCACCCCGACCCAAATGCTTCTTGAGGAATTTCTCCATGTGGGAGTCATTCTCCCTCTCAAGAGCCAGCTCAATCAAGAGGTCCACCAGTTCATCGTACGAGTGGTCCGACTCTTCCTCTCAGAGATAGAGCGGCAATCATCCCACGTACATTGGGGGATCTTACTCATGAGCCACAGGTGGGGCTCAGTGGCTCCGTAGGAGCCCACGTTCATCCTTGAAAACAGGTACTCCAAGTCGCACACATATTCAGAAATTTGCGCAGCAGATTGAAACTCAGGGAGCATAGGTAGCTCCCCTATCTGTGTGGGCACACTGAGGTTAGTCTCATAGACTAGGAATGTTTTGTCCAACCTCAGGAGTACCTCTGCCCAGGTGGAACAGGTTTTCACAATCTGTTTCACCTGTTTTTGCAAAAATTTCTATTTGCATGAGCGTTTCAGCAGTGAGCATTTGGTGGTCACATCCACATTGGATTGGCCAGTCAGCAAAAGGAATTCAGCAAATTTTTCTCCCCATTCGGTTAGATTTTTGGGGTCCAACTCCGGCAGTTCCAGGTGGATGTTCGCCTGGGCAATAGGTCTGCCCGTCTTCCCACCCCCCGGAGTTAGTCCTGAAGGCGATACGCCGGCAAGAGGTTCCAGGGCTGACAGCCCTCTTTTCTCAATCTCTGTGACAGGCACGTCCTGTAGTTAAGCCATGGGCACTGTCCTGGCACGGGGGTGAAGGGGACTGGGGCAGGTGACCTTAGGCAACAGCCTTGAGACCCTTGATCTCTTAAGATCTTCGGCCAGGGTACTCAGTACGGGAGAGGGGGAGGACAACTCTGGCTTGGGTAAGGGTTCTGCAATACCCAGTTTCGCCTTAATGGCCTCCGATAGGGCCGTCACATCTGGATCTTCTGATCCAGACAGAAGTTTGGCCAGCAGTTCGGCCGTATGATCCAGGGCACCGTAGGTTGGCCTTGGATGATGTTGTTCCTCAACTCGAGTCGGGCCCACTTCGGGAGCCCTTGGGGTTGGACAACATGCTCTTGGATACTCGGGTCTCGGTCGTCTTGGCAGGGATGCTGTCTCGGCTCTGTCGGACGGCGGGCCAGAGTGCGTGTAGGACCCTAGGTCTGTACGTGGTCTGGATCCGTGTACTGCCAATGGTTCCTCTCCATCTCCTCCACGAATGGATTTGTAGTACTCCTCATGGAGGATGTACTCATCCGCTTTCTTCCTCAGTTCCTCATACTCCTCAGGGCCCTCAATCGCTGTTGAGGATGTAGCCGGACAGGCGGATCGGGCAACTGAGGCTGCTACGCGCCTGTGGAGATGAGAGAGGCTGTCTCCACCGTGGGCCCCTGAGGCCCCGGTGGTATGGATTGCGTTTTCTTCCGCCCTTCTGCGATCTGGATCTCCTTGGCACCCAGATGCGCCACTGAGATGTTGTGGAGCTCGGTAAGGTGGTTCACTCATAGGGTGGGCCATGCTGCCCATTTGCACTTGGACAGTTCTGATGGGCCAGGTCCTGACGCTTGGCGTGGACATGATGAACTTGTTGTTGAGCTTTGTGTGTTGCACTTCTTCTCAGGGTCGGTTCAAAAGGTCACAAGGGACTGTCTCTGCTACCGGAAAGATGTCCTTGATTTATGCCCTAGATATTTTGATGAAATCCTGCAGGTTTTGAAGTTGTAAACCCAAACCAAAGCAGCACGTAGAGCAAGAACAGGATGTGGTTCGAATCAATGATTGGTTTTGGAATCCAGTGTAACACAGAAGGGCTGCAGATAGACAATGCAGGTTTATAGACAAAGATTCAATCATAAAGAGGTAATACAAAAGAGTTTATATGAATATTGGTCTGACTCAGGCCTCCAAGATAGCATTAGGCACTTCATGTGCACTCTTTTGGGTCAAATGGTGCTGTTTAGGAATGTGGGGCATAGATGTCAGGCCAACACAGAAAATGACTTCGCCAAGCAACTGAATTCAGAAACAGTTGAACAGTAGGACCACAATAAGTGGTAGAAACAATTGAGTATAGGGGTCTTGGGGTGGGAGACCACTAGGCTTGACCTCCAAGGCCTAAAACATGAAATGCCTATTTTATTTCGGTATATCCTCCATGAAGGAAGGTACCTCCGCTCAGTTGAGTGGCAGGGCTGAACTTCATGGGGGGCTAGGGTTACAACCGTAGTAACGTTGAGAAAGTGTACTTTAGGCATCCAAAGAGAGATAAAAACACTTAGGTTTGTCTTAGCATCAACAAAAGGGTTTTAAGGGGGCTTGGTCTGGATCAAGCCCTCCAAGAAGGACATGGCAGTGACTTTTTCTTACTCATCCTGCTGACCTCGGCGGGCACGGAGGCTGAGCGGTGGTGGACAAGCATGCCCACAAGGGCCACCGCTGCCTGCTCGCACCGCGTTGGCACCCGCGTGAGTCCCAGGGTACAGTCATCCTGCAGGCTGTCCCGCGAGGCGTCGAAGGCGTACCGCGGCCTGTCCTTAGCGACCTGGACCCTGATGTGGTCAAGGTGCCGCGCAGTGTCGGAATCGTCGGCGATGAAGGGGGCGACATATTACGTCACTCCCCCCAGGGATCGCCAGGATGACGTCCTGCACCACTTTTGGGGGCGCGAGAGTGTTGAGGCACCAGTGGTGCACCGCCGCCAGGCGCAGGCGGTGTTTGCGCTGCAGGGATAACTCTCCGTCCGGCTGCAGCTGGAGTCCCAGGTAGAAGACAGAGTCCGCCGCCGGCACCCAGTGCCATGGGTTTTCTAGGTGGGGGCAGAGGTGCAGCTGCAGGCCCGAAACCCCCTCCGTGGTGGCCATGGCGCACTTGCGGGGGTTAAGCTCCATGCCCATCATCCCTAGGTATACGGCCACCGCCTCCATGCCCTCGACGAAGTGCCGCAGCGTGTGGGCCACTACCAGCAGGTCATCTATTTAGGCCTGGATGAGGCCCCTTTTGGCCTCCCTGGGCGGACGCAGGCGGTGCCCCTGGCCCCTGAGCAGGGGCTCCAGGAGGTGCGCGTACAGCAGGGGGCTTTCAGGATTGCCCTGCCGGACGCCTCGCAGCATGTGGAGGGGCTTTGTCATCCCGTGCCTGGTGACGATGCGCAGCCTGGCGCATTTGCGGAGGAAGAACAGGAGGTCGATGACCTCTGGCGGCACAGAGAGGTGGCGCAGGATGAGGTGGAGGGCGCCGTGCGGGGCGGTGTCGAAGGCCTTGCGGGCGTCGAAGGAGAAGATGTAGTTGGGCCTTCCCCGCTGGAGCTGCCGCTGCGCCATGATCAGGGGGCCGCCGATATTGGAGCCGGCGAGGGCCCCCTGCTGCCAGTCGCTGACCACTCCGTGCCGTGTGAGCACCTCGGTGATGCGCTGGGTGAGGGGGCCTGTGAGCAGCTTCATGTCCAGCTGGCCCAGGGCTATGGGCCGGTAGTCGTCCAGTCTGGCGGAGCCCGGCACCTTGGGGCTGCGCCAGATGTGCGCCTCCCTCCAGTGCGTTGGCGGCGGGGCGCCGCGGAGGATGGCCCGGTAGGAGTGGACCAGGAGCCACTGAACGGGTGCTGGGAGGGCCTTGATGAAGCGGGCCCCCACGTGGTTGGGGCCCGGGGCCTTGCCATCGGCCTTGTCCAGCGCGGAGTGCAGGTCCTGCATGGATTACTGCTGGACCTGGGCCAAGGCCCCCTCAGGAACCCGGGACACGTGGCGGCCGAGGACCGCCTGGAAGCCGGGGAGGTCCACCGGGTGTTTGTTGTACAGTTCCCGCCAGAAGGCGCGAACATCACGTCGTGGGCCTCTGTGAGGAGCGTTTGGGTGTCGGGGACCCGCACGTTCCAGAGACCCGACGGGCCCGGGGCCTCTACCTCCCTGGCCTCTCGCACGGCTCTCCACGGCTGGGCGATTTCCAGGGCGCAGCGGCGCCAGAAATCTTTGATGGCGCACTTCTGGTCGGCCGCCAGGAGTGCGCGCAAGTGGCAGATGTCCTCCTCGAGGGTGGCTACTTGCCTCTCCAGCTCCTCCTGCAGCTGGCTCTGCGTGGCTGGACAGAATCCGGATGATGCAGCCTCGCAGCTCCTCCGCCCGTCGGAGCGCTGCCTCGGATGGGATGCCATGCCGTGCCGCATTCGCCTGGTATGCCGCCGGCGCGCACGCCGCCAGGGCGTCGTAGCGAAGGATCGCCACCTGGAGCCGTTTTCCGCTCTCAGAAGGGTCCCCTCACGCCGGGTCTGACCCTGCCAGAGTCGACTTCCGGCGCCCCACCACCTGCGCCAGGGCGTCATGCGCCGCGTCGAGGTGTTCGAACACCTTGTCCACAGCGGCCGCGGGCATGGACCCGTAGGCGTGCTGCTCAGCGCGGCCCAGCCAAGGCGCCAGGGAGGGCTCGCCCTGCGCGGCGGCCCACAGGCAGCGTTGGACGGGCGTGGCCTCGGCGTCGTACGGGAGGAGGCGGCCCTCCGTGTTGCTGTAGGGGGCTGGCATCGCCGCGTCCCCTGCCGGGTTGAGGAGGCCCGGCAGGGCCAGGCGGACCGGGAGATGGTCCGACCCGATCACCTGGGGGTGTGCCATGCCGCGGGCCCAGACGCTCTCCCGCAGGGACCACGGCAGGAGGGGCTCGTTGACCAGGAAGGTGTGCACCCTGTGCCGGGACGGGTGGAGCAGGGGGTCATGTCCTCCACGCCGCCTGCTGTGGCCCTCCGGAAACCGCAGGCCTCCCAGCCCGCTCGGAAGTGCTCTGTGGCCGGGTTGGTGGTGGCATCCATGTGGATGTTGGTGTCGCCGGCGATGACCACCGGGTGCCGCCCACCGAGGCTGCGCGCCGTGGCATTCATTTGTATGTCAGCCCAGAAGGCCGCCCGCCCCGCCCATGGGGAGCAGCCCTCTTGCGGACCCCGGACGTTGATGAGGGTTAGGCCAGCCCCGTACGTGCGGATCTCGAGGGCCGCGGCCTTCCCGGGGACGATTTCCGTGAAACTGAGCACCTCGTGCTCGGCCACGTACTTGCTGCTGACGGCGGTGAGAAGGCCTCCCCCTCTCCAGGTGGAGGCGGCCCCTGTCTCCGCCAGCTGGCTGCTGAAGAACGGGGTGTACTCCTTGTTCCGGATCACCGCGGCCACATGCATCTCCTGCGCCCGGCTGGCGATCCCTTTTTCCTGGAGCATGATGGCAAACCCCCCCCGGGGTAGCATGCTGGTGATGAGGTGCTCCTTATCGCTACAGGCCGCCAGCCCCGGGCGCCGTCGGAGTGTGTCCCGGAGGGACCGGTCCGGCGGGACGAGGCCGTTGCGCTGGTTTGAGGAGAGGAGCCAGATGGCGTCCTCCGCCGCATCCTCCTGGAGTCAGCTGTGCCGTATCGGCATTGCCTCTGGGTCCGCTGGAGCAGCCAGGTCCCCGAGGTGTGCTGGGGCCATGGAGTGTGGGACGCCGCTCCCAGTGGGGCCCACAGGGGGGCCATGGGGGCCAATCCTGCGGGGGTGGACCCTTGTTGGGCTGCACCACTAGCCCTCGGGGCCGCTCTGGGCGCTTCCTCTTCGTCCTCCCGGGCCGCCGCGTGGCCGGTCGCCTTAGGCCGGGGGCGCTGGGCGTACGGGGCATGCCACGAGGATCTCCGTGCCCTCCCCTGGAGGATGCGGGCCCTGGCCCTGGCCCTGGCTGGCCTCTCCAAGCCCTCGGCGTCGTGCTTCAGGGCGGGCTCGGGGGCCGTATGCGCCCTGGCGGTCGGCGCGGACATCTCCTCCGACTCCGAGGGGAAACAAGTCCGATAGCCATCGGAGTGCCCCTCGGATTCCCACAGCCTGACCGGGCTGGGGTCCGTATCCATAGCCCCGGCGTCACCTGCCGCGGGCTTGGGCGACCCGCGCTTCCGGTAGCGCCGGGCCCGTCCTCCACTGCTGCCTGAATGGCAGGCCTCCTCAGAGTCCTCCGCGGCGGAGCAGAGGTTGCATGCCTTTCGGCAGCGACGCTCGCACATGGAGACCAGGTCCTCCATGTCAAGTCCTCCTCTTCCCGAACGTCGTACTTCTCTTCGGGCTTCCACTTCCGGCGTGGTCTCCACCGAGTCCACAATACGCACCCGGGGCGTACTTGGGCAGGGCTCATAGGGGCCCAAGTCCCCGGGTCGGCGGTAGGTAGGGGCAGCAGGTAAGCCTCTGCTACCATAAAGAAGGTCCCTACCAGGACGGCCCCCTTGCTGTGCCCCTTCCCGCTGTTACCCCTGCTGACTTGCTCCTGATCAACGATTGCATTTATCAAAATCCAGGGTTCCAAATCCAAAGATATAGAAAATACTATCCTCCTTCCACCCTGAACAGCAACCAGATCCCACAAATACAGCAATAACCCAATCCACACTGCGGGCTTCCGTTCAGCACCCCGGTCGTCTCACGGTGGCGGGCATGTACAAGAATTGCACCAAGGAAGAAAGCCCTGAAAGTGGCATATGAACACATATCAAGCAAAGTTGGGGAAAGAGGTAAACGTACACATTCACAGCCATAAACCCCTCATTCCCTGGACTCAGGACCTTCCCTTGACTCACCAACATATTGCCCTGAACCAGGTCAATTGAGATGGCTGAATGCCATGTGTCAAAAGTCTCTACATAAACCCCAAAAATGTGTTCACTCCTAAGCCTCTAAAACCTAGCCCAGCAGGGGGGGTGGCGTGTCATGGCCTAGAGTGGTACTCGGGGCCATGCCCTACCCTGACATAACCTTGGTTGGACTTGGAGTCGATTGGGCTTGGAGAACTGCCCCATGAAGATGACCTCACAACATGGCAAAATCAGGCAAATCACACCATTATGCCCAAAATTGTATTATATACTCAAAAATGCATACGGCAAATATTCAAATGCTCCATGCATGTGTCAAACCGGAAAGTAGTATACAAGGGTGATATAGACCCAAGATCGATGCCCAAGAATATCCCATCATTGGCTCCGAAACTCCTCCGGTTATGTACATGACATGCTTCACAAGTCAGCTCATGAGTTTGAGACCTATTTTTGTGAGGCCTCGTGTGCCGAGCCAAAGTGACCATGTAATTCGGCATATGGTGAGGTACAACACCGAAGCATATGCCAACATATAAGCAACATACCATAGTCCACAGATCTCTAGGCACTTTACTGTTAGCCGACCAGTTGAGCACATATAACACAAAAATGAGCAAAAAATGAGGTCAAAAAAATGCAAATAATGCCAAATTCAAGATAACTACAATAGTATATAACTTCGCTCACCCATGGTGTCAACCTATGACTCAAAACACAATTGCTTGGGACCATTTGCAAACAATCCCCCCACTTGGATCCCCTTATGGACGCATGAGGACACCTTCGACCCTCCTCCCAACACGCACCATGAAAATGGGAAAATTGACAGTGGCGCTTGTGGGTCGCTCCGTAAGCCCTCCCACATGCACTATATGAGCGGTAGACTTAGTCTAGCGCTATGGAGTTCACCATTCTGACATGGGCGAAGCCCTTGCCACGTATGACTCCATATATCTTCCTACAAACGGAGATATATAACATGGGCGTGAGCATATCGAAGCACATACCATGCATATAACACATACCCTCAAAAGTGGCTCCCACCATGATATGCCATGACCCTCCATGGACATAACTTCACGTTAAAAATACGTAGGAACCCAATAAAAGTTGCTATGCAACCCCAACACTCATGCAGTACACTCGAAAGTCGCATTAAAATATTCCGTTGCACGGTCCAAGAGTTATATATCACTTTCTACCCTCTTGACCATTATGCCTTGCTATACCGGGCATGTGTACACACCAAAGGCTGTTGATGCTTCCGAAATTAAGTTGAGACCGAGGCGGTTCGAACCCAATTCTCGATATTGATATTCCTCGCTGTGAGCCGGAGATATGATTCTTCAAAGTGGCCTCACAAATCAACTTTGTTTCGCCTATATCTCTAAGCAAAACGTGGGGCATAACAAAAGGAAGGTTGATTCGTGATCGCGGAAAAATGTCGGACCACTCGAGATTCGTCATGTCAGGTGCGGCGATGTCGAAGTCGAAAATCCGATTCTGAAAGTCTGAAAAAATCGGATTAATTTTGCGAGTGTATAATATGAAAATTGCGGAAGCAACGAACCCTTTACTGATGAAATCTGACCCTTCATCGGGGTTTCCGCCAAAATATCTGGAAAAAACAGTTAACCAATCGGTTACCGCAAAATCGCGAGCCAACTGACAGTCGCCGATACATTGACCATCAGAACGGAAGGCTGAAAAATTACGGAAACATTATGATAAAAAAACCCTGTTGATTCCTGATATTCTGATATATAAATCTCAGCCGGCGGCGCCTCGGTACTGAATATGGCCGCTCATAGCCGGAATGGCCAAACCTATCACACTATCACATCGGGTTAGGCCAGGTGGATGGGAGAGTATGATATCAGCCAATGGCGGCTTGCCGGCACATAGATACACACCCCAAGTGACCCCAAGATGGCCACGGGGGTCCGAACCGGCTTCAGTCTAATGCTTGCAGTAATGAGTGAGCTCTTGCTTGTAAGATGTAAGCTTGCTTGCCAACTTGCTTGAAAATGTCCTGACAAGGCCAAGGCAAAGGCCCACTTGTGAAACTGACCCGACACACAAGAAAAATGAAACCAAGGCCGGTGTGCCTGTCGGGATGTCGGAAGGCAGCCACTGTTGTGGCTAAATTACGCCGTCTACGGCCACGGCTCAGCCAAGGGCCGTGTCCGTGTGGATGCTTAATGCTAGCATGTGTGTCACACGTGATGCACAACGTAGAGGGTAAAGGAGGAGGTACGGAGATGGGATGAGGATGTGAGTAGACACACTTAAATAGGCAAACCTCTTAACCATTTAAGTATTAACCTAACCTCAGTACTAAGCCACCACCTAGGACCCATACTACATATATATATCATATATACACATAATAGAGCGATGTTGTAACTGCGGTCGCCCACCAAAGCCAGACAGCCGATCCAACAACAAGTTCTGATCTTATATACACCTACATTATATTCCACGCATATTTTTGCCTTCACCTCCAGGCAGTACGACGACTTAATTGAAGCGCGACGCCTTTGACAGATGCGGGCATGTGCTATTCCTACGCATGTAAAGTATCATGAAATGATGAGGATGCTCGGCAGGATAGCCAGAACAGCACACCAATAGTGCTACGCAATGTTTCTGCTTGTGGGGATGTTATTGCACAGTTTGTATCTGACAGAGAAGTATATACGTTCCTAATTGTGTTGCTCAGGGGTGTTGTAAGCCCATGTATTGTACCTGGCGTTGTGGACCTACGTGACAACCGGAATAGCAAATCAGTGCAAGTACTGCAGCTTTGGTCTTTGCCGTCGCTCGCCTTGTTGCTCCCAACTACTTTCTCGAACTGTGATTTTGTCCCAGCCGGAGAACCAGCAGGAGAACCATGATATGGTCTTCAAACAATAAGCGGGGCAGCAAACTACGGCAGAAACAAGCACCTCAAAATAGGTCCACTCCACGCCTGTTGCCACCTACATCGGCAAGCGCCGCAGAGTCCCCAGGGCCCCAGCACCAGGGCTGAAAATCACCCCGACGTTCCCCTTCACTGCCGCTCAGACTACCCAAGGGTCCAGAACACGGAGCTACCGCCAGACAATGGCCATGTGAACCAAGCGACCACAAAAGGTGAACTTACAAGACAATACATGCTCTACATCTGCTGCGCTTGTTGATGGCGCTACAGAGCAGAAGCAGAGCTGCGGCGAATGCAGACGCTGCTTGATTGGCTTGTCCTGCGTCAATGCAAGGCTACACAGCCCGCGCACAACAGAATCATGTTCCTGGGATGACATCGTCGCCTGTCTTGCGAAGGAACGTGCTCAGTCTGAAAAGGAGGTAGCCGAAATCTGAGCTCGCGGGCTCACCACGAGTGTCACATGCGAATGTTGCTTCTTTGGTTGCCCTTTCTGTATAGTGTGGGATGAGATCGACGAAGAGGGGAACACCAATGCCGAGGAGGCAGACCACGATGGAGAAGAGACGCGCAAAATGTTTCATATTGCAGGGCTGAGAGCGCTAGACGCCGTTTTCCTGGTTTTGGAGGACTTTGGGGAAGTCCACTGGATGTCGCCTCGATCTGGAGCTGAAGTTGTGGAAAATCGCTGGGAAGTAACAGCGCAACAGCTACAAGATATGTTCGGACAAGTTGACTCACTGTCTGCTGCGAGACTAATACCGAGCCCAGTCAGGTTTTGGGCCAGGGTTTGTGGCAAGGTTCTTTGCGGTGAGTGCGAGCCGTGGAATGATTCTCAGGCGCTGTACGATTTTGTTTATCTTGTTCTCTATACTTTGTGGATGCAAAGTGAAGGAAACGCTATGATCTTGGGTCCTTTGGACAACGAGTTTCAGACCGCCTACCACTATGAAGAAGATGACGGACGAGAGGATTCTGATGGTGGCGAGCCCATTGAACTGGACGCTGACGACGACTGGGACTCCTTCATTATCGGTGAGAAGGAACAATTAGAGTGGTTGTACCTAAAGAACAGGGGTCCTCAGTTGCAGCTGTATCACACAAACGAGGACTACTACCAAGACCAGTTCGAAGAGGAAGAGGCAGAATCAGACGTCGATGCCGAAGAGGAAGTGGCAGAAGCAGACGTCGAGGCCGATCAGGATGAGGCACAAGCAAATGAACACTACTATCAAGGCTAAGCCGAAGAGGAAGAGGCAGAAACAGACGTCGATGCCGAAGAGGAAGTGGCAGAGGCAGACGTCGAGGCCGATCAGGATGAGGCACAAGCAAATGAATACTACTATCAAGGCAAAGTCGAAGAGGAAGAGGCACAAGCAGATGTCCATACGAAAGGGGAAGAGACGGAGGCAGAAGAAGATGATTGCCAGCAACAAATGAAAGGTATCCTCCCAGTCAACTGCAGTGTAGCGCCCCTCTGGACTTTGAGTCTGTCGAATGGCGCCCACGAACATTCACAAGAGAAGGGACCTCAAGACGCATTTGCACAAGGCGCCCATGGAAACTGGGACTACGGCTCATTGCAAGAAAGCCAACACTGCAACCAGTACGCGCAAAACCGTTGGTGCCGTTATGGCAAGGCTTGGTAAGGCTTGCAGTTGGGACAATGTGTCTTTCGTCATGTATGAGAGTGATCACAAGCAGCGGGTCATGGCAGTCCTGGAAGCAAGAAAGGCCCCTCGCGGTGACTGTGACGCCAACAGAGTGAGGATTGCAACAGGGTTGTTTGGAGCATTGGTCGCAAAGAAGCTTGGTGTCGCAAATGTTTTGCACAATGCAGTTGCGCTTCCGCTTGGGCGCCCTGAAACCAAGCACAATGCAGTCGCGCTTTCGCTTGGGCGCCATGAAAACAAGCACTCTGGTCTTCGCTAACGTTTAGTTGGAGGTAAAACGCTTTGGTTAGTAATTCGTCGTGTCAGGATCAGTTGGTCAGTTTTGTTGCTGTTTTGGTTCAGTTGATGGTCAATAGGAGGCTTCGTCGTTTGTTGCAAGCCCTGGCGTTGGCCATGCTAACCTCACTCCCCTCACCACTCCCTTACTTCCCTCGCTCACGCACGAAGAAACAAGGAGAGAAGTCAAGAGCGGAGGACAAAAAACAATCAAGGCAATGAAGAGGAAAAGAGAGAAAACAAGAGTGATGGAGAGGAAAAGAGTCTTAGATGTGAAGTCAAAAGCAGCGAGCATCAACTGACTTGATATGTTAAAACCACAAGCCGTGCACGCACACTCAAGGCAACACACACCTGCAAAAGGCATTGTAATTCCTTCTTCCTCGGTACCAGCTTGTGCACTGGTTGTTTACGACCCATGCATGTGTTAAATTCAGTGCCATGTACATCCCTCAGTTTGGGTACGCCAGAGAAAATGGACCATTCAGCAGGATTGGAATTTCAGTTCCCATTTCAATCAGCAGTTCATTCCAACAATCATGTCAGTGTCATTCATGTCATCAGTTTCATCCATCATACATCATTTGTCACTTCATCAATTCATCAGGAGTGTATCAGCAGTCTATCGATTCATCATCATTCATCATCTCAGCAACCATTTCAATCCATTCTGCTGTTGTCAACATGTAACATTACATTTCACATGACTTCAGTGTCGGTGCATCATCATTCATCATCATCCGCAGCATCACTCCATAAATTATTATCAATATTTACAGCTCTTTTGACTGTCATGCAGCAACAACTCCAGTGTATGCATGGCATGCTGCGATGTGTCAGGTTGATAGGTCAAACCACAACCAGGTTGATAGGTCAAACCACAGCCGGAAAAAGAGTCACTGTTTTGTGGGACACATGTGTAGACCCCAAAGTTGATAGGTAAGACCACAGCTGTCGAGGGTAGACATGGACCAACAGTGAGCTGCCAACCGCTCGTGAGCGAGATAGGCAATTGAATTGCTTCACCAGCACACAGGGTACACAGTCGGCTGGGGTGCGGCAATACCCACTTAGATGCGCTTGCCGGTGCAGGACTGTTGTAGGGATGCTTCAGAGTGCCCTACTTTGTGACTGTGACAGTTTCCAGGTCCAAGCATGTGCCAGGTGTGGCCGACCGCATTACTCTGTGCGTATCGGCCTCACCCCCGTTGGGGCGACCTGGTAGCGGGGTGTAACTGCGGTTGCCCACCAAAGCCAGACACCCGATCCAACAACAAGTTCTGATCTTATATACACCTACATCATATTCAACGCATATTTTTGCCTTCACCTCCAGGCAGTACGACAACTTAATTGAAGCGCGACGCCTTTGACAGATGCGCGCACGTGCTATTCCTACGCATGTAAAGTATCATGAAATGATGAGAATGCTCCGCAGGATAGCCAGAACAGCACACAAATAGTGCTACGCAATTTTTTTGTTTGTGGGGATGTTATTGCACAGTTTGTATCTGACAGAGATGTATATACGTTCCTGTTTGTGTTGCTCAGGGGTGTTGTAAGCCCATGTATTGTCTCTGGCGTTGTGGAACCTACGTGACAACCAGAATAACAAATCAGTGCAAGTACTGCAGCTTTGGTCTCTGCTGTCGCTCGCCTTGTTCCTCCGAACTATTTTCTCAAGCTGTGATTTCGCCCCAGCCGGGGAACCAGCAGGAGAATCATGATATGGTCTTCAAACAATAAGTGGGGCAGCAGACTACGGCAGAAACAAGCACCTGAAAATGGGTCCACTCCACGCCTGTTGCCACCTACATGGGCAAGCGCCGCAGAGTCCCCAGGGCCCCAGCACCAGGGCCGGGAATCACGACGAGGTTCCCCTTCACTGCCGCTCGGACTACCCAAGGGTCCTGAACACAGAGCTACCGCCAGACAATGGCCATGCGAACCGAGCGCACCACAAAGAGTGAGCTTGCATATGCACGCCAACAAACACAAGACATACTTGTGCGCGCACATCCATTGGCAGGGCCCGGGGGTACACACTCGCCGAGGGGGCATCACAGGGTGTAAGCCTCGCGGTGGCGGCCTTGGAGCACATGGTGCCACACGCTTACACAAACAAAATCTCCGACAAACCACTCACGTACATACAACAAACGGTAAACATACTCACTATAGAACACGTGTATAGATATGCCACATTGTTGCTTGGTGTTCGTGTGTCTTGGGGGTGTGTGTATAGACACTCAGGTGAGCTTGAGTGTTACCTTTGTCGGTGGGTGTGTTACCGGCGGGCAGTAAGGCAGGGGGTCACCTCCGTGCGTAGACCTTTGGATGTCCCCCATACTGTCCTGGTGGTATATCAGCCCACCCAGCTCCCCGGGGGCACAATGACACCCCCCGAAGGAGCCTTTACTCCCCCTACCCCCATACACCGTGTATGACGGTGCATGTTTACACCTCCGTGTGTAAACTTGCTACGGTGTACACGGCTACAAAACCCAAAGGTAGGTCAACCTAGGCCTTGCTTGATGGGGGGCGGGGGATAACCCACGTAAGAGGCAATCATATACTCCCGTAATTCAAATAAGCGCATGCACACACACACATGCAATCAAACGGACACGGGGCACACCCGGGTGTGGTGTGTCACGGAGAGGGAGTTCCGTGTGTGCTGTGGAAACCCAAGCCCACGCACGGGCCTCTACAAAAACATGCAACGCCCATATCCCAAACTCGTTTAGTTGGGCGTTGGGATAGAGGACCGCCCGGCTGTTGTGAAAATCCAAGTCCACTCGTGGGGAACTCTAGAGAAAATATCAACATATATATTCTCTCATCAATATATGCATGTGCACACTCGCCCTTTTCGTCATGTTGTTTGTTACCCTCTCGTTGCAGGCAGAAATACTCCCCTTGAAATTCAACTAGGACATGAATAAAACACCCATCCAGCATGCGGCCCCATGTAATGGCAATGGAGGGTACCCACTCCCAACCTGGGCACGCATAGCGACCGGGGATAAGTACCCAGGCGGCAGAGATGGCAAAATCCGCAACGCCACTGCCTTTGAAGACCCCACCCACTCACGGAGTGACGGGGCAAAGCCACCCATTGCAATTCATATTAGAATACTTGTACGTAGAGGACGACCCCTCCCTCTAGGCTTAAGTACTCGCCGTATGTAGTGGCAATTTTGCATGCCACGAAATTTTTTCCCATGTAATGTGAGCCACACGAGTACTGTGTACCTTGTATACTTTACCCTCGTGTGGACAAGGGCAAATTGGTGGTAAAACATCACGCCCAATACAAAAGGGGAAATGGGTTGTACCCGCCAACCAAACGAAGTTTTCAAGCCTTCGCCTTTTTTGAGCAAATGTTTTAGCTCGTTGGCTTGGGTCACGGGTCAGGGACGGTCGCGGGGTCGTGGTTTCGGTACGGGGCAGCACTCCGAAACCATGCAATTACCACCATGTGCACAAGCTGGTAGAGTCTTCGGGAAGTGCTTGCCACGTTCTTAGCACCCTTGACGGGTGGCGTCATTGTGGGCAGGACTTTGTCCTGGTGGTGGTAGGTTTGCTCCAGTAAGACCCAAGGATAGGGGTTTGAATGGCATTTTGACCCCCGAAAGAACACATCCCACTTCCGCCCCAGGCTATATGCCACGCCACCCCACCCCAAGGACTCTCAAGCCTTTAGTGGGAAGAGAGGTAGACGCTGGGGTAAACATGCGGTACCCACCGCCCTGCTCCGGTGGGGATTTTTGTAACCGAGGGGCGCGCCGTGCATGCACGTTATCTGCACGCTTCTTTCCTGTCTCCCACCGCTTCTCGCTCTCTCCTCCTTTCCCCAAACAGTAATATATCCCCATCTTGGTTACGGTTTTCTTTTCGTGGCACGCTCATGGGAGCGGTCCACCAGGGTGGGCGAGGAGGTCAACGGTTTGGGTGAGATTCAGTTTTTGCAAGTAATCTCTCCAAACCTTATTGTAGGACGGTAAGAAGGTCTCAACAGGCTCCTCTGTATCCCAGCCCTTGGTATAACCCTCCCAACGCACCTTGAAGAGAAGTCTCTTGCGGTGAGTATGGTGACCCAATATTTTCTTCACGTTATAAGTGTCCTCCTCGAGTTGGGAGGGCACTCTAGCAATCTCCTCCGTATAGTTTAGAGGCACGGGGGAGCGGGGGAGTTGACCGTCTTCATTAGACAATCAACATGGACGTCAACCAACCTCTGTTGGTCCACTTGAATAACATAGAGGTCGTGAGCCTTCTTGGCCACAACCTCATAGGGCCCATCCCAATAGGGGCAAGTATTATCGCAAAGATTTTTACGTTGGCGACGGACCCACACACGGTCTCCTTTTGAGAAATTAGGGGACACCCTCCTCTTCTTATTGTATTTATGAGCCGTTGTCTCTTGCACTTGAATCATAGCCCTACGTGCAAGAGCAATAAGCTCCTCACGCAGCTGGAAGTAGTAAGCGGCGTCTTGGGCAACCCCCTTAGGCTCAGCAAGAGGGGGCCCCTTAGTACGATTACCGAACACAATCTCGTTAGACGTATAACCTGAAGGACCTGTAGTCTCATGCCACGCTCGTACAGCGGCGGGGAAACCTCTACCCAATTAGTGCCCTTCTTCAAGGTAAGGGCTTTAGCAACGGCACGCCTTAGCTGCTTGCCAGTATTTTCGGCTTTGCCATTACCTTGGTGCTTACCCGCGAGACACATAGTCGAGCGGGCACCAATCTTAGAACAAAGGGTTGGGAAATATTGGCTCACAAATTGTGGCCCACGGTTGGAGCATATTTCACGAGGGGCTCCGAAGCTATCAACCCAGCATTCCCTCATCAAATGGGTCGCTCGTTTCCCAGTTAGCCCTCCATCCTTGTCCTCATGACGAGGTTTAGGAATAGGATTCGCGATGAGGTAGCCAAAAAGCCGGCAAACACATAGCAACATTCGGTCATACACCTCTCCATCGTGGGAGGTGGAAGGGTAGTGAAACACATCAAGCGCTATGCAGTCCATGGGCTCCATAGGTATAGGCATAGGGGTCATGTACCCTTGCTTGCGCTTGGTGTCATGCGTGTGAAAGGCACATGAGGGACACGTTTGGCATTGCAGTTCCACTGCTTTGTACAACCCCTCAACTTCCACGGCATGGTTAATCTCCTTCCGGTGTTTTTCCACACTGGAGGTAGTTAAGTGAAGTGCATCATGGTATTCGGCCACCAACAATGCACTAGCGGCGCGGGAACACACCACCGTCCATTACGGACGAGCTTGCTATCCACTAACCTCACCCCATCTCGGAAGCTCCCATTCAAGTCATCGCCACATTTTTTTTTAGCGTTCACAATTTGGGTAGTGTCTAGCCCAATTTATCTCAAAAACATTGGGAGCATCCTCCCCATGTATAGGAGTTGCTTTCTGGTGGGACCTCCAAGATTTTTTTATCTTGGCAGATTGCTCCAGTCTCCGAAGTTTCTTCTTTTGATCCGCCCCCCCCCCCCTGGAGCCGAAGCCAGAGGGGCTGGATCACACGCGGGCGCGCCATGAGCCCGAGGCGCCGCCTTAGACCTAGTAACAACTGGCGCCACAACCGCCTTAAATACAAGGGGGCGGGCAAGAAGTTCCTCCTTCTCGGCCGCCATCATGTCCCGCATATCCCCGGTCACTTGGGCCGTCCCATGTATGGACAAATCGCCCAACGCCTGGTTAGCAGGGTATGCCCAACGGGACAAGAAATCACCCATGGGGTTCACGGGCCCCGGGGTGTAAGCCACATGGAGGTCGAACTTAGGGAACAACTCATGCCAACGCGCTTGGCGTGGAGAGGGACCCCCCACGGTTTTGAGGTCCTCCGTAGCCCAATTTTCAAGGCTCCGGTGGTCCGTACAGACCTCCACTCGCTTGTTCCCCACGCAACCATGCCATTCTAGAAGTGCCGCCACTATGGCGTAGCACTCTTTCTCCCGCGGGCTCCAATTCAATTGGCTGCCTGACAATTTATGGGAGAAAAAGGCAAGGGGGCGTAGAGCACCATCGGGACCTTCCTGTTGTAGGGCCGCCCCCACCGCCCAATTACTAGCGTCCGGGCTGAGGACAAAGTCCTTATCCCAATCGGCTAGTTGGAGGGAAACAATATCCGTAATAGCAGGCTTGAGCTTCAAAAAGGCCCCGGTGGCCGAAGCATTCCATTTTGGGCCTATCTTTTTCCCAATCTTATGTTTAGGCAAATTCTTCAACATCTCAATCATAGGGGTAGCTATGGAGGCGTAGTTTTGGACATAGCCCGAATAATAGTTGGCGAGCCCCAAGAACCCCCGGAGCGCCCGAACGTTATCGGGCTTTTCCCAACGTTCAAGCGCCAACATTTTCCCTGGCGCAGGCCAGCATGTGCCATTTTCCCACACATGGCCACAAAACTCAACCGAACGAACAAAGAAATCAGTTTTGCTAACCGAAGCAACCAACTCCTCTTTTCGTAGCCTATCCAACACGGCACGCACGTTGCGGTCGTGGTTAGCCAGTAGCTCCTCTTCCGTCTCACCGGAGGAACCAATAATAATATCATCAATATATATGTCCGCACAATCCAAACCCTGCAAAACGTGGTCCATGACCCGTTGAAAAATAGCGGGCCCATTCTTGATACCCATAGGCATAACACGCGATTGGTATCTTTTACCTGCCAAATTCATGGCGGCCTTAGCCCGGGACTTAGGGTGAAGGGGAATTCGATGGAATCCTTTACTCAAGTCCACAATAGTGAAAATCTTGTGTTTGAATTGATTTTCCAACATGTTTTCACTGAGGGGGAGGGGGTGTGCTTCGGGCAAGGTAGCCTCATTGAGTTGGCGATAGTTGACAATGAGGCGCCATTGTCCCTTCTCCTTCTTGGGCACAACAAAACCGTTGGACGCGCAGTTGGAGGCAGGACACGGCTCAATCCAGCCACGAGCCAAAAAGGTCTTCCTCTATTTCTTGCTCCGCCGCGGCACGCTCCCCCACTAACGGTATAGGCTTCACCGACTTGGGTTTAGCGTTCGGGTATAGGTCAAGCTTAGCAAACCCCAACTGCTCTGTACCACGGACCTTAGGGTGTTCCTGGCTCGGAAGGAGATGAACCTCCCCGCTAAAAACATCCCGCTCATAGTCCGCGAGGATGCGTTTCCTCCTGAGCTCCACCTCCGGAGACACAATAGGTGCTTGGGTGGTGACAACGCCACCGACACAAGAAGCCGCCAACAATCGTTTGGCGCCATTATTTTTTAGGCAGCGCTTAACGGTAATGGCCCCCCCACCCAATAACTCTTTCTCAATTGTCCCAATGCGTGAACGCACGCATTCTTGCACCTCCAATTCTTCGGGGGGGGGGGTCAAGAGTAACAGGAGCGAGGACTTTTTTATGGGTCGCCTGATATGTGAGGGTGCGCACCGAAGCCAAATGGTTACCTACCCTTTTATCCTCCGACTCTTCCTCCAAAGTCATGCCCGGCTCGTCATCCATATTGGGGTTAGAGACGGCCGATGACAAAATGGAGGCCACATGACATTTGGTGGCCGCCAAATTTTCCTCCGCAATACCACCGTCAAACTAACGCGCCACCGTGGACCAGCCCTGTTGAGGAAGAGGTGTGAGGTGGTCATTTTGATAGAGACTAGCTTTATTCTCCGGCCCAGGGAGGTGGTACCCTTGCAAAGTAATTTCCATAAGGGGCTTCCACCACTCCCTATGTGTCCACTTTGGCCCTACGACGATGGCTCGTAGTTTTTCTTGCCGAATTTTCCGGACACACTCGGAAAACCGATGATAGGGAGGGCACATCCAATACAATTTGGAGGGGTCCGTGGGAGTGGAAAAGAAATCTTCAAGCGGCGAAACCCAACAGGTAGCCTGGGCCGTACCCGGGACCCTATTGATGGCGTCCACGTCGGGGTTCTTTCCACATTGTTTTTCGACGTGTGTGGCCCAATATGGCGTGAGGCCATAGTCAGACTGAGTCCACACAGACCCATCACGCCGTGTGGGTAGGACATCACGGGCAAGGGTTTCGGGAGCAAATTTGACGAGCTGCAACGCACAAGCCCGATCCTGTACGGGGGCCACGGAGGAAGCGGTCAAGGCATACGATATGTGTTTCTCGGCTTCAACACGGTTAGGTGGTTCGCCACCAGGGGGCGTAACCACAATTGCCGGGGCTGGGTGCATAGGAGTGACCGCCGCAATGATTGGAACCGTTATGCCCCACACGGACTGACATGACACTTTACCATGAATGGGTTTAACCAAAAATGGGTTGCTGTTTCGTGGAGCTTAGCGGAAGTCCTCTATCCAAAAGCGGGGGTGCACTGGATGGTGAGAGTACAAACAATTGAAACAGGCAAAACGGCTCACACAATGCTTGTAACCCCATGGGTGCCCCAAAATCATATCCCAAGGTAAATTCGGGACAAGGTACGGGGACACGCCATATTGGGCAACACGAGGAAGTGAAACACTACCATCCACAACCCCCGTAAATTGAATTTTGACGTCTATTTGCTCGTCCCCCACCGGCGAAGGTGTCTGATTATCGGCTTGGAGTTGGCAACTCCGTTGGGGGGATTCATATTTTTCAGAGATTTGGTCTCCAAAAACATTGGGGTTGGCCAAAGCGACCGCTTGGCACCCAAAATGCACCAAAACACGGAGAGCCTTGCATTCTCCATTGAGCAAAATATCCTGAACGGAAAGTTCGGTTTGAATCTCACTAGTCACTATATGCCCCTTCATGACTCTTGATGGAAAGAGAGCCACTGTAGTGTCTAAGGGGGGCCCGAGGGTTTCTTCTCTCGAAGGGGACGCCTCTGGGCACTCCTACCAACGTCGGCGCCCGTACGGCGCTCCCTCTCCTCCTTTATCGCCCTTGCTGCCGCCACCCTTATCACCACCGCCACCCTTATCGAACCCTTAGGCTTACCACCCTTAGACTTACCTGCAACGCTCCAATGAGCGTCATTGCATGGGGAATTAGGCTTACACGTCCAAAGGGTGCTATTGGTGGCACTCCAATCAATCCAAGACTTGTCCACCTCCGTTTGTTTACGTGTTTTCTAATGTTTGGAACACGGAACCCAAAAGGTAGGTGGCGGTTTAGCCTCGGGGTTGGCGTTCTTCTTCGCCGGAGGTTTAGGGTGACCCACGGCGTTGACGGAGGTGTCAGCGGGTTCGGAGGTATTAGGGTCCGCCGTAGCATCCGCATTAACCACATTCACCGCAGTTTTATTGTGAGAAGGGCGATGAGTGTACATCACCATTGTCTTGTCTCCCTTGTTGAGGCGTTCCAGAGCTTCCCTCTCCGATACGCTTTTATTGGCAAGGGCGTAGATTTCCTCAGGCTCCATACGAGGCCTACGTTGCTCCACATTCATAATGTAGCTGCGTGTGTGAGGTGTGTTGTTGAGTTGCAAGATCCACTCCTGTAGAGACAGATCTTTGCAATCAACTATCAACCCCGGCCCAGAATAGGAAACAATTTCAGGAACCGTAGTGCAACGTTGAGCGCTGTACTTCCTGGGTTCTTCTTCAAATGGGGCGCGCCCCGGCGAAGGGTCGAGGCCACTAAAATCCACCACATAGCTGTCCGGACTATTCTTGGCCTCTTGTTTGACGACCTTCTCTTTCGTCCACGGGAGCTTGCTTGGGAGCTGCTCCCGGATCACGTGGGGGCAAGTCTCATTGCTCAAAGGCAACGAACGTTGCCAACGAGCATAGAAATCTTCAAGGTCGATGAGGGTCACTTGCCCTTTGACCACCCTGGGAGTGAGGGCTTGCCACCTTTCATCAGCCCTTGAGGGGTCATACTCGTGGAAACGTTGTTCCGAAAAATCCCACAACTCTTTGAGGGTGGGGGCCGTTCGAGTGTGGTGGGTGGCCTCGGCAACCCGTGCGTTGATGATCCCTTTTAGCCATGGGGGCAAGGTACTCAAAATCATTTTTGCCTCGTTGGCCTTTCGGTATATGGGATCACACCCCCACAACCATTGTTGAAGCTTCTCCACCCACTCGTCGTAGCTCTGTAACTGCCCATTCAATTGCGGTTTAGGCATGTCACTATCCTCCACCACTTTGGTGTAACTATTTTGCACCATAGGCATTTAGTACGGGTGGTAAGCGGGGGGAGCCATGGTTGGCGGTGCACCTCCACTTGCACTTGTACAACCTTCACTGGAGAAACTGCATACGTGTCCGTAGGATGAGAGGGCGTGTACGAAGGTTTCCCAGGGGAAGTGAAAACATTTTTCTTCAGGGGCTTGATTTTCCCCAACGAAGAGGCGTTCTCCTCCGCATGGGCCCAAGGGGCCGTAGGCTCCGTGGGGTGTTCTTCGCCCTTAGGCGCCGCCCTCCACTCGGGGATAGCAGGTTCCTTCTGCTTTTCGGTGGTTCCCCTCCACGAAGTAGGTTCTTGGTGGTGGGGGTGTTCGTGGTGTTCCTCCCCCCCCCCTCGGCAACCCCGAGTCCGGACAAGCGTTCGGATGGTAGATGCAATCGTGGGATGGGTGGACGGAGAAAGGAAGGACACACGCACCACCGGATGGACCAGATGGCGCGCCCATTGGCACCGTAGGCGCCGCTGGCTCAGGATCAGAAACAGGTGGAGGCACCGATGGCGGGGGCAGGACCACCGTAAGGGGCTCTGCAGGCGTGGAGTACCAGGGGTCCCACTCATCGATCCTAGATGCAAAGGCGGCGTAACGCGTAGCGCGCATCTCCAGTGCGGTACAACACAAAGCCGTGTTGCTGTTGGACATTTTAAGATGATCCGACAGACTAGCCTCCACCGCTTTAGAATTCCGTTGGTAGCCCTGAACCACCGCGTCAAGTTTAGCCAACGTAGACAAAAATTCGGACATCCGAGCCCCGTAGGACTGACTGATGCCAGCGGTAGAGGCTACTGCCTGAGAAAGTTGCTGCTGGGATCGCTGCAACTCTAGATTAAGAGTTCGCAGGTCCTTCACCTGAGCCATCAGAGATTGGATGCACGTGTCGTAGTGCACCACACACCGGGGACAGCCACAGGTGTGCTTTAGTTCGTCCTCCCCCCGTGTTTGAGCGGGGCCCCCAGAATGTCGAAACCATGGACCCCCCCCTCCACGAGGTGGAAATGACCCACCTACGCCCCCCCCAGCAGCCCCCCCTGCCACGGAGGGACCGGAGGGCCCCCCCGCAGGGCGAGACAGCGGTGAGGGGCGCGCAGCAACAGGTGCAGGCACCCCCCCACTAGAGGAATGTCTCCCCCCGAATCCCCACCACGAGTTGGCCGAATTAGGTACAGGATTCTGTTCACGTGCTTGATGTAAGCCGGCCCGCGCTGTGACGGCGGAGGGGGAACAGGACCGGCAGCATTAGGCTGCGGCAGTGGCGGTGGGGATTCGTCCACCACAATATATTGTGCTGACTCATGAACCACCACAGGTGATTGGATTCTTGGATGGGAAGCAAAGACAGGCTCAGAGCCCGTTGCAACCTCTGGATCCCCCCCCCAATTGGGAGGTACCCGCGGTTGGGGGTCCTTCGTAGGAGATGTAGTTGAGGGGGGAGAGAAGAAATTTATTGGGAGGGTTGCTGGGCCTACCTCCAGCCAATTCCCTCCCCCCCACCATAGATTGTTAACCCTCGGCATCGCCGGAGAATCATCCACTAGGGATGGACGATCTTTCGTGCCACTCATAGGCACTGGAGACTCAGTACCGGCCTGGCCCTCCGCAGGCTCCGGAGATTCGACGACAAGACACGGATGGTTTTTGACGCCGCTCAGAGGCACTGGGGATTCCTCCACAACAATGCAGTGAGGGGCCGGAGAGTCCTCCACCATGATGTAGTGGCGTGCCAGGGATTCTTCCACAAGCATGGGGCGATCCCTGGTCCCTGACATAGGTTCGGGCGGTGCAGGTAACAAGGCAACGGAAATAGGGGAATGATGGAGGGCGCGACATTCCAGCACTCCAATCTCCTCCTCCTCATCGTCTTTCCCCTGTTCCATCGCCAGGGGGAACCACTGGTCACACTCATCCTCCTCGATTTGCGTGGGGGATTCCTCGATGGTTGTTGGTTAGCCTGGATCCGCTTGGGGGATTGAGATACGCTCCCAAGGAAAGAGAGTCCTCCACCAGGGAGGGAAACCGCTGCGATCCACTCATTGGAGTGGGCGACAACTCACCATAGTGGGGTTCTGCCTAGTCCCCGACAGCGCTTGCTAGATCAGGGCCACGGCCTGTCGAGCCGAACCCAGATGGCCATGGGGATCAGGTGTGAGCGCGCTGACTCGACGGTTTTCAGCGTCGAGTTGGTCAACAATGGGGCTGATGGGCCCTGCCGCAAACACGTTTTTTCTGACCTGAGGCTCTGGCAACCCCCCTAGCGACAGAGGAGTGCCAGAGTCGACCACCATGGGGCCCATTGGCAAAGCCATCATACCGCAGTCGGCAGTGCGTGAGGGTGCAGCGTTCGTACGCTCGATCACCACAGTAGATGAGTCGATTATTGCCCGATTCTCGGTGCTAATAACGTAAAACAGTTCCTGAGCCCGTAATAGGCAATTGTGGTCCTCTTATCGCTCTCTGAGGATGGCGGTCTATTTCCCCCCGAACCGTCCCAGGTACACCAGCTGGATCTCAAAAATGGGGGGCCCTGATGGGAACATTTGGGGATTTCGGAGACTTAGGATTTGTAGCCACTTGGGGCTTGGCCCCTTTTTGCGGCCCCTGCCCGGTCGATGGGGTCAGGGCCGAGGAGGTCCTGAGAGTGGAGAACTGGACACCCTTAGCTATCCCTCCCGGGGAAGAGTTTTTAACTTGAATTTGGTCCACGATGTCGCGGACCAATCGCTTTCCACTATGCAAAAAGCCCAACAGAGACGAAACATTTTCGCGTCTACTACCATGAAACCAGACCGGGCCGTCAGGAGCAGAGGTCGCAGTGGCATGGGCAGCAACATTGCTTGGCACAGAGGACATAACGATAGTATTGCCTGAGTAGTATCCTGCAAACAGATATGGTACACATAGGCAATGAAATACCTGATATGCACACATGAAAAATCCACCCTCTCATCCACTAATAGAAAGATGTCCTTGATTAATGCCCTAGATATTTTGATGAAATCCTGCAGGTTTTGAAGTTGTAAACCCAAACCAAAGCAGCAAGTAGAGCAAGAACAGGATATGGATCGAATCAATGAATGGTTTTGGAATCCAGTGTAACACAGAAGGAGTGCAGATAGACAGAGCAGGTTTATACACAAAGATTCCATTACAAATGAATAATACAAAACATTTTATTTAAATATTGGACTGACTCAGGCCTCCAAGATAGCATTAGGCACTTCATGTGCACTCTTTTGGGTGAATTGGTGCTGGTTAGGAATGTGGGGCATAGATGTCAGGCCAACACAGAAAATGACTTGGCCAAGCAACTGAATTCACAAACAGTCAAAAGGTAGAACCACAATAAATGGTAGAAACAATTGAGTATACGGGTCTTGGGGTGGGAGACCACTAGGCTTAACCTCCAAGGCCTAAAGCATGGAATGCCCATTTTATTTCGGTACATCCTCCATGAAGGAAGGTACCTCCGCTCAGTTGAGTGGTAGGGGTGAACTTCATGGGGGGGCTAGGGTTACAACCCTAGTTACTTTGAGAAAGTGTACTTTAGGCTTCAAAAGAGGGATAAAAATACTTAAGTTAGTCTTAGCATCAACAAAAGGGTCTTAAGGGGGGCTTGGCCTGGATCAAGCCCTCCAAGAAAAACATGGCAGTGACGTTTTCTTACTGAGCGCCTGGAGTACTAGTTAGCTAAGCTAGTAGGACCAAGGAAAAAGGCTCAAATATTCCGGAAATTACCTCAGAAAATGCATTAAACTTACCAAAAACATCCTCATCAGTTCATAGAAGCCTATCACACTGTAGGTACCCTCGAAGAACAGTGTAATGTACCGTGAATGATGTCCCTACGATGGGGCGTTCCTCAAAAGTTGCCGGCGTGCGACGAAAACCTTTGGTAAAATTTGGGGGTAGTGGGGTTTGAACCCAGGACTCCCTCCCTAGAGCACATATGCTTGCCCACTAGGGTACAGTCGAACGCTCAAATGCGGACAGCGATCGCTGTATAAACAGCGTTTTAGTAAACGTCCTGACCAAGGGCCAGGGCGGAGCAATACTCCCAATGAAGGACACAAACCGCCAGGAGCTGAAAAAAATAGAAAATGTAACCAGCAGGGAGTGATTCCTGCGGTTTAGCGAAAGGGGTAGCGATTTAGCAAGTCAAATCGCTACAAATTGACGAAATCACGCGAGAAATCGTCATTTTTACACATAACTCAAGGTCGCAGACAAGCGCAAAGGAATGGGACTTCAAAAACAAGCGGAGGGGGGCTCCACGAGATGGGGAAGGGCAGTGTGCGGGCTGCGATCGCATCTGAAAGTTATCTGTCGGACGTGGAAGTCAAATTGCACAATATGCACATGCATGATCAGGCTTTATAACAAACAACGATGAGCATGTTGAGGGAATTGCAATGAAGCAATGATACATGATATGTTGTGGAGGGTGTGGAAAAGTAGGATTAAATGAATCCTTCGTCTTTCGTGCTTGGTCTGGCTTTTCCTTTGCTGGTGCGAAGCACCATCAAAAGAAAAGCCTTATTACGTTTTTAGCCGTTTTCGGGTCACCTTTCTATGTCGGAAGTGGAGCCAGGCGGTGACAAACAAGAGCAAAAACACTCCTTCGCCTTGTGTTTATGCTAGCAGCGCAAAGACAGGGAGGGTGCATTTGGCAAGATTAGCGACACATGTTGCAAATAGCATAAAATTGACATTTTCATAACTCGGGCCTATTGTATCGGATTATGACGAAATGAATGGCAATTTCGGTCAATTCCGGGGTATTTTTTTGCATTTTTGAGCTTGTAAAGGCGGCTGTATGCGCTGAAAACCGTCAAATCGAAAAGCGGTGCCAAAACAAAATGACGGCGGTTTTTCAACTATACAGCAAGACGAAGCTTTTAGAATCATTTATAAAACTGGTCTTAGATCAAAATTTCGTGCACTGTAGCCCGATTTCACTTTGAACAGTCAAAATGAAAGATCGCAAATGCCGGCGACTGCGAAATGCACGCGTGCACGGCAAATAAATAATATGGCAAATAGATTTCTTGGGATTTGGGGCCTGTGGCTTATATATAGTGTTGTTCGGCACCTCAGCTTTGCTGGTGCACCTTTAAATCGCATCCCTAGGTTATATGGAATTGGTCGATGCTGTTAAAGAAGTTCAAACCTTGTAAAGGTTCTAACTTTGCAAAACAGCCATAATTGATCGAAACAAATATGACAGTGCGAATCAGCTTCCTGAGGCGGTCATTTAGAGGGGCTGCATCGTAGACGTTTGAAGTATGTTTCGTTTCGGCGCGCGGACTGTATATAATGGCATAAGGACTGCTTTTAGAGGGGGGCGGGGCCCCATTCCCTGGCCCCCCAATTAAAAGCTCCCCATGGGGGGGGAGGTGAACAGGGTTGCGCAAGCGTAAGAGGCTTTTGGAAAAGAAGGTATGAGCCGTAGTTTTTAAAGTTCTAAAGGAAATTTTTGCACAGTTGCATCAAAGTTTTTATAAGCTTCAGGGAAAGGTATTCAAACTGAACCCACACCACATAGCAGGTGAACAACCCACCTCTCAGGTATGACAGTGTCATCTCACACGCATGCAATGCGTTCGTGTTGGTTGCTTTGTTAAAACGTTAGGGTTGTCAACGCTGTGTTTGTTGGGGGTTCGGGCGCTCATCTCCTTTGCTCTGCACAGGTTAAAACAGGAATGAAAGGTATGCGATGCGAATGGAGCGCGCAGTGCGCACGTAGGGTTAGAATATGCGCTGTGCTCGTGATGCATGTGCCTAATTGAGGCATTCACACGCTGTGACGCTTTCCCTGTACCCCAATTCATCCTTGCTCTCTCTTCACAGGTAAGAAAAGAAAGTGTTTGTTCGTGTGTAGCCGTAGCGTTAAAGTAGGGTTGCTTAGAACGCTTAGTCTTGTTAATAACTCGCAATAGGGTTGCTTTGCGTTCGCTTCACTTCGGCATTCACACGATGCATGCTGAGTAAGGTAGGTAAGCCCAGGAGGAGCTCACCTCCTGGTTGAGTCAATGTGGTAATGGTTCCGCCTCCCTTCCCTGCATGCGTGCACATGATGCATTAAAGGGTAGGCCGCGCGAAATGCGCACGGTAAACCTTGTTTAGGTTACCCAGGGGCTCCTCGGTACATTCCTTAAGAGAACCTGAGGAGTCTCCTAACGCTTGCTTGCTTGACAGGGCGTGTTTGAGGACAGTGTATTATAGGTCACACTGAGAAGCGTATAATACGTGGAGTGTGGCTTGGTTCCTCAGCCACAAACACCCCTTCATTGGCCTCTGTTGTACAGTTGGGAGAGGTTCAGGGTGATTGGTGCACGCAGCAGCTGCCTTTGGCGGCTACCCATTTTTCTGCCCCAGCTAAACAGGGGCGCTGATCACAGAATCAATTGACTGCACCCCAGCCAGGAGTGGCGTGGGCAGTTCGACTCCATCGACATCCGCGCTGTGCACGCAACAAGAGCACCCCTTCCCTCCAAGCCCTAGCAGGGAAACGTGTTGTGACATCCCTGTTAGGCCACAGTTGCTTAGCAGCGCTGTGTTCTCTTGCCTTCTTCACAGGAGGGTCATTAGGACTCGAGACATCATTGACAGCAACACCAAGTAGCGTGTGTAGGGGTTAGGGTCAGCAGGCCTGGCAGGAGTTAAGTGCAGGTGATGAGTGCTCACCCTGCCTTTGAAGGCCGGTGCTGGCGTTAGTGAGTGTAGTGTAGTGGTGTCTCCTGTCCCGCGTGCTTTTCCCCGTGGGCAGGGGAGTGCGTTAGCTTTTGGCCCTTAGCAAAATTGGGCGTTCTGTATGCCCTTAGCACACTTGGCCACCCCTCCCCTCTAGTAGGTAGGGCTTTTGCCGTCTTCCCCCAAGGATAGGCGCCAGCACAGAAATTGGGCGCCATAGGAGTGGTAATAGTACCTGATTAGGACCTTCGGTCCGACGTCAGCGAAGCCCCGTCTCCGGGATCCACGCCGGGGAGAGAAGTGAGACACATACAGACATACGTAGCACACATAGGGGTATGGTAAACCCTGTAAGGAAGTGTAGAACCCCATGGGTCTGGACCAGTCAGGGGTCCTAACTGTGGGCTCGCTTGTCCCCAAGGAGGGAAGACACACCTTGCCTCATAACACCTTGCTTGTCATTCCCCCCTGGTGTAGTAAGCCACCGTTCTTCGTTGGCTCCCCAAGGTCATTACATCAGGGCAGTACCCATGCAACACATGGTCAACAAGGCATACACTCGCTGGGTGGCTGCAATCCTGATAAGCGGCCACCTGGCCCATGCAGGAAACCATAGGCATGGGTCTGGAAGGCACAGACAGGGTCAGTGCAGTGCTCTTACACCCATACACAGGCACGTCTGCAGAAGAGTGCTCACTGCACCTGTCAGTAGACTGACACAGGGAAATTAGTTTCGCTTTTTACGCTGGGACATAGTCTCAGCACGGGTTGGGAGCTGCCCCTCGTTGTTCTCAACGAGGTAGGTGCGGAGAATGGGTTTGATACTCCCGTCTGGTTGTATGAAGGCTGACATAGGTTCCCAGGTCGCCTCAGATAACCCATAGCCATCCCACCGGGTTAGGAATTTCCAGCCCTGTTTATACTCATGACGAGCAATACCTGCAACCACCTAGTAACCATTGACTGCCATCTCATCGGCAGTCATCTCTTTGAGTTTGTCTGCTTCCTCTGGACTGGCAGCGTTCGTTAGGTCTATACGCTCGACCTCACTGTCGCTGAGGCGCCACTCATCCCAAGACAAATCGTCAGGGGAGTGATAGTGCCTCAACTGTTTAGGTGCACATAGCAGTTCACCACCTAGACGTGGACTGCACCTGACATGGATCCTGGATCCATTCATCCTGATGATACGATAGGGTCCAAAATAAGGGTCCTGTAGGCAGTTACGTGGCCAGGAGGGTAGGCGTGAATGGTGTACCAAAATAAGGTTACCAACCTTGAAGCTGGCAGGTCGCCGTAGGCGGTTCCGTCGGCTCAGTTCATGGTCACGAATGTGTCTCAGGTTAGTCCCAGCCTGGTTAGCCAGAGACTGCTTGTGTTCCAGCCAATCCCCCACAGGGGTCTTGAGGTCCTCAGGAAAGGGGGTTTTGAAGAACCAAGCAGGTCGTCCTCCATGGAACAGTTCGGGGGGGGTGAAACCTGTAGAGGAGCTCCGCTTTGAGTTCATGGTCAGCACTGCCCAGGGCACTAGGTGTACCCAGTCCTTGGTACGCTCCTATTTCATCAGGATTCTTAAGTTTTGCTCCACCACACGGTTCTCACAGAGAAGGTTAAACGTGTGGGTATAGGGCACACCTGTGGTTTGAGGTTTGAGGTTTGATTTTGCGGGTACTAGACGCCTTTCGGCCCCGGGGGGCCACCTGGTCGGGCCAGGTGATATCCTCCCCACCGGGTCCTAGTGGGGGGCCCTCCAAGACGCACCTCCTGCCTGGTGGCGGAGTCCCCCGGGTTCACAGAGCTCGGAGCCCCGTCCTTCCCCGGCGTCCCCGTTTCGCCACTCCTCGGTCAGTGCATCAATTCGCAGCCGTGGCTGCGGGCGCTTACCCACTGCGTCGCCCCCCTAATGCGTGGTCGCCCGGGGCGCCGGCGCCGCCGGGCCCGTGCTACTGGCTTGTCGCCAGTGGGACCCCCTTGGGCTGGCGCGGAGGCTGCCTAGCCTAGGGGTTGGGGCGTGGCGCTGTGCGCCACTACTGCCTTGGCGGGTGCAGTGTCCCGTCTGTGTGTGCGCGGCGCTCGCGGCCGGTTCGGGGGGGGTTCGGGCCGGTACCTGGTGTTGTGTCTCTCCTGTTTCCCCCTTCCCGCCCCGCGTGTTCCGCGCTGCGTGTGGCGGGCCGTCCCCTCCGGGTGTCCCTTACCCTCGCTCGCTGGTACACCATTCCATGCGGTCTGTGCGTTCCGCGCGCTCGGTCCGGTTGCCCTTCCGGTAGTCCCCGCGTGTCCTTTTCGTGTGTGTGCGCTCGCGCTCTCGCGGTGTCCGCTCCCCCCCCCGCTGGGTGGTGTGGCGCGCGCATCTCGCGTGGTCCCGGCACTGGGCGCTGGTAGGGCCGTTCCACTTGGTCCGTGCCCCTCCGCGTGTCCTGCCCCGGTCCCATGCTCCGTTTGGCGTGCTTGGGGGGGGGCGGTCCGGTCCCGGTTCCCCCCTACTTGGCTTGGGGTTGCGGGGGCGGCGGCCCCTGGCCGCCCGTCCCCTGGAGCGGGCAGCCAGGGTTCCGCGTCCCGCGTGTCCTGGGTGCGGTCAGTGCGGGCGTGGGTTCTCCGCACCGGCCCCACAGCGTGAGCCCTTGCGGGCCGGTGTTGCTCGCTGTGGGGGTGGCGGAAGGGCGTCCCCGGGGGGGGTGCTTTCCACCTTTGTGAGGGGCGCCTGGTGTCAGGCGCTGTCCCTCCCCCGGCCGCCCGTCCTCTGGAGCGGGCTGCCAGGGTTCCGCGACCCGTGTGTCCCGGGTGCGGTCGATACGGGCGTGTGTACCCAGCACCGGCCCCCCAGCGTGCGCCCTTGCGGGCCGGCGTTGCTCGCTGTGGGGGTGGTGGAAGGGCGTCCCCGGGGGGGGTGCCTTCCACCGTTGTGAGGGGCGCCTGGTGTCAGGCGCTGTCCCTCCCCCGGCCGCCCGTCCTCTGGAGCGGGCGGCCAGGGTTCCGCGACCCGCGTGTCCCGGGTGCGGTCGATGCGGGCGTGTGGACCCAGCACCGGCCCCACAGCGTGCGCCCTTGCGGGCCGGCGTTGCTCGCTGTGGGGGTGGCGGAAGGGCGTCCCCGGGTGGGGTGCCTTCCACCGTGTTGTGAGGGGCGCCTGGTGTCAGGCGCTGTCCCTCCCCCGACCGCCCGTCCTCTGGAGCGGGCGGCCGGGGTTCCGCGACCCGTGTGTCCCGGGTGCGGTCGATGCGGGCGTGTGAACCCAGCACCGGCCCCCCTGCGTGCGCCCTCGCATGCCGGCGTTGCTCGCTGTGGGGGTGGCGGAAGGGCGTCCCCGGGGGGGGTGCCTTCCACCGTTGTGTGGGGCGCCTGGTGTCAGGCGCTGTCCTTCCCCCGACCGCCCGTCCTCTGGAGCGGGCTGCCAGGGTTCCGCAACCCGTGTGTCCCGGGTGCGGTCGATGTGGGCGTGTGGACCCAGCACCGGCCCCACTGCGTGCGCCCTTGCGGGCCGGCGTTGCTCGCTGTGGGGGTGGCGGAAGGGCGTCCCCGGGGGGGGTGCCTTCCACCGTTGTGAGGGGCGCCTGGTGTCAGGCGCTGTCCCTCCCCCGGCCGCCCGTCCTCTGGAGCGGGCAGCCAGGGTTCCGCGACCCGTGTGTCCCGGGTGCGGTCGATGCGGGCGTGTGGACCCAGCACCGGCCCCACAGCGTGCGCCCTTGCGGGCCGGCGTTGCTCGCTGTGGGGGTGGCGGAAGGGCGTCCCCGGGGGGGGTGCCTTCCACCGTTGTGAGGGGCGCCTGGTGTCAGGCGCTGTCCCTCCCCCGGCCGCCCGTCCTTTGGAGCGGGCAGCCAGGGTTCCGCAACCCGTGTGTCCCGGGTGCGGTCGATGCGGGCGTGTGGACCCTGCACCGGCCCCACAGCGTGCGCCCTTGCGGGCCGGCGTTGCTCGCTGTGGGGGTGGCGGAAGGGCGTCCCCGGGGGGGGTGCCTTCCACCGTTGTGTGGGGCGCCTGGTGTCAGGCGCTGTCCTTCCCCCGACCGCCCGTCCTCTGGAGCGGGCTGCCAGGGTTCCGCAACCCGTGCGTCCCGGGTGCGGTCGATGTGGGCGTGTGGACCCAGCACCGGCCCCACTGCGTGCGCCCTTGCGGGCCGGCATTGCTCGCTGTGGGGGTGGCGGAAGGGCGTCCCCGGGGGGGGTGCCTTCCACCGTTGTGAGGGGCGCCTGGTGTCAGGCGCTGTCCCTCCCCGGGCCGCCCGTCCTCTGGAGCGGGCAGCCAGGGTTCCGCGACCCGTGTGTCCCGGGTGCGGTCGATGCGGGCGTGTGGACCCAGCACCGGCCCCGCGCTGTGCATCGGTGTGCATCGCTGTGCACGCAACAAGAGCACCCCTTCCCTCCAAGCCCTAGCAGGGAAACGTGTTGTGACATCCCTGTTAGGCCACAGTTGCTTAGCAGCGCTGTGTTCTCTTGCCTTCTTCACAGGAGGGTCATTAGGACCCGAGACATCATTGACAGCAACACCAAGTAGCGTGTGTAGGGGTTAGGGTCAGCAGGCCTGGCAGGAGTTAAGTGCAGGTGATGAGTGCTCACCCTGCCTTTGAAGGCCGGTGCTGGCGTTAGTGAGTGTAGTGTAGTGGTGTCTCCTGTCCCGCGTGCTTTTCCCCGTGGGCAGGGGAGTGCGTTAGCTTTTGGCCCTTAGCAAAATTGGGCGTTCTGTATGCCCTTAGCACACTTGGCCACCCCTCCCCTCTAGTAGGTAGGGCTTTTGCCGTCTTCCCCCAAGGATAGGCGCCAGCACAGAAATTGGGCGCCATAGGAGTGGTAATAGTACCTGATTAGGACCTTCGGTCCGACGTCAGCGAAGCCCCGTCTCCGGGATCCACGCCGGGGAGAGAAGTGAGACACATACAGACATACGTAGCACACATAGGGGTATGGTAAACCCTGTAAGGAAGTGTAGAACCCCATGGGTCTGGACCAGTCAGGGGTCCTAACTGTGGGCTCGCTTGTCCCCAAGGAGGGAAGACACACCTTGCCTCATAACACCTTGCTTGTCATTCCCCCCTGGTGTAGTAAGCCACCGTTCTTCGTTGGCTCCCCAAGGTCATTACATCAGGGCAGTACCCATGCAACACATGGTCAACAAGGCATACACTCGCTGGGTGGCTGCAATCCTGATAAGCGGCCACCTGGCCCATGCAGGAAACCATAGGCATGGGTCTGGAAGGCACAGACAGGGTCAGTGCAGTGCTCTTACACCCATACACAGGCACGTCTGCAGAAGAGTGCTCACTGCACCTGTCAGTAGACTGACACAGGGAAATTAGTTTCGCTTTTTACGCTGGGACATAGTCTCAGCACGGGTTAGGAGCTGCCCCTCGTTGTTCTCAACGAGGTAGGTGCGGAGAATGGGTTTGATACTCCCGTCTGGTTGTATGAAGGCTGACATAGGTTCCCAGGTCGCCTCAGATAACCCATAGCCATCCCACCGGGTTAGGAATTTCCAGCCCTGTTTATACTCATGACGAGCAATACCTGCAACCACCTAGTAACCATTGACTGCCATCTCATCGGCAGTCATCTCTTTGAGTTTGTCTGCTTCCTCTGGACTGGCAGCGTCCGTTAGGTCTATACGCTCGACCTCACTGTCGCTGAGGCGCCACTCATCCCAAGACAAATCGTCAGGGGAGTGATAGTGCCTCAACTGTTTAGGTGCACATAGCAGTTCACCACCTAGACGTGGACTGCACCTGACATGGATCCTGGATCCATTCATCCTGATGATACGATAGGGTCCAAAATAAGGGTCCTGTAGGCAGTTACGTGGCCAGGAGGGTAGGCGTGAATGGTGTACCAAAATAAGGTTACCAACCTTGAAGCTGGCAGGTCGCCGTAGGCGGTTCCGTCGGCTCAGTTCATGGTCACGAATGTGTCTCAGGTTAGTCCCAGCCTGGTTAGCCAGAGACTGCTTGTGTTCCAGCCAATCCCCCACAGGGGTCTTGAGGTCCTCAGGAAAGGGGGTTTTGAAGAACCAAGCAGGTCGTCCTCCATGGAACAGTTCGGGGGGGGTGAAACCTGTAGAGGAGCTCCGCTTTGAGTTCATGGTCAGCACTGCCCAGGGCACTAGGTGTACCCAGTCCTTGGTACGCTCCTATTTCATCAGGATTCTTAAGTTTTGCTCCACCACACGGTTCTCACAGAGAAGGTTAAACGTGTGGGTATAGGGCACACCTGTGGTTACCTCCACGTTGAGGGCATTTAGCACTCGTTTGTACCACCCAGTGTCACTGCGGATGCGTACATCCTCATCAGAGTGCACCTGCTTAGGTGCTCCATAGGGTTCGAACCATTGCTCGACCAACATTTTCACAGTCAGCTCACCTGTGATTTTCTTATTGCAAGGGAACACACGGGTGAAGCGAGATAGGCCACAGGTGGCAACTAGGCAACTATCAGAGCCGCCGAAGCGTGGTAGGCCGTGGATGAAATCCACATAGAGAAGAGAGTTAGCACAATAGGGTACGGGTAAGCTGGAGATCAGGCCCCTATCCCTACTGTCGCTCTGCTTGCTGGCATGACAGCCACAAGCATCCACAATGGTCTGCATACGCGACCTCAGTTCAGTCAGGGTTAGACTAGAGTAGAAACACTCACGGAAGAAGTCCACTGAGCGATTAGCGCCAGTGTGACCAGAACTGAGATGAGACCACTGTAGGCACCCATCCAGTCGTGCCTCAGGCACCACAATTCGGTCCTTGTAGAAGAGGTACTGATTGTTTTCATACCACTGGTGCCCGTCAATGGCACGGGGTTCGAGACCAGTGCTGATGGTTTGGAGAATTTCTTTATACTCTGACCGATAGATGGTTAGACTCCAATCCTCTAGGATTCCAGCAGTGCGCATGGACAGGTCAAGTTGGACATCCGTACGCTGGAAAGCCTCTCTGGCGAGCGCCTCAGAGCTCTCATCTATAAGCGCATCGAAGTTGTGGCGCGATATATAGTCAGACAGTTCATTCTTTGTCCCGGGGATATGATGCACTGTCAGCCTGAACTGGCTCAGGTAAGTCCACCACCGCTTGAGCTTAGCTTTCTCTGGTGGTGGGCCCTTCTGAAAAGACTTCACAGGCTCCTGGTCACACAGCCAGACAATAGGATTAGATCCCAGGAGTCGGGATTGTGACGAAAGCACCAACATACCGGCCAGGAGTTCCTGGTCATAGGTGCTGTAATTGGAACGCGCTTGGTTCCATTTCCAATTCCAGTGTCCAAGTGGCACCAGTCGCCACTCACTGGTAGGATAGTCGTGTTTCAACGAGCCATCACGGTTCAGTCCACTGGTACGATAATGGCAGTGGGTTAGTTCAGCGGGGTTAAGCTCCTGCAATTGGTAGATGGTACCACCCCCCCCTACATCACTGGCATCAGTGATCAGGACTATCTCGCCATCAGGGCGGGGTACTCCCAGGCAGTTGGAGGAGGCAATCTTCTTCTTCAACTCCTGGAAACACTCTTCCTCTCTGGCGGTCCACCTCAAGGGAGTAGTTTTCTTGTTTAGGTCAATGAGGGGGGCAGAGGAGTAAGTAAAATTGTGGATGTGACGCCGATAGAAATTACAGGCGCCCACAAAACTCCTCACGTTGTGTAGACCCTTCTTAGGGTCATCGCGAATCTGCATGTCCTGTAGGGGCTGCATCTTAGACGCGGCTGGTCTCCACCAACCATACCCCACGTCGAAACCCAAATACTCCATCTCCTCTTTCATAAACTCACATTTTTCGAGTTTGATTCGGAGATGGTTTTCTTGACAGACAATGAAAAATTCACGGAGGAGAAGGACACAGTCCTCTTTGGTATTAGTACCCAAACTCACGTCGTCGATGTGAGCCTCCATTTCTGCACCCCGAGAGATCAACTCCTGTACTAGAGGCCTGTGAAGCCGGTTCGGACCCCCGTGGCCATCTTTGGGTCACTTGGGGTGTGTATCTATGTGCCGGCAAGCCGCCATTGGCTGATATCATACTCTCCCATCCACCTGGCCTAACCCGATGCGAGAGTGTGATAGGTTTGGCCATTCCGGCTATGAGCGGCCATATTCAGTACCGAAGCGCAGCCAGCTGAGATTTATATATCAGAATATCAGGAATCAACAGGGTTTTTTTATCATAAAGTTTCCGTAACTTTTCCGCCTTTCGTTCTGATTGTCAATGTATCGGCGACTGTCAGTTGGCCTGCGATTTTGCGGTAACCGATTGGTTAACTGTTATTTACAGATATTTTGGCGGAAACCCCGATGAAGGGTCAGATTTCATCAGTAAAGGGTTCGTTGCTTCCGCAATTTTCATATTATACACTCCCAAAATTAATCCAATTTTTTCAGACTTTCAGAATCGGATTTTCGACTTCGACATCGCCGCACGTGATATGATGAATCTCGAGTGGTCATACATTTTTCCCCGATCACGAATCACCCTTCCTCTTGTTGTGCCCTTCATTTTTCTGGGAGATATAGTCGAAACAAAAGGGATTCGTGAGGCCACTTTGAAGAATCATATCTCCGGCTCACAGCGAGGAATATCAATATCGAGAATTGGGTTCGAACTGCCTTGGTCTCAACTCAATTTAGAAAGCATCAGACGCTTTTGGTGTGTACACATGCCCGGTATGGCAAGGGATAATGGTCAAGAGGGTAGAAAGTGATATAAACCTCTTGGATCGTGCAACCGAATATTTTATTGCGACTTTCGAGTGAACTGCATGAGTGTTGGGGTTGCATAGCAACTTTCCTTGGGTTTCTACGCATTTTTAACGTGAAGTTATGTCCATGGAGGGGCATGGCATATCATGGTGGGAGCCACCTTTTGAGGGTATGTGTTGTATGCATGGTATGTGCTTCGATATGCTCACGCCCATGTTATATATCTCCGTTTGTAGGAAGATATATGGAGTCATACGTGGCCAGGGCCTCGCCCATGTCCCAATGGTGAACTCCATAGCGCTAGACTAAGTCTACCGCTCATATAGTGCATGTGGGAGGGCTTACGAAGCGACCCACAAGCGCCAATATCAATTTTCCCATTTTCATGGTGCGTGTTGGGAGGAGGTTCGAAGGTGTCCCTATGTGTCCATGTGGGGATCCAAGTGGGGGGATTGTTCGCAAATGGTCCCAAGCAATTGTGTTTTGAATCATATGTTCATACCATGGGTGAGCGAAGTTATATACTATTGTAATTATCTTGAATTTGGCATTATTTGCATGTTTTTGACCTCATTTTATGCTCATTTTTGTGTTTTATGTGCTCAACTGGTCGGCTAACAGTAAAATGCCTAGAGACCCGTGAACTATGGTATGTTGCTTATATGTTGGCATATGCTTCGGTGTTGTACCTCACCATATGCCAGATCACCTGGTCACTTTTGCTTGGCACACAAGGCCTCACAAAATTAGGTCTCAAATTCATGAGTTGACTTGTGAAGCATGTCATGTACATAACCGGAGGGGTTTCGGAGCCAATGATGGGATATTCTTGGGCATCGACCTTTAGTCTATATCACCCTTGTATAATACTTTCCGGTTTGACACATGCATGGAGCATTTGGATATTTGCCGTATGTATTTTTGAGTATATAATTGACTTTTGGGCATAATGGTGTGATTTGCCTGATTTAGCCATGTAGTGAGGTCATCTTCATGGGGCAGTTCTCCAAGTCCAATCGACTGCAGGTCCAACCAAGGTTATGTCAGGGTAGGGCATGGTCCTGAGTGCCACTCTAGGCCATGACACGCCACCTCCCCTATTGGGCTAGGATTTGGAGGCTTGAGAGACAACACATATTTGGGGTTTGTGTATTAACATTTGACACATGGCATTTAGCCATCTTATTTGACTTGGTTCAGGGCAATATGTTGGTGAGTCAAGGGAAGGTCCTGAGTCCAGGGAATGAGGGGTCTATGGCTGTGAATGTGTATGTTTACCTCTTTCCCCAACTTTGCTTTATTTGTGTTCATATGCCAATTTCAGGGCTTTCCTCTTTGGTGCAATTCTTGTACATGCCCGCCACCGTGGGACGACCGGTGTGCGGAACGGAAGCCCGCAGTGTGGATTGGGTTATTGCTTTGTTTGTGGGATCTGGTTGCTGTTCAGGGTTGAAGGAGGATTTTACTTTCTATATTTTTGAATTTTGGACCCTGGATTTTGAGGAATGCAATCGCACATCAGGAGCAAGTCAGCAGGGGTGACAGGCCGAAGGGGCACAGCGGGGGCCGGTCCTGGTAGGGACCTTCTTTATGGTAGCAGAGGCGTACCTGCTGCCCCTACCTACCGCCGACTCAGGGACCCGGGCCCCTATGAGCCCTGCCCAAGTACGCCCCGGGTGCGTATTGTGGACTCGGTGGAGACCACGCCGGAGATTGGAGCCAGAGAAGAGCTGAGACGCTCAGGAGCCTGGCGAACTCCGGAAGTTGAAGCCCGAAGAGAAGTACGACTTTCGTGAAGAGGAGGACTCGACATGGAGTACCTGGTCTTCATGTGTGAGCGTCGCTGCCAAAAGGCATGCAACCTCCGCTCCGCCGCGGAGGACTCTGAGGAGACCTGCCATTCAGGCAGCAGTGGAGGACGGGCCCGGCGCTACCGGAAGCGCGGGTCACCCAAGCCCGCGGTAAGGGACGCCGGGGCTATGGATACGGACCCTAGCCCGGTCAGGCTGTGGGACTCCGAGGAGCACTCCGAGGGCCATCGGACAGCCTATGAGCAACCTTCGGAGTCGGAGGAGACGGCCAAACGGCCCACAAGGGCGAACACGGCCCCAGAACCCAGCCTGGAGCATGACGCCGAGGCATTGGAGAGGCCCGTCAGAGCCAGAACGGCGCCTGTGGCCCGGCACACGGAGCCAACGTGGGATAGCATGGGCGACACACCCATGGCGGAGGAGTCCGAGGCGCCGGGAACCGTGGGATGCGCCGGATCAGGTGGAAAGCACGCTGAGTGCCACTGCGAGCACGTGTCCTTCCTCATTGGCAAGTACCCAAAGATGGGGATGAACGCCATCGTGCATTGCCTCGACCGCCTGGACAACGCGAAGGACGGCCTAGAGGAGGACGTCGCCGGGATCCTGGATGACCAGTCGGCCGTGGAGAGAGACATGGCGGAGCTGCGAGCGGAACGGGACCGGTACCGGGAGAATCTGGAGCTGGCCCTGCAGAAGCAGCAGCGAGTGGTGGACAGCCTCCTACACCTAGTGGAGGACATATCGGGACCCCTGAAAAGGCTAGAGGAGCAACAGCCCCTCACCTCGGGTCCAGAGCTCCCGGCAAAGCCAGCAGCGGCAGAGCTGGTGGAGCGGGTTCAGAACCTCCGGAGCGCCATGGATAAACCCATGGGCGGCCCGGCAGAGGCACCCTACGCGCCTCGGCGTGTTGACCCGGGTGCGCTGCTGTTTGTTCCCATGTTCAGCGAATCCACAATGCTCGGGGAACACACGTCACCGGCTGGGTCCATGCGGGAAGGGCACGTAACCACGGACCCGAGGAGCCTGACGGTACAGATGTCCCACGCCGCCCAGGATCTACCGACCACTACGACTGCCCATGCAGTTTATGCGGAAGAGGAGATCCAGAGCCAGACCATGCAGGGGCGAACCATGGGAAGCGCCGACGGACATGGTCGAGGTCATCCTGGCGGAAACCTGTGGGCGAAGGACCCCAATACGGGGATAACGAAGGCCGATGGTGCAAGTCCTTCCCGCATTCCAAACCCCATGGGTTCAGGCCCAACTGGACCGCACTCCATGGAGGAGAGGGATGTACGGGGAGTGTACTCACACCCCCCTGCCACAGGTGGTATCCGTCTCGGTGGAGTGGTGGCTGGGGACGTCGGAGACGCCATCAGGATTGACGAACTCAGGGGAATCAAAATCCCCTACTACAATGGCAACCCCTGCAACCTGGATGACTTCATCCTGGATTGGGAGGACTTTGCCGAAGAGGTCGTCGGTGAGATGCGGGGAGCGCCGCAGGACAAGTGGGTATGCAGGACATTCCCACACCGGCTGGCGCAGGACCTGAAGGAGGAGCTGCGGGATCAGATCCTGGAAGGACTGATCCGTACGGAGCAGGCCTGCCTCCAGTGGTTGGAGGATGAGGAGCGGTTGGACGCTCCCAACCAGAAGCTGGAGGACTTGTGGTCCATCCCGCTGCCGCTGGACCACGGTGAGTTGCGGGTCCGGGAGTGGAACCGGTATCTGCAGAAGTACTGACGGAGCCTCAAGCTGGTTGAGGACTGGAACGAGTCCAGCGAGATTCGTCACCTGCTGAAGGACGTCCTGCCCGGCCAGTGGAAGAAGAAGGTGGAGGACGAGGAAAAGAAGCGAGCCAAGAAGCGGGTGGCGGTGAGGATCATGGCGGCGGAGGATACCCATGCGGGTATCATGGAGTTCTTCAGGAGGAACCTGGGCGAGCCCAACCGGATGTTGGGACTGAAGAACGCCGTGTACGTGGAGGTATTTGGAGACACAATGGGGCAAAGGTTGCTGCGCCTCAACAACGCGGAGTGGAGGCGTGGAGAGACACTGAGGATGCAGGTCATCTTCGCCCGCATGAGCCTGGACGAGATCGTGAAGTACATCACGGTGGAGTTGAAGCTCAATGCGAAGAACGAGGCCCACGTGCAGGATCGACATGGTCATGGACAACGAGGCCACCGAGAAGACCGCCATCATCGGGAGATCCAGGAGGACATGGCCAACTCCGCGGAGGATGGTAGTGGAAGTGGCCAAGACCACTGGACCGGGTCCCGGGAGGATCACGAGGAGGCCCATTTCTTCGCGTTTGTGGCGCACAACGTGAGGAACCATGGGCAGGATCGGTCCAAATGGAACCGGGTGGGACCCAAGAAGGGCAGAGAGCCAAGGAGGATCCGGAACCCACCGCTCTCGTTCCGGGAGTACAGGTCTCAGCACGACGGGTGCTGGGTCTGTTATGACAAGGGAAACAACCATGCACACGACCACCGTCAGTGCAAGGTGTATGAGGCGGACAACAAGGCCTACTTCGCCGCCCACCCCGAGAAGAAGCCCAAGGAGCAGCGGATTGCCGATTGGAAGGCGAATGGCGCAGACAGGGGAAAAGGCCAAGGCAAAGGCCAAGGGAAAGGCGGAGGAAGAGGCTATGGTGGTGGACCCGGCCAAGACCGACGAGTGAGGTCGATCGAGGAGGTTGCTGAGGACATGTTGAGGACGTTGGAGGAACTCAAAGCCCAGCAACGTGGTGGACAAAGTCCTAGCGGATCGCAGCCGGAAGGGGCTGCGGGAAGTCAAGTCTAGAGAAGCCCCCACGGGAGTGGGACCTCGGAGGTCTCTCCTCTGAAAATCAGTGGAATCCCTGAGGAATCCGAGGCACATCGGGTGCCGAAGAAGGCTCCAGAAGAGCCAAAACCACTAAGTTTCGCCACTCCCAACCCCTGGAGCGCCCTGCCAAGGGAAGTTTATGTGGGCAAGGGACGTGGCAAGAAGGAAGGAGCGACCACGGAGAGCCCCGTGGACGAGCAGGACCAGCCCAAGATCTACACCATCCGTGACCATACCCTCGAAGTCCTGATGCACCCGGATGTGCTAGAGTTGCATGCCGTGAGAGTCGTCCATACACCGCATGGTGACGAGCGGCAGTTGCACTTGAAGGTGCGTGTACGGTGCGGACAAGAGGAGTTGGTGGTGGAAGTTTTGGTGGATACGGGTGCCCAGGTGAGCCTGGTCCGGAGAGGGTTGTTCAAGGAAGAATCCCTGCAGCCCAGCCGTAGACCGGTGCGCTTGAAGGTGGCCAATGGAGAGATCATGGGTGTTGGTACCCATGAGGCCACTATCAGTATGGAATTCTGGGAGCATGAGCGCTTGAACCGCCCTGATTTGGCGAAGAGAAGCACTCTATCCGGGAACTTCTATGTGGCCGACATTACAGATTGGGATATGATCATGGGGTATGACTTCATGGTGGCAAATGCCATTGGAGCCCTTCCCCATCGTGCAACGCTGGTCCGGGAGGATGATGAATGCCTCACATGGCTGTCCACGGATTATGCATGCGGATCATCCCAATGGAATGCTGAGGAAGAGGATCGGATCGTCTGAGCGGTGCAAGCTGTGGGTGCCAAGTCCAGAGGAGACCGCGGAGTTCAGCTCACGGAGTATGGAATGGCGCCACAGGTGTATGACAGGATGATCCAGACGCTGGGAGCCGAAGCGCCCGAGACGGACGTCTTCGCTTCCCGGGATGCCCCACTTTTGTGGAAGTGTAGGAGGCATTGGCATGGAGGAGAATCGGCCTGGCACAGGCATTGGGGTTTGAAGGAGTAGGGGCCCATGTATTGGCATGGCTCCCTGGACAGTACCAGACGTACGGTGGAGAAGGTCCTCGCGGATAGAGCGAAGGGGATCCTGGTCATTACCGGCATAGGATCCACCCCATGTCCGCTGGAGGGTCTCAAGTCGACGCTGGACTCCATCACCCTGAACGAGATGTCATTGCAGCCAGAGGAGGAGTTGTTCATCGACGCCAAGGGTGTATCAATGCCCTCCCCGGGTCAAGCGTGGGGCACCAAGGCTTTCCTGGTGGATGGGGCGCAAGCCCAGCCCACGGGTGATGAAGCATTCATCCGTAGGTTGGAGGCGGTGCCCATGAAGGTCATGTTTAAGCCCAAGGAGGGGACGGATCAGCCAATTGATGGCATTGATGTCCTGTCCCACGCCGAGATGGACGACGTCGTCAACTACATGCGGATGGGGATGCACGACCGTGTGGCAGCCAAGAAGAGGCGGGCCATGGTCACATCTCCGCATTGGTGAATGACAAGATGTTGGTCACCGGCAAGTACGAGAAGGACGGGTTCGTGGCGAGGGTCATGGATCACATCGCGGACCAATACGATGGTCCGGCTGGGTCGGACCCACCGACATGGAATTTTCCAAGAATGGGTGCCGATAGCGACAAGAACCAGCCCGATGCCGCAAATTTCCAAAGATTATCGGTGGGAAGAGCTCCCCACGACGATGAAGACGGCATATCGGACAAGGAGAAGTCGGACTCGGACCCGGAAGAGGCCTATACCGCAGTGCAGTCGGTTGTATCTATACCGAAGCAAGCGGCTGAAGAGGCCCAGGAGAACCTGAAGGTCGCCGAGCTGAAGGAGAGGCTGATCAATGCCTATCCGCGGCTATTCAGTGGCGTCGCCAACAAGAACCCTCCAGATCGTGGGAGGTTTGGTACAGCGAAGTTCAAGCTGAAGCCAAACCCGAAGATCTATCGTCATCGGGAGTACCAACTTCAGGGCGATCGGGCCGGGGCCATGAAGAAGTTGTTGGCCGAGTTCATTGAGCGGGGCTGGATCGAACCCTCCGACAGTGAGTGGGCCAGCCCAGCCTTTATCGTGCCCAAGAAGGAGAAGGGCGAGTGGAGGTTGGTGGTGGATTACAGGGGTTTGAACGAGCAAACCGAGCACGACTCGTACTCGCTTCCGCTGATCGACACCATCCTCCGAAAGCAACAGAAAAAGCGGATCTTCACAGTGTTAGGCCTGAAACACGGCTATCACCAGATGCCGCTACACCCGGACTCCAGGCCCTGCACAGCGATGTCGACGCCGCTGGGGCCCATGCAGTGGAAAATGGTGCCTATGGGCGCCACAAATGGCAACGCCGCTTTCCAGCGCATGATGGAGGACCTACTCCGTCCCGTCCGGGACTGTGCCGACCCCTTTGTGGATGACATCATCATCGGGTCCGGTACGGAGGACATGACTGAGGACGAGCTCATCGAAGCGCATGAGAAGGATCTGCGCCGAGTGCTCAGCGAGCTGGACAAGCACAACATGGTGTGCAAGCCCACCAAAGCCTCACTCTTCGTGAAGGAAGTGGAGTTCGCGGGTCACGTGGTTGGTCACGGGCAACGCCGTCCCATGCCTGGGAAGCTGGCGTCCCTGCACCACTGGGAGAAGCCCCAGACCATCAGTGAACTCCGGTCCTTCATGGGGTTCTGCAATTACTATTCGGGCTATGTCTGGATGTATGCAGAACTCTCGGGGCAGCTGCACAAGATGCTGCAGGTGGGGAAGTTTGATGGCCGGAAGGGGAGCAAGAAGAAGCTTGCCTGGACCCCTGAGGCCGAAGATGCGTTCAGCCGCCTGAAGGAGCGACTCCTGGGGCAGCTGGGGCTATTCCTGGTGGACCCGGACAAGGGATTCATGCTACGGACGGACGCCTCGGACTATGCTGTAGGTGCAGTCCTCGAGCAGATCCGGGATGACGGGTCGCACGTACCCGTGGCGTTCTGGAGCAGGATCCTGGCCGAGGGCCAACGTCGAACCTGGACCGCGAGGGAGAAGGAGACGTACGCCATTGTCTGTGCACTCAGGAAGTGGTCTGGCCACATAGGATTGCAACCGGTGGTGGTATGTACGGACCATCACTCCTTGCAGAGCTGGTACCAGAAGCACGTACACACCCCCTCAGGACCGGCGGCAAGGAGGGCCCGATGGCATGAGACGTTCGCCAAGTTCGACCTCAGCGTCGTATACGTCCCGGGGAGGGACAACACTGTGGCAGATTGCCTCAGTCGGTGGGCCTACCCCGCGGGCAAGGCTTGGATGGACATATCCAGCCATGGGGACGCCGAGGAGACCGAGGAGGCCAAGCGCATCATCGAGATGGAGAAGGCCATGGAGCAAGAGGGGGTCAAGTGCTTTGTGGTGATGGCAAACCGTACAGACCTGGCCAAGTTCCCGGGTGCCCGCATCCAAGCTATTCGAGAGGAAACCCTCGAGCAATGGATGGTGGCCCCTGTAGAGCTAGTCAGGTCGGTGCTCACAGAGGACTGGTCGGATGACTATGCGGCATCCGAGCACTGCAGCAAGTACTGGAACGCCGTGAGCGCCCCGTCGGACGACGAATGGCCTGAGGGCTTGACCGAGGATGGGGACAAACTGTTCCTCAAGGACAAGCTATTGGTCCCTGAGAACCGAGTGGAGGAGCTCATTGACCACTGGCACAACGCCCAGCTCATGCATCCTGGTCGGGACAAGATGCAGCAGGACCTGGAGTGGCGCTTCAAGTTCCCACCGGGGTACTACGCCCTCCTGGACAGGTACTGCAGCGACTGCGCCGTGTGTCGGGCCACGAAGAGCCCCAACCACTCCACAGCGAGCAACCCGGTGTATACGGCGATACCGGAGGCCCCTATGCGGTCCGTGGCCATGGACGTATTTGCCATGCCGGAGGTCACCGTGGAAGGAAAGACCTACAACTGTGTCATCCTGGCGGTGGACAGGCACAGCGGGTATATCGTGGCGGTCCCGGGCAAGAAGTCCAAGAGGAAGGACAAGAAGGACAAGCATGGAGTGGGGCTGCAGGCCAAGACCGTCGCTAATGCCATCATCAGGCATTGGCTGACGATTTTTGATGTCCCAGCTGTCATCTGCAGCGATCGGGGCAGTCAGTTTGTGGGGACGTGGTTCAAGACGATGTGCAAGCACATGGGGATTCGGCACGCCAAGACCGTGGCGTACCACAGCCGGTCAAATGGCCGGGCTGAGGTGGCCGGGCGGCCGATGTTCGAAAAGTTCCGCCAGCTGCACATCGACGAACCGGGCCGGAATTGGTACAATTGGCTGTGGAGAGTACTCCAGGCGTACCATGGCCTTCCGGGACCCACGGAACTGTCGCCCCATCGTATCCTGTTCCTACGGGATTGAGTGTCACGCACTCTCCCGTGGTTGAACCATGGCAAAGTGGCCCGGGATGCGAACGCTATGATGGCTGAGGCGGACGACACGGCGGCCAAGGTGTGCAAGTCACTTCAGGACGAGCATGAGAAGAGGGCCAAGTACTTCAAGCAGGGAAAGGTCCAGAAATATGCTCTCCAAGACATCATGTGGGTGGAGCGGCACCACAAGGATGTCCTGTCCAGGCATCGGCAGGCGCCTTGGTATGTGCCGGGGGTAATCGTGCGGAAGGTCGGGCAGGATGTGTATGCGGTTCGTGTGGGGGATAACAAGATCCTGGACCGCGACCATACCCAGCTTCGTCCCCGAGCACCAGACCCCAGCGGACGTCCCGTCACCTTCGAGTTCACGGCCGGCGATGTGGACTCGGACGACGAGGGTGAGGACAACGACTTCACCGCCGAGAGGATCCTGGCGGACAAGCCGGACCCGGGGACGCCTGGGGGTAGGCTTTATAAAGTCCGTTGGAAGGGATTCGCCGCATTCAGGGACTCGTGGGAGCCTCCGAGCAGCTTTGTGCCGAGGTACACCACGGTCTGGATGGACTATCTGCAGAAAAAGAACATTTCTTTGGATGTCAAGGACGTGTTGGTCCATTTGGTGGCTGCAGTAGCACCGTAATGGATCCCCCTTGGCATTTTTGTTTGTTTTCGTGCTTGGGAGACGGGTGAGGGCGTTCATCCGGGAATTTTGGGGCCTTCATTGGCCATATACCCCCTTCACTGGATCTCCACATATATATTTCACTGTGGTATACTTATTTAGGTCGACCAACGACGTTTCTCTATCTTTGATCCCCTTGGTTCATGTTGTAGATCAAGAGGAGACCGGATATGGCGTAGGGCACCGATTATGAGTGTCCTCACTCCTCCCTTGGGGCGTGGGGGACGCCTACGACGTGTGTCGGGCCTCCATGTGTCCTTGGGACGTGGGGGAGGGGGGTTGGAGCCCATTGGGGTCCTCCCGTCCTCTGTTCAATGACTTCCGAGCGGTAACAACGCTCTGAGAAGGGGGGTGAAGCCGGTTCGGACCCCCGTGGCCATCTTGGGGTCACTTGGGGTGTGTATCTATGTGCCGGCAAGCCGCCATTGGCTGATATCATACTCTCCAATCCACCAGGCCTAACCCGATGTGATAGTGTGATAGGTTTGGCCATTCCGGCTATGAGCGGCCATATTCAGTACCGAAGCACCGCCAGCTGAGATTTATATATCAGAATATCAGTAATCAACAGGGTTTGTTTATCATAAAGTTTCCGTAATTTTCCCGCCTTTCGTTCTGATTGTCAATGTATCGGCGACTGTCAGTTTGCTCGCGATTTTGCGGTAACCGATTGGTTAACTGTTATTTACAGATATTTTGGCGGAAACCCCGATGAAGGGTCAGATTTCATCAGTAAAGGGTTCGTTGCTTCCGCAATTTTCATATTATACACTCCCAAAATTAATCCAATTTTTTCAGACTTTCAGAATCGGATTTTCGACTTCGACATCGCCGCACGTGATATGATGAATCTCGAGTGGTCATACATTTTTCGCCGATCACGAATCACCCTTCCTCTTGTTGTGCCCTTCATTTTTCTTGGAGATATAGTCGAAACAAAAGGGATTCGTGAGGCCACTTTGAAGAATCATATCTCCGGCTCACGGCGAGGAATATCAATATCGAGAATTGGGTTCGAACCGCCTTGGTCTGGACTCAATTTAGGGAGCATCAAACGCCTTTGGTGTGTACACATGCCCGGTGTAGAGAGGGATAATGGTCAAGAGGGTAGACAGTGATATATAACTCTTGGACCGTGCAATCGAATTTTTTATTGCAACTTTCGAGTGAACCGCATGAGTGTTGGGGTTGCATAGCAACTTTCTTTGGGTTCCTACGCATTTTTAACGTGAAGTTATGTCCATGGAGGGGCATGGCATATCATGGTGGGAGCCACTTTTTGAGGGTATGTGTTATATGCATGGTATGTGCTTCCATATGCTCACGCCCATGTTATATATCTCCGTTTGTAGGAAGATATATGGAGTCATACGTGGCCAGGGCCTCGCCCATGTCCCAATGGTGAGCTCCATAGCGCTAGACTAAGTCTACCGCTCATATAGTGCATGTGGGAGGGCTTACGAAGCGACCCACAAGCGCCAATATCAATTTTTCCATTTTCATGGTGCGTGTTGGGAGGAGGTTCGAAGGTGTCCCTATGCGTCCATGTGGGGATCCAAGTGGGGGGGTTGTTTGCAAATGGTCCCAAGCAATTGTGTTTTGAATCATATGTTGATACCATGGGTGAGCGAAGTTATATACCATTGTAATTATCTTGAATTTGGCATTATTTGCATGTTTTTGACCTCATTTTATGCTCATTTTTGTGTTTTATGTGCTCAACTGGTCGGCTAACAGTAAAATGCCTAGAGATTCGTGAAGTCTGGTATGTTGGTTATATGTTGGCATATACTTCGGTGTTGTACCTCACCATATGTAAGATCACGTGGTCACTTTAGCTTGGCACACAAGGCCTCACAAAATTAGGTCTCAAATTCATGAGTTGACTTGTGAAGCATGTCATGTACATAGCCGGAGGGGTTTCGGAGCGAATGATGGGATATTCTTGGGCATCAACCTTTGGTCTATATCACCCTTGTATACTGCTTTCCGGTTTGACACATGCATGGAGCATTTGGATATTTGCCGTATGTATTTTTGAGTATATAATTGATTTTGGGCATAATGGTGTGATTTGCCTGATTTTGCCATATTGTGAGGTCATCTTCATGGGGCAGTTCTCCAAGTCCAATCAACTGCAGGTCCAACCAAGGTTTTGTCAGGGTAGGGCATGGTCCTGAGTGCCACTCTAGGCCATGACACGCCACCTCCCCTATTGGGCTAGGATTTAGAGGCTTGGGGGAGAACACATATTCGGGGTTTGTGTATTGACATTTGACACATGGCATTTAGCCATCTTATTTGACTTGGTTCAGGGCAATATGTTGGTGAGTCAAGGGAAGGTCCTGAGTCCAGGGAATGAGGGGTCTATGGCTGTGAATGTGTATGTTTACCTCTTTCCCCAACTTTGCTTTATTTGTGTTCATATGCCAATTTCAGGGCTTTCCTCTTTGGTGCAATTCTTGTACATGCCCGCCACCGTAGGACGACCGGTGTGCTGAACGGAAGCCCGCAGTGTGGATTGGGTTATTGCTGTATTTGTGGGATCTGGTTGCTGTTCAGGGTTGAAGGAGGATTTTACTTTCTATATTTTTGGATTTTGGACCCTGGATTTTGAGGAATGCAATCGCTGATCAGGAGCAAGTCAGCAGGGGTGACAGGCGGAAGGGGCACAGCGGGGGCCGGTCCTGGTAGGGACCTTCTTTACCTGCGCCTCAGTATGTACAAAATTTCGTTCATAAGCCCCTGGAAGAGCGCTGGGGCATTAGCCACCCCGAAAGGCATAACCTTCCACTTAAAGACACGGCCCTTAGGGGTTATAAAAGCCAGCAGCTCCTGAGCTGCGGCGGTTAGGTCCACCTGCCAGAAACCAGAGCGTTCGTCCATTTTGGTCTTGTACCTGCATTTGGCAATACGCTCCAGGGTATTTTCCATGTTAGGAATGCTCCCTGAGTGGTTCTGGGTTTTCTTGTTGACCTCACCATAGTCTACAACCAGTCGTAGGGCAGTCGACCCTGGTTTGGCAACCAGAAAACAGGGACTGCAGTGATGGGGGTAGTCCCCCTGCTTTTATTCTTCAACGACGCCAGCATCAATACATTCCTGAATCTGGCGCTCAATTTTTTCAACCTATTCCTGTGGAGCGGGATAGGGACGACGCCTCACTCGCATCTTTTCAAATTCAGGTTTTAGTTTCAGGTCCATCTGGACCAGTTTTTTACAAGAGAGGGGAGGCGGCAAGGCGCCGAACACCTCCTCATAGGTTATCAGCAGTTTCTTCAGGCGAAGGTCAAGGTTAAGACTCTCGAGTTTCTGAAGGAACTCCTCCTCAGCATGGAGGTTGCTCTTTCCATGTTCTTTCTTTTTCTGCCGATCAGCAGTTTCGGCAGGCACAGAACCATCGTCCCACTCAGGGGGACGTTGCTGCCCATAGTGCAGAGAATACACTAGCGGTATCTCAGGATCAGGCAGCGTATAGGAATCATCGTCCTCCTCAGACCAGATGGAGGATTTACAGGTCTGTCTGAGGTATTGCAGCCGCTCTTGGCGCTCAATACATTCCGCCTTCAGGTACAACAGCCGCCGGAGTTCCTGACTGTCATGCTCAGACAATGGCATGTTATTAGCAGCAGGCCGCGCCAGAGCATCAGCACTCCGGGCCACGGGTTCACCTGTGTGCATAGGCTGCATGTGTAGCACTGGCTTCCCAACAGGGGAAGCGGGTTCAGGGGTTGACTCAAGATCTACCCCCTCTAGCAACAGCTGGGCGAGGAAGGCACTGTGTTTTAGGTCAACGCAGCTGGGATCAACAGGAGGGATAGTGCTGGCGATCTCAGACAGCTGGTCGTCAGCATCCTCCTTTACAGCTTCAGGATCCAGATAATCATCGGGAGACTCACACCCTGTAAGTGTGGCAGATAGGTGCTCAGGAGATCAATTTTTGAGATCAGAAAGGGTCAGGCCACGATTTTCGGCCATGACCTCTTTCAGTAGCACCTGGTCTAGGTCACACAGGGGTACAGGATTGAGAGATCCATCAACGATGGACAGGAAACTGGCCCACTCAGGGACCTGCATAGCTGTGTCTGAGTCCTCAGGCACATAGATGGAGCCGTCGGGGAGTTGCACTCTTCCCACAGTCATTCGATCTAGCATACGGCGCCAGTAAGCATTTTCACCAGAGCAGCCCCAGTCAGGGATGCACATGACAACCCTTCCTCCCTCATAAGCGATTTTGGTTAGAACCTTCGCGAGCAGGGAGAAGGGAGGGTTAGCATACGCTAGGCCCATTGCTTTCCAGAAGAAACAGAAAGCATTGTTCAATTGTTTCGAGCAGTACAACTGCATGATGTGCTGTTGTTGGCTCGCAAACAATTCCACCTGGATCTCATCCAGGTTTACCTGAAGGGCCGCCAGTCCATTTTCAAGAATGTGACGGGCCAATTGGTAGTTTTGAGTACGATAGTTAGTCTTGGATGCGTAGCGCCGCCCAGACTCTTTTCCTCCTGACAGCTCCAAAGGTACGGAGAATAGCCCCCTTGCACAGTTGCAGTGCAAAGAATAGGGGCGCTGGAGAGACAGCATGTTTACCTGGGGGTTTCTTCGTAGGAAGTCTGTACCAATGACGATGTCAAAGGCGTCGGTGTCCAGCACTCTGCGGTGTTGGGTCACCATTTCATCCCCCAGGCATATAGTCACATCGACCCCCCCCCAAGGAATGGATGGTACGCCCATCCCCTACTCTTATGGCCACGGTCTTAGTTTTCTTGAAAGTCTTTAGAAGGCGCCGGGCCACTATGGAAGGTTTTGCACCGGTGTCAAGCACCGCTCGAAACACTTGATCCCCATCTTTCACGAGGATCCAGAAAACCAAGTCCTCCCCTTCAGAGCCGCCCCCCTACTCTTCATCAGGGAACTTGACATCCACCCCTGCAGCAATGAGGGACCTGGCCATCCAGGCCAAGCGCCTCTTCTTGGAGTTATTCCCCTCAGGGGTAGCGTTATCCCCTTGGGGGCGCTTCTTGGGATCACCTGCGGCAGGAGCGGGTGTAGCAGCAGGAGTGGGTGTAGCAACGGGCGCTGATGAGCGCCTCTGGGGGTTAGGGGGTCCATTTTGGCCACCCCCCTTGCCACCTCCTTTACCACCTCTTTCGCCATTCTAGGGGTTTTTGGTGGGTGTTTGGGTCTTCTGGCGTTCAGCCTCCTGACGCTTGAGTTTATCACTCTCGCGTTTCTTTATGTCACATTCGTCTTCGTAGTGACGACGTTTGCCACAATAACCACAGGTGATGATACACCTGAAATGATCCTGATGGGTCACAGGTTTCCCATCCGTGGTATGCTGCTGTCGTTCCATCTGCAGCATCCAGCTACTGCGGTGATCGCAGTCAGAGGCATGACAAGGCCGCCCCTTGTCATTGACGGGTTTGCAGTAGAACAGAGGGGGTGTACCTGCATCAGATTTAACCTCATTCATGGCACGTAGGTTATCCCTCCCTTTACCACCTCCCTGGTTGGTGTTAGTGGGACTTTTAGGCCCTTTCCCTTCGCCACGTTCGGGGGTAGGGGTACCACCTCGACCCAAATGCTTCTTGAGGAATTTCTCCATGTGGGAGTCATTCTCCCTCTCAAGAGCTAGCTCAATCAGGAGGTCCACCAGTTCATTGTACGAGCGGGTCCGACTCTTCCTCTCAGAGGTAGAGCGGCAATCATCCCACGTACGTGGGGGGATCTTACTCATGAGCCACAGGTGCGGCTCAGTGGCACCGTAGGAGCCCACGTTCATCCGCGAAAACAGATACTCCAAGTCGCACACGTATTCAGAAATTCGTGCAGCGAAAGGAAACTCAGGGAGCATAGGTAGCTCCCCTATCTGTGTGCGCACACTGAGGTCAGTCTCATAGACTGGGAACGTTTTCTCCAACCTCTCGAGTACCTCTACCCAGGTGGAACAGGTTTTCACAATCTGTTTCACCTGTTTTTGCAAAAATTTCTTTTTGCATGAGCGTTTCAGCAGTGAGCATTTGGTGGCCACATCCACATGGGATTGGCCAGTCAGCAAAAGAAACTCCGCAAATTCTTCTGCCCATTCGGGCAGATTTTTGGGGTTAAACTCCGGCAGTTCCAGCTGGATGTTCGCCTGGGCAATAGGTCTGCCCGTCTTCGCACCCCCCGGAGTTAGGCCAGAAGGCGATACGCCGGCGAGAGGTGCCAGGGCTGACAGCCCTCTTTTCTCAGTCTCTGTCACAGGCACGTCCTGTAGTTCAGCCATGGGCACTGTCCTGGCACGGGGGTGAAAGGGGCTGGGGCAGGTGACCTTAGGCATTAGCCTTGAAACCCTTGATCTCTTAAGATCTTCGGCAAGGGTACTCAGTCCGGGAGTGGGGCAGGACAACTCTGGCTTGGTTAAGGGTTCTGCAATACCCAGTTTCGCCTTAATGGCCTCCGATAGGGCCGTCACATCTGGATCTTCTGATCCAGACAGACGTTTGGCCAGCAGTTCGGCCGTACGATGCAGGGCACCGTAGGTTGACCTTGGATGATGTTGTTCCTCAACTCGAGTCGGGCCCACTTCAAGAGCCCTTGGGATTGGACAACATGCTCTTGGATACTCGGATCTCGGTCGTCCTGGCAGGGATGCTGTCTGGGCTCTGTCGGACAGCGGGCCAGAGTGCGTGTAGGACCCTAGGTCTGTACGTGGTCTGGATCCGTGTACTGCCAATGGCTCCTCCCCATCTTCTCCACGAATGGATTTGTAGTAGTCCTCATGGAGGATGTATTCATCCATTTTCTTCCTCAGCTCCTTGTATTCCTCAGGGCCTCCAATCGCTGTTGAGGATGAAGACGGACAGGCGGATCGGGAGACTGAGGCTGCTACGCGCCTGTGGAGGTGATGCAGGCTGTCTCCACCGTGGGCCGCTAAGGCTTCGGTGGTAAGGATTTTATTTTCTTCCGCCCTTCTGCGATCTGGATCTCCTTGGGACCCAGATGCGCCACTGAGATGTTGTGGAGCTCGGTAAGGTGGTTCACTCATAGGGTGGGCCATGCTGCCCATTTGTACTCGGACAGTTCTTATGGGCCAGGTCCTGACGCTTGGTGTGGACATGATGAACTTTTTGTTGAGCTTTGTGTGCTGCACTTCTGCTCAGGGTCGGTTCAAAAGCTCACAAGGGACTGCCTCTGCTACCAGAAAGATGTCCTTGATTAATGCCCTAGATATTTTGATGAAATCCTCCAGGTTTTGAAGTTGAAAACCCAAACCAAAGCAACAAGTAGAGCAAGAACAGGATATGGATCGAATCAATGAACTGTTTTGGAATCCAGTGTAACACAGAAGGGCTGCAGATAGACAAAGCAGGTTTATACACAAAGATCCAATCAGAAATGTATAATACAAAAGATTTTATATGAAAATTGGACTGACTCAGGCCTCCAAGATAGCATTAGGCACTTCATGTGCATTCGTTTGGGTGAAACGGTGCTGGTTAGGAATGTGGGGCGTAGATGTCAGGCCAAAACAGAAAATTACTTGGCCAAACAACTGAATTCAGAAATAGTTAAAAAGTAGATCCACAATAAGTGGTAGAAACAATTGAGTATAGGGGTCTTGGGGTGGGAGACCACTAGGCTTAACCTCCGAGGCCTAAAGCATGAAATGCCTATTTTATTTCGGTATATCCTCCATGAAGGAAGGTACCTCCGCTCAGTTCAGTGGCAGGGGTGAACTTCATGGGGGGGGCTAGGGTTACAACCCTAGTTACTTTGAGAAAGTGTACTTTAGGCTTCAAAAGAAAGATAAAAATACTTAAGTTAGTCTTAGCATCAACAAAAGGGTTTCAAGGGGGGCTTGGCCTGGATCACGCCCTCCAAGAAAGACATGGCAGTGACTTTTTCTTACTCTAATTGATATAACTACTAAACATCCAGGATTGCCTTATCTATCCTACATTCTATGTTCCTAACAAGGGAATGGAATATACTATACACTATCCCATATACATCCCATGTATAGGGCCATATAATGTTCCCTTAGGGGTAATATGCCAGGGTAGGGTTGTGAACTGCTTCACCCCCACATGGGAAATCTTTCATTCTGACGTCCCCCAGATGGCAGTTTCAGGGTGTTTTACCCCCCTCTGAATGGAATTTTGCCATTTTAGGGATTCCCAGATGGCAGTTTCTGGGTGCTATACCCCCGCCAGATGGAAAATCTGTCATTCTGGCATCCCCAGATGACAGTTTCAGGGTGTTATACCCCCCCCTGATGGGACTTTTGTCATCCTGGCGTCCCCCAGATGACAGTTTCTGGGTGATCTACCCCCCATTATGGGAAATCTGCCATTCCAGTCTTAAGATGATTGTATCCAGGGCAGCTTCTTCCCTCCAGGGCCAGGCAAGGTTTCTCAGTGTTGCAGCAACCGGTCGCCCTGAGGCCAATGCCAACACAGGCCACGTGCTTTGTAAAAAAAGCCAGTCTGTATAATTGCTTTGAATTTTGATGTATGCTGTATATATTTTCCCTTCCCCTTGTTATCTTTCGGCTTTAGTTCAGAGATTTTTGTTAGGTAAGCAATGCTCCCCTCAAGCAGGGTTGGTACAGTACGCCGTTCATGAACGCGTACTGTCCGCAAACGCGTACCGTTTTGTATCAATACCGCATAGTACGTGCGTTTAGAGATGGTGCCGCAGACAGGCACCGCATTGCAGCATGCGGGCACGCTAGACAGAAAATTGCCAGATGAATTGAATTATTGTGAAAAACACACTGCATCGAAAGTTTAATACAGATGTTGATAATTAGCATTATGATACATTGCGGCACCACTTTTAGTCTTGTATCGTAATGTCACAGTTTTGGGAAGGTAAGAACGAATGTTATTAATACTACCATTATTGTGACCGCGTCGCAAATGCGCATTCATCCGTGTATGAGTTTCCAGCAGCGGTGCCGTATACGCTGAAAAACACTGATCGCAAGGTTTTATCCCCCTTCTTTTAGTTCGGCCATGTGAGGACGTGCTCGTGCAGGACGCGTTCAAAGCCGTGCACAACTATCGGAGAAGCACGAGCTGTGCAGGACGCGTGCAAAGGCTTGAACAACAAACGAAGAAGCACGTGCCCTCCTCTGCAATAAAAGAGGCCGTCCTCCGCGATCAAAGAATGAAATTGTCTACGCGAGTGACGCGCACTCAGACGACGACACGTGCAGACGCGTCACCGCGTGCTCCAAGTCTGGACGCGTCGACTGAGGAACGGAGTCCCTGTTGCCCTTCAACTGATGAGCCGAGTGCAGAGTGTGCAGCTCTCAATGACTCACCGCAAATGTCCCCACAAATGAACGAAGACGCGTCGTTGAAGGATTATTGGGCAGAGGTGTTCAACCGTAAATTGGACATGGAACGCTATGCAGAATTTCAGTGGTTGTGTGAGCGAACGCAGATGCCCTGTGTTTCTGGGAACCAATGGTTGCAGCTTGGACGATATAGGCAGCATGTGTTGAGCTGATTGCTTCGAGGCATAGACAAGGCTTGGTGTGTTGCTTCCGCAGAACATGGCTCCAAGGAGCAGTTGGTTTCTGGAGGAGCACTTCACACTTTCTGTTGCCACAAGGACTGCAAAAATGGAAAAGGACTGGAAGTGGGAAAATTGTGACTACCTGGGAAAGGCATCGGATGGCCCATCGCGTTGCAAAGCACATCTTGCAGGGCAAGGTGGATGCGGTGTGGCAGCATTGAAGCCGGTTCGGACCCCCGTGGCCATCTTGGGGTCACTTGGGGTGTGTATCTATGTGCCGGCAAGCCGCCATTGGCTGATATCATACTCTCCCATCCACCTGACCTAACCCGATGTGATAGTGTGATAGGTTGGGCCATTCTGGCTATGAGCGGCCATATTCAGTACCGAGGCACCGCCAGCGGAGATTTATATATCGGAATATCAGGAATCAACAGGGTTTTATTATCATAATGTTTCCGTAATTTTTCAGCCTTTCGTTCTGATGGTCAATGTATCGGCGACTGTCAGTTGGCTCGCGATTTTGCGTTAACCGATTGGTTAACTGTTATTTCCAGATATTTTGGCGGATATTCCGTTGAAGGGTCAGATTTCATCAGCAAAGGGTTCGTTGCATCCGCAATTCTCTAAATAAGCACTCGAAATTTTAATCAGAATTTTTCGCGATTTCGAAATCGGATTTTCGACTTCGACATCGCCGCACTTGACTTGGACTTCTTCGAGTGGTCGTACTCTTTTCCCTATGCCCGAATCAGGTTTCCCTTATACTTGCCACCCATTTGACTTGGAGATATAAGGGAAACAAAAGCGAATCGTGGGACCACTTTGAAGAGCCATATCTACGAGCGAGTGTGAGGAATAAGAATAAGGAAGGTTGGGTTGGAACTGCCTTGGTCTCAACTTAATTTAGAAAGCATCAAACGCCTTTGGTGAGTACACATGCCCGATATAGCAAGGGATAATGGTCAAGAGGGTATAAAGTGATATATAACTCTTGGACCGTGCAACCGAACATTTTATTGTGACTTTCGAGTATACCGCATGAGTGTTGGGGTTGCATAGCACATTTCCTTGGGTTCCTACGTATTTTTAACGTGAAGTTATGTCAATGGAGGGACATGGCATATCATGGTGGGAGCCATATTTTGAGGGTATGTGTTGTATGCATGGTATATGTTTGATATGCTCACGCCCATGTTATATATCTTCGTGTGGCCGAAGAGATGGGGAGCCATACGTGACAAGGGCTTTGCCCATGTCCCAATTGTGCAATTCAAAGCGCTAGACCAAGTCTACCGTGTATGTATTGCTCATGGTATGTTTGACAAAGAGATCCATGGGTGCACTCCCATTTTCATGGGGCATGTAGATATTAGGGGCAAAGGTATCTCCATGCGCCCAATTGGGGATCCAAGTGGGGAAATTGTTCGCAAATGGTTCCAATCATTTGTGTATTGAATCATGAGCGGATATCATGGGTGAGCATAGAGATATACTATCATGTCAACTTTGTATTTGGTCATATTTTCATGTTTTTGACCTCAATTTTTGCTCATTTTTGCGTTTTGTGTACTTACCCGGTCCGCAAACAGCAAGAAGCCTATGGAGAGTCGAACCATGGTATGTTCTTCATATGTTGGCATATGCTTTGGAGTTGAACACCACCATATGCCGGATCGCGTACTCCATTTGGCTTGGCGCACGAAGGATCACAAAATTTGGTCTCAAGATCATGGGCTGACTTGGGCAGTGCGTGGTGCCCATATCCGAAGGGGTTTTGAGGGTAAAGTGGGGATGTACATGCGCATTGACCTTTGGTCTATATCCACCATGAATATTAGACTTGGACTCCATGCATGCTTTGAGCCTTCGGATAAGTAGTAACTTCAATTTTGAGCATATTTTTGATATATGGCCAATATGGTGTGAATTGGCAGTTTTTTGACATGTTATGAGTTCAAACTCATAGGTCATTTCTCTAAGCCCATTCGACTCCAAGTCCAACCAAGGTTATGTCAGGGTAGGGCATGGTCCTGAGTGCCACTCTAAGCCATGACACGCCACCTCCTGCATTGGGCTAGGATTTATAGGCTTGGGAGTGAACACATTTTTGGGGTTTGTCTATTGACTTGTCACACATGGCATTCAGCCATCTCATTTGACCTGGTTCAAGGCAATATGTTGATGAGTCAAGGGAAGGTCTTGAGTCCAGGGAATGAGGGGTTTATGGCTGTGAATGTGTATGTTTACCTCTTTCCCCAACTTTACTTGATTTGTGTTCATATGCCAATTTCAGGGCTTTCTTCCTTGGTGCAATTCTTGTACATGCCCGCCACCGTGGGAATACCGGTGTGCTGAACGGAAGCCCGCAGCCTGATTTGAATTGTGAATTGGGTTATTGCTATACTTGTGGGATGTAGTTGCTGTTCAGGGTTGAAGGAGGATAACATTTTCTATATTTTTGGATTTGGACCCTGGATTTTGAGGATTTTGAGAAATGCAATCGTTGATCCGGAGCAAGTCAGCAGGGGTGACAGGCGGAAGGGGCACAGCGGGGGCCGGTCCTGGTAGGGACCTTCTTTATGGTAGCAGAGGCTTACCTGCTGCCCCTACCAACCGCCGACCCGGGGACTTGGGCCCTTATGAGCCCTGCCCAAGTACGCCCCGGGTGCGTATTGTGGACTCGGTGGAGACCACGCCGGAGATTGGAGCCATTGAAGGGCCGAGACGTTCAAGAGCATGGCGAACTCCGGAAGTTGAGGCCCAAAGAGAAGAACGACACTCGGGAAGAGGAGGACGTGACATGGAGGACCTGGTTTCGGTGTGTGAGCGTCGCTGCCGAAAGGCATGCAACCTCCGCTCCGCAGCGGAGGACTCTGATGAGGCCTGCCATTCAGGCAGCAGTGGAGGACGGGCCCGGCGCTACCGGAAGCGCGGGTCACCCAAGTCCGCGGCAAGGGACGCCGGGGCTATGGACACGGACCCCAGCCCGGTCAGGCTGTGGGAATCCGAAGGGCACTCCGAGGGCTATCGGACAGCCTACGAGCCACCTTCGGAGCCGGAGATGTCCGCGCCGATCGCCAGGGCGCATACAGCCCCCGAGCCCGCCCTGCAGCACAACGCCGAGGGCTTGGAGAGGCCAGCCAGGGCCCGGACGGCACCTGTGCCCCGGCACACGGGACCAGAGACGGACGCCATAGGCGATACGCCCATGGGCGATGAGTCTGAGGTGCCGGGAACCACGGGCTGCGCTGAATCCGGCGGAAGGCACGCTGCGTGCCACTGCGAGCACGTGTCCTTCCTCATGGGCAAGTACCCGAAGATGGGGATGGACGCCATCGTGCATCACCTTGACCGCCTGGACAACGCCAAGGACGCTCTGGAGGAGGACGTCGCGGGGATCCTGGACGACCAGTCGGCCGCGGAGAACCACATGGAGGAGCTGCGAGCGGATCAGGCCCGGTACCGGGAGAATCTGGAGTTGGCCCTGCAGAAGCAGCAGCAAGTGGTGGACAGCCTCCTCCACTTAGTGGAGGACATGTCGGGACGCCTGAGAAGGCTAGAGGAGCGACAGCCCCTCGCCTCGGGTCCGGAGCTCCCGGCAAAGCCGGCCGCGGCAGAGCTGGTTGAGCGGGTTAAGACCCTCAGGAGCGCCATGGATAAACCCATGGGCGGCCCTGCAGAGGCACCCTACGCGCCTCCGCGTGTTGACCCGGGTGCGCTGCCTTTTGTTCCCCTGTTCAGCGAATCCACAATGCTCGGGGAACAAACGGCGCCGGCTGGGTCCATGCGGGAAGGGCACGCGACCACGGACCCGAGGAGCCTGACGGTACAGATGCCCCATGCCGCCCAGAATGTACCGATGACGACGAATATGGTGGTTTATGCGGAAGAGGAGATCCATACCATGCAGGGGCGAACCATGGGAAGCGCCGACGGACATGGTCGACGTCATCCAGGCGGAAACCTGTGGGCGAAGGACCCCAATACGGGGATATGGACGGCCGATGGAGCAATTCCTTCCCGCATTCCAAACCCCATGGGTTCAGGCCCAACTGGACCGCACTCCATGGAGGAGAGGGATGTACGGGGAGTGTACTCACAGCCCCCGGCCACAGGTGGTATCCGTCTTGGTGGAGTGGTGGCTGGAGACGTCGGAGACGCCATCAGGATCGACGACCTCAGGGGAATCAAAATCCCCTATTACGACGGGAACCCGTCCAACCTGGATGACTTCATCCTGGACTGGGAGGACTTCGCCGAGGAGGTCGTCGGCGAGATGCGGGGAGCGCCGCGGGACAAGTGGGTGTGCCGGACATTCCCACACCGGCTGGCGCAGGACCTCAAGGAGGAGCTGCGGGATCAGATCCGGGAAGGATTGATCCGTACGGAGCAGGCCTGCCTCCAGTGGTTGGAGGACGAGGAGCGGGTGGACGCTCCAAACCAGAAGCTGGAGGACCTGTGGTCCATTCCATTGCCGCTGGACCGCGGTGAGTTGCGGGTCCGGGAGTGGAACCGGTATCTGCGGAAGTACCGCAGATGCCTCAAGTTGGTGGAAGACTGGAACGAGGCCAGTGAGATCCGCCACTTGCTGAAGGACGTCCTCCCCGGCAACTGGAAGAGGAGAGTGGAGGACGAGGAGAAGAAGAGGGCGAAGAAGCGCGTGGCGGTGAGGATCATGGCGGCGGAGGATACCCATGCGGGTATCATGGAGTTCTTCGGGAGGAACCTGGGCGAACCCAACCGGATGTTGGGCCTGAAGAACGCCGTGTACGTGGAGGTATTTGGAGACTCCATGGGGCAAAGGTTGCTGCGCCTCAACAACGTGGAGTGGAGGCGCGGGGAGCCGCTGAGGATGCAAGTCATCTTCGCCCGCATGAGCCTTGACGAGATCGTGAAGTACATCACGGTGGAGTTGAAGCTCAATGCGAAGAACGAGGCCCACGTGCAGGATCGACATGGTCATGGACAACGAGGCCACCGAGAAGACCGCCATCAGCGAGAGATCCAGGAGGACACGGCCAACTCTGCGGAGGATGGTAGTGGAAGTGGCCAAGACCACTGGACCTGGGAGGATCACGAGGAGGCCCATTTCTTCGCGTTTGTGGCGCACAACGTGAGGAACCATGGGCAGGATCGGTCCAGATGGAGCCAGGTGGGACCCAAGAAGAACAAAGAGCCAAGGAGGATCGGGAACCCACCGCTCTCGTTCCGAGAGTACAGGTTTCAGCACAACGGGTGCTGGGTCTGTTATGGCAAGGGAAACAACCATGCACACGACCACCGTCAGTGCAAGGTGTATGAGGCGGACAAGAAGGCCTACTTCGCCGCTCACCCCGAGAAGAAGCCCAAAGAGCAGCGGATTTCCGACTGGAAGGCGAAGGGCGGAGATGGGGGAAAAGGCCAAGGCAAAGGCCAAGGAAAAGGCGGAGGAAGAGGCTATGGTGGTGGACCTGGCCAAGACCGACGAGTGAGGTTGATCGAGGAGGTTGCTGAGGACATGTTGAGGACACTGGAGGAGCTCAAAGCCCAGCAACGTGGTGGACAAAGTCCTGGCGGATCGCAGCCGGAAGGGGCTGCGGGAAGCCAAGTCTAGAGGAGCCCCCATGGGAGTGGGACCTCGGAGGTCTCTCCTCCGAAAAACAGTGGAATCCCTGAGAAAGCAAAGGCACATCGGGTGCCGAAGAAGGCTCCCGAAGAGCCAAAACCACTGAATTTCGCCACTCCCAACCCCTGGAGCGCCCTGCCAAGGGATATATATGTGGGTACGGGACATGGCAAGAAGGAAGGAGCGACCACGGAGAGCCCCGTGGACGGGCAGGACCAACCCAAGATCTACACCATCCGCGACCATACCCTTGAAGTCCTGATGCACCCGGACGTGCTAGAGTTGCATGCCGTGAGAGTCGTCCATACACCTCATGGCGACGAGCGGCAGTTGCACTTGAAAGTGCGAGTACGGTGCGGACGAGAGGAGAAGGTGGTGGATGTGTTAGTGGATACGGGTGCCCAGGTGAGCCTGGTCCGGAGAGGGCTGTTCAAGGAGGAATTCCTGCAGCCCAGCCGGAGACCGGTCCGCCTGAAGGTCACCAACGGAGAGATTATGGGTGGTGGCACCCATGAGGCCACTATCAGTATGGAATTCTGGGAGCATGAGCGCTTGAACCGCCCTGATCAGGCGAAGAGAAGCACTCTATCCGGGAACTTCTATGTGGCCGACATTACAGATTGGGATATGATCATGGGGTATGACTTCATGGTGGCAAACGCCATTGGAGCCCTTCCCAATCGCGCAACGCTGGTTCGGGAGGATGATGAATGCCTCACATGGCTGTCCATGGACTATGCATGCGGATCATCCCAATGGAAAGCTGAGGAAGAGGATCGGATCGTCCAAGCGGTGCAAGCTGTGGGTGCCAAGTCCAGAGGAAACCGTGGAGTTCAGCTCACGGAATATGGAATGGCGCCGCAAGTGTACGCCAGGATGATTCAGACGCTGGGAGCCGAAGCGCCCGAGACGGACGTCTTCGCGTCCCGGGATGCCCCACTTCTGCGGAAGTGTAGGAGGCATTGGCATCGAGGAGACTCAGCCTGGCATAGGCATTGGGGTTTGAAGGAGTGGGGGCCCATGTATTGGCATGGCTCCCTGGATAACACCAGGCGTACGGTGGAGAAGATCATCGCGGATAGGGCGGAGGGGATCCTGGTCATAACCGGCATAGGATCCATCCCATGTCCGCTGGAGGGTCTCAAGTCGACGCTGGACTCCATCACCCTGAACGAGATGTCATTCGGGCCAGAGGAGAAGTTGTTCATCGACGCCAAGGGTGTATCAATGCCCTCCCCGGGTCAAGCGTGGGGTACCAAGGCTTTCCTGGTGGATGGGGCGCAAGCCCAGCCCACGGGTGATGAAGCATTCATCCGTAGGGTGGAGGCGGTGCCCATGAAGGTCATGTTTGAGCCCAAGGAAGGGACGGATCAGCCTATTGATGGCATTGACGTCCTGTCCCACGCCGAGATCGATGAGGTCGTCAACTACATGCGTATGGGGATGCACGACCGTGTGGCAGCCAAGAAGAGGCGGGCCATGGTCACATCTCCGCATTGGTGGGATGACAAGATGCTGGTAACCGGCAAGTACGAGAAGGATGAGTTCGTGGCGAGGGTCATGGATCACATCGCGGACCAATACGATGGTCCGGTTGGGTCGGACCCACCAACGTGGGGTTTTCCAAGAGTGGGAACCGGTAGCGACGAGCACCAGCCCGAGGCCGCAAATTTTCGAAGATTATCGGTGGGAGTCGAGACCCACGACGATGAAGACGGCATATCGGACGAGGAGAAGTCGGACTCGGACCCAGAAGAGGCCTATACCGCAGTGCGGTCGGTTGTATCTATACCGAAGCAAGCGGCTGAAGAGGCCCAGGAGAACCCAAAGGTCGCCGAGCTGAAGGAGAGGCTGATCAATGCCTATCCGCGGCTATTCAGTGGCGTCGCCAACAAGAACCCTCCAGATCGTGGGAGGTTCGGCAGAGCGAAGATCAAGCTGAAGCTGAACCCCAAGATCTATCGTCATCGGGAGTACCAGCTTCAGGGCGATCGGGCGGAGGCCATGAAGAAGCTGTTGGCCGAGTTCATTGAGCGGGGATGGATCGAACCCTCCGACAGTGAGTGGGCCAGCCCAGCCTTCATCGTGCCCAAGAAGGAGAAGGGCGAGTGGAGGTTGGTGGTTGATTACAGAGGTTTGAACGAGCAGACCGAGCACGACTCGTACTCGCTTCCCCTGATCGACTCCATCCTCCAAAAACAACAGAAAAAGCGGATCTTCACGGTGTTGGACCTGAAACACGGTTACCACCAGATGCCGCTACACCCGGACTCCAGGCCCTGCACAGCGATGTCGACGCCGCTGGGGCCCATGCAGTGGAAAGTGGTGCCTATGGGCGCCAAGAATGGCAACGCCGCTTTCCAGCGCATGATGGAGGACCTACTTGGTCCTGTCCGGGACTGTGCTGACCCCTTCGTGGATGACATCATCATCAGATCCGTCACGGAGAACATGACTGAGAATGAGCTCATCGAAGCGCATGAGAAGGATCTGCGCCGAGTGCTCAGCGAGTTGGACAAGCACAACATGGTGTGCAAGCCCACCAAAGCCTCACTCTTCGTGAAGGAAGTGGAGTTCGCGGGTCACGTGGTTGGTCACGGGCAACGCCGTCCCATGCCTGGGAAGCTGGCGTCCCTGCACCACTGGGAGAAGCCCCAGACCATCAGCGAACTCCGGTCCTTCATGGGGTTCTGCAACTACTATTCGGGCTATGTCTGGATGTATGCAGAACTGTCGGGGCCGCTGCACAAGATGCTGCAAGTGGGCAAGTTCGATGGCCGGAAGGGGAGCAAGAAGAAGCTTGCCTGGACCCCTGAGGCTGAGGATGCGTTCAACAGCCTGAAGGAGCGACTCCAGGGGCAGTTGGGGCTATTCTTGGTGGACCCGGACAAGGGATTCGTGCTACGGACGGACGCCTCGGACTATGCTGTGGGTGCAGTCCTTGAGCAGATCCGAGACGACGGGTCACATGTACCCGTGGCGTTCTGGAGCCGGATCCTGGCCGAGGGCCAACGCCGCACCTGGACCGCGAGGGAGAAGGAGACGTACGCCATTGTTTGTGCGCTCAGGAAGTGGTCTGGCCACATCGGATTGCAACCGGTGGTGGTTTGTACGGACCATCAGTCCTTGCAGAGCTGGCACAAGGAGCACGTCGACACCCCCTCGGGACCGGCGGCAAGGAGGGCCCGATGGCATGAGACGTTCGCCAAGTTCGACCTCAGCGTCGTGTACGTCCCGGGGAAGGACAACACGGTGGCAGATTGCCTCAGTCGATGGGCCTACCCCGCGGGCAAGGCTTGGATGGACATATCCAGCCATGGGGACGCCGAGGAAACCGAGGAGGCCAAGCGCATCATCGAGATGGAGAAAACCATGGAGCAAGAGGGGGTCAAGTGTTTTGTGGTGATGGCAAACCGTACAGACCTGGCCAAGTTCCGGGGCGCCCGCGTCCAAGCTATTCGAGAGGAAACCCTCGAGCAATGGATGGTGGCCCCTGTAGAGCTAGTCAGGTCGGTGCTCACAGAGGACTGGTCGGATGACTACGCGGCATCCGAGCAATGGAGCAAGTACTGGAATGCCGTGAGCGCCCCGTCGGACGACGATTGGCCCGAGGGCTTGACCGAGGATGGCGACAAGTTGTTCCTCAAGGACAAGCTGCTGGTGCCCGAGAACCGAGTGGAGGAGCTCATTGACCATTGGCACAACGCCCAGCTCATGCAACCTGGCCGAGACAAGATGCAGCAGGACCTAGAGTGGCGTTTCAAGTTCCCTCCGGGGTACTACGCCATCCTGGATAGGTATTGCAGCGACTGTGCCGTGTGCCGGGCCACGAAGAGCCCCAACCACTCCACAGCGGGCAATCCGGTGTACACGGCTATACCGGAGGCCCCTTTGCGGTCCGTGGCCATGGATGTATTCGCCATGCCTGAGGTCACCGTGGACGGAGAGACCTACGACTGTGTCATCCTGGCGGTGGATAGGCACAGTGGGTATATCGTGGCAAGTCCCGGGCAAGAAGTCCAAGAAGAAGGACAAGAAGGACAAACATGGAGTGGGGCTGCAGGCCAAGACCGTCGCTAATGCCATGATCAGGCATTGGCTGACGATTTTCGATGTCCCAGCTGTCATCTGCAGCGATCGGGGCAGTCAATTCGTGGGGACGTGGTTCAAGACAATGTGCAAGCACATGGGGATTCGGCACGCCAAGACCGTGGCATACCACAGCCGGTCGAATGGCCGGGCTGAGGTGGCCGGGCGGCAGATGTTCGAGAAGTTCCGCCAGCTGCACATCGACGAACCGGGCCGGAATTGGTACAATTCGCTGTGGAGAGTACTCCAAGCGTACCACGACCTTCCGGGACCCACTGGACTATCGCCCCATCGCATCCTGTTCCTACGGAATCGAGTGTCACGCACTCTCCCGTGGATGAACCATGGCAAGGTGGCCCGGAATGCGGACGCCATGATGGCTGAGGCGGACGACACGGCGGCCAAGGTGTGCAAGGCACTTCAGGACGAGCATGACAAGAGGGCCAAGTACTTCAAGCAGGGAAAAGTCCAGAAGTATGCTCTCCAAGACACTGTGTGGGTGGAGCGGCACCACAAGGATGTCCTGTCCAGGCATCGGCAGGCATCTTGGTATGTGCCGGGGGTAATCGTGCGGAAGGTCGGGCAGGATGTATACGCGGTTCGTGTGGGGGATAACAAGATCCTGGACCGCGACCATACCCAGCTTCGTCCCCGAGCACCAGACCCCAGCGGACGTCCCGTCACCTTCGAGTTCACGGCCGGCGATGTGGACTCGGACGACGAGGGTGAGGACGATGACTTCACCGCCGAGAGAATCCTGGCGGACAAGCCGGACCCGGGGACGCCTGGGGGTAGGCTTTACAAAGTCCGTTGGAAGGGATTCGCCGCATCCAGGGACTCGTGGGAACCTCCGAGCAGTTTTGTGCCGAGGTACACCACGGTCTGGATGGACTACCTAAAGAAAAAGAGTATTTCTTTGGATGTCAAGGACGTATTGGTCCATTTGGTTGCTGCTGTAGCACCGTAATGGATCCCCCTTGGCATTTTGTTTGTTTCTATGAATGAAAAGACAAGTGAGGGCGTTCATCCGGGGATTTTTCGGCCTTGATTGGCCATATACCCCCTTCACTCGATCTCCACATATATATTTCATTGTGGTATACTTATTTAGGTCGACCGACGACGTTTTTCTATCTTTGATCCCCTTGGTCCATGTTGTAGATCAAGAGGAGACCGGATATGGCGTAGGGCGCTGATTATCAGTGTCCTCACCCCTCCCTTGGGGCATGGGGGACGCCTACGACGTGTGTGGGGCCTCCATGTGTCCTTGGGACATGGAGGGGGGGGTTGGAGCCCATTGGGGTCCTCCCGTCCTCTCTTCATTGGTTTCCGAGCGGATACAACGCTCTGAGAAGGGGGGTGAAGCCGGTTCGGACCCCCGTGGCCATCTTGGGGTCACTTGGGGTGTGTATCTATGTGCCGGCAAGCCGCCATTGGCTGATATCATACTCTCCCATCCACCTGACCTAACCCGATGTGATAGTGTGATAGGTTGGGCCATTCCGGCTATGAGCGGCCATATTCAGTACCGAGGCACCGCCAGCGGAGATTTATATATCGGAATATGAGGAATCAACAGGGTTTTATTATCATAATGTTTCCGTAATTTTTCAGCCTTTCGTTCTGATGGTCAATGTATCGGCGACTGTCAGTTGGCTCGCGATTTTGCGTTAACCGATTGGTTAACTGTTATTTCCAGATATTTTGGCGGATATTCCGTTGAAGGGTCAGATTTCATCAGCAAAGGGTTCGTTGCATCCGCAATTCTCTAAATAAGCACTCGAAATTTTAATCAGAATTTTTCGCGATGTCGAAATCGGATTTTCGACTTCGACATCGCCGCACTTGATTTGGACTTCTTCGAGTGGTCGTACTCTTTTCCCTATGCCCGAATCAGGTTTCCCTTATACTTGCCACCCATTTGACTTGGAGATATAATGGAAACAAAAGCGAATCGTGGGACCACTTTGAAGAGGCATATCTACCAGCGAGTGTGAGGAAAGAGAATAAGGAAGGTTGGGTTGGAACTGCCTTGGTCTCAACTTAATTTGGGAAGCATCAAACGCCTTTGGTGAGTACACATGCCCGATATAGCAAGGGATAATGGTCAAGAGGGTATAAAGTGATATATAACTCTTGGACCGTGCAACCGAACATTTTATTGTGACTTTCGAGTATACCGCATGAGTGTTGGGGTTGCATAGCAACTTTCCTTGGGTTCCTACGTATTTTTAACGTGAAGTTATGTCAATGGAGGGACATGGCATATCATGGTGGGAGCCATATTTTGAGGGTATGTGTTGTATGCATGGTATATGTTTGATATGCTCACGCCCATGTTATATATCTTCGTGTGGCCGAAGAGATGGGGAGCCATACGTGACAAGGGCTTTGCCCATGTCCCAATTGTGGAATTCAAAGCGCTAGACCAAGTCTACCGCGTATGTATTGCTCATGGTATGTTTGACAAAGAGATCCATGGGTGCACTCCCATTTTCATGGGGCATGTAGATATTAGTGGCGAAGGTATCTCCATGCGCCCGATTGGGGATCCAAGTGGGGGAATTGTTCGCAAATGGTTCCAATCATTTGTGTATTGAATCATGAGCCGATATCATGGGTGAGCATAGAGATATACTATCATGTCAACTTTGTATTTGGTCATATTTTCATGTTTTTGACCTCAATTTTTGCTCATTTTTGCGTTTTGTGTACTTACCTGGTCCGCAAACAGCAAGAAGCCTATGGAGAGTCGAACCATGGTATGTTGTTCATATGTTGGCATATGCTTCGGAGTTGAACACCACCATATGCCGGATCGCGTACTCCATTTGGCTTGGCGCACGAAGGATCACAAATTTGGTCTCAAGATCATGGGCTGACTTGGGCAGTGCGTGGCGCCCATATCCGAAGGGGTTTTGAGGGTAAAGTGGGGATGTACATGGGCATTGACCTTTGGTCTATATCCTCCATGAATATTAGACTTCGACTCCATGCATGCTTTGAGCCTTCGGATAAGTAGTAACTTCAATTTTGAGCATATTTTTGATATATGGCCAATATGGTGTGAATTGGCAGTTTTTTGACATGTTATGAGTTCAAACTCATAGGTCATTTCTCTAAGCCCATTCGACTCCAAGTCCAACCAAGCCCTAGGCTAGGCAGCCACCGCGCCAGCCCAAGGGGGTCCCACTGGCGACAAGCCAGTAGCACGGGCCCGGCGGCGCCGGCGCCCCGGGCGACCACGCATCAGGGGGGCGACGCAGTGGGTAAGCGCCCGCAGCCACGGCTGCGAATTGATGCACTGACCGAGGAGTGGCGAAACGGGGACGCCGGGGAAGGACGGGGCTCCGAGCTCTGTGAACCCGGGGGACTCCGCCACCAGGCAGGAGGTGCGTCTTGGAGGGCCCCCCACTAGGACCCGGTGGGGAGGATATCACCTGGCCCGACCAGGTGGCCCCCCGGGGCCGAAAGGCGTCTAGTACCCGCAAAATCAAACCTCAAACCTCAAACCTCTAAGCCCATTCGATCCCAAGTCCAACCAAGGTTATGTCAGGGTAGGGCATGGTCCTGAGTGCCACTCTAGGCCATGACACGCCACCTCCCCTATTGGGCTAGGATTTATAGGCTTGGGAGTGAACACTTTTTTGGGGTTTGTGTATTGACTTGTGACACATGGCATTCAGCCATCTCATTTGACCTGGTTCAAGGCAATATGTTGATGAGTCAAGGGAAGGTCTTGAGTCCAGGGAATGAGGGGTTTATGGCTGTGAATGTGTATGTTTACCTCTTTCCCCAACTTTACTTGATTTGTGTTCATATGCCAATTTCAGGGCTTTCTTCCTTGGTGCAATTCTTGTACATGCCCGCCACCGTGGGAATACCGGTGTGCTGAACGGAAGCCCGCAGCCTGATTTGAATTGTGAATTGGGTTATGGCTATACTTGTGGGATCTAGTTGCTGTTCAGGGTTGAAGGAGGAAAACATTTTCTATATTTTTGGATTTGGACCCTGGATTTTGAGGATTTTGAGAAATGCAATCGTTGATCCGGAGCAAGTCAGCAGGGGTGACAGGCGGAAGGGGCACAGCGGGGGCCGGTCCTGGTAGGGAACTTCTTTAGCATGCCCAAAAGTCCCAGGAGAGATCAAAGAAGCAGGGCTGTGAGAATATGAGGAGAACACCAAAAAGAAGCTGCATAGACTCCAGTCCCCAGAGAAGCTGAAGGAACTCAATGAGAAGAAGCGTGCTGCAGAGGGTTTGCCTGATGGAGCTTCAGCCGCCAAGCAGCCCTAAATTGAGGACATGCAAAAGAGACTGAAGGAGGAGCTGGACCTTGCGCTTGCAGAATTTGCATTCCACAGTGGGATCCCGTTCCAAATCACTGCGCATTGTGCGGAACCCTGATTTTCAGGAGCCGTGTGTCCTGTCATACGACAGTGACTGTGATGAAGAAGACAGTGTGCAGTAAAGTCGACGTTAAAGCATTCTTTGTGTCTGAGTTGCAGGGCAGAACAGGGTAGAGCTGAAACGTCATTTGCAGGGTGTTTTAAGAAACATTGTCTTTTTGGCTGAGCTGCAGGCAGGGTAGTGCATAAAAGGGAAGCAAACAATTTAAGGTGTGAATCATTTGCAGGGTGTGTTGAGAAACATTTAAAAGCAGGTCTGTGGTAACAAATATTTGTTCAAATTTTCTGGTGCTTTTGTGACAAAAATTTGGTTGTTGGAATCAGCTTAAATATATCGTAAAACCAAGGATTCAGCGGACATTTAGTGGTGCCTACTGGGTCTTCATTGGGGCTAGGCGATACCATACAGGACACCGGAGTACTGTATGGTATCGATACTGAACCGTACACGTACTGTATGGTACCAACCCTGCCCTCAAGTCCCGGTTTTGATGAACACATCCATAAGTTTCCCGTAGGTAGTTTAGTTTTGTGCCTCCCTGACAACATTTGTTCCTCCTTTTTGTTGTCTTGTTGTCTATATGAATATATATATATATATATGTCTATATATGTGCCCATGTGTCCACATTTGTTTTTCATTTGTTTTGTCTCTGATTTTAATTCGAGACTGATTCCATTTGTTTCATTGTTTCTCGGAATCTGGTTTTGGGCTGCTGTTCCTAGGCTTTAGTCCAGGGAGTATGTGCAAGGGCAGGAAAAGGGGGTGGTATATGGGTGGCACAACTCCAAAGACCTAAGTTGAGTAGGAATTTAGATGAGTACGTAAGACTTTTCACCATGTGTTTTCATTCTTGTGCAGAGTAGCTGAAATTGTTTTTGTTAGTGACCGTAAAGGAAATGTTGGTTTTGTTTCGCTTCAGCACCGAGCCCAAGGGTGATATTAACCTGGCTAGTTTTGCACTTTTGTTTTTTGTGGCGGAATGAGCCAGGATTTAAAGGCCTTGAATTTGCAGGAATCCCCCCTGGTTGGATGGTGATTGAATTTCGGTGTTCTAAGTTTTCAAAGCTCCTTGGTTTTAAGTCATTTAATAGTTTGCAACATGTAGTAATATGGCTTTCATTTACATGCCACGTCACGTTCCCGTGGGTCTTTGAAATCGATTGTTTCAATGAGATAGAGTCTAAGATCCACAGGGTCTTTAAATGAGTTGCCTTTTCAATTTCGATTGAGGTGTAGAAAACGATTCGTAGGGAATAAGGGACACTTAGTGCGTCGTCCTAGTTCTTGAACAAACTTTTCCTTGAGACCCTTTGGGCCTAAGGGGAAGACTCAGGAATGCTTTGTTCCTTGTGACTTTGGTTTGCTTCTTAGTTCCCCCCCCCAATCAGCTCTACTATGAACGCCACTTTTAGCCCTGTAGATGGCTACCGAGAAGTGGTGAGATATAGACCCTTCATGCAGGGTCTACGGGGGGTATGAGGTAAATGAGGTAAACCTGATTTGGGATGATTTACATCCATCATTTGCCTCCACCACTTTTCTAGTTCAATAATGCAGGTATTTGGGAGTTCAAATGGGGATGTATGATTTCATTTCAATAGATGGGTGATTTCTCCTTGCTGGTAGACCTACCCATTCCCCAACCAATTAATAACTTACTAACAAGTCACTCGCAAATCTGACCTTATGACGGTCAGACCAGATGTACCATGTTTCGGCACTTTACTCCTCCTCCGGGTATGTTGTTCACTGGGATTGTGCATATTCTTCTTTGATGCATAGGTCTTTGTGTACGCTTTCAACATGAGCCCATTTGCGAATTGATTTCTTTGAATGGCGTGCCTGTCAACCTCAAACCTTCAAGGTCGTCGGATCACACAACATGTCTTCATTCGCCCTCCGCCGCAGATTGGTGAACCTGGCATGGTTATGAAATTGAACAAAAGTGGCTTAGGGGATGCGCCGTTGCAATAGTATGAAGCTCTTAATGAGGGCATCGTGGCGATTGGCAATGTACGGCTGCCGTACGATAAGTGTGCATAGATGTGGTATGCGGAAGATGATTCCCTGTTAGTAATGTTGTGTGCGCATGTGGATGACCTGCATTGTTCTGCAGATCCATCGCTTGAAGATTCGCTGTTGTTCAAACTGCTGGCGTTGCTTCCCGTGGCGAAAGAAAAGAGAGGAGATTTCATCTATTGTGGACTTCACATATCAACACAACTCGATGAGAACGGTCTGGTGACGTTCATTTTGGTGCATCAACGGACATACATTGATATGATCGTACCAATGGAGATCTCCCACTCTAGTGGATCACACGATCGCTGTCTTGAACGACAAGAACATTCAGATTATCGAGGCATCGTGGGCGCACTGCTCTGGGCGTCGACCTTAACGCGGCCTGATGATGCATACAGAATTTGCAAGCTATCTCAGCAGACTGGAGCACCAACGGAGAGACATGCTATTCAAGCCAGCAAACTATTAAATACCATGAAGAAGCAAGTTGTGGTGTTACGATACGCAGGACTGACAGGCGAGCTACGGCTCAAGGGATGTCATGCCAGCAGGCGAAGAAATGCAGAAGATGGTCGTACCGTTGGAGGTTGGATCTGGGTACTGTCAGCAGAAGATGCATCTGCGAAAGAAAGGTTTTCACGGCTGCAATAGGGAGCAAGACTTTAGGACGAGGTGCAAAGAGTACCTTTGGTGGAGAAACACTCTCTTGTACCGCTGCTTTGGACGATCTCTTCCATGTTGCGAACTCGTCGAAGGCCATGATCAAAACAGGACAGGTTCCAGTGACATTGCGCACAGATTTCGCGTCGTTGTGGGACCATATTTATTTGAAGAAACAAGTTTTCGAGAACAGACTGTCCGTCGAGTTATCACTGATCAGAGTATACTTGAAGGCTCGAGACATACAGAATTTGGAATGGATTGATACATCAAGACAACTGGCAGATGAATTGACTAAAAATAAGTCTCCGGTATTCCTAACACGATGTTTGAATTCTCGAAGGTTGCCATGATCGCTGATTGTGGGCATTATCTTTGACCCTATGCATTCTGTTTGGTTAACCGCAAAATGCAAGTTATAAGTTTCCACTGCATTGCGTATATCGCTGTGAGAGCGACTTGATTTTGGGTTTCGCACGATCGCTCGAACTTCCAGTAAGTTGCTGTTACGCATACACTACTATATTCGCGAAGAAGAAAAGAAATGGATGTTAAAGAATGGTAAACTGTAACAGTATGAGTGACCGTTGACAACGATTTTAGAATCAAATCTATTTCTGAATGATTGGAAAAAGACATGATTTTAAAAGGATTTTTAGGACAAAAAAGTTGCTTTTAAAGATTTTTCATGATGGACATGGTGATTGCTTTTTGAGGAGCTGCATGAAACTGAAAGGTTCAAAAACAGCGGTAAATCCTAATATTTGGAGTCACATGCATGTCATAGCTTTATTGTGTACAATACGCTTTGAGCTATCAATTATATCATTCTATATTATGTATGTTTTATAGATTGGTGTTTTTTCTTTGGAGAACCAAGATTGCTCATTAAAATTGTCAGTGATTTGGAAGCCTTCTATTGATTTGGCTGCTGATCCTGCTCATTTGATTATCAAAAAGGTTTGAAAATACCTAAGGAATTTTAACAGGAATAACACATGAACATGGATCAACATTGTTTTGAAAGAGAGGTTGTGCATAGCAAAGGAGGGAAGGGATCATTGTCACGTGGCCAATAACCAAGATCAAAATTGAAGCCGGTTCGGACCCCCGTGGCCATCTTTGGGTCACTTGGGGTGTGTATCTATGTGCCGGCAAGCCGCCATTGGCTGACATCATACTCTCCCATCCACCTGACCTAACCTGATGTGATAGTGTGATAGGCTTGGCCATTCCAGCTATGAGCGGCCATATTCAATACCGAGGCGCCGCCAGCTGAGATTTATATATCGGAATATCAGGAATCAACAGAGTTTTTTTATCATAATGTTTCCGTAATTTTTCAGCCTTTTGTTCTGATTGTCAATGTATCGGCGACTGTCAGTTGGCTCGCGATTTTGCGATAACCGATTGGTTATCTGTTATTTACAGATATTTTGGCGGAAGCCCCGTTGAAGGGTCAGATTTCATCAGTAACAGGTTCGTTGCTTACGCAATTTTCATATTATACACTCGCAAAATGAATCCCATTTTTTCAGTCATTCAGAATCGGATTTTCGACTTCGACATCACCGCACTTGATATGATGAATCTCGAGTGGCCCGACATTTTTCCTCGATCACGAATCAACCTTCCTTTTGTTATATGCCTCATTTTTCTGGGAGATATGGTCGAATCAAAAGTGATTCGTGAGGCCACTTTGAAGAATCACATCTTTGGCTCACGGCGAGGAACACAAATTTCGAGAATTGGGTTGGAGCTGCCTTGGTCTCAACTTAATTTAGGAAGCTCCAAACGCTTTTGATGTGTACACATGCCTGGTGTAGCAAGGGATAATGGTCAAGGGGGTAGAAAGTGATATATTACTCTTGGACCGTGCAACTGAATATTTTAATGCGACTTTGGAGTGTACCGCATGAGCGTTGGGAGTGCATAGAAACTTTCCTTGGGTTCCTACGTATTTTTAAGGTGAAGCTATGTCCATGGAGGGGCATGGCATATCATGGTGGGAGCCACTTTTTGAGGGTATGTGTTATATGCATGGTATGTGCTTCGATATGCTCACGCCCATGTTATATATCTCCGTTTGTAGGAAGATATATGGAGTCATACGTGGCAAGGGCTTCGCCCATGTCAAAATGGTGAGCTCCATAGTGCTAGACTAAGTCTACCGCTCAAACAGTGCATGTGGGAGGGCTTACGGAGTAACCCACAAGCGCCACTGTCAATTTTCACCCTTTCTTGGTGCGTGTTGGGAGGAGGTTCGAAGGTGTCTCTATGCGTCCATGTGGGGATCCAAGTGGGGGGATTGTTTGCAAATGGTTCCAAGCAATTGTGTTTTGAATCATATGTTGATACCATGGGTGAGCGAAGTTATATACTATTGTAATTATCTTTAATTTGGCATTATTTGCATGTTTTTGACCTTATTTAATGCTCATTCTTGTATTTTATGTGTTCAACTGGTCGGCTAACAGTAAAGTGCCTAGAAATCTGTGAACTATGGTATGTTGTTCATATGCTGGCATATGCTTCGGTGTTGTACCTCACCATATGCTGGATCACGTGGTCACTTTGGCGGGGCACACGAGGCCTCACAAAATTAGGTCTCAAATTCATGAGTTGACTTGTGAAGCATGCCTTGCACATAACCGGAGGGGTTTTGGGGCCAATGATGGGATATTCTTGGGCATGGACCTTTGGTCTATATCACCCTTGTATACTACATTCCGGTTTGACACATGCATGGAGCATTTGAATTTTTGCCATATGCATTTTTGAGTATATAATTGATTTTGGGCATAATGGTGTGATTTGCCTGATTTTGCCATATTGTGAGGTCATCTTCATGGGGCAGTTCTCCAAGCCCAATCGACTCCAAGTCCAACCAAGGTTATGTCAGGGTAGGGCATGGTCCTGAGTGCTACTCTGGGCCATGACACGCCACCTCCCCTATTGGGCTAGGATTCAGAGGCTGGGGAGTGAACACATTTTTTGGGTTTGTGTAGTGACTGTTGACACATGGCATTTAGCCACCTCCTTTGGCTGGGTTCAGGGCATCCTGTTGGTGAATCAGGGGAGTGTCTTGAGTCCAGGGGATGAGGGGTCTATGGCTGTGGCTGTGTATGTTTACCTCTTTCCCCAACCTTGCCTGATTTGTGTTCATATGCCAATTTCAGGGCTTCCTCTTTGGTGCACTTTCTTGTACATGCCCAACGCCGGGTCTCCGTGTGCACCGTGAGACACCCGGCGTACTGAAAGGAAACCCCTCAGTGTGGATTAGATTTGGATTGTGCTTGGGTATTGCAAGGGTTTGTGTGAACGAGGTTTTTTCTTTTTTTGTGGAAATGCAGACCCTGGTGAGGAGCAAGACCCTAGGAGTGACGGGTTATGGTGGAAGGGGTACAGCAGGGGCCGGTCCTGGTAGGGACCTTCTTTATGGTAGCAGAGGAGTACCTGCCCCCTACCGCTGCACCGGGGACTTGGGCCCTCATGAGCCCTGCCCAAGGACCCCCTGGGTGCAGATCGTGGAGTCCGTCGAGTCGACGCCGGACTGGGAAGCCCGAGAAGAGCGAAGATGCTCAGAACGGAGAGCCCTTGCAGGACATGGGCTGGACATGGAGGAGCTGGCCTCCATGTGTGAAAGGCAATGCCGCAAGGCTTGCAATCTCCGCTCAGCTGCGGAGGAGTTGGAGGAGACTGGCAGCAACGGCAGAGCCCGGCGTTACCGGAAGCGCCGGTCCCCAAAACCCGCGGCGGAAGCCAGGGCAATGGAGACGGATCCCAGCCCGGTTAGGCTGTGGTCAGCTGCAGATTCCGAGGGGCACTCCGAGGGCTATCCGACAGCTTACCCTTCGGAGTCGGAGGAGATGGCCAGACCGCCCACAAGGGCGAACACAGCCCCAGAACCCAGCCTGGAGCATGACGCCGAGGCGTTGGAGAGGCCTGCGAGATCCAGAACGGCGCCTTTGGCCCGGCACACGGAGCCAACGCGGGATAGCATGGGCGACACACCCATGGCGGAGGAGTCCGAGGCGCCGGGAACCGTGGGATGCGCCGGATAAGGTGGAAAGCACGTTGAGTGCGACTGCGAGCACGTATCCTTCCTCATCGGCAAGTACCCAAAGATGGAGATGGACGCCATGGTGCAGCAGCTCGACCGCCTGGACAACGCGAAGGACGGTCTAGAGAAGGACGTCGCGGGAATCCTGGATGACCAGTGGGCCGCGTAGAGAGACATGGCGGAGCTGCCAGCGGAACGGGACCGGTACCGGGACAATCTGGAGCTGGCCCTGCAGAAGCAGCAGCGAGTGCTAGATAGCATCCTCCACCTGGTGGAGGACATGTCGAGACGCCTGAAAAGGCTAGAGGAGCTACAGCCCCTCACCTCGGGTCCGGAGCTCCGTGCAAAGCCAGCAGCGGCAGAGCTGGTGGAGCGGGTTGAGACCCTCAGGAGCGCCATGGAGAAACCCATGGGCGGCCCTGCAGAGGCACCTTACGCGCCTCCGCGTGTTGACCCGGGTGCGCTGCCGTTTGTTCCCATGTTCAGCGAATCCACAATGCTCGGGGAGCAAACGGCACCGGCTGGGTCCATGCGGGAAGGGCACACAACCACGGACCTGCGGAGCCTGACGGTACAGATGTCCCATGCCGCCCATGACCCACCGACCACTACGACTGCCCATGCAGTTTATGCGGAAGAGGAGATCCAGAGCCAGACCATGCAGGGGCGAACCATGGGAAGCGCCGACGGACATGGTCGGGGCCACCCAGGCGGAAACCTGTGGGTGAAGGACCCCAATACGGGGATATGGACAGCCGGTGGAGCAAGTCCTTCCCGCATTCCAAACCCCATGGGTTCAGGCCCAACTGGACCGCACTCCATGGAGGAGAGGGATGTGCAGGGAGTGTACTCACACCCCCCGGCCACAGGTGGTATCCGTCTCGGTGGAGTGGTGGCTGCGGACGTCGGAGACGCCATCAGGATTGACGACCTCAGGGGAATCGAAATCCCCTATTACGATGGCAACCCCTCCAGCCTGGATGACTTCATCCTGGATTGGGAGGACTTCGCCAAGGAGGTCGTCGGCGAGATGAAGGGAGCGCCAAGGGATAAGTGGCTATGTCGGACGTTCCCTCACAGGCTGGCACAGGACCTGAAGGAGGAGCTCAGGGATCAGATCCGCGAGGGAGTGATCCAGACGGAGCAGGCCTGCCTACAGTGGCCGGAGGACGAAGAGCGAGTGGACGCCCCCAACCAGAAGTTGGAGGATTTGTGGTCCATTCCGCTGCCGTTGGAGCGCGGGGAACTGACGGTCCGAGAATGGAATTGGTACATCCGCAAGTACCGAAGAAGCCTCAAGCTGGTGGAGGACTGGAATGAGGCCAGCGAGATCCGACACCTGCTGAAGGATGTCCTCCGCGGCCACTTGAAGAGGCGAGTGGAGGACGAGGAGAAGAAGAGAGCAAAGAAGCGCGTGGCCGTACGGATCATGGCATCAGAGGACACCCACGCCGGAATAATGGAGTTTTTCTGGTGAAACCTCGGCGAGCCCAGCCGAATGTTGGGGTTGAAGAACGCCGTCTACGTGGAGGTATTCGGCGACACCATGGGGCAAAGGCTGATGCGCCTCAACAACGTGGAGTGGGGGCGCGGAGAACAGCTAAGGATGCAGGTCATCTTCGCCCGCATGAGCCTGGACGAGATCGTGAGGTATATCACGGTGGAGCTGAAGCTCGACGCCAAGAACGAGGCCCACGTGCAGATCCGACAAGGCCAAGGACATCGAGGTCATCGAGAAGATCGCCACCAGCAAGAGGTCAAGGGGGACACGGTCGGCACCGCGGAGGAAGGGAGTTGAAGCGGCCAAGATCTCTGGACCGCGACCACCCCAGAGGATCATGAGAAAGCCCACTTCTTCGCGTTCGTAGCGCACAACATGAAGGAGAATGGGCAGGACAGGTCCAGGTGGAACCGCCTCGACCCCAGGACCAAGAACTGCAGAGAACCCCGGAGGATCGGGAACCCACCGCTCTCGTTCCGCGAGTACAGATGGCAGCACACCTTTTGCTTGGTCTGCTACGGCAAGGGGAACAACCATGCACATGACCACCGGCATTGCAAGGTATATGAGGAGGACAAGAAGACCTACTTCGCCGGCCATCCGGACGGGAAGCCCAAGGAGCAACGAATTGCCGATTGGAAGGCAAAGGGCGGAGACGGTGGAAAAGGCCAAGGAAAGGGCCAAGGGAAAGGCGGAGGAAAAGGCTACGGTGGAGGACCCGGTCCGGACCGACGCGTGAGGTCCATCGAGGTGGTTGCTGAGGACATGTTGAGGACGTTGGAGGAACTCAAAGCCCAGCAACGTGGTGGACAAAGTCTGAGCAGATCGCAGCAGAGGGAGCTGCGGCAGGCCATGTCTAGAGGAGCCCCCACGGGAGTGGGACCTCGGAGGTCTCTCCTCCGAAAATCAGTGGAATCCCAGAGAAAGCGAAGGCACATCGGGTGCCGAAGAAGGCTCCGGAAGAGCCAAAACCACTGAGTTTCGCCACTCCCAACACCTGGAGCGCCCTGCCAAGGGAAGTGTATGTGGGCAAGGGACGTGGCAATAAGGAAGGAGCGACCACGGAGAGCCCCGTGGACGGGCAGGACCAGCCCAAGATCTGCACCATCCGTGACCATACCCTCGAAGTCCTGATGCACCCGGAGGTGCTAGAGTTGCATGCCTTGAGAGTCGTCCATACACCGCATGGTGACGAGCCGCAGTTGCACTTGAAGGTGCGTGTACGGTGCGGACAAGAGGAGTTGGTGGTGGATGTTTTGGTGGATACGGGTGCCCAGGTGAGCCTGGACCGGAGAGGGTTGTTCAAGGAGGAATCCCTGCAGCCCAGCCGTAAACCGGTCCGCCTGAAGGTGGCCAATGGAGAGATTATGGGTGGTGGCAGCCATGAGGCCACTCTCAGTATGGAATTCTGGGAGCATGAGCCCTTGAACCGCCCTGATTTGGCAAAGAGAAGCACTCCATCCGGGAACTTGTATGTGGCCGACATTACTGATTGGGACATGATCATGGGGTATGACTTCATGGTGGGAAATGCCATTGGAGCCCTTCCCCATCGTGCAACGCTTGTCCGGGAGGATGATGAATGCCTTACATGGCTGTCCACGGACTATGCATGCGGATCATCCAAATGGAATGCCGAGGAAGAGGATCGGAGCGTCCAAGCGGTGCAAGCTGTGGGTGCCAAGTCTAGAGGAGACCGCGGAGTTCAGCTCACGGAGTATGGTATAGCGCCGCAGGTGTATGCCAGGATGATCCAGACGCTGGGAGCCGAAGCGCCCGAGACGAACGTCTTCGCTTTCCGGCATGCCCCACTTTTGCGGAAGTGTAGCAGGCATTGGCATCGAGGAGAATCGGCCTGGCACAGGCATTGGGGTTTGAAGGAGTGGGGGCCCATGTATTGGCATGGCTCCCTGGACAATACCAGACATACGGTGGAGAAGATCGTCGCGCATAGGGCGAAGGGGATCCTGGTCATAACCGGCATAGGATCCACCCCATGTCCGCTGGAAGGTCTCAAGTCGATGCTGGACTCCATCACCCTGAACGAGATGTCATTGGGGCCCAAGGAGGAGCTGTTCATCGACGCCAAGGGTGTATCAATGCCCTCCCCGGGTCAAGCGTGGGGTACCAAGGCTTTCCTGGTGGATGGGGCGCAAGCCCAGCCCAGTGGTGATGAAGCATTCATCCGTAGGGTTGAGGTGGTGCCCATGCGGGTCATGTTTGAGCCCAAGGAGGGGACGGATCAGCCAGCTGATGGCATTGACATCCTGTCCCACTCCGAGATCGACGACGTCGTCAACTACATGCAGATGGGGATGCATGATTGCGCGGCAGCCAAGAAGAGGCGGGCCATGGTCACATCTCCGCATTGGTGGGATGACAAGATGTTGGTCACCGGCAAGTACGAGAAGGATGAGTTCATGGCGAGGGTCATGGATCACATCGCGGACCAATATGATGGTCCGGTTGGCTTGAACCCGCCGACGTGGGATTTCCCAAGAATGGGGGCCGAAAGCGACAAGAACCAGGCCGATGCCGCGAATTTCCGAATATTATCGGTGGGAAGCACGCCCCACGACGATGAAGACGGCATATCGGACGAGGAGAAGTCAGACTCGGACCCGGAAGAGGCCTATACCGCAGTGCAGTCGGTTGTATCGATACCGAAGCAGGCGGCTGAAGAGGCCCAGGAGAACCCGAAGGTCGCCGAGCTGAAGGAGAGGCTGATCAATGCCTATCCGCGGCTATTCAGTGGCGTCGCCAACAAGAACCCTCCAGATCGTGGGAGGTTTGGTACAGCGAAGTTCAAGCTGAAGCCGAACCCCAAGATCTATCGTCATCGGGAATACCAACTTCAGGGCGATCGGGCGGAGGCCATGAAGAAGTTGTTGGTCGAGTTTATTGAGCGGGGCTGGATCGAACCTTCCGACAGTGAGTGGGCCAGCCAAGCCTTTATCGTGCCCAAGAAGGAGAAGGGAGAGTGGAGGTTGGTGGTGGATTACAGGGGTTTGAACGAGCAAACCGAGCACGACTCCTACTCGCTCCCTCTGATCGACACCATCCTCCAAAAGCAACAAAAAAAGCGGATCTTCACGGTGTTAGACCTGAAGCACGGCTATCACCAGATGCCGCTACACCCGGACTCCAGGCCCTGCACAGCGATGTCGACGCCGCTGGGGCCCATGCAGTGGAAAGTGGTGCCTATGGGCGCCAAGAATGGCAACGCCGCTTTCCAGCGCATGATGGAGGATCTACTCGGTCCTGTTCGGGACTGTGCTGACCCCTTTGGGCATGACATCATCATCGGGTCCGGTACGGAGGACATGACTGAGGACGAGCTCATCGAAGCGCATGAGAAGGATCTGCGCCGAGTGCTCAGCGAGCTGGACAAGCGCAACATGGTGTGCAAGCCCACCAAAGCCTCACTCTTCGTGAAGGAAGTGGAGTTCGCGGGTCACGTGGTTGGTCACGGGCAACGCCGTCCCATGCCTGGGAAGCTGGCGTCCCTGCACCACTGGGAGAAGCCCCAGACCATCAGCGAACTCCGATCCTTCATGGGGTTCTGCAACTACTATTCGAGCTATGTCCGGATGTATGCAGAACTATCGGGGCCGCTGCACAAGATGCTGCAGGTGGGCAAGTTCGACGGCCGGAAGGGGAGCAAGAAGGAACTTGCCTGGACCCCTGAGGCCGAAGATGCGTTCACCCGCCTGAAGAGGCGACTCCTGGGGCAGCTGGGGCTATTCCTGGTGGACCCGGACAAGGGATTCGTGCTACGGACGGACGCCTCGACTATGCTGTAGGTGCAGTCCTCGAGCAGGTCCGGGACGACGGGTCGCACGTACCCGTGGCCTTTGGAGCCTGATCCTGGCCGAGGGCCAACGTCGAACCTGGACCGCGAGGGAGAAGGAGACGTACGCCATTGTTTGTGCGCTCAGGAAGTGGTCTGGCCACATCGCATTGCAACCCGTGGTGGTTTGCACGGACCATCAGTCCTTGCAGAGCTGGCACAAGGAGCACGTCAACACCCCCTTGGGACTGGCGGCAAGGAGGGCCCGATGGCACGAGACGTTCGCCAAGTTCGACCTCAGCGTCGTATACGTCCCGGGGAAGGACAACACTGTGGCAGATTGCCTCAGTCGATGGGTTTACCCCGCGGGCAAGGCTTGGATGGACATATCCAGCCATGGGGACGCCGAGAAGACCGAGGAGGCCAAGCGCATCATCGAGATGGAGAAGGCCATGGAGCAAGAGGGGGTCAAGTGCTTTGTGGTGATGGCAAACGGTACGGACCTGGCCAAGTTACGGGGCGCCCGAGTCCAAGCTATTCGAGAGGAAACCCTCGAGCAATGGATGGTGGCCCCTGTAGAGCTAGTCAGGTCGGTGCTCACAGAGGACTGGTCGGATGACTATGCGGCATCCAAGCACTGGAGCAAGTACTGGAATGCCTTGAGCGCCCGGTCGGACGACGAATGGCCCGAGGGCTTGACCGAGGATGGGGATAAGTTGTTCCTCAAGGACAAGCTATTGGTCCCTGAGAACCGAGTGGAGGAGCTCATTGACCACTGGCATAACGCCCAGCTCATGCATCCGGGTCGAGACAAGATGCAGCAGGACCTGGAGTGGCGCTTCAAGTTTCCACCGGGGTACTACGCCATCCTGGACAAGTACTGCAGCGACTGCGCCGTGTGTCGGGCCACAAAGAGCCCCAACCACTCCACAGCGGGCAACCTGGTGTATACGGCTATACCGGAGGCCCCTATGCGGTCCGTGGCCATGGATGTATTCGCCATGCCGGAGGTCACCGTGGAAGGAGTAACTAATGACTGTGTCATCCTGGCGGTGGATAGGCATAGCGGATATATCGTGGCGGTCCCTGGCAAGAAGTCCAAGAAGAAGGACAAGAAGGACAAGCATGGAGTGGGTCTGCAGGCCAAGACCGTCGCTAATGCCATGATCAGGCATTGGCTGACGATTTTTGATGTCCCAGCTGTCATCTGCAGCGATCGGGGCAGTCAATTCGCCGGGACGTGGTTCAAGACAATGTGCAAGCACATGGGGATTCGGCACGCCAAGACCGTGGCGTACCACAGCCGGTCGAATCGCCGGGCTGAGGTGGCCGGGCGGCAGATGTTCGAGAAGTTCCGCCAGCTGCACATTGACGAACCGGGCCGGAACTGGTATAATTCGCTGTGGAGAGTACTCCAGGTGTACCATGACCTTCCGGGGCCCACAGGACTGTCTCCCCATCGCATCCTGTTCCTACGGGATCCAGTGTCACGCACTCTCCCGTGGTTGAACCATGGCAAGGCGGCCCGAGATGCGAGTGCCATGATGGCTGAGGCGGACGACACGGCGGCCAAGGTGTGCAAGGCACTTTAGGACGAGCATTACAAGAGGGCCAAGTACTTCAAGCAGGAAAAAGTCCAGAAATATGCTCTCCAAGACACCGTTTGGGTGGAGCATCACCGCAAGGATGTCCTGTCCAGGCATCTACAGGCATCTTGGTATGTGCCGGGGGTAATCGTGCGGAAGGTCGGGCAGGATGTGTATGCGGTTCGTGTGGGGGATAACAAGATCCTGGACCGCGACCATACCCAGCTTCGTCCCCGAGCACCAGACCCCAGCGGACGTCCCGTCACCTTCGAGTTCACAGCCGGAAATCTGGACTCGGACGACGAGGGTGAGGATGACGACTTCACCACCGAGAGGATCCTGACGGACAAGCCGGACCCGGGGACGCCTGGGGGGAGGCTTTACAAGGTCCGTTGGAAGGGATTCGCCGCATCCAGGGATTCGTGGGAGCCTCCGAGCAGCTTTGTGCCGAGGTACACCACGGTCTGAATGGAGTATCTGAAGAAAAAGAACATTTCTTTGGATGTCAAGGATGTGTTGGTCCATTTGGTGGCTGCTGTATCACCGTGATGGATCCCCCTTGGCATTTTTGTTTCTTTCTGTGCTTGGGAGACGGGTGAGGGCGTTCATCCGGGGATTTTTCGGCCTTGATTGGCCATATACCCCCTTCACTCGATCTCCACATATATATTTCATTGTGGTATACTTATTTAGGGCGAGCGACGACGTTTCTCTATCTTTGATCCCCTTGGTCCATGTTGTAGATCAAGGGGAGACCGGATATGGCGTAGGGCACCGATTATGAGTGTCCTCACCCATTCCTTGGGGCATGGGGGACGCCTACGACGTGTGTGGGGCCTCCATGTGTCCTTGGGACATGGGGGGGCGGGGGAGTTTGGAGCCCATTGGGGTCCTCCCGTCCTCTCTTCAATGACTTCCGAGCGGATACAACGCTCTGAGAAGGGGGGTGAAGCCGGTTCGGACCCCCGTGGCCATCTTTGGGTCACTTGGGGTGTGTATCTATGTGCCGGCAAGCCGCCATTGGCTGATACCATACTCTCCCATCCACCTGACCTAACCTGATGTGATAGTGTGATAGGCTTGGCTATTCCAGCTATGAGCGGCCATATTCAATACCGAGGCGCCGCCAGCTGAGATTTATATATCGGAATATCAGGAATCAACAGATTTTTTTTATCATAATGTTTCCGTAATTTTTCAGCCTTTCGTTCTGATTGTCAATGTATCGGCGACTGTCAGTTGGCTCGCGATTTTGCGGTAACCGATTGGTTAAATGTTATTTACAGATATTTTGGCGGAAACCCCGCTGAAGGGTCAGATTTCATCAGTAACAGGTTCGTTGCTTACGCAATTTTCATATTATAAACTCGCAAAATGAATCTGATTTTTTCAGACATTCAGAATCGGAGTCTCGACTTCGACATCGCCGCACTTGATATGATGAATCTCGAGTGGCCCGTCATTTTTCCCCGATCACGAATCAACCTTCCTTTTGTTATATCCCTCATTTTTCTTGGAGATATAGTCGAAACAAAAGTGATTCGTGAGGCCATTTTGAAGAATCATATCTCCGGCTCACGGCGAGGAGCACCAATTTCGAGAATTGGGTTGGAGCTGCCTTGGTCTCAACTTAATTTAGGAAGCATCAAACGCCTTTGATGTGTACACATGCCCGGTGTAGCAAGGGATAATGGTCAAGAGGGTAGAAAGTGATATATAACTCTTGGACCGTGTAACCGAATATTTTGATGCGACTTCGGAGTGTACCGCATGAGTGTTGGGGTTGCATAGAAACTTTCCTTGGGTTCCTACGTATTTTTAAGGTGAAGCTATGTCCATGGAGGGGCATGGCATATCATGGTGGGAGCCATTTTTTGAGGGTATGTGTTATATGCATGGTATGTGCTTCGATACGCTCACGCCCGTGTTATATATCTCCGTTTGTAGGAAGATATATGGAGTCATACGTGGCAAGGGCTTCGCCCATGTCCCAATGGTGAGCTCCATAGTGCTAGACTAAGTCTACCGCTCATATAGTGCATGTGGGAGGGCTTACGGAGTAACCCACAAGCGCCACTGTCAATTTTCGCCTTTTCTTGGTGCGTGTTGGGAGGAGGTTCGAAGGTGTCTCTATGCGTCCATGTGGGGATCCAAGTGGGAGCATTGTTTGCAAATGGTCCCAAGCAATTGTGTTTTGAATCATATGTTGATACCATGGGTGAGCGAAGTTATATACTATTGTAATTATCTTGAATTTGGCATTATTTGCATGTTTTTGACCTTATTTTATGCTCATTTTTGTATTTTATGTGTTCAACTGGTCGGCTAACAGTAAAGTGCCTAGAGATCCGTGAGGACGTCCTCTATGACATTCGGCCCCAGCCATCCCAAGCCCGGAGGCAGCAGCGCCCAACACGGCGCCCCCCCACCGTCACCGACGCCGCCGCCACCAGCTTCACAGCGGAGCGCGCCGCGGCCGAAGCACGACGCACCTCGTACCGCCACCTCTCAAAGCCCGCACCCCAGGCCCACGGACCGCCCCCGACCAGGCCAGAACGACGCCAGGGTCCGCCAGCAGCTTCCCCGCCCCCCTACCAACCCCCGATCACAGCCCACATGCAGCGCATGCCCCACTACCGCCGCCGCCGCGAGTCCCCGCCCAACCCCGAGGCGGAGACCGTGCGCGCACACCCGCGGGTCCACATCCGCGCGCGCCCCCACTCCCCGCGTACCCCAACGGAACAGGACTACGACGAATCCCCCAGGCCCGCCACCGCCACCGGTTCCCAGGACCCCGTCACACCCACCCACGCCAACTCCTCCGCCCAAGACCGCGGGCCCGCCCAGGGACAATGCTGGCAGCGCTGGACCCACACGCAGCTCTGGGAGCTGCGAAAGTGGGCCCGGGGGGAGCCCTCCCTCGAGGGCCTGGTCCATCGGCCCCGCAAGGGGTCGGTGGAGAACTGCCGCCTCCGGCCGGCGGGGGGGTGGATGCCGCAGGCCGCATGGGAAGCCATGCTGGCCGATGCGCTCCAACCCCTCGGAGTCCACCCCCGCAACGTCCCCGCGCCCCAGGCGCCTGCGGGAGACCCTCCAGGAGACACAGCGAGACGGCATCCGCCTGTGGGACATCACCCAAAGCCCAGCCCCGCACAAACACACCCCGTCACCACCCCACAAGCGTCGGCGCACCGACACCGGCGGCACCCACAGCACCCCAGGAGCCCTGCGCACCACAGAACACGACGCGCCTGACCCCCCGGCCAGCGGCGCCGCCACCTAACCCCGTTACCCAGCAAACCACCACCACGGGGCGCCACGCCAGGCCCCGCCCAGCAGTCACCAAACGAACCGGACGCCGAAGGACGCCAACGCACACGACAACGGGCACCACTACGCCCAAAGGCACCGAGCCCAGGCCCGCTACCATCGCAACCGCCTAACCGAGCCAAAACCCAAACAGAAGTCAGACCCGAGCAACACCCCGAAACCGCTAACCCTTGACTCCTAACCAGGCCCGCCGAGGGAACAACGTAACCACAGCCCACACCCAAAGCCCACACAGCCGCCTAACCAGCCAGCTCCAGAAGCAAAGAGACACCTCACCAAACCCACCCTGACCCAAGCCCGTGTACATCAGGACGCGCGAGCCGCACCCCTGGGGCGCGACCGCCGCCACAGCACCGACGACACACGCCAGAGGACACAACACTGTTGCAGCGCCGCACCAGCTGCCCGTGCCTGTGCCTGCAGTGTATGCGCGCCCCTGTTTTTCCTTTTCTTTCAAAAAAAAAACGAAAATTAAGGGGGGAGGAAGAGGGACACAACCAGCCATGGCACGCGCGCACCGCACACAGCGCGCACACCGGTGAACGGGAGCCAAGTGGCCCAGGACACCGCACACGCAACACAACACACCGAGCGAGCACACCGGTGAACAGGAGCCAAGTGGCCCAGAACACCGCAGACGCAACACAGCAAACCGCGCGGGCACACCGGTGAACAGGAGCCAAGCAGCCCAGGACACTGCACACACGTAGGGCGGCCGAGGGACAGGAAAGAACCAATACCCCATGGGTCGGACGCACAGGGGCAACCCAGCCGACCCACCGGGCCAGTGGCAGGAGCGGTACTCCAAGGCCACTGGTCCGAGCCCGGCCAGGCTGCATCGGGGACCATGGTAAACGTCACCCGGAGCCATGGAAGCAACCGGTGACAGGCGAGCCGGTACACAGTCCAGGAGGGGGTCACCTGCCAAGCAGAGTGGCCCCGCAACTCAAACCACAAGGGTGAGGCGGTCGTACCGTAGACTAGCGGGAGCAATACCCCTTGTGGTGAGAGATACTCCAAACGGCTGGGCAGCCCCCAGAGCTGCCTCCCAAAGGAGGGGGCATGTGGACCTACCCATGGACACATGTGGGGACACCCTCCCACCTGGGACACATGGACCGGGTGGCCGCGACAATGCCTTCCCAAGCACATGCGAGAGCGGCTCAAGAGGCACCTGACATAGGGCGGTGGGAGGGACAGGACGTCCCCTTGGTAAGACCTTCTTCCTGCAATGTCAAAGGAGGCATCCCGAGCTCCCGAAGATACCTACCTACCTACCTAAGTCTACCGCTCATATAGTGCATGTGGGAGGGCTTACGGAGCGACCCACAAGCGCCACTGTCAATTTTCGCCTTTTCTTGGTGCGTGTTGGGAGGAGGTTCGAAGGTGTCTCTATGCGTCCATGTGGGGATCCAAGTGGGGGCATTGTTTGCAAATGGTCCCAAGCAATTGTGCTTTGAATCATATGTTGATACCATGGATGAGCGAAGTTATATACTATTGTAATTATCTTGAATTTGGCATTATTTGCATGTTTTTGACCTTATTTTATGCTCATTTTTGTATTTTATGTGTTCAACTGGTCGGCTAACAGTAAAGTGCCTAGAGATCTGTGAACTATGGTATGTTGTTCATATGTTGGCATATGCTTCATTTTTGTACCTCACCATATGCCAGATCACGTGGTCACTTTGGCTGGGCACACGAGGCCTCGCAAAATTAGGTCTCAAATTCATGAGTTGACTTGTGAAGCATGCCATGCACATAACCGGAGGGGTTTTGGGGCCAACGATGGGATATTCTTGGGCATGAACCTTTGGCTTATATCACCCTTGTATACTACTTTCCGGTTTGACACATGCATGGAGCATTTGAATATTTGCCGTATGCATTTTTGAGTATATAATTGATTTTGGGCATAATGGTGTGATTTGCCTGATTTTGCCGTATTGTGAGGTCAACTTCATGGGGCAGTTCTCCAAGCCCAATCGACTCCAAGTCCAACCAAGGTTATGTCAGGGTAGGGCATGGTCCTGAGTGCTACTCTAGGCCATGACACGCCACCTCCCCTATTGGGCTAGGATTTAGAGGCTTGGGGATGAACACATTTTTCGGTTTTGTGTAGTGACTGTTGACACATGGCATTTAGCCACCTCCTTTGGCTGGGTTCAGGGCATCCTGTTGGTGAGTCAGGGGAGGGTCTTGAGTCCAGGGGATGAGGGGTCTATGGCTGTGGCTGTGTATGTTTACCTCTTTCCCCAACCTTGCCTGATTTGTGTTCATATGCCAATTTCAGGGCTTCCGCTTTGGTGCAATTTCTTCTACATGCCCAACGCCGGGTCTCCGTGTGCACCGTGAGACACCCGGCGTACTGAAAGGAAACCCCTCAGTGTGGATTGGACTTGGATTGTGCTTGGGTATTGCAAGGGTTTTTGTGAAGGAGTTTTTTTCTATTTTTTGTGGAAATGCAGACCCTGGTGAGGAGCAAGACCCTAGGAGTGACGGGTTTTGGTGGAAGGGGTACAGCAGGGGCCGGTCCTGGTAGGGACCTTCCTTAAAATAGGGAAATGAGGGAAATGGATAAAAAAGGGATAGATGGACATGAAATAGGAGGGATAAATGGATAAAAAACAAAACTAACATGCTTTTGATGTGCATCCACGGGATAACACATGAACATGGCAGAACATTGTTTTGAAGGGGAGTTTGTGCATGGGGAACTGAGGGGAACTGAGGGAAATGCATAAAAACAGCATAGATGGATGGTGCAAGAAAGAGGGGGGAGAAATGAATGAAAAAAAAACTGACATGCTTTTGATGTGCATAGAATAACGCATGAACAATGGCAATGTAATGGAATTTCATCATTGACTTCACAGTACTAACATTTGCTATGAAAAATTCACGGAAGATTGGTCTACAGACCGCTTTTCACAGTGCTTCGAGGGAATCTAGGTCTGAAATTTGACGCCCGTGCTCGTATCGACAGTGCGTGCCTACGGACCTGTATCTGCTTAGCCATATCCTTTATGATGCACCAAGAAGCGGGCGAAAATTCAACGTTGCTTTTTTTTTTTACTGCTGTTGATTCTGGTTAAGCAGATGCGACCTCTTGTGCAGATACGAGCCGCGCACTGAGCATCAGGCGCGGCAAATACCCACGGCAATTGTGGGTGCTGCCTATTGCAATTAGAATCAGTCAAATGCTCTATTTTGTGAGATCTGCAGCAGCTAACTGATTTCTTTTACCTGTAGTAGTCACTGCTTGCAATATCTCAGGTAATGCTTGAACCATGACCTCCAACAGTGTGCCTTTACTTCATGGAGATTAGTTTGAAGAGAAAGACATGAATTCAATCCAATTAAGAGTATGTAAGTCACATGCAAGCTATTGCAGAATGCTCTACGCACTAAAGAACATGCCTTTGTACCTCCTCTACTACGGTCTTAGGCGGCTCAAGTTGCATGGTCAAAATCACACCAAATGCACCCAATTTGGACAAGGCAAAAAAATAGTTTTTCACAGGCTCTGTTTTTTGAAAACAGAATATGAGTCCAAAGAAAGTATCTTTCTTACCATTTGTGCCATTTGGTGCCTTTTTTCGGACAGCCCAAAGCAAAAAAAAACTATTAAAAAACAAATAAATCTTATGATTTCAGTGGGAAATGATGTGCTTTTAGCGGAAATTGGCCAATAAGTACATTTTGCGTTCCCCTTGTTTTTTGGATGAATATGGTCTGCAGAAAAAATGATTGCAACATCATTTTCTGTGCTGCATGTTCATTGCATACCTGGAAAAATGATTTGTTGATCGAATTGTATGTGCGAGGCCTCGCGCAATCAAGACCAAGGATCATTAACAAAGAAGCATGGCGGATTAAATATCAATGCAAAGCATATGCAACATGTGGTTCAAGGGCTGCTCCATGCGCGAGGCCTCGCGCATACCTTACTAAACAAAAAACCTCACCCGATTCATTTTCCTTTGGAAAGACGGCTTCACGGTCGAGTGGTCTTACTACCCACCCCACGCTTTGATTTTTGATTAGCACTGCCTAAAAAAAGAGGAATAGGTTGTGACTTTCAAGTTCTGGGCCTGCAGTGCAGTCCTCATTGCGCGAGGCCTCGCGCAAAAAAAGGCGCAGATAATATATTCTTTGTACGATTGTGATGGGTTCTCATCTGATAGTGCTTGTGCACAACCTTCACTGAAGCAACGAGTACCTGAATTGTCGTTGAGTCATTGAAATTTACCAGAAGCTTGCCCCCCCCGGAGGCGGAAAAACTCTTTTTGGGCTTGGTCAGCCCCTGCGCCTGGCAGACTCCCCCCAGGGCACCTTCTTTCCCCAGGTATCGAACAGCATCTTGATAATTGGTGTCGTTTGCACTACATTGCATTTTACTCTCCAAAAAAATCAGTTTTTTTGGCCCAAACAAACGCTCAAAAAAGTGCCACGCATGGCAAATTCATATTTTCTTTGCACATTTTACTTTGATCCATAGTCAACAACGGAAGGATCAATTTTTCTTCAGCCAAAGCTACAAGGGGGGTCCCTGTCCAGCTCAGCGTCATCTGTTGATTGGACATGCTTCATGTGTTACCAGTGATACTCTTTTTTTTGCTTGACACTCCCCATAACTTGTGGCAGGTGTGCATCATGAGCAATGCTGAAGGATGCACCCTGTGCAACACGTCCAACGTATGTGCTCCTTTTGTTAGGAATGCAACAACATTAGAAATGATTTCTTGAGTCATAAATTAGATTTGCAAGGCTTGTTTAGAGCGCTGAATGTCCATCCGCGTAAACATATTGTACAATGTGATCAAGTCAAGGGTGCCTGTAATGTCACTCCAGTGTAGGCGCCTGCTGGATTCATCAATTCTACCATCATTACCTGACTTTGGAGGGGCAATGGACTGCTCTTTGCGCGAGGCCCCGCGCAAGCAACAGTCCATTGCCCCAAAGAAAGCATTTTTTGGACCCATCAGGACCAAGAAAAGGCCAAAATTCCTTACATAAGAGTTCTTTCTGGTATTTCAAAAACGGCTTCATTTTTTGCAAGCCAAAGAATGGTTCTTTGATGTTTTTTTAGGCCCGGTATTTTAGGCACTTTCTGTCGTTTCATACCATGCAACTTGAGCCGCCTAAGACGGTGTTTTGGTGCACTCTATGGGATATGATCAGATTGGAAAGAAGGATGTATGCATAAATGCTACTGTCGAGTGCTGTGAGAGGTAAAGAACATACCTTTGTTCCTCGTCCAACAGTGTGAATATGATCGGATTGGGAAGAAAGAAAGGAATTTTACCAAATGGAGAGTACGCCTCACATGAATGCTATTGCGGAGGGCTGTAAGGATTAAAGAACATGCCTTTGTTCCTCCTCCAATAATGTGTTTCTACAACCTTTGTGGAATATGGTCGCCTTGGAGAGAAAGAAAGCAATTTCCCAAATGGAGAGAATGTAGGGCAAATTGTACAATTGCCATTGCAAAGTGCTATAAAGAGTAACGGACATGCCTTTCTTCCCGTACATAAAAACTATGCATTTCAATTTTTCTTCACGCCCTTTTTTTTTTAAAAATACATTTTTCATCGAAGGAATGGGGTTCGCAAATTATGGCTGCATACCACCCGCCTTGGTTTTTCTGCACCTTTCCCTCCAAAGGTTTGCCTTCTATTCCATTCACCTCCCCCGCGTCTAGCTTTTCAACAACATCCAAGAAAACCATCCGTTTCCATTTTTGCATCCATCTCCTCCTCCTTTGCTGAACGTAACTTTTGGTGCTCAAAACTATCCACGTCAAGTGTTTTTCCCTCATTTGCCATACTTTTGAGTTCACAAATTAGGGCTACAGTGCTATCGCGCCAGGAAGAATGCCGTTTTCCAACTGCCAGCTTGTTAATATTCCAACGAAAATTTCGGAATATGACGATGTTGCCTGGCTAGCGCCAGCAGCTGTATAGTCAGGTAAATTCCGCCGCGATCTTGCTAGTGCACATCAATGCCAGAGTGCATGAAATCAATTAAGTGCAGCACTTTATCTGTTGCCTGTTTTCGCCCGCAGGCTTTGTCAATGGGCTTCTGTGGGCAGTGTGGTGCCCAGGCTGCAGATGGAGACAAGTTCTGCCGCATTTGTGGCCACAAGTTGCCAGCGGCGTCGGAGGGCGAGGTATTCTGTTTCGCTTGTCCTGCATGGTGCAGCAGCTTGGTGCAGTGGTCTCAGTGGAACAATACATATGCTACAGGAGCCACAGCAAGCATCCGGTCCACCGCCACAGCCTCATGTGGATGAGACGGCAACAGAGGAGAGTCAACAGTCGCCGCCACAAGTACCAGCTGTAAAGAAGCAGAAGACCCTCACTGCTTTTGGGGTGACCCAAACCTTCGTTCGTCAGAGAGATGGGACAGTATACACAGTGAAAGAGCCGCCGGCAGTGAAGAAGGCGGCCCTGTTGGCATGTCCGTACGTGGGATGCACACAGACCTTCAGCCACGCGCCTGCCTTAGCTGCGCACAAGGATAAGCACATCCGACGAGGTATTCTGTGGTGCATGAGGAGACGCGTTCTTTCATCGCACTAGTCTGGTGAGAGCTAAATGGTGAAGCCGTCGCGCACGGGCACTGCTGTGTTGCTGAGAAGATGCGTTCATTCGTCGCACTACTTACGTAAGACATAAATGGTGAAGCCGTCGCGCATGGGGACTGTTGTGTTGCTGAGGAGACGCGTTCCTTCGTCGCGCTACTTACGTGTGAGCCAAATGGTGAAGCCGTCGCGCATGGGGACTGCTGTGTTGCTGAGGAGACGCGTTCCTTCGTCGCGCTACTTACGTGAGAGCCAAATGGTGAAGCTGTCGCGCATGGGGACTGCCGTTTCGCTGAGGAAACGCGTTCCTTCGTCGCGCTACTTACTTAGGCGGCTCGAGTTGCATGGTCAAAATGCGCCCAAAACTGCCTCTCCACGGCACTGCGAAAAAATAGTCCTTTTGGGGGGGACGTAAAACGCAAGAACCAAAAATCCCGTGAAAAGCAATTAACTGGTCCATTTTCCTTTATTTTCAACAAAACCGACTGTCCGGGAAAATGATTTATTTCCACCAAAATGAAGTTCTTTTTTGGGAACACCACGACTGTTTGTTTATTATACCATTTATGCTTTGCAATAAAAACACCCGTGAGCTTTCAATCTTTTGGAAAACAAGTTTTCGAAAACCAGGTTGCACGCTGCACGACAGGAAGCATTTTTTGGCGCCCCTTCTTTGCGCGAGGCCTCGCGCAAACACCAACACAACAGCGCAATAAAATGCATCACAGAGAAAAATGTGCCGCACAAAGTGACAGCTTAAAGGTCGTCGAAGAGGAATGCATAGCGCGAGCCCTCGCGCATAATATATCAGAACAAGCGAAGAAATTACTTTTTCTTGGGAACAGTTTGCATCTTAGAACCCATAGCCTTAGCAACGGACGTGTTACCCTTAGAAGGTGGCTTTGCGGGCGCGCTTCTTGGTTGGGACTGTCGGGCTGGCTGCTTGAATGGAGCTCGGGCCCCGGTTTCCTCGGACCTCGGCTTCGCTGCCACTTTCTTCGCTGCCTTGCCCTGGGAGACCTGCGCTTCCTCCTCCTCTTCTTCCTGGCTCTCCTCCTCTTCATCCCCATCGCTCTCGTCGGATTCGGCACCGGTAACCGACTTCGCTGCCTGAGGCTTGGAGGCAGTCTTCTTCTTCTTGGGGGCAGGTTCCCCACCAGTAGACTTCCGCTTTGCAGGGGCCAGTGCTTCTGCAGCTTGACCTTTCTCAACAGTCTCTTCCTCCTTCAGCGACAACGCCTCATAACCCACCTTGTCATCGCAAACCCAAAGGGGAATATCACGGTTTGCCCAGTTGGCTTGCTGGTCCCAATCACCAGACGCGTGCAGTTTCGACTCTTGTGTCAATACATGGTCCAACTGAGTCTGCACTCTGTTGACCCAATCGGAGAGATTGTCGGAGGTAACACCAAGAAGGTACATGCGAGAATCCGGCTCGACGGAAGCGATCTTGCACACCAGATCCGGCTGATGATCAATGAACACAAACGCAGGCTTGAAGGTCTTATCCTGCTTCAGGTGAAAGAGGTGAATGTCGAAATACCACATAACCGTCGTTATCGGAAGGTGCTCGCCAAATTCAACAGGATCCATCTCCTCTACTTGAGGAGGTCCAAACGTCAGATAATTCGGAATCTGCAATGAGGGAGAAGTTATTGCGCGAGGCCTCGCGCAAACAGCGGATGTAATGAGGGAATTATACCTTTCTCGACCAGCTATCCGGTGACGCAATCAGCAACCAGCGAACGTCAAACGTTGTAAGATCCCCTGCAGGCTTCGGTTTGACTGGCCAACTGAAGATGGGAATAAGCAACATGTGGCCAATGCGCGGCACGTTGAAATCATCGTTGAGACGCCTCTCTGTTTCCGTTTCCAGCACGTTGAACGTGTTGTCCACAACAGTTTTGGAGCCGCAGATAAGGGTATCGGCACGCGCCATCTCTTCATACAGCCAGGCTGGGCACATCGTCTCAGGAGCAAGATGTTCAAATATGTCGCCGTTGATGATAATCAGGTTCTTGTCAATCTCCATGAACCGCTTCGGGGGTTCGTGGTTCAACGCTGCAATTCGGGTCGCCTTAACTGTGATAGTTTGACTTGACAGTGATGGATCCTGCTGTTCCACTGTCTTGAAGTCACCAGTAACGCCAGCAGGTGGGGGGACCACACAGCTTCTGGTAGGCTCTTGACCCAGGAGTTTTTGGACGTTGAGGATTGTCAGGGAGGCAGGTTTGCCTTCTCTGCCACCTGCCACAGTGGTGCGCGAATCATGGATTTCCATGCCGGCCATGGACCGCGACTTTTGCCTTCAGACTCACGCCAATAGCCCCATGTACCAAGAGTCACCTTCAGGGCAGGCCTTCCAAGTGCAGCAACCTCTTTGCAGGTCCGCATGTCTTTGGCTCAAGAACAGAAATGGAGAAAGTGCGGCGCACTGATGCAGAAATGGAACCCACGTCGCGTCGATGGTACACACCTTTCTCAGGTCGAACGTACTGGCCGTTGTGCGGGTGGCCCAGATGCATTGAGACCCACTGCTCAAGGATGATGTCGTCAAACGAATTCTGCAAGGATTTAAGGGTTGTTTTTTCTTCCTGCATCACTTCTGCCACTTTGTTGTAGAACTCCGGCAACAGGATCCCGTCTAGTTTCTTCAGCACGTTCTTCGTGACCTTCTCCCCTTTGTCGTGGAACTTCTGCAGACCTTTCACAGCTTCCGGACCAGCATAGTAGGCAAACGTCATAAAATCTTTCCACAATTTATACGTTTTGTCCTGAAAGTGACAACGTTATGCGCGAGGCCTCGCCCAACGAAGAGCACCAAAACAACGATTAATGAACATACGAATTGACCAGGTTGCTTCAGTTCAGCGGTTGGAACCAGGGCACTCGTCTGCACAGCATCCACAATGGCGATCTTGAGATTGCTGTACGTGTCAGGTAGGCCTCGCCGCCGCTGATCTTCAACACATCGAATGAGGTTATCTGCTGCCTCATACAGCGGAATAGGCTCAACGTCTTGTGCGCTTCCTTGTGCTTGTCCCGCCAGCTTTGCACGGAAGGCCCACGGTGTCGTAGGCTTTGGAATATCGGCGATGCATACAGTATGCCACTGCTGCAGATCCAGACACGCGGTGTGTCGCTTCTCCCGAATCTTCGCAACCGCTTCCACGCTTTGCTGTCCAGATACACACCAATAATCGCCATCTGCAAATATGAGAAACGTCTTTGCGCGAGGGCTCGCGCAACGAGAAGAGCGAAAAGTCGGTTGGCAACATACTATTATCTTCCCAGAGAACGACGTGTAATGGGCCTGTTGGCGGTGCTGCTTCGAGTGACTCAATACGCTTCTGCAGTAACTTCGCATCTTTCCGTCTGATCTGCCCCTTTGTCTTCTCCTGGTCGATTCTCACGTTGTCCAGCTCAACCTCCATCTGCCTCCCGTCCGGCTTCAAATGGTTCTCGATGTCAGTACCCAAGGTTAAGCCAGGATCTGGTGTTTCCTTCTTCTTACGCCCCTTCTTTGGTGTTCCAGCCTCCGATCCTGAGGTCCCAGGATCATAGTCGGTATCTTCTCGTTCCTCGGCTTTTTTTTGGGCGGGGCTTGCCATTCTGCGATAAGAAGAAAGCCTGTATTGAAGGAAACATAACAGAAAAGATGGGTAAAATCGTCGTCGATAATGCATATGTGGGGTGCTTTTAGCGAATACGAGTACAGTATGGTTGAGAATGCAAAACTGAAGGGGCTCGGCACTGTTTTTGACTGTAAACCTTGCGTGAGGCCTCGCGCAAGAGAGGGGGTGTACTAACCTGTTGTTTCATGCTGTTTGCGCGAGGCCTCGCGCATCACTGCATGTTCTCCAATCTTCTTGGAACGTTTCGCAGCGTGTCGGCCTCTCTCTGTTCCTCCAACACACTGCGTTGGGGGATCAGCTCCGACAGTTTTCGCTTGAAACCAGCCTTAAGTGGCCCCTGCTGCGTTAGCACCAACAACACAGACACAAGGACTTGTTTGTAGTGGTTAGAACCCTTTGGAATTAGAAGAGACGGTGGAAAGTTAGGTACACCCCTGCGCGGCCAATGCGCCTGAATTGCACAAGTAGGCTCAGCACACCACCTAACCCAAGGCACATATACACGCTCTGCGTTCAAGTAAGCAGTTAACCGCTGACGCACGGAATTGACAAAGGAATTGGGGATTTTACAGACGTTCACCCTGTGACCTTCCTTGCGGATAGTGATGAGCTGATACAGATCGTCAACATCTTCAATGGTTACTGCACCTCTGTTCTGGCCCTTCTTTGTCACAAGGCTGGAAAGCAGACTTTCACAAAATTCCTCGGCAAAAGCCTGTCCAGGCATGGCTGTGTGCCATGCAGTGTGGCACAATAGCACAGTTGCAACAGTGCGTTCATATTTTAAAAGTGTGTCCCCCATGTTCAAACAGTCTAACAGACACATAACAATCTGCAATCGCTCAGAAGCAAAAACACCCGTGTTGGCCGTCTCCCCAGCCCAATTGCACTGCCTAACGAGGTGTCCTAGGTACAGTAACATGGGACAGTATTGTGTTCACAGAACCTGCATGGCCTTACACACAGCGTAACGGAGGCGACTTCGCCGATTTGCAGGACGTGCCAGCTCAAGGGAACGACCTTTTCGGTTACGGCGCCGTATGTGGGGGCCCATACCCAACAGCAGTGCACCAACAGTTATCTCCATTGTGATCAGCTTGGGAAAACAGGGGACTGTGTCACCGCTGCGCAACAAACCCTTACGGAAAAAAGTCACAATCGGCCAAAATGAGCGAAACATTTGTGTAACGCAAAATTTGTACGCGTGCCAGAAACCATATACTTAGGCGGCTCAAGTTGCATGGTCAAAATCACACCAAATGCACTCAATTTGGACCATGCAAAAAAAAGGTTTTTCACAGGCTCTGTTTATTGAAAACAGAATATTAGTCCAAAGAAAGTATCTTTCTTACCATTTGTGCCATTTTGTGCCTTTTTTCGGACAGCCGAAAACAAAAAAAAACTATAAAAAAATAAATAAATCTTATGATTTCAGTGGAAAATGATGTGCTTTTAGCGGAAATTGGCCAATAAATACATTTTGGGGTCCCCTTGTTTTTTGGATGAACATGGTCTGCAGAAAACATGATTGCAACATCATTTTCTGTTCTGCGTGTTCATTGCATACCCGGAAAAATGATTTATTGATCGGATTCTATGCGCGAGGCCTCGCGCAATCAAGAACAAGGATCATTAAAACAGAAGCATGGCGGATTAAATATCAATGCAAAGCATATGTAACATGTGGTTCAAGGGCTGCCCCATGCGCGAGGCCTCGCGCATAACTTACTAAACCAAAAACCTCACCTGATTAACTTTCCTTTGGAAAGACGGCTTCAGGGTCGAGTGGTCTTACTACCCACCCCACGCTTTGATTTTTGATTTGCACTGCCTGAAAAAGGAGCTATAGGTTGTGATTTTCAAGTTCTGTGACTGCATTGCAGTCCTCATTGCGCGAGGCCTCGCGCAAAAAAAGGCCCAGAAAATATATTCTTTGTACCATTGTGATGGGTTCTCATCTGATAGCGCTTGTGCACAACCTTCACTGAAGCAACGAGTACCTATGAAGCCGGTTCGGACCCCCGTGGCCATCTTGGGGTCACTTGGGGTGTGTATCTATGTGCCGGCAAGCCGCCATTGGCTGATATCATACTCTCCCGTCCACCTGAACTAACCCGATGTGATAGTGTGATAGGTTGGGCCATTCCGGCTACGAGCGGCCATATTCAGTACCGAGGCGCCGCCAGCGGAGATTTATATATCGGAATATCAGGAATCAACAGGGTCTTATTATCATAATGTTTCCGTAATTTTTCAGCCTTTCGTTCTGATGGTCAATGTATCGGCGACTGTCAGTTGGCTCGCGATTTTGCGTTAATCGATTGGTTAACTGTTATTTCCAGATATTTTGGCGGAAACCCCGATGAAGGGTCAGATTTCATCAGTAAAGGGTTCGTTGCTTCCGCAATTTTCTAAATATGCACTCGAAATTTTATTCTGAATTTTTCGCGATGTCGAAATCGGATTTTCGACTTCGACATCGCCGCACTTGATTTGGTCTTCTTCGAGTGGTCATACTCTTTTCCCTATGCCCGAATCAGGTTTCCCTTATACTTGCCACCCATTTGACTTGGAGATATAAGGGAAACAAAAGTGAGTCGTGGGGCCACTTTGAAGGGCCATATCTACGAGCGAGTGTGAGGAAAGAGAATAAGGAAAGTTGCGTTGCAAGCGCCTTGGTCTCAACCTAATTTAGGAAGCATCATACGCCTTTGATGTGTACACATGCCCGGTGGAGTAAGGGATAATGGTCAAGAGGGTATAAAATGATATATAACTCTTGGACCGTGCAACCGAATATTTGAAAGCGACTTTCGAGTGTACCGCATGAGTGTTGGGGTTGCATAGATACTTTCCTTGGGTTCCTACGCATTTTTAACGTGAAGTTATGTCCATGGAGGGACATGGCATATCATGGTGGGAGCCACTTTTTGAGGGTATGTTTTATATGCATGGTATATGTCTTGATATGCTCACGCCCATGTTATATATCTTCGGGTGGCCGAAGAGATGGGGAGCCATACGTGACAAGGGTTTTGCCCATGTCTCAATTGTGGAATTCAAAGCGCTAGACCAGGTCTACCGCGTATGTATTGCTCATGGCATGTTTGGCAAAGAGATCCATGAGTGCACTCCCATTTTCAGGGGGCATGTAGATATGGGTGGCGAAGGTATCTCCATGCGCCCGATTGGGGATCCAAGTGGGTGAAATGTTCGCAAATGGTTCCAATCATTCGTATATTGAACCATGTGCGGAGATCATGGGTGAGCATAGAGATATACTATCATGACAACTTTGTATTTGGACATATTTTCATGTTTTTGACCTCAATTTTTGCTCATTTTTGTGTTTTATGTGCTCAACTAGTCGGCTAACAGCAAAGTGCCTAGAGATCCGTGAACTATGGTATGTTGCTTATATGTTGGCATATGCTTTGGTGTTGCACCTCACCATATGCCGGATCACGTGGTCACTTTGGCTTGGCACACGAGGCCTCACAAAATTAGGTCTCAAACTCATGAGCTGACTTGTGAAGCATGCCATGTACATAACCGGAGAGGCGTCGGAGCCAATGATGGGATATTCTTGGGCATGGACCTTTGGTCTATATCACCCTTGTATACTGCTCTCCGGTTTGACACATGCATGGAGCATTTGGATAATTGCCGTATGCATTTTTGAGTATATTATTGAATATTGGGCACTATGGTGTGTTTTGCCTGATTTTGTTAGGTTGTGAGGTCATCTTCATGGGGCAGTTCTCCAAGCCCATTCGACTCCAAGTCCAACCAAGTTTATGTCAGGGTAGGGCGTGGTCCTGAGTGCCACTCTAGGCCATGACACGCCACCTCCCTTACTGGGCTAGGATTTATAGGCTTGGGAGTGAACACATTTTTGGGGTTTGTGTAGTGACTTTTGACACATGGCATTCAGCCATCTCATTTGACCTGGTTCAGGGCAATATGTTGGTGAGTCAAGGGAAGGTCTTGAGTCCAGGGAATGAGGGGTTTATGGCTGTGAATGTGTATGTTCACCTCTTTCCCCAACTTTGCTTTATTTGTGTTCATATGCCAATTTCAGGGCTTTCTTCCTTGGTGCAATTCTTGTACATGCCCGCCACCGTGGGAAGACCGGTGTGCTGAACGGAAGCCCGCATCGTGGATTGGATTGTGAATCGGCTTATTGCTGCATTTGTGGGATCTGATTGCTGTTCAGGGTTGAAGGAGGATTGTATTTTCGATTTTCTATATTTTTGGATTTTGGACCCGGGACTTTGAGAAATGCAAGCATTGTTCAGGAGCAAATCAGCAGGGATTACAGGCGGAAGGGGCACAGCGGGGGCCGGTCCTGGTAGGGACCTTCTTTATGGTAGCAGAGGCTTACCTGCTGCCCCTACCTACCGCCGACCTGGGGACTTGGGCCCTTATGAGCCCTGCCCAAGTACGCCCCGGGTGCGTATTGTGGACTCGGTGGAGACCACGCCGGAGATTGGAGCCATAGAAGAACCGAGACGTTCAAGAGCATGGCAAACTCCGGAAGTTGAAGCCCGAAGAGAAGTACGACATTCGGGAAGAGGAGGACGTGACATGGAGGACCTGGTCTCCATGTTTGAGCGTCGCTGCCGAAAGGCATGCAACCTCCGCTCCGCCGCGGAGGACTCTGACGAGGCCTGCCATTCAGGCAGCAGTGGAGGACGGGCCCGGCGCTACCGGAAGCGCGGGTCACCCAAGTCCGCGGCAAGGGACGCCGGGGCTATGGACACGGACCCCAGCCTGGTCAGGTTGTGGGAATCCGAGGGGCACTCCGAGGGCTATCGGACAGCCTACGAGCCACCTTCGGAGTCGGAGATGTCCGCGCCGATCGCCAGGGCGCATGCGGCCCCCAAGCCGGCCCTGAAGCACGACGCCGAGGGCTTGGAGAGGCCAGCCAGGGCCCGGACGGCACCTGTGCCCCGGCATACGGGAACAGAGACGGACGCCATAGGCGATACGCCCATGGGCGATGAGTCTGAGGCGCCGGGAACCGCGGGATGCGCTGGATCAGGCGGAAACCACGCCGCGTGCCACTGCGAGCACGTGTCCTTCCTCATGGGCAGGTACCCGAAGATGGGGATGGACGCCATCGTGCATCACCTTGACAGCCTGGACAACGCGAAGGACGGCCTAGAGACGGACGTCGCCGGGATCCTGGATGACCAGTCGGCCGCGGAGAAAGACATGGAGGAGCTGCGAGCGGAACGGGACCGGTACCGGGAGAATCTGGAGCTGGCCCTGGAGAAGCAGCAGCGAGTGGTGGACAGCCTCCTCCACCTGGTGGAGGACATGTTGGGGCGCCTGAAAAAGGCTAGAGGAGCTACAGCCCCTCGCCTCGGGTCTGGAGCTCCCGGCAAAGCCGGCCGCGGCAGAGCTGGCCGAGCGGGTTAAGACCCTCAGGAGCGCCATGGATAAACCCATGGGCGGCCCTGCAGAGGCACCCTACGCGCCTCCGCGTGTTGACCTGGGTGCGCTGCCGTTTGTTCCCATGTTCAGCGAATCCACAATGCTCGGGGAACACACGGCACCGGCTGGGTCCATGCGGGAAGGGCACGTAACCACGGACCCGAGGAGCCTGACGGTACAGATGTCCCATGCCGCCCAGAATCTACCGATCACGACGAATATGGTAGTCTATGCGGAAGATGAGATCCAGAGCCAGACCATGCAGGGGCGAACCATGGGAGGTGCCGACGGACATGGTCGAGGTCATTCAGGCGGAAACCTGTGGGCGAAGGACCCCAATACGGGGATATGGACGGCCGACGGAGCAAGTCCTTCCCGCATTCCAAACCCCATGGGTTCAGGCCCAACTGGACCGCACTCCATGGAGGAGAGGGATGTACGGGGAGTGTACTCACACCCCCCGGCCACAGGTGGTATCCGTCTCGGTGGAGTGGTGGCTGGGGACGTCGAAGACGCCATCAGGATTGACGACCTCAGGGGAGTCAAAATCCCCTATTACAACGGGAACCCGTCCAACCTGGATGACTTCATCCTGGACTGGGAGGACTTCGCCGAGGAGGTCGTCGGCGAGATGCGGGGAGCGCCGCGGGACAAGTGGGTATGCCGGACATTCCCACACCGGCTGGCGCAGGACCTGAAGGAGGAGCTGCGGGATCAGATCCGGGAAGGATTGATCCGTACGGAGCAGGCCTGCCTCCAGTGGTTGGAGGATGAGGAGCGGGTGGACGCTCCGAACCAGAATCTGGAGGACCTGTGGTCCATCCCGCTGCCGCTGGACCGCGGTGAGTTGCGGGTCCGGGAGTGGAACCGGTATCTGCGGAAGTACCGCAGATGCCTCAAGCTGGTGGAAGACTGGAACGAGGCCAGCGAGATCCGCCACCTCCTGAAGGACGTCCTCCCCGGCAACTGGAAGAGGAGAGTGGAGGACGAGGAGAAGAAGCGCGCCAAGAAGCGGGTGGCGGTGAGGATCCCGGCGGCGGAGGATACCCATGCGGGTATCATGGAGTTCTTCAGGAGGAACCTGGGCGAACCCAACCGGATGTTGGGACTGAAGAACGCCGTGTACGTGGAGGTATTTGGAGACTCCATGGGGCAAAGGTTGCTGCGCCTCAACAACGTGGAGTGGAGGCGCGGGGAGCCGCTGAGGATGCAAGTCATCTTCGCCCGCATGAGCCTGGACGAGATCGTGAAGTACATCACGGTGGAGTTGAAGCTCAATGCGAAGAACGAGGCCCACGTGCAGGATCGACATGGTCATGGACAACGAGGCCACCGAGAAGACCGCCATCATCGGGAGATCCAGGAGGACATGGCCAATTCCGCGGAGGATGGTAGTGGAAGTGGCCAAGACCACTGGAGCGGATCCCGGGAGGATCACGAGGAGGCCCATTTCTTCGCGTTTGTGGCGCACAACGTGAGGAACCATGGGCAGGATCGGTCCAGATGGAGCCAGGTGGGACCCAATAAGAGCAGAGCGCCAAGGAGGATCGGGAACCAACCGCTCTCGTTCCGGGAGTACAGGTCTCAGCACGACGGGTGCTGGGTCTGTTATGGCAAGGGAAACAACCATGCACATGACCACGGTCAGTGCAAGGTGTATGAGGCGGACAAGAAGGCCTACTTCGCCGCTCACCCCGAGAAGAAGCCCAAGGAGCAGCGGATTTCCGATTGGAAGGTGAAGGGCGGAGACGGGGGAAAAGGCCAAGGCAAAGGTCAAGGAAAAGGCGGAGGAAGAGGCTATGGTGGTGGACCTGGCCAAGACCGACGAGTGAGGTCGATCGAGGAGGTTGCTGAGGACATGTTGAGGACATTGGAGGAACTCAAAGTCCAGCAACGTGGTGGACAAAGTCCTGGCGGATCGCAGCCGGAAGGGGCTGCGGGAAGCCAAGTCTAGAGGAGCCCCCACGGGAGTGGGACCTCGGAGGTCTCTCCTCCGAAAATCAGTGGAATCCCAGAGAAAGCGAAGGCACATCGGGTGCCGAAGAAGGCTCCAGAAGAGCCAAAACCACTGAGTTTCGCCACTCCCAACCCCTGGAGCGCCCTGCCAAGGGAAGTACATGTGGGTACGGGACATGGCAAGAAAGAAGGAGCGACCACGGAGAGCCCCGTGGACGGGCAGGACCAACCCAAGATCTACACCATCCGTGACCATACCCTTGAAGTCCTGATGCACCCGGACGTGCTAGAGTTGCATGCCGTGAGAGTCGTCCATACACCTCATGGCGACGAGCGGCAGTTGCACTTGAAAGTGCGAGTACGGTGCGGACAAGAGGAGTTGGTGGTGGATGTGTTGGTGGATACGGGTGCCCAGGTGAGCCTGGTCCGGAGAGGGTTGTTCAAGGAGGAACTCCTGCAGCCCAGCCGTAGACCGGTACGCCTGAAGGTCGCCAACGGAGAGATCATGGGTGGGGGCACCCATGAGGCCACTATCAGTATGGAATTCTTGGAGCATGAGCGCTTGAACCGCCCTGATCAGGCGAAGAGAAGCACTCTATCCGGGAACTTCTATGTGGCCGACATTACCGATTCGGATATGATCATGGGGTATGACTTCATGGTGGCAAATGCCATTGGAGCCCTTCCCCATCGTGCAACGCTGGTCCGGGAGGATGATGAATGCCTAACATGGCTGTCCACGGACTATGCATGCGGATCATCCCAATGGAATGCTGAGGAAGAGGATCGGATCGTCCAAGCGGTGCAAGCTGTGGGTGCCAAGTCCAGAGGAGACCGTGGAGTTCAGCTCACGGAATATGGAATGGCGCCACAGGTGTATACCAGGATGATCCAGACGCTGGGAGCTGAAGCGCCCGAGACGGACGTCTTTGCTTCCCGGGATGCCCCACTTCTGAGGAAGGGTAGGCGGTACTGGCATCGAGGAGACTCAGCCTGGCACCGGCATTGGGGTTTGAAGGAGTGGGGACCCATGTACTGGCATGGCTCCCTGGACAATACCAGACGTACGGTAGAGAAGATCATCGCGGATAGGGCGAAGGGGATCCTGGTCATAACCGGCATAGGATCCACCCCATGTCCGCTGGAGGGTCTCAAGTCGACGCTGGACTCCATCACCCTGAACGAGATGTCATTCGGGCCAGAGGAGGAGTTGTTCATCGACGCCAAGGGTGTATCAATGCCCTCCCCGGGTCAAGCGTGGGGTACCAAGGCTTTCCTGGTGGATGGGGCGCAAGCCAAGCCCACGGGTGATGAAGCATTCATCCGTAGGGTGGAGGCGGTGCCCATGAAGGTCATGTTTGAGCCCAAGGAGGGGACGGATCAGCCTATTGATGGCATTGACGTCCTGTCCCACGCCGAGATCGACGACGTCGTCAACTACATGCGGATGGGGATGCACGACCGTGTGGCAGCCAAGAAGAGGCGGGCCATGGTCACATCTCCGCATTGGTGGGACAACAAGATGTTGGTCACAGGCAAGTACGAGAAGGATGAGTTTGTGGCGAGGGTCATGGATCACATCGCGGACCAATACGATGGTCCGGTTGGGTCGGACCCACCAACGTGGGGTTTTCCAAGAGTGGGAACCGGTAGCGACGAGCACCAGCCCGAGGCCGCAAATTTTCGAAGATTATCGGTGGGAAGCATGCCCCACGACGATGAAGACGGCATATCGGACGAGGAGAAGTCCGATTCTGACCCGGAAGAGGCCTATACCGCAGTGCGGTCGGTTGTATCGTTACCGAAGCAAGCGGCTGAAGAGGCTCAGGAGAACCCGAAGGTCGCCGAGCTGAAGGAGAGGCTGATCAATGCCTATCCGCGGCTATTCAGTGGCGTCGCCAACAAGAACCCCCCAGATCGTGGGAGGTTTGGCACAGCGAAGATCAAGCTGAAGCCGAACCCCAAGATCTATCGTCATCGGGAGTATCAACTTCAGGGCGATCGGGCCGAGGCCATGAAGAAGTTGTTGGCCGAGTTCATTGAGCGAGGATGGATCGAACCCTCCGACAGTGAGTGGGCCAGCCCAGCCTTCATCGTGCCCAAGAAGGAGAAGGGCGAGTGGAGGTTGGTGGTTGATTACAGAGGTTTGAACGAGCAGACCGAGCACGACTCGTACTCGCTTCCCCTGATCGACTCCATCCTCCAAAAACAACAGAAAAAGCGGATTTTCACGGTGTTGGACCTGAAACACGGTTATCACCAGATGCCGCTACACCCGGACTCCAGGCCCTGCACAGCGATGTCGACGCCGTTGGGGCCCATGCAGTGGAAAGTGGTGCCCATGGGCGCCAAGAATGGCAACGCCGCTTTCCAGCGCATGATGGAGGACCTACTCGGTCCTGTCCGGGACTGTGCCGACCCCTTCGTGGATGACATCATCATCGGATCCGGCACGGAGAACGTGACTGAGGACGAGCTCATCGAAGCGCATGAGAAGGATCTGCGCCGAGTGCTCAGCGAGCTGGACAAGCACAACATGGTGTGCAAGCCCACCAAAGCCTCACTCTTCGTGAAGGAAGTGGAGTTCGCGGGTCACGTGGTTGGTCACGGGCAACGCCGTCCCATTGCTGGAAAAATGGCGTTCCTGCACCACTGGGAGAAGCCCCAGACCATTAGCGAACTCCGATCCTTCATGGGGTTCTGCAATTACTATTCGGGCTATGTCCGGATGTATGCAGAACTGTCGGGGCCGCTGCACAAGATGTTGCAGGTGGGCAAGTTCGATGGCCAGAAGGGGAGCAAGAAGAAGCTTGCCTGGACCCCTGAGGCTGAGGATGCGTTCAACCGCCTGAAGGAGCGACTCCTGGGGCAGCTGGGGCTGTTCCTGGTGGACCCGGACAAGGGATTCTTGCTACGGACAGACGCCTCGGACTATGCCGTGGGGGCAGTCCTCGAGCAAGTCCGGGACGACGGGACTCATGTTCCCGTGGCGTTTTGGAGCAGGATCCTGGCCGAGGGCCAACGCCGAACATGGACCGCGAGGGAGAAGGAGACATACGCCATTTTATGTGCGCTCAGGAAGTGGTCTGGCCACATCGGACTGCAGCCGGTGGTGGTTTGCACGGACCACCAGTCCCTACAGAGCTGGCAAAAGGAGCATGTCGACACCCCCTCAGGACCGGCGGCTAGGAGGGCCCGATGGCACGAGACGTTCGCCAAGTTCGACCTCAGCGTCGTGTATGTCCCGGGGAAGGACAACACTGTGGCAGATTGTCTCAGTCGCTGGGCCTACCCCGCGGGCAAGGCGTGGATGGACATATCCAGCCATGGCGACGCCGAGGAAACCGAGGAGGCCAAGCGCATCATCGAGATGGAGAAGGCCATGGAGCAAGAGGGGGTCAAGTGCTTTGTGGTGATGGCAAACCGTACGGACCTGGCCAAGTTCCGGGGTGCCCGCGCCCAAGCTATTCGAGAGGAAACCCTCGAGTAATGGATGGTGGCCCCTGTAGAGCTAGTCAGGTTGGTGCTCACAGAGGACTGGTCGGATGACTACGCGGCATCCGAGCACTGGAGCAAGTACTGGAATGCCGTGAGCGCCCCGTCGGACGACGAGTGGCCTGAGGGCTTGACCGAGGATGGGGACAAGTTGTTCCTCAAGGACAAGCTGCTGGTGCCCGAGAACCGAGTGGAGGAGCTCATTGACCATTGGCACAACGCCAAGCTCATGCACCCTGGCCGAGACAAGATGCAGCAGGACCTGGAGTGGCGTTTCAAGTTCCCTCCGGGGTACTACGCCATCCTGGATAGGTACTGCAGCGACTGTGCCGTGTGTCGGGCCACGAAGAGCCCCAACCACTCCACAGCGGGCAACCCGGTGTATACGGCTATACCGGAGGCCCCTATGCGATCCGTGGCCATGGATGTATTCGCCATGCCTGAGGTCACCGTGAAAGGAGAGACCTACGACTGTGTCATCCTGGCGGTGGATAGGCACAGTGGGTATATCGTGGCGGTCCCTGGCAAGAAGTCCAAGAAGAAGGACAAAAAGGACAAGCATGGAGTGGGGCTGCAGGCCAAGACCGTCGCTAATGCCATGATCAGGCATTGGCTGACGATTTTTGATGTCCCAGCTGTCATCTGCAGCGATCGGGGCAGTCAATTCGTGGGGACGTGGTTCAAGACGATGTGCAAGCACATGGGGATTCGGCACGCCAAGACCGTGGCGTACCACAGCCGCTCCAATGGCCGTACTGAGGTGGCCGGGCGGCAGATGTTCGAGAAGTTCCGCCAGCTGCACATTGACGAACCGGGTCGGAACTGGTATAACTCGCTGTGGAGAGTGCTCCAAGCGTATCACGACCTTCCGGGACCCACTGGACTGTCGCCCCATCGCATCCTGTTCCTACGGGATCCAGTGTCACACACTCTCCCGTGGTTGAACCATGGCAAAGTGGCCTGGGATGCGAACGCTATGATGGCTGTGGCGGACGACACGGCGGCCAAGGTGTGCAAGGCACTTCAGGACGAGCATGACAAGAGGGCCAAGTACTTCAAGCAGGGAAAGGTCCAGAAGTACGCTCTCCAAGACACCGTGTGGGTGGAGCGGCATCACAAGGATGTCCTGTCCAGGCATCGGCAGGCATCTTGGCATGTGCCGGGGGTAATCGTTGGGAAGGTCGGACAGGATGTGTATGCGGTTCGTGTGGGGGATAACAAGATCCTGGACCGCGACCATACCCAGCTTCGTCCCCGAGCACCAGACCCCAGCGGACGTCCCGTCACCTTCGAGTTCACGGCCGGCGATGTGGACTCGGACGACGAGGGTGAGGACGATGACTTCACCGCTGAGAAGATCCTGGCGGACAAGCCGGACCCGGGGACGCCTGGGGGTAGGCTTTATAAAGTCCGTTGGAAGGGATTCGCCGCATCCAGGGACTCGTGGGAGCCTCCGAGCAGCTTTGTGCCGAGGTACACCACGGTCTGGATGGACTACCTGAAGAAAAAGAACATTTCTTTGGATGTCAAGGACGTGTTGGTCCATTTGGTTGCTGCTGTACCACCTTAATGGATACCTCTTGGCATTTTGTTTGTTTCTGTGCTTGGGGAGACGGGTGAGGGCGTTCATCCGGGGATTTTTCGGCCTTGATTGGCCATATACCCCCTTCACTCGATCTCCACATATATATTTCATTGTGGTATACTTATTTAGGTCGACCGGCGACGTTTTTCTATCTTTGATCCCCTTGGTCCATGTTGTAGATCAAGAGGAGACCGGATATGGCGTGGGGCGCTGAGTATCAGTGTCCTCACCCCTCCCTTGGGGCGTGGGGGACGCCTACGACGTGTGTGGGGCCTCCATGTGTCCTTGGGACATGGGGGGGGGGGGGTTGGAGCCCATTGGGGTACTCCGGTCCTCTCGTCAATGACTTCCGAGCGGTAACAACGCTCTGAGAAGGGGGGTGAAGCCGGTTCGGACCCCCGTGGCCATCTTGGGGTCACTTGGGGTGTGTATCTATGTGCCGGCAAGCCGCCATTGGCTGATATCATACTCTCCCGTCCACCTGAACTAACCCGATGTGATAGTGTGATAGGTTTGGCGATTCCGGCTACGAGCGGCCATATTCAGTACCGAGGCGCCGCCAGCGGAGATTTATATATCGGAATATCAGGAATCAACAGGGTTTTATTATCATAATGTTTCCGTAATTTTTCAGCCTTTCGTTCTGATGGTCAATGTATCGGCGACTGTCAGTTGGCTCGCGATTTTGCGTTAACCGATTGGTTAACTGTTATTTCCAGATATTTTGGCGGAAACCCCGATGAAGGGTCAGATTTCATCAGTAAAGGGTTCGTTGCTTCCGCAATTTTCTAAATATGCACTCGAAATTTTATTCTGAATTTTTCGCGATGTCGAAATCGGATTTTCGACTTCGACATCGCCGCACTTGATTTGGTCTTCTTCGAGTGGTCATACTCTTTTCCCTATGCCCGAATCAGGTTTCCCTTATACTTGCCACCCATTTGACTTGGAGATATAAGGGAAAAAAAGTGAGTCGTGGGGCCACTTTGAAGGGCCATATCTACGAGCGAGTGTGAGGAAAGAGAATAAGGAAAGTTGCGTTGCAAGCGCCTTGGTCTCAACTTAATTTAGGAAGCATCAAACGCCTTTGATGTGTACGCATGCCCAGTGGAGTAAGGGATAATGGTCAAGAGGGTATAAAATGATATATCACTCTTGGACCGTGCAACCGAATATTTTAATGCGACTTTGGAGTGTACCGCATGAGTGTTGGGGTTGCATAGATACTTTCCTTGGGTTCCTACGCATTTTTAACGTGAAGTTATGTCCATGGAGGGACATGGCATATCATGGTGGGAGCCACTTTTGAGGGTATGTTTTATATGCATGGTATATGTCTTGATATGCTCACGCCCATGTTATATATCTTCGGGTGGCCGAAGAGATGGGGAGCCATACGTGACAAGGGTTTTGCCCATGTCTCAATTGTGGAATTCAAAGCGCTAGACCAAGTCTACCGCGTATGTATTGCTCATGGCATGTTTGGCAAAGAGATCCATGAGTGCACTCCCATTTTCATGGGGCATGTAGATATGGGTGGCGAAGGTATCTCCATGCGCCCAATTGGGGATCCAAGTGGGGGAAATGTTCGCAAATGGTTCCAATCATTCGTATATTGAACCATGTGCGCAGATCATGGGTGAGCATAGAGATATACTATCATGACAACTTTGTATTTGGACATATTTTCATGTTTTTGACCTCAATTTTTGCTCATTTTTGTGTTTTATGTGCTCAACTAGTCGGCTAACAGCAAAGTGCCTAGAGATCCGTGAACTATGGTATGTTGCTTATATGTTGGCATATGCTTCGGTGTTGCACCTCACCATATGCCGGATCACGTGGTCACTTTGGCTTGGCACACGAGGCCTCACAAAATTAGGTCTCAAACTCATGAGCTGACTTGTGAAGCATGCCATGTACATAACCGGAGAGGCTTCGGAGCCAATGATGGGATATTCTTGGGCATGGACCTTTGGTCTATATCACCCTTGTATACTACTTTCCGGTTTGACACATGCATGGAGCATTTGGATAATTGCCGTATGCATTTTTGAGTATATTATTGAATATTGGGCACTATGGTGTGTTTTGCCTGATTTTGTTAGGTTGTGAGGTCATCTTCATGGGGCAGTTCTCCAAGCCCATTCGACTCCAAGTCCAACCAAGGTTATGTCAGGGTAGGGCGTGGTCCTGAGTGCCACTCTAGGCCATGACACGCCACCTCCCCTATTGGGCTAGGATTTATAGGCTTGGGAGTGAACACATTTTTGGGGTTTGTGTAGTGACTTTTGACACATGGCATTCAGCCATCTCATTTGACCTGGTTCAGGGCAATATGTTGGTGAGTCAAGGGAAGGTCTTGAGTCCAGGGAATGAGGGGTTTATGGCTGTGAATGTGTATGTTTACCTCTTTCCCCAACTTTGCTTTATTTGTGTTCATATGCCAATTTCAGGGCTTTCTTCCTTGGTGCAATTCTTGTACATGCCCGCCACCGTGGGAAGACCGGTGTGCTGAACGGAAGCCCGCATCGTGGATTGGATTGTGAATCGGGTTATTGCTGCATTTGTGGGATCTGATTGCTGTTCAGGGTTGAAGGAGGATTGTATTTTCGATTTTCTATATTTTTGGATTTTGGACCCGGGACTTTGAGAAATGCAAGCATTGATCAGGAGCAAATCAGCAGGGATTACAGGCGGAAGGGGCACAGCGGGGGCCGGTCCTGGTAGGGACCTTCTTTACCTAAATTGTCGTTGAGTCATTGAAATTTACCAGAAGCTTGCCCCCCCCGGAGGCAGAAAATCTCCTTACAAGCTTGGTCAGCCCCTGCGCTTGGCAGACTGCTTTCCCCAGGGCACCTTCTTTCTCCAGGTATCGAACATCATCTTGATAATTGGTGTCGTTTGCACTACATTGCATTTTACTCTCATAAAAATCAGTTTTTGTGGCCCAAACAAACGCTCAAAAAAGTGCCACGCATGACAAATTCATATTTTCTTTGCACATTTTACTTTCATCTATAGTCAACAACAGAAGGATCAAGTTTTTCTTCAGCCAAAGCTACGAGGGGGGTCCCTGTCCAGCTCAGCGTCATCTGTTGAGTGGACATGCTTCATGTGTTACTAGTGATACTCTTTTTTTTGCTTGACACTCCCCATAACTTGTGGCAGGTGTGCATCATGAGCAATGCTGAAGGATGCACCCTGTGCAACACCTCCAACGTATGTGCTCCTTTCGTTAGGAATGCAACAACATTAGAAATGATTTCTTGAGTCATCAATTAGATTTGCAAGGCTTGTTTAGAGCGCTGAATGTCCACCCGCGTAAACATATCGTACAATGTGATCAAGTCAAGGGTGCCTGTAATGTCACTCCAGTGTAGGCGCCTGCTTGATTCCTCAATTCTACCATCATTACCTGACTTTGGAGGCGCAATGGACTGCTCCTTGCGCGAGGCCTCGCGCAAAGAACAGTCCATTGCCCCACAAAAAGCATTTTTTGGACCCATGAGCACCAAGAAAAGGCCAAAATTCCTTACATAAGATTTCTTTTGGTGTTTCAAAAACGGCTTGATTTTTTGCAAGCCAAAGAATGGTTCTTTTGATGTTTTTTGAGGCCCTGTATTTTGGGCACTTTCTGTCGTTTTATACCATGCAACTTGAGCCGCCTAAGATATAATATAGGGTGTGAATGCAAAAAAAGCTGGACGTTCCAACCCATTGTTTTTTCACCGTACATCATCTTACAAATGTGGTAATGGATGTTCTCATCACATAAGACAGGGACAACTGGTCGGCTGTGCTGCGCCAAGTCCCTAGTAAATTGCAGTAGGTTAAGAAGCGATAGGTTGCCGCTTACCTTTTCTTTGCTTAGACAAAGGGGTCGCCAATGTGGTCCCTTGGCAGGTACAGGGCGAATAATGTCAAGCGGTGCCCTAATGTTTCGCACAACAGGTCGCGTGCTTGCAAATCCTCGATCGTGCAGGATACGTGCAAACGTTCCCTCGGTGTTTCCCAGCATGCGTGCAACAACAGGCACACGCCGTTCCAGGTCTTCCAGGCTAGGATGACCATGCCAGTAGCGCGGTGCATCCTTGAGTAGCAACACAGCCAACGCTGTTGCGTTCAGACTTTTGTCTTTCTTGTCAGGATTTGTGGTAAATTGTTTGTTGTACGAGTTGTCCATCCACAACACAACCCACTGTTGGTAAATTTTGTCCCATGTAGTCTGTAACCTGACTGCGGCCCTCTCCTTCAGCGAAGGTGCGTTGTAGCGCGCCAAACGTGACCTTGCTAAAATGCGACGCTGCGCCCTACTTCCCTCTACCGCAACAACTGACTTTGGTTTTCCCTGGTATGGAACTGCGCGGTGGCGCATCAGCAAATAAAGGCGCCAGGCCTCCTCTATCAAAACACCAACCCATCTCTTCCCTTCTGCCGCAATCGCCTTTTCAACGCTGCAACGCGTCTGTTCATTTTTGCGCAGACGCAGAAAAAACACAAACAGCAATCGCGCGGCCTCGTCCCCCTGTTTTAGCCCTTCCCACAGTTCTTCTGCCGTGTGGTACGGCGGTTCCTCTGAGCAGACATCGCGGAAAACTCCGGATGCTGCGGCCACTGTCTTCTCAAGGTCCACCTCTTTTCGCAGGGGCATTGTTGCTGTAAAGAACAATTGCGTAACACTATCTGCGTAAAAATCGCTGTTTGAAAAACTTTCTTGATTTCAAACATCAACCTGTCACTCAGTTTTCGCGCGACCAATTATTCTGTGATTCGCTTGTTGCATGCACCTTTTTCGGTTACCTGTAACTGTCTGGTGATCCCACATTTCACTAGTGAATCCTGATTGCGGTACCCAGTTGCGGCGCGCTTCTATCGCTGTTGGGCAGTGAAGTCAGCGGTGACCACAGTATGAAAACCGGAGATGCCGGCGGGACCTGTATGGGCGCCCATGCAGCAGCACCGCATCAAGGGAACGCACATGCTGTGTAGTTGGTGGATCTGTCCAATTTGGGTTTCTATGACCGCTTTTGACCTCCATTGCGCGAGGCCTCGCGCAATGATCACCGAAACTTTAATGTTTCTCATGCGCCGTTCCATGCGCGAGGCCTCGCGCTTGAAACTGCAGTTTGTTCCGGAACATTTATACTTTTCAAGATTCTTGGGTACACCATTGTTGCAGTTTATCCGTTAATAGATCCATCTCTATCACGCAATCCTGATAATGGTACTAAGTTACGTGTATAAATACGACAGGGTTCCATTTTTCGACAACCTGCCTAATGTGTCGTGCTGTAGCACATTAATCTGACACAAATGAACATCTTTGCGCGAGGCCTCGCGCAAAGAATGGTCACCAAACAATACTTTCCCTGTATCGCCCATGCGAAACATCATTCTTATGGAAATATTTAATCCGCCATACTTGTTTGCGACGTTTTTATAATATCCATCAAAACAACTATTTTTCGATGCCTTTGGAAACCTGTCATTTTCCTACCTTTTCCTTCGTTTTTGACCATGCAACTTGAGCCGCCTAAGACTTACATGAGACCTAAATGGTGAGCCTTCGCGCTTGGGGACTGCTTTGTCGCTTAATGGTGAAGCCGTCGCGCATGGGGACTGCTGTGTTGCTGAGGAGATGAGTTCTTTCGTCGCGCTGCGTAAGAAGACGACACCTTTGACCCCTTTTTTCAAGTTCACTGGAGCCGTACCTCTTGCCCCCTGTGGTGTGGAGGAACATCAAGCTGTGGAGGAACCTGAGGTCCCTCAGGACACCTCTTCCTCGCTAAAGAAGGTCCCTACCAGGACCGGCCCCCGCTGTGCCCCTTCCGCCTGTCACCCCTGCTGACTTGCTCCGGATCAACGATTGCATTTCTCCAAATCCTCAAAATCCAGGGTCCAAATCCAAAAATATAGAAAATAAAATCCTCCTTCAACCCTGAACTGCAACCAGATCCCACAAATACAGCAATAGCCCAATTCACAATCCAAATCAGGCTGCGGGCTTTCGTTCAGCACACCGGTATTCCCACGGTGGCGGGCATGTACAAGAATTGCACCAAGGAAGAAAGCCCTGAAATTGGCATATGAACACAAATGATGCAAAGTTGGGGAAAGAGGTAAAGATACACATTCACAGCTAAAAACCCCTCATTCCCTGGACTCAAGACCTTCCCTTGACTCACCAACATATTGCCCTGAACCAGGTCAAATGAGATGGTTAAATGCCATATGTCAAAAGTCATTACATAAACGAGAAAAATGTGTTCACTCCCAAGCCTCTAAATCCTAGCCCAATAGGGGAGGTGGCGTGTCATGGCCTAGAGTGGCACTCGGGACCATGCCCTACCCTGACATAACCTTGGTTTGGACTTGGAGTCGAATGGGCTTAGAGAAATGACCTATGAGTTTGAACTCATAACATGCCAAAAAACTGCCAATTCACACCATATTGGCCATATATCAAATATATGCTCAAAATTGAAGTTACTACCTATCGGAAGGCTCAAAGCATGCACGGAATCGAAGTCTAGTATTCATGGAGGATAGAGACCAAAGGCCAATGCCCATGTACATCCCCACTTTACCCTCGAAACCCCTTCGGATATGGGCGCCACGCACTGCCCAAGTCAGCCCATGATTTTGAGACCAATTCTTGTAATCTCTCATGCGCCAAGCCAAATGGAGTACGCGATCCGGCATATGGTGGTGTTCAACTCCAAAGCATATGCCAACATATGAACAACATACCATGGTTCGACTCTCCATAGGCTTCTTGCTGTTAGCTGACCAGGTGAGTACACAAAACGCAAAAATGAGCAAAAATTGAGGTCAAAAACATGAAAACATGTCCAAATACAAAGTTGTCATGATAGTATATCTCTATGCTCACCCATGATATCCGCTCATGATTCAATACACAAATGATTGGAACCATTTGCGAACAATTTCCCCACTTGGATCCCCAATCGGGCGCATGGAGATACCTTCGCCACTAATATCTACATGCCCCATGAAAATGGGAGTGCACCCATGGATCTCTTTGTCAAACATACCATGAGCAATACATATGCGGTAGACTTGGTCTAGCGCTTTGAATTCCACAATTGGGACATGGGCAAAGCCCTTGTCACGTATGGCTCCCCATCTCTTCGGCCACACGAAGATATATAACATGGGCGTGAGCATATCAAACATATACCATGCATACAACACATACCCTCAAAATATGGCTCCCACCATGATATGCCATGTCCCTCCATTGACATAACTTCACGTTAAAAATACGTAGGAACCCAAGGAAAGTTGCTATGCAACCCCAACACTCATGCGGCACACTCGAAAGTCACATTAAATATTCGGTTGCACGGTCCAAGAGTTATATATCACTTTATACCCTCTTGACCCTTTTCCCTTGCTACACCGGGCATGTGTGCGCACCAAAGGCGTTTGATGCTTCCTAAATTAAGTTGAGACCAAGGCAGTTCCAACCCAACCTTCCTTATTCTCTTTCCTCACACTCGCTCGTAGATATGGCTCTTCAAAGTGGTCCCACGATTCGCTTTTGTTTCCCTTATATCTCCAAGTCAAATGGGTGGCAAGTATAAGGGAAACCTGATTCGGGCATGGGGAAAAGAGTACGACCACTCGAAGAAGTCCAAATCAAGTGCGGCGATGTCGAAGTCGAAAATCCGATTTCGACATCGCGAAAAATTCTGATTAAATTTTCGAGTGCTTATTTAGAGAATTGCGGATGCAACGAACCCTTTGCTGATGAAATCTGACCCTTCAACGGAATATCCGCCAAAATATCTGGAAATAACAGTTAACCAATCGGTTAACGCAAAATCGCGAGCCAACTGACAGTCGCCGATACATTGACCATCAGAACGAAAGGCTGAAAAATTACGGAAACATTATGATAATAAAACCCTGTTGATTCCTCATATTCCGATATATAAATCTCCGCTGGCGGCGCCTCGGTTCTGAATATGGCCGCTCATAGCCGGAATGGCCAAACCTATCACACTATCACATCGGGTTAGATCAGGTGGATGGGAGAGTATGATATCAGCCAATGGCGGCTTGCCGGCACATAGATACACACCCCAAGTGACCCCAAGATGGCCACGGGGGTCCGAACCGGCTTCATCGCCGTCATCCATGCCAGCCTGTTCCTCCTCCTCATCAGTGCCAGCCTCTTCCTCCTCCTCATCAATGCCAGCAACCAAAGGCAAGGGTAAAGGGCGCCAGGGAAACAAGGGGATGCCAGTCACGACAGTATATAAGCTGAAGTTTAAGCTTCGGGTTGTCAATAATTTGCGACGCATGGAGGAACTCAAGAGGTTGAAGGAACTGGACAGCCCACAACAAAAAGTTGCTGATGTGTTTAACATATCACAGAGTCTTGTTTCTAAGTGGGGTGCAAAGGAGAAGCAATTGGAAGAGGCCCTGAAAAAGGCTGGGGCAGCCACGAAGCGGATCACTTGCATTGTGAAGCCAAGACAAGGTAAATATCCCCTTTTGGAAAAACAACTGTACCCTGATATCCGCACGAAAAGGGCTAAGGGTTTGAGGGTGACTACGAAATGGATCCGGATGCACATGAAAAAACTGATCAGTAAGGAGCATGGTGACGCTGCAGCAAAGGATTGGAAATCCACCTCTTCATGAAGGTTCAAATTTTGCCGCAGATAATTCACAGGTGGGGCATTTCCTTGCGTCGCAAAACTAACAGTAGGAAGCCTTTGTCTGACCGCCTTCCAAAAATCAAGAGGTGGGGACGAAACGCACAAGAGTTGGAAGTTATTGGACATACATGTGTTGGCTATTTCTTGCATGTGCGTGTAGCATGTGTTGGCATTTTTTTGCATGTGAATGTCGCATGAAACAAGGAGCATGGTACCTCCGCCTTTGAGGTGGTAGGGGTGACCTTCTTGTTTCATGCACATGCCACGTTGATGAAAACATGAAATATGGGCGAAATTCCTAGGCTGCACATATTCTTAAAATTTTTGGATTTTTTGTAGTCTGCATATTCTTATAATCATATTCTTCCTGGAGCAGTAGCACTGTAAAAATACCACCCGCCTTGCTTTTTCTGCACCTTCCTTTTCCTTCATTCACCCCTTCCCCGCAAGACCAGAAGAATACCGCGGCCTTGCCGGCGCAAAGTTATAGGGGAAAACTCCGCGACTTAGATTACCCCGCCTGTTGGACTGGTGCGCGCCGATGCGGCGCAGAAATGTGGCGCGCTGCGCTGAGCACAAGTCGCCCCAAATGCAAAAATAACCGTACGGCGGGACTCAAACCGCCGCAAATCTCCCTGCTGCGCTTAATGCGCATATGTTTATGCATTACACCACCAATTTCTCTGCCCACATTCCGTCGGCACTTTATATGGATGTGGTCCCTCCGAAATTTGTTTTTAGAAAAACGTGTTTGCCGGAGAGCGCCGGCGAGTTACGAATGCCACAAACACATGGTCGACGTCTCTGCAGGCTTTCGAGTGACCCTAGGGGTTAAGCTTTGATGAAAATTTCACCCGCAAGGGTTAGATTGTGGCCAATGGAGTCCATGATGACCAATGATGGTCACAATGGTGACAATGTTGAATAGGGTAGAGGTGAACCTTCCTTGACGGCCTTGAAGGAGGTGTGCATAACCCCTCAACCGATCGAAATGTATCATATACAACCTCTTTGGGCCCAAACGATTCTTTATGGGCCCTGTTGGGGTCCTTAGAGCCCCATGGGGTCTTGTTGAGCTTCTGCTAAAGAAGTAGAAAGGCACAAAGACAACCAAACCTGTAGTCCAAAACACTAATATTAAACTGGCAAGGAAGGAGCCATACTATTAAAGTCAAGGACCATTGGCGTGGTCCCAAAAGTACCAAAAGATCCATCCAATGGGGTGTACAAGAGCAGTGAAGGGTCCATAGGCAAGGGTGGCAGAAGCATACTTGGTTGCATAGGACTTGGGAGAACAGTGGGCAACAAAGGCATACCACCCATGGACATAATAAACAAAGAGGTCCCCAAAGGATCCATATATGAATTATCCAATTGCATGGGAGGAAGGCAAGATGAGGGTAGGATGGAAGGCATGGTGAGAGCTAGAAGGAAGGGATCATTGGGAAGCAATGGCATAGAAGTGGATGGGGTGGAAGTGGCTTGTGGAATAGAAGTAGCTGGTGTCCAAGTGGTTGTAGTGTGAGTGCAACGTGTGTAGGTTCGCCTAGGTGCCCTTGGCACATTCGCCTTCTTCCGAGCCGTCCACTCAAATTGAGCTTCCTTGAATTTAATGTTGAATTCTTCAAAGAAAAATCTCATTTCTCCTCCCAATGCCAAAGAGGATTCCCTTGCCAAAGCCCTTTGCTCCTTTTCATCCCTTTCCTTTTGTTGAGCTTGAAATTGCTCAAAAGCATCATCACCCCACAAAGCAACCTCCAAAGACCTTGACCCGTGCAACCCGTCCAAGGTTCCTTTTTTTTTATTAACTTCCAAAGGAAGCTCAAACAAGGCAAGGTTGAGTTTGCGCTTTGGAGCCCGTTGAGCCCGAGGTTCCTTCTTTTTGAGGGGATCGGGTTGCACCATATGGAGCCACTAATGGAGCCCTTAGTGGCTCCATAGCATTAATGGGCCAAAGGCCCGTGGCGCGAAACCCGTTGATGAGGTTAGAGGGGGTGAGGACTCCACATACGGACGTGATGAAAGGCCAACATAGTTGGCCCACGTGGTAGAGGAGTAGGTGGACTCATGCACCCGTTTGAGGACGGCGTACCGCTTTTGGTAGGGTGAGTGACACGTTTTGTCAGTCACACACATGAAATGGGTGGCGTGAGGAGGAATGACATATATAATAATGCCCTTGGCACGAGCCTTGGCAATGGTTGCCAAGGTGTACCGAGAGCTATGCCCATCGGTAAAGAGAAGGAGGGGATCGGACGGTGAACAACCGGTTTCTTTTCCAACGACAGTTATCAACCATTCCAAGAAGATGTTTTGATCAACCCAACCATTCTCACTACCAATGAAGTAGCTATCACCCGGTTTTTCACTAGCAATGTTGCAAGGCCAGGAGCAATTGTTGAGAAGAATATAAGTGGGGGGGGCGGCACGTCGATTTGCAAATCTCCATCCCACAACCTTAACCCACGTGCGATCAAGGTGAAAGGAGCGACGAGCTTCGCGGGCACCACAAGGTGTAATGCCTTTGAGCTTCTTGACATTGTATGAAATAAAGTCTCCAAGCTCATCTAGCATTGCAACACGACTCGCTTGAAGCCCTTGAGGAAAATTTGTGTGAACAAATTGTTCCAGCTCTTAAAAAAGCCCTTGACCAAATCGGGATCCTGTGTCTTAAGGCGCGAGGATTCCGTTGCTTGGGTGTCCCGGGATGAAAGAACGGGGTGGCGCCGCAAGAATCTATCCCACCACCCATTGAAAGGCAAGCCATCCTTGGTTTTAAAAACCAACCCTTGGTTTTGAGCAACAAGGGCTGCAAACTGGCGAACTTGAAAAGATGACTGGGTGTCATTTTTCCGCCAATGCAAAAGTGCCCAATCACAGATTTTTTCCTCCGCTCTGGGGGAAAGTTTCGCTTGTGCTTCCAAACGGTTTGAGGTATCCGTTGGAAGCACGTATTTGCCCACACGCCAATCCTTTGGTCTTAGAAATAAGGTTCACCGTGCCACTTGATACTTCAATGCGGCATCTTCAGCCAACATCTCTCCAGGTAGGCCAAGGTCATGCTTGAATACCGCAGCAATGGCCTTCAACATGGGAGCCTCCTTCCGGGTTGGATACCACACGGAATGAGGATGCTCATGTTTCCAAGTCGCCAAATGGGGATTCTTGGAAGACTTGGTTGGGGTGAGCTCCAAATGGCTAGGCATGGTGGCTACAAATCTACATAATTGCAAAATCGGGCATCTCCCTCCCAAGCATCTGAAAGGCGATGCCACAATTTTGCTGATGTGAAAAATGACAAAGGTGTAGTTGACACCAAAGCACCCCAGCTATTAGTGAAACCCGTAACACTTGCCTCACCCGGTGCCCAAACACCCAAATTGCAATGTGCAAACTTCACATTTGGGCAATGGCCAAATTTGGCCCATCATGTTTGAAGCACATGCCATGCCTAGGGCACATGATGAATGACCAAAGCATCACTTCAAGGTAACAAACCCCCAACAAGTATAGCACGACACCAACACAAAGACTGCCCAAAGCGTGAATTACACAGCACTAGTGGGCTGTAGGCTGCCCAACGCAAAAGACGCAACGTCCAACGCACACAGTGGCACAAAGTTATTCAAATGCGTTTAAGTACAACTCAGTCCAAACTGGTGGGGTTGGGGTAAAAAGGTGCCTTTAAAGGGTAGGAAAGTTTGACAAATTTTCGACCTGAAATCGTCGCTTCAACGAAATTCTAAATAGTGAACCTGGTAAATAGACAATCAAAAAAGACGTTCCCAGCTTGTCGGCGTCTCATCTGCCAGGAATTTAGAGAAAATGTCAAAACTCGGCGCGACGCGCGTCAGTCCAAGTTAGCGGTGGTTGTCGGTTGTGCAACCGGCGAGATCACGCGACCGTTCAAAGGCGTACCGTTGCGAATTCTACATCAATGCGATCTCTCAAAGTATGTAGTCTACGGATATCCCATGCAACGGCGACTCAACTTCTAACTATCATTCTTCTTGGTAGACTGCTGCTCGTGGCTATTCAACCCGGACCGGAAAGGATATCTTATTTGGTGATGAAGCACGCCTTTCCATCCTATCTGGTGTTCAACGTATCAGCCGTGCCGTGAGCGTGACTCTGGGGCCTAAAGGGCGCAACGTCCTCGTTGAGCAGCCTTTTGGTGCGCCAAAGATCACTAAGGATGGTGTCACTGTTGCACAAGCTGTCGAGTTTGCTGACCACCAGAAAAATCTTGGTGCTCAGCTAATTCGAGAGGTGTGGAAAGTTCTCGTTTACCTCAGGCTGTCCTTGCTTTCACGTCTCACTAGTCGTTATGTCCGATTCAGGTGGCTTCCAACGCCAATACCGAGGCTGGTGATGGCACCACGACGGCGACATTATTGGCACACTCAATTTACTCCGAGGGGTGCAGATCGGTGCGAAGGGGTGTTTCAGCCACGGAAGTTAAAAAGGGGATTGATTTTGCTGTGCAAAGGGTTGTTGGTCACCTTCATGAGCAAACCAGAAGCATCTCTACGAAAGAGGAAATCACACAAGGTACCATTTCTCCGTTTCTTTAGCGCACTGTTTGTTACTGCACCGTTCCGCGACAACAAGTTGTCGCAACACACCTGCAGTGGCCACCATTTCCGCCAATGGTGATACGGCGATCGGCAATCTGATTGGCGAAGCGATGGAGAAGGTTGGAAAAGATGGCGTTATCACAACAGCGGAAGGCAAGACGGCGCACACAGACTTGGAGTTGACGGAGGGAATGCAGCTGGATAGAGGCTTCATTTCCCCTTATTTCGTTACCCAATCGAAGGAGCAACTGGTATGTGCGGTGTTTCAATCGCCCTCCACGCGATGTCATGGCTCCCAGAACAGATGTACAGGCACTGTTGCTCCACAGGTGCAGTTTGAAGACGCCTTCGTTCTGCTTTCAAGAAACGCCCTTAGCAACTTCAGCCAGATTATCCCAGTACTTGAATACGTTACCAACAATGGAAACCGTCCTTTGTTGATCTTCGCAGACGACGTAGACGGTGTGCAACGACGCTGGTGCATGTTTCTTCGCTGAACTGTGCAGGTCCTTGATTGACCCACGGCATTCGCTCCAGGTGAGGCTCTTTCTGCCCTGATTCTCAATAAGATTCAAGGACGTTTGAAGGTTTGTGCAACGAAGACTCCAGGTTTCGGGGACAACAAGGTCGCCATCTTGCACGACATTGCAGCGTTAACAGGTGGTCAAGTTGTCGACGACGAGGCGGGGGTGTCGTTAGCGAAGTTTGACCCCAGCATGCTTGGAACGGCGAAAAAGGTGGCGCGTGCCGACATTTGCTTGGTTGGGGCCATAAGCTGTTCCCCCTGATTCATACATTTATGTTGTTGCTCACATGTCGCCACGTGGGCGTGGCCCTTCAGGGATGGGTGGGCAGCATCCGGACCCCCGCACCCGGAGGGGGGGCGGGGGGGGGTGGCGGGCGAAGACTTTATGTGTGAAAAAGGGCAGGTGAAGAACACCTGAAATCGAGTCTGCTGAGGGTGGAAACAGCGTTTTTTGAATAGGTTCTGCTGGTGTTGTAACAAACTTGATGTGTGCATATTTATGGTTCCAGGTCACGGTCAACAAGGACACCACCACATTGCTTGGTGGAGGGGGAAGTACAGAGGCTGTGCAGGAAAGACTCGACGTGATCCAAAGCCAGATTATTTTGACTGATTCGTCGTATGACAAGGAAAAGATGGCAGAGAGGTGTGTCGCCGCGCTCAGGCATTGCTCAAGCGTGCTCTCATGCGCACACCTTGTGTGGCGTTCTCATTTTTGCTCTGCACTTTTGGGGTACCCCAGAAAAAGAACCGATGTTTTCTTGAAGATCTGCCGTGGAACCGAGGACGAGCAGGTATTGTACACTTGATTGTGGGGGTTTGTTGCGCTGTATGTAATTCGTCCTCTTCTCCCATTTGTCATCCTACTGAACGAACCATGAGATGTTGGCGGGTTTGGGTGCTGTTCGGCTTTTGGGCTAATGACTGGCGGGGACATGCAGAAAGGTATGAAGATTGGAAAGGGCTGCACGCGTCATAATGTGTAGCGTCGGGGTGGCAATCCCTCACTGTGTCTGGGAGATCCTGGCAGCAAAGAGCCTGTGTTCCTCCAGCCAAGCAGGGAGGATGAAATGGAATATTAAGTGCACCAAGAAAGGCATGCTTGTGGTGAGTTGCCCCACTGTCAGTCGACTCGAACTAGACCACACCAGCTGTTGCAACACCCTGTCCCCTTTGAAGGCGCCATTGCAACGGTTCGGGTGCGGTGCCCCATGTCACCTACTTGGACCTCATGCAAAAATGTGCATCATAGCATTAATGGGGCAAAGTTTCACATCACTTCCCGGTAACAGTGTTCTTTTCTTTTCTCTTTTCTCTTTTCAGAACTTTCTGGGGTCAGATGCTGTGATGGGTCAGTAATCCCTCCCTTGAGCTGTCTATGTTTTCTTTCCAAAATTTGCCTCCGTCTGCCTCAGAATGGCCAAACTCGCTGGAAGCGTTGCAGTGATACGAGTGGGTGGGATTTCAGACGTGGAGGTTGGGGAGAAGCAGGATCGCTTTGAGGATGCTTTGAATGCCACCCGTGCTGCTGTGTCCGAGGGAATCGTGGCTGGAGGTGGCATGGCTTTGATGTATGCTTCCAACGTTCTTCGGGAGTATTTGCAGGATCCTAAGTTGTCCAGTATGCACTTCATTCTGGCTTTCCATCCGAACTCCATCAGTGCGCAATCGCGCAGGCGGCCACCACGGGGGCTGCTCCCGGCCAGGACCTGACCCCAGGGGGGAGGGGGGACCCCCCCCCCCTTTACAGACCCCAAAATGGTTGTACGGAACAATGGGTTTTGTGGGCGCCCGAGATTTTGTTTTAGGCATACGGCTGGGGGAATTTTTTTGTTTGACCCCATGTGTCTACAGTCAAAATACTCAGAATTTTGTGGAGAACTCAAAAATGGATGAAAAACACAAAAAAGGATCTTGACCCCGACCCGACCTCCGGGTCGGACCTTGGCTGATGGGAGCCTGAGTTGATGGGCAAATTTTACCCCACTTGTGTATATTCAAAATGATCAGCGCGTCATGGGGATCATTTTGAGCTATGTATGTTGGGGTACCCACCGACCTCCCCCTGGCAGGGGGACCCCCCCCCCCCTTCTTGAGGTTTAACCAGGTTTGGCATAGAGAATAAAGATGCACTTATGCCTGACTGTGGAGTGCATTACCTCTGGTTTGCATTTGTCTGTTTTTTAATTAGGTCACCCCCCCCCTTCTACAACCCCTGAAACAGTTGAACACCCCTCGGGGTCGAACCCTGGCTGGGAGCAGCCCCCGTGGCGGCCACACTTGGACTGTCAGATTCCAGGTTTCCAGAGGTTTTTTTTTTTTTTGAGGAGGGTCAACAGGTTATTTTCCCGTCACATTTTCTTTTTGATTTGCCAAGGGCAGCTTCTGAAGAGTGTTTCCGCTTTAACACAGAAGCGATGTTCATAATCAGATCTTGAAATGATCTCGGTTGTGGTGTGCTGTGCCTCTGCAGTGAGATTCTGACACACTTGCTGTTGAAAGGCGGTAAAGTATTGCGTGTGGTGTTCCGTGCTGTTGTGTTTTGGAGTCCGGGCCATCATTTTGCCACCCTATTGTTGACCTCCGACATTGTTACTCCGGTGGGGCAGGGGCAGGTGGTGCCATCTTCTAAGTTGTTGTGGGGCTCAATTTTTGGCTGTTGGCTACTGCTGTTTCTCAAGCTCATAGGCGTCATCATCTCTTGATCATTTGTCGGGGTCAAGAGCGACATAATTATTGCCTCAGCACTAAGGATGGCCTGTGTCAGTTGTTCATATTTCACGCCTCAGCCATTTGCTGCATTGACAAAGGTAGTGTACATTCTGTTGCTAGCGTTTGAGGAAGTCTTTTGCTCCTGTGTCAGTTGTTGTTATTTTGCACGTGAGCTGCATTGACGAAGCTGGTGGAAATTATGTTGCTAGTGTTTGAGGATTTTTTATGCTCCTGCACATGGGCATTGAGATGGAGTTTATCTCCCTTTGTAGTCCTGGTGGGATGACTAGGAGCTTGACAAGTTAGAATGGAATTTTGTAATGTAGGTGGATTGCCGTTGGCATGTTATAATGATACTGTTGCAAGGCAGCCATTGCCTAGGATTGTGGATGGTGTGTTGGTTTTTTGAGATGGGAGGATTGTGCTTGTTGGGATATGGATGTGTTGTTCAGATGTAGTGTGTTTGGCATTTTGTGTGGTTTTGTATTGGGCAGGTAGAGTACTAGTTCCCGCTACATTTTGGGCATTGAGCTGGGTTTGGTGTAATTTACAATTGAAATGGGCCAATCCATGGAGAGACTGAGGTGGAGGGAATTCCTTTAGTGTTGATCACCGAAGGTGCTAAACCCACTGGAGTGCGATCAAAGGTATTTGTTCATCATCTATGTATGTTCCAATGCCAATGGCCCCCTCCATTTACATGTTAGGCACCCAAACTGGAAAAAAGGGGCATTTTGGGGCAGTTTGACACATTTTGAAACCTAGGTCCCCCGTTTGCAATGCCCATTTTTGGCCGCCATCATTAAATTTCTTGCTCAAACTTTGTGTGATTGTCCGTCACACCCATTGGTATTATCCACCAAATTTTCGGCCGAATCTAAAGCACCACGAAGGAGGTCTAATTTTTGCCCATTTCACGCGTGCTTGCTGCTTGGTTGCTTGCTTGCTTCCTACTGCCAAACCTGGTAGGTCCATCCCCCACCATCTCGGTCCCAATATTGAGTCTTGATTTTAGCTGGCATAGCAAACACCCCTCTGAGCCTGTGTTGTCATGTAGCATGCCACCTGCATGGTGGGCAACTCTGGTGTGTGTGTGTGGGGTTGCATAAGTAGTGCAACACCAGTGACAAAGCTTTCAGGTTTTCTTTCAGGTCTTTTCCACATGACTGTGTGACTTGTCTCTTGGTCAGTAGTGGTTTTCCCACCCGGTCATCCGGTCATCCATAAGTTGTGGGCCGTTGTGCCACGATGCTCATTGCAGGGCACGCAGTGCTTCGTGTTGTGGTCCAATAGTAGACCACATCCTTCCCACCTTCATTGTATCACCCCGCCCCTTATAGCTATCGGATTATTTCTTCGATGTTTCAAGGCCTCAGAGCCCCTTGTCTGCGCCACACTGCAAATTCCTCCTTTTCATGTGGAACCCATCATACTACAAACTTGGCAAAACAAATTGTGGAACACTCCAACTCAACATCATTTGAGGATTTCCAAACTGTCTTGGCAAAGGTTCAAAAGCAATGTACATCGGTGCATCAAGGAAGGACCCAGACAGCATATGGTGATCTTTGCTTGCGTTCGGAGGGAACCTTCCAATCTGTCTATGAGTGGTTGATGGGTATGACTTTGGAAAGTCGCCAGAACCCCCCCCCCCCCCCCGCCACACGCTTTTGGAATGGGATGGCCTTTTTCAAAGCTCATCTTGGTCAACTCTGATTTTTGGAAACAAGGATCAAAAATGGCCAGAAATAGGATTTCGACGTACTGTCTACACTGCTGCATGGAAGGGCAGGTTTTCATTTTGCCGGTGTTGCTCCCAGATGTTGTCACTGTGCCGATTGACCCTGTGTGATGTTCAGCGGATATGAAGACTGGTGTACGGATTGTCATGCAAGCCATCCGGCAGCCATGCCAACAGATTGTTGAAAATGCAGGGCTGGAAGGTGCAGTAGTCATGGACACCCTCATTAAGCAGTCAGATTATGCCTTGGGATACGACTCTTCCTGCAACGCCTATGTCAACATGTTCGAAACAGGTCTTCACTTTCTTTGTGCTTCAAATTGTGTCATAGCTGCAGGCTGCACGTTTTTTGAGGAACACATGCACCAGTGGCGAAGAAATCCACGATGCTCGCATCAAACGGGATGTGGATCACCTTTGAAGGAAACTGGCTTCTGGTTTTGTGTTATGGAAACAAAGTCATTTACAAGCATTTCATGTTCAACAGCTTCCGGTTTGTGGTTCTCACGATTTACGGTGGTATGGAACTGTAAGATCAAGGGCTCGCACCAGCAGTAGGTGTATTGCAGGATACTACGTCCCCGGGGTGACTGTGCAGAACTGCTCCAGTTTACAGGGTGTCACTGTAAGACCTACAATCCCAACAACAGATTGTTTTCGAGACGAAAACCAAGATGTTTTTTGTGGACAAAAAGGGATCTTCTTTTCTATGTTTCATGTTCCATTTTGTTTGCTGTTTGGTCCCACGGTGTGTGTATGTGTGTGTCAGGTGCAAGTCGTGTATTTTTGTGCCACAGGTCGCATGCACCTTTTTTGTCACATAAGTCACATGTGGAAAAAACAACTGAAAATACTGTGGGTACGCGACCTCCACCCCAAAAAAAAGTGCATGTGTTTTTTTTCCTTTGACCTACATCCAACCAAATACACACAACCTACATCCAAAGTATAGGTAAAAACAAAAATAAACACTGCCAACGAGTGTAGTCCACTTCAAGACTTTCGTTGCGGCATTTCTCAATCCAATAGTCCAAAATGATTCACATGGTTTTTGAGCCCCTTTAGATCCTGGCGCATACAATCCCCATTTGCTACGCCCAATGGCACTGGTAGCAGGTACTGTTGCATGTAGAATGCAATTGCCTCATCTCCGCATGGTCTTAAGAAATTCCATTGCCACACAGCTAGGCGAGAGGGCTTTCAGCAGGCCCACACATTGTTGTCCTTGTTGTTGTATTCATCTGGCATATCCACATTTTTGACTTGTACAAGAATGGATTGTCCTTGCCACTCAGCTTTGCATTGCCATATTACCAGCTTGCCCAATTACCGCAGGCGGTCGGTGATATGAGAAGAGGATGCCAAGGCCCATTGTAGTGAGAATCACCCTCCAGATAGAAGGCCTGAGATCGAATCTGATGTGCAAATCATGCTACAATCTTGCTATTAGTATGATCTGGGGTGCAAACGTGTGCACAGATGTGCAACCTGTAACTCTTGGGGGTTGGATGACTTACTTGGCAAAGTATTTTGCCAAGGTAGAGTAGTTGCTTTCCGCCAACTTTATTTGTGCCGACCCCGGTGGTGTTCAAAAGTATCTAAGGACACGCATTGTGGGTCAAATAGAATGTACTCTTCAACTGCTACGTAGCCACATGACGGGGAGTAATCGTGACATCATGTATCTGTGAACACATATTGCATATGAGCGAGGAACCTTGAGGTGCAATGTACATTTACCAAAGGACTATACTTCCGACCATTCTTGTCCATTCTTGTTCAGCTGCTTTCAACCATGATTCGGGCCCCGGAAACCCATATTTGTAATATGGAACCCATATTTGTAATATGGAGGGATTGCTCTAGCGCTTTCCACTCCACTTTTTGGTGGACACTACTTGTGCCCGCCTCGCTATATAAGGTGGCAAAGCACATTCATGTATCAAATCAACGTCATTTGTCCTTCAACATCTTCAAGATTTTCACGTTGCTTGTGTGGAACCCTTGGCATTTCAGCCATTATTCTAGCTGAAAGTGAATCACGGCCATTACTAGATTCTCCCACGGACCCTTCATTTGAAGAAATGATTCTTCATTTGTACATCAGAATCGTTATTATCGTCATGATAATCCTCCGAATATTGAGAGGCCAAAGCAGTATGCAAAGTTGAATCCACAAGAGGAACAAATGTGGAAAACCCCATGATTTCCGATCCCAACAATGTGGAGAAGCATGGATGTCGACATGGTCTTCTCTGCAATGTTACCCCAAGTTGTATCGCTGTGAATTCCAACAACGACGTGATGTACGCGTGCACATGGTGGTTTTGGCAACAGGGTAGTTTTTGGAGGTGATTGAGTATCCTCAAGAATCCTCTTCATCCAGTTGGGATTCATGTAATTGGCATGCCTGTCTAGACCACATGTTGGCCAAGTTTTCCTTTGTTGGTAGGCGGTGCACAATATCCATTTCTGTGGCACTGCACAAAAGCCATAGCTCGTGCATTGGGTCGATTTTGTTGGCTTGCCATGTGTATATGTTCGTAGGGTCCGGGTCATTTGCCACCTAGCTAGGGGGGCTTAGGGGTTTTCAAAAGCATGAAACCGTCGCTTGAGAGAGGGTGGGGTGCAGGAACGTTATTCCAGGCCCCCCTTTGTTGGCCCGCCCTTGTAGGAGCCCCATTACACATTGCCCCCTACCAAGCAGTAGTGCAGCGGGCCATGGCTCCCCCTTTTTTTCACTCCCTTCACCCCTTCAATCTCGAGCTACCAAATTCCCACAACTGTTTGTTGGCTCTCTCCTCCACTACTTGTCCCAAGGCTACGAAGGACGGCTTCTTTTTTGGAGTGTGCTTTATGCACAAGCGGGGTCCCATGGACAAGTTTGGTTAACGGCATACGTTTCAGCTGGAATCATGTTGCTATTGTTGCATTCTCGAGACGTGCACGTTCTATGCACGTTATGCAGCCTTCTTGTCAATGATGGATGGCGAAGGCCCTCTCAATATTGATGAAGGAGTGCACATAGAACGTGCCAGAAACCTTTCTCCACATCAACCAAGAATACAGTGGTACATCTTGCTTCGGAGCGCGCAATGTGTTTCCTTGAGCTTCTCTACTGGCACATTCCCAAGAAGAATAAATAAATTTGGCCCCGGTTGTCAACAGCAAAACTCTTGACACCTCACTAGCAAAACTCTTGACACCTCCTGCTTCGCCAGGGTTGTGACAACCAACTTCAATACCCCCTTGACATCCTATACCTCGCACACCATCTAAACATTAGGCAGTGCACCATTTTGGGAAAGAGAGCCATCACCGACGAAGAGATGGCCTATACACAAGCCTGCACAGACATCAAGCACGGCAAGTTCAAACATGCACAACTTGTAAAGCCCTTTCAATCTCGTATCGCAAAAGAGAGGTGTTCAGGGAAATTTGCTGTTTATCCAGAATTGGCCACATGACGTCCTCACAGCTGTGTGTGTCACGGTTGTTCTGTGACGTCACTGGTGAATTGGCAAAATCTAAAGATATGCATATGTACATCTCCACGCACGCTGCTTGGCAATGCTTGCTTTACTATGTATGTAGCCTCTTTACCCGATGGAGGGAGAGCATCTTGTCAAGGTCTCTGCCGCCCAAAAGCAGAATTTCTCAGATTTTTGTTTCAGTTGGATCCCAGTCGCGCTTCGGGAAGGGGGTCAATGGCACAACACGCAACAACAAAGTTGCCTTTTGGTTGTCATACCGTCATCCTCGGACTCGGCCACTTGGTCATGATCAAAGAACAACAGCATTGGCTATGGTGCAACTTCGTCAGGGAGCCATCTGCCGGGGAATGCAAGTGGCGGAGAGCGGCAGCAAAATTAGTGCATCCAATGCACACCCTCGGGTGCCACTTGACCGAGCGGCCGCATCCATACATCACCACCCATCTTGAAGAGTAGGACACGAAAAAATGACTAAAAAGGACCCATGATCACATGAGAGAAACAAATTGCACAACAAAGTGATCCAACACTATCTCTAATCAATGCATAGAATTGCCGAAAAGCCGACGGCGGTTCGAGGGTAAGCAACGGCGGTTGGAGGTGGCTCCCTCAATATAAAAAAAGAACGGTGAGTGTGCTTACAGGACCCCCCACTTGGCAGGTGATGTTTACGTGGTGGAGGAGTACGTGTATGACCCTTTTGCCCTGTGTCGTCGGCAGTTGACAAAAACCCAGAATGATGAAAATCGAAGAAATGGCACAGCAAGACAATCCAAAACCTTCCCTGAGGAATGCAAGAATATGAGAGAATGCAAACAAACATCAATAAACAGCGATAAATAATGGTGGCTGCCCAAAACCGGCATTTTCAGAAAAAAATGAATAAACGCGTTTATTTTTGATTTAACCAATGGCACGACCAGTATTTAATTCAAGCTTGGTTTGAGTACAGAACAGTTGTCAAATTCGGAGGGCACAAAGCGGCCCATCACCACTACCAAGGAAAGTGCTAAGAAGCGTTGCACGGTGAGGACGTCAGGGCGGAAGAAGTAGGCGGAGCTACATGCACACGTCACAAACGGATACCCCCCCCCCCTACCCCGCCTCGCTCTCCCTCTCCTTCCTTGGTAGTAGCATGCACACTAGGATTGGAAGGCCCACACAATGGCGCGGGGAGGGAGGCCTAGCCCGCCATAGCCTTAAGGGCCTCCCGAGTTGCGTCAGCCGACCAGTATAGTCACACACACACACACACACACCTGTTTTTATGCCCTCCCCTTGATGCATTTCTCACCCCATGGTGTATTTCTAACCCCATGATGCATTCCGAACCCCATGACCGACCTTGATGTGTTTCAACCCCCATGCTGCAATTCTAACCCCATGGTGTATTTCGAACCCCATGACCGCCTGGGAGACCCCCCGACCTAATACCCAAATGGGGTGAAAATCATGTAAATACGGCCTAAAACATGCTTTACATACCTTGGATGGTCATATCGTGTGGTCACAATATCATAAAAACAAGTTTCGAAAACTTCAATTTTTGAGCTGCCCGGAGTGAAAAACTGCATCAGCAGGTTGTGGGCCAGCCCATTCGCTGCGCCATTAGTTCTGGAATCAGTCGTTTCGCGTCTTTGGCACGGGTTGTGGCCGGCTCTCAGCAAGGCTAGAGACTGAAAAAAACTTCCTTCCGTATCCTAGTAGGCATATATTATCACAACATCCCCACTCGCACCCCGCAGAGTGCGTACTACCGGGTCACCGAGGTCGCCAAAACCGCCAACATAGCAAAAATGCAAACCCCCAACAACCCCCCCCAAAGGGTCCCACTTGTGCCTTGCAGTTGTCCCCATGCCCGTCCCCGATCAACCCCATGCCGTTTCCATTGGCTGCGGTGTCCCATAGCGTAAACATAATGCCCTCAACTGTGTCTGAACTCCCCGTTGGTAGTGCACAACACACCAAATGCCATAAGTCAATAGTGCAGGGGTTTTCACTCTAGCCAACTAGGCGCCGTATGGGCAAAAAACAGCCAACAACCCCCCAAAGGGTCCAACTTGTACCTCCCGGCAGGGCAGGGGGGTTTCTCGGAAATCGGATATCATGCTTAAAAACCCCCCTAGAGCAAAATGTAAAAAAAGGGGTGGGTTTGGGGGGGGTTTAAGGGGGTTTTTCGCTGCGCGGGGGTATTGTCCGCGGAAGGGCACCCCCCCCCCCCCCCCCCCGGGCACCTCCGAACAGTTGGGTATGCAGCCCAGGTGTGATCTGACAATTCGCACCGCCCCCACCACCGGAGGAAAGCGTAGCTCGATTGTGGAAATAAGCGTAAGCCGCTTTTTTATTTTATTGTTTTGGCGTAAGTCGCGTAACTTTTTTTTTTGGCGTAAGTTGCGGTTTTTTTTTCGACGGAATTTTTTTTTTTGGTTTAAGTCGCGTAAACTTTTTTTTTGGCGTAAGTCGCGTATGGGGAAAAAAACCCCATTCCCCCCCCCAAAAAAAAGGCGGGGAAACACAAGAACCCGCCAACAACCGCCATTTCTACCGGAGGAGGCGAGGCACATAGCCCCCACGGACATTTTGGATACCTCTGGCACGGGTAAAGCAATGGAGCCGTGGCGTGAAGGAGGCGTGGCTCATTGCTGGCAGATGGCGGAAATAACGTGCAGAAGATGGCGGAAATAACCTGGAGCACACTCATCATGACCGCAAACAAAAAATGCAATTTGCCTTTCGGCCTTTGGCAAGCGGTATCAAAATGACTATATTGCCGCCGGCGCCACCGGCTACAAAGCTCAAGCCAGCGATACCACCAAAGTCCCCTCACCTGGGGCCAGCTACATTCTTCGCATGCAACCATAATGGCGTTGGGCCAACTACAAGAAGTCGGCAAACACACACTTGTAGATCAAATCAAACTTTGTGTCCGATGCCTTCAGCTTTGCACGCGGATTCGTGTTCCGCGCACAAGAAGAAGAAGGGGCAGGGTCCACGGGGTCAGCAGCAGGCTGCCGACCCTTGAACATCAACCCCAAAAAAACATCCTCCTCGTTCCTTTCCCCCACCTGAAATCCCTTATCACCCAAATACTGATGCGCATCCCGTTGGGTGGTGCGGAGAGTCTTGACGGCATGCTGCAGCGTGGGTTTCTTCCTTACAAAATGTGTATCAGACATTGTGATTGTAAAAAAGTCCACAACCACTTGTCAAGCCCTGCCTGCACTGCCGCTGTGCCGCCATCCTCTGAATCCACAGGTGCTGTGGGCCATAGCACCTTATAATACACGGCCTTGGACCCCGCCCACGATACATGTCTTACATCAGGCTCGGCACCCTTCTTCTTCAGAAATAACAACAACCTAACCCCAACTTGAGGGGCCATGCAAAAAAGCGTGGATTGCGAGTCCCGAACCCCAACTCGAGGGGCCACGCAACAAAGCGTGGATTGTGAGTCGCTAACCCCAACTTGAGGGGCCACACAAAAAAGCGTGCATTGTGAGTCCCTAACCCCAACTTGAGGGGCCACGCAAAACAGCGTGCATTGTGAGTCCCTAACCCCAACTCAATGGGCCACGCAAAAAAGCATGGATTGTGAGTCCCTAACCCCAACTCGAGGGGCCATGCAACAAAGCGTGGATTGTGAGTCCCTAACCCCAACTCGAGGGGCCATGCAACAAAGCGTGGATTGTGAGTCCCTGACCCCAACTCAATGGGCCACGCAAAAAAGCGTGCATTGTGAGTCCCTTAGCCCAACTCGAGGGGCCACGCAAAAAAGCGTGGATTGTGAGTCCCTAACCCCAACTCGAGGGGCCACACGAAAAAGCGTGGATTGTGAGTCCTTCTCCTTATTTTTTTTTTCCTGGCAGTAGGTTGAAATAAGCGTAGGTTGCATAACCAAAAAAGCGTAGCTGTTTTTTTTTTTGAAAAAACAAGCGTAACTCGCTTATTTATTTTTTGCTGTAGGTCGCGTATCAAAAAAAGCGTAGGTCACGTAACAAAAAAAGCGTACCTCGCTTTTTTTACAAAAAAAAAGCGTAACTCGCTTTTTTATAAAAAAAAGCATACCTCGCTTATTTGTTTTTTTTTTGGCCGTAGGTCGTGTATCAAAAAAAGCGCATCTCGCTTCTTTATAAAAAAAAAAGCCTAACTCGCTTTTTTATAAAAAAAAAGCGTACCTCGCTTATTAATTTTTTTTTGGCCGTAGGTCGCATACCAAAAAAAGCGTAACTCGCTTATTTATATTTTTTTTTGGCCGCAGGTTGCGTATCAAAAAAAGTGTAAATCGTGTACCGTACATTTTGGTGTTTTTTTTTTCCACGCTTGACTTACGCCTAAAAAAAAAAAATAAGCAACTTACGCCAAATAAAAAAAAAATAAGCTACTTACGCTTGACAGGGCACGACACGTCAAATGCCATCGGTGAGCAGTGCACCGGTTTTCACTCTAGCCAACAAGGCGCAGCATCGGCAAAAAAAAACCCCCCAAAGGGCCCAACTTGTACCTCCCGGTTCTCCAACTGCGCCCCGAAGGACACAATTCCTTTTTCACTGGCTGCGGTGTCCCCTGGCGTACACATAACATTCTAAACTGCGTATGAACTCCCCGTTGGTAGTGCACAACACACCAAATGCCATAAGTCAATAGTGCAGGGGTTTTCACTCTAGCCAACTAGGCGCCGTATGGGCAAAAAACAGCCAACAACCCCCCAAAGGGTCCAACTTGTACCTCTCGGCAGGGGAGGGGGGTTTCTCGGAAATCGGATATCATGCTTAAAAACCCCCCTAGAGCAAAATGTAAAAAAAGGGGGGGTTTGGGGGGGGGTTTAAGGGGGTTTTTCGCTGCGCGGGGGTATTGTCCGCGGAAGGGCACCCCCCCCCCCCCCCCCGGGCACCTCCGAACAGTTGGGTATGCAGCCCAGGTGTGATCTGACAATTCGCACCGCCCCCACCACCGGAGGAAAGCGTAGCTCGATTGTGGAAATAAGCGTAAGCCGCTTTTTTATTTTATTGTTTTGGCGTAAGTCGCGTAACTTTTTTTTTTGGCGTAAGTTGCGGTTTTTTTTTCGACGGAATTTTTTTTTTTGGTTTAAGTCGCGTAAACTTTTTTTTTGGCGTAAGTCGCGTATGGGGAAAAAAACCCCATTCCCCCCCCCAAAAAAAAGGCGGGGAAACACAAGAACCCGCCAACAACCGCCATTTCTACCGGAGGAGGCGAGGCACATAGCCCCCACGGACATTTTGGATACCTCTGGCACGGGTAAAGCAATGGAGCCGTGGCGTGAAGGAGGCGTGGCTCATTGCTGGCAGATGGCGGAAATAACGTGCAGAAGATGGCGGAAATAACCTGGAGCACACTCATCATGACCGCAAACAAAAAATGCAATTTGCCCTTCGGCCTTTGGCAAGCGGTATCAAAATGACTATATTGCCGCCGGCGCCACCGGCTACAAAGCTCAAGCCAGCGATACCACCAAAGTCCCCTCACCTGGGGCCAGCTACATTCTTCGCATGCAACCATAATGGCGTTGGGCCAACTACAAGAAGTCGGCAAACACACACTTGTAGATCAAATCAAACTTTGTGTCCGATGCCTTCAGCTTTGCAAGCGGATTCGTGTTCCGCGCACAAGAAGAAGAAGGGGCAGGGTCCACGGGGTCAGCAGCAGGCTGCCGACCCTTGAACATCAACCCCAAAAAAACATCCTCCTCGTTCCTTTCCCCCACCTGAAATCCCTTATCACCCAAATACTGATGCGCATCCCGTTGGGTGGTGCGGAGAGTCTTGACGGCATGCTGCAGCGTGGGTTTCTTCCTTACAAAATGTGTATCAGACATTGTGATTGTAAAAAAGTCCACAACCACTTGTCAAGCCCTGCCTGCACTGCCGCTGTGCCGCCATCCTCTGAATCCACAGGTGCTGTGGGCCATAGCACCTTATAATACACGGCCTTGGACCCCGCCCACGATACATGTCTTACATCAGGCTCGGCACCCTTCTTCTTCAGAAATAACAACAACCTAACCCCAACTTGAGGGGCCATGCAAAAAAGCGTGGATTGCGAGTCCCGAACCCCAACTCGAGGGGCCACGCAACAAAGCGTGGATTGTGAGTCGCTAACCCCAACTTGAGGGGCCACACAAAAAAGCGTGCATTGTGAGTCCCTAACCCCAACTTGAGGGGCCACGCAAAACAGCGTGCATTGTGAGTCCCTAACCCCAACTCAATGGGCCACGCAAAAAAGCATGGATTGTGAGTCCCTAACCCCAACTCGAGGGGCCATGCAACAAAGCGTGGATTGTGAGTCCCTAACCCCAACTCGAGGGGCCATGCAACAAAGCGTGGATTGTGAGTCCCTGACCCCAACTCAATGGGCCACGCAAAAAAGCGTGCATTGTGAGTCCCTTAGCCCAACTCGAGGGGCCACGCAAAAAAGCGTGGATTGTGAGTCCCTAACCCCAACTCGAGGGGCCACACGAAAAAGCGTGGATTGTGAGTCCTTCTCCTTATTTTTTTTTTCCTGGCAGTAGGTTGAAATAAGCGTAGGTTGCATAACCAAAAAAGCGTAGCTGTTTTTTTTTTTTGAAAAAACAAGCGTAACTCGCTTATTTATTTTTTGCTGTAGGTCGCGTATCAAAAAAAGCGTAGGTCACGTAACAAAAAAAGCGTACCTCGCTTTTTTTACAAAAAAAAAGCGTAACTCGCTTTTTTATAAAAAAAAGCATACCTCGCTTATTTGTTTTTTTTTGGCCGTAGGTCGTGTATCAAAAAAAGCGCATCTCGCTTCTTTATAAAAAAAAAAGCCTAACTCGCTTTTTTATAAAAAAAAAGCGCACCTCGCTTATTAATTTTTTTTTGGCCGTAGGTCGCATACCAAAAAAAGCGTAACTCGCTTATTTATATTTTTTTTTGGCCGCAGGTTGCGTATCAAAAAAAGTGTAAATCGTGTACCGTACATTTTGGTGTTTTTTTTTTCCACGCTTGACTTACGCCTAAAAAAAAAAAATAAGCAACTTACGCCAAATAAAAAAAAAATAAGCTACTTACGCTTGACAGGGCACGACACGTCAAATGCCATCGGTGAGCAGTGCACCGGTTTTCACTCTAGCCAACAAGGCGCAGCATCGGCAAAAAAAACCCCCCCAAAGGGCCCAACTTGTACCTCCCGGTTCTCCAACTGCGCCCCGAAGGACACAATTCCTTTTTCACTGGCTGCGGTGTCCCCTGGCGTACACATAACATTCTAAACTGCGTATGAACTCCCCGTTGGTAGTGCACAACACACCAAATGCCATAAGTCAATAGTGCAGGGGTTTTCACTCTAGCCAACTAGGCGCCGTATGGGCAAAAAACAGCCAACAACCCCCCAAAGGGTCCAACTTGTACCTCCCGGCAGGGGAGGGGGGTTTCTCGGAAATCGGATATCATGCTTAAAAACCCCCCTAGAGCAAAATGTAAAAAAAGGGGGGGTTTGGGGGGGGTTTAAGGGGGTTTTTCGCTGCGCGGGGGTATTGTCCGCGGAAGGGCACCCCCCCCCCCCAATGAAATACATAGTGTCGGGCACCTCCGAACAGTTGGGTATGCAGCCCAGGTGTGATCCGACAATTCGCACCGCCCCCACCACCGTCTATGGTAGGGTTTCATCGCCTTGGGTATTTCCGGCCGTGGGTATCAAAAACCTCGGGACTGTGGGGACTGGTCTCCCAAGGGAGTGGTACACAACCTGCTTATGCAGCTTTTCACCCTGGGCAACTCAAAAATCGAAGTTTTCGAAATCAGTTTTTTTGATATTGTGACCGAAAATGACCAACCAAGGTATGTAAAGCATGTTTTAGGCCGTATTTACGTGTCTTTCACCCTCTTTGGGTATTGAGCGCACGGGGGGGGGGGGGGGGGGGCTCCCAAGGGATTGGTACACAACCTGCTTATGCAGTTTTTCACCCTAGGCGGCTCAAAAGTCGAAGTTTTCGAAATTATGCAGTGTTTCACCGTGGCCAGCTGAAAAATCATAATTTTTGAAACTTACTTTTTTGATACCCCTATCACCTAAAATGACCATCCAAGATATGTAAAGCATGTTTTAGCCCGTATTTATGTAGTTTTTACCCTATTTTGGGTGTGTGTTGCTTGGGGTAGATTCTTTGCGAGGTGGACCTGCCGAAGGCAATAGAATTTCCAAAACTGATTTTTTTGACATTCTGACCATCCAAAATGATGAAATATCCCATGTAAAGCATGCTTTAGCCCCTTTTTGTGTGTTTCCCACCCTGTTTGGGTGGTGGGAGGCGGGTGGGGGGTCCCAACGGGGCTAGGGCACAACCTGCTTATGCAGTTTTCCACCCTCAGCAGCTCAAAAATGGGAATTTCCGAAACTGACTTTTTTGATATTCTGATCATACAAAATAATGAAATATGCTATGTAAAGCATGTTTCAGCCCTCTTTTATGTGTTTTTCACCCTATTTGGGTGTTGGGGGCTGGGGTGGGGTCCCAATAATTTTCGCAAGTTTCCGCACTTTTGCACGATTTTTGGCAATTTCTGCAATTTATAGCATTTTTTTTTGCAAAATTTCCAGCATCTTGCATGCCTGTTTGTGCCCTTTCCTCTCAGTGTGCAACTATACGGCTGCGGCAGTCCACAGGGCAACACACCGTTTCTGTGTCCCCTATGTCTTTATGCGGGGAGGGGGGGGGGTTGCAGCTTCCAATCCAATTGCAATGTGGAAAAAATGCGGGGCAAATGACAATTGCAAATGGACAGCAACACATTGCAGCATGTCAAGAAACCATCCAGCCGTTTGGAGACATGGACACCATTGACGGGTATTGTTCTGCAGTAGCACACACTGCGTTCCCCTGCGCATAGAAACTTCTGGGAGAAAGACGCAATGTGATCTGCGGTATATAGAGGAATGAGAGACAGAGACACAGTGTGTTGGGTTGCTTAGAGGCACAAAGGACAGGGGACACAGTGGAGGGTTTTACAGGCAGGAGGTGTTCCTCAATGTGATCAGCATGCATTCTATTGCGAGCAATGTTGTTAGCACAGGAGCTTCTCACTCAACCGGTCCACAGGTATCATAGATCCCACGAAGGTAGTGCGCACTGCTCTAGTTGATGCTGCAAGTATTGCTGCGTTGATGATCACCACTGAAGCAACCGTTGTCGATGCTGTTGAGGAGAAGGAAAAGGACGAGGTAATGTTGGGTGGAGGCCGTGATGGCAGGGGTGGCATTGGAGAAATTTGAAAAGTCCTCTCCCGGTGCTCAGTTTTAAATTGAGACACAGATTTAAGGGTAGAGTGCTTTGGGTGTACTACCCCCATGCAAACATACGCTTTATCAAAATGTTGTGCCCATGGTCTCGTGTACCACTCCTCGAAAAGCCATTGCCACCCGAGTTTTACCCTGCCACTGCTGGCTGCTTGGCCATGGCCTTTGAAGCCTCGACGTCCCCCTGTGTAGCTGGATAAAGGTCACGTGGTAAATCACAGTGTTGATTCGCACCCAACAAAACGACATCACAACTAAGATGGGTCCACTGGTTGTTGTAACTGCCTCTCTGTGTGAAGCTGAGGTTTCAACAGCGGCACATCAAAAGCAGCACTAGGGCATTCTAATCTGGAAAAACAAATGCAACTGACAGGAATCAGGGGAGCTGTACCTCTTCTGCTGGCCTTCTCGTGATGTCTGGCTGATGGTAAATGCACTGTAATGTGAGTGATGACCCCGTGTGTCCATTGAGCAGCTTTTGGTTCCCCAGGGTGCTGACCATCTCTGTTTTTTTCCACATGCACTTTGTGTGGGTGGAAGTGATTTGCATGTTCAGGGTTCTCAGGGTCTGTTAGGAGGGGGAAAGAATCGAAATACTGCAATTGATGCAGTCATATGGAACTGTAAGAGGAATTGCAGTTGGAACTTTGTTAGTGGAGAATTGTTCCCTGAGGGGGCAGAATTCTGAGGTTCATATTTATCGCGATGCTTCGGTTGTTGTGCCATTTCGCTTCCATTCCATTGTTGTTTTTTTTTGGCAATGGTATGTGAGCTCTTACCTCTCTTGCTGACCGGTATGGCGCCGACCGCTGAGCCCAAAAAGCGTGCTGTATATTTTCCATTAACAAGCTTGGAGTTGCCTGCAGTTGCAGCTCAGCCCCATACAGCACAGCTGAACACAGCACAGCCCCACACAACACATCCCGGCACAGCACAGCCCGACACAGCACAGCACAGCCCCACGGGTGCTTTTGTTGATGCATATTGGATTTGTGGGGGTCCATTCCGGCAACATCAATAGGGTGGTTTTTTGGTACATTTCGGGGTTGTTGGGTGCATTTTGGGTTTTTCTGTTACATTTTTTGGGTTTTTTGGTATCTGCTGGGGGGGGGGTTGGTATGAAATGGGGTTTTTTTGTTACAAAGTGGGGGGTTTTTTGGTGGGCACCACTGTAGACAGCGCAGCAAAGTTAGCAAAGTTTCACATAGTTGAGACCAACACCATGCAGCTCCACATTTTACCGCCCCACACAACACAAGCTATACATTGGGGATAACCAGTTGGGATCTGGGTCCCGAGTCCTCCTCTTCGCACAAATGCCGGTGCAAAACGGGATACCCTCCTCCCTCTGCAGCAGGCAAGTGTAGCACAAATTGCTTGTGCTTTACACATATGGCACCACACTTTAGCATGAAATTATTGCACCCATTGCCAAAGATTTAGATATTTTCCAAAGGCTGGTTGAGAATTGTTTGGTTGTGAATTGCTCAGTGCAATTCAAACAAGGCGCCAACAAGTCGCCCAGACCCAAAAAACCTGTTTGAGGCCTGCAGTTGACGATTCAGCCTGGAAACAATGCATGCACAACGTTGGTGTGGTGGGCATTTGGGAAAGGTGCAGTTTTTTTTTTGAAATTTGGGGGAGGGTTAGGGTGTTTGCAGAAGGTTTTGCAAAATTTTGGCGGGCCCAAGATTTGCATAAAATGACTGCTATGTTGCATGCGAAGATTGTAGTGTGTCTTTGTTGGGCTAGGTGCTTGATGGTTGCGCGTTTGGGATGCATGTATAGTTTGGACAGAATATGAGAGTTGTGGAAAGGCGCTTTAATGCCCTGGGTCACGCGTTGGCGAGGGGGGGGGGCGGAATATTAGTTTACTACACTAAATGGCATCCAACCCGCATACCCCATTTTCAAAACCGATTGCGCCATCATTGTTCACTTGTGAGTGTGATTTTTTCGTTTGAGACTATCACATAATTCATCAATGCACACATAATTATGCATCGAGGAATGAAGCGCTTCTTAGGCAAAAAGCAAACAGAAATGAAATAAAAGTGGTAAGAAGTAAAGAATTTGTGTTGTATTTGTTTGCTCATTTTATTATCTCTTAAAAGGCCAAAGGTACAGAGCTGCTTTGCAAATCGCTGCATGATTGGTGAGGATGCATGCACTTCGCAGTTTTCATTCTTTGCCTGCTCTTTTGTTCCAATATCTACTCAATGCAGGTTTTTTCTAGCGTGAAAGATGGACTTTGTGTCCAAATTTTCATTTAGAACAAACATGATAAGTGGCGGGTGGGTACACAAGAGGGGGCAAGCGAGTTGAGTAGAATGCGATGCATTAGGCAATTTGGATGATATCGGGAGTGTCAGCATATGTTTATGTGAAATGGATTGAACATGTTTAGAGAAGTAGACGACGAGACACCATATACAACATCGTATGGAAGGTTTGTAGAAGAGAAGATTTACATGAATTCATTGTGTTTTGTGCGGCTTTTATTTTCATGGTGATAGGCACTTTTTTCTTTTCATGGTGTTAGGCACCACGAAAATTTTTTTTTGTGCTGCGTTAAAACATCTCTGTTGCAATTTTGCATTCATGATTTGCATGGTAAACGGCGGGCTAGAACTGGCAAAGTAGAGAGTCAATTTTTAATCCAAAGCAAGAATAATACAAATATTTGCTTTGATCATTTGTATGCCACCCACTCCAAACGAACCCGGGTAGGCAGATGGAGCAAAACGACCCACACAAAGTCAATACACAACACACACACACATTCATAATGCCGGCCTACTGTGTCAGCGTTTGATGAACGATGAGTTCATTTTGATAATTTTTTGAATGCATTTGTCCTTCATGACGCCAAACATGCGGCATTGATGCCTCGGCATCAAAAAGTGAAAGATTGTTGCTCGAAAATGCCTAAGGTAAAAGAGCCATTTAGTTTACCAAATCTATAAAATTGAAGCTGGCAGTTGCCATTGATGCTGATCATTGTATAGAGGTAATGCTTTAGGTGAAATGCAGACATTTTCAATGGTTTCAAGCCCAGTATTGAAATTTTGATTGTGCCTGGAGAAACGGTTCCTGGACTCGCTTGCATAAGCGCCGCGGAATGGGGGCCGCGCTATTTCTTGTGCCATGTTGGAGGCACAAAAACAAAGGTATATTATGGTGAAATTGTAAAAATTTGCAATGTGCAGAACAGAATTGTTTTACTGTTAAGATCTGGTATACGAGATGCCTCAATCAAAGCAGAGAGCCACTGCCTGGTTGAAGGGGGTCCTCAACCCGCCCCAAAAAGGCAAGCAGTATCACAAAAGGACGTCACTGGTGGCAAAATTCCCCCTTGTGCCCGTTTACATCTTCACTATCCCCGACCAAGCGAGTAAGGTTTGGAACCTGCTAGTTTTGAAAATAACCGGTTGGAAACGATTATTTTTACAAAAATAACCCGTTTGGCCGATTAATAGTTTTCAAAATAACCGGTTTTTCTGATTAATTGCCCTTTACTAACCAAAATCTTGCAATTGGCAAAAGAGAGCCTATACAAGTCGGAGCACAGTGATCAACACGACGTCGGAAGTTGTAATTCACCATTGGCCATCGCTTATTGCTACCAAACCCTCTGCTTAGTGCAAAAATTGGACAAAATGTACTGCCGAAAAAACCCTCAAAAATTGGAACCATTCCGATTAATTGGTTTAAATCGGTTTTCAAAATAACCGGTTGTGCCAATTGTTTTGAAAATAATCTCCGATTATTGCTGATAACCGGTTTTTCCGATTGATTGGTAAAACGGGTTCCGAACCCTACAGCCGAGCGACATGCTTTGCATTGTCTATGAATGTTTTTCGAAGCTTAATAGCGGACGACAAGGGGCCAAAGAGCTACGTGTACACAAAAACCACTGGCCAGAATGATGGATCGCTACAGGTATCCTTCGCACAAGCAACACGCGACCATTGATGGGAAATGACAATGTGAATGCCACTGGCGAACGTGAATCATTGTGAACGATCGTGAACGCCCGCACAAAACAACCTGTCTATAACCTGTCAAATGCGTAGATACTGCACTAAAAACCCCAAGCGTACCATCTAGGAAGGCTCATGGCCCTGTGGATGGCAAACCGCGTCCGTGTCAGGCACCACATGACTGGTCGCATGTCCTTGGTTTCCAAAACGAATCATCTTTACCCGTAGGAACATAAGGGCTCATTGCTTCTGTACCCAAGGGTACTATATAATCATCAGCCCTGCAGTTGGTAAATTGTATGATGCAATGAGAGGCTAGGTGGGTAAGGCTCTATGTGGTAGTCGGGGATCATCGGCGTCAACGTCCACCTATGTACATAGAGCGGCTGTCCTTTGATGAACTTCGGCTCGTCATGAACACTATGCCCATTGATCAAGCCGCTCATTTTGTCAACTTTGCTGTGTTAGAAAAAAAAACCCCACGCGTATTGTTTTACTCTCTCCGCTCTGCAGCCGCGGCGAAGACATAGATGTCAGGCCACGCGGACACATTGACCAAGTAGATGGACGAACGCGCCGACGCTGCTATTGTTCTAACAACGCAAGAGATAAAGGACGAGGCGGCAGATATGTAGAAGAATACCACGCATGTTTCGAATGGGTCGCTGAAGTGCAATTCCGGAAAAATCTGGTGGAAGCTGTTCAAGAAGCGGGACAAAGAGTTTGTGTTGCGTTCAGCGCAGAATATGGCGTCCCAAAGAGCAGCAGCTAAGCTGTGAACACAACAATGGAAACAATGGTTCAACGAAACCAGAAGGAAAGTGTTTCTCAATGCAACCCTCCTCTTCGTCAAAAACACCAAGAATCCACATGTGTGGCTGTTGGCGGTTGGCAGAATGAAAGCCAAATGCAAAGTGAAATCGCACGTTGAACCAAATAAGAAGGTAACGGTCCCTGCAATACGGTGCAACGTGACAGTGGCAAAGTTTTACTTTTTGGCAAAAGCAGCAACAGACGGCCACATACAACTACGCACGTAGCATACAACCTTGCCTGCAACAGAGGGTGCACGTGGGAGGTCAAAGATACAGGCAGGAAAAAATGCATGACATCCATGCACAAAAACACCATGGTCTTTGGCCAATTGACTGTTGTCACGGGGGTCTACTGGTGCTCGACTGCAATGCCACGCGGGACCACTGCGACAACAGGTGCTGCAACCAACAAAGAATTTTTACTTGAACTTCAACGGAAAGGTAATTTGTACGTGATGCTTTGTGCCTTGCTACTGACCTGTACTGTGCTACTGCCTTGTGCTGTGCTTAGGCCATCTGACCAACTCGGCCCCGGTGGCCCCAAACTGTGCGCGGTAGCTATTGTAGTTGAAGGGAAGAGGCAACGATGGCCCCACGGTATGAATTCCAAAAAAGAGACAATAGGCAGAAAAACAAACACGGGTACGATGCCCACACCTTCCATCCTCGTGCTCCAGAGGGTTTATTAGGGCCTGTATGTGCTTCATGTTCTTGATGTTTTGCGGTAACAGTTGTAGCAACGAGTGACTTCTTCATTGTTGGATGTCATCCTTGTTGACCCTCTTCATTGAAAAGACTGAGACAAAGCCCAACCAAGGGCCTACTTGAAAACTGAGCAGCCAACAAACCAAGACCAAAAATGCAGTGTGCCGCTGGGATGAAATGTGAAGCCAATGCTCAGCCAACATCATCCCTTTGGAGGACATGCAGAGCCACAAGCCAAAATTTTTCGACCCCAAAAACAATACGGACACACCAACAGCACTCAAAAAAGCATTGGATCGAAACGAGCTCTCCACAGTCTATGACTTCCAATCCCAAGGCTCCCAAGCTTCCTCAGAACTCATCACCTCCTTGCCGGTTGAGGACATTCAACACCAATTCACCTAACAACCACACGAAATTCACTTCGGAGGTTCAGACATCCAACACTACTTCAACCCCATCCATGAGTACACGGAAACCACCGAAGAACACCGTCTCGGCATTGCAAATTCCAAAGTGGTAACTCCTCAAGACATGTCAGCTTTGAACATCAGTTCGGTACTCAATCCATCGAAAACAAAAACCTCATCTTCACACCCGCACTGAACTATGATTTGGAAAAAGACCCCGTCCACACCACCACCTCCCATGTCAACATGCTCCTTCTTGCCATGGCTTCCCTTGCTCAAGAAAAAATCCGAGTGAAAGGAACTTTGATACTACTGGTCTCCGATCCAAGGGTGTGTGAACCGACAAATGGGGTTTGGGATTACTCTCAAGCATTCGCCGCATCACGACGCTTCCTAGCCGACCTCACCATCTCCCAAAATTTCGTGCCCTTGAACATGATTGCCAAAGGTGACTCTAAGGAATTTAATGTTTCCTCCGCTCCCCATCCTGAAGGATACATGCTCTTGTCTTTTGACAATTTTAAAGAATTCCAATTTCGCCCGCCAACCTTCTCACCATACTCCAAACAATTGAAGGGTCACAACCTCCTTCAAGCCGAATCCTGTGTCTTGCCACATGCCAACAAAAATCATGAGGAAGACCTCATTGACTATGTGCGTGTCAACATTTCAAAAGATCTCCAAGTTTTGGATGCAGAGGAGGCTTTCCAATTCTTTAACAAAATAGTCAAACCGGAATTGCAAGACACCACCTCCATCACCTCACAAAGTTGCGTTCACTGTAGGGGAGAGATAAAAAACAGGGGCTCCCCTGTAGGCAAAGATTTTGTTCGCTTCGACATTAAAAGAACCACCACTTTGGCTCCTCAAATTGCCAAAACTTTGCAAGATAACCACCCTCTTGAAAAAAACTCCCTTTTGATGAGCTTCCCATTTCACTTGTCCACACATGAAAACTCTTTCATGGTCTCGGCCAAGAAATCGGACACGCGCTTAGAGCCTACCGAACTTGTCAACCGAGTTGCCTCACTTGAAAGAATGGATTCTTTCGTTTTGCATGCCATCATACGAACAAGATACTCTATATTGATTCACATTGATTTGCCTGCCATCCCAAGTGCTTCAGAGTCCAGACCCTCTAAGTTGGATTGATTGAATGACAAATGTAAGAAAGCTGGTCTTATACTATGTAATACTGATAATTCATACGCGGCGCGATCCGACACGCCCCTTGCGCCTCGCTCGCCACCCGTGTATGTGCCGACCTCAAGCAAGGCGGCGGTTGTAAAGGCATCACGCTCTGTGAGATTCCGTGAAATTACGAGAGCAATCTCCCTTTTTGGATCTGTCTCCGCCATTCAGCTCTTGAAAAAAAACCCCAGTGCAAAAAGCCACCAATACTATGAGGCTCTTTTGGATAACTCCGGGTCCAGCATCCTGGTCCACAATGAAACCATGCAAGGAATCAAGTTCATTTCCGGTGAACCGAACCTACTCAAGAAAGACAACATCCTCAAAGTGGAAAAAGACGAACACGCCGCAAACAAGGATTTGTCCCCATGGGAACTCACCCTCCTATCGGCTGAAGAATTTGGCTCGAAAAGCAAATTCAATCCGCCAATAGTAGAATTCACTTCCCCGCGAACCCGCCTCTCATGTGACTCTTCGCCCTTGTTTTTATTATCCCTTTCCATGCTACCATTCCATGTGAACTGACAAGTCCAAGTCGGAGATCCATATCCGACTTTGGAATTTCAATGAACCTGGATTTGTTTGATTATATGTTGGACCCACCGCATCGATCATGTGATTGCAAGTGTAACATGAATCCCACGAGTCGCTTTGAATCTTTTTTTGGAGTCTCTGCATCGATTGTGTCTTTGAACGTTTACTTGTTATACGCGAGTGCTGGTGTCATGGTTGCCGGTGGCATGAAACATCAAGATGACGCCACCGCCTGATCTTCCTCTTCCCCCAAACTTTTCTCAACCCCCCACGTTTCACAACACACACCACAACTCACACAACACCACCTGAGACCCAAGTAAATCCCTCATCCACTCTCAAACACAACTAACACTTATCACTCATAATACTGCAAAAACATCGACTTTCTTGAGTCAATCATACTCCATCACATGCAACCGACATCCTTTGTCTTCAAGAAATACCACACGCACCTCACCCTAGATTATCGTCTTAAGGTCAAAGCCATTCTACTTAACTCAACCCTATTCAATCTGTCAATTGAACAGAACTGAATAAAATTGAACATTGACAAAATTGAACACAGAGCGCGCCGACATTTTGCGCTCGCGCGCTCAGTCAAAAAGACGCAAATAGACGGCATGTAGAGCCACAGACAGCTTTAAAGCTCATAAAAGTTGAGGAGTTCACAGTGTCTGGTGATGAAATACAATCCTGTTCTTGTATGGTAATTGTGTGTTGCCCGAAATTGCTGTGCGCACTATTGACCGTGGTGCGCGCTACTCATGTTCAATTTTTATGTGTAGATAACCGCCTCTCGCAACATCTATGACCCTCATGGACTCCATGATTTCCTAGCAAATGCAACACGTGCAACTTCCATCTTTGATGATGACGTTGTTGACGTGCTTGCCAACGTTTTCATACAAACACCACGATACCGCAACCTTCTAAAGAAGGTGTGTCATATGGCCCATGGTGGTAATATCGTTCAACGTTGTACACAAGAAGCGTTGACCGACCATGGTACGCTTATTTGCACACCTATACGTGTGGTAGAGCTCATTGTGGATTTAAGGATGCCACATACGAGGTATCCTATCCTAAAAGAGTTCATAAGTGACTTTGGTCACAAATTTACCCAAAAGCTCCGTGTACAATGGTCTCCACGCTTACCTTCGTTGAAGCCCGTCAACGATAAGTGGAGGGAATTGTGTAGTGAAATGCGGCTAGAGCCTCCAAAGATTACTACACAAGACAGAGCTATTGGGATTTCATGGAGTATCCTAGAGGTCGTCAAATTTATACAACGACATAAGGTGTTACATAGTGCATGGGATACTTCCAAGGCTTTGACCCTTATTGTCCGTGGGGACGCATTCCCCGTTGCGGGCACTCAATGGTCCCAATCATGCATAACGTTTGCTAATTGGGCCCAATTGGCGCGGAACTTGTCACACCAATTCATCATTGGTGTGGCATATTGCGATGACAAGGATGCTACAATCCTTGCCAACCTTTGGGAAACAAATATCAAGGTATGTGTTACGATGTGTCCTTCGTGGTTATTCAAATCCGATTGTTCAATTGACGAATTGAACTTTCAACTCGTTCAATTGAACATTACAACTTACAATGCACCTTCTTTCCTTTCTAGTTGTTGCAAGCTCTCATTGACGGTGCAACACTTGAGTGGTTCGGAAAGAAGGAGCATTGCAAAGTCTGGTTCGGGGGTGACGAGCCGTGGTTGCGGCGATGGTTGGGATCATCGGAATATTGGGAGATCGCTAGTATATATACATTTGCTATTTGGCAAAGGGCGGAACATCAGTTCATCAACGATGCCCTTTGCCGTACCAATGCCGCGGAAGCCACATACCGAACGGCTGGTGGTCCTTGTATGCAAAGATGTGGTTGTATGAGGCCACCACTCATTCGTTTCGACCGTTGGCGATTTGTACAATGTATCCTCCATGGCCTCATGGCCATAGGTTGTTTAATTTGTACATATATAGAGGATTCCGTTGAGAACTATCATGATGGTAAGGGCATTACTATCAAAAAATTTTTGAAAACGAGTAGAGTACGGTGGTCCTTAGGAAAGAACCCCAAGCCAACTGGTGACTGTACATGGAGGCTCATGCTACATGCATGGCCTCTTATTGCACAATGGCTTGGTATAGTTGGCACTCGTGCCAACAAGAGTGTTGAGGACATGTGTTGGCTCGTATGCCACTTATATAGCACATGGAAAAATGATGAAGCCATTCAGCATTGTCAACGTGTGGTTGCTAACTTTCGAACCCATATTGCTCCTACAAGTGCATCGCACTATTTGTATTTTTTTGAGTTTTTGTGCCCCACACTACTCCCTAAACTATACGTATATGCGTGGTTCGATGCAGATAATAGTGAATCGGAGGATGAAGTGGAGGACTGGGTGTAGGATATACACTTTAAGCTATTGCGTTCTCGCTTCGAAGAGGCATGATGGACGTGCTTGGGCAAGTGCTAGCCAAAGCACTATTGGGGTCTGCGGAGTCTCCACAACGGCAGCAGGTGTGTGGGGATGTTTCGTGTGTGTGCGTATTGCGATGTTTCATGCCAGTGGGTATGGCATGTTTCGTGCGTGTCCGTACGTATGGCGATGTTTCATGCGTGTGCGTAAGGCCCAAAATTTCATGACCCAATGTAGGCAAGGATGCGTGTAGCGGTTTGGTTATCACTTTGTTCAATTGAAACTTCAATATAGTCAATTGAACGTTCAATTGAACGAATGAGTTTCAATTTTGTCAATTGACCATTGCGGTGCCGGTGCGTTGCATTTTCGTCGCGGATTTTGTGTGTGTGTTTTGTCTCATTGTTGTTGTACGTCTTTTAGTTGTTGGAAGCAATCCGTGCCCTCCAATCGCCGCCCCACAGTCAAACCTCCCAAAGCTCCCACCCTTCCCCCGTGGGCCACAACGAAGGTTTCCCGCAACCTCAATTTTCGCAACCGGAATGGGAACCACAAGATGAGGGAGCGCAAGCAAGCTACGACCTGGAAGATGCAATCGTCTTCGAGGATGCATTTGAAACCATGGTGTAAAGCTGTTTGGGGGGTAACTTGGCGCCACCTTGGAGTTTTTCCAATCCGTTGGGGACGTTGGAAAGCCTGAGGTGTCTACTTTCAGAATATGCATGGCTGTTCTAGGCAGTCGCACACCGGCTTGGAGCGGTCGGACCGTCATGGGTCGGAGGTTGGTCAAAAAATGGCAAAAAGTTTTTTTTCAGAACCGGGTTGCCAGAGGTACGGGGAGGGTAACTTGCGCCACCGTGGAGTTTTCTCCAATCCGTATGGACCGTTGAAAAGCCTAAGGTGTCTACTTTCAAAATATCAATGGCCGTGCTAGGCCGTCTCACACCGGCTTGGAGCAGTCGGACCGTTATGGGTCGGAGGTTGGTCAAAAAATAGCAAAAATATTTTTTTTCAGAACCGGGTTGCCAGAGGTACCGGGGGGGTAACTTGGCGCCACTGTGGAATTTTTCCAATCAGTGTGGACCGTTCGAAAGCTTATGGTGTCTACGTTTTGAATATGCATGCTGTTGCCAGACTGTATCACATTGGCTTGGAGCGGTTGGATTGTTTTGGGTCGGAGGTTGGTCAAAAAAATGGCAAAAAGTTTTTTTTCAGAACCGGGTTGCTAGAGGTACCGGGGGGGGGGGGGTAACTTGCGCCACCGTCGAGTTTTCTCCGATCCGTATGGACCGTTGGAAAGCCTGAGGTGTCTGCTTTCAAAATATGCATGGCCGTGCCAGGCCATCTCACACCGGCTTGGAGCGGTCGGACTGTTATGGTGCAGAGGTTGGTCAAAAAAATGGCAAAAATATTTTTTTCAGAACCGGGTTGCCAGAAGTACCGGGGGGATAACTTGGCGCCACCGTGGAGTTTTTCCAATCCGTGTGGGGTCATACCGGGCAATATGTGGGGGTCTGTGCTGGGTAGGTCCACACAGGAAGCAAGCTTCCTGTACGATATGTACCTCGATGATGAGGACCTAGAGGCCTTCATGGCGTCAGTGGACGTGAAGGGGGCGTTCCCGAACACGCCGCGTAGGCTCATAGAGGAGGTGTGGCGACAGCTAGGACTCGTATATGGTGACTTCCTGGAAAAGTAGCTGCGCTCAAGGAGGTACACGGTCGCCACGGGGAAGGGGTGCCACAGGGCAGGGTGGAGGGCCCATTCCTGTACTTGCTGGCCATGCTCCCCCTGATGAGTTGGATAGCGCGGGAATATCCACAACTGGCGAGGGCACCACACACGTCGCTGGCGCAGGCGTATATGGATGATGCGGTACCCATGGCGCGGGATGAGGTTTGAGGTTTGAGGTTTGATTTTGCGGGTACTAGACGCATTCGGCCCCGGGGGGCCACCTGGTTGGGCCAGGTGATATCCTCCCCACGGGGTCCTAGTGGGGGGCCCTCCAAGACGCACCTCCTGCCTGGTGGCGGAGTCCCCCGGGTTCACAGGGCTCGGAGCCCCGTCCCTCCCCGGCTTCCGCGTTTCGCCACTCCCCGGTCAGTGCATCAATTTGCAGCCGAGGCTGCAGGCGCTTATCCACCGCGTCGCCCCCCTAATGCGTGGTCGCCCGGGGCGCTGGCGCGGCCGAGCCCGTGCTACTGGCTTGTCACCAGTGGGACCCCCTTGGGCTGGCGCGGAGGCTGCCTAGCCTAGGGGTTGGGATGTGGCGCAGTGCGCCACTACTGCCTTGGCGGGTGCAGTGCCCCGTCCGTGTGTGCGCGGCGCTCGCGGCCGGTTAGGGGGGCTCGGGCCGGTACCTGGTGTTGTGTCTCTCCCGTTTCCCCCATCCCGCCCCGCGTGTCCCGCGCTGCGTGTGGCGGGCCATCCCGTCCGGGTGTGCCTTATCCTCGCTCGCTGGTACGCCATTCCACGCGGTCTGTGCGTTCCGCGAGCTCGGTCTGGTTGCCCTCCTGGTAGTCCCCGCGTGCCCTCTGCGTGTGTGTGCGCTCGCGCTCCCGCGGCGTCCGCTCCCCCCCCCCTTGGTGGTGTGGCGTGCGCACCCCGCGCGGTCCCCGCACTGGGCGCTGGTAGGGCCGTTCCACGTGGTCCGTGCCCCTCCGCGTGTCCTGCCCCGGTCCCTTGCTCCGTGTGGCGTGCTTGGGGGGGGGCGGTCCGGTCCGGGTTCCCCCCTACCTGGCTTGGGGCTGTTGTTGCGAGGGGCGTCTGAGATCAGGCGCCCCCCCTCCCCCGACTGCCCGCCCACTGGGCGGGCTGTTGGGGTCCGCTACCCACGTGCTGTGGGCGCAGGTGTGTGGGTGTGGGGGCCCAACACTGTCCCCTTGGCCTGCATGCCCTGTGGGGTTGCGTGCCGCTGGGGTGGTGTGGTGGAAGGCCGTCCCCGGGGGGGGGTGGCCTGCCACTGTTGTGAGGGGCGTGTGGTGTCAGGCGCTGTTGCTCCCCCGAGCGCCCGTCCTCTGGGGCGGGCAGCCGGGGTACCGCGACCTGTGTGTTCCGGGTGCGGTCTATGCGGGTGTGGGGACCCAGCACCGGCCCAACGGCTCGCGCCCTTGCGGGCGGGCGTTGCGCGCTGTGGGGGTGGCGGAAGGGCGTCCCCGTTGTGAGGGGCGTCTGGGGTCAGGCGCTCCCCCTCCCCCGGCTGCCCGCCCCCTGGGCGGGCTGCCGGGGCCCACTACCCACTGGCTGTGGGTGCGGGGGGGTGCGGACGTGAGGACCCGTCACCAACCCCACAGCGCGCGCTCTTGCGAGCTGGCTTTACGCGTTGTGGGGGCGACAGGAGGGCGCCCGGGGGGGGCGCCTCCTGCCTGGGTGTGGGGCGTCCGGGGTCGGGCGCTCTCCCAACCCCGACTGCCCGCCCTCTGGGCGGGCTGGCGGGGCCCACTACCCACTGGCTGTGGGTGCAGGGGGGTGCGGGCGTGGGGACCCGTCACCGACCCCACAGCGCGCACTCTTGCGTGCTGTGGGGGCGGCATGAGGGTGCCCAGGGGGGGGCGCCTCTTGCCTGGGTGTGGCGCATCCGGGGTCGGGCGCTCTCCCACCCCCAACTGCCCGCCCTCTGGGCGGGCTGCCGGGGCCCACTACCCACTGGCTCTGGGTGCGGGGGGTCCGGGCGTGGGGACCCGTCACCAACCCCAAAGCGCGCGCTCTTGCGAGCTGGCTTTGCGCGCTGTGGGGGCGGCACAAAGGCGCCTTGGGGGCGGCGCCACCTGCCTGGGTGTGGGGCGTCTGGGGTCGGGCCCTCTCCCACCCCCGAACGCCCGCCCTCTGGGCGGGCTGCCGGGGCCCACTACCCACTGGCTGTGGGTGCGGGGGGGTGCGGATGTGGGGACCCGTCACCAACCCCACAGCGCACGCTCTTGCGTGCTGTGGGGGCGGCATGAGGGTGCCCGGGGGGGGCGCCTCTTGCCTGGGTGTGGGGCGTCCGGGGTCGGGCACTCTCCCAGCCCCGACTGCCCGCCCTCTGGGCGGGCTGCCGGGGCCCACTAGCCACTGGCTGTGGGTGCGGGGGGGTGCGGGCGTGGGGACCCGTCACCAACCCCACAGCGCGCGCTCTTGCGTGCTGTGGGGGCGGCATGAGGGTGCCCGGGGGGGGCGTCTCTTGCCTGGGTGTGGGGCGTCCGAGGTCGGGCGCTCTCCCACCCCCAACTGCCCGCCCTCTCGGCGGGCTGCCGGGGCCCACTACCCACTGGCTGTGGGTGCGGGGGGGTTGCGGACGTGGGGGCCCGTCACCAACCCCACAGCGCGCGCTCTTGCGAGCTGGCTTTGCGCGCTGTGGGGGCGGCACAAGGGCGCCTGGGGGCGGCGCCTCCTGCCTGGGTGTGGGGCGTCTGGGGTCGGGCGCTCTCCCACCCCCGACTGCCTGCCCTCTGGGCGGGCTGCCGGGGCCCACTACCCACTGGCTGTGGGTGCGGGGGGGGTGCGGGCGTGGGGACCTGTCACCAACCCCACAGCGCGCGCTCCTGCGTGCTGTCGGGGCGGCATGAGGATGCCCGGGGGGGGCGCCTCTTGCCTTGGTGTGGCGCGTCCGGGGTCGGGCGTTCCCCCACCCCCGTCTGCCTGCCCTCTGGGCGGGCTGCCGGGGCCCACTACCCACTGGCTGTTGGTGCGGGGAAATGCGGGCGTGGGGACCCGTCACCAGCCCCACAGCGCGCGCTCTTGCGAGCTGGCTTTGTGCGCTGTGAAGGCGGCATGAGGGTGCCCGGGGGGGGCGCCTCTTGCCTGGGTGTGGGGCGTCCGGGGTCCGGCGCTCTCCCACCCCCGACTGCCTGCCCTCTGGGCGGGCTGCCGGGGCCCACTACCCACTCGCTGTGGGTGCGGGTGGGGTGCGGGCGTGGGGACCTGTCACCAACCCCACAGCGCGCGCTCCTGCGTGCTGTGGGGGCGGCATGAGGATGCCCGGGGGGGGCGCCTCTTGCCTTGGTGTGGCGCGTCCGGGGTCGGGCGTTCCCCCACCCCCGTCTGCCTGCCCTCTGGGCGGGCTGCCGGGGCCCACTACCCACTGGCTGTGGGTGCGGGGAAATGCGGGCGTGGGGACGCGTCACCAACCCCACAGCGCACGCTCTTGCGAGCTGGCTTTGTGCGCTGTGGGGGCAGCATGAGGGTGCCCGGGGGGGCAGCCTCTTGCCTTGCTGTGGCGCGTCCGGGGTCGGGCGCTCTCCCACCCCCGTCTGCCTGCCTTCTGGGCGGGCTGCCGGGGCCGACTACCCACTGGCTGTGGGTGCGGGGGGATGCGGGCGTGGGGACCCGTCACCGACCCCACAGCGCGCGCTCTTGCGAGCTGGCTTTGTGCGCTGTGGGGGCAACATGAGGGTGCCCGGGGGGGGCGCCTCTTGCCTGGGTGTGGGGCGTCCGGGGTGGGGCGCTCTCCCAACCCCGGCTGCCCGCCCTCTGGGCGGGCTGCCGGGGCCCACTACCCACTGGCTGTGGGTGCAAGGGGGTGCGGACGTGGGGGCCCGTCACCAACCCCGCAGCGCGCGCTCTTGCGTGCTGGCTTTGCGCGCTGTGGGGGCGGCACCAGGGCGCCCGGGGGAGGCGCCTCCTGCCTGGGTGTGGAGCGTCCGGGGTGGGGCGCTCTCCCACCCCCGACCGCCTGCCCTCTGGGCGGGCTGCCGGGGCCCACTACCCACTTGCTGTGGGTGCGGGGGGGTGCGGGCGTGGGGACCCGTCACCAACCCCACAGCGCGGGCTCTTGCGTGCTTAGGGGGCGGCATGAGGGTGCCCGGGGGGGGCGCCTCTTGCCTTGGTGTGGCGCGTCCGGGGTCGGGTGCTCTCCCACCCCCGCCTGCCCGCCATCTGGGCGGGCTGCCGGGGCCCATTACCCACTGGCTGTGGGTGCGGGGGGGTGCGGGCGTGGGGACCCGTCACCAACCCCACAGCGCGCGCTCTTGCGAGCTGGCTTTGCCCCTTGCGGGGGCGGCACGAGGGAGCTTGGGGGGGGCGCCTCCCGCCCGGCTGTGGGGCGTCTGGGGTCGGGCGCTCTCCCACCCCCGACTGCCCGCACTCTGGGCGGGCTGCCGGGGCCCACTACCCACTGCCTGTGGGTGCGGGCGGGTGCGGGCGTGGGGACCCGTCACCTACCCCACAGCGCGCGCTCTTGCGCGCTGTGGGGGCGGCATGAGCGTGCCAGGGGGGGGCGCCTCTTGCCTTGGTGTGGCTCGTCCGGGGTCGGGCGCTCTCCCACCCCCGAATGCCCGCCCTCCGGGCGGGCTGCCGGGGCCCACTACCCACTGGCTGTGGGTGCGGGGGGGTGCGGGCGTGGGGACCCGTCACCAACCCCACAGCGCGCGCTCTTGCGAGCTGGCTTTGCGCGCTGCGGGGGCGGCATGAGGGCGCCCGGGGGGGGCGCCTCCTGCCTGGGTGTGGGGCGTCCGGGGTTGGGCGCTTTCCCACCCCCGACTGTCCGCCCTCTGGGCGGGCTGCCGGGGCCCGCTTCCCACTGGCCGTGGGTGCGGTGTGCGGGCGTGGGGGCCCGGCTGTCCTTGGCACCTTATCCCGTGCCGCGGTTCGTCGTGTGTTGTGCGCGCTTCCCGGGTTTGCGGCACCCGGTGGCCGTTGTGGCTTGGCACCTGTCCTGGTGCCGTGGTTGTGGCCGGCGGCGTGCCTCTGTGGCTTGCCTCGTGGCCCCGCGTTGGTGCGCCGCTCCTCGTCCGGTCCGGTCGCTCTCGGTGCTCCGGTCGGCTTTCCCGTCGCCGTGGTGCCTTCCCCCACCCCGGGGGCTGTCGCCCCCGGCTTTACTGGGTGGCTGCGCGGGGCAAGTGGAGGCTGCCCGAGAACCGGTCTTATTGTGCCTGCCGCTGGCCCCTGCCGAGGCAGGGGCGCTGGGCGCGCTCCGCGTCGACCCGTTCGGGGCCCCGCGATGGGGTTGACCCTGGCGGGTCCCTCCGGCTTCGGTCTTGGGCTGCGTGCGCTGCGTTGGTTTGGCGTGTGTGGACCCAGTCACTGACGCGTCCAGTTTCCCGTACCGTCCGTCTTGCGACGGGGGACTCGGCCGGTGCACCGGGGCTTTTTGCTGTGGACGCAGACACCGCCCCTTTCGGGTCGGAGGACGCCACGCCCGGGTCCCGCGCGTGTGTGCGTGTGCGTGCCCTGCTTGGCCGGGTCGGGCGGGCCGGCCTCCCGGGCGCGTTTTGGTGCCCCTCACCTTTCCTTTGGCCGTTCTTGGTTCGCTCTTTGCTTGTTCGGCTCCCTCCGGGCTGGGGTTGCCCCCTTTGTGGTTGTGGTTGGTTTTTTTTTTTGTTCCTTTTTCCCCTTCCCCCCCTTGTTGCGCCCCCGTTGTGTTCTGCTTTGCGTGTTTTCCGGCCCCGGGTGACTTGGGCCTTGACGTCTTGTCCCCCCCCCCTTTTTTCTTTTTCTTCCCCCCCCTCTTTGCGCCCCGTTGTCTCCTGCTTTGTGTTTTTTCTGGCCTGGGGTGCCCTGGGCCTTGGCGTCTTGTTGCCCCCCCCCCTTTTTTTTTGCCCCACCCCCTTTTTTTTTTGCCTGTTGTTTGTTTCTTGCCGCTGCGCGTCTGCTGTGTGTGTTCTGGGGTGTCGTGCTGTGTGTTCCCTGTCCTGCCCGTTCGGTGTGCTGTGCACGTCATCTGTGCTGTTTCTGGTGGCTGGTGTTGTTGGTTCCTGGTGTCGCTGCCTTTTGTTGGGGGTCTGCTGGTGGCTCTGGTTGCCCGGCGTTGTCGTTTGGTGGTGTGTGTCGGCTCTGGTGCTCGTGTCTGGTCTGGCCGTTGCTGGGCGTCTTCCGTGTGGTGTCCTGTTCCCCTGTGCTGTGTCCTGTGGCGCTGTGCTGCCGTGTGGTGCTGTGCTGTGGTGCCCTGTCTTCTTTTTTTGTTTTTCTCCCTGCTGGTGGCGCTGGTTTCCTGTTGTTCCCGGTTGGTTCTTCGCTCCGGGCCGGTTCTGGGTCGTTTCTGTTTCTGTGCTCTGCCTGTGCGGTGCTGTGCTGGTGTGCCTGCGTCGTTGCTCCCTGTTCGGTGCTCTCTTTTTCTCGCGGGGCTGGCTGATGTTTTGTGTTGTTGCCTGTTGTGTTTGTGTGTTTGCTGTTGGGCCTGGCTGTCCTCTGTTGTCTCCTGGTGGGTCCTGGTGGCTCCTGGTGTCGTGTCTCGGCGGCGTGCTGTGGTGTGTCCCTGGGTGCTGTGCTGCGCCGTGTTGCTGCGCGTTGTGCCGCCTGGCGTTGCGTTGTTGTGCGCTGTCTTGTTTCGTTTTGCTTCGTTTGGTGCTGCCGCGCGCTGTGTTGTGTCCTGGGGCGCTGTCCGTCGTCTTGGGGTCCTGTGCCTTCTGGCGCCGTGTTTTGTCTTGTCCCCCCGCGCTGTGTGTGTTTTGCTGTGGTGTTTCGCTGCGTGGTGTTGTTCGCCGTTGTGCTTTGTGCCGTGTGCGCCCTGGGGTGTCGTGTTGTGCGTTTCTTGTTGTCCCCGCCCTGTGCGGTGGTGCTGTGTGGCCCGCTCTCTCTCGGTGCCCTGCTTCCCTGTGCTGTGCCCCGTGGTGCTGTGCTGCCGCGTGGTGCCGTGGCGTCCTGTCCTGCCGCCTTGTTGGGTGTGTTTCTTGCGTGGGTGTGGTTGTACCTACTTGAAAAACCGCTGCTAAATTTCCTCTTTTTTTGGCCTTTGAAAATAAAATAAAATGATACACGACCCAACACACTCGCGTGCAGCAAGACCATGTACGCTGCAGTGCCTTACGTGCTACCCGTCTTTCGTGATGTTCTTGGCCTTGTACTTGTGCGTGGCGTCGTGGAGCGTGTTGGTGTCCATTGCTAAGGGTTGACCGCGTTCCCCCAGGGCCGTCGCCTGAGCTACAGGGCAAGGGGAGTGATGGGGACGAGGGTGGGGAGGGAGGTGCATGGAGAAGAAGAAGAAAAAGGCGTCAGGGCGCGACGTGAGGGGTCGTGGCGAGTTATGAAACGTTTTCGAGTTTTACGCGCTGCTCGCGACGCGTTTTTCTTTGCGCCTATAGCAAGTTAGACGACAGCAAGGACGGCGTTGGGGTCCTACGAGCGTTACGGTGCTTACGGCGTTAACTATTCACTTATTTCACGTCGAAACATTTTTCGCCGCGTTTTTACGCGTTTCGCAGCGCGCTTTTTGGCCTAAGCGTTTTTTATGCTAATTAGCTTTATTTTCAGCTATTCAGAAAGTTTTTTCGTCGTGTTTTTCCTATCTTTTTATTTCGTTCTGGGACAGGGCCCCAGCGCGCGCGACCCACTCCCCCGTGTATTTTTCTCGCATGTTTCGTGCGTGTCGGTACGTATGGCGATGTTTCATGCGTGTGCGTAAGGCCCAAAGATTCATGACCCAATGTAGGCAAGGATGCGTGTAGCGGTTGGGTTATCACTTTGTTCGATTGAAACTTCAATATAGTCAATTGAACGTTCAATTGAATGAATGAGTTTCAATTTTGTCAATTGACCATTGCGGTGCCGGTGCGTTGCATTTTCGTCGCGGATTTTGTGTGTGTGTTTTGTCTCATTGTTGTTGTATGTCTTTTAGTTGTTGGAAGCAATCCGTGTCCTCCAATCGGCGCCCCACAGTCAAACCTCCCAAAGCTCCCACCCTTCCCCCGTGGGCCACAACGAAGGTTTCCCGCAACCTCAATTTTCGGAACCGGAATTGGAACCACAAGATGAGGGAGCGCAAGCAAGCTACGACCCGGAAGATGCAATCGTCTTCGAGGATGCATTTGAAACCATGGTGTAAAGATGTTGGGGGGGTAACTTGGTGCCATCTTGGAGTTTTTTCCAATCCGTCGGGGACGTTGGAAAGCCTGAGGTGTCTACTTTCAGAGTATGCATGGCTGTGCTAGGCAGTCGCACACTGTCCTGGAGCGGTCGGACCGTCATGGGTCGGAGATTGGTCAAAAAATGGCAAAAAGCTTTTTTTCAGAACCGGGTTGCCAGAGGTACCGGGAGGGTAACTTGCGCCACCGTGAATTTTTCCCAATTGGTATGGACCGTTGAAAAGCCTAAGGTGTCTACTTTGAAAATATCAATGGCCGTGCTAGGCCGTCTCACACCGGCTTGGAGCAGTCGGACCGTTATGGGTCGGAGGTTGGTCAAAAAATAGCAAAAATTTTTTTTTCAGAACCGGGTTGCCAGAAGTACGGGGGGGTTAACTTGGCGCCACTGTGAAGTTTTTTCAATCCTTATGGACCGTTGAGAAGCCTGAGTTGTTTGGTTTCAAAATATGCATGGCCGTGCCAGGTGTTCTCACACCGGCTTGGAGCGGTCGGACCGTTATGGGTCAGAGGTTGGTCAAAAAAATGGCAAAAATATTTTTTTCAGAACTGGGTTGCCAGAGGTACTGGGGGGATAACTTGGCGCCACCGTGGAGTTTTTCCAATCCGTGTGGGGTCATACCGGGCAATATGTGGGGGTCTGTGCTGGGTAGGTCCACACAGGAAGCAAGCTTCCTGTACGATATGTACCTCGATAATGAGAACCTAGAGGCGTTCATGGCGTCAGTGGACGTGAAGGGGGCGTTCCCGAACACGCCGCGTAGGCTCATAGAGGAGGTGTGGCGACAGCTAGGACTCCCATATGGTGACTTCGTGGAAAAGTACCTGCGCTCAAGGAGGTACACGGTCGCCACGGGGAAGGGGTGTACCGAGTGGGTAACCCCAGGCAGCGGGCTGCCACAGGGCGGGGTGGAGGGACCATTCCTGTACTTGCTGGCCATGCTCTCCCTGATGAGTTGGATAGCGCGGGAATATCCACAACTGGCGAGGGCACCACACACGTCGCTGGCGCAGGCGTATGTGGATGATGCGGTACCCATGGCGCGGGATGAAAAGGCCCAACAGGTGGTGCAGGACATGATGCAGAGGTACGGGAGGGATAACCACCTTGTCTGGAGCGCGGAGAAGTTGGCGGTTCTGAGGAGGGGTGGAGAGAATGGCCTGGCGCTGGATGTAGGAGACGGAGTGGCATGGCTGGAGAGGGCAGAGGAAGCGGTGGTGCTGGGACATGTGCAGGCCATGGAGGCGAGGGGAGTCAGGCTACCCGACAAGTTAGTCAGGGGGTTCAGGGAGATGCTGGTGGTCTTGCGGCATCGCCCCCCGTGAGTGCAGACGACCCTGTACTACCTGCGGGCGGTGCCCAATGCGGCGGTAGGGTACCAGGGTATGCACCTCCCGTACTGGAGGGAGCAACTGGAGGAGGTGGAGGGAGAAGTGCGGAGGCTCATCAGAGGGTATGAGGGGATACCCACGGAGGTGCCGTGGTGCGTGTTGCGGTCGCCGACGGCCTACTATGGAGAAGGGATGCCCAAGGCGGGGGGGGCGTACAGGGCACACACGGCGAGGACACTGAGCAGGATGTGGCACAATCAGGAAGAGGTGGTGAGACGGGTGTGGTATCACGCCGTCGCAGAGGTGCAGAAGGAGGAGAACATGTGCCCGCGCTATGTGTGGCACCGGCGAAGGCGGTTGGCGGCGGGGAAGGTCAACGCATGTGGCGCGCCCTACAGGCAGTGTTGCCGGGGGAAGAGCACATGCTGGCAACCAACAGGACGTGCGGTAGGCGGGGACCAATCTTGGTTCTGGACACGGACTTCGGGGGGGCGGCGCATGGGACAGTACGGTGGATCAGGAAGAAAGGAGTGAGCATGGAGGTGCTGCACGTGGGCAGGAAGGATATGAAGGAATAGAAGATGGCGGGGCTGCACCATGCGGAGTTCTATCGGGACACCAGGGTGATGGAATGGGGTGTATACAGGTGGATGATGAGGAGAGCACGAGGACAAGAGGACCGCACAAGTCGGAGCAGGAGGATGCGCAAGATGTGGAACGAGTGGGTAGCGCTGTGGGGGATCCAGAAGAGGAAGCCAAGATGCGGGAGGGGAGAGGGGGCGCAGCAAGAGAGAGTGGTGATGGACAGGGGGGAGAGGGACAAAGCCAGACCGGGCATACTGTTGTGTGCGCCGCCGGGACTCAAAGGGCCGAGGGCGAAGGTACAGAGTGCGACCGGGCAGTGGTATGATGTCCATGCAGATATGTTCGGGAAAGACAACATCCCGGAAGGGGCAGGACAGGGGGACCAGTGCTCGAGGTGCACCAAGGAGGCGGGGCAAATCCCGTGGCCAGTCCTACGAATGACGGCATGGGCGTTCCCGAACGCGACCATGCGCACTACGGACACCAGGGGGCAGTGGTGGCAGCCGGTGCTGCGGCTGCCCAAGGAGGTGCAGGAGGATGAGGAGGCCCAGGGGGACGTGGAGGTCTGGTGGGGAGAGGAAAAGGAGGGGAAGAGAACAGGGGTCCAGTTGGGATGCGACACAGTGCGGGGACTACAAGAAGAGGATGATGGAGTGGCGGTGTGTATCCAGATGACAGACACGGGGAGGCCCGACGAGGAGGCGCCCATAGTGCCCGTGGGCCACAAGTGTGGAGAGAGTGCGAGGAGGATCAGACTGACGGTCCACGGGTTGCCAGCAGACAGGGTATGGTACTTGGTTCTCGTACAGGCATGCCTGGAGCCGGGCAGGGCGAAGGGGGACAGGGCATGGTGTCACGGGGTGGTGGTGACGAAGGGCTGGAGGGCCAGGACGGACAATAAATGGGGAGTGTACAGAGGCGTGAGAGAGCTAAGAATCGAGGATCGGGTACGAGAGTATGGCATCGGGAGGCACAGAGTGTACTGCCACTACCCGTGGGAGGTGGTGCGCATACCAGAGCCCACGGAGGAGAGGGTGGTGCTGTTTCTAGACGGGTCCGGGGTGGAAGGGCAGCCACCCATGGCAGGGGCAGTGGCGGTAAGGGTGAAGGGGGTGGGACAGGTGACGGAGAGTGTGGTGGAAAAGATGGTGTACGGAGCAGCGTCCCATGGAGAGGTACAGGCGGTGGCGGACGTGGTTGGGGAAATAGGCGAGGACGTACGGGAAGTGTGGATGGTGGTGGATGCGGAGGCGGACATGGCGTCCCTCAGAAGACTGGCCAGCAGGCCACTGCATGAGGCCCTGGGCACGGGGCTGGCGTCACAGGTGTACGCGATATGGCACGGGCTGGAGATGAAGAAAGTTCCCCTGGTCATACACCTGTTGAAACAGGAGTCGCACAGAGCAGGAGTGGGGAATCATGAGGCGGATCGGGCGGCGCAAGCAGTGGATAAGGAGCAGGAACCAGAGTGGAGGGTGCCAGAGAGAAAGGAGCACCTCCACTTGGTGCATATACCTCCAAGGGTCGGGGATGAGGAGAAGGCCAGGTGGGTGGTGGAGGAGGACAGAGGCAAGCAGGAGCTAAGAGTGTATCCACAACCGGTGCACATGCTAGCTCAAGTGCGAGGGGGGCCGGAGGTGGTGGAGCTGAACGAGTACTTGGAGGGCAAGGTAGGACAGCGGGTCCACTACCCCAATGTGCTGAGGCCGGAAACGCTGCCCAAAATGCTGCAGACCAGAAGGCTGCAGGCAACCACGGGGCAGGTGCCGGTGCGGGAAACAATCATGAGGTGGTACAGATATAAGTGTATGGACCTCCCGGAGGAGTACATGAGATGCCACTGTGGCCAAAATCAAGAAACATACGAGCACTTCATGCGGTGTGAACAGTATAAGGGGATCGAGGAACCGTTGGTTCGGGATCGGGACATCTTGTTGCTCAAGAAGGGTGCAAGAGGCGAAAGCGCGGTGGAGAGAGAGCTGGGGAAAGAAGGGCACCGCAAGGGACTGTGGCACATGGTGATAGTGAAACCGCTGTGGCGCGCACTCCAGGAGCATACGGTGGCAGCGAAGGCCATGGCACACAGGCTGTTGCGGCGTATGGTGGAGCATCTCCAGGAGCGCATGGCGTGCAGAGAGACACAGTTGGAGGCGCGGGCGGAAGACATGCGTGATCCAGTCACCAAACGCGTCAACCCAAAAATCACGGAGATGGAAGTGCAGAGGCGGCCGGATTGGCGACCAAGGCGGTCAGGGGGAGAGACGGGAATGGAGGACAGAGAGGGAGAAGAGCGGAGGGACTGCTTGATGGTACGCAGACGAAGGAGAATCCGGCAGATATGAGGGCAGGACGGGTGTGCGATTTCACCGCGCAGGGGGACGTCTGTAAGGGGATCGGAGGGAAAGGGGCAGCAGAGGCGCCCGTTGCATGGACTGGAGCGTCCGGGACTGGGCACACTGAGTCATAGGGCGGAACAAGAAGCGGGCCAGGGGGGAGCGGAAAGGGGTCATATGACGAGGGGAAAGCAAAGCGGGGACGAGGACGACGATAGTGCAGACCAGAACGAGGCCGATGGCCACCAGGCGAAGTCCTCAGATCGCGGGGGAGAGAATGTGGAAGAGGAGCCGCAGGTGTACCAAGAGCTCCACACACGTATGGCGCGCGAACAGCAGGGGTTAAGGGCGTGGGTGGTGGGGGAAGAGGCGCCAGGGCGCAGGGCTCAGGCGCGATCCCATGTGCAGCGCAATGTCCCACAAGCCTGACCCGCAGCCCAGCCAGCCACCGGCAGTGAGGGCAGAGGTGGCCCGCATGCAGGCAGGCGCAGCCCCGCAGCCCCCCTCGCCGGCGTCCTCGGTGACGTCTGCGGACGTGTCGTTGCCCTCGTCTCCGGGCAGCCCGGAGACGGTGGTGCGGAGGCAGGAGGAGGGCAAGGGCGGCGGAGGGCAGCTAGAGGCGGGAGCGGCAGGGAGCGGAGACAGCAGCGTAAGCGCCGGAGGGAGAGGGCGGACGGGCAAGGGAGGAAAATGGGCAGGCAGGGACGTCGGGGGCTGTGCACGCAAAGGGACACCTGGCAGGAAAGGGGGGGAAAGGGAGTGGACGGGGGCGACAGTGGCCGCAGCCCCAACGCTCGGTCAGACAGTCGCCGCCGAGGTCGCCCCCACGGTTCAGTGCGGCGGTAAGGGCGGAGGAGGAGAGGGAGGTGCGCCGCCAGCAGGCGGCGCGGTACGAGGCGCTGGCGCAGGTGGAGCACCAGCGCCGTCGCCGCCAGCCCCCGGAGCAGGGACAGGACACCATCTACCAGTTGGAGATGGAGCCGGGGAGGAGGGGGATGAGGGGGGGGCAGGTGGAGCAGAGCAGCGTGGCGGTACAGGGCAGTGGTAGGGGACAGGTAGAAGGCGGCAAGGGCAAGCAAGGGAAAGGAGCGAGGCAACAAGGGCTACAGGGGAAGGGACAGGGGTGGGCGGGACTCCACGGAGTAGGCGGCAAGGGACACGGGGCTATGGGGCGACAAGGCAAAGGGCAGGGGACGGAGAGTGGCCTTGGGTACATGGGCTCACCGGTGTTCCCAGGGAAGGGATTGGGATGGTGGGGAGCTGTAGTCCTGCCAGCCGTCCCACCAATCGTCCCACCATTCCCGCCGCCGCCATACCCTGCGATGGGGATGGTGTACCCGCCGCTGCCGGCGTACCCGGGCATGCAGCCACAGGCACACATGCAGCAGCGCCAGCAGGCCGGTCGGACAGCGTGGGGGGCGCAGGAAGGGAAGGGAGAAGAGCACAGGAGGGCGTGGCAGAGGTTAGGGGAGGCAGAGAGGAGCCTGCGGGAGAGGGAGGCCAGGGTCAAGGGTGAGGTGGGCGGGGCGGAGGAGGGGAGGACGGAAGGGACCGACAGGCCGCAGGGAGGGGAAGCACAGGGAGTGGAGGAGCTACAGATGGCGTGCGCGGACCTTCGGAGAGGGCAGGAGGGGGTTGAGAGGGCGGAAAGGGAGGGAGCACGACAAGAGGAGGGAAGGGGGCGGGAGGGTACTCCGCTGGTGCCGTTCCAACAGCTGGCTATCCCGCCGGAGCAGGAGGGAGAGATGCAGGAGAGGGCATGGAGGCAGATCAGGGGGGAGGCGGCGAGGCTGGCGGAAAGGGACAGGGAGGTGGCGGCGTGGGAGCGCAGGGTGCGGGAGGAGGAGGAAGCCGTGGCCCGGGGGGCCCACCGGGTCCTCCCGGATCCGGAAGGGGACACCCCCTCCACGGATGTGGAGGGGCGGTCGCCGTCAGGGAAAAGGGCCAGGGAGGAGGACAAGGAGGCGGGGCAGGAAAGGGGGAAGTGGCGCAGGGGGGAGGAGCAAGGGGCAGGGGAGGCGGAGGGGGCGCCGCGGCCGGCCAGCCCCAGTCCAGAGCCGACGCGGACGGACTGGGACTGGGAGTCCCCGCCGCCGCGGCAGTATGCGCCGCCGCCGGTGCGGAGGGGACCTGGGACGGTCGCTGGGTGGACGGCGGGCGAAGTGGCGGAGCTGGCCCGCTACGTGAAGTGTGCGGGGAAGACGAGGGGAAGGCGGGAGAAGAGGGGGAACCGCCCCTTCAGTGACCTGGTCGGCAGGGCAGGGAGGCCCAGGGAAAGGGGGCCGGAGATGGATGAGGGGCGGTGGAGGAGGATGCTTGGAGCGGCGCTCCCGGGGGTGCGCCTGGACTGTGCCGAGGAGAAGGGGAAGAAGCCGAGGGATCAGATGCTGCCAGAGCTATTGCAGCGGGAGGGGCGGTACGCCGGCGACGCGTAGGGCCCTGCGGGGGGAGGAACGGGAAGCGCTAGGGGCCGGGGGCCAGGGGCGTGCGGAGGGACGGGCAGATGGGATGCGGGGAGGCGGACGCAGGGGGTCGGCGGAGGTGGAGGAGGGTGAGGAGGGGATATGACAGACACGAGGAGAGGAGGAAGGGAGCGGAGAGGTGCAGGTGCGCAGGGGAGGGCAGGGACACCGCTGAAAGTGGAGGGGGATGTGGTGATGGCGGACGCGGACGACAACCCCACGCGGAGGGCACAGGGCCAGCGGCAGGGGAGAGGGGAGATGGGGCGGCGGAGTATGGGGGCGCAGGCGAGTGCGGAGGAAGCAACTGGGCAGCGGGACGCGAGACGTATCGTAGGTACGGCGAGCAGTGTGGGACAGAACGAGAAGCAGACGGGATGCAGTATCGGGATGTGGTACAGTGACGGAGCAGAGCGCAAGGTCGTGACTGGCGAGAACGTCCGGCGATGGTGTGGAACAGCGCTGTGTTCTTCGGGTGCAGCACGTTGCCAGGGCTCTGACTTGCAGGAGAGGCGTACGGGCAGACACATCCAATATTCGGACACGTTCGGTGCCAGGGTCTTGGCTGATGGTGTGATCGGAGAGATTGCTGGGATGGGCAGGTGGCAGTGCAGGTGTATTGTAGTCCGGTGCAATGGAGCCACTTCTCGGTGGCGCCCCTGTGGACTGGCAGCAGGGGTGTGCGGGCTATCCGTGGACTTGTTACATGGCGGCAAAGCTCTCTGCATGACAAGATGGTGCTGCATTGAAACCATTGGACTTACGCGCGCCCTGCTCTGAGGGGTTGACCACGCCAGGCTTTGGTGGCTGCCGGCGCCATGGGACACCTGCGAGGTGCAACGAAGTGTGAACCCTTGGTGACCGCGCCGGGTCCAGAAGGGGGCTCTGATCCGCAGCTGGTCTATGCGGCTGGGCTCCACAGTGCAAATGCAGCGAAGGGAATTCGACAAGCGTCTCCCTGACGTTCTCTCTGTGTTCCTTCGGCACATGCGGTGGCTCATGGTGCGTAGGAAACCAACGGCCATGCCAGTCCTCGGGCAGGGCCACAGTCAAGTCCGCAGATACACCCCCCCCCCCCCCCACACAGGGCACAAGGCAACCAGGATGGGGTGAGGGAGGGGGACCGAGGGAGCACTAGGGTGGGGGAGACCCCAGGGAAAAGGATAGGGGCGAGGGGGAGGGGCAGGGGTAGAGCACGCGGGTGGCACACATGAGTGACAGCGCGGCTCAAACAGGGAGGGCAGACGTACAGGCAGGGTCGACAGCGAGAAGGAGAATGGGAGGGGAGACAGGCGAGAGAGCGGGCGCAGGGCAGCGGGACAGGGGTAGCACGGAGAAGAGCAGGGGGCACACGCAGGGCGCGCGGGAGCAGCGGGGAGCGCGAACACGGAACAAAAAAAACAACAGCAGAACAGGCGGACACACAGAAAGGACACATAGAGGAGGCAGGGCGCAGGAGGTGGGCGGAGCAGGGGGCCAACAAGGGCACGAAGGAACACAATGTCTCTCACAGAGAAGCACCATGCCGATGACCCGCATTGAGCCGTACCGGCCGCCCCGCCCGACCATCAGGGAATTGATGGAGGGGCGGCCAGCGGGAGAGGACGACGGGGGAGTCCCCCCGAAGGGGTGTCTGGGGAGGCCGCTCAGGTCGGCCTACAGGTCGGAAAACAGGGCAGAAGCCCAGAGGCGCGTGAGGGCGCGCGAGATACAACCATGGCGCGGGGACGACCAGCGGCGAGCACACGGAGCAGGAGAACAACACTAAGAGGGCGGGCAGGAGACAGAGGGGAGGCGAGGGTGGAGAGGATAGGAAGAAGAAAAACGTACAACAACGCGGGCTAAAAGGCTGGGTCGCCAGGGAGGGGCGCTCACCTGGCATGGCCGGGGACCGCCAAGGGCCGCGCCACAGGATGGCGGTGGGACTGGACGAGAGCACCGAACGGAACCGAGACAGATAGCGATGCAGTGTTGTTGTGCGTGCATGCAGGGAGGCGGGAACCACGCGGAAAAGAGCGCGACGAAAAAAAAACCGCGGACAACACCCCGCAGCACCAAAAGGAGACAGGACAGAAAAGGACGTGTGGCTAGGGCCACGCCACGGCCCCAGGGGACTAGGACAGCATGGGAGGCGGCACAGGAGTGAGGGGCGGGGGCGGGAGGGGAGCGACCCGTGCTAGGCGCAGAAAACGGTCCCCGGATGGATGAGGATCCAGTGGGCCCGCGCCACAGGGTTGCTGTGACTAGTGGGGTAGAAACACAGGATGAGGGATGGGATGGGGTCACACAACAGCCCAGGGGATTAGGCCGGGGCCGCGGTACAGGGGAAAAGGGCGGGAAGGGAGCGACCCGTGCTAGGCGCACGAAGCGGTCCCCGGATGGATGAGGATCCAGTTGGCCCGCGCCACAGGGTTGCTGGCGGCCCGGTGGGGTATAAACACGGGATGAGGGATGGGATGGGGCCGCACAACAGCCCAGGGGAATAGGCCGGGGCCGCGACACAGGGGAGAGGGACGGGGGCTGGAAGGGAGCGACCCGTGCTAGGCGCACCAAGCGGTCCCCGGAAGGAAGAGGATCCAGTGGGCCCGCGCCACAGGGTTGCTGGCGACCCGGTGGGGTATAAACACCGGATGATGGGACAAGGGGACGGGGCGGGGAAGGGCGTGTGGCTAGGGCCGCACAACGGCCTGACGGGGTAGGGAGTCCATGGGACACTGGGAACGGGCCGGTGCCGGGATGAGGCAAAGAGGAATGGGACATGGGATGGGCAGGAAGACCGAAAGCGCCAAGCGACAGCCCCGTGGGATTGGGAAACCAGTCGCCATGGAGTGGTGAACCATGGGCCAACCATGGGGAACCTGACCACGGGAAGTCGGGAAAATGCCCTGAACTCCGGGACAGCCGTGAGGTGTCCGCAGGGGTGAGGGTTGACCTTGAGATCCCCGGGTCAATGGCCTGAGTACACGTAGGTTCACGCGTGAGCGGGACCAGGGGGAACGTGGAAAGGGTCGCCCCCTGGCCTCCAGCCGTGGATGGACGACACCCAAGTGCATCCGCGAGCCCAGTGGGTACTCCAACCCGTGACGGATGGGGAGTGTTGGAATGTGGTTGACAGAGGGAAATGCTCCGCCGTCGGCGAGAGCTATGCACAGGAAACCCGCCTGCAGGCGCCCAATAGGCTGTGCTAGGGGGGGAAGGCCGGGGGATCCTTCAAAGGGTGACCTGAAGGAGCTGAAACTGTGAGGGCAGCGACTGAATGGAGCCTACTGCCGGTCATTTCCCAAGGGAACCTGGTTGAGGTTCTCGGCCGTGAGGTGACACAGGGGTCGCCAGGTAAACTGTTGGTGGAGAGCTGTCCTTCCCGCCAGAGGCGGCCACCATGTAAAACAAACAAGGAGATGTCAGATGAGGCTGCGGACGCGGCCGCCCTTACTTACTTACTTACTTACTTACTTATGGACCGTTGAAAAGCCTAAGGTGTCTACTTCTAAAATATCAATGGCCGTGCTAGGCCGTCTCACACCGGCTTGGAGCAGTCGGACCGTTATGGGTCGGAGGTTGGTCAAAAAAATGGCAAAAATATTTTTTGCAGAACCGGGTTGCCAGAAGTACTGGGGGGGTAACTTGGCGCCACTGTAAAGTTTTTCCAATCAGTGTGGACCGTTCGAAAGCTTATGGTGTCTACGTTTTGAATATGCATGCTGGTGCCAGACCGTCCCAAACCTGGCTGGGAGCGGTTGGACCGTTATGGGTCCGAGGTTGGTCAAAAAAATGGCAAAAATATTTTTTTCAGAACCGGGTTACCAGAGGTACCGGGGGGATAACTTGCATCACCGTGGACTTTTCATCCAATCTGTATGGATTGTTAGAAAGCCTGAGGTGTCTACTTCCAAAATATGCATGGTTGTGCCAGGCCATCTCACACCGGCTTGGAGCGGTCGGACCGTTATGGGTTGGAGGTTGGTCAAAAAAATGGCAAAAATATTTTGTTCAGAACCGGGTTGCCAGAAGTACCGGGGGGGGGTAACTCGGCGCCACCATGGAGTTTTTCCAATCCGTGTGGACCGTTGGAAAGCCTGAGGTGTCTGCTTTCTCCAACGGCATGTTTGTGCTACGTTGTTGAACAGGCAAAAATTGTTTTTTCAGAACCGGGTTGCCAGAAGTATCAGGGGGGTAACTTGGCGCCATTGTGGAGATTTTCCAATCCGTTTGGACTGTTGGAAAGCCTAAGGTGTCTACTTACTGAATATGCATGCTGGTGCCAGACCGTCTCACACAGGCTTGGAGCGGTTGGATCATGACGGGTTGGAGGTTGGTGCTCGTTTGGAGGGTGTTCCATTGACTTTCAACATGGCCAATTGAACAAGTAGAATGGAATTTACTTCAATTGAACAAGGGAGCATCCACTTGGTGCACATCCACTTCGTTCGCTTGTAGGTGCGCGCTTGAGCAAGAAGGCCTTGAAGAATTTGGCCGCCTTACAACCCAAGGAGGTACCCAAGAAGGGAGACAAGAAGGCCATGGCTGCTCCGAAGAAGCCAAAGAGGAAGGATGCTCCCAAGAAGGCAAGGAAGATGGGGTCCCTCCAACAAGGGCCTCTTTACGTCCAAAGACCTAGATAAATTTCGGGTTCCCATGCAATTGGAAATGGAAAAGGACTTGGAGTGTGATAAGGAGCGGGGCAACACAGGGCAACACACCGTTTCTGTGTCCCCTATGTCTTTATGCGGGGAGGGGGGGGGGGGGGTTGCAGCTTCCAATCCAATTGCAATGTGGAAAAAATGCGGGGCAAATGACAATTGCAAATGGACAGCAACACATTGCAGCATGTCAAGAAACCATCCAGCCGTTTGGAGACATGGACACCATTGACGGGTATCGTTCTGCAGTAGCACACACTGCGTTCCCCTGCGCATAGAAACTTCTGGGAGAAAGACGCAATGTGATCTGCGGTATATAGAGGAATGAGAGACAGAGACACAGTATGTTGGGTTGCTTAGAGGCACAAAGGACAGGGGACACAGTGGAGGGTTTTACAGGCAGGAGGTGTTCCTCAATGTGATCAGCATACATTCTATTGCGAGCAATGTTGTTAGCACAGGAGCTTCTCACTCAACCAGCCACAGGTATCATAGATCCCACGAAGGTAGTGCGCACTGCTCTAGTTGATGCTGCAAGTATTGCTGCGTTGATGATCACCACTGAAGCAACCGTTGTCGATGCTGTTGAGGAGAAGGAAAAGGACGAGGTAATGTTGGGTGGAGGCTGTGATGGCAGGGGTGGCATTGGAGAAATTTGAAAAGTCCCCTCCCGGTGCTCAGTTTTAAATTGAGACACAGATTTAAGGGTAGAGTGCTTTGGGTGTACTACCCCCATGCAAACATACGCTTTATCAAAATGTTGTGCCCATGGTCTCGTGTACCACTCCTCGAAAAGCCATTGCCACCCGAGTTTTACCCTGCCACTGCTGGCTGCTTGGCCATGGCCTTTGAGGCCTCGACGTCCCCCTGTGTAGCTGGACAAAGGTCACGTGGTAAATCACAGTGTTGATTCGCACCCAACAAAACGACATCACAACTAAGATGGGTCCACTGGTTGTTGTAACTGCCTCTCTGTGTGAAGCTGAGGTTTCAACAGCGGCACATCAAAAGCAGCACTAGGGCATTCTAATCTGGAAAAACAAATGCAACTGACAGGAATCAGGGGAGCTGTACCTCTTCTGCTGGCCTTCTCGTGATGTCTGGCTGATGGTAAATGCACTGTAATGTGAGTGATGACCCCGTGTGTCCATTGAGCAGCTTTTGGTTCCCCAGGGTGCTGACCATCTCTGTTTTTTTCCACATGCACTTTGTGTGGATGGAAGTGATTTGCATGTTCAGGGTTCTCAGGGTCTGTTAGGAGGGGGAAAGAATCGAAATACTGCAATTGATGCAGTCATATGGAACTGTAAGAGGAATTGCAGTTGGAACTTTGTTAGTGGAGAATTGTTCCCTGAGGGGGCAGAATTCTGAGGTTCATATTTATCGCGATGCTTCGGTTGTTGTGCCATTTCACTTCCATTCCATTGTTGTTGTTTTTTGGCAATGGTATGTGAGCTCTTACCTCTCTTGCTGACCGGTATGGCGCCGACCGCTGAGCCCAAAAAGCGTGCTGTATATTTTCCATTAACAAGCTTGGAGTTGCCTGCAGTTGCAGCTCAGCCCCATACAGCACAGCTGAACACAGCACAGCCCCACACAACACATCCCGGCACAGCACAGCCCGACACAGCACAGCACAGCCCCACGGGTTCTTTTGTTGATGCATATTTGATTTGTGGGGGTCCATTCCGGCAACATCAATAGGGTGGTTTTTTGGTACATTTCGGGGTTGTTGGGTGCATTTTGGGGTTTTCTGTTACATTTTTTGGGTTTTTTGGTATCTGCTGGGGGAGGGGGTTGCTATGAAATGGGGTTGTTTTGTTACAAAGTGGGGGGTTTATTGGTGGGCACCACTGTAGACAGCGCAGCAAAGTTAGCAAAGTTTCACATAGTTGAGACCAACACCATGCAGCTCCACATTTTACCGCCCCACACAACACAAGCTATACATTGGGGATAACCAGTTGGGATCTGGGTCCCGAGTCCTCCTCTTCGCACAAATGCCGGTGCAAAACGGGATACCCTCCTCCCTCTGCAGCAGGCAAGTGTAGCACAAATTGCTTGTGCTTTACACATATGGCACCACACTTTAGCATGAAATTATTGCACCCATTGCCAAAGATTTAGATATTTTCCAAAGGCTGGTTGAAAATTGTTTGGTTGTGAATTGCTCAGTGCAATTCAAACAAGGCGCCAACAAGTCGCCCAGACCCAAAAAACCTGCTTGAGGCCTGCAGTTGACGATTCAGCCTGGAAATAATGCATGCACAACGTTGGTGTGGTGGGCATTTGGGAAAGGTGCAGTTTTTTTGTTGAAATTTGGGGGAGGGTTAGAGTGAGATTGAGCCCCATGGAGTATATATTTTGAACTCAGAGTGTACTTTATTTGAACTCAGAGCAGATTCAGATCAATCATCATCATTCATCATCATCATCATTCATCATGCATCATGTGTCATGTGTCATGCATCATGTGTCACGACATGCTGGCGCCCTAGCATGTGTTTTTCACATTCCAACCCAAAACTTCACTTTCGCTCAGAACTAACACAACCACAACCCCACTCTTATGGGTTCCTAAGAAGGTTATACTATTCATTTTTCATGACTCTTTGAATTTGGATGATCACATTGTTGACATCATGGATTGTCATGCATGTCATGCATGATCGACTCATTTTGTGAGTGATACCACACATACTACCTTCGAAGGAGTCTAAGGCCCCTAAGGGACCTCTATTTACTTTACAACCCTTTTCCATGGTTGTCCCTACTTCTACATGTATTTTAATGCCTATTTGGTGGGTCCCAAGCATGTTTCATGTATTGGGGGATCCCAAGAATATACCTAGGCCTAAGCCAAGCCCCAAACACAAGAGGAGAGAAGAGAGATAGATAGAGGAGAGGCGCCTGGCGGCGACACCAGGGAGCACGTGGTGCTTCCTAGGTAAGTCCTAACTAGGTGTATTTTACTACAAGAGGCATATTTGTATGGTGAGAGTGGAAGAGAGGTAAGGAATGAACATGAGTGTAAATAATGATTGTGTTTCATAGTCCCTTTTTTGCTATGGACTAAGCTGGAAGACAAAATACTATGAGCCCATTACTTTGCAGTTGTTGAGGAGGGTGCCAAATCTAACTGGTAGCAGAGTAAACCTGCTCTGCCTAAATCCAGTATCCCTTGGAATTATTTTCGATTCAATTCCAGCCTGGAAATTTAGTAAGGGACGGAGAAGAATTCCTGAACTCAGAAAATCGAGTCTGAAAAATTGAGATGGACCCTGTGAGAACTCCAAGCAGCCTAGAAGCTACGGGCGCTTCTGAAAACGACGCGCAAGTCGTGATACCAGTCTCCGATGAGGAACTAGTCGCGCCTACCATGGCCGGGTTCGGAACCCCAGAAGTACCTCTAGACGGACCTCGATTCGAAGCCTATCGTTTTCCTGCGCCTACATGTCCTGAGTATGCTGAAGCTGTAGCTCCACGCCCAGTGCCTTCAGCGAGTAACATGACGACAGCTGAGCTAGCGAACGCTATGGAGGTCCTATCGTTGCTCAACCAGAGTGGTCGGTTGCAACAAATGGTTCAACAAATCGAACACCATGAAGGTTCATTCACTAATGCCCCACAGACTCATGAGTCGGGGACCACATCGTCTTCGACTAATCCTTTCCAATCTGTGCCATGGCGTTCTAATGTGACTTACGCCGCTATGCCTCAACCCCCTATCCGTGGAGAACCTCTTGTTCATGGAGTGCCTACCGGAGTTCCTGAGCCTAAGTTTTTCTCTGAGCCTCAAGCTCCCAAAAGGACTCATGTTTTCGAAGCCTCTCCTTCTTCGGAAGAGAGCACTATTCTTTTGTCGACCTTGCAACAACTCAAGGGTCGTCTTGAAAACTTAGAAAATAGGACTAGTGCCAACTTAACCACTGACCCTTGTGTACCTTACCACCCCTCACCTCTAACCCGAGTGTGCACCGGGCTTGCCGGTGTGCCTCCTGGAGTCAAGTCGCCCTTTGTACCCCGTACCAAAGCACCCAAACCCGTGGCGTGCTTTACCACTACCTACGAAGTATACACCCTCGACCAAGCCCTCGCCCTAGGACTCGGTCCACTAGCGCCTATGGCGCTACTCCCCGACCCCACACAACCGGTGCCACATACTGGTAAAGGAACCAAAGCTTTTTTCAAACCCCAAACCGAAACCAAACTACCCAAGTTTTCGGGTAGAGACCTGGACGTTTACGCCGAAGATTTTTTGAGGTTCTTGAGGTCGACTGGACAAGAAGACCTCAACGAAAGAGCCAAGGCGGACCTTGTTATCAACGGTTGTGATAACAAGGACGTAAAAGAAGTGGTTTCGGGGGCACTCAAGAAAAGTGACTCTTGGGTAAGGTTCCTTATTACGCTCGAAAAGCTCTACCCTACTTACGTTACCGACCTAGAGCTTATTCAAGAGATAGAGCGTATCCCTCGGTTGAAGGAATACCCTACAACCGCGGACATAGCCCAATACGTCCAAAAGTTTACTACGCTTACGGACCAATTGGCTACGTCCTACTACGACGACTCCAAAGCCCTCCTACACCTCCTACCTCGTGTTCCGCCCAAAACCATGGACGAAATACGTGCTACTCCCGAGAGGTTGTCTAGGGTACACACCTTCAACTCTCTCGTTGACCTCCTCTACGAGTTGGCCCTCCAGAGAAAGTCCGACGCTACTTTGAAGAACTTGCACTCGATGGCTCAACTCAAGTGGCTAGACGGCAACACCAACGCCGACTCCAACGCCCCTATGAACCAAGAAGAAGCCTTTGCCCACTCGCTATGTGAGGAGTGCTTCGTGTCTTTTCAACAAGCACGAGGACAAGCAAACGGCAACCGTGGTGGTGGCGGTTGTGGCCGTGGAAAAGGTGGACGAGGCAAAGGACAAGGCCAAGGGCAGTGGTATTGGCGAAGGGAAGTCGAGGAGGACAACTCCACGGCGCCCAAGTTCTTCGCCACCGTGTTTTGCCCCAATTGTGGGACAAAACACAACGTAAGAGACAAGGCGTGGCAAGACAGCCTTGACGCGAGGAAAGAAGAGCAAAAGCAAACGAAGAAAGGTCAAGGCAAAGGGGGAAAGGACCAAGCGAAAGGAGGAGAAAAAGGAAGTGGAGGAAAAGCGAACGGAGGAAAGGCGAACGAAGGAAAAGGAGGCAAAGGAAAAGACGATGACAAAGGAAAGCCTCAAGAGAAGAAACGCTTGGAAGAGTTGACGGAAGGAGAGCGAGAAAAGAAGCGAAAAAGAGTTCTCAAGCTGGAAAGGCAAGCTAAGAACCTCAAAGACTTTCTCGCGGGTCAAACGCCGGGGGAAGCCTAGGTGGACACCGAGACGACGCACCGAGGTATTGCTACCTATTGAGGGTCGCTATCAATGGTCTATGGGTGGACGCATACCTTGATACCGGCGCTACAATCTCCCTAGTCTCCTCTAGGTTCGTCAACTATGAGGACCTAGTTCCCAAAAATATTTGTGGGGTAAAAACGGGAGAAGGGGGAGTCACTCTCACCGAAGGCGAGATAGAAGGAGAAGTACAAGTGGGGGACCGAAAGGTACTTCAAAAGTTTCAAGCGTTCGACACCGTCGCCTTTGAAGCCGTATTGGGGAAGGACTTCTTTGCGCAAAACGAGTGGATGAAATATTTATCCCTTCAAGAGCCCACTCACTTGTTGGTGGTGAACGAAGAGCAAGAATGGGAAGCAATACCCCTCAAGGAGACAAAGTGTCCAAGACCTACGCTCAAGACTCTCAAGAGTTTTCCGTTGGCACTGGATAGCGAGGTGAAGCAAGAGAGTATCCTCGCTACCTTGAGCCTACACCGAACGGAGAACTACACTCTCGACACCGCCGCCAAGCGTGACGCGTTTCGAGAACTTGACCTTAACCCGAACACGTGTAATGGCGACTTTGTCGAACTCTTTGCGTCCAAAGAGAACGCCGACGCGGAGTACTTTTGTACTCCCAAAACCAACAACACGTGGTGGTATGACTGGGGAAAGTTGGGAGCTTGGAGGATGCTCTACGCCAACCCCCCTTTCTCAAAAATACTCCACACGTTGGTAAAAGTTTATGTGGACCAAGCTACATTCGCGTTGGTTATTCCCGAAGGGAAGAAGTGGGAAGAAAAAGAAAAGCTATGCGGGCCTATACTCGAAAAGTTGACGGTGACAAAGTTGCTCTTACCTGACGTTACTCTTTACCGACTTAACCCAAAAGAAGAGGTTTTGCCAAAGCCCCGTTGGCGAACCGCTATGTACCTAGTCTCGGGGAAGAACGTGTCCTCTAACCCCATGGAAAACGTGTCTGAGGAGATAAAGAAGTTCGTGCTAAAGCACCACCGTGGGTACGGAAAAGAAGAGATGATGAAAAGGTTTCCGGACGTGGACGAGAGCAAGGAAGAGTACAAGTTCGAGACGCCTAAGTTTCAAGTCGAAGAAGTGGTTCAAGAAAGTCCGAAAGAGGCAAGAGAAACTCAAGAAGAGAGCGAAGAAACCTCCGACGAAGGCGGACGTATATCCGAAGCTCCTTCCGAGTCGACTATACCCTTTTCGAACGACTCCTACACCACTATGGACTACGACGACTTGGTCGCCAACCTGTTCTTGGAAGAAGTAGAACCCCTAGAGGCTCCTTCGACCCCTTCCGAAACTCCTAACCCCGAAAAACTTCTTTCACACGTTTCCGTCCCACTAGAATCGATGACGAGCGAAGGAGACGAACGTGAACTCCGTCTCCTACACGCACGCCCGAGTAAAAATTCGTTCCCTTCTTCAAAAGAAGATTTGGAAGAAACTCGTCTCCTTCTACTAAATCAAATTGACAGACTCCAAAAACTGGAGCTAAAAGAAAAATGGAAAAGCATGGTCTACCTAGACGAGTACGACGGAGAAGATGGGACGTATTTCGATGTCGGTGAAGAATTGGTCATGCTTCACGAACTACACGAAGCATTGGAACAAGAAATTGAAGGAGAAGAAGAAAAGAAAGAAGAAAGAAAAGATCAATTACGCCGGAAAGACATCAAGAGACTAAGAAAGAAAGTCAAAGAAAAGAAGAAAATTGATCACCAAGAGAATCAGATGATTTTGGACCCCGAACAAGTCCTAGCCCTCAAGAAATTGACGGAGCAAGATGAAAAATCTAAGAAACAAGAATTAGGTGCGTCCAATCTACACGCATCTGAAGACCTCAAGATTTCGCTCCACAAAATGGATGTTGATGAGAGGATCAAGAAAATCATCCTGCATTTCTCTGACATTTTTGGTCCGTTACCTCCACCCGGATCGGTGAAGAAACTCGTGACCATGGACCTAGAACTAAGAGAAGAATTTCTCAAAGATCCAGTTCGATGTCGACCGTACCCAGCATCAAAAGATGACATGGCTGAGATTACTTGCCAAATCAAAGAATGCGTGGAGGCCGGTTTGGTTTACGAGTACAAAAACAGGACTATCCTAAGCATTGCAGTCCATGCTTCCTGGTAGCTAAACCAGGGAGCACTGCAAAAAGATTGGTGGTCGACTACAAAAAGGTCAACCAGAAAATAAAACTGCACAGCGGTTCGTTGCCCCTGATGGAGAACACCGTGGAAACCGCTGCTGGATGCGGATACAAAACTAAAATGGACAAGCGGTCCGGTTTCTGGCAAATTGACCTAACGGAGCGTGCCCAAGATTCAACGGCCTTCATTGCTCCGGATGGACGGGTCTACAAATGGCGGGTAATGCCATTTGGTATTGCTAACGCCCCGGCGTTGTTCCAGGAGCTGATGAATCAAATCATCGCCCTGTGTAAACGACGACCGGCCGTCCAAGAGCTCCTACAGCGTGGTGCTGTCCTGGAGGCTCACATCGACGATGTCATCCTAGGGACGAACACCATCGATGACCATCTCCTACTACTCCGAGAATTCTACACCGTCTGTCAAGAAAATCACCTCCGCATCAAGCTGGAGAAATGCGAATTTCTCAAGACGGAAACAGACTACCTCGGATTCCACATCGGAGATGGATGGTGGAAACCGCAGGATCAAAAGATGAAGCCCCTGATGGACTTCGACCTAACGGATTCTATGTCTAAAGCTGAAGGAGTTCAGAAAATCCGACAATTCATCGGATCCTGTAATTTTTACAGGCGGCATCTCCGAAATTTCACGGAAGCCAGCGCACCACTAACGGATCTCATCAAGAAGGAGACTCCGTGGCGCTGGGGACCTATTGAAAAGCAAGCAATTGAAGATGTCAAGAAGAAAATCCGAGAATGCCTAGTACTTGGAGTACCCCAACGCTACGGCGAGATGATTCTAATCACGGATGCCAGTAACGTTGGAGGAGGAGGGACATTACTACAGTGGCAAAAGCCAACTACGGATCAATGTAAAGACATTGATTATCGCCTAAGAGTTCAAGGTGTCACAAGAGAAGGATTCATGAAGTCTGACTATGACTCCCAAGAATGGCGCCTAGTTCCACTTGGCCACTGGAATTGGAAGTGGAATGCAGCCCGCTCACACTATCACACCTACGAGCAGGAGCTGTTAGCTGGAGTTCTAGTGTTGGCTAGTCAACACAGGATCCTGGGTACCAATCCCATCACGTGGCTATGTGATCAGGATTCCGTGAAGTACTTTATGGAAAGACCACCGCCAGATGGAAAACGTCTACGACGATGGTGGGTCTACCTGAGCCAACTACGACTCGCTACATTCCACATCCGGGGAATTAAAAACGAACTCTGTGATTATCTATCACGGAATTGTTTTGATTCCCTGGTGGGGGCAGACACCGAGATGATGGCCCAAGAAGCTTTCGCCAAGATGGATCAACATCTCGATCTCTTTACGAGGAAAGAAAAACTCATGTCCTGGAGTATGAAAGAACTGACAGCCGATTACTCGGACATCTTGGACCAGTTGACGATTGGGAGCTCAAAGATCCTGGATGGAGTACAATGGTCCCGCACGTCAACTCACCTATACAGGGAAGACCTCATTTGTGTACCCAAAGACTACGAAGAAACTATGTTGGAATGGGCACACAAAACAGATGGTCACCCTGGGGTGGAGAGAACTCTTTGGTTCTTCCAGAAGTATTTCTTCGCTAAGAGTAGCGATGCATCCCTCAAGAAGATTTTATCTAAGATCATCGCTGAGTGTCCCTGCACTAAGGCTAAAGCTAGAACTGCAGCGGATCGTGGTGAGGTAAGGAATCTCCCGATTCCGAACCAAATGAACTCCATCCTCTACGTGGATTTTATGGAGTTACCTAAATTCGCTGGCCATGACTTCGCCCTCCTGGTGACGGATGGACTCAGTCGCTACAGCCGGGTGTTTCCCCTTACTAAGAAGGTGGATGGTGAAGGAGTATTGAAAGAGATTTTCGAAGGATGGGTACAAGTCTACGGATTACCCAAGATTATCCACAGCGATCAAGACATCCGGTTTACGAGCCCTACTGGTTGGTACCGAAGCGTCATGAGAGCTATGGGTACGGAAGTCCAGTTCGGAACTCCTTACCTACGAACAAAGAATCCTCTATGCGAACGCCAAATCGGCTGTTTCAAAACAGTCATGAGGATTCTGATGCTGGCCGAGAAGAGCCGAAACTGGCTAAAACTAGTCCCTTATGCTATCTACTTGATGAATAATCAAGTGAGTAGCAGGACTGGTTTCACCCCTACGGAACTGTTCCTAGGGAGGCCAGGTTTCAACTTCGAATTCCCCTGCGCGAGCGAAGGAAATCCTAAAGTTGATGAATGGCTCACCGAGCAAAAACGGATCGCCGATCTATGCCGATCACTACTGGAAAAGAAAAGAAGTAAGGAGAATCGTACCAAGAACCGCAAAAGAAAAGAAGCTATCTACCAAATTGGTGACTGGGTTCTGGTACATCACACAAGATTCAAGGCATGGCCTCGTAACACGCTGGACAGCCCTTACTTCGGACCATTTCTGGTCACGGATGTAGCTGAAGGATCCGTGTGGATCAAAACTCATCCTAAGTACGGAGGTCTGGTTGAACTGGGTTACCCACAGCTCAAGCACTATGACGTGCTAGACGACCTCTACGACTGGGAAGAAGATCTACAAGAAAGCCTGGAAGCTGCAGCCGAAGATTTGGCCGCGGATCCTATGGATGAAGATGAAGAACTGCCGCCTATGGAGGATGACGGTTCACTACGGATGCCCGAAAGGGACATCTCTCTCTCTAGACCTACTGTACCTACACCTACGGCCGTAGAGGCTAGACCCAAAAGAATAAGCGCTAGTGAACCCATTACGTTTACTGAATCAGAGATGAAAAAGCAAGACTACTACTTTTTTGAAAGAATCCTCCGCCACACCTACAAACGTGGTTGGAGATTCTATACAAAGTGGTCTGGCTATTCTATCTCTGACTGTACCTGGGAGCCAGTGACGGCTTTCATACTCGATGACGGTAACGTCAACGAGGTTTTTGCTGATTACTGCAAATCTCAGGATTTGCGTGACATTCTGCAGTCAGCCCAAAATCAGGCCCGCAAGCGTGCTGGGAGGTGAGACTACTCCCTCCTGTTTCATAGCACCTGTGAAAACGGTGCACCTATGGTTCTAAGGCCCTGTTTCACTGAGCAGTGAGTTCACACTCACTAGCCTGGGAGTTGTCGTGGATTTCCAAGGGAACTCCGAGGCTGGGGGACAGGTTTCACCAATCTAGGGAGGGAGAGAGATGAGCGGTGTGTAACTGGCGCGCGTGTGAGTGTCAACAGCCCCAACTGAAGTGTGTTGCCTAGGAGAGAAGTGAAACACTACTGCTAAGCAAGCCGATTCTTACGGGTGTTGAACACCTGGTTCCATTTTGGAACAGTCAAGCATCCACCACCGGAGGGGCAGGGTTGGTGTTCCCCAGGGAGGGGACCTCCCCCAGGAACTGGGTGGGCTGCAGGACGAGCAGAGTTTGCATGGGCCGCTCAACCACGACCAGGGCTACCCCCTTGGCTGCAAACCTCCCCGCCTTGGGCACCCACCGTCAAAGACGCTAACGCCTGATCCTACACCGCAAGACACCCTGACCCTACAACTTCCCACACACACGCCCACGCCAAGGCAAGTCAAGTTGTAGCTAACACCAAGCATCCCTGAACAAACAGTGAACGCTTTGGGTGCATCTCGCCTCCGGTCCGATGACACCCGTGCAAGTGTGGACACGGAACCGAAGCTCAACGTGATCCGTGCAGAGTGAGTGAATGGCGCGCAAAAGTGTGTTGTGTTGAGTATGTGTGTGCAGTGCTGTGCGTGGATGTGCGGTGCAGGGCGAGCATGTGTGTGAATCTACCTCAGGGTCTCTACCTTGGGGCTACCCAAAAGAAAAAGAGAGAGGGTCACACACGGGGAGACCAGGAAAAAACCGTCAGGGATCAGAATGGGAGTGGGAACGGGGGCCAGCGTACGCTGACCAACGCGAACGCCCTTGCCCATTCCAATCCCCTGCCTTCCCAGTCTTCCACACGCTGAACTTAACGCTCTACAAAGGAGTAGCCCTTTGCAGGAGCGCCCCTTGCTAACGCCTCCAACCCACATCCCACTCTCCACTCCACACTCCTCCCACACTCGGAGAACTCAAACCGCGCAACTTGCAAGTCGGGAATCTCACCCCAGAGTTTCATTGGGCTTTTTGAGTTCCCACGGTCCTACACTCTCTAACACACGCTGCATGTGTGAGCGGCACGGTGAGACATATGAGTGTTTTAGGTGCCTGCACGTGAGCATATGCATGCACTGAACGATTCACCAGGCATTCCGCCACAAAACCACCAACAGACGACAGTGACGCATATAGCGGCGCCTCCGCTATGCATGCACACTGTCCTGCAGAGCGAGCAAGGAAGGTTCTCCCTACCTCCCAAACCTTGAATGTTTCCCTTATGAAGGTTTTACCCTCTATCCTACTTGGATTCGGAGTTTTTACGTGTGCACGACGCGGCGTACGCTGCTATTTTGCATGCGTGACGGCCTGTTTCCCTCCTGAATCCTGCCTGAATGCCAGCCCAAGCCAGACCCTGCGAGGCACCAAGAGCGTGCAAAAGACGGCAAAGCAAGGTAAAAACACGCTACGCGTGTTGTGCAAGCTCTAACGAACACGTATGTTTCATTTCTGTTGTGCTATGTGTGGCTGATGTTCAAACTCGCCTGTTAAACGCACAGTGGTGAATTGATGCGCGCAAAACGTACAGTTACCCTATGGCTGTACTGTGCACCCTCCCCGCGCAAAAATTTTTGCCTGTCTGTAAGCCTCAAGTTATAAAATCGCGTTTTTCGCTGCTCGTTGTTTTCCAAATTCTTTGTTTTACAAAACTGCGCTTTTTGCAGTTTCAGAAGCGCGTTTTTACAAAAGTTCAAAAGTTTTTGGACTTTGGAGGCTTCGCCCCCAGTCCCGCACGGCGGACGCGCGCTGTTACGGGAGTCGCCAGAACTCCCAGCGCTACACTTTGCGCTTTTCAGGTCTCCAAATACTTTTTCAAGTTTTGGTTCCTGGCGAGTGAGAAGCTCAGCTACGGTTCATTTTGAAGTTTGTTTCAAGCGTTATTCATTACCGATTTCACTTTGATTTCCAAAAATCGGTATCTGCATTTGTTATGTAAGGCTTCCCTAAGGATTCCTACGCCTTGTCGATGCTTTATATATCACTTTGAGCACAATCTTTCTGGAACTTCTGGTATTTGCATTTTTAGCTCCAAACTAATCACCGATTGTGCTGTGGTAAGAGTGGTATAGTAAGAAAGGTAACTCACATGTATGCTTTCCGAAGTCATTCCACTCATTCTTTACTGTGGTACTGAGGTGCAGTGATCATACTTGGTATTGAAGGTGGTCCAGTTCTGGACTGAATAGTAAATGCTAAGAGATTTCACAGGGCTGCATATGATTATGGCCACAATATCATTTTTCAGCCTATTTTTCTGAGTATTTACTCCTGAATTCCAGGGCTTCAGTCGGGGGGGGAGTGAGATTGAGCCCCATGGAGTATATATTTTGAACTCAGAGTGTACTTTATTTGAACTCAGAGCAGATTCAGATCAATCATCATCATTCATCATCATCATCATTCATCATGCATCATGTGTCATGTGTCATGCATCATGTGTCATGACATGCTGGCGCCCTAGCATGTGTTTTTCACATTCCAACCCAAAACTTCACTTTCGCTCAGAACTAACAGAACCACAACCCCACTCTTATGGGTTCCTAAGAAGGTTATACTATTCATTTTTCATGACTCTTTGAATTTGGATGATCACATTGTTGACATCATGGATTGTCATGCATGTCATGCATGATGGACTCATTTTGTGACCGATACCACACATAGTACCTTCGAAGGAGTCTAAGGCCCCTAAGGGACCTCTATTTACTTTACAACCCTTTTCCATGGTTGTCCCTACTTCTACATGTATTTTAATGCCTATTTGGTGGGTCCCAAGCATGTTTCATGTATTGGGGGATCCCAAGAATATACCTAGGCCTAAGCCAAGCCCCAAACACAAGAGGAGAGAAGAGAGATAGATAGAGGAGAGGCGCCTGGCGGCGACACCAGGGAGCACGTGGTGCTTCCTAGGTAAGTCCTAACTAGGTGTATTTTACTACAAGAGGCATATTTGTATGGTGAGAGTGGAAGAGAGGTAAGGAGTGAACATGAGTGTAAATAATGATTGTGTTTCATAGTCCCTTTTTTGCTATGGACTAAGCTGGAAGACAAAATACTATGAGCCCATTACTTTGCAGTTGTTGAGGAGGGTGCCAAATCTAACTGTTAGGGTGTTTGCAGAAGGTTTGGCAAAATTTTGGCGGACCCAAGATTTGCATAAAATGTCTGCTATGTTGCATGCAAAGATTGTAGTGTGTCTTTCTTGGGCTAGGTGCTTGATGGTTGCGCGTTTGGCATGCATGTATAGTTTGGACAGAAAATGAGAGTTGTGGAAAGGCGCTTTAATGCCCTGGGTCACGCGTTGGCGAGGGGGGGGGGCGGAATATTACTTTACTACACTAAATGGCATCCAACCCGCATACCCCATTTTCAAAACCGATTGCGCCATCATTGTTCATTTGTGAGTGTGATTTTTTCGTTTGAGACTATCACATAATTCATCAATGCACACATAATTATGCATCGAGGAATGAAAGGCCCCAAGCGCTTCTTAGGCAAAAAGCAAACAGAACTGAAATAAAAGTGGTAAGAAGTAAAGAATTTGTGTTGTATTTGTTTGCTCATTTCATTATCTCTTAGAAGGCCAAAGGTACAGAGCTGCTTTGCAAATCGCTGCATGATTGGTGAGGATGCATGCACTTCGCAGTTTTCATTCTTTGCCTGCTCTTTTGTTCCAATATCTACTCAATGCAGGTTTTTTCCAGCGTGAAAGATGGACTTTGCGTCCAAATTTTCATTTAGAACAAAAATGATAAGTGGCGGGTGGGTACACAAGAGGGGGCAAGCGAGTTGAGTAGAATGCGATGCATTAGGCAATTTGGATGATATCGGGAGTGTCAGCATATGTTTATGTGAAATGCGTTGAACATGTTTAGAGAGGTAGACGACGAGACACCATATACAACATCGTATGGAAGGTTTGTAGAAAAGAAGATTTACATGAATTCATTGTGTTTTGTGCGGCTTTTATTTTCATGTTGATAGGCACTTTTTTCTTTTCATGGTGTTAGGCACCACGAAAATCTTTTTTTGTGCTGCGTTAAAACATCTCTGTTGCAATTTTGCATTCATGATTTGCATGGTAAACGGCGGGCTAGAACTGGCAAAGTAGAGAGTAACTTTTTAATCCAAAGCAAGAATAATACAAATATTTGCTTTGATCATTTGTATGCCACCCACTCCAAACGAACCCGGGTAGGCAGATGGAGCAAAACGACCCACACAAAGTCAATACACAACACACACACACATTCATAATGCCGGCCTACTGTGTCAGCGTTTGAAGGACGATAAGTTCATTTTGATAATTTTTTGAATGCATTTGTCCTTCATGACGCCAAACATGCGGCATTGATGCCTCGCCATCAAAAAGTGAAAGATTGTTGCTCGAAAATGCCTAAGGTAAAAGAGCCATTTAGTTTACCAAATCTATAAAATTGAAGCTGGCAGTTGCCATTGATGCTGATCATTGTATAGAGGTAATGCCTTAGGTGAAATGCAGACATTTTCAATGGTTTCAAGCCCAGTATTGAAATTTTGATTATGCCTAGAGAAACGGTTCCTGGACTGGTTTGCATAAGCGCCGCGGAATGGGGGCCGCGCTATTTCTTGTGCCATGTTGGAGGCACAAAAACAAAGGTATAATATGGTGAAATTGTAAAAATTTGCAATGTGCAGAACAGAATTGTTTTACTGTTAAGATCTGGTATACGAGATGCCTCAATCAAAGCAGAGTGCCACTGCCTGGTTGAAGGGGGTCCTCAACCCGCCCCAAAAGAGCAAGGAGTATCACAAAAGGACGTCACTGGTGGCAAAATTCCCCCTTGTGCCCGTTTACATCTTCACTATCCCCGACCAAGCGAGTAAGGTTTGGAACCTGCTAGTTTTGAAAATAACCGGTTGGAAACGATTATTTTTACAAAAATAGCCCGTTTGGCCGATTAATAGTTTTCAAAATAACCGGTTTTTCTGATTAATTGCCCTTTACTAACCAAAATCTTGCAATTGGCAAAATAGAGCCTATACAAGTCGGAGCACAGTGATCAAAACGACGTCGGAAGTTGTAATTCACCATTGGCCATCGCTTATTGCTACCAAACCCTCTGCTTAGTGAAAAAATTGGACAAAATGTACTGCCGAAAAAACCCTCAAAAATTGGAACCATTCCGATTAATTGGTTTAAATCGGTTTTCAAAATAACCGGTTGTGCCAATTGTTTTGAAAATAATCTCCGATTATTGCTGATAACCGGTTTTTCCGATTGATTGGTAAAACGGGTTCCGAACCCTACGGCTGAGCGACATGCTTTGCATTGTCTATGAATGTTTTTCAAAGCTTAATAGCGGACGACAAGGGGCCAAAGAGCTACGTGTACACAAAAACCACTGGCCAGAATGATGGATCGCTACAGGTATCCTTGGCACAAGCAACACGCGACCATTGATGGGAAATGACAATGTGAATGCCAATGGCGAACGTGAATCATTGTGAACGATCGTGAACGCCCGCACAAAACAACCGGTCTATAACCTGTCAAACGCGTAGATGCTGCACTAAAAACCCCAAGCGTACCATCTAGGAAGGCTCATGGCCCTGTGGATGGCAAACCGCGTCCGTGTCAGGCACCACATGACTGGTCGCATGTCGTTGGTTTCCAAAACGAATCATCTTTACCCGTAGGGACATGAGGGCTCATTGCTTCTGTACCCAAGGGTACTATATAATCATCAGCCCTGCAGTTGGTAAATTGTATGATGCAATGAGAGGCTAGGTGGGTAAGGCTCTATGTGGTAGCCGGGGACCATCGGCGTCAACGTCCACCTATGTACATAGAGCGGCTGTCCTTCGATGAACTTCTGCTCCTCATGAACACTATGCCCATTGATCAAGCCGCTCATTTTGTCAACTTTGCTGTGTTAGAAAAAAAAACCCCACGCGTATGGTTTTACTCTCTCCGCTCTGCAGCCGCGGCGAAGACATAGATGTCAGGCCAGGCAGACACATTGACCAAGTAGATGGACGAACGCGCCGACGCTGCTATTGTTCTAACAACGCAAGAGATAAAGGACGAGGTGGCAGATATGTAGAAGAATACCACGCATGTTTCGAATGGGTCGCTGAAGTGCAATTCCGGAAAAATCTGGTGGAAGCTGTTCAAGAAGCGGGACAAAGAGTTTTTGTTGCGTTTAGCGCAGAATATGGCGTCTCAAAGAGCAGCAGCTAAGCTGTCAACACAACAATGGAAACAATGGTTCAACGAAACCAGAAGGAAAGTGTTTCTTAATGCAACCCTCCTCCTCGTCAAAAACACCAAGAATCCACATGTGTGGCTGTTGGCGGTTGGCAGAATGAAAACCAAATGCAAAGTGAAATCGCACGTTGAACCAAATAAGAAGGTAACGGTACCTGCAATACGGTGCAACGTGACAGTGGCAAAGTTTTACTTTTTGGCAAAAGCAGCAACAGACGGCCACATACAACTACGCACGTAGCCTACAACCTTGCCTGCAACAGAGGGTGCACGTGGGAGGTCAAAGATACAGGCAGGAAAAAATGCATGACATCCATGCACAAAAACACCATGGTCTTTGGCCAATTGACTGTTGTCACGGGGGTCTACTGGTGCTCGACTGCAATGCCACGCGGGACCACTGTGACAACAGGTGCTGCAACCAACAAAGAATTTTTACTTGAACTTCAACGGAAAGGTAATTTGTACGTGATGCTTTGTGCCTTGCTACTGACCTGTACTGTGCTACTGCCTTGTGCTGTGCTTAGGCCATCTGACCAACTTGGCCCCGGTGGCCCCAAACTGTGCGCGGTAGCTACTGTAGTTCAATGGAAGAGGCAACCATGGCCCCACGGTATGAATTCCAAAAAAGAGACAATACGCAGAAAAACAAACACGGGTACGATGCCCACACCTTCCATCCTCGTGCTCCAAAGGGTTTATTAGGGCCTGTATGTGCTTCATGTTCTTGATGTTTTGCGGTAACAGTTGTAGCAAAGAATGACTTCTTCATTGTTGGATGTCATCCTTTTTGACCCTCTTCATTAAAAAGACTGAGACAAAGCCCAACCAAGGGCCTACTTGAAAACTGAGCAGCCAACAAACCAAGACCAAAAATGCAGTGTGCCGCTGAGATGAAATGTGAAGCCAATGCTCAGCCAACATCATCCCTTTGGAGGACATGCAGAGCCACGAGCCAACATTTTTCGACCCCAAAAACAATACGGACACACCAACAGCACTCAAAAAAGCATTGGATCAGAACGAGCTCTCCAAAGTCTATGACTTCCAATCCCAAGGCTCCCAAGCTTCCTCAGAAATCATCACCTCCTTGCCGGTTGAGGACATTCAACACCAATTCACCTAACAACCACACGAAATTCACTTCGGAGGTTCAGACATCCAACACTACTTCAACCCCATCCATGAGTACACGGAAACCACCGAAGAACACCGTCTCGCCATTGCAAATTCCAAAGTGGTAACTCCTCAAGACATGTCAGCTTTGAACATCAGTTCGGTACTCAATCCATCGAAAACAAAAACCTCATCTTCACACCCGCACTGAACTATGATTTGGAAAAAGACCCCGTCCACACCACCACCTCCCATGTCAACATGCTCCTTCTTGCCATGGCTTCCCTTGCTCAAGAAAAAATCCGAGTGAAAGGAACTTTGATACTACTGGTCTCCGATCCAAGGGTGTGTGAAGCGACAAATGGGGTTTGGGATTACTTTCAAGCATTCGCCGCATCACGACGCTTCCTAGCCGACCTCACCATCTCCCAAAATTTCGTGCCCTTGAACATGATTGCCAAAGGTGACTCTAAGGAATTTAATGTTTGCTCCGCTCCCCATGCTGAAGGATACATGCTCTTGTCTTTTGACAATTTTAAAGAATTCCAATTTCGCCCGCCAACCTTCTCACCATACTCCAAACAATTGAAGGGTCACAACCTCCTTCAAGCCGAATCCTGTGTCTTGCCACATGCCAACAAAAATCATGAGGAAGACCTCATTGACTATGTGCGTGTCAACATTTCAAAAGATCTCCAAGTTTTGGATGCAGAGGAGGCTTTCCAATTCTTTAACAAAATAATCAAACCGGAATTGCAAGACACCACCTCCATCACCTCACAAAGTTGCGCCCACTGTAGGGGAGAGATAAAAAACAGGGGCTCCCCTATAGGCAAAGATTTTGTTCGCTTCGACATTAAAAGAACCACCACTTTGGCTCCTCAAATTGCCAAAACCTTGCAAGATAAGCACCCTCTTGAAAAAAACTCCCTTTTGATGAGCTTCCCATTTCACTTGTCCACACATGAAAACTCTTTCATGGTCTCGGCCAAGAAATCGGACACGCGCTTAGCGCCTACCGAACTTCTCAACCGAGTTGCCTCACTTGAAAGAATGGATTCTTTCGTTTTGCATGCCATCATACGAAGAAGATACTCTATATTGATTCACATTGATTTGCCTGCCATCCCAAGTGCTTCAGAGTCCAGACCCTCTAAGTTGGATCGATTGAATGACAAATGTAAGAAAGCTGGTCTTATACTATGTAATACTGATAATTCATCGCGGCGCGATCCGACACGCCCCTTGCGCCTCGCTCGCCACCCGTGTATGTGCCGACCTCAAACAAGGCGGCGGTTGTAAAGGCATCACGCTCTGTGAGATTCCGTGAAATTACGAGAGCAATCTCTCTTTTTGGATCTGTCTCCGCCATTCAGCCCTTGAAAAAAAACCCCAGTGCAAAAAGCCACCAATACTATGAGGCTCTTTTGGATAACCCCGGGTCCAGCATCCTGGTCCACAATGAAGCCATGCAAGGAATCAATTTCATTTCCGGTGAACCGAACCTAGTCAAGAAAGACAACATCCTCAAAGTGGAAAAAAACGAACACGCCGCAAACAAGGATTTGTCCCCATGGGAACTCACCCTCCTATCGGCTAAAGAATTTGGGTTGAAAAGCAAATTCAATCCGCCAATAGTAGAATTCACTTCCCCGCGAACCCGCCTCTCATCTGACTCTTCGCCCTTGTTTTTATTATCCCTTTCCTGTAAGTGCGGCTAACCCCCATCTGCTCAGATTTTCGTAGATCTGCCCCAGATTGACTACATTTTGGTCATTTTCTTTGCTTCGGCGGAATCGCCGCCTCGCAGCTCAGTCTCAGGATCAGACCTATATATTTCGATGTGCCGGATCTGATTCCGCGGTCCATTCTCCGTAAATCCGCCGCGTTCCGATCATTTACCTGGAATCGCCATTTGCCGCTGACGCGCGCTCGCGGGCCAGATCGGCCAAATATTTTTCACAATCGGATTTATTTAAATCTTTTCAGATAGATATGGACACTCAGATGTACTTAGAATAATCCGCATCAATTTTCTTCATGGACTGGGATTTTCTGCCGGATAACACTCAGCATGGATCTTGCTTCAGTTGTTGCTGCTCTCGCCTCCGTTGGTGTCCGTGTCTCCGGTTCTACCCCCAACAGCAGCGTTCAGGTCGACTCCTCGCGTGCCTGCCCCACTGGTCTTGCCGGCCCCGAGCCCTCCGGCAGCATCAACGACCCAGGGCAGCACTTTCATGGTAGCAGAGGCTACCTGAATGTTGTTCCTTTGGTGTCCCAACCACAGCCCGCTCCCCAGTACGGCCCCGTAGACCCCGCCGCTTCTGGAGAAGTAACGATTACACTGCCTTGGTGCTGTGCGAACGAGGCCTTGAGAGGAATGCCTTGCGCGAGTCCAAGCTGCCCAAGAAGGGCACAAATCAGCAGCTGTGGGGACCCAGATTACCACAATCCCAGTCGAAATTGGCCATCAAGTAGCTGGAATCCGCCAGCCTACGACGATGGCAACGCTCCGGTAGACCTTACGGAGCTGGCAGGTACCAACATTCCTTACCAATGTCCAACATTTGAGACCACGGACGCCGACATTGACGACATTGAGATGGGTGGTCCAGGTGAGGTACCTAGCTATAATCGACCAGCCTCTTGGGCACAATGGGGCGACCATTTGTCCCCAGAAGTGACCCGTAACCTTGAGGCCCTTGAGGCCCTTTGTCTCTTAGCCACGTCTAAGCTGATCGGACAAGAAAGAATCGCCTCTGATTTTTTAATGGAATATTTTTTCCTCCTTCAGGACGAAATTAATACCAGGATGTGGTGGCGTTCTCAAGAAGATGACTCTTTTGCCATTTTTTTGCAGATCTGGAAGGCAAGTCCCTTTCCGAAGGAGAAGACCAAGGCACCTGTTGCCGGGCCCTCCGCCCCTCATCCCCCTGTTTCCATCCGCGACGATCTAGCCGCCGCGGTTGAGGAAGGAATTTTAGAGGCCGCCAGGCAGGCAAGCCTGGAAATTAGGGCTGAAGGAGCTCCCCAAGTGGACTCCTGGCTGCGGACCACCGAGATCAGCGGTCCGACAGCCTGCTCAGGCCCTTCAGGACACGGTATGTACTGTCCCGCCGACTGCTCCTGCAGATTCCAGCGAGATTCTGAGCTTCAATTGCTCAAAGATCAAATGCACCTCATCATTCAAACGCTGGGAATAAAAAATCTTTTCAAGACGCACATGCGGTCTGAGGGCGCATCATCGGTGGAACAAGCAACAGAACCGTCGGAGGAGGCGACAGAAATTTTTTCAATTGCCCCTTCGGTGGACTACAGGAACACCGATGCAAGGATCAGCAGGACCAAGCTAAAGGAAAGGGTTAAAATCTCTCGATCTGAGAGTAGGACGGCGAAGGCTAGGACTGAGGCTCAGAATGCCAAGCGAACTGCCTCCCGTACTGCCCCTCATGCTGCTGATTCCAATGCCTTAGCCCAGCTGTTGCTCGCCCAGACCCTCGCCGGAGCTCGTGTGGCGAATGATGCCGCCAAGGTGTCTGCCATTACGGCCGGTGTTGGGCTGGATTCGCTTCTTAATCCTACTTCATTGCGACTTCGTCAGGTTGCCAAGCAACCGAAGTATAATGGAAACCCCCGACGTTGGCCTCAGTTCCAACGGGAATTTATATTGTGGGTTAAGACTCAAAAACTCCAAGATGATCAGTTCCTGATGGCCCTCTTGGACTGCCTTGAGGGAGCGCCGGCCAACACTTGGCTCAGGACCTGGAGTGATCGTGAGGATACAAGTTCCCCCCTTACCTTTGATGAGGTGTGGGAACAGTTGGAGGTAAGTGGATCCCGGCTGCCAGAGGACCATTACCACCAAATGTTGAAGAAATTTCCTTCATTCTCGCGATTAATCTTGCACGAAGTGCAAGACAAAAGACAGCGCTTCTGGAATTTAGTGGAAGAATCTGAACATTCAGGCGAAAAATTTTCTAGTGCCGAGCTGAAAAATCTGATTTTGGACAAGATCCCCTCAGAAACTGCCGCCACCCTTCGGAACAAACAGTCCGAAGAAAAGGTCAAGACCTGGTGGGCGGAGGTGGAAGGCTTCGATGCCTCTGCCAACAGGTTCTCTGTCAGGGAGGCACTTCAAAAGTGCTCCGCCACGTCGTTTTCCAAGGTGAAATTCACTGAAAACACATGGAAAATCAAGTTCAATGAACACGAGGATCGGGACTTGTTTGTCCAAGTCCTCAACAAGGGAGTAAGTTTCCATGGCCATCGCCTGAAGGCCAAGAACTGGGTGTTTTCGTTCACCCCGAAGGAACTCTGGGAAGAGGTTGAGCGGCTCGCCGACGCCGCCAATCAGAATTTCCATGAGGGTCTTGGGGGAAACAAGAATACCCAGCAAAACACCCAAAATGGGGCCCAAAAGGGCAACAAAAAGGTGAATGACACCCGGAATGTTCAGGATCACTGTAGCATCTGCCTTCTTTTAGGTTCTACGAACCGAGCTAAGACGCATTCTACTGGTAATCACCGATGGTCTCCTTACGATCACAAGGTGATTGGTGAAAATATCAGTAATCCGCAGAATTCAGACAGGAATGACAGACAGGTGCAAGGTGGGAAGGCTGGAAAAGGGAATCCGACCCCCTCCGGTGGAAACAAAAATACCGGAGGCCCTGGCGGGTCCCAAGGCACAAGAAATCGGACTCCATCCGGCTCCGGTGGGCAGCCGAACGGCCAGAAAAATCCCAATAGCAACGCCGGAGGCGGAAATCGAAATCCAGGCCAAACCCCTCAATCCGGTACAAACAAGGGAAATGGTCCAGGATTCCAGGGTAAAGGTAAGGGAAATCCTTCGGGAACCCCTTTCTCTGGTAAGGGCAGAGGGCGTGGCGACGGTGGAGGTCCATCATCCGGCGGCCGTGGCCGTGGACGTGGAAAGGGCAACCATCGTGTGGATCAGGTCTCAGGTGCAGATCAGGTGTCCGATGCGGATCGGGATTACGTTGAAAATGCCTTGAATCCAGCAGATGATCCGTTCCAAGATGAGTGGGTCGACGAATCAGGGTGTGTCCACAATGTTAACGCAGCTACTGGAGGTCAGAACGCCTAGGGGAGCCACGAAAATCGCCCCTCCCCAGGCGATTTCAGGCATGATCCCCAGGTTCCTTCTCGACCACTACTTGATGTAGGGTCGCTTATTTCCTCTCCCCTGGATCCGGCAGCGGATCCTTCTGTTTTAGTGGACGAGGTTGGTGTACAGTCCAAGCACAGGGCCCGTCAGTTTGTCACAAAGCTGTGGGTCTCTGATCGCAAGGGAAATTTCCACCTCGCCACTTTTTTGTGTGACAATGGATCAGAGGTAAATCTCCAATCCAATTCTTTCTTACCCGACGACTGCGTGTTTGAGTCGCCTCATCCTGTTACCCTCGAGGGAGTTTCTGGACATTCTCTCGCAGGTGGGCAACGCAGTTGTTATATATCAACTCATTTGGTCGCTCGAGACCTTTGGGAAGAAGGTAATGTGGAGGAAGTTATCCTTAAGGATGACTACTTCTATCGTGCCGACATAAACTATGACCTTTACTTGGGCCATCCTTGGCTTAGCAAGAACAGGGTGGCGCCTGTAGGTCATCGGCGTTGTTTTTTGCTGGAGTCAGGTCCCTTGGAGCGTCCTGAATTTCGTTTTTTGCACGCAGGGTTTAAAAGTGCAGAAGAATTTTTGAAGCGAAAGGTTACACCAAAGTTTGGCGAAGATGTCACCATTGCAGAGGTGAATGGGCGTGCCGATTACTCCCGAGAGTTAGAATGTCTTCGTAGGGACTCCCAGCCACGACGCCCTTCGCGCTGGCACTCTTCATCCTACAGAGTTGTCGACAAATGGCGCGATACAATTTGTGAATATTTTTATGAACACCATTCCTTTTGGCCACAGTATGATGCCTTTGCTAACCGCGAGAACAAGCGCTTTGACAAGCACTTTCGCGACGCTTGGACCCATAAATGGGACAAGAAGTTATGGATTAATCCTCCGTTTCACTTAATCCAGCAGGTCATCCACAAAATCAAGCAAGATAAAACCCAGGCGATTTTAGTTGTGCCCTTGTGGGACGACAAGCCTTGGTTTCAGGAATTACAAGACATTTGTGTAGGTTACATCGAACTTCCCAGGAAGATTAAGCTGTATGCCAGGGACCACACAGGTCCCCTGCCACAGCGGTCCTGGAGTTCGCTTGCATTCCTGGTGGATGGAAAGCTTTCTGACTCTATTTCTGCTGATTCTGGTACTGATTCCTGTGTTGGGTCTGAATCTGAGGTTGAGCGTGGTACTGATGATGAATCTATTTTTTCTGATTTTTGTCCGTCAGATACCCAAGGTGATCCAACGTCAAATGGATCCGCCTCGTCTCCCTCTTCCCCAATACGATCGACATCGAAAAGAATCTTCAGTGCACAGGCGAAGAAAAATTTTAAATCGCGCCGCAAATTCAGAGTTTTTTATGAAAAACCCCGTGTGGAAGCTTTCATAGATCCTTTCGAGGAGCTGGATCACGAAGAGAATCTCTGGAATGTCGACACTCGACCCACCTATCTTCAAGAGGCAGTTGATGCGGACCTTTTTAGGGACATCCGTGAGAAGATTCTTCCTGCCAAGGCCGAAGAAGTCGCCAAAGTTTTTTCGACAGTAATTCCTGGCGATCAGGTGGACACTGAGTTGTGTTTCAAGAAAAGAGACAAGATTTTTGAGGAACGGAAAGACACAACCCTTTCGGGGAAGTTGATCAAGGACCCCCCTGTCCGTGGGCAGTTCGGTGAAGCCTTCATCGAGCTTCGTGAAGGTTACAAGGCGAAGAAACAGCGTCCTTATGAGAACCATGGACACAAACATGAGATACTCAGAAAAATAATCGAGAGAAATCTCAGGGAATTTCGTTGGTTTGAGGGTTGTATGACCAGCGAATGGTGCTGTGCACCCTTCACAGTTCCGAAGCCGCCGCCTGCAGACCAGAACACTATTTATGGTTGGCGAATGGTGGTTGATTTTCGCAACCTCAACGCTGAAACCAAGGCGGATTTACACCCCCCGCCCCTCATTGAGGAGGAAATCGCCAAAAGGGCAAGAGGTCGTTTGTTTTCTGTGCTGGATCTCCGTCACGGCTTTCACCAAATGCCGTTAAGGAAGGACAGCCGACCTCTCACCTGTATGTGCACGCCATGTGGCCCAGTCCAGTGGACGGTCATGCCCATGGGCCTGAAGAACGCCCCTTCGTTTTTTCAAAGAATGATGGAAGATGTGCTTTTTACAGCTCATCCTGAGCTTCGTGCCTTCGTGAGTGTGTACATAGATGACATAATCATCGCGACAGAGGGGGAGGGACTGACCGAAGCCGAGCTGGTGGCCCTACATGAAAAGCAGCTGAACCAAGTTTTGGACATTCTTGATGCCAATCAGCTGATTTGTGGGCCAAAGAAGGGAAAACTATTTTTAAAATCAGTCGAATTCCGTGGTTCTCTCCTTGAGAATGGCACCCGACGACCCAGTCCAGGGAAGCTCGTCGCTATTCAGAAGTGGAAGCGCCCTGAGACGATCACGGAATTGAGAGAATTCCTGGGTTGTTGCAATTTTTACCACACTTTTGTGCCGAATTATGCCAAATTTGCTGCCCCCCTCACTGAATTATTGAAGGTAGGGAGAGATGCGGGCAAGGCAGGTTCAAAGGTTCGTGTCAAGTGGACTGACGAGTGCGAGGAGGCCTTCCATCACTTGAAGGCGGCCCTCTGCGAAGTCGCCACGTTGCATGTGCCGCAATTTGACCGACCCTTCTACATAAGAACCGACGCTTCTAGGTACGCGATCGGAGCTGTCCTTGAACAGGTTGATGAAGCCACAGGTGATCATTACCCTCTTGCATTTTGGTCTCGGAAGCTAGCCCCACGCCAAATGCAATGGTCGCCGCGTGAGCAAGAAACATATGCCATAATCTGTGCGCTGAAAAAGTACCAATCGTGGGTTGGCACCAATCGAGTCGAGGTCCTGACGGATCATCAATCTCTGGAGTATTGGGCCACCGAACACATTGATACTGTCGCGAGCCCAGCTGGTCGACGGGCCAGATGGCACGAATTTCTCAGTCTGTTTGACCTCCATGTGTCGTATTTGCCTGGAAAACACAACACGGTAGCGGATGCTCTGAGCCGATGGGCTTACCCCGCTTCAGAGGGGCTGCAAAGTACCAACATCCATGGTACGGAGCAGGACCGCCATGTCATAATCGAATGGCATCAGGAAGAAAAAAAGCTTATTCGACGTGCATGCATGCAATGCGCTGTTAAACAGCACGCATTACCGTGCCATGACATCACGGCCTTTTCAGATCCGGCGCATGCTCATGAGATCTGCACCAAATCACTGAAAGTCGTGGAGAAAGTCACCGATCCCTCCTCAGGGAGTGTGAAACGGTTTGACTATACCCGACGTGTAAGTGGATTTCGGTTGATCCAGGGCATTAAGCGTCGAGATCCGGCCAAAACTCCACCCCTGCCGAAAGATTCCCTTATCATCCGTGACTGGACGTCCGATTAACTGCATGATCCCATGTTTAAAGAGGTCTTTGAGAGTCTCAAATGCAAAGATGCTCACAAGGATGGGATTTTTTCGGAGTATTCGTTGGATGGGGGGAAGCTGTGGATGGAGGGTAAATTGTGCGTACCAGACGCCCTGGCCCCCCGAGTGTTAAACTGGTGGCACAAATGGGAGTCCCCCCACGCACATGGCCGTAGATTATGGTCGATGATGAAACATAGGTTGTTTGGCTCAAGGCTATATACTCATTGCATGAAAGTAGCCGCCGGATGTGCCCAATGTGCTGTCTCGACGCCCCCCAGCGCGAAGAAGCACGGCCATCTGAGGCCACATCCTATTCCGGAGCGCCTCTTTAACAGAGTCACCAGTGATTTTTTCTATCTTGGTGAACTCGACGACGAAGAGTGCCATTGGACCAACAAAAAAGTCAATGGTGTGCTCCTTATTCAGTGCCGTCATTCCGGCTATATTCAGGTGTTGCCTTGTAACATCCAGTCGATGACTGGCAAGGCTGCCGCCAAATGGTGCGCGCAGACCTGGATGGGAGGTTGGGACGTCCCATCCGAGGTGGTTACGGACTCAGGCAAAGAGTACACCTCCGAATGGTGGAGAGAATTATGTGCTCGCCTTGGAATCCACCACCTGAGATGTGAAATCCACTCGCATCGAGCTCTGCCTGGCGAAAGAGCCGGCCGCTCTATTATAAATATGCTTCGTAAGGAGCTAGCGAGTGAAAAGGATTTCCATTGGCTTGAAGTTCTCTTCGCATTACTTCGCCGTTACCACAACACGCCTTTGTACCATGGCCTTTCTCCAAATGAAATTGTCTTTGGACGAAAGAAGTGTTGGTGGAACATGCCGTTGAATAATCCTCGCCCTTGTAAAGATGCTTCGTTGTTTTTGGACGACGTCCAACGAGCAGATAAAACTGTCTCGAAATTAATCGATAAGCATCAAGCTGACTGGCTTTGGGTCCAGAATCAAGGCCGAAAAAACCCCCACAATTTTGAAGTCGATGATCGAGTTTGGCTTCGAAAATCCGAAACCACCCTGGACGGAGATGATAAGCTTCTTCCCTTGTGGGAGGGGCCATTCGCTGTTACAGCGCGTCTAGGTGAGAACAGGTGGAGGATTCGTGTGGATGTCAGCAGGGAAATTGACGTTTCGGGCGATCGCCTCAAGAGAGAGATCCCCTCCCCCAAGGATCGGGTTAAACCCCTTTTTTGGACTTCGAAATTTTTGTCCGATCGGGTCATCCAAGGGGGGAAGTACGAACTCAAGAGGATTGTAGAGGCAAGACGTGACGCGAAGGGCGAATGGGAATTTCTATGTGAGTCGAGGGGCTTTGATTCCAGTCACAACAACTGGGAACCAGCCCATTCTTTTGTCCATGGGTACACCAAGGGGTTCATCGACTTCCTCAAGAAGCACCCCGAAATTGGCATACTCCTGACAGACTGTCTGTCGAAACCAGACAGACAGGTGGAGAGCGACGGAAAAAGACCTGTGGTGAATCGAGATCCAGCCTTTTACGGCCCTCAGCAGCCACATTCCAGGGCTGATCCGTCGATCCCCCCTCCTGCGGTCAGGCCAGCCCAGGAGCCAAATGAGGACCAAGCTTCGAGTTCGGCCGCTGATTTGCAGCGCCCAAGCCGTACGAGGGCCCGACCAGACAGGTTGGTGGTCACATGTATTCGTGCTTGGCCGAATTGAGGGAGATCCGTCGTGACTTGAGTCGCCGGCGCCCTAGATTGGCTAACAGTCGTCCAGTCCAGGGCGTCATGGCACTCGTCGCTAGGGCTCAAGGGTGTAGATTCGAAACTCTTGCATGTCCAACTCCTACAAAAGCTCCAGCCTCGCCCCGTCGACCACTTATTCCAATGTGAGTGTTCTGACGACTTGAAAAAACAGCATTCTGCTCAATCCACTGTTCATTCTTCCTGATTTCGAAATGATGTGGAGAACTGCGAATGTTTGATAATTTGACTTCAATCAACTTTTCTTTGGTCTCCGTTCGGCAGACAAGGTGTAGATACGCTGCCGAAAGCCACGGAGTGTGCTGCCGTGTCCAGGAAAAACCAAACTCAGGCTTAATTCAGGCAGATTCGGGGTAATCTTGTCTCTGTTGGTCTGTGCATTTTTGGAATTTGGCTACTCGTGCAGATGGAAGCAAATGTACATAGTAAAAACACCGGCCGGTGACATTCACCCCTACAGGCACCCCCTGTAGTACTGGCTGCACCAGTTGCGACGCCAGGAACTCAGATCTTACCTTCATTTGCCGTGATGCTGAAGTCAAAGTCCAGATTCAGATCCAGATTCCTTGAATTCACCTTGAATTCCTCAGGTTTGTCCATCATTCTGCCACTGTTGCACGAAACCCAGACGTCAATTGTTCAGACAACCTTCAGATAGGAGCTCTAGGGACTTCTAACAGCAACCTCTGAAGTCCGTAAGCTTCGTTGTATTTTTGGCACACGCCAATGTGAGCTCAATCCGACCTGAAACTGTCGAAAATGGTGAATCCAAGTGTCTTGTGGGACTCAATCGAAAGATTGGCCTTGTCCAAGTTGATTGACACCGCCGCCACTGTAAATAAAGGACCATTCGGTGTCTCTCAGTTATATATTGTCAGTAAAGCGCCTTCAGCGAACCTTCGGCGCGTTACATGCCAAGGATCCAGGGCCAGCATGTCCCATCATGATGCATCATCACATGATCCACATTTTCATAGAATCTGTTAGATGCTCGCGAACCAACGTGCCAGAAAGCACAATTGAGCTGAATAAACGACAATATATATTAACTTTAGTCTAAACGAAGGTATTAGTAGTTTCAGTTTTAGACATTCCGCTTCATTGCACCTTCATCTTAGGGAAGTTGCTGATTTTAAGACATTTTAGGTTGATTTCCTTGTCATCTCCTCTCATTCCTCGAAGATCTGTGTACAGATAAGTGAACAGAACAACATCCTTACCATCTGTGGTTCACTTGGGAGGTGCGTACTACATTTGTATTTGTTTTCCCTCTCTGTGATTGTTTCATCTCCTTCATCCCTGCCCAAATTGACTCTCAATCTTGCTGAATCCTGTGATCATCCACCTGATGCGCCAAATCTGGAGCACATGCTGCACTTTTCAGAACGAGAAAAGCGGGAGTAACACGATGTAGAGTTCGGCGAGGACACCGTAGCGTGCCCGCGACAGCGAAACTGTGCCAGAGCGCTGAGATGTCACTCCATTTCTTGATTCCCCCACTCAATCCACCAATAATCTACCTCATTCTCAACCAGTGCATGGTTTGGTATCAATTCTCGATACGTTTACATGCTTTTTAGCCCTTAACCTAATGTTTTACTGCACGGAGGACTGTTCGTCACTCCTGATTCTGTCTCATTTCAGGTTCATCCATCCCGATTCAGTGCCAATTCAATCCACTTCAGGTCAGATCAAGCAGATTTCGCCCCATGGAGGCTACATTTCTATTTTTTTCTGGGACTTACCCGCACTACGTTCTTCGTTGACGTAGCGACACACCCCAGTGTGTTTTTGGAGGGGGAGTGTAAGTGCGGCTAACCCCCATCTGCTCAGATTTTCGTAGATCTGCCCCAGATTGACTACATTTTGGTCATTTTCTTTGCTTCGGCGGAATCGCCGCCTCGCAGCTCAGTCTCAGGATCAGACCTATATATTTCTGATGTGCCGAATCTGATTCCGCGGTCCATTCTCCGTAAATCCGCCGCGTTCCGATCATTTACCTGGAATCGCCATTTGCCGCTGACGCGCGCTCGCGGGCCAGATCGGCCAAATATTTTTCACAATCGGATTTATTTAAATCTTTTCAGATAGATATGGACACTCAGATGTACTTAGAATAATCCGCATCAATTTTCTTCATAGACTGGGATTTTCTGCCGGATAACACTCAGCATGGATCTTGCTTCAGTTGTTGCTGCTCTCGCCTCCGTTGGTGTCCGTGTCTCCGGTTCTACCCCCAACAGCAGCGTTCAGGTCGACTCCTCGCGTGCCTGCCCCACTGGTCTTGCCGGCCCCGAGCCCTCCGGCACCATCAACGACCCAGGGCAGCACTTTCATTTCCATGCTACCATTCCATGTGAACTCACAAGTCCAAGTCGGAGATCCATACCCGACTTTATAATTTCAATGAACCTGGATTGGTTTGATTATATGTTGGACCCACCGCATCGATCATGTGATTGCAAGTGTAACATAAATCCCACGAGTCGCTTTGAATCTTTTTTTGGAGTCTCTGCATCGATTGTGTCTTTGAACGTTTACTTGTTATACGGGAGTGCTGGTGTCATGGTTGCCGGTGGCATGAAACATCAAGATGACGCCACCGCCTGATCTTCCTCTTCCCCCAAACTTTTCTCAACCCCCCACGTTTCACAACACACACCACAACTCACACAAGACCACCTGAGACCCAAGTAAATCCCTCATCCACTCTCAAACACAACTAACACTTACCACTCATAATGCTGCAAAAACATCGACTTTCTTGAGTCAATCATACTCCAAGAAAAGTTTATAGTGTTTTCAGCACTGTTTTTTTGCTTCTCCTGCTGCTTGCTGTTGCTGTAGGGTGTCCTGCTGCTTGTTTTGGGAGATGAAAAGCTTTTGTTTATTGAAATACAGTTAGTCCAAGTCAATCCAGGATAGCCCAAGCCAGAAGTGTGCAAGGAGAAGGTAATTCAGGATCAAAGCATGAAGGGCGAAAAAAAATAGACACTCAGAAAGATGATTGGATATTCACAGAAACTGCAACTCAGGTCACAAATGAATGCATATTCACAAAGATAGCTGAATTGCTTTCGGAAAAGAGTAAGAAAACTGCCCCATGGTCACTCTCTCTCCATAGTGCCATCTCAGGAGATGTGCACTCTTTGTTTTGGGTCCCATATGTGCTGAGGTGGCATGGTATGTGGCGATGAGGTCACTGCCATGTCACATGGGATCTTCCTACTTAGCTAGGCTGACCAGGAATTGAACCCAGGACCTCTCAAAAAGAGGTGCCCAGCCCCCTAGGGTGCATACCACTAGGATAGCTAAGAATTCATGGAAAAACATAGATAAATTCATAGGCTCTACTTTGGGTATGTCAGTGCTCAGTAAACTCAGGAAAAGATGTTTTACTTCACATTGAAAGGGGATTGGGGGGTCCACTCCATATCCTGATTGGGTGTTTGGTTCCATAGGTCAAAATGTGTTATCACCACTTTTGGTGGGACCAATACTAAGATAAAAATGCATGGATGCTCAGTGCATCTCTAATACAACTAGAGTATGCCTCAAAGCAATGGAAAAGCACTTTTTCTTACTCCTCCCTTGTGCTGTGGTGGCCACCACTGTCGCATTTTAGGAAAAAGGGAATTTTTCTTGGCCTTTCCTTGGTTTCCACATCTACTTTAAAATACCTATAGTTTCCCTCACACTGAAAAATGAGCGCTCACCATGGCTGGCGCTCTTCTGCTGCTTTGTATGTAACATATCCTACAGAAGACTCAGCGCTCATGGCGCTGCCGGGGCTCCTGTGGCTTGGTTGGGTTAGTATGGGAGCATGCCAAACATGTGGATATGCATCCCTCCCTCCAAGACGCAGCGTCGACACAACCCAAACGCAAGACACAATATACACACTCGCATGGGTTCTCGTAAACCTGCTGGCGACCTGTGACCTGTCTTAGGGCGAAGGGAGTCGTGGAAAAATTAAAATTGCCCCTTGGTGGGGTCTTGGTTCTGCTCAGTCTCTCCAGGCACCTGCGTTTCAGCCCGAACACGGCCTACTCAGCGAGGCTGCGCGTGGGTATCTGCAGAGGCAGGAATGGGAGAATAATGGGCGAATCCACGCAAAAACGAAGCGACGACACCAAAATCCGTCAAATGACGGCGTAGAATTTTTCTGAAACGACACACCTGAGCAGAATCCAATTGTGCATCAGAAGCACATTTTTATAGAAATTATAGTCATCTCTGGATTTTTTAAATCCAGAAATTCATACGCATAAAATGGCGGCGCGCAGGAGCGGCTCCTAGCGAAGCGCCGGAAAATGGAGAAATAATGGAATTATAAACGTATGTCTCACTGTAACGGCAGCAGTGACAGCACTCAATTATACACTGATGTGATCAGAGTTCCAATGATTCTCAGATGTACAATAGTGCAGTAAATTTTCCGTTCTGTTTCATGTTTTCCGTTCGCCGCCAGATGTCGCCTGTGAGCGCGCGTCGAGTCGCATTTGTCTTTCGTGATTTCCCAATCGGATTTATTTAAATTATTTCGAATGATTTCACGATGTGTCATTAATTTCGATGAATGCGCATTGAGATTCTATGTCTGCTCCATTTTTGTAGACCGGGTTTTCGTACTCTTCATATCTCACCATGGAGTTCAAAGGACTTACAAGTGCTTCGCATATGTCGCTCCAAGAGGCTGGATATGGGTCTGAAGAGGGTCAGTTGGGTTCGGAGATATCAGGGGCAGTGTCGGGCGTTACGACCCCTGGGGCATCAAGGCTGCAGGCTTCGCAATCACAAGAAAGATCAACCACTATGCAGCGGTTACATGGTAGCAGAGGAAATCATGACTCTGCTTCTGGAATCTCCACGGACACTCTTAGATCATCAGACTTTAGCGGGGCTATTACTCCTTCTGGGTCGCTGCGTGTTCCCCCCGAGGTTACCTTCGTAGCATCTCCCCAACAAACCGAGGATCATCCGTCAGAGTGCCCTTACTGTGGCCATAAACATTGGCCTGGTGTTCACACTTGTGCTGAGTGTTGCATGAACGCCCCACCCAACCTTGAACCCGGTCGAGAATCTCCCTCCTCGAGTGAATCTGGTTCCTCCTCTCAAGCTTTGCCTGATCTAGAAGACAGCAGCAGCGAAGGAGAGCAGTCTGGTACTGGAATTAGTGGTGATTACTGGGAAAACCACTTCCAGCAGATCTGGAATGAGGAATATCTGCACAGGCAGAACTGGCTGCTGGCGGAGGCGGGCTATCGTGGCCGCCTGAGGGACTGGTTCAGGGCGTCGTGCCAGTTCCTCAGGGACAGCGGCCGGTCGAGATTCGACGCCCAGCTGCAGGAGCAAGAGGACTGGGAGGAGCTGATGGACCAGTTCGACCACCAGGCCGCCGTGATGGTGCAGATGGCCATCATCGCCGAGGAGAGACGCCAGAATCTGCGTCAGCAGCCTGGTCCGTCAGGCGCCTGGAGTCGGAACGACGACGAGGTCGACGAAATGAGGTGTGATTCGACACATTCGCACCTCTCCAGGGAGCAACTGTCCAAGCTTCCCAGCTCCACCTCCAGTGTTGACACTTGGGTCGACGAGGTGAGAAGCAAAGGAAAGGGGACGAGATGCCCTTCCTGTGGCGAATGCGCCAAGGACTGTTCCTGTCGAAGGCAGATTTCGTCGCTGGAGAACAAGGTGAAGGAGCTGAAGAACGCCGCCAAGGAGAAAAAGAGGGATGATGACAGCAAGTGGAAGGAGATGGAGCAGAAGCTGGAGAAGCTTACAAATCTGGTAGAACATCTGAGCACTACTGGGCTCTCTGGACCAGCGCCTACAATGGCAAGCCACCCAGCACCTACCTCCTCAGCTGCACCCACATCCACGCCTTACGGCGTTCCACATTCTCCAGCACCCCCAGCTTTTACTGGCCACCATCCAGCTTTTACTGGAATTTCTGGTATCCCCCCTACTGGATTGGGAAGTCCTATTGGGTTCAATCTGGGTACCGAAGGAGGAGAATCTTCGTCAGGGAAGTCTGTACTGTCCGTGGGTACTGTCGGAGATATTGATGGAGAAGCAAGGACCACCGTGAAGGAGCGATCAATGGCTTTGAAGAAGAAGGACCGGCAGGCGAAAGAAAATGAAGCCAAGATCAAAGAAAAGCAGAAGAAATTGAAGGAGATGAGGCTGCATCAAGCACCGCAGACGCCGTTTGTGCAGCCTACAGTGGACCAGGCGTTCCTGGCGGCCGCTATTGCGCAGGCACAGGCCATGGGAGGCGCCGCAGTCAATCCAGTTTTCGTCAATCCGGTCGGCACGGCCACCAACTTCAACCTGAACCATTTGCTGAACCCTTTGCACATGAGGCTGAGAGGGTCAGTAATGAAGCAGCCGAAGTTCTCAGGACACCCAAATTACTGGGCGTCCTTCGAGAGGCAGTTCATGGTGTGGCTGCAGACGGAGAAGCTGGACAAGGAGCTCTGGATCCTTGGGCTGATGGACTGCTTGACGGGCAAGCTCCGAGAAAGCACATACAATCTGTATGTGGAGAGGCAAAATCAGGGGAATCCCCTGACGTATGAGGAGCTGCACCGCAGTCTGAAGAAGAAAGGCCTTCGACTCCCTGAAGATCATTATAGGAACCGTTTGGAGAACTTCAGGGCGATCAAGAAATTTTTTCTGGAAGAGATCCAAATTGCAAGGCAAGATTGGGAGTTTTTGGTGCAAGAGGCGGAGAACTCTGGAGAAGGACTTTCTGAAGGCGAAATGAAGAAGATCCTCCTGAGCAAGCTCACGCCGGAGACCAAGCAGAAGATCAGGGACTCTCAGGCGGACCAAAAGGTTCTGGGCAACTGGGTTGAAGTCCGAGGATTACCAGAAACTATGGGAAAAATGGCTGTTCGTGAGTTGCTACGCTCTATCAGTGCTACTGGATTGAAGGATATCACTATTCGTGAGGGCAGATGGAGAGTTGGTTTCCACGATTCTGAACAGTCGGAGTTTTTCTGCAGCATGGTGGATGGAAAAGTGAAGTATAAGGGAACAGTTTTGAGGGTACGACCGTGGATCTTCTCGTATGGAGTTGAGCAGATCTGGGACCAACTTGAAAAGTATGCAAACTTAGAACGCCAGAAGTCCCAGGATGCACATGGCTTCGGAGGCAAGGTCAACGCCGTTGGTGAGAAGGGATGCTCTGTGTGCATTGCCCTTGGAAAAGAAGGTCGAGCGGCGACTCACACGACCGCAGATCACAGGTGGACGCCCTCAGATCTCAAGACAATTCAGTCCAAAATGGATGGAAAGGGAAATTCTCCCAAAAGTCCCCAGCAGGATGGAGCACGAGATGCTGACCAGCATGGAAGGGGAAAGGGTAAAGGGCAGTCCAAAGGAAAGAACAGAGACTGGACACCAAAAGATTACTCGCAGCAAGGCGGAGATCCAAGCGACTCAAGATGGACCGATGCTGGTGGAAAAAATGGTGGAAAAAATGGCCAAAAAGGTGGAAATGGCAAGGGAAAGTCCGGGAATCAAGATGATTCCAAGGTGAATGGCAACCCCCTGTACGCGGAGACGCCAGCGAACAAGACCTTCGGCAACAACAAGGATACTGGAGGTCGAGGCAAGGGCGGATCCAACGTATCCAACCCCAATTCCAACACCTCCAACAACAAAGGCCAAGGAGGTAAGAAAGGTGGTAAGGGGAAATCATATGGAGGTCGTGGACGTGGAAAAGGAGTGAATGCTGTCGAAGCAGGAGAAGAATGGGTTGACGAAGGACAAGTACAGGACGTACAGCCGAACGAAGAAGAAGAATGGCAATAGGGAAGCCAACTTAACCCAAATCCCAACACTGGGGCTGAGTGGCAGGAGGAAAAACCGATCAGGGTAGTTGGGGCGGTGGATGGACGCTGCTGGGATCGACTGGCGCGGTCCTCCGGCCTCCTGTACCCTGCCTGGGTCCTCAGCGCTGTCCGGCGAGGCAAGCAGCGCCAGTTTGTCTGCTGGATCCAGGTCAGATCGACGGATGGTAAGGTTAAACTTGCCAGATGTCTGATCGACAATGGTTCAGAGGTGAACCTGGTGAGGAAAGGCTTTCTGCAGGAGGATGAGACGAAGATGTCCTCCACCCCTGTCCAGCTGGAGGGAGTCAGCGGACATCGCCTTGACGGTGGCGACAGAGAAGCAGAATTGGCGGTCAGATTGGTAAAACAATCAGTCTGGAGTGTGGAAGAGACGGTCACTGAGGAGTGGTTTGCTGGAAAATTCTATGAAGCCAGCATAAAGTATGATTTATTCCTGGGTCAACCCTGGCTTCACGCCCACCGTGTGTCGCCCATGGGACACAGGACATGCTTCCTCCAAGATCCGTCGACCAACGACCCGTCCGAACTGTATTATCTGCACCCATATACCAAGAGTATCCACCAATTCAAGGAGAGAAATAAGCTGCATTTTCAGCAAGATGGGCAGGAATGGACAAGGAATCAAGAAGATTTCGACGAAGGAAAGGTGGATGCGTTGAACAGCAAGAAGTGGAAGTCAGTTTGCTATCGAGTGGTCGACAAATGGCGGGACATTCTGGTGGATTATTTCGAAAAGAACCACAATTTTCGTCCTGAAGTTGATGCTTTTGCAAACAAAAAGAATAAAAGATTTCCGAAGTTCTACGACGATGCCTGGAGTGAGGACTGGTCTGAACCTCTTTGGATCAGTCCGCCCTTCGACGTTTTCCCTCGTGTAGTGCAGAAGCTGAAGCAATCCGGCGCGAAGGCGATTTTAATTGTCCCAAATTGGCCAAGACAAGAGTGGTTCAAGGACATTATGGACATTTCTATCGACATTGTCGAGCTACCTCACAAGGGAGTGAAGCTGTATTGCGAAGACAATGGCAAGCCTTTGCCACAGCGTTCGTGGAGCACGTTGGCGTGCTTAGTTGACGGGAATCTGGGAGATTATTGGCAAGATGGCAGTGAAATGGGAACAGAAGAGGTTATCTCAAATTCCTCAAGAATCGACGAAATTGAGGTGGATGAAGACGATCGAGAGCGGAATCCCGACGTATCGTCGCGGAAGGAGGGAAGGACAATCGGCGTCCCTCAAGAGAACGCCTCCATCCATTACAATTCGTCCCCATCAGACAAGAATCAAGCCAAAAAAGTCAAGATTTCAAGCAAGAATGAAGACAAATCTCCAAGAATCTCGCCTGAATTGACAGGAATGAAGCTGAATTCGTCCGACCATCCCTTCAAGACATTCGTGGACCCCTTTCATTGGTGGGATCCCACGGAGGAGCGAGCTCAGGTGAGCTTCATCCGCCAACAATGCGACGAAGAAGTTTGGAATGAAGTGGCCAAGAATATGAGACCACGACCAACAATTCGCAAATTGGTGGACATAATGTCGGTGATTAAATGTGGGAATCAGGTTGACGGAGACAAGATATCTGCAAGAAGGGACGCAGTGTTCGAAGATTATCAAGATGACGTGCTGAGTGGGAAGTTGTGGAAAAACCCCCCAAATCGATGTGAAAATGGGGAAGCCAGGATTGAAATAATCGAAGGCGCCAAGGTTCACAAACAACGTCCATTCTATCTCCACGGCACCAAAGCAGATGCCCTGCGAAAGATTATTGAGCGCAATCTCTATGAGTTCGGTTGGTTGGAGGGCTGCATGAGTTCTGAGTGGTGTTCAGCACCATTTACTGTGCCAAAACCCCCACCTGCTGACCAATCCAGCATAGATGCTTGGCGTCTAGTGGTGGATTACAGAGCCCTGAACGCCGCCACAGTACCAGACGCGCATCCTCTACCTTTAATCGAGAAAGAGATCGCAGCGAGAGCCAAAGGCAAGCTCTTTACTGTGTTGGATTTGCGCCATGGCTTTCATCAGATGCCCCTTCGAAAGGAGGATAGGCATTTGACGGCAATGTGCACGCCCTGTGGCACTGTCCAGTGGACTGTACTGCCGATGGGTCTGAAGAATGCGCCGTCGATGTTCCAGAAGATGATGGAGACTATTTTATTTCAGAAGCACAAGTCTCTGGATTTACAAGAATTCTGCAGCATCTACATTGACGACCTTCTGATTGCCACGCCGTTGGGAAAAAACTTTGATGAGTGCCTGAACTTGCACGAAGAACAAGTTCGAAAGGTTCTCGAAGTCCTTCGACAAGAGAAGCTCGTGTGTGGACCCAAGAAGGGCAAAATGTTCCTCCAATCGGTGGAATTTTGTGGCTCTGTCTTGGAAGATGGGACAAGAAGACCAGCCCCAGGAAAAATGGCTGCCCTGCAGCTCTGGGAAAGGCCTAAAACCATCACGCAGCTTCGTGCCTTTTTAGGCTGCTGCAATTACTACCACGAGTTCCCTCCTCTCTACGCCAAGTTCTCTGGTCCATTGACAGAGTTACTGAAGGTTGGCAAAATAGAAGGAAAGAAGGGATCTCAAGTCAAGCTCAAGTGGACGCCAGAATGTGAAGAAGCCTTTACTGGTCTCAAGGAAGCACTGGCGAATGTGGTTACATTAAAGACTACGTGGTTGGATGGAAGACCTTTTTATATTCGTACAGACGCCAGTCGTTACGCCATTGGTGCTACGATCGAACAAGTCGATGACGAAGGTCACCATCACCCTCTGGCTTTCCGGTCTCGCAAGCTTACAACAAGGCAGCGAAATTGGAGTCCAAGGGAACAAGAAGCCTACGCAATCCTTTGTGCCTTACGGCGCTATGAAGGTTGGATCTTGGGCCATCGCGTTGAGGTTTTGACTGACCACAAGTCACTGGAGAGCTGGAGGACAGAACATGTGGATACCCCTTGTGGACCAGCTGGGAGAAGAGGCCGTTGGCATGAAACTCTCAGCAGATTTGACCTCCATGTGACTTACATTCAGGGTCGCTACAATACAGTGGCGGACACCCTGAGTCGCTGGGCCTACCCAGCCTCAGAGGCTTACTCTGAGGTGAGTTTTCATGGGACAGCGACGGATAAAGCTGAAGTGATTGAGTTCGACAAGGAAGAACAAGCACTGATCAAGAAACATTGTCTCCAATGTACGATTAAAAATCGGATGAAGGTGGATTTGGTCAGATGCAAGGAGATTACCAAGGCAGATCAGACTGCAGGAGTTAACTCTGACTCTGAGTCGTCGCTGCCACTCCTGAATGTATTTCCTCTGACGAGATCCGAAGCGAAATCCACGCTCCCTCCACAGCAAAAGGACAAGGAAACTTCCTTCCTCTATGTGGATCGGACGAAGATGTACAAGGAGGACAGGTTCTTTGGGTCTGTTTACCACAAGTTGAAAGGGGACAAGCCTTACGACTCTGAAGAGACGTCTGATTTCAAAATCCAAGGCGACAAGTTATTTTGGCAAGGACGGATTTGTGTTCCTGATTGTCTGATTGACCAATATGTCAAACATTGGCATCGGAATGAGACAGCCCACACACATTCTCGTGTGCTGGAACAGGAGCTACGCCACAGAGTGTACACAAGGGACCTCAAGGGTGCCTGTGAACGAGTTGCCAAAGGATGCAAGCAATGTCAGGCGACCATCCCCAAGAATCAAAAGGCAGAAGGACTACTGAAGGGATTACCAATTCCTGAGAGGCTGTTCGACAAGGTGACGGCGGATGTCTTCGAGTTGGGACAAATCCAAGAGGAATGTCTCTACACGAGGAAGCCTATCGATGGGGTTTTGTTAATTCAAGACCGCCACAGTGGCTACATCCAAGTCCTCCCTTGCAACACGAAGCATCTCACCTCTGAAATGGCTGCCAAGTGGACTGCAAGTCAGTGGATGAGTAACTGGGATGTTCCCAGTCAAATTCTGACGGACAGTGGGAAAGAGTTCATTGGGACTTGGTGGGAGAACATGTGTGCCCTATTGGGAGTTCATCACCTTCGTGCCCGAGTCTGCGACCATCGAGCTCTCCCTGCTGAACGCGCTGGAAGGATTCTGATCTCCATTCTGAGAAAATTCCTGGCGACCGAAAAAGACTACAATTGGTTGGAGACAATTTACTGTGTCTTGAGAAGATACCATCGCACCAAGAATTACACTGGATTAAGTCCGAATGAGCTGGTTTTTGGTCGCGAGAAGATGGGTCCAGGACCAGTGATGTATCATCCAAGGCAGTGCTACGACGCCTCGCAATGGTTTGAGAGGATCAAGGATTTAGAAGCCAAGTGGATCCAAGCCAAAGTGGAAAGTCAAGCAGATTGGTTGAATTTCAAAAATAAGTCAAGAACGCAAGGAAAACCCTTCGAGAAAGGCCAGCAAGTTTGGCTTCGTAAGTCAGACGAGACCGTGAAGGACGACAACAAATTGTTACCTTTGTGGGATGGCCCATTCCAAGTCAAAAGTCAACTAAGTGAGACTACATTCAACATTGAGATTGAGCCAGGCAGGCATCAAGAAGTACATCGAGATCGTTTGAAGGCCGAAGTACCCTGCCCCAAAGGAAGGTTCAAGCCTCTCTATTGGACTTCGAAGTACCTAAGCGACAGGAAGATGGTCACAAGCAGTTTCGAGTTGGAGAAGATTCTTGAGTACAAGAAGAATGCTCGAGGCAAGTGGTACTTTCTGTGCAGATGGAAAGGATTCGGTCCAGAAGAAGACAAATGGGAGCCAGCTTCAAGCTTTATCCATGGGTATACGGACACTTTCATCAAGTTCCTAAAGAAACACCCTGAGATTGACAAAGAGCTCTCGCTGATCAAGGACTGTGTCACCAAGGAAGACTTACAAGCACAAGAAGAAGCTCCAATCGTGGCATCATCCATTCCAGACAAGATCTGATCAGCATTTGGGTCGCCGAAACTTTCGAAGAGGTTTACGGTCGACATATACCCTTGGCATGGGGACAAAACAGTCCTGACGCATCGTCTGTGTGGTTCGATGGACAGATGATGGGACATTCTGGGGTCATCCTGGTCATTCCATCCATCATTCTCATCATGGCCATCATGTGAATCATGTGCTTCATCTCAGATGATTCCAATCGGAAGTTCCGAGAGGCCTTTATCCGCAACCACGACGACACTATCGCCTTTTGCTGTCGGCTGGGCCCCTCTACTCGCCTTGGGAAGGACTCGTTCGAGTTCGTGCTCATTACAGAGATTCTGGCACATGACTGAGTCTGATCCATTTCATGTGTTTGACGGATCTGCTCAGAATGTGATTACCATCAGCTCTTACATTGCGACGGTTGGTTCGTTCTTCAATCGACCACTGTCAAAGGGCTTATATAGACCAAGTGACGACGATGGTGTTCTTACTTGTGTCGACTCGCTGTTCATCTGTGGATTGTGTTGGAATCCCCCTCAGAATCAGCTCAATTTTGGCAAATTCCCAGTACCAAGCATTGGATGCTTATACATTCTGGGACTACAACGAGTCAATTACCCTTTCTGGCTCATACTGGCATTAAACATGAAGCCCTGGAGACAATACTGACAGTGTGGTGCACGCACTGGGTTTTCTTGGCTATCATTACTTTAAATGATTGGATTTCCATCATGGGGATCATCATCATTCTGAGGATTTGACCTGGATTGGCTATGAATGAGAACTGGATTTCCGTTCAACACTACACACAGTGTCTATCGACATTGAATTGGACCTATTTTAGCTTGCGGTGAGTTTCGCCACCCTGAATCCATGCGCGATTCACTGATTTTGGTCTCAATTCAGGCACATTTTGTACCATAATCTGGCATCTGGTCTCATGACTGCAAATGACACCAGCCAGTTTCACACATCTTGGACTCCATGAAGGGATACCCTATTTTTTTGACCCTCGACGACATGGCGACGCTCGTTTTCTGTTTTCTGGCAGTGAGATGTCAAATCCTGATTTCATCATGAATCATGGATCATGGATCATCATGTACATTCTTCACTCAGACTTTCAATTTTCGAATTTTCGAGCTTGAACGAAGCTTTTTCTGTGTGCCCTGAGGTACCTATACGTTTCATTCAAGTCGATGGCCATCGCGAAGCACAGATCTCAGCACAATTTTGCTCAATTCAGCTCAATTTCACACATTTTGCCTTAGATTAGGCAGTTCTTGGTCACTTTCGCCGTTTCGTTCACTTCACTTGACCCAGCCTGACATACTGGCGTATGTTTTCAGAGGGGGAGTGTAACGGCAGCAGTGACAGCACTCAATTATACACTGATGTGATCAGAATTCCAATGATTCTCAGATGTACAATAGTGCAGTAAATTTTCCGTTCTGTTTCATGTTTTCCGTTCGCCGCCAGATGTCGCCTGTGAGCGCGCGTCGAGTCGCATTTGTCTTTCGTAATTTCCCAGTCGGATTTATTTAAATTATTTCGAATGATTTCACGATGTGTCATTAATTGCGATGAATGCGCATTGAGATTCTATGTCTGCTCCATTTTTGTAGACCGGGTTTTCGTACTCTTCATATCTCACCATGGAGTTCAAAGGACTTACAAGTGCTTCGCATATGTCGCTCCAAGAGGCTGGATATGGGTCTGAAGAGGGTCAGTTGGGTTCGGAGATATCAGGGGCAGTGTCGGGCGTTACGACCCCTGGGGCATCAAGGCTGCAGGCTTCGCAATCACAAGAAAGATCAACCACTATGCAGCGGTTACACTCACGTAGTCTTGAAAATGACGAGACACACATTAATAAATAAACATACAGATTCCACCCACACTAATAGAAGCTTCAAAAATTCAAGAATTCGAAAATCGATCGAAAAGACTTCAACGAATCAGGTATAAACTACAGGTATGCTCGTCTCGTATGCCGCATACACATTGCTCGTCTCGTGTCTCCGTGAACGAGCCTTGTAGCAGCGCTAACAACGATAGGACGCGATAGAGGGATTGATTAGAAAGATTGCAGATGATTAGCGGTCAGATCAGGGTGATTAGACATACACACAAGTGCATTGCAACGTTCTTCGCGTGCGCCCCTCACTTGCTCTCTTCCCCAGCGGTAGGTAAGGTGAGTAAGCCCAGGCGGGGCCACCCCCTGGTGGAGTCGTGATTGGTGAAGAGATGGGCAGGTTTGCCCAACAACGTCGCGCATACTCGTGCATGCACACACGCATTAAAGGGTAGGCCACGCGAAGTGCGCACGGTAAACCTTGTTTAGGCTACCCAGGGGCTCCTCGGTACGTTCTTTAAGAGAACCTGAGGAGTCCCTTAACGCTTGCTTGCTTGACAAGGGTAGCTGGTCTTCCAGCGTGTTTGCGGACAGTGTATTATAGGTCACACTGAGAAGGGTATAATACCTGGAGTGTGGCTTGGTTCCTCCGCCGCAAACGCCCTTTCATTTGCCTTTGTTTTACAGGTGGGCAGGTAGGGTGATTGGTGCAGCAGCGATTTTTTTATGCCCTGCTAAACAAGGGCGCAGATCACACGAACAAGTAACTCCGCTCCGCCTGTGGCAGAGCAGGGAGTCCTACTTCATCGACATCTGCGCCTTGCACGCGAGAGCACTCCTTTCCTCCAAGCCCTAGCAGGCGAAACGCGTTGTGGCGTCCCCTGTTAGGCCACAGTTGCTTAACAGCGCTGTGTTCTCTTGTCATTTCACAGGAGGGTCGCTAGGACCCACGACACCTTTGACCTCGCAACGCCCAGTAGAGTGTGCGTGTAGGAGTGGTAGTCCTGAGTGGGGGCTTGAGCCAGTTGCCCCAGTGCTCGCCCACCAGGATGGTGCCACTGTAGGGTGTGTAGGACCTGTAGTGCGTGTGTCACTGTCCCACCCGTTTCCTGCAATTTTAGCAGGGTTGGTGGGCTGTGGCAGTGGTTAGGTCAGTGTTTTGGCCACATAGCAAAACGGCGTTTTCATGCCTTCATAGCTTTTGGCCACCCCTTCCTGTAGTAGACAGATAGGTAGGGAAAACACTACCTGGATTGGTACGCTGGGTATTCCCCAAAGGTTTTGCGCCAGCACAGAAATTGGGCGCTTAGGGGAGGGGAGACCCGGGGCGTACCCCGTGGCATCAATAAGCCAACCCTCCAGGTTTAGCAAGGGCGCAGACTTGGGTATAATTAGGACACCACTTCTGCGGCTTGCTCTCAGGACCTTAGGACTAGCACACTCACACATACGCTTTGGCAGGTAAGGGTAAGGTTCAGTCCCTAGCTTTAGTCTTGGAGGCAAGCGTCTCAGCGAGCCTCAGCAACTCCCCAAGGTTGTTCTGGGACAAGTAGTCAACCAGAACTGAGTTTAGGCGTCCCTCAGGTAGAACAAATGCAGAGAAAGGCTCCCAGGTGGCCTCTTCGACTCCAAACCCTTCCCAGAGGGTGAGGAAGCGCCAACCCTGGCGATAGCGGCGGCGTAGGACAGACTTCACCAGGTAGAAGCCCTCCTTAGCCATCTCCTCGGCGTTCATGTCGGGGAGTTCACCTTCAACTTCCATAGGGCTGGCAGCCCCTTGTAGGTCCAGAGCGGCGATTTCCTCGTCGTTCAGCTCCCACTCCTCCCCACAGAGGTCTTCAGGATCATGGTAGCGCTTCAGGTGTTGAGCAGCGCACACCAGGGTCCCCCCTAGACGGGGAGAACACCGCACGGTGATACGGTGTCCATCCACAGATAGGATCTTGTACGGCCCGAAGTATGGGTCATCGCTGGTAGAGCGTGGCCAGGCGGGTAGTCGACTGTGGTGCACCAGCACCCAGTCCCCCTCTTGGTAGGTGGCCGGTACACGGTGCTTGTTCTTCTTGTTCCACTGACGCTCCCTCACTCTCTGGAGCATAGCCTTGGCCTTGTCCACCTTCGCTTGTTGCTCTTGGACCCATTCACCCACAGAAGAATGGGTGTCCTCTGGATAGGAGGCATGTAGGAACCATGCCGGGCGCCCCATGAATAGCTCATGTGGCGAGTAGCCAGTAGCTGAACTCTCTTGGGAGTTCATCATCAAGGATATGACGGGGAGTAGTCTCACCCAGTCTCTGGTGCGTTCAGTTTTGCACCATATCCTGACGTTCTCCTTCAGGACACGAATCTGTCGCTCACATAGGGGGTTGCTCGTGTGAGAGTAGGGGATACCCGTAGACACCTGGACATTGAGGGATCTCAGGACCCTCTTGTACAAGCCAGTATCTGAGCGTACTCGTACGTCCTCATCGGAGTTGATCTCCTTGGGCGCCCCATAGACACAAAACCACTCCTCCAGGAGTATCTTGATAGTCTCCTCTCCGGTAATGTGCTTGGTACATGGGAACACCCTGGTAAACCTGGTCAACCCACAGGTTACCACGAGGGCGAAGTCATAGCCCCCGAACTTCGGCATCTCCGTGTAGTCCACGTATAGAACACTGTTAGCACAGTGAGGGATGGGCAGGGTCGAGTAGAGACCTCTGTCCCTGATATCCCCTGGTTTGCAGGACCTGCACGGGCACTTGTCCACGATAGGCTGGAGGGTTTTCCGCAGTTGGTCGTCAGTCCACGTAGTGTGGAACCACTGCTTGAACAGCCTCAGGGTACGGTCAGCACCCACATGACCACTGGACTCATGGGTCCACTTCAGCAGCGCTGGGACTCGGTCACTAGGCACCACGATGCGGTCCTCGTGCCAGAGGTAGCTCTTGTCCCTCTTCCACTGGTCCTGGTTGACCAGGAGGGGTTCAAGGCGTTTCTCCAGGCGCTTGTAGATATCCCCAAACTGCTTCAGGTACTCCGATTGTTGGAGTCCATCCAGGGGGCGTATCATGGTCATGTTCAGGTCCAGGTGTACGTCCATACGGCTGAACGCCTCCTTAGCCAGCGCTTCAGACCGGGCACCAATCAGGGCGTCGAAGTTGTTGCGGCTGATGTAGTCGGCGCACTCGTTCTTCACTCCCTGGATATGGTGTGCCGTCAGCCGTAGTTGACTGAGGTAGGTCCACCAGCGACGTAGCTTGGCCTTCTCAGGTGGGGGGCCCTTCTGGAAACTGCGGACCGGTTTTTGGTCGCACAGCCAGACCACAGGGTTACTCCCCAACAGTCGTGCTTGTAAGGATAGCACCAGCATACCCGCGAGCAATTCCTGCTCATAGGTGGAGTAGTTCCCCCTGGCCTGGTTCCACTTCCAGTTCCAGTGGCCCAGAGGTACTAGGACCCACTTGTCGTCAGGGTAGCTGTGCTTGAGGGTTCCATCTCGGTTGAGACCTTCCGTCCCCCATTGGGAAATGGCCGAGTCGAACTCCTCCTTCTCCTGTGCTTGCCATAGGAACAACGTTCCACCACCACCCACATTGCTGGCGTCGGTCACCAGGATAATCTCCCCTTGTGCCCTAGGCACGCCACCACCAAGCACTTAGCGTTGGCTACCTTGTCTTTGAGCTCGTCAAACGCTTGTTGCTCTTGTGGGCCCCAGCGCCAAGTAGTACTCTTCTTGATCAAGTGCGTCAGAACGGCGCTGGTGTAGGTGAAGTTCTTGATGTGGCGGCGATAGAAGTTGCACGCCCCAATGAAACTGCGTACACCATGAAGTCCTTTCTTGGGGTCTTCGTGTCGTACCTTGGCATCCATCAGGGGTTTGGCCTTAGAGGCCGCTGGGGTCCACCACCCATAGCCAACGTCAAACCCCAAGTACTGCATGGTCTCCTGCATGAACTCACACTTCTCCAGCTTGAGTCGTGTGTGGTTCTCCTGGCAGACCGCAAAGAACTCACCCAAGAGGATTAGGTGATCCTCCTGGGTATTGGTACCGAGGCATACATCGTCGATATGAGCCTCCATCTGGGCACCACGGGATATGAGCTCCTGCACCTTAGGTCTCCTTCGTAGGATGGACAAGATCTTGTTCATCAGCTCTTGGAATAGACCGGGTGCGTTAGCCACGCCAAACGGCATGACCTTCCACTTGAACACCCTCCCCTGAGGGGTGATGAAGGCCAGTAGTTCCTGTGCGTTGGGCGTCAGGTCCACTTGCCAGAATCCGCTTCGCTTGTCCATCTTGGTCTTGTAGCGACAGGAGGCTATATTCTCCAGGGTAGACTCCATATTGGGAATGGACCCTGAGTGGTTCAGCGTCTTCTTGTTCAGCTCTCCATTGTCCACTACCAGCCGTTTGGCTGTAGACCCAGGTTTGGCCACCAGGAAACAGGGGCTGCAGTGTAGGGGGTAGTCCCCGTCCTTGTACTCCAGGACTAGGCCAGCGTCGATACACTCTTGTATCTGTCGCTCGATCTCGTTGGCCTGTTCTTTAGGAGCTGGATAGGGTCTCCTCCGGATCTTGTGACCCACGAACTCGGGTTTCAGCTTGAGGTCCATCTGTACCAGCTTGTCACATGAGGCTGGAGGGGGTAGTTCTCCAAACACCTCCAGATAGGTCCTTATAAGCCTCTGTACCCTCGGGTGCATTATCTTGATCTTGTCCTCCATGTCCTCGTCAGAGTGTAAGTTGCTTGCCCCCTGGGTAATAGACGTCGGGAGGTGGTCCTCCACCGACTCTTCGCCCGTGGTAGTATCCTTCAGCCCTTGGTAGGCATATAGAAGGTCTTGTTCAACCATCTCCGATGGACGATGGCAACATAGGCACGCTCGAGGGGGTTCACATACACATTCCTCCGAGAGGTTGTCCTCCTCTTGGGTCCTCACATGGGCGCCCCACACGCTCTTCATGAGCTTGAGATCTACCTCCCTTTGCCAGGTGGTGATCTTCTGTTCGAGGTCCTCCTTCAATTGGGAGAGATCTCCCATACGTCCTTGCTTCAGTGGCCATGAGCTGCGGGTAGGCTTCGCGTAGCATAGCTTTTTAGCCACCAACTTCCTCTTGGAATCCACATACTCCCTGAGCCTGGATCGAGGGTCCAGCTCCTCATCCACGGGGTCTTCCACCCTCATGGAGAGTAGGGGTTTCAGTGGGGCGACGTACTCGGCGTTCTCCACTTCCTCCACACAGGTCTGCACGAAGAAGGCGTCGTGCTCAGTTTCGTCATCTGAGTGGATGGAGCTAGGTAGCTCAGATGGTCCACACTCAGAGACTCCATCAGGATCAGGTACATGACAGGGAGAGTTGGGGGCGTTGGTGTCAGTCACGACGTACTCATCTCCTCCGGGTGTAGTCTCAACAGCATCTTGAGGTCGTAGGCGATCCTTCAAGTCACCCAAGGGAAGTCCATCGCTTTCTCGTTGTATAGCCTGGACCAGAGTCGGGTCCAGATCCTCCCAGGGAATGGAGGTAAGACCTCCGTCCACCACGCTTAGCATACTCCCCCATCCGGGCTTCCCAATGGGCGTCTTGCGTCCCAGAGGCACGTAGATGGCCTCATCAGGTAACCGCACAGAGCTGATAGTCAGCTTGTCAAAGAGGGTTCGCCAGTACTCGTTGCCCTCATGGGCTCCCCAATCGGGGGAACACAGGACCATACGGGAACGTTCCAAGGCCACCTTGGTCAGCACCTTCCCCAGTTCACTGAACCTGGGGTTCCCATAGGCCATCCCGAAAGAGGGCCAGTAAAATTTGTAGCTGCAGTTCTTCCTCTTGCTGCAGTAAAGGTCCAGTACACGCTGCTTGTCGCTGGCGAACAACTCCACACTCAGGTCTTCTCGAGAGTAACCCAACTCCTTCAGACCTTGGTCTAGGACTTCCCCCAATAGTTGATAGTCCTCAGTTTTGGAGGCCGCCATCATGTTAGAGGGCTCCTCCTTCGATAGCCTCAGGTAACTCGAGGTATGTTCCGACTGCTCCAGTGGCACAGACTCTCTGCCACTGCCGTGGTCCACGTAGAGGAGGTAGGGCGCTTGCAGCGTCAGGGATTGTATTTGGGAGTGCTGTACGAAGAAGTCAGTACCCAGTACAAAGTCGAAGGCCTCAGTGTCCATCACATAGAACCGATGGGCGATAGTCCGAGAGCCCATAGGTACCTCCACTTCACAGTCCCCGCAGCTGTGCACCACATGTCCATCCCCCATACGTATAGCAGCGGTGGTCATGGTGTTCTTCAGGCTCCCACAAGGTAAAATTTTCTTGGCCACTATAGATATTGTGGCGCCAGTATCCAGTACCCCAAGGTATTCACGTCCCCCTAGTCGGATACGTACCCAAAACACCAGGTCGTGGGTGCCACCAGAGCGTCCCCGTCAGAACTCCGCGGGACAGGTCACCTCGAACCCCTTGTTCCGGAATTCGCAATTTGCGGGCCATTCTCATGAAACGGCTCCTCTTCTTAGCGTTGCCGTCATCACCACCTTCATGCTCACGCTTGGCTCCTTGTTCTTGCTGGGCCTGCGTCTGTGAGCGTGTGGTAGGACCAGACTGCCCTCCAGAGGGCTCGGAGTTCCCCCCTGGATTAGGGTTGGGGTTCCCTCCATTCTTGTCCTTGTTCTTGTTGTCGGGCTGGCGGTTAGCGCCTCCTCCTCGTCCACCTTGACCCTTGTCTTGTCCACCTTGGCCACGTCCTTTAGACTTGCCCTTGCCGGAGTCGTTGCCTTTGGCCTTGCCTCCACCTTTGCCTGAGCCTTTGCCAGGATCTTCCCCCTTAAGCTTCGCCGATAGGCATTGCTTATGGTAGCACTCATCCTCGTAGTGCTTCTGCTTACCGCAGAATGCACACGTGATGGTGCAGCGGTAATGATCCGGCAGCTTCGCTTTGGCGCCGGTGTTCTTCTCCTGCTGCTTCCCCTGGACGACGAAGCAGTCTCGCTGCTCGCAGTCAGAGGCGTGCTGCAGGTGGCCCTGCTCATCTCTGGCATCACACCAGAATAGCTCCTTCACGTTCTCCATGGTACGGGCGTGGGCGTGTTTGGGGGTAGTCCCCTGCCCAGGTCGGGACCCTTGGTACCCTTTGCCTCCAGAACCTCCACTACAGGACGGTAGTTGTTCAGGTGCTGGTCGCTCTCCTTCTCCAGCGCCATCTCCAGGAGCAGCACGCATAGATCCTCGTAGCGGAGGGATCTAGCCTTGCGCTCAGCCGTCAAACGGCACTCGTCCCATACCTCTCGGGGGAGCTTGGCGCACAACCAGAACAGCAGGTCGTCGCTGCTGTAGGAACCGGGGGTCAGTCGTCCAGCCCAGTGATCCAGGTCAGCCAACAGCTCGGAGACCCTGCCAGGTTTGGGGTTGTTGGGCAGCACGGGCAGGTTCGGGATCTCGGCCCTGATGGAGAGGTCGGTTTCGTAGGTTGGGTACTGCCTCTCCAGGGCAACCAACACATCGGCAAAGGTGGCGGAGTTAGTTACGATCTGCCTGACCTGCTTCTCCAGGTACTTGGTCTTGCAGCACTGCAGGAGCAGATCGCACTTCACTCGCCCACTCGCGTGGGTTTGGCCGGTCAGTCGTAGGAACCGGCCAAAGTTCTCAGCGAACTCGCTGAGGTCCTTGCCTGTGAACTCAGGCAGGTTTACCACTATCTTGGAGGTGGCAATAGCCTTCGCCTCCTGAGCTCGGCGGCCTTCAGGGCGTCGGGTCTTCTTCTTCTTCTTCTTCTTCTTCTTTCCCTTGGGGTCCTCGGGGTCCTCAGGGTCATCGTCATCTGAGGGCGAAGAAGAATCCATCGACGGCGGCTCGTCATCGGAGGGGTCTCCGCCAAGAGCACTAGAGCCATAAGGCTCTACGTCCACCATAGCCCTTAAGGCTGTCAGCCCCAGCTGGTCCAGCTCGGCCCTCGTCGAGTTCTTCACGTGGCTGTAGGGCGGCTGGGCCGTTCTTGGCACGAAGGGACTTCTCGGAAAAGCTGCAGGCGTCGGCATCGGTCTGCTCCTCAGGCTCCCCAGGGTATTTGTCAACCCTGCCGCCAGGTGGTTAGCCTGCACTCGGTGGGGTGACATTCCCACCGTAGTAGGTGACGCATGGGGCGGGATCATCAGGGGCTCCAGTTTCTCCCTGATCTCCTGCGTGAGGTCGCCCACGATTTTCGAAGTGGCTCCTCGGAGCACCTCGTTGATCTCCGACGGCGTCAGGGACCTGTTGGAGGATCTTCCCGATCCTCTACTCCTGCTTCGAAGAGACTCTGGTCCTCTCCTCAACCCACTCAAGGGTGCATACCCAGGTCCATACCCCGGAGCATACCCAGGAACATCCATATAGGTTCCAGTAGCGTGTAGTGGATGGGGATAGTCGGCCGCATACCATCGCGGCGCAGAGCTGGAAGCCACATGCTCACTGGCAGTAGTTGCCTCATGGAGCGCAGTGGTTGGTGGGCCCATACCATAGGCGGGGTAGTGAGGCATGCCAGTAACGCCTGTGCCCTCTGCCATAGGCGGGTTGGTTGTGGAAGTGGATGTTGCAGCGACTGTGAGTGTGGTGGTCATAGGAGAGGGTGATGATATCGGCCTGGCCAGCCACAAAAGGCGCCGTTCAGTGCAAAAAAATAGGAGAGGGTGATGCGTGGAGGCCAGAAGCGCTTGGTGCGCCTTCGAAGGTAGGGACACTCGTCAGGTCTTGCCCCTGTTCCTCTCCTTCGTCTGCTCCTTCTCCAGCATCCTTCTCGCTCTCACTTCTCTTTCTTTTCACAGGCTGAGTGACCACGACCAGCTCTTCAACGGACAGGGCCCCGAAGGCCGTCTGGAGTCCATCCAGGGAGTCCTCAGCCGCATCCACTGGCCCATGTAAGGGCTTCGCCGAAGGTACAGCGCCAGGTGCCGGCCTTGCCGGTGCCTCAGGCGCTGGCGCTGTCTTCACGTCAGCGTCCTCCTTTCCTGGATCCATCTTCTTTCACCCTTCTGCTTATGTTTGCCCGTACTCGGCGCACTGGATGTACGGCACGGGGTTGCTGCCGGTGTGCAGAGACAGGCTGCCTCTTGCTACCAGAAAAGTTTATAGTGTTTTCAGCACTGTGTTTTTGCTTCTCCTGCTGCTTGCTGTTGCTGTAGGGTGTCCTGCTGCTTGTTTTGGGAGATGAAAAGCTTTTGTTTATTGAAATACAGTTAGTCCAAGTCAATCCAGGATAGCCCAAGCCAGAAGTGTGCAAGGAGAAGGTAATTCAGGATCAAAGCATGAAGGGCGAAAAAAAATAGACACTTAGAAAGATGATTGGATATTCACAGAAACTGCAACTCAGGTCACAAATGAATGCATATTCACAAAGATAGCTGAAATGCTTTGGGAAAAGAGTAAGAAAACTGCCCCATGGTCACTCTCTCTCCATAGTGCCATCTCAGGAGATGTGCACTCTTTGTTTTGGGTCCCATATGTGCTGAGGTGGCATGGTATGTGGCGATGAGGTCACTGCCATGTCACATGGGATCTTCCTACTTAGCTAGGCTGACCAGGAATTGAACCCAGGACCTCTCAAAAAGAGGTGCCCAGCCCCCTAGGGTGCATACCACTAGGATAGCTAAGAATTCATGGAAAAACATAGATAAATTCATAGGCTCTACTTTGGGTATGTCAGTGCTCAGTAAAATAAGGAAAAGATGTTTTACTTCACATTGGAAGGGGATTAAGGGGTCCACTCCATATCCTGATTGGGTGTTTGGTTCCATAGGTCAAAATGTGTTATCACCACTTTTGGTGGGACCAATACTAAGATAAAAATGCATGGATGCTCAGTGCATCTCTAATACAACTAGAGTATGCCTCAAAGCAATGGAAAAGCACTTTTTCTTACTCTCCATCACATGCAACCGACATCCTTTGTCTTCAAGAAATACCACACGCACCTCACCCTAGATTATCGTCTTAAGGTCAAAGCCATTCTACTCAACTCAACCCTATTCAATCTGTCAATTGAACAGAACTGAATAAAATTGAACATTGACAAAATTGAACACAGAGCGCGCCGACATTTTGCGCTCGCGCGCTCAGTCAAAAAGACGCAAATAGACGTCATGTAGAGCCACAGACAGCTTTAAAGCTCATAAAAGTTGAGGAGTTCACAGTGTCTGGTGATGAAATACAATCCTGTTCATGTATGGTAATTGTGTGTTGCCCGAAATTGCTGTGCGCACTATTGACCGTGGTGTGCGCTACTCATGTTCAATTTTTATGTGTAGATAACCGCCTCTCGCAACATCTATGACCCTCATGGACTCCATAATTTCCTAGCAAATGCAACACGTGTAACTTCCATCTTTGATGATGACGTTGTTGACGTGCTTGCAAACATTTTCATACAAACACCACGATACCGCAACCTTCTAAAGAAGGTGTGTCATATGGCCCATGGTGGTAATATCGTTCAACGTTGTACACAAGAAGCGTTGACCGACCATGGTACGCTTATTTGCACACCTATACGTGCGGTAGAGCTCATTGTGGATTTAAGGATGCCACATACGAGGTATCCTATCCTAAAAGAGTTCATTAGTGACTTTGGTCACAAATTTACCCAAAAGCTCCGTGTACAATGGTCTCCACGCTTACCTTCGTTGAAGTCCGTCAACGATAAGTGGAGGGAATTGTGTAGTGAAATGCGGCTAGAGCCTCCAAAGATTACTACACAAGACAGAGCTATTGGGATTTCATGGAGTATCCTAGAGGTCGTCAAATTTATACAACGACAAAAGGTGTTACATAGTGCATGGGATACTTCCATGCCTTTGACCCTTATTGTCCGTGGGGACGCATTCCCCGTTGCGGGCACTCAATGGTCCCAATCATGCATAACATTTGCTAATTGGGGCCAATTGGCGCGGAACTTGTCACACCAATTCATCATTGGTGTGGCATATTGCGATGACAAGGATGCTACAATCCTTGCCAACCTTTGGGAAACAAATATCAAGGTATGTGTTACGATGCGTCCTTCGTGGTTATTCACATACGATTGTTCAATTGACGAATTGAACTTTCAACTCGTTCAATTGAGCATTACAACTTACAATGCACCTTCTTCTCTTTCTAGTTGTTGCAAGCTCTCATTGACGGTGCAACACTTGACTGGTTCGGAAAGAAGGAGCATTGCAAAGTCTGGTTCGGGGGTGACGAGCCGTGGTTGCGGCGATGGTTGGGATTATCGGAATATTGGGAGATCGCTAGTATATATACATTTGCTATTTGGCAAAGGGCGGAACATCAGTTCATCACCGATGCCCTTTGCCGTACCAATGCCGCGGAAGCCACATACCGAACGGGTGGTGGTCCTTGTATGCAAAGACGTGGTTGTATGAGGCCACCACTCATTCGTTTCGACCGTTGGCGATTTGTACAATGTATCCTCCATGGCCTCATGGCCATAGGTCGTTTAATTTGTACATATATAGAGGATTCCGTTGAGAACTATCATGATGGTAAGGGCATTGCTATCAAAAAACTTTGAAAACGTGTAGAGTACGGTGGTCCTTAGGAAAGAACCCCAAGCCAACTGGTGACTGTACATGGAGGCTCATGCTACATGCATGGCCTCTTATTGCACAATGGCTTGGTATAGTTGGCACTCGTGCCAACAAGAGTGTTGAGGACATGTGTTGGCTCGTATGCCACTTATATAGCACATGGAAAAATGATGAAGCCATTCAGCATTGTCAACGTGTGGTTGCTAACTTTCGAACCCATATTGCTCCTACAAGTGCATCGCACTATTTGTATTTTTTTGAGTTTTTGTGCCCCACACTACTCCCTAAACTATACGTATATTCGTGGTTCGATGCAGATAATAGTGAATCGGAGGATGAAGTGGAGGACTTGGTGTAGGATATACACTTTAAGCTATTGCGTTCTCTCTTCGAATGGGCATGATGGACGTGCTTGGGCAAGTGCTAGCCCAAGCACTATTGGGGTCTGCGGAGTCTCCACAACGGCAGCAGGTGTGTGGGGATGTTTTGTGTGTGTGCGTATTGCGATGTTTCATGCCAGTGGGTATGGCATGTTTCGTGCGTGTCCGTACGTATGGCGATGTTTCATGCGTGTGCGTAAGGCCCAAAGTTTCATGACCCAATGTAGGCAAGGATGCGTGTAGCGGTTTGGTTATCACTTTGTTCAATTGAAACTTCAATATAGTCAATTGAACGTTCAATTGAACGAATGAGTTTCAATTTCATCAATTGACCGTTGCGGTGCCGGTGCGTTGCATTTTCGTCGCGGATTTTGTGTGTGTGTTTTGTCTCATTGTTGTTGTACGTCTTTTAGTTGTTGGAAGCAATCTGTGCCCTCCAATCGCCGCCCCACAGTCAAACCTCCCAGAGCTCCCGATCTTCCCCCGTGGGCTACAACGAAGGTTTCCCGCAACCTCAATTTTCGCACCCGGAATTGGAACCACAAGATGAGGGAGCGCAAGCAAGCTACGACCCGGAAGATGCAATCGTCTTCGAGGATGCATTTGAAACCATGGTGTAAAGGTGTTGGGGGAGTAACTTGACGCCACCTTGGAGTTTTTCCAATCCGTTGGTGACGTAAGAAAGCCTGAGGTGTCTACTTCCAGGATATGCATGGCCGTGCTAGGCAATCGCACACAATCTTGGAGCGGTCGGACCGTCATGGGTCGGAGATCGGTCAAAAAATGGCAAAAAGTTTTTTTTCAGAACCGGGTTGCAAGAGGTACCGGGAGGGTAACTTGCGCCACCGTGGAGTATTCTCTAATCCGTATGGACCGTTGATAAGCCTAAGGTGTCTACTTTCAAAATATCAATGGCCGTGCTAAGCCGTCTCACACCGGCTTGGAGCAGTCGGACCGTTATGGGTCGGAGGTTGATCAAAAAATAGCAAAAATATTTTTTTCAGAACCGGGTTGCCAGAGGTACTGGGGGGTTAACTTGGTGCCACTGTAAAGTTTTCTCCAATCAGTGAGGACCGTTGAAAAGCTTATGGTGTCTACGTTTTGAATATGCATGCTGGTGCCAGACTTTCTCACACCGGCTTGGAGCGGTTGGACCGTTATGGGTCGGAGGTTGGTCAAAAAAATGGCAAAAAATCTTTTTTCAGAACCGGGTTGCCAGAGGTACCGGGGGGGCTAACTTGCGCCACTGTGGAGTTTTCTCCGATCTGTATGGACTGTTGGAAAGCCCAAGTTGTCTACTCTCAAAATATGCATGGCCGTGCCAGGCCATCTCACACCGGCTTGGACCGGTCGGACCGTTTTGGGTCAGTGGTTGGTCACAAAAATGGCAAAAATATTTTTTTTCAGAACCGGGTTGCCAGAAGTACCGGGGGGATAACTTGGCGCCACCGTGGAATTTTTCCAATCCGTCTGGGGTCATACCGGGCAATTTGTGGGGCTCTGTGCTGGGTAGGTCAGCACACGAAGCAAGCTTCCTGTACGATATGTACCTCGATGATGAAGACCTAGAGGCGTTCATGGCGTCAGTGGACGTGAATGGGGCGTTCCCCAACACGCCGCATAGGCTCATAGAGGAGGTGTGGCGACAGCTAGGAGTCCTATATGGTGACTTCGTGGAAAAGTACCTGCGCTCAAGGAGGTACACGGTCGCCACGGGGAAGGGGTGTACCGAGTGGGTAACCCCAGGCAGCGGGGTGCCACAGGGCAGGATGGAGGGCCCATTCCTGTACTTCCTGGCCATGCTCCCCCTGATGAGTTGGATAGCGCGGGAATATCCACAACTGGCGAGGGCACCACACACGTCGCTGGCGCAGGCGTATGTGGATGGTGCGGTACCCATGGCGCGGGATGAGGTTTGAGGTTTGAGGTTTGATTTTGCGGATACTAGACGCCTTTCAGCCCCGGGGGGCCATCTGGTCGGGCCAGGTGATATCCTCCCCACGGGGTCCTAAGGGGGGCCCTCCAAGACGCACCTCCTGCCTGGTGGCGGAGTCCCCCGGGTTCACAGGGCTCGGAGCCCCGTCCCTCCCCGGCTTCCCTGTTTCGCCACTCCCCGGTGAGTGCATCAATTTGCAGCCGTGGCTGCGGGCGCTTACCCACCGCGTCGCCCCCCTAATGCGTGGTCGCCCGGGGCGCCGGCGCCGCCGAGCCCGTGCTACTGGCTTGTTGCCAGTGGGACCCCCTTGGGATGGCGCGGAGGCTGCCTAGCCTAGGGGTTGGGATGTGGCGCAGTGCGCCACTACTGCCTTGGCGGCTGCAGTGCCCCGTCCGTGTGTGCGCGGCGCTCGCGGCCGGTTAGGGGGGCTCGGGCCGGTACCTGGTGTTGTGTCTCTCCTGTTTCGCCCATCCCGCCCCGCGTGTCCCGCGCTGCTTGTGGCGGGCCATCCCGTCCGGGTGTCCCTTATCCTCGCTCGCTGGTACGCCATTCCACGCGGTCTGTGCGTTTCGCGAGCTCGGTCCCGTTGCCCTTCTGGTAGTCCCCGCGTGCCATTTGTGTGTGTGTGCGCTCGCGCTCCCGCGGCGTCCGCTCCCCCCCCCCCCCTGGCTGGTGTGGCGTGCGCACCCCGCGCGGTCCCGGCACTGGGCGCTGGTAGGGCCATCCACGTGGTCCGTGCCCCTCCGCGTGTCCGGCCCGGTCCCTTGCTCCGTGTGGCGTGCTTGGGGGGGGGGCGGTCTGGTCCGGGTTCCCCCCTACCTGGCTTGGGGCTGTTGTTGCGAGGGGCGTCTGAGGTCAGGCGCTCCCCCTCCCCCGACTGCCCGCCCACTGGGCGGGCTGTTGGGGTCCGCTACCCAACCGCTGTGGGCGCAGGTGTGTGGGTGTGGGGGCCCAACACTGTCCCCTTGGCCTGCATGCCCTGTGGGGCTGCGTGCCGCTGGGGTGGTGTGGTGGGGGGCCGTCCCCGGGGGGGGGGTGGCCTGCCACTGTTGTGAGGGGCGTGTGGTGTCAGGCGCTGTTGCTCCCCCGACCGCCCGTCCTCTGGGGCGGGCAGCCGGGGTACAGCGACCTGTGTGTTCCGGGTGCGGTCGGTGCGGGTGTGGGGACCCAGCACCGGCCCAACGGGTCGCGCCCTTGCGGGCAGGCGTTGCGCGCCGTGGGGGTGGCGGAAGGGCGTCCCCGTTGTGAGGGGCGTCTGGGGTCAGGCGCTCCCCCTCCCCGGGCTGCCCGCCCCCTGGGCGGGCTGCCGGGGCCCACTACCCACTGGCTGTGGGTGCGGGGGGCAGCGGGCGTGGGGACCCGTCACCAACCCCACAGCGCGCGCTCTTGCGAGCTGGCTTTACGCGTTGTGGGGGCGGCAGGAGGGCGCCCGGGGGGGGCGCCTCCTGCCTGGGTGTGGGGCGTCCGGGGTCGGGCGCTCTCCCAAGCCCGACTGCCCGCCCTCTGGGCGGGCTGCAGGGGCCCACTACCCACTGGCTGTGGGTGCGGGGGGGTGCGGGCGTGGGGACCCGTCACCGACCCCACAGCGCGCGCTCTTGCGTGCTTTGGGGCTGGCATGAGGGTGCCCAGGGGGGGGCGCCTCTTGCCTGGGTGTGGCACGTCCGGGGTCGGGCGCTCTCCCACCCCCAACTGCCCGCCCTCTGCGCGGGCTGCCAGGGCCCACTACCCACTGGCTGTGGGTGGGGGGTGTCCAGGCGTGGGGACCCGTCACCAACCCCACAGCGCGCGCTCTTGCGAGCTGGCTTTACGCGCTGTGGGGGCGGCACAAGGGCGCCTGGGGGGGGCGCCTCCTGCCTGGGTGTGGGGCGTCTGGGGTCGGGCGCTCTCCCAGCCCCGACTGCCCGCCCTCTGGGCGGGCTGCCGGGGCCCACTACCCACTGGCTGTGGGTGCGGGGGGGTGCGGACGTGGGGACCCGTCAGCAACCCCACAGCGTGCGCTCTTGCGTGCTGTGGGGGCCGCATGAGGGTGCCCGGGGGGGGCGCCTCTTGCCTTGGTGTGGGGCGTCCGGGGTCGGGCACTCTCCCAGCCGCGACTGCCCGCCCTCTGGGCGGGCTGCCGGGGCCCACTAGCCACTGGCTGTGGGTGCGGGGGGGTGCGGGCGTGGGGACCCGTCACCAACCCCACAGCGCGCGCTCTTGCGAGCTGGCTTTCCGCGCTGTGGGGGCGGCACAAGGGCGCCTGGGGGGGGCGCCTCCTTCCTGGGTGTGGGGCGTCTGGGGTCGGGCGCTCCCCCACCCCCGACTGCCCGCCCTCTGGGCGGGCTGCCGGGGCCCACTACCCACTGGCTGTGGGTGCGGGTGGGTGCGGACGTGGGGACCCGTCACCAACCCCACAGCGCGCGCTCTTGCGTGCTGTGGGGGCGGCATGAGGGTGCCAGGGGGGGGCGCCTCTTGCCTGGGTGTGGGGCGTCCGGGGTCGGGCGCTCTCCCACCCCCGACTGCCCGCCCTCTGAGCGGGCCGCCGGGGCCCACTAGCCAGTGGCTGTGGGTGCGGGGGGGTGCGGGCGTGGGGACCCGTCACCAACCCGACAGCGCGGGCTCTTGCGTGCTGTGGGGGCGGCATGAGGGTGCCAGGGGGGGGCGCCTCTTGCCTGGGTGTGGGGCGTCCGGGGTCGGGCGCTCTCCCACCCCCGACTGCCCGTCCTCTAGGCGGGCTGCCGGGGCCCACTACCCACTGGCTTAGGGTCCGGGGGGGTGCGGGCGCCGGGACCCGTCACCAACCCCACAGCGCGCGCTCTTGCGCGCTGTGGGGGCGGCATGAGGGTGCCCGGGGGGGGCACCTCTTGCCTGGGTGTGGGGCTTCCAGGCTCGGGCGTTCTCCCACCCCCGTCTGCCTACCCTCTGGGCGGGCTGCCGGGGCCCACTACCCACCGGCTGTGGGTGCGCAGAAATGCGCGCGTGGGGACCCGTCACCAACCCCACAGCGCGCGCTCTTGCGAGCTGGCTTTGTGCGCTGTGGGGGCGGCATGAGGGTGCCCAGGGGGGGCGCCTCTTGCCTGGGTGTGGGGCGTCCGGGGTCGGGCGCTCTCCCATCCCCGACTGCCCGCCCTCTGGGCGGGCTGCCAGGGCCCACTACCCACTGGCTGTGGGTGCGGGAGGCTGCGGACGTGGGGGCCCGTCACCAACCCCACAGCGCGCGCTCTTGCGAGCTGGCTTTGCGCGCTGTCAGGGCGGCACAAGGGCGCCCGGGGAGGGCGCCTCCTGCCTGGGTGCGGAGCGTTCGGGGTCGGGCGCTCTCCCACCCCCGACTGCCCGCCCTCTGGGCAGGCTGCCGGGGCACACTACCCACTTGCTGTGGGTGCGGGGGGGTGCGGGCGTGGGGACCCGTCACCAACCCCACAGCGCGGGCTCTTGCGTGCTGTGGGGGCGGCATGAGGGTTGCCGGGGGGGGCGCCTCTTGCCTTGGTGTGGGGCGTCCGGGGTCGGGCGCTCTCCCACCCCCGACTGCCCGCCCTCTGGGCGGGCTGCCGGGGCAGACTACCCACTGGCTGCCGGTGCGGGGGGGTGCGGGCGTGGGGACCCGTCATTAACCCCACAGCGCGCGCTCTTGCGAGCTGGCTTTGCGCGCTGTGGGGGCGGCATGAGGGTGCCCGGGAGGGGCGCCTCTTGCCTTGGTGTGGCGCGTCCGGGGTCGGGCGCTCTCCCACCCCCGTCTGCCTGCCCTCTGGGCGGGCTGCCGGGGCCCACTACCCACTGGCTGTGGGTGCGGGGGGATGCGGGCGTGGGGACCCGTCACAAACCCCACAGCGCGCGCCCTTGCGAGCTGGCTTCGTGCGCTGTAGGGGCGGCATGAGGGTGCCCGGGGGGGGCGCCTCTTGCCTGGGTGTGGGGCGTCCGGGTTGGGGCGCTCTCCCACCCCCGACTGCCCGCCCTCTGGGCGGGCTGCCGGGGCCCACTACCCACTGGCTGTGGGTGCGGGGGGGTGCGGACGTGGGGGCCCGTCACCAACCCCACAGCGCGCGCTCTTGCGAGCTGGCTTTGCGCGCTGTGGGGGCGGCACCGAGGGCGCCCGGGGGGGGCGCCTCCTGCCTGGGTGTGGAGCGTCCGGGGTCGGGCGCTCTCCCACTTCCGACTGCCTGCCCTCTGCGCGGGCTGCTGGGGCCCACTACCCACTTGCTGTGGGTGCGGGGGGGGTGCGGGCGTGGGGACCAGCCACCGACCCCACAGCGCGGGCTCTTGCGTGCTGTGGGGGCGGCATGAGGATGCCCGGGGGGGGGGCGCCTCTTGCCTGGGTGTGGCGCGTCCGGGGTCGGGCGCTCTCCCACCCCCGCCTGCCCGCCCTCTGGACGGGCTGCCGGGGCCCACTACCCACTGGCTGTAGGTGCCGGGGGGTGCGGGCGTGGGGACCCGTCACCAATGCCACAGCGCGCGCTCTTGTGAGCTGGCTTTGCACGCTGTGGGGGCGGCATGAGGGTGCCCGGGGGGGGCGCCTCCTGCCTGCCTGTGGGGCGTGCGGGGTCGGGCGCTCTCCCACCTCCGACTGTTTGTCCTCTGGGCGGGCTGCCGGGGCCCACTACCCACTGGCTGTGGGTGCGGGGGGGGTGCGGGCGTGGGGACCCGTCACCAACCCCACAGCGCGTGCTCTTGCCAGCTGGCTTTGCGCGCTGCGGGGGCGGCAAGAGGGCGCCCGGGGGGGCGCCTCCTGCCTGGGTGTGGGGCGTCCGGGGTCGGGCGCTCTCCCAGCCCCGACTGTCCGCCCTCTGGGCGGGCTGCCGGGGCCCGCTTCCCACTGGCCGTGGGTGCGGTGTGCGGGCGTTGGGGCCCGGGTGTCCTTGGCACCTTGTCCCGTGCACCGGTTCGTCGTGTGTTGTGCGCGCTTCCCGGGTTTGCGGCACCTGGTGGCCGTTGTGGCTTGGCACCTGTCCTCGTGCCGTGGTTGTGGCTGGCGGCGTGCCTCTCTGGCTTGCCTCGTGGCCATGCGTCGGTGCGCCGCTTCTCGTCCGGTCCGGTCGCTCTCAGTGCTCCGATCGGCTTTTCCGTCGCCGTGGTGCCTTCCCCCACCCCGGGGGCTGTCGCCCCCGGCTTTACTGGGTGGCTCCGCGGGGCACCTGGAGGCTGGCCGAGAACCCGTCTTAATGTGCCTGCCGCTGGTCCCTGCCGAGGCAGGGGCGCTGGGCGTGCTCCGTGTCGAGCTGTTCGGGGCCCCGCGATGGGGTTGACCCTGGCGGGTCCCTCCGGCCTTGGTCTTGGGCTGCGTGCGCTGCGGTGGTTCGGCGTGTGTGGACCCAGTCACTGACGCGTCCGGTTTCCCGTACCGTCCGTCTTGCGACGGGGGACTCGGCGGGTGCACCTGGGCTTTTTCGTGTGGACGCGGACACCGCCCCTTTCGAGTCTGAGGACGCCCCGCCCGGGTCCCGCGCGTGTGTGCGTGTGCGTGCCCTGCTTAGCCGGGTCGGGCGGGCCGGCCTCCCGGGCGTGTTTTGGTGCGCCTCACCTTTCCTTTGGCCGTTCTTGGTTCGCTCTTTGCTTGTTCGGCTCCCTCCGGGCTGGGGTTGCCCCGTTTGTGTTTGTTGTTGGGGTTTTTTTTTTGTTCCTTTCCCCCTTCCCCCGCCTTGTTGCGCCCCCGTTGTGTCCTGCTTTGCGTGTTTTCAGGCCCCGGGTGCCTTGGGCCTTGACGTCTTGTCCCCCCCCCTTTTTCTTTTTTTTTTTTCCTCCCCCCCCTCTTTGCGCCCCGTTGTCTGCTGCTTTGCGTGTTTTCCGGCCTGGGGTGCCCTGGGCCTTGGCGTCTTGTTGCCCCCCCCCCTTTTTCTTTTGCCCCCCCCCTTTTTTTTTTGCCTGTTGTTTGTTTCTTGCCGCTGCGCGTCTGCTGTGTGTGTTCTGGGGTGTCGTGCTGTGTGTTCCCTGTTCTGCCCGTTCGTTGTGCTGTGCACGTCATCTGTGCTGTTTCTGGTGGCTGGTGTTGTTGGTTCCTGGTGTCGCTGCCTTTTGTTGGGGGTCTGCTGGTGGCTCTGGTTGCCCGGCGTTGTCGTTTGGTGGTGTGTGTCGGCTCTGGTGCTCGTGTCTGATCTGGCCGTCGCTGGGTGTCTTCCGTGTGGTGTCCTGTTCCCCTGTGCTGTGTCCTGTGGCGCTGTGCTGCCGTGTGGTGCTGTGCTGTGGTGCCCTGTCTTCTTTCTTTGTTTTTCTCCCTGCTGGTGGCGCTGGTTTCCTGTTGTTCCCCGTTGGTTCTTCGCTCCGGGCCGGTTCCGGGTCGTTTCTGTTTCTGTGCTCTGCCTGTGCGGTGCTGTGCTGGTGTGCCTGCGTCGTTGCTCCCTGTTCGGTGCTCTCTTGCCCTCGCGGGGCTGGCTGGTGTTTTGTGTTGTTGCCTGTTGTGTTTGTGTGTTTGCTGTTGGGCCTGGCTGTCCTCTGTTGTCTCCTGGTGGGTCCTGGTGGCTCCTGGTGTCGTGTCTCGGTGGTGTGCTGTGGTGTTTCCCTGGGTGCTGTGCTGCGCCGTGTTGCTGCGCGTTGTGCCGCCTGGCGTTGCGTTGTTGTGCGCTGTGTTGTTTCGTTTTGCTTTGTTTGGTGCTGCCGCGCGCTGTGTTGTGTCCTCGGGCGCTGTCCGTCGTCTTGGGGTCCTGTGCTTTCTGGCGCCGTGTTTTGTCTTGTCCCCCCGCGCTGTGTGTGTTTTGCTGTGGTGTGTCGCTGCGTGGTGTTGTTCGCTGTTGTGCTTTGTGCCGTGTGCGCCCTGGGGTGTCGTGTTGTGCGTTTCTGGTTGTCCCCGCCCTGTGCGGTGGTGCTGTGTGGCCCGCTCTCCCTCGGTGCCCTGCTTCCCTGTGCTGTGCCCTGTGGTGCTGTGCTGCTGCGCGGTGCCGTGGTGTCCTGTCCTGCCGCCTTGTTGGGTTTGTTTCTTGCGTGGGTGTGGTTGTACCTACTTGAAAAACCGCTGCTAAATTTCGTAAAATATTTTTTTCCTCTTTTTCTGGCTTTTGAAAATAAAATAAAATTATACACGACCCAACACGCTCGCGTGCAGCAAGACCATGTACGCTGCAGTGCCTTACGTGCTACCCGTCGTTCTTGATGTTCTTGGCCTTGTACTTGTGCGTGGCGTCGTGGAGCGTGTTGGTGTCCATTGCTAAGGGTTGACCGCGTTCCCCCAGGGCCGTCGCCTGAGCTGCAGGGCAAGGGGAGTGATGGGCACGAGGGTGGGGAGTGAGGTGCATGGAGAAGAAGAAGAAAAAGGCGTCAGGGCGCGACGTGAGGGGTCGTGGCGAGTTATGAAACGTTTTCGAGTTTTACGCGCTGCTCGCGACGCGTTTTTCTTTGCGCCCATAGCAAGTTAGACAACAGCAAGGACGGCGTTGGGGTCCTACGAGCGTTACGGTGCTTACGGCGTTAACTATTCACCTATTTCACGTCGAAACATTTTTCGCCGCGTTTTTAAGCGTTTCGCAGCGCGCTTTTTGGCCTAAGCGTTTTTTATGCTAATTAGCTTTATTTTCAGCTATTCGGAAAGTCTTTTTGTCGTGTTTTTCCTATCTCTTTATTTCGTTCTGGGACAGGGCCCCAGCGCGCGCGACCCACTCTCCCGTGTATTTTTCTCGCATGTTTCAAGCCTGTCGGTACGTATGGCGATGTTTCATGCGTGTGCGTAAGGCCCAAATTTTCATGACCCAATGTAGACAAGGATGCGTGTAGCGGCTTGGTTATCACTTTGTTCGATTGAAACTTCAATATAGTCAATTGAACGTTCAATTGAACGAATGAGTTTCAATTTTGTCAATTGATCATTGCGGTGCCGGTGCGTTGCATTTTCGTCGCGGATTTTGTGTGTGTGTTTTGTCTCATTGTTGTTGTATATCTTTTAGTTGTTGGAAGCAATCCGTGTCCTCGAAACGCCGCCCCACAGTCAAACCTCCCAAAGCTCCCACCCTTCCCCCGTGGGCCACAACGAAGGCTTCCCGCAACCTCAATTTTCGCAAGCGGAATTGGAACCACAAGATGAGGGAGCGCAAGCGAGCTATGACCCGGAAGATGCAATCGTCTTCGAGGATGCATTTCAAACCATGGTGTAAAGGTGTTTGGGGGGTAACTTGGCGCCACCTTGGAGTTCTCCCAATCCGTTGGGGACATTGGGAAGCCTGAGGTGTCTACTTCCAGAGTATGCATGGCTGTGCTAGGCTGTCGCACACTGTCCTGGGACGGTCGGACCGTCATGGGTCGGAGGTTGGTCAAAAAATGGCAAAAAGCTTTTTTTCGGAACCGGGTTGCCAGAGGTACCGGGAGGGTAACTTGCGCCACCGTGGAGTTTTCTCCAATCCGTATGGACCATTGAAAAGCCTCAGGTGTCTACTTTCAAAATATCAAAGGCCGTGCTAAGCCGTCTCACACCGGCTTGGAGCAGTCGGACCGTTATGGGTCGGAGGTTGGTCAAAAAATAGCAAAAATATTTTTTTCAGAACGGGGTTGCCAGAGGTACCAGGGGGGGTAACTTGCGCCACCGTGGAGTTTTCTCCAATCCGTATGGACCGTTCAAAAGCCTAAGGTGTCTACTTTCAAAATATGCATGGCCCTGCCAGGCCATCTCACACCGGCTTGGAGCGGTCGGACCGTTATGGGTCGGAGGTTGGTCAAAAAAATGGCAAAAATATTTTTTTCAGAACCGGGTTGCCAGAAGTACCGGGGGGATAACTTGGCGCCACCGTGGAGTTTTTCCAATCCGTGTGGGGTCATACCGGACAATATGTGGGCTCGTGCTGGGTAGGTCCACACAGGAAGCAAGCTTCCTGTACAGTATGTACCTCGATTATGAGAACCTAGAGGCGTTCATGGCGTCAGTGGACGTGAAGGGGGCGTTCCCCAACACGCCGCATAGGCTCATAGAGGAGGTGTGGCGACAGCTAGGACTCCCATATGGTGACTTCGTGGAAAAGTACCTGCGCTCAAGGAGGTACACGGTCGCCACGGGGAAGGGGTGTACCGAGTGGGTAACCCCAGGCAGCGGGGTGCCACAGGGCAGGGTGGAGGGCCCATTCCTGTACTTGCTGGCCATGCTCCCCCTGATGAGTTCGATAGCGCGGGAATATCCACAACTGGCGAGGGCACCACACACGTCGCTGGCGCAGGCGTATGTGGATGATGCGGTACCCATGGCACGGGATGAAAAGGCCCAACAGGTGGTGCAGGACCTGATGCAGAGGTACGGGAGGGATAACCACCTTGTCTGGAAGGCGGAGAAGTTGGCTGTTCTGAGGAGGGGTGGAGAGAAAGGCATGGCGCTGGATGTAGGAGACGCAGTGGCATGGCTGGAGAGGGCAGAGGAAGCGGTGGTGCTGGGACATGTGCAGGCCACGGAGGCGAGGGGAGTCAGGCTACCCGACAAGTTAGTCAGGGGGTTCAGGGCGATGCTGGTGGTCTTGCGGCATCACCCCCCGTGAGTGCAGACGACCCTGTACTACCTGCGAGCGGTGCCCAATGCGGCGGTAGGGTACCAGAGGATGCACCTCCCGTACTGGAGGGAGCAACTGGAGGAGGTGGAGGGAGAAGTGCGGAGGCTCATCAGAGGGTATGAGGGGATACCCACGGAGGTGCCGTGGTGCGTGTTGCGGTCGCCGACGGCCTACTATGGAGAAGGGATGCCCACGGCGGGGGAGGCGTACAGGGCACACACGGCGAGGACACTGAGCAGGATGTGGCACAATCAGGAAGAGGTGGTGAGACGGGTGTGCTAGCACACCGTCGCAGAGGTGCAGAAGGAGGAGAACATGTGCCTGCGCTATGTGTGGCACCGGCGAAGGCGGTTGGCGGCGGGGAAGAAGGAACGCATGTGGCGCGCCCTACAGGCGGTGTTGCCGGGGGAAGAGCACATGCTGGCAACCAACAGGACGTGCGGTAGGCGGGGACCAATCTTGGTTCTGGACACGGACTTCGGGGGGGCGGCGCATGGGACAGTACGGTGGATCAGGAAGGAAGGAGTGAGCATGGAGGTGCTGCACGTGCGCAGGAAGGATATGAAGGAATACAAGATGGCGGGGCTGCACCATGCGGAGTTCTATCGGGACACCAGGGTGGTGGAATGGGGTGTATACAGTTGGATGATGAGGAGAGCACGAGGACAAGAGGACCGCACAAGGTGGAGCAGGAAGATGCGCAAGATGTGGAACGAGTGGGTAGCGCTGTGGGGGATCCAGAAGAGGAAGCCAAGATGCGGGAGGGGAGAGGGGGCGCAGCAAGAGAGAGTGGTGCTGGACAGGGGGGAGAGGGACAAAGCCAGACCGGGCATACTGTTGTGTGCGCCGCTGGGACTCAAAGGGCCGAGGAGGAAGGTACAGAGTGCAACCGGGCAGTGGTATGATGTCCATGCAGATATGTTCCGGAAAGACAACATCCCGGAAGGGGCAGGACAGGGGGACCAGTGCTGGAGGTGCACCAAGGAGGCGGGGCAAATCCTGTGGCCAGTCCTACGAATGACGGCATGGGCGTTCCCGAACGCGACCATGCGCACTACGGACACCAGGGGGCAGTGGTGGAGGCCGGTGCTGCGGCTGCCCAAGGAGGTGCAGGAGGATGAGGAGGCCCAGGGGGACCCGGAGGTCTGGTGGGGAGAGAAAAAGGAGGGGAAGAGAACAGGGGTCCAGTTGGGATGCGACACAGTGCGGGGACTACAAGAAGAGGATGATGGAGTGGCGGTGTGTATCCAGATGACGGACACGGGGAGGCCCGACGAGGAGGCGCCCATAGTGCCCGTGGGCCACAAGTGTGGAGAGAGTGCGAGGAGGATCAGACTGACGGTCCACGGGCTGCCAGCAGACAGGGTATGGTACTTGGTTCTGGTACAGGCATGCCTGGAGCAGGGCAGGGCGAAGGGGGACAGGGCATGGTGTCACAGGGTGGTGGTGACGAAGGGCTGGAGGGCCAGGACGTACAATAAATGGGCAGTGTACAGAGGCGTGAGGGAGCTAAGAATCGACGATCGGGTACGAGAGTATGGCATCGGGAGGCACAGAGTGTACTGCCACTACCCGTGGGAGGTGGTGCGCATACCGGAGCCCACGGAGGAGAGGGTGGTGCTGTTTCTAGACGGGTCCGGGATGGAAGGACAGCCACCCATGGCGGGGGCAGCGGCGGTAAGGGTCAAGGGGGTGGGACAAGTGACGGAGAGTGTGGTGGAAAAGATGGTGTACGGAGCAGCGTCCCATGGAGAGGTACAGGCGATGGCGGACGTGGTTGGGGAAATAGGCGAGGACGTACGGGAAGTGTGGATGGTGGTGGATGCGGAGGCGGACATGGCGTCCCTCAGAAGACTGGCCAGCAGGCCACTGCATGAGGTCCTGGGCACGGGGCTGGCGTCACAGGTGTACGCGATATGGCACGGGCTGGAGATGAAGAAAGTGCCCCTGGTCATACACCTGGTGAAACAGGAGTCACACAGAGCAGGAGTGGGGAATCATGAGGCGGATGGGGCGGCGCAAGCAGTGGATAAGGAGCAGGAACCAGAGTGGAGGGTGCCAGAGAGAAAGGAGCACCTCCACTTGGTGCATATACCTCCAAGGGTCGGGGATGAGGAGAAGGCCAGGTGGGTGGTGGAGGAGGACAGAGGCAAGCAGGAGCTAAGAGTGTATCCACAACCGGTGCACATGCTAGCTCAAGTGCGAGGGGGGCCGGAGGTGGTGGAGCTGAACGAGTACTTGGAGGGCAAGGTAGGACAGCGGGTTCACTACCCCAATGTGCTGAGGCCGGAAACGCTGCCCAAAAGGCTGCACACCAGAAGGCTGCAGGCAACCACGGGGCAGGTGCCGGTGCGGGAAAGAATCATGAGTTGGTACAGATATAAGGGTATGGACCTCCCGGAGGAGTACATGAGATGCCACTGTGGCCAAGGGCAAGAAACATACAAGCACTTCATGCGGTGTGAACAGTATAAGGGGATCGAGGAACCGTTGGTTCGGGATCAGGACGTCCCGTTGCTCAAGAAGGGTGCAAGAGGCAGAAGCGCGGTGGAGAGAGAGCTGGGGAAAGAAGGGCACCGCAAGGGACTGTGGCACATGATGATAGTGAAACCGCTGTGGCGGGCACTCCAGGAGCATACGGTGGCACCGAAGGCCATGGCACAGAGGCTGTTGCGGCGTATGGTGGAGCATCTCCAGGAGCGCATGGCGTCCAGAGAGACGCAGTTGGAGGCGCGGGCAGAAGACATGCGTGATCGTGTCACCAAACGCATCAACCCAAAAATCACGGAGATGGAAGTGCAGAGGCGGCCAGATTGGCGACCAAGGCGGTCAGGGGGAGAGACGGGAATGGAGGACAGAGAGGGAGAAGAGCGGAGGGACCGCTTGATGGTACGCAGACGAAGGAGAATCCGGCAGATATGAGGGCAGGACGGGTGTGCAATTTCACCGCGCAGGGGGACGTCTGTAAGGGGACCGGAGGGAAAGGGGCAGCAGAGGCGCCCGTCGCATGGACTGGAGCGTCCGGGACTGGGCACACTGAGTCATAGGGCGGAACAAGAAGCGGGCCAGGGGGGAGCGGAAAGGGGTCATATGACGAGGGGAAAGCAAAGCGGGGACGAGGACAACGATAGTGCACACCAGAACGAGTCCGATGGCCACCAGGCGAGATCCTCAGATCGCGGGGGAGAGAATGTGGAAGAGGAGCCGCAGGTGTACCAAGAGCTCCACACACGTAGGGCACGCGAACAGCGTGGGTAAAGGGCGTGGGTGGTGGGGGAAGAGGCGACAGGGCGCAGGGCTCAGGCGCGATCCCATGTGCAGCGCAATGTCCCATAAGCCTGACCCGCGGCCCAGCCAGCCACCGGCAGTGAGGGCAGAGGTGGCCCGCATGCAGGCGGGCGCAGCCCCGCAGCCCCCCTCGCCGGCGTCCTCGGTGACGTCTGCGGACGTGTCGTTGCCCTCGTCTCCGGGCAGCCCGGAGACGGTCAGGAGGGAAGTACCTGGGGCGATGGGGCGGCAGAGGGGGGAAGGAGCCGTGGTGGGGAAGGGAGAGGGAGTGGACAAGAGAGGACAGGCAGAGGCGGAGAGGGACATGGCAGAGGGGGTGGCGGCAAGGGCTGAGGGGCAAGGGGAGGGGCAGGGGCAAAGGGTGGCGGAAGGGCTACGGGCGGACCCGTTCAACGTCGTAGATGTGAGGGCGGGCATGGATATGAGGAGGAGGGAGTGGAGGAGTCAGAGGGAGTCAGTAGTCGCCGACATCCTCGAGGTGTCGGAGGATGACGGGGAGGGGGCAGGGAGGATGGCGGTGGAGGGAGGCCCAGGACAGCCGTCGGCGCCAAATGTGCCGGCGGCTGCCATGAAGTCCATCCTCCCGGAGGTGCGGAGGCAGGAGGAGGGCAAGGGCGGCGGAGGGCAGCTAGAGGCGGGAGCGGCAGGGAGCGGAGACAGCAGCGTAAGCGCCGGCGGGAGAGGGCGGACGGGCAAGGGAGGAAAAGGGCAGGCAGGGACGTCGGGGGCTGTGCACGCAAAGGGACACCTGGCAGGAAAGGGGGGAAAAGGGAGTGGACGGGGGCGACAGTGCCCGCAGCCCCAACGCTCGGTCAGACAGTCGCCGCCGAGGTTGCCCCCACGGGTCAGTGCGGCGGTAAGGGCGGAGGAGGAGAGGGAGGTGCGCCGCCAGCAGGCGGCGCGGTACGAGGCGCTGGCGCACGTGGAGCACCAGTGCTGTCGCCGCCAGCCCCCGGAGCAGGGACAGGACACCTTCTACCAGTTGGAGATGGAGCCGGGGAGGAGGGGGGTGAGGGGGGGGCAGGTGGAGCAGAGCAGCGTGGCGGTACAGGGCAGTGGTGCGGGACAGGTAGAAGGCGGCAAGGGCAAGCAAGGGAAAGGAACGAGGCAACAAGGGCTACAGGGGAAGTGACAGCGGAGGGCGGGACTCCACGGAGTAGGCGGCAAGGGACGCGGGGCTATGGGGCGACAAGGCAAAGGGCAGGGGAAGGAGAGTGGCCTTGGGTACATGGGCTCGCTGGTGTTCCCAGGGAAGGGATTGGGATGGTGGGGAGCTGTAGTCCCGCCAGCCGTCCCACCAATCGTCCCACCATTCCCGCCGCCGCCCTACCCGGCGATGGGGATGGTGTACCCGCCGCTGCCGGCGTACCCGGGCATGCAGCCACAGGCGGACTTGCAGCAGCGCCAGCAGGCCGGTGGGACAGCGTGGGGGGCGCAGGAAGGGAAGGGAGAAGAGCACAGGAGGGCGTGGGAGAGGTTAGGGGAGGCAGAGAGGAGCCTGCGGGAGAGGGAGGCCAGGGTCAAGGGTGAGGTGGGCGGGGCGGAGGAGGGGAGGACAGAAGGGATCTACAGGCCGCAGGGAGGGGAAGCACAGGCAGTGGAGGAGCTACAGATGGCGTGGGCGGACCTTCGGAGAGGGCAGGAGGGGGTCGAGAGGGCGGAAAGGGAGGGAGGACGACAAGAGGAGGGAAGGGGGCGGGAGGGTACCCCGCTGGTGCCGTTCCAACAGCTGGCTATCCCGCCGGAGCAGGAAGGAGAGATGCAGGACAGGGCATGGAGGCGGATCAGGGGGGAGGCGGCGAGGCTGGCAGAAAGGGACAGGGAGGTGGCGGCGTGGGAGCGCAGGGTGCAGGAGGAGGAGGAGGCGGTGGCCCGGGGGGCCCACCGGGTCCTCCCGGATCCGGAAGGGGACACCCCCTCCACGGATGTGGAGGGGCGGTCGCCGTCAGGGAAAACGGCCAGGGAGGAGGACGAGGAGGCGGCGCAGGAAACGGGGAAGTGGCGCAGGGGGGAGGAGCAAGGGGCAGGGGAGGCGGAGGGGGCGCCGCGGCCGGCCAGCCCCAGTGCAGAGCCGACGCCGACGGACTGCGGCTGGGAGTCCCGCCGCCGCGGCAGTATGCGCCGCCGCTGGTGCGGAGGGGACCTGGGACGGTCGCGGGGTGGACGGCGGGGGAAGTGGAGGAGCTGGCCCGCTACGTGAAGTGTGCGGGGAAGACGAGGGGAAGGCGGGAGAAGGGGGGGAACCGCCCCTTCAGTGACCTGGTCGGCAGGGCAGGGAGGCCCAGGGAAAGGGGGCCGGAGATGGATGAGGGGCGGTGGAGGAGGATGCTGGGAGCGGCGCTCCCAGAGGTGCGCCTGGACTGTGCCGAGGAGAAGGGGAAGAAGCCCAGGGATCAGATGCTGCCAGAGCTATTCCAGCGGGAGGGGCGGTACGCTGGCGACGCGTAGGGCCGGGCAGGAGCAGGAACGGGAAGCGCTAGGGGCCGGGGGCCAGGGGCGTGCGGAGGGACGGGCAGATGGGATGCGGGGAGGCGGACGCGGGGGGTCGGCGGAGGTGGAGGAGGGTGAGGAGGGGATATGACAGACACGAGGAGAGGAGGAAGGGAGCGGAAAGGTGCAGGTGCGCAGGGGGAGGGCAGGGACACGGCTGAAAGTGGAGGGGGATGTGGTGATGGCGGACGCGGACGAGAACCCCACGCGGAGGGCACAGGGCCAGCGGCAGGGGAGAGGGGAGATGGGGCGGCGGAGTACAGGGGCGCAGGCGAGTGCGGAGGAAGCAACCGGGCAGCGGGACGCGAGACGTATCGTGGGTTCGGCGAGCAGTGTGGGACAGAACGAGAAGCAGACGGGATGCAGTATCGGGATGTGGTACAGTGACGGAGCAGAGCGCAAGGTCGTGACTGGCGAGAACGTCCGGCGATGGAGTGGAGCAGCGCTGTGCCCTTCGGGTGCAGCATGGTGCCAGGGCTCTGACTTGCAGGAGAGGCGAACGGGCAGACGCATCCAATATTCGGACACGTTCGGTGCCAGGGTCTTGGCTGATGGTGTGATCGGAGAGATTGCTGGGATGGGCAGGTGGCAGTGCAGGTGTACTGGAGTCCCGTGCAGTGGAGCCACGTCTCGGTGGCGCCCCTGTGGAATGGCAGCAGGGGTGTGCGGGCTATCCGCCGACTTGTTACATGGCGGCAAAGCTCTCTGCATGACAAGATGGTGCTGCATTGAAACCATTGGACTTACGCGCGCCCTGCTCTGAGGGGTTGACCACGCCAGGCTTTGGTGGCTGCCGGCGCCATGGGACACCTGCGAGGTGCAACGAAGTGTGAACCCTTGGTGACCGCGCCGGGTCCAAATGGGGGCTCTGGTCCGCAGCTGGTCTATACGGCTGGGCTCCACAGTGCAAATGCAGCGAAGGGAATTTGACAAGGGTCTCCCTGACGTTCTCTCTGTGTTCCTTCGGCACATGCGGTAGCTCATGGTGCGTAGGAAACCAACAGCCATGCCAGTCCTCGGGCAGGGCCACAGTCAAGTCCGCAGATACACCCCCCCCCCTCCCACACAGGGCACAAGGCAACCAGGATGGGGTGAGGGACGGGGACCGAGGGAGCACTAGGGTGGGGGACACCCCAGGGGAAAGGGTAGGGGCGAGGGGGAGCAGCAGGGGTAGAGCACGCGGGTGGCACAAACGAGTGACAGCGCGGCTCAGACAGGGAGGGCAGACGTACAGGCAGGGTCGACAGCGAGGAGGAGAATGGGAGGGGAGACAGGCGAGAGAGCGGGCGCAGGGCAGCGGGACAGGGATAGCACGGGGAAGAGCAGGGGGCAAACGCAGGGTGCGCGGGAGCAGCGGGGAGCGCGAACTTGGAACAAAAAAAAACAACAGCAGAACAGGCGGACACACAGGAAGGACACATAGAGGAGGCAGGGCGCGGGAGGTGGGGGGAACAGGGGGCCAACAAGGGCACGAAGGAACACAATGTCTCTCACAGAGAAGCACCATGCTGATGACCCGCATTGAGCCGTACCGGCCGCCCCGCCCGACCATCAGGGAACTGATGGAGGGGCGGCCAGCGGGAGAGGACGACAGGGGAGTCCCCCCGAAGGGGTGTCTGGGGAGGCCGCTCAGGTCGGCCTACAGGTCGGAAAACAGGGCAGAAGCCCAGAGGCGCGTGAGGGCGCGCGAGATACAACCATGGCGCGGGGACGACCAGCGGCGATCACACGGAGCAGAAGAACAACACTAAGAGGGCGGGCAGGAGACAGACGGGAGGCGAGGGTGGAGAGGAGAGAAAGAAGAAAAACGTACAACAACGCGGGCTAAACGGCTGGGTCGCGAGGGAGGGGCGCTCACCTGGCATGGCCGGGGACCGCCAAGGGCCGCGCCACAGGATGGCGGTGGGACTGGACGAGGGCACTGAACGGAACCGAGACAGATGGCGATGCAGTGTTGTTGTGCGTGCATGCAGGGAGGAGGGAACCACGCGGAAAAGAGCGCGGCGAAAAAAAACGCGGACAACACCCCGCAGCACCAAAAGGAGACAGGACAGAAAAGGACGTGTGGCTAGGGCCACGCCACGGCCCGAGGGGACTAGGACAGCATGGGAGGCGGCACAGGAGTGAGGGGCGGGGGCGGGAGGGGAGCGACCCGTGCTAGGCGCACAAAACGGTCCCCGGATGGATGAGGATCCAGTGGGCCCGCGCCACAGGGTTGCTGGCAGCCCGGTGGGGTATAAACACGGGATGAGGGATGGGATGGGGTCACACAACAGCCCAGGGGATTAGGCTGGGGCCGCGGCACAGGGGAAAAGGGCGGGAAGGGAGCGACCCGTGCTAGGTGCACAAAACGGTCCCCGGATGGATGAGGATCCAGTGGGCCCGCGCCACAGGGTTGCTGACGGCCCGGTGGGGTATAAACACGGGATGAGGGATGGGATGTGGCCGCACAACAGCCCAGGGGATTAGGCCGGGGCCGCGACACAGGGGAAAGGGACGGGGGCTGGAAGGGAGCGACCCGTGCTAGGCGCACGAAGCGGTCCCCGGAAGGAAGAGGATCCAGTGGGCCCGCGCCACAGGGTTGCTGGCAACCCGGTGGGGTATAAACACCGGATGATGGGACAAGGGGACGGGGCGGGGAAGGGCGTGTGGCTAGGGCCCCACAACAGCCTGACGGGGTAGGGAGTCCATGAGACGCGCGGAACGGGCCGGTGCCGGGATGAGGCAAAGGGGAATGGGACATGGGATGGGCAGGGAGACCGAAAGCGCCGAGCGACAGCCTGGTGGGATTGGGAACCCAGTCGCCATGGAGTGGTGCCCAATGGGCCAACCATGGGGAACCTGACCACGGGAAGTCGGGAAAATGCCCTGAACTCCGGGACAGCCGTGAGGTGTCCGCAGGGGTGAGGGTTGACCTTGAGATCCCCGGGTCAATGGCCTGAGTACACGTAGGTTCACGCGTGAGCGGGACAAGGAGGAACGTGGAAAGGGTCGCCCCCTGGCCTCCAGCCGTGGATGGTCGACACCCAAGTGCATCCGCGAGCCCAGTGGGTACTTCAACCCGTGACGGATGGGGAGTGTTGGAATGTGGTTGACAGAGAGAAATCCTCCGCTGTGGGCGAGGGCTATCCACAGGAAACCCGCCTGCAGGCGCCCAATAGGCTGTGCTAGGGGGTGAAGGCCGGGGGATCCTTCAAAGGGTGACCGGAAGGAGCTGAAACTGTGAGGGCAGCGACTGAAGGGAGCCTACCGCCGGTCGTTTCCCAAGGGAACCTGGTTGAAGTTCTCGGCCGTGAGGTGACACAGGGGTCGCCAGGGAAACTGTTGGTGGAGAGCTGTCCTTCCTGCCAGAGGCGGCCACCATGTAAAACAAACAAGGAGATGTCAGATGAGGCTGCGGACGCGGCCGCCCTTACTTACTTACTTACTTACTTACTTATGGACTGTTGAAAAGCCTAAGGTGTCTACTTCTAAAATATTAATGGCCGTGCTAGGCCGTCTCACACCGGCTTGGAGCAGTCGGACCGTTATGGGTCGGAGGTTGGTCAAAAAAATGGCAAAAATATTTTTTTCAGAACCGGGTTGCCAGAAGTACCGGGGGGGGTAACTCGGCATCACCATGGAGTTTTTCCAGTCCGTGTGGACCGTTCGAAAGCCTGAGGTGTCTGCTTTCTCCAACGGCATGTTTGTGCTACGTTGTTGAACAGGCAAAAATTGTTTTTTCAGAACCGGGTTGACAGAAGTATCAGGGGGGTAACTTGGCGCCATCGTGGAGCTTTTCCAATCCGTTTGGACTGTTGGAAAGCCTGAGGTGTCTACTTACTGAATATGCATGCTGGTGCCAGACCGTCGCACACAGGCTTGCAGCAGTTGGACCATGACGGGTTGGAGGTTGGTGCTCGTTTGGAGGGTGTTCCATTGACTTTCAACATGGCCAATTGAACAAGTAGAATGGAATTTACTTCAATTGAACAAGGGAGCATCCACTTGGTGCACATCCACTTCGTTCGTTCGTAGGTGCGCGCTTGAGCAAGAAGTCCTTGAAGAATTTGGCCGCCTTACAACCCAAGGAGGTACCCAAGAAGGGAGACAAGAAGGCCATGGCTGCTTCGAAGAAGCCAAAGAGGAAGGATGCTCCCAAGAAGGCAAGGAAGATAGGGTCCCTCCAACAAGGGCCTCTTTACGTCCAAAGACCTAGGTAAATTTCGGGTTCCCATGCAATTGGAAATGGAAAAGGACTTGGAGTGTGATAAGGAGTGGGTTGTTTGTTGTGGGTATCATGCCATGCTTTTGCGTGGCTCGGAGTTAGATGATGCTCCGAGGAGTGAATGGACAAAGGCCACCCGTCCGGGTTGGCGAATGCTCATCATGCCCCTGTAACTACCCGGGGAGGATGACATTAGCCTCGTGGCTGTAAAAAAATTGATTGTGAAAAGACATATGAGGAGGCGGAGGCCCGGAGGGTGCAATAAAAGGCGGATGCCAAGGTGTAGGACAAGTGTATTCATCAATACATGGTCTTCAGACTTTTTTATGATAGTGTTCATTCCATCGTATTGTGCGTGTTGATCCTGTTGTTCTTCAATGGAATTTTCAACTCCATCAATTGTGAGAAAAATGCATAAAATAGGGTATGCAAGGGTCGCAAGGGTTTAAAATTTATGGTAGGTGTTTGGCATACATTTTGTGAAATGGTTGTCATGGTTTTGGAAATATGAAACCACATGAGGTGCCACTAAATGGGAATTAGACATGGTGGAAAGTAGTTGTTCAATTGAAATCTATGGTATTCAATTGAGTAGACTTGATTGAGTTGAGTAGAACGGTTTTGACCTTAAAACAATAATCTAACGATCTCTCTCACATCCTCAACACCCACATTTACACCAATATCACAAACGATCACACCGATGGCACCGCCATCATCATCCACTCCTCACTTTCTCCTTACACCACCCCTATCAAACACGACCGGGTACACGGTTGCGTACTTGCAATTGATATCACTATTCCTGGTTATCCCAATATCCGTATTATCAATATCTACAAGTCCCACCTAGCCCATCAAAGAACTCGAATCCAACAAACAGTCCCCAAACCTCAACACGATCAACCACACCATGTCCTCCTACGCGACGTCAACACCTACCTTCAACCGCTCCTTGACACCCAAAACGTTAAACATCCCAAACACTGGCCTTGGCTTCACAACCGGGTCCACCCTCCCTGCCATTCAACGACTCCTACTCTCATTGATCTATCCCGCAAAGACCACCCTGAAGTTAAACAATGGACTAGACCCACAAACCCACAACTCCACTCACAAACCCGCCTCGACCTCATTCTCTCCTCCCCTGCTTTCCACACAATCTTCAAACCAGTCAACACTTACATTGTCAGCAATAACTCCACCATTGACCATAGGCCTGTATCTACCGCCATAGCCATCCCCAACAATCCCCTCAACATACATCACATTCCACAATCCACCTTCCAATATCGTCCTTTGAATAAGAATGAAAAAGCACATCTAACTTCTCTCCTCCAACCACTAGACACCTGTGTTTCTAGTTATAACTCAATATGGAACAACCTTGCTCTCGACAACATAGTGCAATCAACCTTTCATTTTTTTTCAGCTTGTCACCGCCTACAAACCAGTCACTCTCCAACCTCACGCTCACAAACCAACAGGAATTGGAAAGAAACTGAACGAACAAGCATTCAAACTTAACACACAAAAGGGACTCAACAAACAATCTCTCACCACACTCCATTCTGTTCTGAATGACTGGAACAATAAGAAGCAAACACAGAAAGACAGAAAACTACACTAGTCACACATTCAAAACAAAGGCATAACCAAAACCATTAACAACATCTTACACCCACGCACTACCTCTCCCCTCTCTACCTAAGACACAAATGGCAAACTCACTTCTGACCCGAACGCCATGTATCAATCCATGGGAGAATCCCTCGTCTCCCTTGGAGGTCCACCCTCCTCAAACATTGACACCTCCTTCATTGACGAGGTAATGACCAACTCTCTCAAACTCGCAGATAACGCCCCGCATTCCCATTTCACTAGACAATTCTTTGACCACTTGCTTTCTAACGGCAAACCGTCTACCGCCCCTGGTTTTGATGACACCTCTCACTACCTCTTCTCTGTTGTCCCACATAACATACAAACCTTTATTTACAACTTGTGCTCTACCCTCATTACCACTAATATCCCCTTTCACTGGCTTAAAGCCAAAACGTTTCCCCTTAATAAAAACGGAGACCGACACCTACCTATAAATTATTGACCTATCGCTCTCCTCAGCTCAATTTACAAAATACTTGCTTCTTATGGAGCATCTACCCTGACTTACTACTCCACCACATACAAACTCACAAACAACACACAATATGCTGGTCTACCCAACCACCGAACCACCGACCACATCTTCTCCATGATCGCCAATCTCTCCCTCCAGCCCGACATCTACCACCCCTACCTCGACCTCAACAACGTTTTCAACTCCGTTCCCCACAAAGCTCTCTGGAAAATTCTTTCCAATTACAACATACCTACCTACCTCATCAACCTCATTACAAACCTCTACGCCGCCCCATATGAATACCCCATAGTCAACGGTTTCGCTGTCCTCGCTGCACACTGCTTCCGAGGCCTGTGCCGAGGATGCCCCATGTCACCCATCCTCTTCAACCTCTTTATTGACCCCATCATTCTTCACATTAAAACTCTCCTCCCCACACAAGAACTTTACGCCCTCTTCTCCTTCATTGACGACATTGCTCCCCAAACGAAATCACCGCGCACCCTTCATAAATTCTCCACTTCCTGTTTACTGAAGGACCCCTATACGGCCTTTCTTTCAGCGCCACCAAATCTGAGCTTCATGCTCTCAACAACGCCCCCCATGTGACCTTCAATAACAGTGGTAACCCTCGAATTTTTCATAAATATCCGGGTACTTACTTCTTCAACCAAAGGCAAAATACCCAGATGTACCAACTGCTGGTGAATACCATTAACTCCTTCTTTACCAACCTCTCCACTCTCCCTCCAACTCACAACGAAACTATCAAACTCTCCAACCTCCAGCTTATACCCACACTCACCTACGGTCTCATCTACAACCCCCTTCCCCTGGATGAACTCGACAAACTGGACTCTCTCATGTGGACTTACATCTCTAAGTCTGGCACACTCTCTTACTGTACACCTAACAAAACCAAATACTCCTCTAATGCCTATTTTGGCCTCAATATTGCAAAAGTTTCTATCACAACCCACTTACAAACTATCAATCACGTTCCGCGCTACTCTTTCCGCCATGGCCCCAAAACCACAAATGACACAGTCATTAACACTCTGCTCACTGACTCCTGCGAACGCAATCTACTTCAACACATGACAGCCTCCTCTGCCAATTTCTTAGGCTACTACCGTCACAACATCCCCAACATTAACCCTTGTCTTCTCAACCAACTCCCTGCACACACCCGAGCAGAGATAGCCTTCACCTATTACCAATCTACCACTGATCCCCCCACCTACTCTCTCACTCAGAACACCCAGCATCCGAAAAGAACCACAATCTGGCACTTAGGCACGCTAGATCACCCCAACCAGCACAAAACCACAGCGACATTCCCTAACATGACCGTCCAGATCACCAACAGCAACAGATTCCGCCTCCCCACCAACACCACTAAAAACCCCAAAGCCATATCCTTCCCTACCAAACCTCCAAATCCTCCAGACACCACTTCCTTTCCTTATGCTTTCAGCAATTCTCATTTCAGTCCATTACTTGTCCAATTCACTCTGGTGCAAAACATACCACCACCAAAACTCGACAACCTCCACTACTGGGGGTGCCACCATCTCAGACAGGCTCTCATTACCCACCCTGCAGCCACTGTATGCTACAGGGACGGTTCTGACAACCCAAAATGTAACAGACCATCGGGTTCGGCGGCCACATTCAACACTGCACCCCCTACAACCATCTGCAACATGTCACCCATCGAAGGCTCATACCCGGCAGAGATATTTGCTATCGTTCCTATCACACTCTTCCAAATCCTCCCCACCTTACCCCAACCTATAATCTTTGCTATAGACAACTTGAGTGTCTGCAGCACTCTACAATTCATCAAACAGACCAAGGATAACCCTTTTAATGCCAGCACAAACCCTTTCTGTCTCTGGTACTCTCATATCTGTACCTTTCCTCAGTCCTCAACTCTACATATTACTTTTACCTGGATTAAGGGTCACGCTGACCTTCCCGGCAACGACTACTCTGATGCTATTTCTAAATGGGCCTCCACCCACATCAACTACCCCCCAGGGTCACACCAACCAAGCTTCACTTACTTCATTTATCACCAACACACACCACTACCTGGTAAATTATCCCTTAAATCTGTCAAACACTTACTTCCAGCACACTCTCATAACAACATACACCTGTCCATGAGCAGAGGCTTTTACTCTCACACTTCCTGGTTTTCCTGCTTGCCCTCCAAGTGGCTCAATGGCCTGTATAGTTGCACAGGCTACCAACTGCACTACATCCCCAACAAATATCTCTGCTCGAAATGTCTACCGAAACACCGTCCGGACCCCATCACAGCACTTAGTGAATGCACAGCAACTGAACACCTCCAACAGGCCATCATCAACGCCTAGCCTCCCCCCTTCAACTTAGCCCACGCAAACTGCACCTTGTTTTTTAACCGAAGCCCCAAAATTTTTGCCGTCAAAAAAAATAGTTTTTTTGCCATTTTGAAGGTGCTGTCTTCCACGCCCTCCTAAAAAATGCATTATTTACCAGGTTTGCCCATTTTTTTTGCTGTTTTCATGGGGGTCAAAGAATGACTTTTTTAGTCGAAATCAGAGGGCTTACCAGTCATTTTTCCCGAAAAAAAATTTCGTTGGCTAATTTGAAGAATACCAATTTTTGGATCTTCTGAGAAACTATAAACGATGGGCACTGTTGACACAGAGTGCGCATGTCCAGATGAAAAAATCATTATCTTAGGAGGCTGAGTGCTGGAGGCCTCGCGCACTCAGCCACCTGAACTAAGATGTTTAGGCCTTTTTGAGATGAGTTTTTGACATCGCAAGTGGCATGAACCAAGAATGGAGCAAAAGCAAAACTGCAAGATTCGATATGGGTTAAAGAGTTGCACAGCCGAACACTCAGTGCGCGAGGCCTTGCGCACTCAACATGCTAGAAGAATAGTGTTTTTGATACCCCTGACCACTTGCATTCTGGCAATAGCCTAAAAAAGGCTTTTCGACAGTCCTCCCTTTTGGAATCCTGTGAAAACAGTACCCTCCAGAGTAGCGTTCAGACACTCCTCCTGTAGGGCGATAGTATGCACGAAGGCGCCCCCCCCCTACCTCCCCCCCCCTACCTACCCCCCCCTCCCCCCCATAACCCCCCTACCCCCCCCCTACCCCCCCAATCTGCCCCCCTATCCCCCCCCTACCCCCTTGCCTACCTCCCCTCCCTACCTCCCCCCCCTACCCCTCCTTCCTACCTCCCCCCAACCTTCGGCTCGCTTCGCTCGACAGACGGCTCGCTTCGCTGGAACCAGGGGCTAGCCCCTGCACCCCCCTTGGATAACATGACTCCTGCGGTGGCCACAGACCGCCTTTTGTGTGCACCGCCTTCTGTGTGCACCGCCTTCTGTGTGCACCGCCTTGCCTGTGGCCCCTTAAATGACAAGACTCCTGCGGTGGCTACAGACCGCCTTTTGTGTCTTCCGCCTTGTGTGTGCACCGCCTTCTGTGTGTTCCGCCTTGTCTGTGGCCCCTTAAATAACAAGACTCCTGCGGTGGCTACAGACCGCCTTTTGTGTGTTCTGCCTTGTGTGTGCACTGCCTTCTGTGTGTACCGCCTTGCCTGTGGCCCCTTAAATAACAAGACTCCTGCGGTGGCTACAGACTGCTTTTTGTATGTTCCGCCTTTTCCGTGTTCCGCTTTGTGTGTGCACCGCCTTCTGTGTGTACCGCCTTGCCTGTGGCCCCCTAAATAACAAGATTCCTGCCGTGGCTACACACCGCCTTTTGTGTGTTCTGCCTTGTGTGTGCACGGCCTTGTGTGGGCACCGCCTTGCCTCTGGCCCCTTAAATAACAAGACTCCTGCGGTGGCCACAGGTGCGCTTTTTGTGTTTTCCGCCTTGTGTATGCACCGCCTTCCCCCCCCTACCCCCCCCCTACCCCCCCCCCCCTCAGCGGTTGTTCCCCAGCGTAGAGGCGCGCTGCGTTTTGCCAAAGGAAGGCTGCTCACCTTCCTTGGAACGACCCACACGTTCCACCAAAACAGCTTCGCCCTCCCCCCCACACAGCAACAACGACCCCCCCTACCCCTACAAAAGCACACACACAGCATTCAAGAATCTCCGGGGGCGAGAGTCGGGACCCTCCCCCGTGCGCACCGGGCCATGAAATGACATGGCCCCGGAAACAATGCCTCATTAGGACATGAGCAACCCCGAACTCCCCGACCAAGGGCTGTGGTGAGGCCGCCCTCCCCCCCTCCCCAAACAGCCGGGCGCAAACATCATCCTTGTGAGGCGCAAGTGCATGTGACGAAGCTGGAAGATGATGCAGGATCAGGGCGTAATGAACAGATAGGCAGGGCGACGCTGGTTGGAGAGATGGAGAAAGGACTCCCCAGGCGGCGCGACCACTATAACCGCTGCGCAGCCCCAGTCGGCCCAAATTTCAGCCACCACAAAGCAAGGGTGCAGGCCGTGGGCTGGTTCCCCTTGGGGACCAGGAAATAGGGGAGCAGACCTTTTGCTGCCCCTACCCCCCCCCAACAGAAATGGGGCCGGACCGAAAGCAGGCCCAGCACACCCCCCCCCCCAGCATGCCCTCGCACCCTCACTGCAGGCCGTCACATGGTGATCGAGGTCCCACCCCTCACGGACAGGGAGCGGACGCCGAACGACGAGTATGTTGGGATCTGGGACCCGCATGGTAACCCAGCAGGTGGTCCTCCTCTCCCAAACAAGTGAGCAGGTAGACCCACCCACCACTAACCCCCCCCCCCCCCCCAGCCTGCGCCCCCGACGGGAGGGGTGCACGGAGTCGGCGCCCTCAGGGCCTAAAAAGTGGAGGCTGTGAAGGGCTCACAGCTTGACCGCTGTGGGTATCCCTTGAGCGACCTGCACAGGGAACCTCCAGGTGTGCGCGTGCCCCTCCAACTTCATCACAGACGCCTAGGCCAGCACAGCCCCGTGCACTCCAGTGCAGTTGCGGGCGACCCCTGGAGGCCAGACAGCCACCTGCCGACCCCTGCCCCCCCCCCCCTTCCTCAACGGAGAGGCCATTCGGGTGTGGTGCCCTCTGGGCCCCCTCGTCTACGCGGGCTGTAGCGCCGCAGCCAGTGCAGCCAGCACCGGTGGCACCCAGGGCAGGGAAGCACTCTTTGCGCCCTGGTGCCCCTCCACCTGCCCGCGGTACGCCCTCGGCCGTGGGGAGCCGGACCCAGCCCGCGTGGCAGCACCACCTGTGCCTAAGGCAGTCAAGGAGTGCGGGTCTGACCCGAGTCGTGCCACGTACCACCGCCTTCCCGTGCCAACAGGCAGTCGTGGAGTGGTTGGGTAGCATGTCCTAGTGACGTGGAGGTTGCGAGCCCAGGCCCACATCTCCCCCGGCGGGCTCAGAGTCAGGCTCTCCAGCCTCCCTGCCGGGGCCTGGAGCACCAGGCACACACTTCCCCGCACCATGTGCGCCAACGCCGAACAACAATGGAGCAAGCAGGTGTGCCACAGACCCCCCCCCCCCTCCACAAACACACAAGGGCACATACACACAGGCACGGCGGCATCTCCCGCCCGCGAGCGCCACCGCGGGGTCTGGGGGCGGTCAGCAGTCCGGTAGGCCTTGTGACCGGACACCCTGGTACAGCCGCCCGGTCGGGTCCGGCAGGGAAGGCGGCGCGGACCGTGGGTAGGCGACCAGGTGAGGCCTTCACCCAACCCAACCCAACCCCCCCCCTACCCCCCCCCCCTCAGCGGTTGTTCCCCAGCGTAGAGGCGCGCTGCGTTTTGCCAAAGGAAGGCTGCTCACCTTCCTTGGAACGACCCACACGTTCCACCAAAACAGCTTCGCCCTCCCCCCCACACAGCAACAACGACCCCCCCTACCCCTACAAAAGCACACACACAGCATTCAAGAATCTCCGGGGGCGAGAGTCGGGACCCTCCCCCGTGCGCACCGGGCCATGAAATGACATGGCCCCGGAAACAATGCCTCATTAGGACATGAGCAACCCCGAACTCCCCGACCAAGGGCTGTGGTGAGGCCGCCCTCCCCCCCTCCCGAAACAGCCGGGCGCCAACATCCTCCTTGTGAGGCGCAAGTGCATGTGACGAAGCTGGAAGATGATGCAGGATCAGGGCGTAATGAACAGATAGGCAGGGCGACGCTGGTTGGAGAGATGGAGAAAGGACTCCCCAGGCGGCGCGACCACTATAACCGCCGCGCAGCCCCAGTCTGCGCCCCTGCGCAGCCGCAGTCTGCGCCCTTGCGCAGCCCCAGTCTGCGCCCCTGCGCAGCCCCATCTGCCCCCCGTGAGCAGCCCCAGCTTGCGCTCATGCAGAGCCCCAGCCTGCGATCATGCGCAGCCCCAGTCTGCGCGCCTGCGCAGCCCCAGTCTGCGCCCGAGCGCAGCCCCAGTCTGCGCCCGTGCGCAGACCCAGTCTGCGCCCATGCGCCCCCAGTCTGCGCCCTTGCGCAGCCCCAGTCTGTGCCCCTGCGCAGACTGCGCCCGTGCGCAGCCCAAGTCTGCGCCCCCGCGCAGCCCCAGACGCAGCCCCAGTCTGCGCCCCTGCGCAGCCCCAGTCTGCGGCCCTGCGCAGCCCCAGTCTGCGCCCATTTGCATCGCCAGTCTGCGCTCCTGCGCAGCCCCAGTCTGCACGCCTGCGCAGCGCCAGCCTGCGCTCATGCAAAGCCCCAGTCTGCGCTCCTGCGCAGCCCCAGTCTGCGCCCATGAGCAGCCCCAGTCTGCGCTCGTGCGCAGCCCTGGTCTGCGCTCGTGCGCAGCCCCAGTCTGCGCCCCTGCGCAGCTCCAGGCTGCGCCTCTGCGAAGCCCCCGTCTGCGCTCATGCGCAGTCCCAGTCTGCGCCCCTGCGCAGCCCCAGTCTGCGCCCCTGCGCAGCCCCAGTCTGCGCCGCTGCGCAGCCCCAGTCTGCGCCCATTTGCAGGCCCAGTCTGTGGCCCTGCGCAGCCCAAGTCTGCACCCCTGCGCAGACTGCGCCCGTGCGCAGCTCCAGTCTGCGCCCCCGCGCAGCCCGAGTCTGCGCCCTGGCGCAGCCCCAGTTGCAGACCCAGTCTGCGCCCCTGCGCAGCCCCAGTCTGCGCCCTTGCGCAGCCCCAGTCTGCGCCCCTGCGCAGCCCAAGTCTGCGCCATTGCACAGCCCCAGTCTGCACCCATGCGCAGCCCCAGACGCAGCCCCAGTCTGCGCCCCTGCGCAGCCCCAGTCTGCGCCCCTGCGCAGCCCCAGTCTGCGCCCCTGCGCAGCCCCAGTCTGCGCCCCTGCGCAGCCCCAGTCTGCGCACATGCGCAGCCCCGGTCTGCGCCCCTGCGCGACCCCGGTCTGCGCTCATGCGCAGCCCCAGTCTGCGCCCCTGCGCAGCCCCAGTCTGCGGCGGTGCGCAGCCCCAGTCTGCGCCCCCGCGCAGCCCCAGTCCGCGACCCTACGCAGCCCCAGTCTGCGCCCTTGCGCAGCCCCAGTCTGCGTCCCTGCGCAGCCCCAGTCTGAGCCCCTGCGCAGCCCCAGTCTGCGGCAGTGCGCAGCCCCAGTCTGCGCCCCCGCGCAGCCTCAGTCTGCGTCCCTGCGCAGCCTCAGTCTGCACACATGCGCACCCCCGGTCTGCGCCCCTGCGCAGCCCTGGTCTGCGCCCCTGCGCACCCCCGGTCTGCGCCCCTGCACAGCCCCAGTCTGCGCCCCTGCGCAGCCCCAGTCTCGGCCCTGCGCAGCTCGAGTCTGCGCCCCTGCGCAGCCCCAGTCTGTGCCCCTGCACAGCCCCAGTCTGCGCCCCTGCGCAGCCCCAGTCTGCGCCCATGTGCAGCCCCTGTCTGTGGCCCTGCGCAGGCCCAGTCTGCGCCCCTGCGCAGACTGCGCCCGTGCGCAGCACCAGTCTGCCCCCCTGCGCAGCCCCGGTCTGCGCCCCTTGCCAGCCCCGGTCTGCGCTCATGCGCAGCCCCAGTCTGCGCCCCTGCGCAGCCCCAGCCTGCGCCCCTACGCAGCCCCAGTCTGCGCCCTTGCGCAGCCCCAGTCTGCGCACCTGCGCAGCCCCAGTCTGCCCCCCTGCGCAGCTCGAGCCTGCGCTCATGCGCAGCCCCATTCTGTGCCCCTGCGCAGCCCCAGTCTGCGGCCATGCGCAGCCCCAGTCTACGCTCCTGCGCAGCCCAAGTGTATGCTCCTGCGCAGCCTGAGTCTGCGCTCCTGCGCAGCCCCAGTCTTCGCTCATGCGCAGCCCCAGTTGCAGACCAAGTCTGTGCTCATGCGCAGCCCCAGTCTGCGCCCCTGCGCAGCCCCATGCTGCGCCCCTACGCAGACTGCGCCCGTGCGCAGCCCCAGTCTGCGTCCCTGCGCAGCCCCAGTCTGCGCCCCTGCACAGCCCCAGTCTGCGCTCATACGCCGCCCCAGTCGCAGCCCCAGTTTGCGCCTCTGCGCAGCTGCAGTCTGCGCGCCTCCGCAGCCCTGGTCTGCGCTCCTGCGCAGCCCCAGTCTGCGCCCCTGCGCAGCCCCAGTCTGTGCCCCTGCGCAGCCCCAGTCTGCGCTCATGCGCAGCCCCAGTCTGCGCCCCTGCGCAGCCCCAGTCTGCGCCCCTGCGCAGCCCCAGTCTGCGCTCATGCGCAGCCCCAGTCTGCGCCCCTACGCACCCTAATGCTGCGCTCGTGCGCAGCCCCAGTCTGGCGTCCTGCGCTTCCACAGTCTGCGCCCCTGCGCAGCCCCAGTCTGCGCCCTTTCGCAGCCCCAGTCTGCGCTTCTGCGCAGCCCCAGTCTGTGCTCCTGCGCATCCCCAGTCTGCGCCCATCCGCAGCCCCAGTCTTTGCTCATGCGCAGCCCAATGCGCTCATGCCCAGCCCCAGTCGCAGCCCCGGTCTGCGGTCCTGCGCAGCCCCAGTCTGCGCCCCAGCGCAGCCCCAGTCTGGGCCCCTGCGCAGCTCCAGTCTGCGCCCCTGCGCAGCACCAGTCTGCGCCCCTGCGCAGCCCCAGTCTGCGCCATTGCGCAGCCCCAGTCTGCACCCATGCGCAGCCCCAGTGTTCCCTCATGTGCAGCCTTGATTGCAGCCCCAGTCTGCGCTTGTGCGCAGCCTCAGTGTGCGCTCATGCGCAGCCCCAGATGCAGCCCCAGTCTGCCCCCTGCGCAGCCCCAGTCTGCGCCCCTGCGCAGCCCCAGTCTGCGGCCCTGCTCAGCCCCAGTCTGCGCTCCTGCACAGCCCCAGTCTGCGCCCATGCGCAGCCCCAGTCTGCGCCCATGCGCAGCCCCAGTCTGCGCCCCTGCGCAACCCCAGCTGCGCCCCTGCCCAGCCCCATGCTGCGCTCGTTCGCAGCCCCAGTCTGCGCCCCTGCGCAGCCCCATGCTGTCCTCGTGCGCAGCGTCAGTCTGCGATCTTGCGCTTCACCAGTCTGCGCCCCTGCGCAGCCCCAGTCTGTGCCCTTTCGCAGCCCCAGTCTGCGCTCCTGCGCAGCGCCAGTCTGCGCTCCTGCGCAGCCCAAGTCTGCGCCCATTCGCAGCCCCAGTCTTCGCTCATGCGCAGCCCCAATTGCAGACCCAGTCTGCGCTCATGCGCAGCCCCAGTCTGCGCTCATGCCCAGCCCCAGTCGCAGCCCCAGTCTGTGGTTCTGCGCAGCCCCAGTCTGCGCCCCTGCGCAGCCCCAGTCTGCACACATGCGCAGCCCCAGTCTTCGCTCATGCGCAGCCCCGGTTGCAGCCCCAGTCTGCGACCCTCCGCAGCCCCAGTCTGCGCTTCTGCGCAGCCCCAGTCTGCGCTTCTGCGCAGCCCCAGTCTGCGCTCTTGCGCAGCCCCAGTCTGCGCCCATTTGCAGCCCCAGTCTTCGCTCATGCGCAGCTGCAGTTGCAGCCCCAGTCTGCGCTCCTGCGCAGCCCCAGTCTGCGCCCCTGCGCAGCCTCAGTCTGCGCCCCTGCGCCGCCCCAGTCTGTGCCCCTGCGCAGCCCCAGTCTGCGCCCCTGCGCAGCCCCAGTTTGCGCCATTGCGCAGCCCCAGTCTTCGCTCATGCGCAGCCCCGGTTGCAGCCCCAGGCTGCACTCCTGTGCAGCCCCAGTCTGCGCTCATGCAAAGCCCCAGAGGCAGCCCCAGTCTGCGCCCCTGCGCAGCCCCAGTCTACGCCCGTGCGCAGCACCAGTCTGCGCCCCTGCGCAGCCCCAGTCTGTGTCCCTGCGCAGCCCCAGTCTGCGTCCCTGCGCAGCCCCATGCTGCGCCCCTGCGCAGCCCCAGTCTGCGCCCCTGCGCAGCCCCATGCTGTGCTCGTGCGCAGCCTCAGTCTGCGATCTTGCGCTTCCCCAGTCTGCGCCCCTGCGCAGCCCCAGTCTGCGCCCTTTTTGCAGCCCCAGTCTGCGCTCCTGCGCAGCGCCAGTCTGCGCTCCTGCGCAACCCCAGTCTGCGCCCATTCGCAGCCCCAGTCTTCGCTCATGCGCAGCCCCAATTGCAGACCCAGTCTGCGCTCATGCGCAGCCCCAGTCTGCGCTCATGCCCAGCTCCAGTCCCAGCCCCAGTCTGCGCTCCTGCGCAGCCCCTGTCTGCGCCCCTACGCAGCCCCAGTCTGCGCCCCTGCGCAGCCCCCGTCTGCGCCCCTGCGCAGCCCCAGCCTGTGCCCCTGTGCAGCCCCAGTCTGCGCGATTGCGCAGCCCCAGTCTGCACCCATGTGCAGCCCCAGTCTTCGCTCATGCGCAGCCCCGGTTGCAGCCCCAGTGTGCGCTCCTGCGCAGCCCCAGTCTGCGCTCATGCGCAGCCCCAGAGGCAGTTCCAGTCTGCGCCCCTGCGCAGCCCCAATTGGCGCCCCTGCGCAGCCCCAGTCTGCGCTCCCGCGCAGCCCCAGTTTGCGCCCGTGCGCAGCTCCAGTCTCCGCTCATGCGGAGCCCCAGCCCGCGCCCCTGCGCAGCCCCAGTCTGCGCTCATGGGCAGCCCCAGTCTGCGCTCCTTCGCAGCCCCAGTCTGCACCCGTGCGCAGCCCCAGTCTGCGCCCCTACGCAGCCCCAGTCTGCGCCCATGCGCAGCCCCAGTCTGCGCCCCTGCGCAGCCCCAGTCTGCGCCTGTGCGCAGCTCCAGTCTGCGCCCGTGCGGGGCCCCAGTCTGCGCCCCTGCGCAGCCCCAGTCTGCGCTCATGCGCAGCCCTAGTCTGCGCTCTTGCGCAGCACCAGTCTGCGCCCGTGCGCAGCCCCAGTCTGTTCCCCTGCGCAGCCCCAGTCTGCGCTCATGCGCAGCCCCAGTCTGCGCCCCTGCACAGCTCCAGTCTCCGCCCCTGCGCAGACTGCGCCCGTGCGCAGCCCCAGTCTGCGTCATTGCGCAGACCCAGTCTGCGCTCATGCGCAGCCCCAGTCTGCCCCCCTGCGCAGCCCCAGTCTGCGCCCCTGCGCAGCTCCAGTCTGCGCCCCTGCGCAGCCCCAGTCTGCCCCATTGCGCAGCCCCAGTCTGCACCCATGCGCAGCCCCAGTGTGCGCTCCTGCGCAGCACCAGTCTGCGCCCGTGCGCAGCCCCAGTCTGCGCTCATGCGCAGCCCCAGTCTGCGCCCGTGCGCAGCCCCAGTCTGCGCCCCTGCGCAGCCCCAGGCTGCGCTCATGCGCAGCCCCAGTCTGCGCCCGTGCGCAGCCCCAGTCTGCGCCCCTGCGCAGCCCCAGGCTGCGCTCATGCGCAGCCCCAGTCTGCTCACATGCGCAGCCCCAGTCTGCGCTCATGCGCGGCCCCAGTCTGCGCCTCTGGGCAGCCCCAGTCTGCGCCATTGCGCAGCCCTAGTCTGCGCTTATGCGCAGCCCCAGTCTGCGCTCATGCGCAGCCCCAGTCTGCACCCATGCGCAGCCCCAGTCTGCGCTCGTGCGCAGCCCCAGTCTGCGCCCCTGCGCAGCCTCAGTCTGCGCTCCTGCGCAGCCCCAGTCTGCGCTCATGCGCAGCCCCAGTCTGCGCTCATGTGCAGCCCCAGTCTGCGCCCGTGCGCAGCCCCAGTCTGCGCTCATGCACAGCCCCAGTCTGCGCTCCTGCGCAGCCCCAGTCTGCGCCCGTGCGCAGCCCCAGTCTGCGCTCATGCGCAGCCCCCGTCTGCGCCCGTGCGCAGCCCCAGTCTGCGCTCATGTGCAGCCCCAGTCTGCGCCCCTGCGCAGCCCCAGTCTGCGCTCATGCGCAGCCCCAGTCTGCGCCCGTGCGCAGCCCCAGTCTGCGCCCCTGCGCAGCCCCAGGCTGCGCTCATGCGCAGCCCCAGTCTGCGCACATGCGCAGCCCCAGTCTGCGCTCATGCGCAGCCCCAGTCTGCGCCTCTGGGCAGCCCCAGTCTGCGCCATTGCGCAGCCCTAGTCTGCGCTTATGCGCAGCCCCAGTCTGCGCTCATGCGCAGCCCCAGTCTGCACCCATGTGCAGCCCCAGTCTGCGCTCGTGCGCAGCACCAGTCTGCGCCCCTGCGCAGCCTCAGTCTGCGCTCCTGCGCAGCCCCAGTCTGCGCCTGTGCGCAGCCCCAGTCTGAGCCCCTGCGCAGCCCCGGTCTGCGCTCATGCGCAGTCCCGGTGTGCGCGCCTGCGCAGCCCCAGTCTGCGCTCCTGCGCAGCCCCAGCCTGTGCTCATGCGCAGCCCCAGTCTGCGCCCATACACAGCCCCAGTCTGCGCCTCTGCGCAGCCCCAGTCTGCGTTCATGCGCAGCCCCAGTCTGCGCTCATGCGCAGCCCCAGTCTGCGCACATGCGCAGCCCCAGTCTGCGCCCGGGCGCAGCCCCAGTCTGCGCTCGTGCGCAGCCCCAGTCTGCGCCCCTGCAGAGCCTCAGTCTGCGCTCCTGCGCAGCCCCAGTCTGCGCCCGTGCGGAGCCCCAGTCTGCGCCCTGCGGAGCCCCGGTCTGCGCTCATGCGCAGCCCCAGTCTGCGCTCCTACGCAGCCCCAGCCTGCGCTCATGCGCAGCCCCAGTCTGCGCCCATGCACAGCCCCAGTCTGCGCCTCTGCGCAGCCCCAGTCTGCGCTCATTCACAGCCCCAGTCTGCGCACATGCGCTGCCCCAGTCTGCGTACATGCGCAGCCTCAGTCTGCGCTCCTGCGCAGCCCCAGTCTGCGCTCATGCGCAGCCCCAGTCTGCGCTCCTGCGCAGCCCCAGTCTGCGCCCGTGCGCAGCCCAAGTCTGCGCTCATGCGCAGCCCCAGTCTGCGCTCATGCGTAACCCCAGTCTGTGCCGGTGCGCAGCCCCAGTCTGCGCCCATGCGCTGCCCCGGTCTGCGCCCTTGCGCAGCCTCGGTCTGCGCCCATGCGCAGCCCCAGTCTGCGCTCATGCGCAGCGCCACACAGCGTCCCCGCGCAACCGCCGGCCGCGCCCCAGCGTGGCCGCATGCTGCGCCTCTTGTGCAGGCGCTGTGCCTAGTACAGCTCCAGGCAGCGCCCCTGTGCAGCCGCATGCTGCTCTCCTGCCAAGAGCCACGCGGTTGCACACTGCGCCCCTTTGTGGCAGCCCCGTGCCGCACCCCTGCGTGGTGCCACGCTACGCCCCTTTGCGCAGCGCTGCGCTACCCGCCCCCCCCCCCGAAAAACGGCCGACCACCACACCAACGCAGAGCCCCCCCTCCCCACCAAACACAAAAAAATGACAGCCTGTGACAGCTCCGGTGGCGCGGGCTGTGCTATCACTTGCTGCGCGCTTCGGCCCACCCTGGCGGGACCAAGTAAACCGCCCTGTGGACGGTTGGGGGCTGCGAGTTTCCGGCGCCCCCCCTTCGGCTTTGCTGTCGCCTCGGGCGGTCCAACCAGATACCAGATACCAGATACCTACCCCCCCCCTACCCCCCCGATCCCCCCCCCCAACCCCCCCGATCCCCCCCCTACCCCCCGGCTTACCTCCCCTCCCTACCTCTCCCCCCTAGCTTCTCTTTCCTACCTCCCCCCCCTACCTTCAGTTCGCTTCGCTCGACAGACGGCTCGCTTCGCTTGAACCGGGGTCCAGCCCTCCCAGCCCCCTTGGATAACATGACTCCTGCGGTGGCCACAATGCTTTTTGTGTGCACCGCCTTCTCTGTGCAGCGCCTTTTGTGTGTACCGCCTTGCCTGTGGCCCCTTAAATAACAAGACTCATGCGGTGGCCACAGGCTGCCTTTTGTGTGTTCCGCCTTGTGTGTGGACTGCCTTCTGTGTGTACCGCCTTGCCTGTGGCCCCTTAAATAACAAGACTCCTGCGGTGGCTACAGACCGCCTTTTGTGTCTTCTGCCTTGTGTGTGCACCGCCTTCTGTATGCACCGCCTTGCCTGTGGCCCCTTAAACAACATGACTCCTGCGGTGGCTACCGACCGCCTTTTGTGTGTTCTGCCTTGTGTGTGCACCGCCTTCTGTGTGCTCCGCCTTGCCTGTGGCCCCTTAAATAACAAGAGTCCTGCGGTGGCTACAGACCGCTTTTTGTGTGTTCGGCATTTTGTGTGTTCCGCCTTGTGTGTGCACCGCCTTGTGTGTGTACTGCCTTGCCTGTGGCCCCTTAAATAACAAGACTCCTGCGGTGGCTACAGACCTCCTTTCGTGTGTTCCGCCTTGTGTGTGCACCGCCTTCTGTGTGCACCGCCTTGTCTGTGGCCCCTTAAATAACAAGACTCCTGCGGTGGCCACAGGCCGCCTTTTGTGTGTTGCGCCTTGTGTGTGCACCGCCTTCCCCCCCTACCCCCCCCTACCTTCTCGACCTCCCCCCTACCTCCTCCCCCTACCCCCCCCTACCCCCCGCCTACCTCCCCCCCCTAACTCTGCCCCCTACCCCCCCTACTTCCCCCCCTACCTCCCCCCCTACCCCCCCTACCCCCCCTACCCCCCCGACCCCCCCCCTCCGCCACCCCTACCCGCAAGGTAGGGGGGGGCGACTTCGTGCGATATATGGTAGGGCACCTTGTTTCATACGTCGTGTGACCGACAGCTTCTGAAAAACCGTTATACAGCCCAGATGATGGCAGGCTGGCCACCTCATTTGAAGGTAAATCAACTGAAAAACGCGTGTTTAGCAAGAAATGAGGGCAACCCGCTGTTTAGATCCATTGCACCTGACATGGCGCATGGCGTGAAAAAGGAATCCAATCATTGACCACTCTGCTGCTGACATGACCCAAACGGTACAACATGAGGGATCCATTTGGACATTAGAGCCTCATTTGGCGTGGAATACTCTTTACTCAGGACCAGTACGAAATACACATTCTACATGATTGAGTGCGCGAGGCCTTGCGCACTCAACATGCTAAAAAAATAGTTTTTTTGATACCTTTGACTACATGCAATCTGTCCATAGCCTCAGAAAGGCTTTCTGAGATTCGTCCGTTTTCGAATCCTCAATTTTCAGGTGCAAACACGGGGAAATTGTGCGTCTTTTTTATGCACACAAATGCCGCTCTTGGGGTGCAAAACAGGGTGCAGTTTACGTGGGCTAAGTTCAACAGAATCATATCTGACGGGTGGACCACCGCAACACTGGGTGACCGCCGCAATTTTATCTGCACTTTCATTCCTAACTCTCCCAGTAATATTCTTCGTTCACCCCTACCTGCACTCAGTTATACTCAACACAGAAATCACCTTTACACTGCCATGAGAACACGGCGCCAACGCCTCAAAACAATACTTCAAGCCGTCCAGTAGTGGCTCAGAGATAACCCCATACCAAACCTACACACCTTACAACCAGACACGGCTGACAACCCCTGAAAAAATACTGTTTCCATCCATAGCACATCAGCTCATCACCCCACTCAACTCTCATTCCCCAAAATTAAACTATCCACCCCCCTCAGCAAACACCCAAACAAAAAGCGCTCCAGTGCAACACGCTGCACAGTCACTATGACCAATACTCTCCACCTCGACACACCTCCAGCACCCACAGCAACCCCTTCACAGGTCACAGTTTCCTAATACTTCAGTGTGAATAGTGATGGGAATGAGACCTTTTTTGCCCAAATGAAATGAGCGGTTTGTTTTCTCATTTTAATGAAAGATTTTCTTTTTTCGTTTCATATGAAATGAGCGATTGTTGTTTCTCGTTTCATTTTTTTTCGATATGTCTTGACATAGTTGATGTGACCGAAAAACAACGAGGCATTGTTGATGTTATCTCAAGGCAACGATGAGTGCAATCCCTACGATGAATGGTACCCGTTGAATACACATTTTGGCCAATACGGCCATACAAAGTTCGAATTCTGTTTTGTGTTTTTGTATTTTGAAAAAACGGGGTCGGTCGGGCGGTGTGACCCCAACCCAAACGACTTTGCCGTGGCATGTGCAGCGCCTTACCTTTGCAACTACATTGCATCCTTGGGAGATTAAACACTCTTTTGACCATGTTCCAACGGTCCATCTGCTGCCCACATTGCATCTTTTACGATGAACCATACTTTGACCCACACTTCGCAGTGCACTCTGCTATTCAATGGGCACCTCTTTTGTGTTGTTGTTTGCATGACACAAAGACACATTGAACTACCTTCCCGAAATCCAAAAGCTTCAGACCCGGTTGATGTGAAGGTCACCTACCAATAGCCACCTGCACACCTCAGTTGGTCTAAAAACCTGTTAAGTGCTCATGGCACACAACGTGAAGTGCTCATGGCACAGAAAAAAGATGGTATGAAAATACTACAACAGAACCTCTGTTTTTTCAAAACGAAAGCAGGTAAACAAAAGAAAAGACACTCTGCTCACAAGCAGGCAGGTGCACAGCAAAACAAATGAAAAAAAATGAGCAGTTCACACTCAGTGCAAAGTGAAAAGCACGGCTTACCCAGCCACTGGTTAAAAGTGAACAAATTTGTATGCACATTAAAAAAAAGGCAAAGGCACTGTGCTCTGCTGTGTCGTGCTGTGCTCTGCTGCGCTCTGCTGTGCTGTGCTGTGCCGTGCTGTGCCATAAATGCATGCTTGCTGCCATGCTGCCTTGCTGCTTGTCGCCATAAATGTGCATGTAAGTGCTCTGTATCCAGCAGAAGCAAAGTAGCGCCAAAGGCCGCCACAAGGTGGTATACTTGACAATCAGACAAGCCTGGCCCTGACATGTATCACTGGGCATATCAGCCCACAAACAAAAGGAAGGCAAGCCCATTCCTCAGCGCCACAAAAGAAGGCGCGTACGGCGCTTATAACAACCAAAAGTGGCTTCGTTGGAAGACTCAGTTTGCACATGCATCAAATTGAAATTCCTGTCCCAGTTGATCTGCGGCTGGAACATGTCCTCCAAGAGCGCAAGGAGGCTCTTGGCAGCTTGCTGTTGGCACACTCGTCAGCCACCACGCTTGCCATGCTGTCGCGTGGGCCCAGGGGTGGATTTGCATGAGCTGGGTGTCTCAATCCCAGCCACAGCGCCATCAGCGGCGGCACACTGTGAGTAGGTGCGCACATTCACTTGCGTGGGGGGAGTGTCTCTTTGCTGCGCAGCACCTTGGGCGCACTTGGTAGCGCCATTCTGAGTGTCTCCTTGCAGCGCAGCGCCTTGAGTGCACTCGTTAGCGACATTCTGAGTGTCTCCTTGCAGCGCAGCAGCCATATCCAAGGTGTTGGCAGCTTGCAGCAACGGGTCGACTTTGCTGTGTAACGCACGTTGTGAACTGGCGATGTCCTCCAGCTTCTGCACCGCGCACGCTGCTTCAGTCCTGTGAGGCACAAAGAGCGGACGAATGAAACTCACCAACAGCCTGTGGTCAGTCAAATGACCCACGAACACTCAAATGACAGTCACAGCACCCACGAACAATCCAAGGACACTCACGGCACACACCCACACTCAAGTAATGGACACAGGACTCAAGAAACGCTCATTGGGCAACCAGCAGCAGCAGCAGCAGTAGCAGAGGCAGCAGCAGCAGCACCAGCAGCAGCAGCAGCAGCAGGAGCGGCAAGCAGCTGCTGCGGGGGGCGGCAACGGCAAACCTTCTGCTCGTCTGCAGCTCTTGACGGTTTTTATTCCTCTTCTTCCGATTTTATCTTTTGCAGCTTCTTGCGGATCTTCTCTTTGCTCTCTTTCGTCTCCTCTTCGTTCCCTCCTGTTATTTTTCTATTTCTTCTGCACGCCCAACACTGACAGAGAGAGCAGCAACGGATGTGAAGGCAGCAGGACTGCTACACCTTTTCAATTTTTTTCAATTGGAAAGGAGAAAAATGACATAACATAAAGCACACCTTTTCCCGTAAATCTTCGTTATGCAGTATCCAGCCCAGTGAACGGCATGTGCGCGCTTTTCGACGGATGCTGCCGGGGGAATTTCGGTATGGTCCGTGCGCAAACGCAAAACAGAATTCTAACTTTGTATGGCCTACCTCCTTCAAAGAACCTTATCACGTACAACAAACCATTGTCAACACCATTTGTATCATGGTTTGCTTTAGTATTCATTATATGATATGAAGTCGGAGGCTTCCGCATTTCTCAATACCAGTGCTACTCATTGGTGAAATGCTTGTGCCACTATGTCATTCAACAAGCCTTATCGTCAATAACAACCCTTTTGCTCAATGCTTAGCTTCACTCTTCACCATGTTGTATCAGGCCCGGGCCTTGTGCACTTTTTGAAAGCTCTAGGCAATAACAACAACCATCCAAAAGCCTCTAGGAAATACAACAATGCAAATACCCCAACACCATACTGTCAAAAACACAAGGAGTGCTTGAGGGAGCTGATTGATGGGCCTGAAGCATCGCAATGTGATTGATTTGGATGCCAGTTTCTCAGTTGTTCGAAAAACAGGGTGTTGTTCATGAAATGAGCGATTTTTGTTTCTCGTTTCATATGAAATGAGCGATTATTGTTTCTCGTATCACTTTTTTCGAGATCTTTTAATCTCATTCCCATCACTAAGTGTGAAAGGATGCTAAGCTCCACTAGCGACCAGGGAAGTCTCCGCCGCGCACTGAAATTCCGGGAAAGGTGCCCCCCCTCAGTTTTTTCAGTTCTCCTCTTCGATCATAAGTTCACTGTCAACTGCAGCCTCTTCCCCCCTCCCCACTGCAGTTTTTTGGCAACCATGACCGGGCCATCTCCCTACTCTTCATATATGGTGAATTTTCCTTTTACTATTTTTTTCCTTTCTCCGCACTTTACTCAGGTCCACCACGCAGGGGGGTGTTCAGGTAACCATCTGGCCTCTGGTGCCAAGAAGGGCAGTGCACTGCACCCAGATGTTCCTGGCCAGTGGCCAGGTGGAAACAAGAACAGGTTCATATACTATTTGTTGTATATACTTTTTCTTGCTGTGAACTTCCGCTCTCCATGAACGCTCTTGCCCATTGTTAGGCCGCTTTGAGTAATGCTCGCCGGGGGGCAACCCCCATGCATCAAAAAATGCTCAGCCAACGGCTGTGACTTGGATTTAGTTGTGACCGTAGTCACGGCTCAGCCAAGGGCCGTGACTCTGCTCTGGCTTAATCTTAGCATATGTGTCACACGCGATGCACCACGTAGAGGATAAAGCATGGAGGTACGGGTCGAGATGTGGGTCTGAGTAGACAATTTGAATAGACACACCCTTCAATTATATAATAATAACCTCACCTTACTTCTAACCCTCCACCTAGGAGCCCTATTAAGCATACATATCATATACACACATAACAGGGCAATACACGCAAAGGAACACAAGACATACTCGTGCACGCTCACCAAATGGCAGGGCCCGGCAGCACACACCAGCCCAGAGGGCATGACTAGCCGTGCGCTTTGCGGTGGCGGCCTCGGGGCACGTGTTGCAGGACAGCCTCGCACATACAACGCAAACAAGCGTTCCCCCGAAACTACTCACGTACATGCAACAAACAGTGAGCATTGTGAAATTAGAACACCTGCATAGATATGCCACCTCATTGCTTGGTGTCTGTTTGTGTCTTGGGGGCGCGCAAATAGACACTTAGGATAGCCTTGAGCGGTACGTTTGTCAGTGGGTGTGTCCGTGGTGGGTTGTAAGGGAGTAGGTCGCCTCTGGGGGGCAACGTGTGGAGGCCGCTCATATTGTTCTGTTGGGGTAGCTGCTCACCCTGATCCCGGGGGGCCCGCATACCACCTCTAAGGAAGTTTGCTCCCCTATAACCCTCTATACTGTGTATGGCAGTGCATGTGTACACCTCCGTGTGTACACTGGATGCCGGCGTGCATGCTTACAAAGAACAACACCTGGGCCTGGTGTGATCGGCGGTTGGCAGATAGGTGATATCTGTAATAAGTTGGGGCATTTCAGCATCTCAGAAGCTTCATTGAGGACCTCACTACACCTCTCAGAGCTTCAGGATCCTTGAGCACTATGTGCAGTTGCTCACATTTGACTCATATTTCAAGCCTCTAGCTTACTGCTAGAGTCTAGTGCTCTTAGGTACACTATAGAGAGCAGAGATCTAGGATACATTAGTAGGCATACATGAATAATCACATAACATATGCTTTTAATGTGATTTAATGATGTTTTATGCTATTTTAGAAGGTTCTATTGTATTAAAACCTATTTTGAAGCTATTTAGAAGCTTCAGGTTGCCTGTCGTGCCTGTCGCCGTCTTTTGTTGCCGACAGGCATTTACGTAATATTGACAAGGCCTGTGACAAGGTAGACCACTCAGAAGGTTGTTAAAATATAGGTTTTGTTGAGTTTTTAATGCTGCATCATTGATCTTGTTATTTAGTCATGTGAACCCGTATTACTGGACCAGCCAGTTGGTCCAGCTCAATCTTCGTTCACGACTTCGTCCTCTTGCTGTTGTCTTTGCTTTGTCGTTGCCAACATAATGAATTGCAATGGAATGCATTGAAAACAATTTACTTTTAAATTGCAAGACAAGGAAAATGGGTTTTAATATGCACCCAAAGTACAAGCATATGACAGTCCAGTAATCAGAGTTCGAGCAGGACGACGACGACGAAGATGACAGACAGATGCTAGGCCAGCGTACAGTCTTCCTTAATGGTGAGTTTCTTGCTTGAATTTAATGAAAACTTGCAGAAACCTGGAAGAATGGAACGGCTACTTCCAAATACCCTCAAAAAGGCTTGAAATTACTTTGAAAACTGCGGGAGCGCAGCTCCAAGCGCACTGCAGCGACGACGACGACCACAAGGACAACGAAGATCAACGCTTTGAACTTCCTAGAGCCTCCTACAAGTTCGAAAGTTTGATTTTCTTGAAGATTTTTAAGATTCATCAAAGACTACTCTGAGTTACTCAAGAATACCTTAAAAAGTGGTCAAAACACGTCGAAAAACGTCCAAAGCGTGGAGCTACGGGCTAATAAGCGAGTGATGGACGACCTCAACAACACCTTTTCAAGGCGCTGCAGACTGCTGCAGCCTTGTGATTGGCAATTTTGAAGTGTAGCATAGCATACTTTTGATGTTTGTGTTGTGCCATTTCATTGTTTCATTGCACACCGTCTGCGGTTGCCCTGTGTAGTGGAGCCACATGCTTTGACGCGCTTTTCTCGCTGCTGGCGTGTCGCCAGCAGCTTGATTGTCAAATTCCCACGCTCCCTTCCCCTGCAAAGCCATGATTTCATTGGAGTCTTTCACTAAATTTTGATGTACCAAAGGGCCCGAAATGTCGAAAATGGCCTGAACCATTTGCGCATAACTTGGCGCCACTGGCTTGAATTGCGTCAACTAAACGGCCATTGTAAAGTAGAGAGCGTCACATTTAACATACGCACTTTGCTTTGTTTTAAGTCAACAAGGCTTCTTATCTGTGATTGTTACAAGAGGACCCATGAATCAGTTTTTGCTCAACCCTCAAAAACACCCAAAAATGGCATTTGGTGTTTTACACAAATCTTCGCGCCAGTGCGCTGAAAGAATCTGAACGAAGCATATTTTGAAAGTAGAGAGTAAGATGCTCTTCTTCCATACTTCACTCACTTGAAACAAATTTTTCTACTATTTTGTTAATCCCTAACAACTACACCCATGAGCCGCATTTGGAAAACTCCTCAAACCTGCGTTTCGAGCTTCTTTCATATCTCCAAGAGAAAAAAGGTTTGAGGTTCGATATAATTTTTTAAACAACACTGAATTATGTGATTTCTAACCCTGAGTTACTTTCATTGTGGAAAATTGAGAATTGACCACACAAACCACTTGGTTTAAAAATCATGTAAAATGAATTTGGACTTTTGATCATTTCTCCGGGACCATGGTGAGTTTGAATCTGAATCAAAGCGTCTTAAGAACACCGGAGCATGGAGTTTTCAAAGCATGTTTACTTTGAATTTCTGTGAAGGAGGAAACATTTTCCCCATTGTGGTTAACTTGGTACATGAGAGCATATTTTCAATTTTTTGGGTCCCGATGCTACAAGATTGGGACCTTTCTCAGGGTCTATGGTGCAATGCAGCCTCATCAAAGCTGTTTTTGAAAGGTGATGGTGTCTAGTTTGCAGATGCGTAATCAGTATATTTCTTTGCAAATCAGATGACAGTGAAACAGTTGAATTTCGTGGTGCTTTTATGATGGTTTTTCAGCATGTGTTACAAGTGCCTTTCATGTGTCTCCCTCCAACTTCTTTTACTCTGAGCCTATGCTGAGCTGGGGCCAATTCAAATATCTTTCAAAAACCTGAGGACATGCCCTACACAGTGCATACAATTGTTCCCTGTCATCACAGCAACAGAGTACAGAAAAGTGGTGCAGAAGTTGGCCATTTTCACGAAAAACAGGTTTTTTTAAATGATTGTTTTGCTAAACAATTCGGAAATCTTTGGTCTTCCAACCTTCACTCATTGTATGATATTGCAGATTCTGATTGTTTGCAGCAGTGCTGATTCATTCTGACTAGGCCGGGCCTAGGTAGAAAGGTAGATACCTTAGAATTACTTTACACACGCAATGAATACTGAAACATTTTGTTGTCTTTTTCGGCCACAAAACCAACTTGGCCACCACCATTAACAGACCGGTCGCATTCGCGACATTAGCCGTCTAAGCCTTTCCCTCTGACTCCCCAGGCTGAGTGGTTCTGGTTTCGTCCGGGTACGTTGTCATGGGGACAAAGAAGGCGTTGGCCTGGTTGCAAACAAGGGATTAGGGAGGTGATTGACGGTTGCGAGCGGAGACGGAAAGAACACTCAATGCAGGAGCACCCAAGTGAAACATTAAAAGACTGTATTCCACCAAACCCTTTGCATTATCCTCTCTCTGGGTTCTTGTGACCAACCTTCAATGAGATGGGTTGGTAATGGTATATGGCCGCGGAAGAAGCTTGCAACACTTACTCACTCCTACTTACTTACTCTAGCTAGCTAGCCAGCTAACTAGCTAGTGTAGGGGATGCATTGACGTCTACGGTATTATAATCCCAATGCCAACGGTTGAGTATCCCACTCACGTTAATGTCTCTGGTCTCCCCCCTGTAGGGCATGGTGGTGAGGAGAAGTGCCGCAAGGCGCTGGTACTGTAATAGAGGTAACCATTCCAGTAGATGCAGGCCGCAATGTCAGCGTGCGATACTATTTAACTGATTTTCATCTCTTTAGCTTTGACCCAAAGCCAGTCTTAGGAACTGGTTACGGCCTACGGCTGCCCTAACCAACCCACTGCCTGCCTACGGAGACACACGGTTTACGGTTGCCCTGTGTTGAATTGGCTGCCCATGTAGACACACAGCCCACGGTTGCCCTGTGTCGCATCGGGATGTGCTGAGCTGGTACGGCATACGGTTGCCCTATAAGTCTCAGTCGTTTTTTTTTTTGGCCAGCGATGTATATTACATAATCCATTGTTTCAGTTGAGTACAATTGGATTTGAGCTAGGAAGTGATTTGTCCTCAGTTCACTCTACCATGCATCTCATCTGTCACTGCATGGCCGTCAAGGCAAGCGTTTGACTAGTGACCTCTTCTACTCTCCATTCGGATTGCATTTCATTCATTTCGTTCGATGAGGTCATTCTTTCTTTGCATTTCACTTTGCAAACCTTACATTTCATACTCATTGCATTACTTCCTCATTGCAAGGGCTTGTCCATAACGCTCAACATGAAATATGGTCTGTAATTGATCTTCCCTACGTAGTTCTATGAGCACCTTTGCTCAACAGACCCCGAGTTTTGGATGGCAGCAACAAAAAATCCATTCGTATCACCTCAACTTTTGTTGATTAACTGCAAGTTGTGAGGAACGAATCTCTGTTTCCAAATCCTGCGATGATTGACCTAGGTCATTTGGTCTAAAGAGCTAGTTTATCCTCAAATTGGCTATTCAACCACTGCGGGTACCTTCCGCTTCGTTAACTTTCGCTAGATCGACTGGTACAGCCTCAATTACCGGGTTCGAGAGTGCTCAATTGAGTGTCCGCAGTCTACAACATTCCATTCTCTATTGCCCAACAAGACCATCAGATGCATGACGGACCTGATGGGATTTTTCACACATTCCCTCCGTCCTCACACTACACATACAACACACACACAAACAACTACCATGAGTCATTTGATTATTCTGGTTATCTATTTGGATATCACACTCCGGGAAATTGCTGTAGTACCTCTTCGATCGAATTTTTGTCCATGAGCCAACATGTAGGTCACTTCCTTCGTGTAGATAGTCAGTGTCCGCTTACACTAGCCGACATCTGTCTCGCTCCGCCACATCTTTGTTGTGTAACACAAGTGAACAGGTTTAAGCTGCTCACTTAGCCTGTGACTTGGCTAATACGTTCCGCGGTGCGTTAGTGAAGAGTCCTACACTGGTAGCCACCAAGACCAAGCGGTGCACTACGGTAGGTTCAATGAAAAGAATTATCGAAAGGTGGTGAATGCCTACAGTGTATAGAATTCTGTCCTCCCGCGTGTAGATAGCTACTTTCCATTCAGTTGGATGGACCTTTTCTCTTGCGGTAGAGTCCAATGACGGAGTTAAGGTCCATGATGATAGCCTGAATCCTGGAATTCAGTTGAGCGGAATGCACTCTTCATGTAGGAAGAAAGGCCCGGCACGGATGGCTTTGTACAACCATCTATTGGGCAAGGGTCTCGCCATTGATTGGTCTTCCGCTAATGTGCAGAACACAGTTTGACAACGATAGCATTTTTTGGAGGTTTACAACTTCTAGTTGTCTAAGACAACCAACCATTCATTCATGTCGCTTTTATGAGGCCCGGCTGACCCTCCAATCTTGTATATGGGGCAGTGGCAAGCCCCCAGCTTGGTAGGATGTCCGTTGGCTTGCTTTCGAGCTAAGTGGTGCATCCAGGAAAGAGCCGAACCTTCCAACTCCTTGACTACTTACCTACTTTGTTTCAGAACAACCCCAGGGGACCAACCCACCGCTACCCGTAAACCAATCCCCTACATTAACATACAATTCATTGGTTTTTGTCATCTTTAGCACTGTGCCACAACCCATACATCTTCCTCTTCTGAATTTACATGATCAACACACTTCTACATTTTGACTTCTTCGTGCAAAGTATTTGCATTACTGATTGAAGTTATTTAGGACATTTCAACAAAAATCAGTATTCCTGCTAGTGTCATATCTCATTAAATTCCTGTGGGCCTTGTCCTACTGCGGACCATGGTGCATATCCTGGCGATGCGGGCAGAGCATAATGACATGATGGAATATTGATTCTTTTGTACATGATTTCTAGGCATGATCGGTAACCGATGTTTCAGCTTTGTTTAGTGATAGCTAGAAGGTATGAGTAAAATGTCAGTAATGAAGAACTATATCTTTCAACGTTGTTTTGGTTGAAGTATTAGTATAAATCCCCATACCCCCATACAGATCAATCCTTGCATTTAATTTCCAGAGAATAAGAAAGACCAGATGCGGGTCCGATGTATTTTTGTGATTTCTCTCATTGTGACTGCTGCCCCCCACCCTTTTCATAACCGTCCCGCTAAGCCAATCAACAGTTACTCATTACGGATGCTGCCTCGCTTTCTCTGTCCATGTAAAGCAGGCCAAAAAATGCATTGCAGGTACCACAATGCATCAAGCCGGTGCATTGGGGCTTGGTACCACGCGCCCATTGAGTAAGGTGGCATATCCTCTGTTTGGATGACGCAGACAAATTCTGTCAATAGACAGCTTGGGAAGAGCTTGAATTTCCAGTTGAACCTACATGTTGCATTTCATTTTCAATTGTGAATATTTTTCCGTCTAGCTCATTGTAATTTGTACGTCTACATCCGGATGCATTACATTTACCCTCGCGTTTTACCTGAAGATTTAGGTTATCCTCGTTCATACTTTGTATGCTAGCTGTTTGCTTATTGTTTCTCATGTTCAATTTTGAGCCCTACCATACGTACTCAAGACTTAGGAACTTTGGCCCCTCAGGTAGAGATATATCTTTACGTCTAGGAAGGGGGTAGTACAAAACTACAATAGACACTTAGAGCATTCAATATGAGCGTTCCTTATGCCCATGACCCTCCTTATGTTAGATTATCAGCTTGTCATGAACATGTTTAGTGAATGTGCATGATGTTTAGGAGGGGGGTGTAATAAGTTGGGGCATTTGGGTTTCTCAGAAGCGTGATGGAGAATCTCTACTAGACCTCTCAGAGCTTCAAACTCCATGAGAACTACAATATTTGCCCATATTTGGCTCATATTTCAAGCCTATAGCTTACTGCTAGTGTCTACTGCTCTTAGGTACAATAAAGAGAGCAGAGATCTAGAATAGTAGCCATACATGAATAATCATATTCCATATGCTTTCAATGTGATTTAATCATGGCTTTTGCTATGGTAGAAGGTTCCAATGTATTAAAAGCCATTCTTGAAGCTATTTAGAAGCTTCAGATGGCCTGTTGCGACTGTCGCTGTCTTTTGTCACGGACAGGCATTTACGTAATATTGACAACGCCTGTGACACGATAGACCACTCAGAAGATTCTTAAAATATACGTTTCATTGTCTTTTGAATGAGATTTTAATGCTGCATTAACTCTCTTGTTATTTAGGCATATGAATCCGTATTACTGGACCAGCCAGTTGGTCCAGCTCAATGTTCGTTCACAACTTCGTCTTCTTGCTGTTGCCGTTGCTTTGTCTTTGCCAACATAATCAATTACAATGCAATGCATTGAAAACAATTTGATTTTAAAGTGCAAGACAAGGAAAATGGTTTTTAATATGCACCCCAAGTACAAGTATATGATAATAACCAACATGATAGGTAACCACATGTGCCCGTAAGGAACATATTGGTACACACTCAAACACAAGCATGCGCTCCTTGACAAGTGGCACACCCCGTTTTGGTGTGTCATGTAATGAGAGGTCTGTGTGTGTTGTGAAAATCCAAGTCCACGCACAGATATCTATGTAAAACACAACGCCCATATCCAAACCTGTTTGGTTGGGTGTTGGGACAGAGAACCCCACGGGTGTTGTCGAAATCCAAGTCCACTCATGGAGAACTTTGGAAAAATATCAATATGAACACTCTCCTGTACACACACAAGTGCACTCACACTCATTCATTTCTGTTTGCGTCATTTTCCTTGTTCCTCCGTGTTGCAGGCGGAGAAACCACCCATGGGATTATTCAACAACATGCAAAGAAAGACCCAGCCAGCGTGCGGCCCACCGCAATGGCTCTCACGAGTACTTAATTCCAGCCCGGGCACACATAGCGACTGGGGATATGCACGCAGGCAGCGAAGACTGCAAATCTGCAATGACTTTGCGTTTGAAGACCCCACCCCTCTTGAAGAGCAATGGGGCAAAGGCACCCATTGCCATTCATATTCACACACATGTACGTAGATGACGACTCTTCCCTCTAGGCTAAGTGCTCACTGTATGTAGTGGAAATCTTGCACGGCACAAAAGCTTTGCTTACTAATGTCAACCACACGAGTACTTTGTACCCTGTATACCTTACCTTAGTTTGGGAAAGGGCAAATTGGTCGAAAAGCACCAAGCCCAAAGCAAAAAGGAAAAATGCAAATTACACGCCAACGCACTCAGTTTTGTAAAGAAATGTTGGACACTCACGATACCATATCTCCATGACCCTAGCAAGCAATAACCAAAGCAACGATGCTATAGACGCAAAGGACTTATGAACCAGACAGAAGGGCACGCCAGCACGGCACACCAGGGTACCACATACACTGGAGGGCGGACCAGACCACTTGCAAGAGGACCAGGAGACAAGAAACAGGAACGCGAAAAACGAAACAAAAAAATAATAAAAACAAAAAACAACCGGGGCGGCCGCGACAAAAACCACCACAAACCACCAAGGCAACGGCCGGGGGGGGGGGGGGGGGCGTGGGCTGGGGCTGCAGCAAAACCACCAGCACAAAACGAAGAGCAACAAAGGGAACGCACGCCACCAAAAGCAACAGCACGCCACACAGCACCGCAGGGCGAGCAGGCAGGGCACCGAACAGGCACGGGGCAGCAGCCCCCCCCCAAAAAAAACAGCAAACCAACAAAGTGCGGGCGGAAATCAGCACGGCGAGGCCGGGGCAGCGGCGGCACAACCACCAACAGAAGACGCGCAACAACAAGGGAACACACACAACCAAAAGGAACAGCATGGCACACATCACTACAGGGCGAGCAGGCAGGGCACCACACAGGCATGGGGCAGCAGCCCCCCCCCTCCAGAAAAAAGGAACACCAACAAAGCGCAGGAAAAAAAAAGGGGGGGGGAGAAAAAAAACAGAAAAAGAGGGGGTCGGGGGGGGCAGACGAGCAGGGAAGAGGGCAAAAGAAAATGCAAAGCGCCAAGGCCAAGGGCACTCAAGGCTGGAAAGCACAAAAAGCCGGAGACAACGGCGCTGGGAGCAAAAAAAAACAAAAAAAAAGAAAGCAGGCAAAAAAACACACACAACAAGACAAGGGCAACCCCAGCCCGGAGGAAGCCGAGCAAAGAAGAAGGACAAAACGGCCAGAGGAAAGGTGAGGCGCACCAAAGCGCGCCTGGGAGGCCGGCCCGCCCGAACCAGCTAAGAAGAGCACGCACACACAAACGCGCTCCGGATCCGGGCGTGGCGTCCTCTGACCCGAGAGAAGAGGTGTCAGCGTCCACACGAAACAGCCCCGGTGCACCGGCCGAGTCCCCCGTCAACCGATGGACACCACGAGAAACTGGACGCGTCAGTGACTGGGTCCACACACGCCAAACCACCGCAGCGCACACAGCCCAAAGCCGAAGGGACCCGCCAGGGACAACCCCATCGCGGGGCCCTGAGCTGGTACGACGCTGAGGGAGCCCAGCACCCCTGCCTCGGCAGGGGCCAGCGGCAGGCACAGTGAGCCCGGTTCCCGGCAGGCCTCCACGTGCCCCGCGCAGCCGCCCAGTAAAGCCGGGGGCGAGAGCCCCCGGGGTGGGGGAAGGCACCACGGCAACGGGAAAGCCAACCGGGGCACCAAGAGCGACCAGACCGGACAAGGCGCGGCACACCAATATGGGGCCAGGAGGCACGCCAGAGAGGCACACCGCCGGCCACAAACATGGCACAGGACCACGCGCCAAACAACAACGGCTGCCGGGTGCCCCAGACCCGGACAGCGCGCACCACACGCACGCAACCACGGCACGGGAGACGGTGCCAAGCAACAACCAATGAGGCCTGGGGCGTCCACCAAGACGAACCCCCGCCGTCGGTGGACACCAGGAGCCCGAGGAGAAGCAGAGAGGCGGAGGCCCAGGCGAGGCCGAGGAGAAGCAGCGAAGCAGAGATGACGCCAAGGAGCGCCCGGGCGACCGGACGCCCCGGACTGGAGCAACCGGGGCGGACCAAGCAGGAGGATCCGCAGCCCCCGGACTGCAACGCCCAGGGACAAGAGGCGGCCGGGCGCCCCGGACTGGATCATCCGGGGCGGAACACACAGGAGGAGCCCCCACCCCCCGGACTGGAGCGTCCAGGGGAAAGTGGCGGTCATAAGCGAAGGAGGCAGGTGGCGGAGGCCGAGGAGTCGTAGCGAGGCAGGCAGGACCCGATGCAACATAAAGGGCAAGGCCATGGAGATGCAGAGAAACAGAGATGAGGACGAGGCTGAGGAAATGCAGTGCAGCAGTGATGAGCACAGGGCCAAGGTGAAGCTGAGAAGTGGTCCAGTGCATGAGGCCGCCATGATGCAGAGATGCGGCCAGGAGGACAAGGCCGAGGAGAGGTAGAGAAGCGGAGAAGGGGCCGGGGCCGAGGAGTTTCAGGGAAAAAAAGCAGAGGACAAGGGCTAGGAGAAACACACAAGTCGACGAGGCCGAGGAGAAGCAGAGCAGCGGCCAAGGAGACGAAGCCGTGGTGAAGCAGTGAAGCAGCAAGCAGGAGGAGCCCGAGGTGACGCAGAGAAGCAGAGACCCGGACAAGGCCGCCCACCAGATCACTGGCCCCGGACTGGATTGTCCGGGCCGGAACAAGCAGCAGGAGCCGCTGCCCCCTGGACTGGAGCAGCCAGGAACAAGTGGCGGCTGACGCCCCGGACTGGAACATCCGGGGCAGAACAAGAATACCATGGAGCCAAAACAAGAAGGAGCAGCCAAAGCCTCACGACAGGAGAGCGGCGCTAAGAGTATGGGCGCCTCGGACGGGAGCATTTGGGGCGGAACAAGCAGTAGGAGCCGCCGCCCCCCGGACTGGAACATCCGGGGACGAGCGACGGCGGACGCCCCGAACTGCAACATCAGGGGCGGAACAAGCAGCAGGAGCCGCCACCCCCCGGACAGGAATACCCGGGGACAAGTGGCAGAAGGAGCCCCGGACTGGATCATTCACGCGGGTCCAAGCAGGAGGAGCCGCAACCCTCGGACTGGAACGTCTAGGGACAAGAGGCGGCCGGGCGCCCCGGACTGGATCATCCGGGCTGGAACACACAGGAGGAGCCCCCATCCCCCGGGCTGGAGAGCCCGGGGCAAAGAGGCAGCCAGAAGCGAAGGAGACAGGAGGCCCAGGCCGAGATGTTGCAGCGATGCAGACAGGACTGGAAGCAACACAAAGGACAATGCCCTGGAGAAGCACAGAAGCAGAGATGAGGAAGAGGCCGAGGAGATGCAGAACAGCAGAGATGAGGACGGGGCCGTGGTGAAGCAGAGTGGTGGTCCAGTGAATGAGGCCGCGATGATGCGGAGATGCAGCCAGCAGGACAATGCCGAGGAGATGCAGACAAGCCGAGAAGAGGCCCAGGCCGAGGAGATGCAGGGAAACAATGAAGAGGACGAGGCCGTGGAGAAGCACACAAGTGGACAGGGCAAACGAGATGCGGAGCAGCGGCCAGGAAGACTAAGCCGTGGTGAAGCAGTGAAGCAGCAAAGAAGAGGTGCCCCTGGTGACGCAGAGATGCTGTGACCCGGACAAGGCGCCCACCAGACCAGACGCCCCGGACTGGATCATCCAGGGACAAGTGGCAGCTGACGCCCCAGACCTGATCATCCGGGGCAGAACAAGAATAAGAAGGAGCAAAAACAAGAAGGAGCAGCAAAAGCCCCACGACAGCAAAGGGCGGAGCAAAGTGTATGGGCGCCTTGGCGGGGAGCATTCAGGGCGGATCAAGCAGCAGGAGCCGCCGCCCCCCCGGACTGGAATATCCAGGGACAAGAGGCGGAAGGCGCCCCGGATGCGATCATCCGGGGCAGAACAAGAAGGAGCGGCCACAACCCCAAGGGCAGGATCATCCGGAAAAAAGTGGCCTGCCGCCCCGGGAAAGATTGCCCGGGGCGAAACAGGCAGGGCAACTCCCCAGCCCCCGGGCTGGAGCATCCAGGGGAAAGTGGCATCCAGAGGAGAAGGAAATGAGAGGCCGAGGCCAAGTTGGAGCAGCGATGGAGTCATGTCTGGAAGCAATGCAAAGGACAACGCCATGGAGATGCAGAGAAACGGAGATGAGGACGAGGCCGAGGAGACACAGTGCAGCAATGAAGAGGAAGGGATCGAGGGGAAGCGGAGAAACAGACCTATGAATGAGGCTGCCGTGATACAGAGCATCAGCAATGAGAACAAGGCAGTGGTGCTGTAGGGAAGCGAAGATGAGAACGAGGCCGAGGAGAGGAAGAGCAAACAAGATAAGGACAAGGTCGTGGTGATGCAGTGATGTAAACAAGTGGACGAGGCCGTGGTGATGCGGAGCAGCAGCCAGGAGGACGAGGCCGGAGAGAAGGAGAGAAGCAGCGAAGAGGAGGAGCCCGTTGTGATGCAATGAAGCGGTGACCCGGAGAAGTCCGTGGTGATGCAGCAAAGCGGCGACGAGGCCATGAAGTGCCCTGGACTGGATCATCCTTGGCAAAACAAGAAGGAGCGGCCAAAGCACGACGAGCACATCATCCCGTGAAATAAGACATCACGCATCAGACTGGATCATCCGGGGCGGATCAAGCAGCAGGAGCCGCCGCCACCCGGACTGGATCATCCAGGGACAGCTGGCGGCCTGGCGCCCCAGACTCGATCATCTGCGGCTGAACGCCTGTCCGCGCAAATGCTGGGGCAGAGAGGCCGCACAGAGGCGGGCCCGGTGGTCCGGGTATAGCACGCCAGACGTGAGTGCTGGTAGCTACGCCTCTCCGCACCCACACGAAACAACAGTCACTCCTTCTGCAGGTGGGGCACATAGGGTGAAGTAGTGCACCCAGGGCTGCCCACCAAGCCAAACCTAGGGCGGAGTCACACGCGCAGCAAGATGCCCTAGCCACGAATGGCGGGAACAAAAGAGTAACACACCACACAAGGAATGGACAGGGAGCAACAACTGCATTGCCTTCCCCCTGAAGACGGAGGGGTAAGACGACAACGTATTGGTCACCATGTAAGCAAGCAGGGCACGACAACAGAGCACTCCATCCCTCCAACTTCTAGCAGGGGTATGTGTAGTGGCGTGCCTGCTAGGCCATAGCCGAGTAAAAAACACGCTGTGTTCTCGTGCACAAACACAGGTGGATCACATGGGCTGCCCACCCTGCATAACCAAGGGCGCAGATCACACACATGGCAACAAGTCCGGGCCAGGTATGGCGGGGATAGATGAATGAAGGACCCTCGGCCAGGAATGGCGAGGGAGAAACTTCAGAAGGGCCAAACCAGGGACCGCGAGGTTTGATCGATGACATCAAGGACGGCTGGACGGCATGTGGTGCACGCATACAGAACACACCTCCCTTCCAAGCCCTAGCAGGGGTACGTGTAGTCGCGTCCCTGCTGGGCCACAGCCGCTTAGAGGCGCTGTGTTGTGGTGCCATAACACAGGTAGGCCAATGAGGCCGTGACATAGGAAAGGTGGCCGACGCCCCAGACTGGATGATCCGGGGCCGGTCAGGAGAAAGCAACAAGTGCGCAGAACAGAGAGGACGGGATAGGAGCGACGAGGGTGGATGAGGATTCAGTGGGCGCGCGCCACTGGGTTGCTGGTGGCCCGGCGGGGTATGAACACGGGATGAGCGATCGGAGGGGGGGACGGGGCCAGGGGAGGGGTGCGGCAAGGGCCGCACAACAGCCCCATGGGAACGGGACACCATGCAACACGGCGAGTGGGCCGGTGACGGGAAGTGGCAAAGGGGAACAAGACATCCCGGGGACGCGAACCAATTGGAGCAGGGAAAGGTGTGGGACAGAAAGCGCGAAGCAACAGCCCCGTGGGATTGGGAAACCAGTCGCCATGGCGTGGTGAAACATGGGCCAACCATGGGGAGCCAGACCACTGGAATTCGGGAAAATGCCCTGAACTCTGTGACAGCCGGGAGGTGTCACCAGGGGTGAGGGTTGACCCTGAGGCCCCCAGGTCAATGGCCCGAGTACACGTAGGTTCATGCGTGAGCGGGACCTGGGCAAAGGCGGAAACTGTTGCCCCCTGGCCTCCAGCCGCGGATGGAGAACAACAAAGTGCATCAGGGAGCCGAGTGGGTACTCCAGACGTTCAGGGATGGGGAGTGGTGGAATGTGGTTGAGAGCAATGCTGCGCTGTTGGCAACGGCTATCCACAGGAAACCTGCCCGCAGGCGCCCGAAAGGCTGAGCTGGGGGGAGGGAGGCCAGAGGATTCTTCGACGGGGGACCGGAAGGCGCACCCGCGAGGGCAGCCGCTGAAGGGAACCTACCACTGGTCAAGCCCCAAGGGAACCTGGTACAAGTTCTCGGCCGTGAGGTGAGACGCCAGGGGAACTGATGGTGGAGAGCTCCCCTTCCCGCCAGAGGCGGCCACCATGTAAAACAAACAAGGGGATGTCAGATGAGGCCGCAGACGCGACCTCCCTTACTTACTTTACTTACTTACCTACTGCAAAGTATTTGCATTACTGATTGAAGTGATTTAGGAAATTTCTACACAAATCAGTATTCCTGCGAGCGTCATATCTCATTAAATTCCTGTGGGCTTTGTCCTACTGCGGACCATGGTGCATATCCTGTGCGATGCGGGCAGAGCATAATGCCATGATGGAATATTGATTCTTTTTTACATGATTTCTAGGCATGATAGGTAACCGATGTTTGAGCTTTGTTTAGTGATAGCTAGAAGGTATGAGTTAAAAGTCAGTAATGAAGAACTATATCTTTCAACGTTTCTTTGGTTGAAGTATTAGTATAAATCCCCTTACCCCCATACGTATCAATCCTTATATTTCATTCCCAGAGGATAAGAGAGAGCAGATGCGGGTCCGATGAGTTTTCGTGATATCTCTCATTTTGACTGCCCCCCCCCCCCCTTTCCATCACCGTCCCGCTAAAACCAATCAACAGTTACTCATTACAGATGCTGCCTCGCTTTCTCTGTCCATGTAACACAGGCCAAGAAACACGTTGTAGGTAGTACAATGCATCCAGCCGGTGCATTGGGGCTTGGTACCACGCGCCCATTGAGTAAGGTGGTACATCGTCTCTTTGGATGACGCAGACGGGTTATGTCGATAGACAGCTTGGGAAGAGCTTGAATTTCCAGTTGAACCTACATGTTGCATTTCATTGTCAATTGTGGATAATTTTCCGTCTTGCTCATTGTAATTTATACGTCTACATCCGGATGCATTGCATTTACCCTTGCATTTTGCCTGTAGATTTAGGTTATCCTTGTTCATACGTTGGTTGCTAGCTTTTTGCTTCTTGTTTCTCATGTTCAATTTTCAGCCCTACCATGCGTACTCAAGACTTGGGAACTTTACCCCCCTAGGTAGAGGTATATCTTTACGTCTAGGAAGGGGGTAGTAGGACATTACAATAGGCACTTAGATCATTCCTTATGAGCGTTTCTTATGCCCATACCCCTCCTTATGTTCGATTATCAGCTTGTCATGAACATTTTTAGTGAATATGCATGAAGCTTAGGAGGGGGGTGTTATAAGGTGGGGCATTTAGATCTCTCAGAAGCTTTATGAAGGATCTCTACTAGACCTCTAAGAGCTTCAATGTCCATGAGCACTACGATTTCTGCCCACATTTGGCTCATATTTCAAGCCTATAGCTTACAGCTAGAGTCTACTGCTCTTAGGTACAATGAAGAGAGCAGAGATCTAGGATAGTAGCGATACATGAATAATCACATTCCGTATGCTTTTAATGTGATTTAATCATGGTTTGTGCTATTTTAGAAGGTTCGAATGTATTAAAAGCTATTTTGAAGCTATTTAGAAGCTTCAGATGGCCTGTTGCAACTGTCGCTGTCTTTTGTCGCCGACAGGCATTTACGTAATATTGACAAGGCCTGTAACAAGATGCACCACTCAGAAGGTTGTTAAAATGTACGTTTCATTGTCTTTTGAATGAGATTTTAATGCTGCATTAACCTTCTTGTTATTTAGGCATATGAATCCGTATTACTGGACCAGCCAGTTGGTCCAGCTTTGCCAACATAATCAATTGCAGTGCAATACATTGAAAACAATTTGATTCTAAAGCGCAAGACAAGGAAAATGGGTTTTAATATGCACCCAAAGTACAAGTATATGACAATAACCAACATGATAGGTAATCACATGTGCCCGTAAGGAACATAATGGTACACACTCAAACACAAGCATGTGCTCCTTGACAAGTGGCACACCCCGTTTTGGTGTGTAATGTAATGAGAGGTCTGTGTGTGTTGTGGAAATCCAAGTCCACGCACAGATATCTATGTAAAACACAACCCCCATGTCCAAATCTGTTTGGTTGGGTGTTGGGAGAGAGAACCCCACGGGTGTTGTCGAAATCCAAGTCCACTCCTGGAGAACTTTAAAAAAATACCAATATGAACACTCTCCTGTACACACACAAGTGCACTCGGACTCATTCATTTCCTTTCGCGTCATGTTGTTTGTTCCCTCGCGTTGCAGGCGGAGAAACCGCCCATGGGATTAATCAACACCATGCCAGCGTGCGGCCCAACGCAAGGGCTCTCACGGGTACTTAATTCGAGCCCGGGCACACATAGCGACTGGGGATATGCAAGCAGGCAGCGAAGACTGCAAATCCGCAATGACTTTGCGTTTGAAGACCCCACCCCGCTTGAAGGGCAATGGGGCAAAGGCACCCATTGCCATTCATATTCACACACATGTACGTAGATGACGACTCTTTTCTCTAGGCTAAGTGCTCACTGTATGTAATGGAAATCTTGCACGCCAGGAAAGCTTTGCTTACTAATGTCAACCACACGAGTACTTTGTACCCTGTATACCTTACCCTAGTTTGGGAAAGGGCAAATTGGTCGAAAAGCACCAAGCCAAACGCAAAAAGGAAAAATGCACATTACCTGCCAACGCACTCAGTTTTGTAAAGAAACGTTGGACACTCACGATACCATACCTCCATGACCCTAGCAAGCAAAATCCAAGCAACGATGCTATAGACACATGGGACTTACGTCCCAACATACGCCCCATACTAGCTCAGAACTGCAGATTGTGCTGGATCCGTCTCTGGTGGGCCACGTCCCAGGCTGCTTGCCTTGATTTGGGCATTGTGTTGCCCTTGTGCTTGGTCCTCCCTTGTCTTGCGTCAGTGCGTAAAAAAAGGCAACCCTGTCCTGAGATCATGCACATCCTTGGACAGTCACACCAGCGAGGCTACAACAACTTGATGAGGATCACTAGGATGTGGAAGGGAATGCTCACTGGCGGATGGGCACGAGGATGATGGGGAGGGAAGGAGATGCCAGGAACATAAGAAAAGCAGAAATTCGGGAACCAATGTGACAGAAGAATAACAGTAGATCTCTAAGCACAGACAGCAGGAGAGGTCAGGATCAGGATATTTTGAAGGAGGAAGGTCGCTTGAGTTCCTGAACGCATATCCACTCCGACCCACAAAACAATTCAAGGAGTAATGGCACCAAAATGTGGGCGCAGAAATGGCAAAAATGGGCGAGATGGGGTTGAATCCCATGGATGGACCGGGCAGCCAAGGTTGACCCTGTAGCTCATGGGGTAGGAGGCGCGACCCAACACTCATATCTAAGTGTAGAACTTGGGACTGGGTCCCGACTCCGTATGGGCTTGGAGAAACGGGTCCACCAACAGACCAAAAGGGGGGCTGTAATTGGGGTCCAAAATGTGGTGATTTCGCGTAGGGGAAATTGAGCGTAAAAAAAAATATCCTGAAGGGTATTCTTCCATGATTGCTCAGAGACGGATCTTAACTTCCTGTGTGGGACCCAATAAGAGTTTATTGTGGGCCCACGCTTTTTTGCGTCGCAATGATCTCCACTGGCCATGGAGTAGTGGTGGCCTAAGTGCAGCGCACGGTGGCCAAAATGGCCAAACTCCCCACACTCATCTTTGGCTTGCTCCTTGGGTGTGGGCACGTTGGTCCCTCCACGTGGCATTTCAGCCGGATGGGCCAATATGCACGAGAAACATTCCATGAGTGGTCCATTGATCCATGCACCTGACGTGCACAGGGGGGCTGAACATGGTGCACGTTGGGTCAAAGATATGTGAAACAGCCAAAAATAGCCAAAAATGCGCACACTCAGGGCTGCTGCAAATGTGGCACGTGTCCAACTTGGACTGAACTTTTTCCCCAATCTGTACTCAAGTGCCATGTGTCCAACATATCTTTTTGGCGTCGATCAAACCCTGCTGGAGTCGGGAATGATGGGGTTCAAAAGTGAAACCATGACTTTGGATTGACCGAAATTGCCCACAATGAGCCCTTGATGCGCATACAGCAAGTTGAGTGAATGGCTGGGCCTAAGATATGTTAGCCACGGAAGTATGTACTTTCAAACAATGCTTAGGTCATGATGTTGATTGAACGTATCCTGGAGACTCTGGGTTGCCAGTTGAAATCATGACGGCTCAAAAATAGCAAAATTGATGAAGAAAAAGGAAAAATGGGCTTAAGACTAAAGATGATAGAATATTGCTGGTTTGGATTGCGTAACCGGCAAATGCCTTTGTATACTATGTCTTGACACCAATGACCTTCGAGTCCACATTGGGGCTCAACTTGGGGAGCCTCAGAAGGTTGCAACTGGCGATCTGCAACTGGGCACGTGAAAAAATAGAGAATTATAACCGGCGCACATTGATCGCACCGCATTGCTTCGGGTGCGGTCTCCATGCATCCTTGAGCGGTGGTTAGTCTATAAATTAGTGACTTGTGCTGGGGACAAGGGCACCAATTCATATGAGGTCTTTGGCAGGATCATTCTGGAACGGTGCACGCGCCAAATGGGCACATGATATGACCTAAAATTGGTCTACCACCCTACCGAAGGCTTCTCTACTTCACGTGGTGCCCTAGGACCAAAGTATGCCCATATTTTTATGTATCTTTGGTCCTTGAGCTCGCCTGCACAAGGTTGGATGAGCAATTGACCTCATTTTATAGGGTCCATTTTTGGTGTGTATGCTCCAAATATGGCCATGTGTGTTGCATAGGACTTATATGCATGCTTCGATCAGGTCATGTGATATGCACGGAGTGTATGTGCATACAAAGAGGGGAGTTATACCAATTCCACATATTTTGCATCTACTCAGTAGCCAAGTACATAGGATCGCTCAACTTTTTCCTCTCTTCGGAAATGGCTAACCCTGTGAGCACATGGAGTTGGGACCAATGAACTCACAATGTAGGTGGTGGGGGCAAACACCCGTCAACGGTGCCTATGAGGCACTATAAGTCGCCTTTGGAATCTGGCACGCACAAATCGCTTGTTATAAGACATGTGGGGCGAAAGCACGCTGTTGCAACTTTCCTTCAAGCAAAAAATGGGCCAAGCTGTGCGGTTTGTCCGGAAGTGAACTTTGCACATTGGAGCATGTCCCACAGTGTTATCCTTTAAAAAGAGTGCTTTCTAAATTTGGCTTCGCAGAGCCCCAGCCAAGGCGACACCGTTATCCACAACCTGGGCGACTGGCGCTTGTGATAAGATAATAGACATGAATCGCTGTTGTTCCGGGCTGATTTGCGGCTGATGCGTTGATCAATTGCCGTCGTGAGTCTATACAAAATACAGGGTCGGCGTCCGGGGTGTGCCTGAGTCTGCGTCAGCCCCCTCCCACCAGCGTTCCTTGTACAGGGAATGCAACCAAGCAGATATACCGCTTGGCGGGCGGAATTAGGCTAAGCTGATTGCCAATGTGGGGTTATGGGTGCGGTGTCTGCAAAGGGGATACTTACGTACATACGGCCTACACCGGCACTAGGCCACGCACACACCCAGATTGGGGTGTCAGGCTGAGAAGGGTGCGGGAGCGGACTGAGGGCCTGCTCCCCTACCACAAATAGGCTCATCGGCGGGATAGAGCAGGTGACTCCAAGTACCCTGCGCATTGGGATGGATATAGTCCCACGCCCATGGAGCCCACCCGCGGATGACCGAGCGAACCGACCGAGGATATGAAACATGGTCTCCATCGCTCAGTCCCTCAAGAGGAGGAGCGGAGGTGCGGATGTCTTCTTAGGAACACACTCATCTGTTCCTTTCAAATCGACCTTGCGGCTCTTGAGGAAGTCCACAAAGCACTGGGTGTAGCGTGCCAGGAACGCCAACACTGGTTCCCACCGATTGTGCGCCCGCTGGAAACCTTCCCATTACATCTTGAAATCCCAGCCCCTAGGTACATCAGGGGCTGGGCGGTACACCACGACTTTGACGCGTTGTACTCAAGGTCCTCCGCGGACGGGTTGTCCTCATCCACCTCCAGGTTGGTATAGTTCAACTGGACATGCTTGCCCCCTGGATCGGGAACACGCGGCTTCATCGGGGTGTGATGCGCGTCTCTGGACAAGCGGTCCCCGACCTCGAGGGCATATATATCCTCGCTGTGTTGTTCCAGACCTCTGCGGGGACGTAATACGTGGCCTGGCCGTGCTGATTGAGTTTGGAGGGGCGCTCCACCAAATGGTGTCTTTCACACGGTACCTGGCAGCCGGCACCTTCTCTTGGTAGTGGCGACCCTTCTGGTGCACCTTTGTGAGCCTTCGCCGCCATCTCCTCCGCATTGACCATGAACCCCTCACAGACATGTGGCTTGCCCAGGGTTGCCCACGACAGTAGGTAGTAGGTAGGCGAGAGTGGGGTGTCGCGCGGGCTCGCGCCTGGCGCCAGATGGAAATGAAAAGAGAAGTAAAACATGAAGAAACATTTTTTCAAGTGACTGTAATTAAGGCTATTTGGCATAAAAAATGGTTAGGCAAAAGGGCGCGCTAGAAAACGCGTCGAAACGTGACGAAAAATGTTTTTGACGCTAAATGGGTAAATAACCAACGCTGTAAGCGCAGTAAGGTAGGTAGAAACATAACGCTGTGTTCCTCGTTGTCCCTCGTGTTGTATACACAAAAGTAAAACCTGTCAAGAGCAGGGTGCACAACACGAAAATGTTTTTCGAAGACTTCACGCCTCCAAAATCGCTGCCTGTTGCATTCTGTTGTTCTCCATGTACCTTTCCCTTCCCATTTGCGCCCCACCCTAATGATTGCTGCCCGCCTTTCTTGCTGCAGGCTAAAGTCACCAACGCAACAACACCCGGGACGAAGAACAAGAAGGAAGAGCCCAGGGCAGACAGACGCCCGGCCAAGGAAAGAGCACCAAGGCCAGGACCCGCAAGGGGGGCAAAGAGGGCGGCAAAAGGAAATTGACGAGGACCTGGTCGCTGTACATCTACAAGCTGTTGAAGCAGGTGCACACTCACACCGGGATGAGCAATAAGGCGACAAACAACAAGACCAGTTTCATCAACAAAGTGGTCCACCAACACAAAGAGGAGCGCGGGGTAACACAGGGTTAATAATGAATGTGCCAGTGTGGTCTTGGACATGCCTGCATCCAGGGAAGGGGCACCACACAACACAGACAGCACAGCATGCCACCACTGGGCAAAACAGAGCACAGACAGCCAGCAGCACAGGACAGCACAGCAAAACACTGCACAACAGACCACGGGGGGGGCGCATGGCCACACAGCACACCACCCCAAACAACCGGACGGCCGGCCGGATGGCGAGACATGAACAAACATGCGCAATGTTGCAGCACAACACAACAGGAAGCATGTCGCAACACATCACAGCACAGCACAGTGCAACACAGCACGCCCCCGCATCCAACAGCGCAACGCACCGCCCCATCACATAACACCAAAGGAAGCAGCGCAGCACGCAACAACGCGACATAGCACGGGGCAGCACCTACATCACAGAGCAGCACCACAGCGGACGACACGAAACCAGCGGACCCGCACAGCAGGACGCGGTAACCTACACACAGCAGAACACGGCACAGCGTGACGGACCAAGGCAAAATAGTAAGCCACCACGCGAGCAACAGAGCACAACACAACAGGAGACCACATGGAAAGGCGCAGCACAAGACACAGCAGCACACAACAGCACAGCACAGCCCAGCACGGTGCACAACAAACAGCACACACGACACAACGGAGGGTCACACTGCACAGCCCTGGACACCAGAGCACCAGATAGCGCCCAAGGACACCACACAGCTGTTGTGGTTCCACTTTGAGGCTGTCCTGTGTCTCCAAAATCCCAAAAACACCAATCCTTGCGCAGGATCCTTAAGCGGGGCACCAAATTGAACCGAATCCACAATTTGAAGACAAAAAACCTGTTCAGAGATATCAAAATATCATACACAATTTCGTTCACAGCTACTGGCATCCTGATTTTTCATGTGTACATTTGTAGACTGCAATGCGCGATCGCGCAGTCGCGGGCTCGCTGTGCTGCTGCTGCTCGAAACCATAACACTACCCCCCCCCCTGAGACCTGAAAGGGGTCTCACTCATCTGGGTGGGCGACGTACTATTGAAGTCTGGACAAACAGTGGCAGGAAAACGTTTTCCTGGAGCTGCACATGTGCTGGTTTCATGAAATATAATAATAATTCAGACCCACAGACCTGGCTGGAGTGCAGAGACAAATGATACGCCGTTTTCCACTTTGCCACCGCGTCTTGGTCGAAGCTGCGGAAGCCTTCCCAGGCTGCAGGGCTATGCACAGCAAGGCTGTGGGCTCGGTGAGATACCATAAATAGAGGACACAGGCATCGAGGCCAAGTGTGCTGGAAACAAACAGCCAACAGGACTGTACATCTGTCAGAATCGACAGGGCATGTTGAGCCAATTGACCCATTACCTGGCATCATGATTGGTCGAATCACCAGTCGGTACCCCACAGAAATGTGGACGCCTCCCTTGCACCCAGTTGACAAACTTCATTGACCTCTTTCAACATTTTGGGACTAGCCATGAACTTAAAGGTGTTGTGTCTGGGAAAATGTCGGTGGATGTCGCCTTCCACGGCGTGCTTCTGGATGAGGACTCCAGATGGATGGTTGATCATTGGAATGTTGGGGTCACCAGGTCATCTGTCGACGGGGCAATTGTACTAAAAAAGGAATACTCGTTCGCGGGCAAGGGCTCAATGCTGTCCCGTACTCAGGGTCTGCGTTCGGTCAGTGTAGAAGTCCCAGAGGCTCGATTGTTCCCCTATGAAATTCTTCCCAAGGTCCTCTGGACAAGTGGTCTTGAAGGATTGTGCATTGGGTCGACTGTAGTCCATCGATACTTCTGACTGGAACCGGAACCGGCGGCATCCCTGTCAAAAAATTGGCCAGGCCTGGAGTTGACTCGCCACCATGGGGTGTCGGCAACCGAGAGCCGCCGAACAACCATGATCTCGCTGACATCATTGGGGCCAGGACCGAGGCCCTATCGATCGAGGATCTCAAGAGTGTGTGTTTGAGAATCGGCGTGAGGTCGACCGAGATTTTGATGCACGTACTGTCCATCGGCGAGGGTAATCTGCAGGGCGAATTGAACCGCCTCTGCAGTCACAGTGCTCGCCGCCGTGTCCACACTGACAGCGCCAGAGGCATAGTCTCGTCGGTGTACACTCCGTCGATTAGCGGCTTGGGAGTCAGTCTTGATGGGCGTGAGGAACTCATACATCGGCATGTTGTAGTGATGTTGATAAACGTTCAAATCTTTGCGCAAGAACCGTTATTCCAGAGGATCTGGATGGAACGGGTCACTCGCTGCCGAAAGTCCGGATCGCACGGGAGCGACTGAATGTGATCCCGCTCCACAATTTTGTTGTTCCCCACTTGGATCACATACACATGTTGCCCGGGTTTCCGCAATATGACACCCAGTATGTACCATGACTGCTGCTGGTGCCGGGACAATACTTCCTTGTGGTGCTCCTCCAACCACACGGTGTCCTTGAGCCGATATTTGTGAACCTCCCGGATGGCAAACACTCGGCCCACTTTGCATGTTGCGCCACCATGGCAACACACAATTTCTTGGCCATGTCGTCAGCTTCGGACATCATGGCATTGGCCTCCCTTGCCACATTACCATGGTTCATCCACAGGATAGTACGTGAAACTCGATCCCTCAGGAATAAGATACCATTGGAGGACAAACCAGACGGTCCGGGTAAATCGTGGTATGCCTGCAGAACCCGCCAAAGGGAGTGATCAGAATTTCTGCCCGGCTCCTCAATATGCAATTGCTGGAATTTCTCGAACAATTGCCTGCCCGCCACCTCCGCTCTTACGTTCGAACGGCTGTAATATGCCACGGTCTTGGCATGCCTCACACCCATGTACTTGCACATCGCGCGAAACCATACGACAACGAACTGCATACCCCTGCCGCTGCATATCACGGCTGGCACATCAAATACCGTCAACCAATGCTGGATCAGTGCTTGCGCCACGGTCCTGGCTTGCAGCCCCAGTCTGTGCTTGACCCTCTTGTCCTTCTCAGAGCGATGGTCTACAGAGTCTACAGTGGTACCATGATAGTAACCGTATACCGGTATACAGGTATTCAGGTATACAGGGTCTACAGATAGTCTACAGAGGTCTACAGGTCGGTATACAGGTCTACGAGTCTACAGAGAGTCTACAGAAAGTATACAGGTACCATACTTGCGCTTTGAAACAAGAAGCAGAAACACAGCAAACAAACAGTGAAGCACAAAAAAGTAAACCATGTCAATGTTGCGCTTTTTGTAGCTCAATCTTCAGTGTTTTCTAATCTTTTCCACTTAGTTTATACATGCCTTGCTAAGTTCCATCTCAGTTGAATGTACCGGAGAATGACTTGCGTATGGGACTGCCAGATAAAAGATTCTTTCATTTCGAACGGCAAATGTTATTGCACTGCTCCAGATTTTTTTTTCGGGGGGGGGGGCAACACTAGCATGCATGCATGGAATTAGTACAATACATTATGTGCAACGTATCGTATGGTTCCGATACAGTACATCAATTGTAATGTGGTATATATCAACCCCAAACTCATGGGTCAGATTGAGTATCCTTTCCAAGATGGTCAACAGATTGGAACAAGGGAAAACAGTGACTTGTCTTCGCTAGAACAATCCCATTCCTCTAAAACAGACCATATCCGTGGCTCAGGCAGGCATGACTTGTCTTTGCCAGAACAATCCCATTCCTCTAAAATGGCTCAGGCTGGTTTTCCCAAAACTGCAAAGGAATTTCAGAACAATCGCCAACAAATTTGAAAAACCTGCAAAAGGTCTCCCAACCTAGGGGAAAATTCTGCATTGGTTTTCAAAACCTGCAGTGTAGCGTGCATGTGCCTGTGCTTGTAAATGGGTGGTGTGCTTGTGTAGAGTGCTAGTGCATATGTAGTGAGTGACGTGAAAAAGTGGTGAGTGAAAGTCCACCTCAAAAGTCAGGAACAAGTTTTCCCAATAAAAGAATATACAAAAACAACAAGGCCTTTTAGGGACAGGATCAACCCTGGCAAGCTTTGCAGAAAGCAAACAGTTACAGACTTGTGTCTTCTGAACAAGGTCCATGTAATGGGGCGCTGAGAAACTCAGAGCCCAGTAGGGCTGCAATTGACAGAACACTCAAAGGACACTCGCAGCACGCGCTGACACTCAAATGACACTGACAGCACCCGCAAAGGCTCAAATGACACTCACAGCACACGCAAACACTCAGATGACTCCCACAGCACGCGCGAACACTCAAATGACACTCACAGCACACGCCAACACTCAAATGACACTGACAGCACGCGCGAAGACTCAAATGACACTGACAGCACACGTGAACACTCAAATGACACCCACAGCATGCGGGAACACTCAAATGACACCCACAGCACGCGCGAACACTCAAATGACACTCATAGCACACGCCAACACTCAAATTACACTGACAGCACACACCAACACTCAAATGACACTGACAGCACGCGCAAAGACTCAAATGACACTCACAGCAATCACCGACAATCAAATTACACTCACAGCACACACCCACACTCAGATGACACTCACAGCACGCGCGAACACTCAAATGACACTGACAGCACACGCCGACACTCAAATTACACCCACAGCACACACAAAGACTCAAATGACACTGACAGCACGCGCGAACACTCAAATGACACTGACAGCACGCGCGAACACTCAAATGACACTGACAGCACGCGCAGACACTGAAATGACACTCGCAGCACGCGCCGACACTCAAATGACACTGACAGCACCTTCTTCCTCTTGTGCTCCTTCTTGGTCTCCTTGGTGTCCACTCCTCAGTCTTCTTCTCTTCTGCAGCTTCTCCATCTTCTTCTGTCGTCTTCTTCACTTCCCTTTCATCTCCTCTGCCTCTTCCGCTCCTTCTTCTGTTCTTCAACCTTCTTTCTCCCTTCATGTTCTTCCCTCCTGTTCGTCTTCTCCTTCTTCTTCACTTGCTTCTTATGTCGTTGTGCACAGGCAGAACAGACAGAGAATTTTGACCACTAATCTTAGCCAAACCAAATTCAAATCAAATTCATTGCAAATTCTATAAAGTACCTTACATTTGCGCTTGGCGATGTTTGTTTGCCAGGTAGTTACTCAGTGTTACGCGTATATATACGCTGTCTTGTTCCAACGCTGCCATGGATGCAGTCAATGTAGGCTCCATGTGCTAAGGAATGTGGGTAGGTGTATAGGGGTAACTACCACCCCTCTGCAAAAAATATTGTTCCCTCCATGAAAGTTTACGTTAGAGAGTATATGCTAATATCAACACATATATGACATACATATGTGATATGCCCATCATTCCTTGCATCCATCTAGGTAGGTAGGTAGGTACGTGCAGGGTAGGTAGGCGCACTTGGTCACGGAGAGGCGCCCCACGTGTCTCCCTGGCGTCGCCCCTGTGACAGAGAGGAAGAGGCTCCGCGCTTGAAGAGGGGAGGCGACTTACTTCCCGCTAGACGTGACTGGTGGCCCCCAACAAAGCAGCCCAGGGCAACACGGGGAGGGCTGGCCGCCAGCGTGACGTACTTGTCTCGCCAGGAGGGTGTGCCCCGGTGCTTGCGCACGTCCCCTCCTTTGGGCGAACCCTAGAGGTCACCGGACTTCCTGGCGTATCCCGTTCCCAAGGCATACATGCATGTTCTAGGTACTGGGGTTCCGAGGTGCTTGGGTGTTGCACGCTCCGGCTCGATCCCAAAGCAGCGCTGGCCTTAGGATGCAGCCTTACCCCCGGTCTCGGGATCTCGTTTGGCCGGGTCACCTGCATGGCACGGGCTGCCTGAGTGCCCGGGCTATGGACACTGGGTTTTCCACTGTTGTGTGTTGCTTGTGCTTGGGTTTGGGTTTTGCGGTAACGCCGCCGACTCTGGCTGGGGTCTTGGGTGAGTGTGCTTGGGCTTGGGTTTTGGCTTGCACCCCGCCATTGCTGGCTGGGCTTTGGAGCGTGCGTGGTTATGTGCGCGTTCTGCCTGTACCTCGCCACTCTTGGTCGGGGTGTGTGGTGTGGGTGTGTGTGTTTGGCTCGGAATGCAGCTGCGCCCCGCCACTCCTGGCTGGGGTCTTGGGGGTTGTGCGTGTTTGTGTGCGCGCTGGATCTGTACCCCGCCACTCCTGGCTGGGCTGTGCGGTGTGGGTGTTTGTGCCTGGGCTCGGGTTGTGGCTACACCCCGCCATTCCCGGCTGGGGCATGGGGGTGTGTGTGTGTTTGTGTGCGCGCTCCGCTTGTACCCTGCCACTCCTGGCCGGGGTGTGCAGTGTGGGTGTGTGTGCTTGTGCTCAGCTTCTGGCTGCGCCCCGCCAGTCCTGGCTGGGGTGTTGGGGTGTGTGTGTGTTTGTGCGCCTGCTCTGCTTGTACCCCGCCATTCCTGGCGGGGTGGTGTGTGTGTGTGTGGGTTTGCCTTTCGCCTGCACTCCGCTTTTTTCTTGTTTGGGTGGTCAGGCTCGTGGCCTCTTGCGTGCGCCGCGTCAGTTTCCTGCCACCTTCTGGTACAGCTGTCTGTGGTGTGATGGTGTGCGGGAGTTGCCGTGGGTGGGGTTTGCCCCCCCCCTCCCCTTTTGTTTTCTTTTTTTCCGGGCTCCGGGGGGGGGTATGGTTTTTGGCGCTGTCCTGTCGTGGCTTTGTGGTGTCCGCTGCTGCCTGTCCCGGGCTTTGGTGTCTTAGTCTCCGTCCCCCATTCCCCTCTCGCTTGGGCTGCACCTATTGTTTTTTCTTTGGCCATCACTGCTCCAGTGGGGCGTGTGTTGGCGTGTCCGGGGTGTCCTTTCCTCCGGTGGGCCGCTGATCTCGGCTGGGTGTCGCTGGTTTTGGCAGGGCGGTCCTCTGGTGTGCTTTCGGGGGGCCCCGTTGGTGCCGCCTTCGGTGCTGTCTGGCCGGGGGGTTTGCCCGCCTCATGTGGAGTGGGTGCGCGGCTTCACGGCTGTGTGTCTGTCTCTTGTCCCCCCCCCTTTTCTTAGGGGGGGGGGGTTTGCCTTTTCCTCCCTCTGCCCTCGCTTGGCTGGTGCACCCACTGGTCGGCATTTGGTGTGGCTAACCGGGTTGCTGTTGGTGCTTGCGGTTTGCTTGGCCGTGCCCCGGCCTCATGGGTTGGATGGGTTATGTACACGCTTGGCCTGCTGGCCTTTCCTGTCGGATTAGGTTCTGGCTCTGCTGGCTGGGCGGTTGCGCCAGGCGGTTTTCTGAGGCCTTGGGTTAGGGGGGGTGGGGTACTCCGTGTCCCTGCGCCTTTGTGGTGCCACCTTTAACGTTCTGGTGGCGGTCTGTGTGGGCGGGGCGTCACCATCGTTGCCGGGCGTGCGGTGGCCCTTAGCCTCTGTGCAGTGGCCCGGTGTGGCGTTGTCCCATGGTTGTGGGCGCCTCTCCCCCCCTTCCGGCGTGTGCGGCGGCTTTCTCGGGTTAGACCCTCGGTTAGTGTCCCTTGCTTTGGTGTTGTGGTGTGCTTTGGTGCGACGTGCTGTGTCGTGCCGTGTTTCGCTGCTGTGCCGTGTTGGTCTGTGCTGTGTTTTGGTGCGCTCTGCTCGGTCGTGCCGTGCCATGCCGTCTGGTGCCGTGGTGTGTTGTGCTGTGGCGCGTCTGGCTGCGCCATGCTGTGCCGCGTCGCGCTGCATCGTGTTGTGGTGTGTCGTGTCGTGGAGTGCCTTGTCGTGATGCGTTGCACGGCAGTGCGCTGCGGTGCCGTGTGCCGTATTGCTTCGTGTTGTGCTGTGTATCGCTGTGCCGTGGTGTGTGGTGGGCCCCTTCCACTGCCGTTCCGGCGTGGGGTGGGGTCGGCGCTGGTTAGACTGGCCCGCGTTGTGGTGCAGGACGCGGGCCGAGGTTATGTGGCTGGCTGGTGGCTGGGGGGCGCGGTTTGGTGTGGTGTGGCTATTTGGATCCGTGCTGTGGGGGTCCGGTTGTGCCGCTCGGGTTTGTGGGTCAGGCGGGTGTCCGCGGGGTTGCCCTCCTTGGGGGCCTGTGCCTCGGCCCCGTGTCCTCTGGGGGTTCTTGCCCCTAGTACTTGGTGTCACGGTCGTGTCCTTTTCCTCTTCTGGTGCCTGTGTGGTGGCCCTTGCTGTGGCCGGGCTGGTTGCCTGGTGTCGAGGGCGTGGTGGCGGGCTGCGCGGCGGTGTTCTCAGCGGCTACCTCGGTGGGTGTAGCCCCTTCTCCCCGTGTGGGTGTGCCTCCTTTGCCCTGTGCGGGGTCCGCTGGTGGGTGGGCCTGAGCTGGTACTGTCCCCGTGGCGTCAGGTCCGTGTTCGGCGGCGTGTCTTGATGGGCCTGCGCCTCCGGGGGTCGCGCGGTGTCAGCTGGGGGTGGGGCAGTGCTGGTCCCTCCGTTGTGGCGTGTTCTTCCTGTGTGTGCGCCCTGGTGCCCATCGTTACGCCCTCTTGCTCTGTGCCACGGCCCCTGGTCCTTCCCCCTCCTGGCCCGTTGGTAGTTCCCTGCCCCTGTGTTGCGCCGCCCCCGGTGCCCTCTCCCTGTGGGCACCTGCGTGTCACCTTGAGCCCCTCCTCGCCCCCTTGCCGGGGTGTCCTTTCCGGTCCCTTGCCCTTCCCTTGCCCTTGCCCTTTCCCTTCCCGGTGTGGTGAGGAGGGCGGGGGGCCTGTGGGGCGCCGATGGCCCATGCCTGGAGGGGGTGGTCTGGAGCTACCGGTGGAGGGTTTCGGGGGTGTAGGGGCGGCGGAGGCCCTTGACCGCCTCCCGGAGGAGGGCTTCCCATGCCGCCTGCGGCATGACCGCCTCCAACGCGGCCTCGTTGGGGTTGGCGGGGGTGCGGGTGCGTGTAACCGCTGCATAGTGGTTGCCCTTTGTTGTAACTGCGAAGCCTGTAGCCTTGATGCCCCAGGGGTCGTAACGCCCGACACTGCCCCTGATATCTCGGAACCCACATAACCTTCTTCGGACCCATATCCAGCCTCGGGGAGCGACATATGCGAAGCACTTGTAAGTCCTTTGAACTCCATGGTGGATTATGAAGAGTACGAAAATCCGGTCTACAAAAATGGAGCAGACATAGAATCTCAATGCGCATTCATCGCATATAACGACACAACGTGAAATCATTCGAAATAATTTAAATAAATCCGATTGGGAAATCACGAAAGACAAATGCGACTCGACGCGCGCTCACAGGCGACATCTGGCGGCGAACGGAAAACATGAAATGAAGCGGAAAATTTACTGCACTAATGTACATCTGAGAATCATTGGAATTCTGATCACATCAGTGTATATTTGAGTGCTGTCACTGCTGCCGTTACACTCCCCCTCTGAAAACATAAGCCAGTATGTCAGGCTGGGTCAAGTGAAGTGAACGAAACGGCAAAAGTGACCAAAAACCGACTAATCTAAGGCAAAATGTGTGAAAATGAGCTGAATTGAGCAAAATTGTGCTGAGATCTGTGCTTCGCGATGGCCATCGACTTGAATGAAACACATAGGTACCTCAGGGCACACAGAAAAAGCTTCGTTCAAGCTCGAAAATTCGAAAATTGAAAGTCTGAGTGAAGAATGTACATGATGATCCATCATCCATGATTCATGATGAAATCAGGATCTGACATCCCACTGCCACAAAACAGAAAACGAGCGTCGCCATGTCGTCGAGCGTCAAAAAAATAGGGTATCCCTTCATGGAGTCCACGATGTGTGAAACTGGCTGGTGTCATTTGCAGTCATGAGACCAGATGCCAGATTATGGTACAAAATGTGCCTGAATTGAGACCAAATCCAGTGAATTGCACAAGGATTGAGGGTGGCGAAATCTGCAACAAGCCAATACAGGTCCAATTCATTGTCGATAGACTCTGTGTGTTGTGTTGAACGGAAATCCAGTTCTCATTCATAGCCAATCCAGGTCAAATCCTCATGATGATGATGAATCCCATGATGGAAATCCAATCATTTAAAGTAATGATAGCCAAGAAAACCCAGTGGGGTATCCCCACACTGTCAGTATTGTTCCCAGGGCTTCATGTTTAATCCGGTATGAGCCAGAATGGGTAATTGACTCGTTATAGTCCCAGAATGTATAAGCATCCAACGCTTGGTACTGGGAATTTGCCAAAATTGAGCTGATTCTGAGGGGGATTCCAACACAATCCACAGATGAACAGCGAGTCGACACAAGTAAGAACATCATCGTCGTCACTTGGTCTATATAAGCCCTTTGACAGTGGTCCATTGGAAAACAAACCAACTGTCTCAATGTAAGAGCTGATGGAAATCACATTTTCAGCAGATCCGTCAAACACATGAAATGAATCAGACTCAGTCATGTGCCAGAATCTCTGTAATGAGCACCAACTCGAACGAGTCCTTCCCAAGGCGAGTAGAGGGGCCCAGTCGACAGCAAAAGGCGATAGTGTCGTCGTGGTTGAGGATAATGGCCTTTCGGATCTTCGGATTGGAATCATCTACAATGAAGCACATGATTCACATGGACCATGATGGGAATGATGGATGGGATGACCAGGATGACCCCAGAATGTCCCATCATCTGTTCGTCGAACCACATAGACGATGCGTCTGGACTGTTAGGTCCCCATGCCAAGGGTATATGTCGACCGTAAACCTCTTCGAAAGTTTGGGCGACTCAAATTCTGATCAGATCTTGTCTGGGATGGATGATGCCACGATTGGAGCTTCTTCTTGTGCTTGTAAGTCTTCCTTGGTGACACAATCCTTGATCAGCGAGAGCTCTTTGTCAATCTCAGGGTGTTTCTTCAGGCACTTGATGAAAGTATCCGTATACCCATGGATAAAACTTGAAGCTGGCTCCCATTTGTCTTCTTCTGGACCGAATCCTTTCCATCTGCACAGAAAGTACCACTTGTTTCGAGCATTCTTCTTGTAATCAAGAAACTTCTCCAGCTCAAAACTGCTTGTGACCATCTTCCTGTTGCTCAGGTACTTCGAAGTCCAATAGAGAGGCTTGAACCTTCCTTTGGGGCAGGGTACTTCGGCCTTCAAACGGTCTCGATGTACTTCTTGATGCCTGCCTGGCTCAATCTCAATGTTGAATGTAGTCTCACTTAGTTGACCACTGACTTGGAATGCGCCATCCCATAAAGGTAACAATTTGTTGTCGTCCTTCAGGGTCTCGTCTGACTTACGAAGCCAAACTTGCTGGCCTTTCTCGAAGGGTTTTCCTTGCGTTCTTGACTTATTTTTGAAATTCAACCAATCTGCTTGACTTTCCACTTTGGCTTGGATCCACTTGGATTCTAAGTCCTTGATCCTCTCAAACCATTGCGAGGCGTCGTAGCACTGACTTGGATGATACACCACTGGTCCTGGACCCATCTTCTCACGACCAAAAACCAGCTCATTGGGACTTAATCCAGTGTACTTCTTGGTATGATGGTATCTTCTCAAGACACAGTAAATTGTCTCCAACCAATTGTAGTCCTTTTCAGTCGCCAGGAATTTTCTCAAAAAGGAGATAAGAATTCTTCCAGCCCGTTCAGCAGGGAGAGCTCGATGGTCGTAGACTCGGGCACGAAGATGATGAACTCCCAATAGAGCACACATGTTCTCCCACCAAGTCCCAATAAACTCCTTCCCACTGTCCGTCAGAATTTCACTGGGAACATCCCAGTTACTCATCCACTGACTTGCAGTTCACTTGGCAGCCATTTCAGAGGTGAGATGCTTCATGTTGCAAGGGAGGACCTGGATGTAGCCACTGTGGCGGTCTTGAATTAACAAAACCCCATCGATAGGCATCGTCGTGTAGAGACATTGCTTTTTGATTTGTCCCAACTCGAAGACATCCGCCGTCACCTTGTCGAACAACCTCTCAGGAATTGGTAATCCCTTCAGTACTCCTTCTGCCTTTTGATTCTTGGGGATGGTCGCCTGACATTGCTTGCATCCTTTGGCAACTCGTTCACAGGCACTCTTGAGGTCCCTTGTGTACACTCTGTGGCGTAGCTCCTGCTCCAGCACACGAGAATGTGTGTGGGCTGTCTCATTCCGATGCCAATGTTTGACATATTGGTCAATCAGACAATCAGGAACACAGATCCGTCCTTGCCAAAATAACTTGTCGCCTTGGATTTTGAAATCAGACGTCTCTTCAGAGTCGTAAGGCTTGTCCCCTTTCAACTTGTGGTATACAGACCCAAAGAACCTATCCTCCTTGTACATCTTCGTCCAATCCACATAGAGGAAGGAAGTTTCCTTGTCCTTTTGTTGTGGAGGGAGCGTGGATTTCGCTTCGGATCTTGTCGTAGGAAATACATTCAGGAGTGGCAGCGACGACTCAGAGTCAGAGTGAACTCCTGCAGTCTGATCTGCCTTGGTAATCTCCTTGCATCTGACCAAATCCACCTTCATCTGATTTTTAATCGAACATTGGAGACAATGTTTCTTGATCAGTGCTTGTTCCTCCTTATTGAAATCGATCACTTCAGCTTTATCCGTCGCTGTCCCATGAAAACTCACTTCAGAGTAAGCCTCTGAGGCTGGGTAGGCCCAGCGACTCAGGGCGTCCGCCACTGTATTGTAGCGACCCGGAATGTAAGTCACATGGAGGTCAAATCTGCTGAGAGTTTCATGCCAACGGCCTCTTCTCCCAGCTGGTCCACCAGGGGTATCCACATGTTCTGTCCTCCAGCTCTCCAGTGACTTGTGGTCAGTCAGTACCTCAACGCGATGGCCCAAGATCCAACCTTCATAACGCCGTAAAGCACAAAGGATTGCGTAGGCTTCTTGTTCCCTTGGACTCCAATTTCGCTGTCTTGTTGTAAGCTTGCGAGACCAGAAAGCCAGAGGATGATGGTGACCTTCGTCATCGACTTGTTCAATCGTAGCACCAATGGCGTAACAACTGGCGTCTGTACGAATATAAAAAGGTCTCCCATCCAACCACGGAGTCTTTAATGTAACCACATTTGCCAGTGCTTCCTTGAGACCAGTAAAGGCTTCTTCACATTCTGGCGTCCACTTGAGCTTGACTTGAGATCCCTTTTTTCCTTCTATTTTGCCAACCTTGAGTAACTCTGTCAATGGACCAGAGAACTTGGCGTAGAGAGGATGGAACTCGTGGTAGTAATTGCAGCAGCCTAAAAAGGCACGAAGCTGCGTGATGGTTTTAGGCCTTTCCCAGAGCTGCAGGGCAGCCATTTTTCCTGGGGCTGGTCTTCTTGTCCCATCTTCCAAGACAGAGCCACAAAATTCCACACTCTGGAGGAACATGTTGCCCTTCTTGGGTCCACACACGAGCTTCTCTTGTCGAAGTGTTCTTCGTGCAACTTCAGGCACTCATCAAAGTTTTTTCCCAACGGCGTGGCAATCAGAAGGGCGTCAATGTAGATGCTGCAGAATTCTTGTAAATCCAGAGACTTGTGCTTCTGAAATAAAATAGTCTCCATCATCTTCTGGAACATCGACGGCACATTCTTCAGACCAATCGGCAGTACAGTCCACTGGACAGTGCCACAGGGCGTGCACATTGCCGTCAAATGCCTATCCTCCTTTCGAAGGGGCATCTGATGAAAGCCATGGCGCAAATTCAACACAGTAAAGAGCTTGCCTTTGGCTCTCGCGGCGATCTGCTTCTCGATTAAAGGAAGAGGATGCGCGTCTGGTACTGTGGCGGCATTCAGGGCTCTGTAATCCACCACTAGACGCCAAGCATCTATGCTGGATTGGTCAGCAGGTGGGGGTTTTGGCACAGTAAATGGTGCTGAACACCACTCAGAACTCATGCAGCCCTCCAACCAACCGAACTCATAGAGATTGCGCTCAATAATCTTTCGCAGGGCATCTGCTTTGGTGCCGAGGAGATAGAATGGACGTTGTTTGTGCACCTTTGAGCCTTCGATTATGTCAAACTTGGCTTCCCCATTTTCACATCGAATTGGGGGGTTTTTCCACAACTTCCCACTCAGCACGTCATCTTGAGAATCTTCGAACACTGCCTCCCTTCTTGCATATATCTTGTCTCCGTCGACCTGATTCCCACATTTCATCACTGACATTATGTCCACCAATTTGCGAATTGTTGGTCGTGGTCTCATGTTCTTGGCCACTTCATTCCAAACTTCTTCGTCGCATTGCTGGCGGATGAAGCTCACCTGAGCTCGCTCCTCCGTGGGATCCCACCAATCAAAGGGGTCCACGAATGTCTTGAAGGGATGGTCGGACGAATTCAGCTTCATTCCTGTCATTTCAGGCGAGTTTCTTGGAGATTTGTCATCATTCTTGCTTGAAATCTTGACATTTTTGGCTTGATTCTTGTCTGATGGGGACGAATTGTAATGGATGGAGGCGTTCTCTTGAGGGACGCCGATTGTCCTCCCCTCCTTCCGCGACGATACGTCGGGATTCCGCTCTCGATCGTCTTCATCCACCTCAATTTCGTCGATTCTTGAGGAATTTGAAATGACCTCTTCTGTTCCCATAACACTGTCATCTTGCCAATAATCTCCCAGATTCCCGTCAACTAACCACGCCAACGTGCTCCACGAACGCTGTGGCAAAGGCTTGCCATTGTCTTCGCAATACAGCTTCACTCCCTTGTGAGGTAGCTCGACAATGTCGATTGAAATGTCCATAATGTCCTTGAGCCAAGCCTGTCTTGGCCAATTGGGGACAATCAAAATCGCCTTTGCGCCGGATTGCTTCAGCTTCTGCACCACACGAGGAAAAACGTTGAAGGGCGGATTGATCCAAAGAGGTTCAGACCAGTCCTCACTCCAGGCATCGTCGTAGAACTTCGGAAATCTTTTATTCTTTTTGTTTGCAAAGGCATCAACTTGAGGACGAAAATTGTGGTTTCTTTCGAAATAATCCACCAGAATGTCCCGCCATTTGTCGACTACACGATAGCAAACTGACTTCCACTTCTTGCAGTTCAAAGATTCCACCTTTCCTTCGTCGAATTCTTCTTGATTCCTTGTCCATTCCTGCCCATCTTGCTGAAAATGCAGCTTATTTTGCTCCTTGAATTGGTGGATACTCTTGGTATATGGGTGCAGATAATACAGGTCGGACGGGTCGCTGGTCGACGGATCTTGGAGGAAGCATGTCCTGTGTCCCATGGGCGACACACGGTGAGCGTGAAGCCAAGGTTGACCCAAGAATAAATCATACTTTATACTGGCTTCATAGAATTTTCCAGGAAACCATTCCTCCGTGACCGTCTCTTCCACGCTCCACACAGATTGTTTCACCAATCTGACCGCCAATTCTGCTTCTCTGTCGCCACCGTCAAGGCGATGTCCGCTGACTCCCTCCAGCTGGACAGGTGTCGAGGACATCTTCGTCTCATCCTCCTGCAGAAAGCCTTTCCTCACCAGATTGACCTCTGAACCATTGTCAATAAGACATCTGGCAAGTTTAATCTTACCATCCGTCGATCTGACCTGGATCCAGCAGACAAACTGGCGCTGCTTGCCTCGCCGGACAGCGCTGAGGACCCAGGCAGGGTACAGGAGGCCGGAGGAGCGCGCCAGCCGGTCCCAGCAGCGTCCATCCACCGCCCCAACTACCCTGATGGGTTTTGTCTCCTGCCACTCAACCCCAGTGTTGGGATTTGGGTCAAGTTGGCTTCCCTATTGCCATTCTTCTTCTTCGTTCGGCTGTACGTCCTGTACTTGTCCTTTGTCAACCCATTCTTCTCCTGCTTCGACAGCATTCACTCCTTTTCCACGTCCCCGACCACCAAATGATTTTCCACCACCACCTTTCTTACCTCCTTGGCCTTTGTTGTTGGAGGTGTTGGAATTGGGGTTGGATTCGTTGGATCTGCCCTTGCCTTGACCTCCAGTATCCTTGTTGTTGCCGAAGGTCTTGTTCGCTGGCGTCTCCGCGTACAGGGGGTTGCCATTCACCTTGGAATCATCTTGATTCCTGGACTTTCCTTGGCCTTTTCACCTTTTTCACCAGATTTTCCACCAGATTTTCCACCAGCATCGGTCCATCTTGAGCCACTTGGATCTCCGCCTTCCTGCGAGTAATCTTTTGGTGTCCAGTCTCTGTTCTTTCCTTTGGACTGTCCTTTACCTTTTCCCCTTCCATGCTGGTCAGCATCTCGTGCTCCATCCTGCTGGGGACTTTTGGAAGAATTTCCTTTCTCATCCATTTTGGACTGAATTGTCTTGAGATCTGAGGGCGTCCACCTGTGATCTGCGGTCGTCTGAGTTGCCGCTCGACCTTCTTTTCCAAGGGCAATGCACACAGAGCATCCCTTCTCACCAACGGCGTTGACCTTGCCTCCGAAGCCATGTGCATCCTGGGACTTCTGGCGTTCTAACTTTGCATACTTTTCAAGTTGGTCCCAGATCTGCTGGACTCCATACGAGAAGATCCACGGTCGTACCTTCAAAACTGTTCCCTTATACTTCACTTTTCCATCCACCATGCTGCAGAAAAACTCCGACTGTTCAGAATCGTGGAAACCAACTCTCCATCTGCCCTCACTAATAGTGATGTCTTTCAATCCAGTAGCACTGATAGAGTGTAGCAACTCACGAACTGCCATTTTGCCCATAGTCTCCGGCAATCCTCGGACTTCAACCCAGTTGCCCAGGACTTTTTGGTCCGCCTGAGAGTCCCTGATCTTCTGCTTGGTCTCTGGCGTGAGCTTGCTCAGGAGGATCTTCTTCATCTCGCCTTCAGAAAGCCCTTTTCCAGAGTTCTCCGCCTCTTGCACCAAAAACTCCCAATCTTGCCTTGCTATTTGAATCTCTTCCAGAAAAAATTTCTTGATCGCCCTGAAGTTCTCCAGACGGTTCCTGTAATGATCTTCAGGAAGTCGAGAGCCTTTCTTCTTGAGACTTCGATACAACTCTTCATAAGTCAGGGGATCTCCTTGATTTTGTCTTTCCACATAGAGATTATATGTACTCTCTCTGAGCTTGCCAGTCAACCAGTCCATCAACCCAAGGATCCAGAGTTCCTTGTCAAGTTTCTCCGTCTGCAGCCACACCATGAACTGCCTCTCGAAGGACGCCCAGTAATTTGGGTGTCCTGAGAACTTCGGCTGCTTCATTACTGACCCTCGAAGCCTCATGTGCAACGGGTTCAGCAAGTGGTTCAGGTTAAAATTCGTGGCTGTGCCAAGTGGATTGACGAACACTGGGTTGACTGCGGCGCCTCCCATTGCCTGTGCCTGCGCAATTGCGGCCGCCAGCAACGCCTGGTCCACAGTAGGCTGCACGAACGACGTTGGTTGAGCTTGATGCAGCCTCATCTCCTTCAATTTCTTCTGCTTTTCTTTGATCTTGGCTTCGTTTTCTTCCTGCTGCCGCTCCTTCTTCTTCAAAGCCATTGATCGCTCCTTCACGGTGGTCCTTGCTTCTCCATCAATATCTCCGACAGTACCAACCGACAGTACAGACCTCTCCGACGAAGATTCTCCTCCTTTGGTACCCAAATTGAACCCAATAGCACTTGTAAATCCAGTAGGGGGGATACCAGAAATTCCAGTAAAAGCTGGATGGTGGCCAGTAAAAGCTGGGGGTGCTGGAGAATGTGGAACGCCGTAAGGCGTGGATGCAGGTGCAGCTGAGGAGGTAGGTGCTGGGTGGCTTGCAATTGTAGGCGCTGGTCCAGTGAGCCCAGTAGTGCTCAGATTTTGTACCAGATCTGTAAGCTTCCCCAGCTTCTGCTCCATCTCCTTCCACTTGCTGTCATCATCCCTCTTTTTCTCCTTGGCGGCCTTCTTCAGCTCCTTCACCCTGTTTTCCAGCGACGAAATCTGTCGTCGACAGGAGCAGTCCTTGGCGCACTCACCACAGGACGGGCATCCTGTCCCTTTTCCTTTGCTTCTGACCTCGTCGACCCAAGTGTCAACAGTGGAGGCAGAGCTGGGGAGTTTGGACAATTGCTCCCTGGAGAGGTGGAAATGTGTCGAATCACACCTCATTTCGTCGACCTCGTCGTCGTTCGGACCCCAGGCAGCCGACGGACCAGCGTGCTGACGCACATTCTGGCGTCTCTCCTCGGCGATGATGGCCATCTGCACCATCACGGCGGCCTTGTGGTCGAACTGGTCCATCAGCTCCTCCCAGTCCTCTTGCTCCTGCAATTGGGCGTCGAATCGCAACCGGCCGCTGTCCCTGATGAACTGGCACGACGCCCTGAACCAGTCCCTCAGGCGGCCTCGGTAGCTCGCCTCCGCCAGCAGCCAATTCTGGCGTTGCAGGAATTCTCGGTTCCAGATATCCTGGAATTGGTGTTCCCAGTAGTCACCAGAAATCTCATCCATTCCAGTATTGGATGGCTCTCCTTCGCTGCTGCTGTCTTCTAGATCAGGCAAAGCTTGAGAGCTGGAACCAGATTCGCTTGAGGAGGGGGATTCTCGACCGGGTTTAAGGTTGGGTGGGGCGTTCATGCAACACTCAGCACAAGTATGAACACCAGGCCAATGTCTATGGCCACAGTAAGGGCACTCTGATGGTTGATCTTCGGTTCGCTCGGGAGATGCTACGAAGGTAACCTCAGGGGGAACACGCAGTGACTCTCTACGAGTGATAGCCCCGCTAAAGTCCGATAATCTCAGAGTGTCCGTGGAGATTCCAGAAGCAGAGTCATGATTTCCTCTGCTACCATGTAACCGCTGCATAGTGGTTGCCCTTTGTTGTAACTGCGAAGCCTGTAGCCTTGATGCCCCAGGGGTCGTAACGCCCGACACTGCCCCTGATATCTCCGAACCCACATAACCCTCTTCGGACCCATATCCAGCCTCGGGGAGCGACATATGGGAAGCACTTGTAAGTCCTTTGAACTCCATGGTGGAATATGAAGAGTACGGAAACCCGGTCTACAAAAATGGAGCAGACATAGAATCTCAATGCGCATTCATCGCACATAACGACACAACGTGAAATCATTCGAAATAATTTAAATAAATCCGATTGGGAAATCACGAAAGACAAATGCGACTCGACGCGCGCTCACAGGCGACATCTGGCGGCGAAGGGAAAACATGAAATGAAGCGGAAAATTTACTGCACTAATGTACATCTGAGAATCATTGAAATTCTGATCACATCAGTGTATAATTGAGTGCTGTCACTGCTGCCGTTACAGTGCGCATCTCCTCGAAGGTGTGCCCCATGTGCACCCCTTCTCGCCTTCCCCCTCCCCCGGCCCACTTCACTCAGCGGCGGAGCTCCCGCAAGGCGGGGGCAGACCACCAGGCGAGGTTGGCGGGGGACTGGGGAGGGGAGGGCTCCGAGCTCCAGGTCCTCGAGCGGCGGTGGCGGGGGCTGGAGTTGGAGGATGCGTACGGGCGGCGGGGGGCACGGGAAGCTCGGTGGTGTTCTTGGGGTGAGGAGCACGTGGACATGGGACGGCGCCGGGGAGCGTGGGGGCGCGCTGGGGAGCGGGAGCGGCGGTGGCGGGGGCCCGGGGTGGGGGATGCGTACGGGCAATGCGCGGAACGGGAAGCTCGGTGGCGTTTCTGGTGGGAGGGGGACGTGGACATGGGACGGCGGTGGCAGGCGGGGCAGCGCCCGGGGGAGAGGGAGCGGCGGTGGCGGGGGCTGGGGGTGGAGGATGCGTACAGGCGGTGCGGGGAACGGGACGCACAGTGCTGCTTGTGGGGGGAGGAGGACGCGGACATGGCACGGCGGTCGCGTGCGTGGCGGCACCTGGGTGAGCGGGAGCGGCGGGAGCGGGGCCCTTGGGGGTCGTGGTGGCGCCTCGGGGAGCGGGAGCGGCGTGAGTGAGCGGTTGAGGCGCTGTGGCGCTGTGGGGAGCGTGAGCGCCGGGGGCGGGTGCGCCGCGTGGGGGGGGAGCGGGTGCGCCGCCGTTTGCGGGACGGGGCCTCGTTGCGGGGCGAGCCAGGCCAGTCAGGAGGCGTCGGCGGGTCCTGGGGGGCCTCGCCTGGTGCCGCCTGGTACTGGGGGAGGGGGCGGGAGTCCGCCACCCTCCATGGATCTGCCGCGTAGGGGTGCGGCGGCGGTGGTGGCTGCTGGTACGGGTCGAGTGACTGTCCCGGGTGGGGGTGAGCCCGGGGGGGCCCTTCAGCGTTGACGTGGTGGCCGGGCAGATGCGGCTCTTGGTACAGGGGGGGTGGTTTCTGGTGGTAGGCGGGGTATTGGGGTGGAGCGCCCGGGGGGGGGTGCTGCCATTCCATGCGCTGGTGCTGCTCGTGCACGGGGAGTTGTGGCCCGGTGGGGTAGGATGGCGGGCAGTGGTAGCGGTGCTGGTGGTGGTGGTGGTACTGGTGGTGGGGGCGTTGGTGGTGGTGGCGCTGGTAGTGGTGGTGATGGTGCTGCGAGTATGGCCCTAGGATTCCTTGTGGATACTCCGGTCCTCCCGGTGGGGCTTGGGGGTCGGGCATTGTTTGCAGCCCCTGGGGCCGTATGGCTCGGATGGTAGTGGGGGTGGGCTGGGGGCCGGGGCTAACGCTGACCGAGGTCGAGCGGTCCCACGTCCCCGGGTTGGTCTGGCCGGCAGCGCTGGTGGTTTGTTGGGGGTAGATGATGGGGCGCTTGGGAATGGGGATGTTGACGAGGGTTCAGACGGGGTCGTGTTGGGTGGCCGCCTATGTGGTGGCGCCGCTCGCGGGGGGGAGGGGGGCTCAGGATGTGGTGGGATGGGTTTTCGGCTTGCACCTTGGTTAGAGTTTGGGTTGGGGCGGGGTCGCTTGTGCTCCCGTCGTACCTTTTGTGGTTTTTGGGGCTGTGTGGGGTGGTGTTCGTGTTGTTGTAGGTGGTGGTGGTGGTGTTGGTGCTGCTGTGGCTGGTGTTGTTGTTTGGGTTCCTTTTTTGGTTTTGGTTCGGGTTTTAGGTTGGGGTCCGGTTCGAGGTTGAGGAGGACCTGGTCCAGGAGGTGCGAGGGCACCAGTGCCGGGTTGGGGGGGTTCACGGTGTGCTGCCGGGGTGCCTGAGTTGCCTGTGTAGGGGTTGCGGGGCCTCCGGCAGCCTGGCGTGCAGCTGCAGCTTTGGCTTTGGCCGTGGACTTGTGGATGATGTCGGCGGGGAGGGGGGGGTCAGAGGATGAGGTGGAGGACATCGATGGAGATGAGGACGAGGAGGAAGTGGCGGTTTTGGGGGATGCGGGTTGCGCTGTTATGCGGCCGGGTGTGGGTTTGTGGGCCGCGGCGGCCTCTGCTGCGGCCACGGCGGGGAGGATGGAGGGCATGTCCTCGGGCCGCGGGTCGGGGGCGGGTGGCTGCGGGGGGCCGGCCGTGACCTGGCGGCCTGGCGGGGCGATCCGGTCGGCAGCGGTGGGGGAGGGAGGCGCGGGGCTGCGGTCTCCGCCTTCTGGGCTTGGGTGGGCTGGGCTCCTGCAATGCATGAGGGTGTGTGGGTTGGTGTCTGCGGGGGGAAACAGTTTGCGTGGGCTGCATTCGGGGGCCGGGGGGGTTGGGTCTGGGGTGCCGGGGGTGTGTGCGGGGCGCGTGTGCGGGGTACTGGGCGAGCAGGTGTGCCGTGGGGCGTGGGGCTCCTTCCGGTGGGTGTGCGCGGGTTGCCGGGTGTGAAGGGTGGTGAGGCGTGTTCGGCGGAAGGGTCCGTGGCGGGTGTGTGTGGTTGTTTGGGCGGGTGGGGGAGGCCCGTGTCGCGGGGCCCGGGGCTGCGCGCGAAGGTGGGCGTGTGTTGGCCGCCAGGTGGGGAGCGGAGGGGGAGGGGCAGAGGCGGGGATCGCGTTGGCTTTTCTCTTCTGTCCGTGTATCTGTCCGCTTACAGCGGCGCGCCTGTGTGGTCAGTTGCAGGCCGGGCGGTTTGGAGGAGAAGCTTGCCGTCTTCTGCGGCTGCGGCAAGGATTTCGCTGATGAGCGTGCGTATTTGTTGCACCTCTTGGTCAGTGGTGGGAAGACGGTATTCTAGTGCTGGGCTAAGGTCCACTCTGCGCAGGACCCTGTGGTTGGCGTGGTACCCGCAGGTGAGAGAGTGCTGTGGCCTGGGGGGGGGGGTCCTCCCGCGTGTCTGGGCCTGCCTCGATTTGTGTGTGGGCGGTGGGGATGGCCCAGATCCAGGGCACGGTCCCCGTGGATGGCCAGCGGCGTTTGATCCACTGGGTCAGGCAGAGCATGGCCAGTCCCAGGTGGTAGCCCGCCCGCCCTGAGGTGATTTGGGGTTTGTCCTCCGGCTGGAGGACGCCCCTGAGGACTTTGTGCGGGGTGGTATGGTCCCTTACTGCCCCTGGTGGGGCGGCCCCTGGGGGGAGCATGGTGTCGGTCCCTTTGAGGAGCCATTGTGGGCCGGGGGATGTTGCTGTTGCGGCCAGTACGTAGTAGTGCCCGCGCTCGAGGACCGTAGGCCAGACCTCCAGCGGGGGGTGGTCACTGTCTGTAGGGGGGGGGGGGGAGGTCGTCGTCGGGGGTGCGGAGTCCGGCAGCGCGGAGGGCGGTGTCGCGGGTTGGTGCGGTGGCCTGTTTCCATTGTTCTGGGTGGTTCGGATCTGCTGGGTGGTCCCTCTCCGCTGGGGCTCGTCGTAGGCGTGTGGTCCCTCGACTTGTGACGTTGGTGTCGGTGTCGTGTGTCAGGGCCTGGCCCCACTTGATCGGGGGGATCAAGACGTGCTGGCCTTGGGCGTGTTGGCGGGCTCGCCAGAGAACGAGGTCTACAATGGCCTCGTGGAGGCCGTTGCCTGGGATGGCTAGGTCCCGGAAGGCTTTGACGGTGAGCTTGGTCCAGCTCTCTTGTAGGCGGTACCAGCCCAGGGGAGTGTCTAGGGCCCTGCCTTGGAGGGTTGCTCGGAGGAGGCCGGGGTCGGGCATGGTGGTCGGTGTTAGGGGGGGACGCTCCGGGTCCGGGGGGGCTTGGCGGGGTGGGCTGCCGAGGTCCTGCGCGTCCACGTCGATGTATGGGTGGCCCTGGGCGGGCGTGGTTGGGCTGAGTGGTGCCGGGTGGCCGCTTGTTTGTGAGGTGGGCCCTGGGGTTGCGTGGGTGCTTTTGGCGGGGGGATCTTGTGGTGGCTGGCCTTCTGGGGTGCTCTCATGGCGTCTTGGAGGCCTGTGGACGGAGATAGGGGGCGTGTGTGGGACGCGAAGGAGGTTAGTGGACTTCTGAATCATGCACGGCATGGTAATGGATGGGACGCAGCATGTGTTCCCTGGCGGCCAGGTCAGTGAGTTGCTCCGTGTGTGTCAACAGGAGGTCTTTGCGATGTACCATTTGGGCCGCTGCTCTGCGGACTGCTTCTGGCTGGAGGGGCGCTGCTGCCTCCATCGGGTTTTTCGCGTGTTTGGTGAGGTGTGGGTGTAGGGCCTGTGTCACCACCCCTCTCACAGTGGCTTCCTTGACGAGCGGATCCCTGAAGAAGTGTTCGGTGGCCTGGTGTGCGTGGCTTTGGGTTGGCCAGCCCTCGTGTTTCTGTAGGGTTTCCGCTGGGGACCAGCCCACTAGTGTGTCCCTGCCCGTATGGAGGGGGCATATCTTAAAGTGTTCCCAGTCCTCCGGGGTGGTCCGGTCGCACGTGCAGCGGGTGTGTTCTTTCTGGGACGTGGATGTGCTTGCGGGCAAGCCATCAGGCGACCCTGGTGAGGAGTGGTAGTTGATCCCTGAGGAGCTGAATGCGTCGCTTCTGGAGTTGGGCTGGGATGCACGCGGGGCGTAGCGCCGAGTGGTAGAGGGGGACCGTCATTCTCTCCTGGAGTTCTTGGATGTGCGTTCGGCTGTCTGTGTCGCCGAGCATGCGGGCGAGATATTGGATGGGGTTGGGGTAATGGTATGCTCTGTCGTGTGAGGTATAGGGGGTGTCCTCTGGTACCCAGTCTGAGGTCCCATGGGGCTCCGGTATGGGGGGTATGTGTTGGAGCCGAGGTCGGGCACCTGGAGGGTCGGCAGGTGTGTAGTGCGCTGGTGTACTGCCTGGATGTTGACCTTACCATTTCCGTATTGGTGCCTGTGGGACTCTGGTTTCACGATGTGAAGTTGGACGTAGGGGAGAAGGCTGCGAAGGGCTTTCTAGAGCAGCAGTGGTTGGGTGCCGAGGCTCTTCGCGGTGGCTTTATGGGGTGGTTTTCTTGCTATGCGGAGGAGTAGCGGTGTGTCGACAGTGGTGTCCACTACGAACCAGACCGAGACCATGTGCGGGAGGTGGGCGGGTAAGTGGGCTGCGACTTCGGCGATGGCGTCGGTCATGGCCCCCAGTTCCCCATGGGAGGAGGCCCCGTAGGTGGTGTGGCCCGTGTGGTGGTCCATGTGGTAGAGTCCCCCGGTGTGGGTCAGTTGCAGGGTGGCCCCCCCGGTGATGGGCGTGAAGGCGGATTCGCCTGAGGCGTCGGTGAAGAAGAGTAGATCCGCCGGTGATAGTTGTGGGAGTCGGCATTGGTTCATGGGCAGGTAGGCGTATGTGGCGAGGCCCGTGGTGAGGTGGGCCACCGGGGTATTGGGCTGCAGGATGGGGATGGCGTACACCCCTATTTATTTGGAGATGATGCGCTTCGCATGGGGGGACATGGCTATGAGTCCTTGTTCTGGCTGTCCTTGTGTGAGGTAGGAGTAGATGTAATGGAGGATGTAGGCTGTGTCCGGGTGAAGGTCGCGGCATGTGAGCGTTTGTGTTCGGTCTTCCGGTGTGTGGCAGGAGTGGTGGAGCGGATATTAGGGGTGTTCGTGCTTGCCCGTTCTGCCTGGTTCATACATGCTGTAGCGGATGGCGATTCCTGCGGGGTCGGGGCAGGGCCAGGTGGGCGTTGTGGTGAGTAGCCACTGCAGTTTGTGGTCAGGGTTCCACGCCACCGGGGGCTTCGCAAAGACGCGGTGGAACCATGGGGGCACCCATACGTAGGCTTGTGGGGGCAGTTGGGCGGTGGGTTGGGTGTGGTGGCGTGCTATAAGGTGCAATACGGGCCATGGTGTGGTGGGCGCTTCTGGGTCACAGGCCAAACATGTGCGCGGCGTGCTCTGGGAGTCGTGGGGGACCTTCGGTAGGTCTCGGGGGGTCATGTGGTGCTTCGGTATGCGCCATTTTGCCCCGTGGTGGATGACGGTGGTCTGTGTGGGTTTGGCTTCGTTCGGTGCCAGTAGTAGGGTTAGCTGTGCAACCTGGACCGTCACCCTGTTTTGAGCTGTTGGGTGCGTAGGGTGGTGTCCCTGGGACGGGACGGGGGTGCTGCTTTTTGAAGTCCCGGTGGGCCACCTCCATGTCTTTGCTTCCTGGCAGAGTGTGCCCCGCTGCTCGTGCCGTCTGTGTCAGGTACTGGTGGAAGAGGCGGTATTGAGGCCATTCGGGAAGTTGTAGGAAGGGGGTGTGGTGTGCCCCGCTGCGGTGAAGGACCCGCATTTGGGAAGGGGTGACGTATACTACGGTGAAGGAGGCCCCGACGAGGTCTATGGTGTTGATGGTGCCTTTGGGGCGATGGTGAAGGTCCCCTCAGAGGACCGCTAGGGGCCCTTCCCCCGTGCATGTGTGGTCCGTGAGTATGGCGTGGTGCGGGGAAGGGAGCAGAAGCTGCAGCTGGTTCCACAGGCGTGTGTTGATGTTGGTGGCATGCCAGTTTGGTGGAGTATCCAGCGTGGGCATGTGTTGCGGGCCCGTTGTGCGGCTTGGAGGCGAATCGTGGCGACTTCCCGAACCTCCAGTGAGTGGTTGTGGGTCATGCGGTGTAGGAGGAGGGCGGTGTGCATGGTGTATGCCGCTTTCACCTCGTCCCCTACGGCGTCCCCATAACGGGGCCATTCTGCACAGATTGTGGGAGTGGGTATGGAGGTGGGCCAGCCCCCGTGTGCTGCCCATGTCTTGGTTACGGCGCGTGTGGCTGGCTGGAGGGCGGTGGTGGGGTGTGTCAGGTTGAGTGCCTTAAAGTCTATGGAGGCGTTGTGGTAGTACGCCAGGCTCTGGTGTGATAGGGAGAGGGCCTTGGTGGTCAGGGACGCATGTCTGGGGAGATGGGCCAGGTGTGACTGCAACTATGGAGGGAGGGTGGTATCCTCAAGGTTGGCGGTCTGGATCACTCCCAGGTGGGTGGTGGTTTCCACGAGTTGCATGGGGGGCCCTCGTGGCCCCAGGGTGGGGGCTTTGGCAGACCCCTTGATCATGGCCATCGACGTTGTGAGCAGGACGATGAGGTTGTTGCGGGAGGGGTAGGAGATCGTCACGTCCAGCAAGTCGTTGGCTTGTTGGGCGACTGTCGGTCCAGCGTCTGAGGTGTGGGGTTCCTGTCGGTTATGTGCGACCGTGAGGTTGGTCACGTCCGTGAAGCCCACTAGGGGGGAGAGGAGGGGGTACGGTGCGTAGACCGGGTAATGTTCTTCGATTGTGAGGGCTAGGGGGAGTGTCACGAGGAGGTACAGGAAGGGGCCTTCCGCTCCTCATTGGAGGACCCCGCTGCCTGGCTCCAAAAAGGGGGTGAGGCCCGCTCCGGTGCGGACTGTGTATTTGCGGGTGCAGATGTAGCCGGAGGCAAAGTTGTAGAAGGGGAGGCCCATGTGTTTCCATACCGCTTCCAGGAGGAGCCAGGGGGTGTTTGGGAAGGCTCCCTTGACGTCGAGGGAGGCGATGATGAGGTCTACCGGGTCCATGTCGGCGATGGTGTCCTGGAGGAAGATGGCCTCGTGTGGGGACCGGCCCGAGATGGCACCCAGAGGCTGGCGGGTATGTGGCGCTCCAGGTGGGGGCAGATGCGGCGTAGGAGGATGGTCCAGACGATTTTCACCTCCGTGACTGCACAGACTATGGCGCGCCCAGTCTGGTGGCAGGGGGGTTGGCCCCGTGACGATGTCCCAGAGTCGTTGGGGCGGATGCGGAGGAGGTGGGAGGGGAAGTGGTAGTATGCTTCCGCAGGGAGGGCGTCGTAGCCTGGGGTTTTGTGTTGCCAGAGACTGTGGATGGCCTTCCGGACTTCGTGGATGGTGAAGGGGCGCTTTCCTAGTTGCCTCCTCTGGGCGTGGTTGAAGACCTGAGGGGGCCGGTCGACTTCGTTTTGGGTGTCCATGTCCAATGTGTCTTGAATGGGTGTGTGTTGATGGAAGAAGCTGTCTTGGGTGGCTTGGAGCACGCTGGCTGGGTCGTTGGTGAGGGAGCCGTCCACGTGCCTGACCGTGGTGATGGTGCGGTGGCCGGTGTCGGTCATGGCGTTGTTGAGGTGGCGGATGGCCTTGTAGGGGAGTTCATGTTGCGCATACAGTTCGTGGTCTTGGGCGATGCGCTGTTGCCTGTGGTCGTGCCACTGCTTCAGGTCCGCTCTGATGCGGGCTATCTGCGTCCTGCAGTGGTGGATGTGGCAGCGGGTTTAGGGGGGTGTCGGTGTGGTGGAGGGTCGCCAGTTGTTGCTTCGCATGCCAGAGGTCCTGAAGCATGTCCCCCAGGGCCGTGGTTGGCCGGTCATCCTCAGGGTGGCGGTGTTGCTGGAAACTGCAGGCGACGGCGGCTGTGCGCATGGCTGTGAGTAGGTTGGCTGGGTCTGGTTGGCTGCGCTGGGCGCAGTCTATGGCCCTGTGATAACCGGACCAGGCCTGTTTGTCGTGGAGTGGGGGCATTCTCAGGGGGGCTGGTAGGCCGTGGTCCGCATCCTCTCGGGGGCTGGGGGGAAGGTTGGGGATGGTGACGCGGATATGCAGGGGCCTCTGGCCCGTGGGTCCTAGCGGGAGGGGGCCGTATCGGGCCTCCGCCCGGATGACGGTGGTGGGGTCGCCATAGCATACGTCGATGCGGGAGGGGGCGGCCCTCGTTTGATGGGGAAAATCGGATGGTTGGCCTTCGAGGTTGGCCGTCCGGTCCACGAGCTTCAGCATTTCGATGGTGTCCCGGACTGCATGGTCCAGGGGTGTGACCTGCCCTCCTCGGTCCGCTGGGGTGGGGACGGCGTTCGTGTCGCCGATGATGATGGTGGGGGCGAGCATGGCCATCTGGCGGTATGCTTCGGCCAGGGCTTGGAGGAAGGGTCCCGTGGCGTCGCTGAAGGGGACGTGGTCGTTGATGACGTTGAATTGCCATCTGTCCCTGACGACCTCGTGGACGCTTAGTCTCCCTGGGGTGCTGAGGTGGTGGACGAGGTGGACGTGGATGCCGGCTCGGGCATATAGGGGGGTCCCCTTGTGCCAGTAGCATTTGTACGCTTTCTGGTCCGGGGTATATATGGGGGTGGGTTCTGGAGGGTCGTCGCGTTGTAAGCCTTGTTCCTGGAAGGTGAGGAGGAGGGGGACCCACTCTGTCCCCTGTGCCATCGGGAGCTCCTGGAGGGCGGCTGTGGCGTCCATGGAGTATGTGATCGCCGGGTGGTTGAGGTTGGGGAGGTTAACAGTGGCCTCGGTGGGTGCCGGCCGGGTCTGTGGAGGCTTGCACCCTCGGCCCTTGCCCCGTAATGGAGGGAGATTGGGGCCCGGGGACTTTTTGCCGGGTGGTGAGCGCTTGGGTAGGGGCGGTGGGGAGACGCCCTCGCCCCACTCAGGGGAGAGCTGCCCGGTGTACTTGGTGCCTCTGTGGGCCTTGTTTTCGGGGGTGAGGAGCCGGATGGGGTGGGCGCTGTTGAGCTCCAAGGTGTGGCCTTCTGGCTTGTCTGGGGCGCTGTTGCCTGGGTCTAGCTCCTTTGGGCGGTGCCAGGTTACCCGGATTTGCACCCCTTTGTTGGGGCCCAGTTCCCGGAGGCGGTACTTGATTGTGCCCTTACACCAGATCCAGTCGCCCGTGTGGTCGTTGCGGAAAGGCTGTTGGACTTCCGGGCTCTTTTTGAATTCTGGGTACGCTTCGGGTTGGGGCGGTGCTGGTGGCCAGAGGGAGGATGATGAGGATGCTTGGTCCGGGTGGGGCGGTGGTGGTGGCGGGAGGAAGGATGATGAGGATGCTTGGTCCGGGTTGGTCGGGGAGGTTGGGGAGGGGTGCCGGGGGTTTGGAGGTTGTTGCCCTGCTGTCTTTTCTGGCTTGCTGGGGGCTGGGGGCGGGTGCGCCTCTTTTCCACCTCGCTCGCTTTGGTGGGACTGGGGGTGGTGGGGCTCGGGGGGCGTGGGGTTGGAAGAAGGAGTGCGTAGGCTGCTGGCCAGGGTCCCGTAGCGGGGGCTTTAGCGGCGTTTGCACGGTCGCTTTCCCGCGGTTGCGCGTGAGGTCGGCGAGCTTGCGTACGGTCTCCTTGGGGGTCTGTGGGCCATGGCAGTGCGTCCGGGCTCTCGTAGAAAGGGTGGTGAAGGTGGTAGTTCCTTGTGGCCTTGGCCCGTATGACCCAAGCCTCCGTCGGTTCCAGTGTGTCTGGACCGCTGGGGGATCCTTGAGCCCAGTAGAGTGCTGTGTGGAGGGCTTCCCACGGGGCGCCTTTGCGGCCTGTGAGGGTGGGGGCTTGGAGGAGTTGCTGCCAGCCTAGTGGGGGGTCTTCCAGGTCTACTTCTGGGGTGTAGGCCTGGGCCGCCATGAGGACTCTGCGTGCCCAGTGGAGGACCCACCATTGGGCGTCCGCTTCGAGGATGTGGACGGCGGGCTTTTGGGGGGGGCGTGTCCAGGGTGTCCCACGATGGAATGGCTAGTTCTATCGTGGAGGGGTGGAGGGTTGGGATGGCCCTGCGGCATAGGAGTTGATCGATGTGGGAGGGGGTGACGGAGTCTTTGGGGCTTTGCGGTGGTGGGGGCATCCCTGGGATGACAGTGGGGTCCCAGTGGTGTTCGTGGGCGGCCAGGGTGTATAGGGCGGCGGTGATGATGTGTTTGGCTTGTCCCTCCAGGACAATGTGGCGCTCCGCGCTGAAGTCCTTTGTTAGGTGGGCTGTGGGGTGGACAATGATCCGGTCCAGAGCGCGTTGGTTGGCCTTTTTTCCCCCGTCCAGCGCCTGTGACTGTTTGTCCCTGGGATGTGTTGGTGCTGGTGTTTTGGTGCGGGCGGTCCAAGGGCGAGGACTCTACCCCGTGCAGGGGGATGCTGTGTTCTCTGGACCTGTTGGGCAGAATGTATATGCCCGGGTCCCCTGGTACGGTGCCCTGGTACATGTTGCCCGTGATGGTGGGGGCCGGGAGCGGTTGGCGCAGGGGCGAGGTGCACGGGGTGGAGCAGGGCGGGTTTTCGTGTTCACATCGGGGTTGGTTGATGCTGTATGGGGTGATGTGTACGGCGAAGGGTCCAACGGCGGGCTCTAGTCTATGGGGTTCGATGTTGTTGAGGCGCGCCACCGCCCGTGTGTGGGAGCGTCCTTCGCTGATCCACACGGCGTCTGCCAGTAATGCCGCCGGCTTCAGGGAGTCCGTGATGATGCCTGTGATCGTGCGGTTGTCGGTGGCATCCGATACTCTGGTGGGCAAGGCACTCATGCTGGGGATGGTGTGGTCCTCGTGGAGGATGCGGGCCTTGCGTCTTGCGTCGTAACGGTGCTGGGCCACTTGGGTGGGAGTGTGTATGCCTGTGTGATTGAGCTTCTTGTTGGGGCGGTCTCCCGTGTGGAAGGGGGTGGGGCAGGAGGGGGCGTGATGGAGGGTGGGGTGTGGGAGGTCCCCCCGTGGCGTCCACGTGTACAGGGTGGTTGCGGCGGTCCCCTCCGTCTGTATGGTATATCGCTCGTCGTGTCGGCGAGGGGTGACGAGGACATTGGGGGCCGTCAGCTCATACACCTGTGTGGTGTGGGGGAAGTGGCGGGTGACGGTGATCTTGGCGGCGTCGTTCTTGCCGGTGGTGGTGTCGGAGATGATGTAGTGGGTCGCCCATTCGTCCTCGGGGGTGTGCTGCGCCGTGTCTAGCTTGAATGGGGGGTGCAGCGGTTTCGGCGCTGGGGGCGTTTCTTCCGCTTTCGCGTGCGGCGCCACTTTGGTCTCGACCAGGTATTGCGGGCTCCAGGTTTCCGGGGCCCCTACCTGGGTGGCTGCCGCTGCTGCGGCCTGGAGGAGGGCAAGGTGTTGGTGTCTAGGGGGGGGGGCCTGGTTTGGGGGTGAGGGTGTCGTGGTCTTGATATGCCCCCCAAATGGTGTAGCCTCGTTGGGTGTTGCGGTGTGGGGTTTGAGTCAGGGCTTGCTGGATTAATAGCGCGGTGCTAATGTCCTCCGCTGCTTGTGGGTTCATGGGTGTGGCGTACGCCCATAACCCCGGGGTGTGTATGCAGTGTGGTGCTTGGCCTACTCCTGGCACCAGGTGGAGTGTGTGGTGCGTGTGTGTGAGTCCTAGGTGTTCCTGGAGGAGGTCCCCACGGATGTCTTCCCACCTTTGTTGCCAGGTGTGTGTGTGGTCGTTGGGGGCGGGGTAGGTGATGACGATGGCTTGCCATGGCGTGGGGCCCGGGTGCACCGTCATGGGTGCCGATGATGTTTGTGGGGGTATGTGGACGGCGTGGTCCTCAGGTCAGTGATCCGGGCGGCGTGGCCCGACAGGGAGCCGACGTTGCCGGCCTTCCTGGAAGGGAGAGCGGTGCTCCGCATCACGGATGCGGACGCCAACAACTGGCTCCCCCGGGCCTTGCACAGCGCCCTCACCCACTGGCGCTACCGCCAGCGCAACCCGCAGCCGCCACAGCCCCAGCCCCCACACAAGCGGCGGCGCAGGTGACGGCCCAGACGGCGGACGGGTGGAGGGGGGAGCTGGGCCCCCCGACCCAAGCCCCCCCCCACGGTACAGCGTGACGCAGGAGCGCGTGCCGCCTCCCGCGGGAGGGAGGGCGGAGACAACGAGCGCGGGGGGGAACCTGCTGCCCCGCAGCCCGCTAACCGCTGACCGCTTACCCTCACGGCCGCCCCCGGCCGGCCAGCGCCGCGCGACGACGGCGGGGGGGAGGAGGAGCCCCAGCGAGAGCCTGCACGAGGGTCCGGCTCTAGGTAGAGGGGGGCGGGGGAAGGGTGCGACCCCCCAGCCGATGGCTGGCCCCCGGGGCCGGGACCGCCAGCCCCCCCCCCCCCCCGGCCGTCAGGAGGCGGCGCAAGGGGACCAGAGGGCCCCCCCCACTCCCCCCCCCCCCCTCCCACTCAGGCCCAAGAGCGGACGGAGGCAGACCAAAGAAACGGCGGCCCAACACCCCCCCCGAAGAGGACGCTGCACCCGGGGGGCGGGGGCACCACGGCCGAGGCAGGCGCCCACACGCCCTGCCTGCTGCCGGCCGACGGCGGACTGGCGACGCCCAGGACGGCGCAAACGGAGCGGCCTTATCAGAGGCCGGCCCGGGGAAGACGGGGGCGGGAACCAGGGCGGGGGGGTTCCCCCCCCCCTCCCCCCCCCCCCCCCGCCGCACTGACCCGTCGGCAGCCGACCGGACCGCGCCTGACGCCCGCGGCCGCCCGGCAACCCCCAAGGCACGAGTATATCGCGGGGGGCACGCCGGGGGCAACGGAAGGCAGGCCGACGCCCGACGGGGCGGGGGGGCGGGGGGGGCGGCCCCCCATCCCCCCCCCCCACACCCCCCCCCAGCTAGGGAGCCACAGGAGCGGCCCTCCGCCCCCCCGACGCGGGGGGGGGGGGGGATGCGGCTGGACCTGCTCCCGCGGGGGTGGCGGCCGCGGGGCGAGCCCACACCAGCGTGCCGGAGCAACGCGCGCACCAGAACAGTATGTGGGCCGCGCCCCACATGACCCTCCCGTGACCACAGCCCACTCAGGGAGGGCGGAGGGGGGGTTCAGGTCTGCAGGGGCCCCCGGGGGAGCGGTCCACGGGCCGCCCCTCACCCCCCCCCACCCCGGGGCGGCACTGCGACCCCGACTGCACGCGCACGCCGGAAGGGAGTGCGCCGACGACACGAGGGGGGCCAGGATTGAGTACCGCAGGCCGCCACCCAGAACGGGAGCAGAAGGCCGCGGCGCGACCCCCCTTCCACCCCCCCATTGGCCCGCAAGCCGCGGGGGCCCCGGCTGCCACCCCCCGAGGCAGGGGGGATGGTCCCCCCCCCGCCCGAGAGATGAGCCGGAGCGCGACCCGCCCCCCCGCCCCAGCCGCCGGCTCCCACGGGGGCCGCAGAGAACAAGCGAGCCCGCGCCAACGCGCCAGGACGCCGCACAGATCGCGCCCAGAGAAGGCGGGTGAGCACAAACCGGAGTGGTATGGGGGGCCACGCCCCCCATGGACAGCACGACGCCAGTGACACTCGCTTTGTTGCCTGCCCAGGGAAGGCAGAGGGACGGAACGAGGCAGAGCGACCCCCTGCCCTACAGGTCCCCCCCCGGCCGCACAAACGGGGGGTACGGCGCACGCCCCCCCCCCCCCCCCCCCAGCCCGCCCCCGGCACACGAACGCCACGGACCCGCCCCGCGGCGCGCAGCTTCCACAGGGCGTGCAGGCCGAGGGGACAGAGAAGGGCCCCCACACCCGCACGCCCGCGCCCACAACACGTGGATCGCGGACCCCAACAGCCCGCCCAGTGGGCAGGCACTCGGGGGAGGGGGAGCGCCTGACCCCAGACGCCCCTCGCAACAGTGGAAGGCACCCCCCCCGGGGACCCCCTACCGCCACCCCCACAACCCCAAGCCAAGTAGGGGGGAACCAGAACCGGACCGCCCCCCCCCAAGCACGCCAGACGGAGCAAGGGATCGGGGCAGGACACGCGGAGGGGCACGGACCACGTGGAACGGCCCTACCAGCGCCCAGTGCTGGGACCACGCGAGGTGCGCCCGCCACACCACCCAGGGGGGGGGGGGGCGGACGCCGCGGGAGCGCGAGCACACACAGAATTAAAGGGCACGCGGGGAATACCAGAAGGGCAACCGGACCGAGCGCGCGGAACGCACAGACCGCGTGGAATGGCGTACCAGCGAGCGAGGGTAAGGGACACCCGGACGGGACGGCCCGCCACACGCAGCGCGGAACACGCGGGGCGGGAAGGGGGAAACGAGAGAGACACAACACCAGGTACCGGCCCGAACCCCCCGAACCGGCCGCGAGCGCCGCGCACACACAGACGGGGCACTGCACCCGCCAAGGCAGTAGTGGCGCAGAGCGCCACGCCCCAACCCCTAGGCTAGGCAGCCTCCGCGCCAGCCCAAGGGGGTCCCACTGGCGACAAGCCAGTAGCACGGGCCCGGCGGCGCCGGCACCCCGGGCGACCACGCATTAGGGGGGCGACGCAGTGGGTAAGCGCCCGCAGCCACGGCTGCGAATTGATGCACTGACCGGGGAGTGGCGAAACGGGGAAGCCAGGAAAGGACGGGGCTCCGAGCCCTGTGAACTGGGGGGACTCCGCCACCAGGCAGGAGGTGCGTCTTGAAGGGCCCCTTACTAGGACCCGGTGGGGAGGATATCACCTGGCCCGACCAGGTGGCCCCCCGGGGCCGAAAGGCGTCTAGTACCCGCAAACTCAAACCTCAAACCTCAAACCCCATAACCCGGGGTGTGTATGCCGTGTGGTGCTTGGCCTACTCCTCGCACCAGGTGGAGGGTGTGGTGCGTGTGTGTGAGTCCTAGGTGTTCCTGGAGGAGGTCCCCACGGATGTCTTCCCACCTTTGTTGCCAGGTGTGTGTCTGGTCGTTGGGGGCGGGGTAGGTGATGACGATGGCTTGCCATGGGGTGGGGCCCGGGTGCACCGTCATGGGTGCCGATGATGTTTGTGGGTGTATGTGGACGGCGTGGGCCGGGGCTGCCGTTATGGGGTCTCCCTCCATTGGTGTGATGGCGGCATCCCCTTGGACGGTGAGGAGGAGGTGGTGGCAGTCCGCCAGTAGTGTTCAGGTGGTGGTGGGTTCGGTGATGGGTGGAGGCAGATGGCCTGGAGCCCCGGTGTGATTTGGTCCCACTGGAGTGTGCCGTTGTGGATTGCCCATTGCCGCGGTAGGTCCCGAAACCCGTTGCGGTCCGGGGTGGTGCGGTGTTGTGGGGGGAGGTCCATTTGGGTGATGGGGTGGGTGAGGGGCTCTTGGTGGGGGCGTTTCTGTGGGGTCGGTCGGGGCGGTGCTTGGGGCATCTCGTCGTCTGGTTGTTGCGGGGCTTTCGCGGCTTGTAGTTCTGCGCTGATGGTGGCAAAGACGTCCTGGAGGGTGGTGGAGGCGGGGGGGTGCGGTGCCGGATCGTTCCAGGTGATATGGTACCCTGCTTGGTTGTCGGGGTCTGGTTGTATGGTGATGGCGGCGGTGGCGTCATCTTCAGGTGCCCATTCGTGCGGATTGTGGTCAAGGGGGTGAAGGGTGATGGTGTGGTGGTGTTCCAGCTGTGGAACACAAGGAGGGCGTGGAGGCCGTGCCGGGTTTCCCTGGGTGGGCGGGGTTAGGTCGTGGCTGCCGCTTTCAGGAAGGTGTCCATGGTGCCTTCCCGAGTGTCTTTCCAGAGAAGGTTCTCTTATGGGCCCAACTCGTTGTTGCCCCCTTTCTCCTGTCTTCACCACTGGAGGGTCGCGTGGTTCGCTGGGAGTTCTCGGTGGACGCATTGGTAGTATTGCTCGGCGTCCATGGGGTGGGCTAGGGTGCTGGCCAGTGTGGCGTAGATGTCCTTTGGGGGGGGGGGGGGCGGCGGGGGCGTGGCGGCGCGCCCGGGTTCCTGTTGCTGGTGTTCCACGTTCTGGTCCGCGGTGGCTGCGGGGGATACGGGGCGGGGTTGCATGGGGTGGTCGGACTCCTGCGGTTCCGGGGTTTGCTAGTGGGCGTATGGGCGTGGGGCTGTGGCTGCCAGTAGGTGTTGGATGGCCGGGAGGACGTCGTAGTCGTCGTTGCACGGGGTTCGAGGTTTGAGGTTTGATTTTGCGGGTACTAGACGCCTTTCGGCACCGGGGGGCCACCTGGTCGGACCAGGTGATATCCTCCCCACCGGGTCCTAGTGGGGGGCCCTTCATGACGCACCTCCTGCCTGGTGGCGGAGTCCCCCGGGTTCACAGGGCTCGGAGCCCCGTCCCTCCCCGGCTTCCCCATTTCGCCACTCCCCGGTCAGTGCATCAATTAGCAGCCGTAGCTGCGGGCGCTTACCCACCGCATCGCCCCCCTAATGCGTGGTCGCCCGGGGTGCCGGCGCCGCTGGGCCCGGGCTACTGGCTTGTCGCCATTGGGACCCCCGTGGGCTGGCGCGGAGACTGCCTAACCTTGGGGCTGGTGCCTGGCGCAGTGCGCCACCACTGCCTTGGCGGGTGCAGTGCCCTGGTCGTGTGTGCGCGGCGCTCGCGGCCGGTTCGGGGGGGTTGGGGCCCGTGCTGGGTGTTGTGTCTTCCCCGTTTCCCCTTCCCGCCCCGCGTTTCCCGCGCTGTGTGTGGCGGACCCTCCCGTCTGGGTGTCCCTTATCCTCGCTGGCTGGTACGCCATTCCAGGCGGTCTGTGCGTTCCCTGGGCTCGGGCCGGTTGCCCTTCTGGTTTTCTCCGCGTGTCCTTTGTGTGTGTGTGCGCTCGCGCTCTTGCGGCGTCCGCGCCCCCCCCCTCCCCGGGTTGGTGTGGCGCGCGCACCTCGCGCGGTCCCGGTGCTGGGCGCTGGTAGGGCCGTTGTCGCCCCCCTTCTCCTGTCTTCACCCCTGGAGGGTCGCGTGGTTCGCTGGGAGTTCTCGGTGGACGCATTGGTAGTATTGCTCGGCGTCCATGGTTTGGATTAGGGTGCTGGCCAGTGTGGCATAGATGTCCTTTGGGGGGGGGGGGGGCGGGGGCATGGCGGCGCGGTCGGGTTCTCGTTGCTGGTGTTCCGCGTTCTGGTCCGCGCTGGCTGCGGGGGATATGGGGCGGGGTTGCATGGGGTGGTCGGACTCTTGCGGTTCCGGAGTTTGCTGGTTGGCGTGTGGGCGCTGGGCTGTGGCTGCCAGTAGGTGTTGGATGGCCGGGAGGACGTTGTAGTCGTCGTCGCACAGGCAGTGGGCTGCAGCGCACGTCCTGTCGGGAAAAGCGGGGGGACGGTGTGGTTGCGGTGGTGCGGGGCGGTGTACGGCAGGTCGGGTTACGTGCGCGGGTGGCGGCGTGCTCGCTCTGCTGTTCCCCGTGACCTCTGACCCTTGGGGTGTGGTGTGTTGCGCTTGCTGGCTCGTTCTCCCCGTGGCGGGGTTCAGGTCGCGGGGCGGTCCGGTGAGGTGTAGTGGGTGTTTGGGGGTTTTTCCTGTGTGGCCTGTTCGTAGACGGCGTGATCGTTGCAGTTGATGTTGTGGGGGGCGCTGGTGACGCAGGTGGTGAGGGTGGTGTGGGTGATGCAGTGGGTGATATTGCCGCTGGTGGTGCCGATGGTGAGGGTGGTGTAAGCAATGGTGCAGGTGATGTTATGGCACTGTGTTGCCGGTGATGTCTTTGGTGAGGGTGCTGTGTGATGGTGGCGCTGGTGATGCCGGTGGTGAGGGCGGTGTAGGCAAGGTGCGTCGTGAGGTTGGTGGGTCAGCGGGCAATGGTGTGGCTGGTTGTGTTGGTGGCGATGGCGATTCTGGTGCTGTTGGCGATCCTGACGGTGAGGGTGGTTGTTCGGTTGGTGATGACGAGGGTGCTGCTGGTGACGTAACGGGCAATGGTGTTGCCAGTGATGCCAATGGTGAGGGCACTGTCCCTGGGCGACGGGGGTGTAACGTATCCGGGCCGGACCGTTGGACACCCTGGTTGGTGGTGGTGGCTTTGAGGGTGCTGTAGGTGACACATCGGGTGGTGTTGTCGCTGGTGGTGGCGGTGGTGGTGAAGCGGTATGGGGTGCCTCACCCATACCCGCTGCCCAGCCTGTGGCGCTCTTCGCATCAGGAATTTTCCTGGGCTGATTCCCAGCCTTATGGCATCCCGAATTCTGTGAAATTTCTGTGAAATACCCCAGAAATCGTCATTTTTCGTCATTTTTGGGCTGGCGACGACCTTCGTCGCCTGCGCGACGCAGCCCCAGATCGGTGTTTTATTCCTCGATTTCTGAAGATTCTAATAAATTTCATTATTGATTGATCGTTTTTAGGAATATATAGGAATATAACGTGACCTTTTTCGCGGCGTTCCGCGAAGGTCAATTTTTGCGAAATCAGTCACGTTCACGAATTTTTTAAAAAATCCTGAGGCGATCCCAGGAATCAGCCAGGCGCCCATGGTGTGGCCCAACAGTGGCCCTCTTCATATATAGTTTGAATTGGGACAGAAACGCGTCGTGTCGGCTACGCGACGCGTTGGGGGGAGACACGCGAAATGAGTGTTTTTGGCTCAAAAATCACTCTATTTCACTGTTTTTCGCCCAAAAACCACTGTTTGGCCCAGTTTGGGCAGGATCTCAGTGGAGATCCTGATGGCGACGACTAGTAGCCGTCAGATTTTCTGATGGCGGCGACGCCGCCGCCTTCATTTCGTCCTCTCTTCTAAGCTATTTTATAGTATAGAAGTGTTACATATACATATTACTTGTCTACACGTTTATATTGTCTACATATACCTTCGTCTCTTGCCCAGGACGCCAGATTGTGTCATGGCCGAGGCAAGGATCACAGAGTTCTTTGGAGAAACCCAAACTGATGGAAGACCAGCAAGAATCTCATGAGGAAGTCTGGGATTTCATGGGATTCGGGTCGTGCATGCCAAGGGAAGCTTGGAGGTTGCCCTCCCCCCAACCTCTTCAGTGGGTGTTGGTGGCGCTGGTGATGCGGCCGGCTGGTGGTGGTGTTGCAGATGGTGGGGGGTGATGGTGGGGGGGACAGAGCTTTCCTTGGACTGTGGGTAGACCCCGTCCGGTGATTGTGGTGCTGGTGGTGTCGATGTTGAGGCTGTTGGACATGCCAGCTTCCTGACGTTTCACTGGGTGATGGTGAGCCCAGGTGTTGCCATGGCTGGCGGTGCCGGTGGTGACGGCGCTGCCGGTGATGGCACGGGTAAGTGTGCTGCTGGTGATGCTGATGGTGAGGGTGCTGTGGTGGTGGTGTTGCGGATGATAGTTCATCGAGGTTGGTGGTGGTGGTGGTGATGGCGCTGTTGGCGTCGCCCCAGGTGTCGCTGCCACCGGGGATGCCGATGTTGAGGGTGCTGTAGGTGACACATCGGGTGGTGTTGTCGCTGGTGGTGGCGGTGGTGGTGAAGCGGTATGGGGTGCCTCACCCATACCGACTGCCCAGCCTGTGGCGCTCTTGGCATCAGGAATTTTCCTGGGGTGATTCCCAGCCTTATGGCATCCCCATTTCTGTGGAATTTCTGTAAAATACCCCAGAAATCGTCATTTTTCGTCATTTTTGGGCTGGCGACGACCTTCGTTGCCTGCGCGACGCAGCCCCAGATCGGTGTTTTATTTCTCCATTTCTGAAGATCTTAATCAACTTTATTTTTGATTTATCGTTTTTAGAAATATAGGAATATAACGTGACCTTTTTCGCGGCGTTCCGCGAAGGTCAATTTTTGCGAAATCAGTCACGTTCACGAATTTTTTAAAAAATCCTAAGGCGATCCCAGGAATCAGCCGGGTGCCCATGGTGTGGCCCAACAGTGGCCCTCTTCATATATAGTTTGAATTGGGACAGAAACGCGTCGTGTCGGCTACGCGACGCGTTGGGGGGAGACACGCGAAATGAGTGTTTTTGGCTCAAAAATCACTATATTTCACTGTTTTTCGCCCAAAAAAAAACTGTTTGGCCCAGTTTGGGCAGGCTCTCAGTGGAGATCCTGATGGCGACGACTAGTAGCTGTCAGATTTTCTGATGGCGGCGACGCCGCCGCCTTCATTTCGTCCTCTCTTCTAAGCTATTTTATAGTATGGAAGTGTTACATATACATATTACTTGTCTACACGTACATATTGTCCACATATACATTCATCTCTTGCCCAGGACGCCAGATTGTGTCATGGCTGATGCAAGGATCACAGAGATCTTTGGAGAAACCCAAACTGATGGAAGATCAGTAAGAATTTCATGAGGAAGTCTTGGATTTCATGGGATTGGGGTCGTGCATGCCAAGGGAAGCTTGGAGGTTGCCCTCCCCCCACCCCCCTCAGTGGGTGTTGGTGGCGCTGGTGATGCGGCCGGCTGGTGGTGGTGTTGCAGATGGTGGGGGGTGATGGTGGGGGGGACAGAGCTTTCCTTGGACTGCGGGTAGACCCCGTCCGGTGATTGTGGTGCTGGTGGTGTCGATGTTGAGACTGTTGGACATGCCAGCTTCCTGGCGTTTCACTGGGTGATGGCGAGCCCAGGTGTTGCCATGGCTGGCGGTGCCGGTGGTGACGGCGCTGCCGGTGATGGCACGGGTGAGTGTGCTGCTGGTGATGCTGATGGTGAGGGTGCTGTGGTGCTGGTGTTGCGGATGATAGTTCATTGAGGTTGGTGGTGGTGGTGGTGATGAAGCTGTTGGCGTCGCCCCAGGTGTCGGTGCCACCGGGGATGCCGATGTTGAGGGTGCTGTAGGTGACACATCGGGTGGTGTTGTCGCTGGTGGTGGCGGTGGTGGTGAAGGTGTATGGGGTGCCTCACCCATACCGACTGCCCAGCCTGTGGCGCTCTTGGCATCAGGAATTTTCCTGGGGTGATTCCCAGCCTTATGGCATCCCCATTTCTGTGGAATTTCTGTAAAATACCCCAGAAATCGTCATTTTTCGTCTTTTTTGGGCTGGTGACTACCTTCGTTGCCTGCGCGACGCAGCCCCAGATCGGTGTTTTATTTCTCGATTCCGGAAGATTTTAATCAACTTTATTATTGATTTATCGTTTTTAGAAATATAGGAATATAACGTGACCTTTTTCGCGGCGTTCGGCGAATGTCAATTTTTGCGAAATCAGTCACGTTCAGGAATTTTTCAAAAAATCCTGAGGCGATCCCGGGAATCAGCCAGGCGCCCATGGTGTGGCCCAACAGTGGCCCTCTTCATATATAGTTTGAATTGGGACAGAAACGCGTCGTGTCGGCTACGCGACGCGTTGGGGGGAGACACGCGAAATGAGTGTTTTTGGCTCAAAAATCACTATATTTCACTGTTTTTCGCCCAAAACCACTGTTTGGCCCAGTTTGGGCAGGATCTCAGTGGAGATCCTGATGGCGACGACTAGTAGCCGTCAGATTTTCTGATGGCGGCGACGCCGCCGCCTTCATTTTGTCCTCTCTTCTAAGCTATTTTATAGTATAGAAGTGTTACATATACATATTACTTGTCTACACGTTTATATTGTCTACATATACCTTCATCTCTTGCCCAGGACGCCAGATTGTGTCATGGCCGAGGCAAGGATCACAGAATTTTTTGGAGAAACCCAAACTGATGGAAGATCAGTAAGAATTTCATGAGGAAGTCTTGGATTTCATGGGATTGGAATCGTGCATGCCAAGGGAAGCTTGGAGGTTGCCCTCCCGCCAACCTCTTCAAAAGAATTCTGCCGACGCCAAGGCCACCAAGGCGGTGTGACAACCTGCGGACGGCGACGACGCCCAGACTGCAGGAGAATTGTCGACGACGTCGACATCTGCAGGAGCTAAGGTCCAGGGCATCAACATGAGGAAGGAGGAATTCCTTGACTCCTACAATGGGTATCACCTTGGCTTCCCCATTGACCCTATGGAGCCCCCAAGTCTATCTCAAGCTCTGGGCGACGACCACAGCGACGACGACGCCATCTGAGAACCGCCACAAGCAGGCGCGTTAATTCGTCGCCTTGGGTTGGTTGGCAACACACAACCAACCCTAAACAGGTGCGGGGCGCCTTGGGTAGGAAATGACCCTAAATGCAACAAATCAGGCGCGTTCATTCGTCGCCTTGGGTTGGTAATCGACCCTAAACAGGCACGAGGAATTCGTCGCCTTGGGTAGGAAATGACCCTAAAATCAGGCACGAGGAATTCGTTGCCTTGGGTTTGACCCTAAATAATTTTTTTTCCCGCATTTGAATTTATTGTATTATTATGTTTCCATGCCCATGGAGAAAAAGGGCCAATATGTGCGCCTCAGCGCCATCAGTCAGGTCGGAAGGACCTGCAGCGCCCCTGGTTTGGTCACCAGAGGCTAAAGGGAGTGCCAGGGACCAGTGTGGTCGCCTGGGGGGCAATTGCCCTATGAATATATCAAAAAAAAAACAAAAAAAAGACCTACATGTGAGTGGCATGTAAATTACTTACGAAGCCCCCCCCCCCACTGTCCTGCTGAATCAGTTTTGAAACCAGGGCAGTGCAGGGGTCAGAGCGCCTCCTTGGCCTTGCCTTCCTTTGGATATAGGCAAGGCTTCTAAGGAGGGGGGTGAAGCGGTATGGGGTGCCTCACCCATACCAGCTGCCCAGCCTGTGGCGCTCCTCGCATCAAGAATTTTCCTGGGCTGATTCCCAGCCTTATGGCATCCCGATTTCTGTGGAATTTCTGTAAAACACCCCAGAAATCGTCATTTTTCGTCATTTTTGGGCTGGCGACGACCTTCGTCGCCTGCGCGACGCAGCCCCAGATCGGTGTTTTATTTCTCGATTTCTGAAGATTTCAATCAATTTTATTATTGATTTATCGTTTTTAGAAATATAGGAATATAACGTGACCTTTTTCGCGGCGTTCCGCGAAGGTCAATTCTTGCGAAATCAGTCACGTTCACGAATTTTTTAAAAAATCCTGAGGCGATCCCAGGAATCAGCCAGGCGCCCATGGTGTGGCCCAACAGTGGCCCTCTTCATATATAGTTTGAATTGGGACAGAAACGCGTCGTGTCGGCTACGCGACGCGTTGGGGGAAGACACGCGAAATGAGTGTTTTTGGCTCAAAAATCACTATATTTCACTGTTTTTCGCCCAAAAACCACTGTTTGGCCCAGTTTGGGCAGGATCTCAGTGGAGATCCTGATGGCGACGACTAGTAGCTGTCAGATTTTCTGATGGCGGCGACGCCGCCGCCTTCATTTCGTCCTCTCTTCTAAGCTATTTTATAGTATAGAAGTGTTACATATACATATTACTTGTCTACACGTTTATATTGTCTACATATACCTTCATCTCTTGCCCAGGACGCCAGATTGTGTCATGGCCGAGGCAAGGATCACAGAATTTTTTGGAGAAACCCAAACTGATGGAAGATCAGTAAGAATTTCATGAGGAAGTCTTGGATTTCATGGGATGGGGGTCGTGCATGCCAAGGGAAGCTTGGAGGTTGCCCTCCCCCCAACCTCCTCAGTGGGTGTTGGTGGCGCTGGTGATGCGGCCGGCTGGTGGTGGTGTTGCAGATGGTGGGGGGTGATGGTGGGGGGGACAGAGCTTTCCTTGGACTGCGGGTAGACCCCGTCCGGTGATTGTGGTGCTGGTGGTGTCAATGTTGAGGCTGTTGGACATGCCAGCTTCCTGGCGTTTCACTGGGTGATGGTGAGCCCAGGTGTTGCCATGGCTGGCGGTGCCGGTGGTGACGGCGCTGCCGGTGATGGCACGGGTGAGTGTGCTGCTGGTGATGCTGATGGTGAGGGTGCTGTGGTGGTGGTGCTGCGGATGATAGTTCATCGAGGTTGGTGGTGGTGGTGGTGATGGCGCTGTTGGCGTCACCCCAGGTGTCGGTGCCACCGGGGATGCCGATGTTCAGGGCCCCGTAGGTGTCGCACGTATCGGGGGTCGGCGTCGTCGGCGGTGCTGACGGTGGGGGTGTTGCACGCGGTGTTACGGTTGACGGTGTTGGTGATGTTGATGGTAGGTGATGCCGTAGGTGCTGGTTCTGGGTGTGGGTCTGCGCGCGTGCGGTCTTTGGCCGGCTTGCCTGCTGGTCCTGGCGGTGGTTGTCGTCTTCTGGTCCTGTCGGTGATGGGTAGGTTCTCGCCATTCTAGGAGGAGAGTGCCGCTGGTGATATCGTTGGTCGGGGTACCACGGATATTGCTGCAGGGTTTGGGTTTGGATGAGGTATGGGCTGTGGTGTGGGCGTCGTGGGTGACGCCATTGTGTGAGGGGTAGGTGCTGCAAATGATGATGGTGGTGCTGGTGGCGGCAGTGGTGGGGGTGCTGGGTGGTGGTGAGGGGTGAGGTTGCCGTGGCCGGTGCTTTGGGTGCTGATGGTGATGGCGCTGCTGGCTGTGGAGATGGTGGGGGTAATGCAAGCGATGTCATTGTTCCTCGGATAGGGGATGGGACGGCGGGACCGTATCCAGGTGGTGGTTGCGCCGGTGGCACGGATAGCGAGGGTGATGTGGGTGATATACCGGCTGATGGTGCTGCTTGCGGTGGTGTCCCTGAGGGTGGTGTAGGCAACGCGCCGGGTGTTGGTGTTGTTGGTGATGCCGACGGTGAGGGTGTTGTCGTTGATGTCCCGTTTGTTAGTGCCGCTGGCGATACTTTCTCGGTTGGCGAGGGTGCTGCAGGGGGTGTTACGGCTGCCGGTGCCGCTGGTGATGACGACCGTAGGGCTGTTGCAGGTCATGGTTCTGGGCGTGAGTTCGCGCATGGGTGGTCGTCGGCTGTGCTGGGCCTGGGCCCTCGGGACTCCTGGCGGAGGGCTTGGTGGGCGTTTGTGGTCGGTTGGTTCGCCGGTCCTGGCGGTGTTGGTCGCTTCTGGTTTCTGGGCATGTCCTCTCCTATTCTGGCGGGGGTGCTGATGGTCGGGGTGGTGTAGATGACGGTGTTGTCAATGTAGGTGACGTCTGCGAGTGCAGGTGTTGCACCGAGCTATGCCGAGGGTGAAGTTGGTGTTGGTGATGACGGTGTGGGTGGCGGCGGCGTCGTTGGTGATGCCGCCGGTGAGGGTGGTGCCAGTGATGGTCCAGTTGATGCCGTTGGTGTGATCTGTGCGGGTGATGTGTCGGATGTTGGTGCTGCTGGTGGTGCCGACGGTGATGTTGGTGCCGGTGTTGCCCCGTGTGTCGGCGCCGTTGCTGACGCTGATGGTGATGGCGCTGCTGGTGATGCTGTGGTGGGTGGTGCCGTCGGTGATGCTCTGACGATGAGGGTGCCGCAGGTGATGGGTGCGGGTCTGCGACGTCGGGGCATCTCCTCGCCACTCCTGGCAGAGGGTGCCCTTGGTGTTGCTGATGGTGAGGGAGTTGTTGTTGATGCTGATGGTGCTGCCTGGGGTGGGGGTGCTGTGGCGGGTGATGCTGTGGGTGGTTGGCGCTGTCGCTTGTGATGTTCCGGGTGATGCCGATGCAGGTGATGCTCTGATTTACGGTGTCGCTGGTGATGCCAATGGTGAGGCTTGTGTAGGTAGGTGGTGTTCCGTTCTGGGGTGCCGCTGGTGGTGATGATGGTGAGGGTGGTGTTTCTGGGTGTGGGTCCGCCCGGTTGTGTGGGTGGTCCTTGGGCCTTGTTGAGCATGGGCTGTTGCTATTTCTGGCTGGGGGCCCGTTGGGTGGCGTTGCTGGCGTTTGGCCGCCAGTCCTCCTGGTGCCTGTGGTGACGCCGACGGTGAGGGTGCCGTAGGTAATATGCTGTGTTGGGTGATGGATGGTGAGGGTGTTGCAGGTGACGCAACACGGTTGTTGCCGTCACTGACGATGCCTACGGTGAGGGTGTTGCCGGTGATGCTGCGGGTGACGTCGTTGGCGAGGGTGGTGTAGGTGGTGCAGCGGGTGTTAGTGTCGCTGGTGATGCCGACGGTGAGGGTGTCCCAGATGATGCTTTGGTGGGGGGCGCTTCTTGTGCTGCTCTGATAGTGAGGGTGTTGCTGGTGATGGTGCTGGGTGTGGGCCCGCGCATGGGTGGTCGTCGGCGATTCTGGGCGTGGGGCCTCGCCACTTCTGGCGGAGGGTCTGGCGGGCGTTGGTGGTTGGCTGGTGGTTGGTTGGCTCGCCGGTCCTGGTGTTGGTCGCCTCTGGTGTCGGGGTAGCTCCTCGCCAATCCTGGCGTCTGCAGTTGCAAGTGTTGCACCGGTTATCGTCCAGGGTGGGGCTGTTGTAGTTGATGATGTTGATGCTGCAGGCGGGTGGCGGTGCTGCTGTGATGCCGATGTTGGTGGCGCTGGTGATGTTGATGGTGAGGGTGCTGCCGGCAGTGCTCCGGGTGTTGGGGCCGCTGGAGATGCCGATGGCGAGGGCGCTGCAGGTCATGCATTGGTGGATGGTGCTGCTGGTGATGCTGTGACGGTGCCGTAGGCGATGGATGTGGGTCCGCATATGGGTGGTCGTCGGTGGTTCTGGGTGTGCGCCCTCGCCACTCCTGGCGGAGGGTCCCGTGGGTGTTGCTGGCCAGTGCGTCGGTCCTGGCGGTGTTGGCCGCCCCTGGTGTCGGGGCAGCTCCTAGCCACTCTTGGCGGAGGGTGCCACTGGTGTTGTTGATGGCGAGGGTGGTGATGTGATGGTGTTGTTGATGCCGATGGTGTTGCAGGTGTTGTACTGGGTGATGCCTAGGGTGAGGGCGCTATGGGTAGTGTTGCTGCCGTTGGGTGGCGGCGTTGCTAGTGATGCCGTGGTGGTGAGGGTGCCGTCTGTGGTGCTCCGGGTGTTGCCGTTGCTGAGGTCGCATTGCTGGTGGTGCTGTTGTTGATGCCGGTGGTGAGGGCATTGCAGGTGATGTTACAGTTTACGGTGTCTCTGGTGATGATGATGATGAGGGTGCTGCAGGTGGTTCTGGTGTGGGTCCGTGTGTGGGCGGTCACTGGCTTGTGTTTGGGCGCGGGCCGTGTCTGTTCCCGGCTGGGGGCCTGGTCGGTGGTGGTGCTGGCCGGTCCGTTGGTCGCTCTGACGGTGAGGGTGCGCGGTAGGTGATGTGGGTCGCTGGTGATGCTGATGGCGAGGGTGTTGCAGGTGATGCTCCAGGTGATGTCGTTGGTGAGGGTGGTGTGGGTAGCGCAGCAGGTGTTGGTGTCGCTGGTGGTGGCGACGGTGTGGGTGCAGCAGGTGTTGCTTTGTTGGATGGCGTCTCCTGCGTTGCTCTGGTGGTGAGGGTGTTGTTGGTGATGGTTCTGGGCGTGGCCCCCGCCATCCCTGGCGGAGGGACTCGTGGGTGGAAATGGTTTGTTGGTTCACCGGTCCTGGCGGTGTTGGTGGCTTCTGGAGTCTGGGCATGTCCTCTCCTATTCTGGCGGGGGTGCTGATGGTGGGGGTGGTGTAGATGACGATGTTGTCGATGTAGGTGACTTCTGCGGTTGCAGGTGTTGCACCGGGCTATGCCGAGGGTGAGGTTGGTGTAGGTGATGACGGTTTGGGTGGCTGGCGGCGTCGTCGGTGATGCCGCCGGTGAGGGTGGTGCTGGTAATGGTCCAGTTGATGCCGTTGGTGTGATCTGTGCGGGGGACGTGTCGGGTGTTCGTGCTGCTGGTGGTGCCGACGGTGATGTTGGTGCCGGTGGTGCCCCGTGTGTCAGCGCTGTTGGTGACGCCGATGGTGATGGCGCTGCTGGTGATGCTGTGGTGGGTTGTGCTGTCAGTGATGCTCTGACGGTGAGGGTGCCGCAGGTGATGGGTGCGGGTCTGCGACGTCGGGGCATCTCCTCGCCACTCCTGGCGGAGGGTGCCCTTGGTGTTGCTGATGGTGAGGGCGTTGTTGTTGATGCTGATGGTGCTGCCTGGGGTGGGGGCGCTGTGGGTGGTGATGCTGTGGGTGGTTGGCGCTGTCGCTGGTGATGTTCCGGGTGATGCCGATGCTGCGGGTGTTGCAGGTGATGCTCTGGTTTACGGTGTCGCTGGTGATGCCGATGGTGAGGCTTGTGTAGGTAGGTGGTGTTCTGTTCTGGGGTGCCGCTGGTGGTGATGATGGTGAGGGTGGTGTTTCTGGGTGCGGGTCCGCCCAGGCGTGTGGGTGGTCCTTGGGCCTTGTTGAGCATGGGCTGTTGCTATTCCTGGCTGGGGGCCCGGTGGGTGGCGTTGCTGGCGTTTGTCCGCCAGTCCTCCTGGTGCCTGTGGTGACGCCGATGGTGAGGGTGCCGTAGGTAATATGCTGTGTTGGGTGATGGATGGTGAGGGTGTTGCAGGTGACGCAACACGGTTGTTGCCGTCACTGATGATGCCTACCGTGAGGGTGTTGCCGGTGATGCTCCGGCTGACGTCGTTGGCGAGGGTGGTGTAGGTGGTGCAGCGGGTGTTAGCGTCGCTGGTGATGCCGACGGTGAGGGTGTCCCAGGTGATGCTTTGGTGGAGGGCGCTTCTTGTGCTGCTCTGATAGTGATGTCGTTGCTGGTGATGGTGCTGCATGTGGGCCCGCGCATGGGTGGTCGTCAGCGATTCTGGGCGTGGGGCCTCGCCACTTCTGGCGGAGGGTCTGGCGGGCGTTGGTGGTTGGCTGGTGGTTGGTTGGCTCGCCGGTCCTGGTGTTGGTCGCCTCTGGTGTCGGGGTAGCTCCTCGCCAATCCTGGCGTCTGCAGTTGCAGGTGTTGCACCGGTTATTGTCGAGGGTGGGGCTGTTGTAGGTGATGATGTTGATGCTGCAGGTGGGTGGCGGTGCTGCTGTGATGCCGGTGTTGGTGGCGCTGGTGATGTTGCTCCGAGTGTTGGCGCCGCTGCTGATGCCGATGGCGAGGGCGCTGCAGGTCATGCATTGGTGGATGGTGCTGCTGGTGATGCTGTGACGGTGCCGTAGGCGATGGATGTGGGTCCGCGTATGGGTGGTCGTCGGTGGGTCTGGGCGTGGGCCCTCGCCACTCCTGGCGGAGGGTCCCGTGGGTGTTGCTGGCCAGTGCGTCGGTCCTGGCGGTGTTGGCCGCCCCTTGTGTCGGGGCAGCTCCTAGCCACTCTTGGCGGAGGGTGCCACTGGTGTTGTTCATGGCGAGGGTGGTGATGTGATGGTGTTGTTGATGCCAATGGTGTTGCAGGTGTTGTACTGCGTGATGCCTAGGGTGAGGGCGCTATGGGTAGTGTTGCTGCCGTTGGGTGGCGGCGTTGCTAGTGATGCCGTGGTGGTGAGGGTGCCGTCTGTGGTGCTCCGGGTGTTGCTGTTGCTGAGGTTGCATTGCTGGTGGTCCTGTTGTTGATGCCGGTGGTGAGGGCGTTGCAGCTGATGTTACGGTTTACGGTGTCTCTGGTGATGATGATGATGAGGGTGCTGCAGGTGGTTCTGGTGTGGGTCCGTGTGTGGGCGGTCACTGGCTTGTGTTTGGGCGCGGGCCGTCTCTGTCCCCGGCTGGGGGCCTGGTCGGCGGTGGTGCTGGCCGGTTCTGTTGGTCGCTCTGACGGTGAGGGTGCGCGGTAGGTGATGTGGGTCGCTGGTGATACCGATGGCGAGGGTGTTGCAGGTGATGGTCCAGGTGATGTCGTTGGTGAGGGTGGTGTGGGTGGCGCAGCGGGTGTTGGTGTCGCTGGTGGTGGCGACGCTGTGGGTGCAGCAGGTGTTGCTTTGTTGGATGGCGTCTCGTGCGTTGCTTTGGTGGTGAGGGTGTTGTTGGTGATGGTTCTGGGCCTGGCCCCCGCCATCCCTGGCGGAGGGCCTGGTTGTTGGTTCACCGGTCCTGGCGGCGCTGGCTGCCGTTCGTGCCGGAGGGTGCCGCTGGTGATGCTGATGGTGGGGGTGGTGCAGATGTTGGTGTTGTTGATGACGTTGGCGTCGGTGTTGTGGGTGTTGTACCGGGTGATGCTGCGTGTAGGTGTTGTAGGCGATGCTGCGGGCGGCAGTGCCGCCGGTGATGGTGATTTTGAGAGTGCTGCAGGTGCTGCTATGGTTGATGGTGGTGCTGATGATACCGGTGGCGGCTTTGGGTGCGGGTCTGTGCGTGGCGCGGGTGTGGTCGTAGTCGTGTTCGTTGGCCGCTGTTGGGCGTGGTTGGCTCCTTGTGTTGATTAGATGATGGCAAGCGTGTCGTAGGTGTTTTGCTGGGTGCTGGGGTTGCTGGTGATGCCAACGGTGGGGGCGTTGTGCTGGATGTTGCCGAAGGTGAGGGTGCCGTGGGCGATGTACCTGGTGTTGCTGCCGCCGGTGTCGCCGTTGGCTCTGGGTGTTACCGTTGGCGAGGGTGTTGCGGGTGGCGTTCCGGTTTTAGGTGCCGTTGGTGACGCTGATGGCGAGGGTGCTGCAGTCGTTGGTTCTGGGTGTGGGTCTGGGCGTGGTTGGCTGTTGGGTGGTGCTGGGCGTGGGTCCTCGCCACTCCTGGCTGAGGGCTTGGTGGGTGGAGCTGCTGGTTGGTTTAGCTGTCTGTGCTAGTGTTGCTTCTGGTGTTGGGGCGGCCCTTCACCGATACTGGCAGAGGGCCCGGGGCGCCGTTTCCTGTCGTTCCTTTGAGAAACGTTTATAGTGGTTTCAGCACCGTGTTTTGCCTCTCCTGCTGCTTGCTGTTTGTGTAGGGCTTCCTGCTGCTTGCTTTTGGAGATGAAAAGCTTTTGCTTGCTGAAATACAGTCAATCCAGGATAGCCCAAGCCAATAGTATGCAAGGAGAAGAGAATCAGGATCAAAGCATGAAGGGCTGCAGTGTAAACAGTGAAAGATGATAGGATATTCACAGAAACTGCAACTCAGGTCAGATCGGAATGCATATTCACAAAGATAGCTAAATTGTTTTGGAAAAGAGTTGGAAAACTGCCCCATGGTCACTCTCTCTCCATAGTGCCATCTCAGAAGATTTGCACTCTTTGTTTTGGGTCCCATATGTGCTGAGGTGGCAGGGCATGTGGCGATGAGGTCACTGCCATGTCACATGGGATCTTCCTACTTAGCTAGGCTGCCCAGGAATTGAACCCAGGACCTCTCAAAAAGAGGTGCCCAGCCCCCTAGGGTGCATACCACTAGGATAGCTAAGAATTCATGGAAAAACATAGATAAATTCATAGGCTCTGCCTTGGATATGTCAGTTCTCAGTCAACTCAGGAAAAGATGATTTGCCTCACATTGAAAGGGGATTAAGGGGTCCACTCCATATCCTGATTGGGTGTTTGGTTCCATAGGTCAAAATGTGTTATCACCATTTTTGGTGGGACCAATACTAAGAGGGAAATGCATGGATGCTCAGTGCATCTCTAATACAACTAGAGTATGCCTCAAAGCATTGGAAAAGCACTTTTTCTTACTCCCCCCTTGTGCTGTGGTGGCCACCAGTGTCGCATTTTTAGAAAAAGGGAATTTTTCTTGGCCTTTCCTTGGTTTCCACATCTACTTTAAAATACCTATAGTTTCCCTCACACAGAAAAATGGGCGCTCACCATGGCTGGGGCTCTTTTGCTGCTCTGTTTGTAACATTTCCTACAGAAGACTCAGCGCTCATGGCGCTGCCGGGGCCCCTGTGGCTTGGTTGGGTTAGTTTGGGAGCATGCCAAAACATGTGCATGTGCATCCCTCCCTCCAAGACGCAGCGCGACACAAACCCAACGCAAGACACAATATACACACTCGCATGGGTTCTCGTAAACCTGCTGGCGACCTGTGACCTGTCTTAGGGCGAAGGGAGTCGTGAAAAAATTAAATTGCCCCTTGGTGGGGTCTTGGGTTCTGCTCACTCTCTCCAGGCTGCTGCGTTTCGGCCAGAACACGGCCTACTCAGCGAGGCTGCGCGTGGGTATCTGCAGAGGCAGGAATGGGAGAATTATGGACGAATCCACGCAAAAACGAAGCGACGACACCAAAATCCGTCAAATGACGGCCTAGAATTTTTCTAAGACGACACACCTGAGCAGAATCCAATTGTGCAGCAGAAGCACATTTTTATAAAAATGATAGTCATCTCTGGATTTTGTAAATCCAGAAATTCATACGCATAAAAAGGCGGCGCGCAGGAGCGGCTCCTAGCGAAGCGCCGGAAAATGGAGAAATAATGGAATTACAAATGTATGTCTCACGTAGTCTTGAAAATGACGAGACACACATTCATAAATAAACATACAGATTCCACCCACACTAATAGAAGGATCAAAATTCAAGAATTCGAAAATCAACGAAAAAGACTTCAATGAATCAGGTATAAACTACAGGTATGCTCGTCTCGTATGCCGCATACACATTGCTCGTCTCGTGTCTCCGTGAACGAGTCTTGTAGCAGCGCTAACAACGATAGGACGCGATAGAGGGATTGATTAGAAAGATTGCAGATCATTAGAGGTCAGATCAGGGTGATGAGACATACACACAAGTGCATAGCAACGTTCTTCGCGTGCGCCCCACTTGCTCTCTCTCTCCATCGGTAGGTAAGGTGAGTAAGCCCAGGCGGGGCCACGCCCTGGTGGAGTTCGTGATTGAGGTACAGATGGGCAGGTTTGCCCACGCGACTCGTGCATGCTCGCGCATTCACACACGCATTAAAGGGTAGGCCACGCGAAGTGCGCACGGTAAACCTTGTTTAGGCTACCCAGGGGCTCCTCGGTACGTTCTTTATGAGAACCTGAGGAGTCCCTGAAAGCTTGCTTGCTTGACAGGGGTAGCTGATTCTTCAGCGTGTTTGCGGACAGTGTATTATAGGTCACACTGAGAAGGGTATAATACCTCGAGTGTGGCTTGGTTCCTCCGCTGCAAACGTGCCTTCATTTGCCTTTGTTTTACAGGTGGGCAGGTAGGGTGATTCGTGCAGCAGCATACCATTTTTTTCATGTCCTGCTAAACAAGGGCGCAGATCACACAAACAAGTAACTCCTCTCTGCCTGTGGCAGAGCAGGGAGTCCGACTTCATCGACATCTGCGCCGTGCACGCGAGAGCACCTCTTCCCTCCAAGCCCTAGCAGGGAAAACGCGTTGTGGCGTCCCCTGTTAGGCCACAGTTGCTTAGCAGCGCTGTGTTCTCTTGTCCTCTTCACAGGAGGGTCGCTAGGACCCACGACATGTTCTTCAACAACAACAAGTAGAGTGTGCGTGTAGGAGTGGTAGTCCTGAGTGGGGGCTTGAGCCAGTTGCCCCAGTGCTCGCCCACCAGGATGGTGCCACTGTAGGGTGTGTAGGACCTGTAGTGCGTGTGTCACTGTCCCACCCGTTTCCTGCAATTTTAGCAGGGTTGGTGGGCTGTGGCAGTGGTTAGGTCAGTGTTTTGACCATTTAGCAAAACGGCGTTTTCATGCCCTCATAGCTTTTGGCCACCCCTCCCTGTAGTAGACAGATAGGTAGGGAAAACAATACCTGGATTAGTACGCTGGGTATTCCCCAAAGGATTTGCGCCAGCACAGAAATTGGGCGCTTAGGGGATGGGAGACCCGGGGCGTACCCCGTGGCATCAATAAGCCAACCCTCCAGGTTTAGCAAGCGTGCAGACTTGGGTATAATTAGGACACCACTTCTGCGGCTTGCTCTCAGGACCTTAGGACTAGCACACTCACACATACACTTTGGCAGGTAAGGGTAAGGTTCAGTCCCTAGCTTTAGTCTTGGAGGCAAGCGTCTCAGCGAGCCTCAGCAACTCACCAAGGTTGTTCTGGGACAAGTAGTCAACCAGAACTGAGTTTAGGCGTCCCTCAGGTAGAACAAATGCAGAGAAGGGCTCCCAGGTGGCCTCGTCGACTCCAAACCCTTCCCAGAGGGTGAGGAAGCGCCAACCCTGGCGATAGCGGTGGCGTAGGACAGACTTCACCAGGTAGAAGCCCTCCTTAGCCATCCCCTCGGCGTTCATGTCGGGGAGTTCACCTTCAACTTCCATAGTGCTGGCAGCCCCTTGTAGGTCCAGAGCGGCGATTTCCTCGTCGTTCAGCTCCCACTCTTCCCCACAGAGGTCTTCAGGATCATAGTAGCGCTTCAGGTGTTGAGCAGCGCACACCAGGGTCCCCCCTAGACGGAGAGAACACCGCACAGTGATACGGTGTCCATCAACTGATAGAATCTTGTACGGCCTGAAGTATGGGTCATCGCTGGTAGAGCGTGGCCAGGCGGGTAGTCGACTGTGGTGCACCAGCACGCAGTCCCCCTCTTGGTAGGTGGCCGGCACTCGGTGCTTGTTCTTCTTGTTCCACTGACGCTCCCTCACTCTCTAGAGCATAGCCTTGGCCTTGTCCACCTTCGCTTGTTGCTCTTGGACCCATTCACCCACAGAAGAATGGGTGTCCTCTGGATAGGGGGCATGTAGGAACCATGCCGGGCGCCCTAGGAATAGCTCATGGGGCGAGTAGCCAGTAGCTGAACTCTCTTGGGAGTTCATCATCAAGGATATGACGGGGAGTAGTCTCACCCAGTCTCTGGTGCGTTCAGTTTTGCACCATATCCGTACGTTCTCCTTCAGGACACGGATCTGTCGCTCACATAGGGGGTTGCTCGTGTGAGAGTAGGGAATCCCCGTAGACAACTGGACATTGAGGGATCTCAGGACCCTCTTGTACCAGCCAGTATCTGAGCGTACTCGTACGTCCTCATCGGAGTTTATCTCCTTGGGCGCCCCATAGACACAAAACCACTCCTCCAGGAGTATCTTGATAGTCACCTCCCCGGTAATGTGCTTGGTACATGGGAACACCCTGGTAAACCTGGTCAACCCACAGGTTACCACGAGGGCAAAGTCATAGCCCCCGAACTTCGGCATCTCCGTGTAGTCCATGTATAGTACAATGTTGGCACAGTGAGGGATGGGCAGGGTCGAGTAGAGACCTCTGTCCCTGATATCCCCTGGTTTACAGGACCTGCACGGGCACTTGTCATATAGGCTGGAGGGTTTTCCGCAGTTGGTCGTCAGTCCACGTAGTGTGGAACCACTGCTTGAACAGCCTCAGGGTACGGTCAGCACCCACATGACCACTGGACTCATGGGTCCACTTCAGCAGCGCTGGGACTCCGTCACTAGGCACCACGATGCGGTCCTCGTGCCAGAGGTAGCTCTTGTCCCTCTTCCACTGGTCTTGGTTGACTTGGAGGGGTTCAAGGCGTTTCTCCAGGCGCTTGTAGATATCCCCAAACTCCTTCAGGTACTCCGATTGTTGGAGTCCATCCAGGGGGCGTATCATCGTCATGTTGAGGTCCAAGTGGACGTCCATACGGCTGAACGCCTCAATAGCCAGCGCTTCAGACCTGGCATCGATCAGGGCGTCGAAGTTGTTGCGGCTGATGTAGTCGGCACATTCGTTCTTCACTCCCTGGATATGGTGTACCGTCAGCCGTAGTTGACTGAGGTAGGTCGACCAACGCCGTAGCTTGGCCTTCTCAGGTGGGGGACCCTTCTGGAAACTGCGGACCGGTTCTTGGTCGCACAGCCAGACCACAGGGTTACTCCCCAACAGTCGTGCTTGTGAGGATAGCACCAGCATACCCGCGAGCAATTCCTGCTCATAGGTGGAGTAGTTCCCCCTGGCCTGGTTCCACTTCCAGTTCCAGTGGCCCAGAGGTACTAGGACCCACTTGTCGTCAGGGTAGCTGTGCTTGAGGGTTCCATCTCGGTTGAGCCCTTCCGTCCCCCATTGGGAAATGGCCGAGTCGAACTCCTCCTTCTCTAGTGCTTGCCATTGGAACAAGGTTCCACCACCGCCCACATTGCTGGCGTCGGTCACCAGGATAATATCCCCTTGTGCCCTAGGCACGCCCAAGCATTTAGCGTTGGCTACCTTGTCTTTGAGCTCGTCAAACGCTTGTTGCTCTTGTGGGCCCCAGCGCCAAGTAGTACTCTTCTTGATCAAGTCCGTCAGAACGGCGCTGGTGTAGGTGAAGTTCTTGATGTGGCGGCGATAGAAGTTGCACGCCCCAATGAAACTGCGTACATCATGAAGTCCTTTCTTGGGGTCTTCGTGTCGTACCTTGGCATCCATCAGGGGTTTGGCCTTAGAGGCCGCTGGGGTCCACCACCCATAGCCAACGTCAAACCCCAGGTACTGCATGGTCTCCTGCATGAACTCACACTTCTCCTGCTTGAGTCGTGTGTGGTTCTCCTGGCAGACCGCAAAGAACTCACCCAAGAGGATTAGGTGATCCTCCTGGGTATTGGTCCCGAGGCATACATCGTCGATGTGAGCCTCCATCTGGGCACCACGGGATATGAGCTCCTGCACCTTAGGTCTCCTTCGTAGGATGGACAAGATCTTGTTCATCAGCTCTTGGAATAGGGCAGGTGCGTTAGCCACGCCAAACGGCATGACCTTCCACTTGAACACCCTCCCCTGAGGGGTGATGAAGGCCAGTAGTTCCTGTGCGTTGAGTGTCAGGTCCACTTGCCAGAATCCGCTCCTCTTGTCCATCTTGGTCTTGTAGCGGCAGGAGGCTATCTTCTCCAGGGTAGACTCCATATTGGGAATGGAACCTGAGTGGTTCAGCGTCTTCTTTTTCAGCTCTCCGTAGTCCACTACCAGCCGTTTGGCTGTAGACCCAGGTTTAGCCACCAGGAAACAGGGGCTGCAGTGTAGGGGGTAGTCCCCGTCCTTGTACTCCAGGACTAGTCCAGCGTCGATACATTTTTGTATCTGTCGCTCAATCTCGTCGGCCTGCTCTTTAGGAGCTGGATAGGGTCTCCTCCGGATCTTGTGACCCACAAACTCGGGTTCCAGCTTGAGGTCCATCTGTACCAGCTTGTCACATGAGGCTGGAGGGGGTAGTTCTTCGAACACCTCCAGATAGGTCCTTATAAGCTGTTGTACCCGCGGGTCCAATACCTTGATCTTGTCCTCCATGTCCTCGTCAGAGTGTAAGTTGCTTGCCCCCTGAGTAATAGACGTCGGGAGGTGGTCCTCCACCGACTCTTCGCCCGTGGTAGTGTCCTTCAGCCCTTGGTAGGCATATAGAAGGTCTTGTTCAACCATCTCCGGTGGACGATGGCAACATAGGCACGCTCGAGGGGGTTCACATACACATTCCTCTGAGAGGTCGTCCTCCTCTGGGGTCCTCATATGGACGCCCCACACGCTCTTCATGAGCTTAAGATCTACCTCCCTTTGCCAGGTGGTGATCTTCTGTTCGAGGTCCTCCTTCAATTGGGATAGGTCTTCCATACATCCTTGCTTCAGTGGCCATGAGCTGCGGGTAGGCTTCGCGTAGCATAGCTTTCTCGCCACCAACTTCCTCTTGGAATCCACATACTCCCTGAGCCTGGATCGAGGGTCCAGCTCCTCGTCCACGGGGTCTTCCACCCTCATGGAGAGTAGGGGTTTTAGTGGGGCGATGTACTCGGCGTTCTCCACTTCCTCCACACAGGTCTGCACGAAGAAGGCGTCGTGCTCAGTTTCGTCATCTGAGTTGATAGAGCTAGGTAGCTCAGATAGTCCACACTCAGAGACTCCATCAGGAACAGGTACATGGCAGGGAGAGTTGGGGGCGTTGGTGTCAGTCACGACGTACTCATCTCCTCCGGGTGTAGTCTGAACAGCATCTTGAGGTCGTAGGTGATCCTTCAAGTCACCCAAGGCGAGTCCGTCGCTTTCTCGTTGTATAGCCTGGACCAGAGTCGGGTCCAGATCCTGCCAGGGAATGGAGGTAAGACCTCCGTCCACCACGCTAAGCATACTCCCCCATTCGGGCTTCCCAATAGGCGTCTAGCGTCCCAGAGGCACGTAGATGGCCTCATCAGGCAAACGAACAGAGCTGATAGTCAGCCTGTCCAGGAGGTTTCGCCAGTACTCGTTGCCCCCATGGGCTCCCCAATCGGAGGAACACAGGACCATACGGGAACGTTCCAAGGCCACCTTGGTCAGCACCTTCCCCAGTTCACTGAACCTGGGGTTCCCGTAGGCCATCACGAAAGAGGGCCAGTAATATTTGTAGCTGCAGTTCTTCCCCTTGCTGCAGTAAAGGTCCAGTACATGCTGCTTGTCGCTGGCGAACAACTCCACACTCAGGTCTTCTCGAGAGTAACCCAACTCCTTCAGACCGTGGTCTAGAACTTCCCCCAATAGTTGATAGTCCTCAGTTCTGGAGGCCGCCATCATGTTCGAGGGCTCCTCCTTCGATAGTCTCAGGTAACTCGAGGTATGTTCCGACTGCTCCAGTGGCACAGACTCTCTGCCACTGCCGTGGTCCACGTAGAGGAGGTAGGGCGCTTGCAGCGTCAGGGATTGTATCTGGGAGTGCTGTACGAAGAAGTCAGTACCCAGTACAAAGTCGAAGGCCTCAGTGTCCATCACATAGAACCGATGGGCGATAGTCCGGGAGCCCATAGGTACCTCCACTTCACAGTCCCCGCAGCTGTGCACCACATGTCCATCCCCCATGCGTATAGCAGCGGTGGTCATGGTGTTCTTCAGGCTCCCACAAGGTAAAGTTTTCTTGGCCACTATAGATATGGTGGCGCCAGTGTCCAATACCCCCAGGTATTCGCGTCCCCCTAGTCGGATACGTACCCAAAACACCAGGTCTTGGGTGCCACCAGAGCGTCCCCGTCAGAACTCCGCGGGACAGGTCACCTCGAACCCCTTGTTCCGCAATTTGCGGGCAATCCTCATGAAACGGCTCCTCTTCTTAGCGTTGCCGTCATCACCACCTTCATGCTCACGCTTGGCTCCTTGTTCTTCCTGGGCCTGCGTTTGTGAGCGTGTGGTAGGACCAGACTGCCCTCAAGAGGGCTCGGAGTTCCCCCCTGGATTAGGGTTGGGGTTGCCTCCGTTCTTGTCCTTGTTCTTGTTGTCGGGCTGGCGGTTGGCGCCTCCTCCTCGTCCACCTTGACCCTTGTCTTACCCTTGACCACGTCCTTTCGACTTGCCCTTGCCGGAGTCGTTGCCTTTGCCTTTGCCTCCACCTTTGCCTGAGCCTTTGCCAGGATTTTCACCCTTAAGCTTCTCCGATAGGCGTTGCTTATGGTAGCACTCATCCTCGTAGTGCTTCCGTTTACCGCAGAATGCACACGTGATGGTGCACCGGTAATGATCTGGCAGCTTCGCTTTGGCGCCGGTGTTCTTCTCCTGCTGCTTCCCCTGGACTACGAAGCAGTCTCGCTGCTCGCAGTCAGGGGCGTGCTGCAGGTGGCCCTGCTCGTCTCTGGCATCACACCAGAATAGCTCCTTCACGTTCTCCATGATACGGGCGTGGGCGTGTTTGGGGGTAGTCCCCTGCCCAGGTCGGGACCCTTGGTACCCTTTGCCATGGCCTCCAGAACCTCCACCACCAGGACGGTAGTTGTTCAAGTGCTGGTCGCTCTCCTTCTCCAGCGCCAGCTCCAGGAGTAGCACGCATAGATCCTCGTAGCGGAGGGATCTAGCCTTGCGCTCCGCCGTCGAACGGCACTCGTCCCACAGCTCTCGAGGGAGCTTGGCGCACAACCAGAACAGCAGGTCGTCGCTGCTGTACGAACCGGGCGTCAGTCGTCCCGCCCAGTGATCCAGGTCAGCCAACAGCTCAGAGACCCTGCCAGGTTTGGGGTTGTTGGGCAGTACGGGCAGGTTCTGGATCTCGGCCCTGATGGAGAGGTCGGTTTCGTAGGTCGGGTACTGCCTCTCCAGGGCAACCAACACATCGGCAAAGGTGGCGGAGTTAGTCACGATCTGCCTGACCTGCTTCTCCAGGTACTTGGTCTTGCAGCACTGCAGGAGCAGATCGCACTTCACTCGCCCACTAGCGTGGGTTTGGCCGGTCAGTCGTAGAAACCGGCCAAAATTCTCAGCGAACTCGCTGAGGTCCTTGCCTGTGAACTCAGGCAGGTTCACCACGATCTTGGAGGTGGCAATAGCCTTCGCCTCCTGAGACCTTCGTCCCTCAGGGCGTCGGGTCTTCTTCTTCTTCTTCTTCTTCTTCTTACCCCTTGGGTCCTCGGGGTCCTCCGGGTCATCGTCCTCCGAGGGCGAAGAAGAAGTCATCGACGGTGGCCCATCATCCGAGGGGTCTCCGCCTAGATCACTGGAGCCATAAAGCTCCACGTCCACCATAGCCCTCAAGGCTGTCAGCCCCGGCCGGTCCAGCTCGGCCCTCGTAGAGTTCGTCACATGGCTGTACGGCGGCTGGGCCGTTCTCTGTACGAAGGGACTTCTCGGAATTGCTGCAGGAGTCGGCATCGGTCTGCTCTTCAGGCTCCCCAGGGTATTTGTCAACCCTGCCGCCAGGTGGTTGGCCTGTACTCGGTGGGGTGACATTCCCACCGTAGTAGGTGACGCTTGGGGCGGCATCATCAGGGGCTCCAGTTTCTCACGGATCTCTTGAGTGAGGTCGCCCACGATTTTTGAAGTGGCTCCTCGGAGCACCTCGTTGATCTCCGACCGCGTCAGGGACCTGTTGGAGGATCTCCCCGATCCTCTACTCCTGCCTCCAAGAGACTCGGGTCCTCTCCTCAACCCACTCAAAGTTGCATACCCAGGTGCATACCCAGGTGCATACCCAGGAACATCCACATAGGTTCCAGTAGCGGGTAGTGGATGGGGATATTCAGCCGCATACCATCGCGGCGCAGAGCTGGAAGCCACTGGCTCACTGGCAGTAGTTGCCTCTGGGAGCGCAGTGGTAGGTGGGCCCATACCATAGGCGGGGTAGGGAGGCATGCCAGTAAAGCCTGTGCCCTCTGCCATAGGCGGGTTGGTTATGGGAGTGGATGTTGCAGCGGCTGGGAGTGTGGTGGTTAAAGGAGAGGGTGATGCGTGGAGGCCAGAAGCGCTTGGTGCGCCTTCGAAGGTAGGGTCATACATCAGGTCTTGCCCTTGTTCCTCTCCTTCGTCTGCTTCTTCTCCAGCATCCTTCTCGCTCTCTCTCTTCCTCTTCACAGGCTGAGAGACCACCTCTTCGACAGACAGGGCCCCGAAGGCCGTCTGGAGTCCATCCAGGGAGTCCTCAGCCGCATCCACTGGCCCATGTAAGGGCTCCGCCGGAGGTACAGCGCCAGGTGCTGGCCTTGCCGGTGCCTCAGGCGCTGGCGCTGTCTTCACGTCGGCGTCCTCCTTCCTTGTGTCAATCTTCAGTCACCCCTCTGCTTATATATGCCTGTACTCGGCGCACTGGATTTACGGCGCGGGGTTGCTGCCGGTGCGCAGAGACAGAATGCCTGTTGCTACCAGAAAGGTTTATAGTGGTTTCAGCACTGTGTTTTAGCCTCTCCTGCTGCTTGCTGTTGGTGTAGGGTTTCCTGCTGCTTGTTTTTGGAGATGAAAAGCTTTTGTTTGCTGAAATACAGTCAATCCAGGATAGCCCAAGCCAATAGTATGCAAGGAGAAGAGAATCAGGATCAAAGCATGAAGGGCTGCAGTGTAAACAGTGAAAGATGATAGGATATTCACAGAAACTGCAACTCAGGTCAAATCGGAATGCATATTCACAAAGATAGCTAAATTGTTTTGGAGAAGAGTTGGAAAACTGCCCCATGGTCACTCTCTCTCCATAGTGCCATCTCAGGAGATGTGCACGCTTTGTTTTGGGTCCCATATGTGCTGAGGTGGCAGGGCATGTGGCGATGAGGTCACTGCCATGTCACATGGGATCTTCCTACTTAGCTAGGCTGACCAGGAATTGAACCCAGGACCTCTCAAAAAGAGGTGCCTAGCCCCCTAGGGTGCATACCACTAGGATAGCTAAGAATTCATGGAAAAACATAGATAAATTCATAGGCTCTGCCTTGGATATGTCAGTTCTCAGTCAGCTCAGGAAAAGATGATTTGCCTGGGGTGATTCCCAGCCTTATGGCATCCCCATTTCTGTGGAATTTCTGTAAAATACCCCAGAAATCGTCATTTTTCGTCATTATTGGGCTGGCGACGACCTTCGTTGCCTGCGCGACGCAGCCCCAGATCGGTGTTTTATTTCTCGATTTCTGAAGATTTTAATCAACTTTATTATTGATTTATCGTTTTTAGAAATATAGGAATATAACGTGACCTTTTTCGCGGCGTTCCGCGAAGGTCAATTTTTGCGAAATCAGTCACGTTCACGAATTTTTTAAAAAATCCTGAGGCGATCCCAGGAATCAGCCGGGCGCCCATGGTGTGGCCCAACAGTGGCCCTCTTCATATATAGTTTGAATTGGGACAGAAACGCGTCGTGTCGGCTACGCGACGCGTTGGGGGGAGACACGCGAAATGAGTGTTTTTGGCTCAAAAATCACTATATTTCACTGTTTTTCGCCCAAAAACCACTGTTTGGCCCAGTTTGGGCAGGCTCTCAGTGGAGATCCTGATGGCGACGACTAGTAGCCGTCAGATTTTCTGATGGCGGCGACGCCGCCGCCTTCATTTCGTCCTCTCTTCTAAGCTATTTTATAGTATGGAAGTGTTACATATACATATTACTTGTCTACACGTTTATATTGTCCACATATACATTCATCTCTTGCCCAGGACGCCAGATTGTGTCATGGCTGAGGCAAGGATCACAGAGATCTTTGGAGAAACTGAAACTGATGGAAGATCAGTAAGAATTTCATGAGGAAGTCTTGGATTTCATGGGATTGGGGTCGTGCATGCCAAGGGAAGCTTGGAGGTTGCCCTCCCCCCAACCTCCTCAGTGGGTGTTGGTGGCGCTGGTGATGCGGCCGGCTGGTGGTGGTGTTGCAGATGGTGGGGGGTGATGGTGGGGGGGACAGAGCTTTCCTTGGACTGCGGGTAGACCCCGTCCGGTGATTGTGGTGCTGGTGGTGTCGATGTTGAGACTGTTGGACATGCCAGCTTCCTGGCGTTTCACTGGGTGATGGCGAGCCCAGGTGTTGCCATGGCTGGCGGTGCCGGTGGTGACGGCGCTGCCGGTGATGGCACGGGTGAGTGTGCTGCTGGTGATGCTGATGGTGAGGGTGCTGTGGTGGTGGTGTTGCGGATGATAGTTCATCGAGGTTGGTGGTGGTGGTGGTGATGAAGCTGTTGGCGTCGCCCCAGGTGTCGGTGCCACCGGGGATGCCGATGTTGAGGGTGCTGTAGGTGACACATCGGGTGGTGTTGTCGCTGGTGGTGGCGGTGGTGGTGAAGGTGTATGGGGTGCCTCACCCATACCGACTGCCCAGCCTGTGGCGCTCTTGGCATCCGGAATTTTCCTGGGGTGATTCCCAGCCTTATGGCATCCCCATTTCTGTGGAATTTCTGTAAAATACCCCAGAAATCGTCATTTTTCATCATTTTTGGGCTGGTGACTACCTTCGTTGCCTGCGCGACGCAGCCCCAGATCGGTGTTTTATTTCTCGATTCCGGAAGATTTTAATCAACTTTATTATTGATTTATCGTTTTTAGAAATATAGGAATATAACGTGACCTTTTTCGCGGCGTTCGGCGAATGTCAATTTTTGCGAAATCAGTCACGTTCACGAATTTTTTAAAAAATCCTGAGGCGATCCCAGGAATCAGCCAGGCGCCCATGGTGTGGCCCAACAGTGGCCCTCTTCATATATAGTTTGAATTGGGACAGAGACGCGTCGTGTCGGCTACGCGACGCGTTGGGGGGAGACACGCGAAATGAGTGTTTTTAGCTCAAAAATCACTATATTTCACTGTTTTTCGCCCAAAAACCACTGTTTGGCCCAGTTTGGGCAGGATCTCAGTGGAGATCCTGATGGCGACGACTAGTAGCCGTCAGATTTTCTGATGGCGGCGACGCCGCCGCCTTCATTTTGTCCTCTCTTCTAAGCTATTTTATAGTATAGAAGTGTTACATATACATATTACTTGTCTACACGTTTATATTGTCTACATATACCTTCATCTCTTGCCCAGGACGCCAGATTGTGTCATGGCCGAGGCAAGGATCACAGAATGTTTTGGAGAAACCCAAACTGATGGAAGATCAGTAAGAATTTAATGAGGAAGTCTTGGATTTCATGGGATTGGAATCGTGCATGCCAAGGGAAGCTTGGAGGTTGCCCTCCCCCCAACCTCTTCAAAAGAACTCTGCCGACGCCAAGGCCACCAAGGCGGTGTGACAACCTGCGGACGGCGACGACGCCCAGACTGCAGGAGAATTGTCGACGACGTCGACATCTGCAGGAGCTAAGGTCCAGGGCATCAACATGAGGAAGGAGGAATTCCTTGACTCCTACAATGGGTATCACCTTGGCTTCCCCATTGACCCTATGGAGCCCCCAAAGTCTATCTCAAGCTCTGGGCGACGACCACAGCGACGACGACGCCATCTGAGAACCGCCACAAGCAGGCGCGTTAATTCGTCGCCTTGGGTTGGTTGGCAACACACAACCAACCCTAAACAGGTGCGGGGCGCCTTGGGTAGGAAACGACCCTAAATGCACCAAATCAGGCGCGTTCATTCGTCGCCTTGGGTTGGTAATCGACCCTAAACAGGCACGAGGAATTCGTCGCCTTGGGTAGGAAATGACCCTAAATTCAGGCACGAGGAATTCGTTGCCTTGGGTTTGACCCTAAATAATTTTTTTTCCCGCATTTGAATTTATTGTATTATTATGTTTCCATGCCCATGGAGAAAAAGGGCCAATATGTGCGCCTCAGCGCCATCAGTCAGGTCGGAAGGACCTGCAGCGCCCCTGGTTCGGTCACCAGAGGCTAAAGGGAGTGCCAGGGACCAGTGTGGTCGCCTGCGGGGCAATTGCCCTATGAATATATCAAAAAAAAAACAAAAAAAAAGACCTACATGTGAGTGGCATGTAAATTACTTACGAAGCCCCCCCCCCCCCCACTGTCCTGCTGAATCAGTTTTGAAACCAGGGCAGTGCAGGGGTCAGAGCGCCTCCTTGGCCTTGCCTTCCTTTGGATATAGGCAAGGCTTCTAAGGAGGGGGGTGAAGCGGTATGGGGTGCCTCACCCATACCAGCTGCCCAGCCTGTGGCGCTCCTCGCATCAAGAATTTTCCTGGGCTGATTCCCAGCCTTATGGCATCCCGATTTCTGTGGAATTTCTGTAAAACACCCCAGAAATCGTCATTTTTCGTCATTTTTGGGCTGGCGACGACCTTCGTCGCCTGCGCGACGCAGCCCCAGATCGGTGTTTTATTTCTCGATTTCTGAAGATTTTAATCAATTCTATTATTGATTTATCGTTTTTAGAAATATAGGAATATAACGTGACCTTTTTCGCGGCGTTCCGCGAAGGTCAATTCTTGCGAAATCAGTCACGTTCACGAATTTTTTAAAAAATCCTGAGGCGATCCCAGGAATCAGCCAGGCGCCCATGGTGTGGCCCAACAGTGGCCCTCTTCATATATAGTTTGAATTGGGACAGAAACGCGTCGTGTCGGCTACGCGACGCGTTGGGGGAAGACACGCGAAATGAGTGTTTTTGGCTCAAAAATCACTATATTTCACTGTTTTTCGCCCAAAAACCACTGTTTGGCCCAGTTTGGGCAGGATCTCAGTGGAGATCCTGATGGCGACGACTAGTAGCCGTCAGATTTTCTGATGGCGGCGACGCCGCCGCCTTCATTTCGTCCTCTCTTCTAAGCTATTTTATAGTATAGAAGTGTTACATATACATATTACTTGTCTACACGTTTATATTGTCTACATATACCTTCATCTCTTGCCCAGGACGCCAGATTGTGTCATGGCCGAGGCAAGGATCACAGAATTTTTTGGAGAAACCCAAACTGATGGAAGATCAGTAAGAATTTCATGAGGAAGTCTTGGATTTCATGGGATTGGGGTCGTGCATGCCAAGGGAAGCTTGGAGGTTGCCCTCCCCCCAACCTCCTCAGTGGGTGTTGGTGGCGCTGGTGATGCGGCCGGCTGGTGGTGGTGTTGCAGATGGTGGGGGGTGATGGTGGGGGGGACAGAGCTTTCCTTGGACTGCGGGTAGACCCCGTCCGGTGATTGTGGTGCTGGTGGTGTCAATGTTGAGGCTGTTGGACATGCCAGCTTCCTGGCGTTTCACTGGGTGATGGTGAGCCCAGGTGTTGCCATGGCTGGCGGTGCCGGTGGTGACGGCGCTGCCGGTGATGGCACGGGTGAGTGTGCTGCTGGTGATGCTGATGGTGAGGGTGCTGTGGTGGTGGTGCTGCGGATGATAGTTCATCGAGGTTGGTGGTGGTGGTGGTGATGGCGCTGTTGGCGTCACCCCAGGTGTCGGTGCCACCGGGGATGCCGATGTTCAGGGCCCCGTAGGTGTCGCACGTATCGGGGGTCGGCGTCGTCGGCGGTGCTGACGGTGGGGGTGTTGCACGCGGTGTTACGGTTGACGGTGTTGGTGATGTTGATGGTAGGTGATGCCGTAGGTGCTGGTTCTGGGTGTGGGTCTGCGCGCCTGCGGTCTTTGGCCGGCTTGCCTGCTGGTCCTGGCGGTGGTTGTCATCTTCTGGTCCTGTCGGTGATGAGTAGGTTCTCGCCATTCTAGGAGGAGAGTGCCGCTGGTGATATCGTTGGTCGGGGTACCACGGATATTGCTGCAGGGTTTGGGTTTGGATGAGGTATGGGCTGTGGTGTGGGCGTCGTGGGTGACGCCATTGTGTGAGGGGTAGGTGCTGCAACTGATGATGGTGGTGCTGGTGGCGGCAGTGGTGGGGGTGCTGGGTGGTGGTGAGGGGCGAGGTTGCCGTGGCCGGTGCTTTGGGTGCTGATGGTGATGGCGCTGCTGGCTGTGGAGATGGTGGGGGTAATGCAAGCGATGTCATTGTTCCTCGGATAGGGGATGGGACGGCGGGACCGTATCCAGGTGGTGGTTGCGCCGGTGGCACGGATAGCGAGGGTGATGTGGGTGATATACCGGCTGATGGTGCTGCTTGCGGTGGTCTCCCTGAGGGTGGTGTGGGCAACGTGCCGGGTGTTGGTGTTGTTGGTGATGCCGACGGTGGGGGTGTTGTCGGTGATGTCCCGTTTGTTAGTGCCGCTGGCGATACTTTCTCGGTTGGCGAGGGTGCTGCAGGGGGTGTTACGGCTGCCGGTGCCGCTGGTGATGACGACCGTAGGGCTGTTGCAGGTCATGGTTCTGGGCGTGAGTTCGCGCATGGGTGGTCGTCGGCTGTGCTGGGCCTGGGCCCTCGGGACTCCTGGCGGAGGGCTTGGTGGGCGTTTGTGGTCGGTTGGTTCGCCGGTCCTGGCGGTGTTGGTCGCTTCTGGTTTCTGGGCATGTCCTCTCCTATCGTGGCGGGGGTGCTGATGGTCGGGGTGGTGTAGATGACGGTGTTGTCAATGTAGGTGACGTCTGCGAGTGCAGGTGTTGCACCGAGCTATGCCGAGGGTGAAGTTGGTGTTGGTGATGACGGTGTGGGTGGCGACGGCGTCGTTGGTGATGCCGCCGGTGAGGGTGGTGCCAGTGATGGTCCAGTTGATGCCGTTGGTGTGATCTGTGCGGCTGATGTGTCGGATGTTGGTGCTGCTGGTGGTGCCGACGGTGATGTTGGTGCCGGTGTTGCCCCGTGTGTCGGCGCCGTTGGTGACGCTGATGGTGATGGCGCTGCTGGTGATGCTGTGGTGGGTGGTGCCGTCGGTGATGCTCTGACGATGAGGGTGCCGCAGGTGATGGGTGCGGGTCTGCGACGTCGGGGCATCTCCTCGCCACTCCTGGCAGAGGGTGCCCTTGGTGTTGCTGATGGTGAGGGAGTTGTTGTTGATGCTGATGGTGCTGCCTGGGGTGGGGGTGCTGTGGCGGGTGATGCTGTGGGTGGTTGGCGCTGTCGCTTGTGATGTTCCGGGTGATGCCGATGCAGGTGATGCTCTGATTTACGGTGTCGCTGGTGATGCCAATGGTGAGGCTTGTGTAGGTAGGTGGTGTTCCGTTCTGGGGTGCCGCTGGTGGTGATGATGCTGAGGGTGGTGTTTCTGGGTGTGGGTCCGCCCGGTCGTGTGGGTGGTCCTTGGGCCTTGTTGAGCATGGGCTGTTGCTATTTCTGGCTGGGGGCCCGTTGGGTGGCGTTGCTGGCGTTTGGCCGCCAGTCCTCCTGGTGCCTGTGGTGACGCCGACAATGAAGGTGCCGTAGGTAATATGCTGTGTTGGGTGATGGATGGTGAGGGTGTTGCAGGTGACGCAACACGGTTGTTGCCGTCACTGACGATGCCTACGGTGAGGGTGTTGCCGGTGATGCTCCGGGTGACGTCGTTGGCGAGGGTGGTGTAGGTGGTGCAGCGGATGTTAGCGTCGCTGGTGATGCCCACGGTGAGGGTGTCCCAGATGATGCTTTGGTGGAGGGCGCTTCTTGTGCTGCTCTGATAGTGAGGGTGTTGCTGGTGATGGTGCTGGGTGTGGGCCCGCGCATGGGTGGTCGTCGGCGATTCTGGTCGTGGGGCCTCGCCACTTCTGGCGGAGGGTCTGGCGGGCGTTGGTGGTTGGCTGGTGGTTGGTTGGCTCGCCGGTCCTGGTGTTGGTCGCCTCTGGTGTCGGGGTAGCTCCTCGCCAATCCTGGCGTCTGCAGTTGCAAGTGTTGCACCGGTTATCGTCCAGGGTGGGGCTGTTGTAGTTGATGATGTTGATGCTGCAGGCGGGTGGCGGTGCTGCTGTGATGCCGATGTTGGTGGCGCTGGTGATGTTGATGGTGAGGGTGCTGCCGGCAGTGCTCCGGGTGTTGGGGCCGCTGGAGATGCCGATGGCGAGGGCGCTGCAGGTCATGCATTGGTGGATGGTGCTGCTGGTGATGCTGTGACGGTGCCGTAGGCGATGGATGTGGGTCCGCATATGGGTGGTCGTCGGTGGTTCTGGGTGTGCGCCCTCGCCACTCCTGGCGGAGGGTCCCGTGGGTGTTGCTGGCCAGTGCGTCGGTCCTGGCGGTGTTGGCCGCCCCTGGTGTCGGGGCAGCTCCTAGCCACTCTTGGCGGAGGGTGCCACTGGTGTTGTTGATGGCGAGGGTGGTGATGTGATGGTGTTGTTGATGCCGATGGTGTTGCAGGTGTTGTACTGGGTGATGCCTAGGGTGAGGGCGCTATGGGTAGTGTTGCTGCCGTTGGGTGGCGGCGTTGCTAGTGATGCCGTGGTGGTGAGGGTGCCGTCTGTGGTGCTCCGGGTGTTGCCGTTGCTGAGGTCGCATTGCTGGTGGTGCTGTTGTTGATGCCGGTGGTGAGGGCATTGCAGGTGATGTTACAGTTTACGGTGTCTCTGGTGATGATGATGATGAGGGTGCTGCAGGTGGTTCTGGTGTGGGTCCGTGTGTGGGCGGTCACTGGCTTGTGTTTGGGCGCGGGCCGTGTCTGTTCCCGGCTGGGGGCCTGGTCGGTGGTGGTGCTGGCCGGTCCTGTTGGTCGCTCTGACGGTGAGGGTGCGCGGTAGGTGATGTGGGTCGCTGGTGATGCTGATGGCGAGGGTGTTGCAGGTGATGCTCCAGGTGATGTCGTTGGTGAGGGTGGTGTGGGTAGCGCAGCAGGTGTTGGTGTCGCTGGTGGTGGCGACGGTGTGGGTGCAGCAGGTGTTGCTTTGTTGGATGGCGTCTCCTGCGTTGCTCTGGTGGTGAGGGTGTTGTTGGTGATGGTTCTGGGCGTGGCCCCCGCCATCCCTGGCGGAGGGACTCGTGGGTGGAAATGGTTTGTTGGTTCACCGGTCCTGGCGGTGTTGGTGGCTTCTGGAGTCTGGGCATGTCCTCTCCTATTCTGGCGGGGGTGCTGATGGTGGGGGTGGTGTAGATGACGGTGTTGTCGATGTAGATGACTTCTGCGGTTGCAGGTGTTGCACCGAGCTATGCCGAGGGTGAGGTTGGTGTAGGTGATGACGGTTTGGGTGGCTGGCGGCGTCATCGGTGATGCCGCCGGTGAGGGTGGTGCCGGTGATGGTCCAGTTGATGCCGTTGGTGTGATCTGTGCGGGGGACGTGTCGGGTGTTCGTGCTGCTGGTGGTGCCGACGGTGATGTTGGTGCCGGTGGTGCCCCGTGTGTCAGCGCTGTTGGTGACGCCGATGGTGATGGCGCTGCTGGTCATGCTGTGGTGGGTCGTGCTGTCAGTGATGCTCTGACGGTGAGGGTGCCGCAGGTGATGGGTGCGGGTCTGCGACGTCGGGGCATCTCCTCGCCACTCCTGGCGGAGGGTGCCCTTGGTGTTGCTGATGGTGAGGGAGTTGTTGTTGATGCTGATGGTGCTGCCTGGGGTGGGGGCGCTGTGGGTGGTGATGCTGTGGGTGGTTGGCGCTGTCGCTGGTGATGTTCCGGGTGATGCCGATGCTGCGGGTGTTGCAGGTGATGCTCTGGTTTACGGTGTCGCTGGTGATGCCGATGGTGAGGCTTGTGTAGGTAGGTGGTGTTCTGTTCTGGGGTGCCGCTGGTGGTGATGATGGTGAGGGTGGTGTTTCTGGGTGCGGGTCCGCCCAGGCGTGTGGGTGGTCCTTGGGCCTTGTTGAGCATGGGCTGTTGCTATTCCTGGCTGGGGGCCCGGTGGGTGGCGTTGCTGGCGTTTGTCCGCCAGTCCTCCTGGTGCCTGTGGTGACGCCGATGGTGAGGGTGCCGTAGGTAATATGCTGTGTTGGGTGATGGATGGTGAGGGTGTTGCAGGTGACGCAACACGGTTGTTGCCGTCACTGATGATGCCTACCGTGAGGGTGTTGCCGGTGATGCTCCCGCTGACGTCGTTGGCGAGGGTGGTGTAGGTGGTGCAGCGGATGTTAGCGTCGCTGGTGATGCCGACGGTGAGGGTGTCCCAGGTGATGCTTTGGTGGAGGGCGCTTCTTGTGCTGCTCTGATAGTGATGTCGTTGCTGGTGATGGTGCTGCATGTGGGCCCGCGCATGGGTGGTCGTCGGCGATTCTGGGCGTGGGGCCTCGCCACTTCTGGCGGAGGGTCTGGCGGGCGTTGGTGGTTGGCTGGTGGTTGGTTGGCTCGCCGGTCCTGGTGTTGGTCGCCTCTGGTGTCGGGGTAGCTCCTCGCCAATCCTGGCGTCTGCAGTTGCAGGTGTTGCACCGGTTATTGTCGAGGGTGGGGCTGTTGTAGGTGATGATGTTGATGCTGCAGGTGGGTGGCGGTGCTGCTGTGATGCCGATGTTGGTGGCGCTGGTGATGTTGCTCCGAGTGTTGGCGCCGCTGCTGATGCCGATGGCGAGGGCGCTGCAGGTCATGCATTGGTGGATGGTGCTGCTGGTGATGCTGTGTCGGTGCCGTAGGCGATGGATGTGGGTCCGCGTATGGGTGGTCGTCGGTGGGTCTGGGCGTGGGCCCTCGCCACTCCTGGCGGAGGGTCCCGTGGGTGTTGCTGGCCAGTGCGTCGGTCCTGGCGGTGTTGGCCGCCCCTTGTGTCGGGGCAGCTCCTAGCCACTCTTGGCGGAGGGTGCCACTGGTGTTGTTCATGGCGAGGGTGGTGATGTGATGGTGTTGTTGATGCCGATGGTGTTGCAGGTGTTGTACTGGGTGATGCCTAGGGTGAGGGCGCTATGGGTAGTGTTGCTGCCGTTGGGTGGCGGCGTTGCTAGTGATGCCGTGGTGGTGAGGGTGCCGTCTGTGGTGCTCCGGGTGTTGCCGTTGCTGAGGTTGCATTGCTGGTGGTCCTGTTGTTGATGCCGGTGGTGAGGGCGTTGCAGCTGATGTTACGGTTTACGGTGTCTCTGGTGATGATGATGATGAGGGTGCTGCAGGTGGTTCTGGTGTGGGTCCGTGTGTGGGCGGTCACTGGCTTTTGTTTGGGCGCGGGCCGTCTCTGTTCCCGGCTGGGGGCCTGGTCGGCGGTGGTGCTGGCCGGTCCTGTTGGTCGCTCTGACGGTGAGGGTGCGCGGTAGGTGATGTGGGTCGCTGGTGATACCGATGGCGAGGGTGTTGCAGGTGATGGTCCAGGTGATGTCGTTGGTGAGGGTGGTGTGGGTGGCGCAGCGGGTGTTGGTGTCGCTGGTGGTGGCGACGCTGTGGGTGCAGCAGGTGTTGCTTTGTTGGATGGCGTCTCGTGCGTTGCTTTGGTGGTGAGGGTGTTGTTGGTGATGGTTCTGGGCGTGGCCCCCGCCATCCCTGGCGGAGGGCCTGGTTGTTGGTTCACCGGTCCTGGCGGCGCTGGCTGCCTTTCGTGCCGGAGGGTGCCGCTGGTGATGCTGATGGTGGGGTTGGTGCAGATGTTGGTGTTGTTGATGACGTTGGCGTCGGTGTTGTGGGTGTTGTACCGGGTGATGCTGCGTGTAGGTGTTGTAGGCGATGCTGCGGGCGGCAGTGCCGCCGGTGATGGTGATTTTGAGAGTGCTGCAGGTGCTGCTATGGTTGATGGTGGTGCTGATGATACCGGTGGCGGCTTTGGGTGCGGGTCTGTGCGTGGCGCGGGTGTGGTCGTAGTCGTGTTCGTTGGCCGCTGTTGGGCGTGGTTGGCTCCTTGTGTTGATTAGATGATGGCAAGCGTGTCGTAGGTGTTTTGCTGGGTGCTGGGGTTGCTGGTGATGCCAACGGTGGGGGCGTTGTGCTGGATGTTGCCGAAGGTGAGGGTGCCGTGGGCGATGTACCTGGTGTTGCTGCCGCCGGTGTCGCCGTTGGCTCTGGGTGTTACCGTTGGCGAGGGTGTTGCCGGTGGCGTTCCGGTTTTAGGTGCCGTTGGTGACGCTGATGGCGAGGGTGCTGCAGTCGTTGGTTCTGGGTGTGGGTCTGGGCGTGGTTGGCTGTTGGGTGGTGCTGGGCGTGGGTCCTCGCCACTCCTGGCTGAGGGCTTGGTGGGTGGAGCTGCTGGTTGGTTTAGCTGTCTGTGCTAGTGTTGCTTCTGGTGTTGGGGCGGCCCTTCACTGATACTGGCAGAGGGCCCGGGGCGCCGTTTCCTGTCGTTCCTTTGAGAAAAGTTTATAGTGGTTTCAGCACCGTGTTTTGCCCCTCCTGCTGCTTGCTGTTGGTGTAGGGTTTCCTGCTGCTTGCCTTTGGAGATGAAAAGCTTTTGCTTGCTGAAATACAGTCAATCCAGGATAGCCCAAGCCAATAGTATGCAAGGAGAAGAGAATCAGGATCAAAGCATGAAGGGCTGCAGTGTAAACAGTGAAAGATGATAGGATATTCACAGAAACTGCAACTCAGGTCAGATCGGAATGCATATTCACAAAGATAGCTAAATTGTTTTGGAAAAGAGTTGGAAAACTGCCCCATGGTCACTCTCTCTCCATAGTGCCATCTCAGAAGATTTGCACTCTTTGTTTTTGGTCCCATATGTGCTGAGGTGGCAGGGCATGTGGCGATGAGGTCACTGCCATGTCACATGGGATCTTCCTACTTAGCTAGGCTGCCCAGGAATTGAACCCAGGACCTCTCAAAAAGAGGTGCCCAGCCCCCTAGGGTGCATACCACTAGGATAGCTAAGAATTCATGGAAAAACATAGATAAATTCATAGGCTCTGCCTTGGATATGTCAGTTCTTAGTCAACTCAGGAAAAGATGATTTGCCTCACATTGAAAGGGGATTAAGGGGTCCACCCCATATCCTGATTGGGTGTTTGGTTCCATAGGTCAAAATGTGTTATCACCATTTTTGGTGGGACCAATACTAAGAGGGAAATGCATGGATGCTCAGTGCATCTCTAATACAACTAATGTATGCCTCAAAGCATTGGAAAAGCACTTTTTCTTACTCCCCCCTTGTGCTGTGGTGGCCACCAGTGTCGCATTTTTAGAAAGAGGGAATTTTTCTTGGCCTTTCCTTGGTTTCCACATCTACTTTAAAATACCTATAGTTTCCCTCACACAGAAAAATGGGCGCTTACCATGGATGGCGCTCTTTTGCTGCTCTGTTTGTAACATTTTCCTACAGAAGACTCAGCGCTCATGGCGCTGCCGGGGCTCCTGTGGCTTGGTTGGGTTAGTTTGGGAGCATGCCAAAACATGTGCATGTGCATCCCTCCCTCCAAGACGCAGCGCGACACAAACCCAACGCAAGACACAATATACACACTCGCATGGGTTCTCGTAAACCTGCTGGCGACCTGTGATCTGTCTTAGGGCGAAGGGAGTCGTGAAAAAATTAAATTGCCCCTTGGTGGGGTCTTGGGTTCTGCTCAGTCTCTCCAGGCACCTGCGTTTCGGCCCGAACACGGCCTACTCAGCGAGGCTGCGCGTGGGTATCTGCAGAGGCAGGAATGGGAGAATTATGGACGAATCCACGCAAAAACGAAGCGACGACACCAAAATCCGTCAAATGACGGCCTAGAATTTTTCTAAGACGACACACCTGAGCAGAATCCAATTGTGCATCAGAAGCACATTTTTATAAAAATGATAGTCATCTCTGGATTTTTTAAATCCAGAAATTCATACGCATAAAAAGGCGGCGCGCAGGAGCGGCTCCTAGCGAAGCGCCGGAAAATGGAGAAAGAATAGAATTATAAATGTATGTCTCACGTAGTCTTGAAAATGACGAGACACACATTCATAAATAAACATACAGATTCCACCCACACTAATAGAAGGATCAAAATTCAAGAATTCGAAAATCAACGAAAAAGACTTCAATGAATCAGGTATAAACTACAGGTATGCTCGTCTCGTATGCCGCATACACATTGCTCGTCTCGTGTCTCCGTGAACGAGTCTTGTAGCAGCGCTAACAACGATAGGACGCGATAGAGGGATTGATTAGAAAGATTGCAGATCATTAGAGGTCAGATCAGGGTGATTAGACATACACACAAGTGCATAGCAACGTTCTTCGCGTGCGCCCCACTTGCTCTCTCTCTCCATCGGTAGGTAAGGTGAGTAAGCCCAGGCGGGGCCACGCCCTGGTGGAGTTCGTGATTGAGGTACAGATGGGCAGGTTTGCCCACGCGACTCGTGCATGCTCGCGCATTCACACACGCATTAAAGGGTAGGCCACGCGAAGTGCGCACGGTAAACCTTGTTTAGGCTACCCAGGGGCTCCTCGGTACGTTCTTTAAGAGAACCTGAGGAGTCCCTGAAAGCTTGCTTGCTTGACAGGGGTAGCTGATTCTTCAGCGTGTTTGCGGACAGTGTATTATAGGTCACACTGAGAAGGGTATAATACCTCGAGTGTGGCTTGGTTCCTCCGCTGCAAACGTGCCTTCATTTGCCTTTGTTTTACAGGTGGGCAGGTAGGGTGATTCGTGCAGCAGCATACCATTTTTTTCATGTCCTGCTAAACAAGGGCGCAGATCACACAAACAAGTAACTCCTCTCTGCCTGTGGCAGAGCAGGGAGTCCGACTTCATCGACATCTGCGCCGTGCACGCGAGAGCACCTCTTCCCTCCAAGCCCTAGCAGGGAAAACGCGTTGTGGCGTCCCCTGTTAGGCCACAGTTGCTTAGCAGCGCTGTGTTCTCTTGTCCTCTTCACAGGAGGGTCGCTAGGACCCACGACATGTTCTTCAACAACAACAAGTAGAGTGTGCGTGTAGGAGTGGTAGTCCTGAGTGGGGGCTTGAGCCAGTTGCCCCAGTGCTCGCCCACCAGGATGGTGCCACTGTAGGGTGTGTAGGACCTGTAGTGCGTGTGTCACTGTCCCACCCGTTTCCTGCAATTTTAGCAGGGTTGGTGGGCTGTGGCAGTGGTTAGGTCAGTGTTTTGACCATTTAGCAAAACGGCGTTTTCATGCCTTCATAGCTTTTGGCCACCCCTCCCTGTAGTAGACAGATAGGTAGGGAAAACAATACCTGGATTAGTACGCTGGGTATTCCCCAAAGGATTTGCGCCAGCACAGAAATTGGGCGCTTAGGGGAGGGGAGACCCGGGGCGTACCCCGTGGCATCAATAAGCCAACCCTCCAGGTTTAGCAAGCGTGCAGACTTGGGTATAATTAGGACACCACTTCTGCGGCTTGCTCTCAGGACCTTAGGACTAGCACACTCACACATACACTTTGGCAGGTAAGGGTAAGGTTCAGTCCCTAGCTTTAGTCTTGGAGGCAAGCGTCTCAGCGAGCCTCAGCAACTCACCAAGGTTGTTCTGGGACAAGTAGTCAACCAGAACTGAGTTTAGGCGTCCCTCAGGTAGAACAAATGCAGAGAAGGGCTCCCAGGTGGCCTCGTCGACTCCAAACCCTTCCCAGAGGGTGAGGAAGCGCCAACCCTGGCGATAGCGGTGGCGTAGGACAGACTTCACCAGGTAGAAGCCCTCCTTAGCCATCCCCTCGGCGTTCATGTCGGGGAGTTCACCTTCAACTTCCATAGTGCTGGCAGCCCCTTGTAGGTCCAGAGCGGCGATTTCCTCGTCGTTCAGCTCCCATTCTTCCCCACAGAGGTCTTCAGGATCATAGTAGCGCTTCAGGTGTTGAGCAGCACACACCAGGGTCCCCCCTAGACGGGGAGAACACCGCACGGTGATACGGTGTCCATCAACTGATAGAATCTTGTACGGCCTGAAGTATGGGTCATCGCTGGTAGAGCGTGGCCAGGCGGGTAGTCGACTGTGGTGCACCAGCACGCAGTCCCCCTCTTGGTAGGTGGCCGGTACTCGGTGCTTGTTCTTCTTGTTCCACTGACGCTCCCTCACTCTCTAGAGCATAGCCTTGGCCTTGTCCACCTTCGCTTGTTGCTCTTGGACCCATTCACCCACAGAAGAATGGGTGTCCTCTGGATAGGGGGCATGTAGGAACCATGCCGGGCGCCCTAGGAATAGCTCATGGGGCGAGTAGCCAGTAGCTGAACTCTCTTGGGAGTTCATCATCAAGGATATGACGGGGAGTAGTCTCACCCAGTCTCTGGTGCGTTCAGTTTTGCACCATATCCGTACGTTCTCCTTCAGGACACGGATCTGTCGCTCACATAGGGGGTTGCTCGTGTGAGAGTAGGGAATCCCCGTAGACACCTGGACATTGAGGGATCTCAGGACCCTCTTGTACCAGCCAGTATCTGAGCGTACTCGTACGTCCTCATCGGAGTTGATCTCCTTGGGCGCCCCATAGACACAACACCACTCCTCCAGGAGTATCTTGATAGTCACCTCCCCGGTAATGTGCTTGGTACATGGGAACACCCTGGTAAACCTGGTCAACCCACAGGTTACCACGAGGGCAAAGTCATAGCCCCCGAACTTCGGCATCTCCGTGTAGTCCACGTATAGTACAATGTTGGCACAGTGAGGGATGGGCAGGGTCGAGTAGAGACCTCTGTCCCTGATATCCCCTGGTTTACAGGACCTGCACGGGCACTTGTCATATAGGCTGGAGGGTTTTCCGCAGTTGGTCGTCAGTCCACGTAGTGTGGAACCACTGCTTGAACAGCCTCAGGGTACGGTCAGCACCCACATGACCACTGGACTCATGGGTCCACTTCAGCAGCGCTGGGACTCCGTCACTAGGCACCACGATGCGGTCCTCGTGCCAGAGGTAGCTCTTGTCCCTCTTCCACTGGTCTTGGTTGACTTGGAGGGGTTCAAGGCGTTTCTCCGGGCGCTTGTAGATATCCCCAAACTCCTTCAGGTACTCCGATTGTTGGAGTCCATCCAGGGGGCGTATCATCGTCATGTTGAGGTCCAAGTGGACGTCCATACGGCTGAACGCCTCCTTAGCCAGCGCTTCAGACCTGGCACCGATCAGGGCGTCGAAGTTGTTGCGGCTGATGTAGTCGGCACATTCGTTCTTCACTCCCTGGATATGGTGTACCGTCAGCCGTAGTTGACTGAGGTAGGTCGACCAACGCCGTAGCTTGGCCTTCTCAGGTGGGGGACCCTTCTGGAAACTGCGGACCGGTTCTTGGTCGCACAGCCAGACCACAGGGTTACTCCCCAACAGTCGTGCTTGTGAGGATAGCACCAGCATACCCGCGAGCAATTCCTGCTCATAGGTGGAGTAGTTCCCCCTGGCCTGGTTCCACTTCCAGTTCCAGTGGCCCAGAGGTACTAGGACCCACTTGTCGTCAGGGTAGCTGTGCTTGAGGGTTCCATCTCGGTTGAGCCCTTCCGTCCCCCATTGGGAAATGGCCGAGTCGAACTCCTCCTTCTCTAGTGCTTGCCATTGGAACAAGGTTCCACCACCGCCCACATTGCTGGCGTCGGTCACCAGGATAATATCCCCTTGTGCCCTAGGCACGCCCAAGCATTTAGCGTTGGCTACCTTGTCTTTGAGCTCGTCAAACGCTTGTTGCTCTTGTGGGCCCCAGCGCCAAGTAGTACTCTTCTTGATCAAGTCCGTCAGAACGGCGCTGGTGTAGGTGAAGTTCTTGATGTGGCGGCGATAGAAGTTGCACGCCCCAATGAAACTGCGTACATCATGAAGTCCTTTCTTGGGGTCTTCGTGTCGTACCTTGGCATCCATCAGGGGTTTGGCCTTAGAGGCCGCTGGGGTCCACCACCCATAGCCAACGTCAAACCCCAGGTACTGCATGGTCTCCTGCATGAACTCACACTTCTCCTGCTTGAGTCGTGTGTGGTTCTCCTGGCAGACCGCAAAGAACTCACCCAAGAGGATTAGGTGATCCTCCTGGGTATTGGTCCCGAGGCATACATCGTCGATGTGAGCCTCCATCTGGGCACCACGGGATATGAGCTCCTGCACCTTAGGTCTCCTTCGTAGGATGGACAAGATCTTGTTCATCAGCTCCTGGAATAGAGCAGGTGCGTTAGCCACGCCAAACGGCATGACCTTCCACTTGAACACCCTCCTCTGAGGGGTGATGAAGGCCAGTAGTTCCTGTGCGTTGAGTGTCAGGTCCACTTGCCAGAATCCGCTCCTCTTGTCCATCTTGGTCTTGTAGCGGCAGGAGGCTATCTTCTCCAGGGTAGACTCCATATTGGGAATGGAACCTGAGTGGTTCAGCGTCTTCTTTTTCAGCTCTCCGTAGTCCACTACCAGCCGTTTGGCTGTAGACCCAGGTTTAGCCACCAGGAAACAGGGGCTGCAGTGTAGGGGGTAGTCCCCGTCCTTGTACTCCAGGACTAGGCCAGCGTCGATACATTTTTGTATCTGTCGCTCAATCTCGTCAGGCTGCTCTTTAGGAGCTGGATAGGGTCTCCTCCGGATCTTGTGACCCACAAACTCGGGTTCCAGCTTGAGGTCCATCTGTACCAGCTTGTCACATGAGGCTGGAGGGGGTAGTTCTCGGAACACCTCCAGATAGGTCCTTATAAGCTGTTGTACCCGCGGGTCCAATACCTTGATCTTGTCCTCCATGTCCTCGTCAGAGTGTAAGTTGCTTGCCCCCTGAGTAATAGACGTCGGGAGGTGGTCCTCCACCGACTCTTCGCCCGTGGTAGTGTCCTTCAGCCCTTGGTACGCATATAGAAGGTCTTGTTCAACCATCTCCGGTGGACGATGGCAACATAGGCACGCTCGAGGGGGTTCACATACACATTCCTCTGAGAGGTCGTCCTCCTCTGGGGTCCTCATATGGACGCCCCACACGCTCTTCATGAGCTTAAGATCTACCTCCCTTTGCCAGGTGGTGATCTTCTGTTCGAGGTCCTCCTTCAATTGGGATAGGTCTTCCATACATCCTTGCTTCAGTGGCCATGAGCTGCGGGTAGGCTTCGCGTAGCATAGCTTTCTCGCCACCAACTTCCTCTTGGAATCCACATACTCCCTGAACCTGGATCGAGGGTCCAGCTCCTCGTCCACGGGGTCTTCCACCCTCATGGAGAGTAGGGGTTTTAGTGGGGCGATGTACTCGGCGTTCTCCACTTCCTCCACACAGGTCTGCACGAAGAAGGCGTCGTGCTCAGTTTCGTCATCTGAGTGGATAGAGCTAGGTAGCTCAGATAGTCCACACTCAGAGACTCCATCGGGAACAGGTACATGGCAGGGAGAGTTGGGGGCGTTGGTGTCAGTCACGACGTACTCATCTCCTCCGGGTGTAGTCTGAACAGCATCTTGAGGTCGTAGGTGATCCTTCAAGTCACCCAAGGCGAGTCCGTCGCTTTCTCGTTGTAGAGCCTGGACCAGAGTCGGGTCCAGATCCTGCCAGGGAATGGAGGTAAGACCTCCGTCCACCACGCTAAGCATACTCCCCCATTCGGGCTTCCCAATAGGCGTCTTGCGTCCCAGAGGCACGTAGATGGCCTCATCAGGCAAACGAACAGAGCTGATAGTCAGCCTGTCCAGGAGGTTTCGCCAGTACTCGTTGCCCCCATGGGCTCCCCAATTGGAGGAACACAGGACCATACGGGAACGTTCCAAGGCCACCTTGGTCAGCACCTTCCCCAGTTCACTGAACCTGGGGTTCCCATAGGTCATCACGAAAGAGGGCCAGTAAAATTTGTAGCTGCAGTTCTTCCCCTTGCTGCAGTAAAGGTCCAGTACATGCTGCTTGTCGCTGGCGAACAACTCCACACTCAGGTCTTCTCGAGAGTAACCCAACTCCTTCAGACCGTGGTCTAGAACTTCCCCCAATAGTTGATAGTCCTCAGTTTTGGAGGCCGCCATCATGTTCGAGGGCTCCTCCTTCGATAGTCTCAGGTAACTCGAGGTATGTTCCGACTGCTCCAGTGGCACAGACTCTCTGCCACTGCCGTGGTCCACGTAGAGGAGGTAGGGCGCTTGCAGCGTCAGGGATTGTATCTGGGAGTGCTGTACGAAGAAGTCAGTACCCAGTACAAAGTCGAAGGCCTCAGTGTCCATCACATAGAACCGATGGGCGATAGTCCGGGAGCCCATAGGTACCTCCACTTCACAGTCCCCGCAGCTGTGCACCACATGTCCATCCCCCATGCGTATAGCAGCGGTGGTCATGGTGTTCTTCAGGCTCCCACAAGGTAAAGTTTTCTTGGCCACTATAGATATGGTGGCGCCAGTGTCCAATACCCCCAGGTATTCGCGTCCCCCTAGTCGGATACGTACCCAAAACACCAGGTCTTGGGTGCCACCAGAGCGTCCCCGTCAGAACTCCGCGGGACAGGTCACCTCGAACCCCTTGTTCCACAATTTGCGGGCAATCCTCATGAAACGGCTCCTCTTCTTAGCGTTGCCGTCATCACCACCTTCATGCTCACGCTTGGCTCCTTGTTCTTGCTGGGCCTGCGTTTGTGAGCGTGTGGTAGGACCAGACTGCCCTCCAGAGGGCTCGGAGTTCCCCCCTGGATTAGGGTTGGGGTTGCCTCCGTTCTTGTCCTTGTTCTTGTTGTCGGGCTGGCGGTTGGCGCCTCCTCCTCGTCCACCTTGACCCTTGTCTTACCCTTGACCACGTCCTTTCGACTTGCCCTTGCCGGAGTCGTTGCCTTTGCCTTTGCCTCCACCTTTGCCTGAGCCTTTGCCAGGATCTTCACCCTTAAGCTTCGCCGATAGGCGTTGCTTATGGTAGCACTCATCCTCGTAGTGCTTCCGTTTACCGCAGAATGCACACGTGATGGTGCACCGGTAATGATCCGGCAGCTTCGCTTTGGCGCCGGTGTTCTTCTCCTGCTGCTTCCCCTGGACTACGAAGCAGTCTCGCTGCTCGCAGTCAGGGGCGTGCTGCAGGTGGCCCTGCTCGTCTCTGGCATCACACCAGAATAGCTCCTTCACGTTCTCCATGATACGGGCGTGGGCGTGTTTGGGGGTAGTCCCCTGCCCAGGTCGGGACCCTTGGTACCCTTTGCCATGGCCTCCAGAACCTCCACCACCAGGACGGTAGTTGTTCAAGTGCTGGTCGCTCTCCTTCTCCAGCGCCAGCTCCAGGAGTAGCACGCATAGATCCTCGTAGCGGAGGGATCTAGCCTTGCGCTCCGCCGTCGAACGGCACTCCTCCCACAGCTCTCGAGGGAGCTTGGCGCACAACCAGAACAGCAGGTCGTCGCTGCTGTACGAACCGGGCGTCAGTCGTCCCGCCCAGTGATCCAGGTCAGCCAACAGCTCAGAGACCCTGCCAGGTTTGGGGTTGTTGGGCAGCACGGGCAGGTTCTGGATCTCGGCCCTGATGGAGAGGTCGGTTTCGTAGGTCGGGTACTGCCTCTCCAGGGCAACCAACACATCGGCAAAGGTGGCGGAGTTAGTCACGATCTGCCTGACCTGCTTCTCCAGGTACTTGGTCTTGCAGCAATGCAGGAGCAGATCGCACTTCACTCGCCCACTAGCGTGGGTTTGGCCGGTCAGTCGTAGAAACCGGCCAAAATTCTCAGCGAACTCGCTGAGGTCCTTGCCTGTGAACTCAGGCAGGTTCACCACGATCTTGGAGGTGGCAATAGCCTTCGCTTCCTGAGACCTGCGTCCCTCAGGGCGTCGGGTCTTCTTCTTCTTCTTCTTCTCCTTCTTACCCCTTGGGTCCTCGGGGTCCTCCGGGTCATCGTCCTCCGAGGGCGAAGAAGAAGTCATCGACGGTGGCCCATCATCCGAGGGGTCTCCGCCTAGATCACTGGAGCCATAAAGCCCCACGTCCACCATAGCCCTCAAGGCTGTCAGCCCCGGCCGGTCCAGCTCGGCCCTCGTAGAGTTCGTCACATGGCTGTACGGCGGCTGGGCCGTTCTCTGTACGAAGGGACTTCTCGGAATTGCTGCAGGAGTCGGCATCGGTCTGCTCCTCAGGCTCCCCAGGGTATTTGTCAACCCTGCCGCCAGGTGGTTGGCCTGTATTCGTTGGGGTGACATTCCCACCGTAGTAGGTGACGCTTGGGGCGGCATCATCAGGGGCTCCAGTTTCTCACGGATCTCTTGAGTGAGGTCGCCCACGATTTTTGAAGTGGCTCCTCGGAGCACCTCGTTGATCTCCGACCGCGTCAGGGACCTGTTGGAGGATCTCCCCGATCCTCTACTCCTGCCTCCAAGAGACTCGGGTCCTCTCCTCAACCCACTCAAAGTTGCATACCCAGGTGCATACCCAGGTGCATACCCAGGAACATCCACATAGGTTCCAGTAGCGGGTAGTGGATGGGGATATTCAGCCGCATACCATCGCGGCGCAGAGCTGGAAGCCACTGGCTCACTGGCAGTAGTTGCCTCTGGGAGCGCAGTGGTAGGTGGGCCCATACCATAGGCGGGGTAGGGAGGCATGCCAGTAAAGCCTGTGCCCTCTGCCATAGGCGGGTTGGTTATGGAAGTGGATGTTGCAGCGGCTGGGAGTGTGGTGGTTAAAGGAGAGGGTGATGCGTGGAGGCCAGAAGCGCTTGGTGCGCCTTCGAAGGTAGGGTCATACATCAGGTATTGCCCTTGTTCCTCTCCTTCGTCTGCTTCTTCTCCAGCATCCTTCTCGCTCTCTCTCTTCCTCTTCACAGGCTGAGAGACCACCTCTTCGACAGACAGGGCCCCGAAGGCCGTCTGGAGTCCATCCAGGGAGTCCTCAGCCGCATCCACTGGCCCATGTAAGGGCTCCGCCGGAGGTACAGCGCCAGGTGCTGGCCTTGCCGGTGCCTCAGGCGCTGGCGCTGTCTTCACGTCGGCGTCCTCCTTCCTTGTGTCAATCTTCAGTCACCCCTCTGCTTATATATGCCTGTACTCGGCGCACTGGATTTACGGCGCGGGGTTGCTGCCGGTGCGCAGAGACAGAATGCCTCTTGCTACCAGAAAAGTTTATAGTGGTTTCAGCACTGTGTTTTAGCCTCTCCTGCTGCTTGCTGTTGGTGTAGGGTTTCCTGCTGCTTGTTTTTGGAGATGAAAAGCTTTTGTTTGCTGAAATACAGTCAATCCAGGATAGCCCAAGCCAATAGTATGCAAGGAGAAGAGAATCAGGATCAAAGCATGAAGGGCTGCAGTGTAAACAGTGAAAGATGATAGGATATTCACAGAAACTGCAACTCAGGTCAAATCGGAATGCATATTCACAAAGATAGCTAAATTGTTTTGGAAAAGAGTTGGAGAACTGCCCCATGGTCACTCTCTCTCCATAGTGCCATCTCAGGAGATGTGCACGCTTTGTTTTGGGTCCCATATGTGCTGAGGTGGCAGGGCATGTGGCGATGAGGTCACTGCCATGTCACATGGGACCTTCCTACTTAGCTAGGCTGACCAGGAATTGAACCCAGGACCTCTCAAAAAGAGGTGCCTAGCCCCCTAGGGTGCATACCACTAGGATAGCTAAGAATTCATGGAAAAACATAGATAAATTCATAGGCTCTGCCTTGGATATGTCAGTTCTCAGTCAGCTCAGGAAAAGATGATTTGCCTCACATTGACAGGGGATTAAGGGGTCCACTCCATATCCTGATTGGGTGTTTGGTTCCATAGGTCAAAATGTGTTATCACCAGTTTTGGTGGGACCAATACTAAGATAGAAATGCATGGATGCTCAGTGCATCTCTAATACAACTAGAGTATGCCTCAAAGCATTGGAAAAGCACTTTTTCTTACTCTTCGTGGGGTGTGCATCCATCCATCAATAAACACATATTTCTAGCTATGGGTGCTCGCAATGCATATTATATATAAGAGGTGGATTCATGGTCTACAGGTCCAGAGGTCTACAGCCAAATGTCTACAGACGCGGTCTACAGATCCGTATACCTATAGTATACAGCTAGTATACAGAGGTATACAGGTATACAGGTCTACAGGTCTACAGGTATACGGTCTCCGTATACCATAAGTATACAGTCAGGAAGCCGTATACCGTATACAGTCCACAGAGTATACAGAGTATACAGATGGTATACAGTTACTATCATGGTACCAGGTATACAGTGGTATACAGGTCTACAGCCATCCCTCCTCCTGGTCCTTCCTCTTGGATTTTTTGCCCGGAACCGCCACGATGTATCCGCTGTGGCGATTGACCACCAAAATGACACGGTCAAAGACCTCGCCTTCCACGGTGACATCCAGCATTGCAAAGACATCCATTGAAATCGACCTCATGGGACTCTCCAGGATGGCCTTGTACGCAGGGCTTACAGCAGTTGACCAGTTGGGATGTTTGGGGGCCCTGCACACCGCACACGCCTTGCAATACCGGTTCAAAACTGCGTAATAACCCGGAGGGAACAAAAAACCTCGACTCAAAGTCCCTCTGCACTTTATCTCGTCCCGGATGCATCAACTGAGCGTTGTGCCAATGGTCAATCAAGTCCTCCAGCCGGTTTTCGGGAACCAAAAGCTTGTCCTTGAGGAAGAGCTTGTCCCCTTCTTCCGTCAATCCCTCCGGCCAATCCTCGTCGGATGGCGCACTCAGCGCATTCCAGTACTTGAGCCAATGGTCCGAGTTTGCATAACTATCGGACCAATCCTCCATCAAAATCAATTGTACTCCTTCAATGGCTCGTACAATGTCCTCCTCCTTCATTTGCGCCTCCACCGCTTGCACCTTGGCATCTCGGACTTGGGCAAGCTCCGCGCGGGATCCCATCACCACAAAGCATTTGGCCTCGCCTTCTTCCAGGAGACACTCCGCCTCGATGATACGCTTGGCCTCTGCAGTCTCCTCGGCGTCGCCATACATGGAGATGTCCATCCATGCTTTCCCGGCTGGGTAGGCCCAATGACTGAGGCAATCGGCCACAGTGTTGTCCTCTCCGGGCACATACACTAGGCTCATGTCAAGTTTGGCTAGCGTGTCGTGCCACCGGGCGCGTTGGGCTGCCGGACCCGAGGGGGTGTCGACGTGCTCCCTGTGCCAACTCTGCAAACTTTGATGGTCGGTGCACGCGACAATGGGTTGCAAACCAATATGCCCGGACCACTTGCGCAAGGCGCTGATAATGGCATACGTCTCCTTTTCCCTTGCAGTCCAAGTGCGGCGTTGCACCTCCGCCAAAAGTCTACTCCAAAAGGCCACTGGGACATGAGAACCGTCCTCTCAGACCATCTACAGGACTGCTCCCACGGCATAATCTGATGCATCGGTGCGGAGCACAAATCCTTTTGGCCGGAATCATAAGGAATAATCCCAACTTTCCCAGGAGAGTTCTCTTGGGCGTCTCAAATGCTTCTTCCGCCTCCGTTGTCCAAGCCAGCTTTTTCTTGCCCCCCTTGCGCCCATCAAACTTCCCAACCTGCAGCATCTTGTGCAATGGTCCCGAGAGTTCGGCATACATTCGTACGTAACCCAAATAATAATTGCAGAATCCCATGAACGAACGCAATTCGCTGATGGTGGTGGGTCGCTCCCAATGGTTCACGGCGGCCAACTTCCCCGGCATCGGCCTGCGTTGCCCATGACGAACCACGTGTCCCGCAAACTCGACCTCCTTCACGAATAAAGATGCATTCGTCGGCTTGCATACCATTTGGTGGCGATGTACGACGTCGAGCACTCGTCTCAAGTCTTTCTCCTGGGCCTTGATCAATTCATCCTGCGACATGTCCTGCGTGCCAGACTCGATAATGATGTTATCCACGAACAGGTCGGCGCAATCCAGCACAATTCCCAGCAGATCCTCCATCATGCGTTGCAGTCGTCCTGAGCCGAGTCCAGTTAGCACCAAGACTCCTTTGGCTCCATCGGCAATACTTTTGTTCACAATCCGTTCTGAATCGTGTTGGGCTCCGTGTACATACAGATGGCCCCACCTTTCTGCGCCCCAGGATTTGTTCCACGCCGAGTCACCCTTGTGCCAGTACGTCGGGCACCTTTGCAACTTGGGAGCCTCTTTTGCTGCGAAGACATCCGTCGACGGTGTGTTCATACCCAAACCTTCCATGATGCGACAAAAAGCATCCCGGGATAGACCATACTCCTGAAGGTGCTCTCCATCGCCACCTTTGGACTTAATTCCCCTTGCTTTCACCGCACAAACAATTTTCTCCTCCGCATCTCCGGTACATTGGGATCCACCAGGGGCAAAATAGGTCGATAGCCATGAAAGCGTCTTGTTTGCCTCACGAATGAGTGTGGCACGATGTGGCAATGCTCCGGCTGAATTGCTGACCATGATATTATAGCCCATTATCATAACCCCATCGGACAGATTGGCCTCGTAGAATTTTCCGTGGAGCATCAAGCGTTTTGCTTGGTCCGTTTAATCCAATCGGTCATGCTCCCAAAATTCCAGGCCAAGTTCGGCTTCACGGGCTCCTCCACCCATGATCCCTCCGTTTGCGGCCTTGAGGCGCACTGGTCGGTCACTGCTCTTCAGACATGTGTCCGGAAACAGTCCATTCCGCAACAAGCTCACCTGGGCCCCGGTATCCACCAAGACATCTGCGATCACTTCCTTCCGTCCGCACATTACCCCCACCTTCAAGTGCAATTGCCGCTCATCGCCATGTGGTGTACGGACGACTCGGACAGCATGCAACTCTAGCAAGGATGGGTGCATAAGGACTTGCAACGTGTGATCACGTATCTCATAGATTGTGGGTTGGTCCTGCCCATCCCCGGGACTCTCCGTGGTCTCTCCAACCTTCTTGTCCCAGCTTGCCAATATTCACTTGTACTTCCCTTGGCAGGGTGTCCCATGGATTAGCACTGGCTGAACTCAGTGGCTTTGGCTCCTTCGGCACCTTCTTCGGCACCATGAATGCCTTCTTCGATTGGATTCCACTGATTTTCGGAGCAGAGTCCTCCGGTGTCCCAATCCCGTGGGGGCTTCTCTAAGGTCGATCGACTGCAGCCCCGTCTTGCTGCAAGCCACCTGACCGTGGGGCACTTCTCTCGTTGGGCAATGCCTTGAGCGCTTCCATGCCCCGCATCAACGAATCAGCCACTTCCTCGATTTGTCGAATTAGGCGGTCACCTCCATGCCCTTGTCCTCCCGAGCGACCACCAGCACTTTGCCCACGCTTCCACACCCCTATACGCTTCTCTTTGGGCACCTTCTCGGGGTGGGTTTGGAAATAAGCCTTCTTGTCCTCCGCGTACATCTCGCACTTCTTATGATCGTGTTTGTGTGGGAGATTCTTCCCATAACAGATCCAGCATCCGTCATGTTTCCGCCTATATTCCTTGAAAAAGAGCCGCAGATTGCGGATCCTCTGCGGCGGTTTCCCCATTCGTCCACGGGGTGGTGCTCTCCTCCACTTTGACTTGTCTTGCCAATGCTTCTTCATGTTGTGCGCCACAAACGCAGAGAAGTGCGCCTCCTCATGACCCTCCGGGGTCATACTCTCACCGCCGAATGACCCTCGACCATCTTCCGAACTCCTGCTGCGATCATCTTGGACCTCTCGATCATGTCGATCTTCGCGGCGATCATGGTTCCCATGATTGTGACAGTTATTTAGTATGCGCTTTGTTTTTGGAATTGAGCTTCTATTCGACGCTCACGTACTGCGTGATCGAGTCCAGGCTTCTTCGCGCGGGTATAATCTGCAACTTCAGCTTTTCTCCGCTTCTCCATTCGACGTTGTTTAGTTGAAGGAGACGTCCCCCCGCGGTCTCGCCAAACACCTCCACGTACACGGAATTCTTCAACGAGATCATCCGCTCCGGCGATCCGGAACTATTCTATAATGCCCGGGTGCTGCTCGTCCGGCGACATGATGCGTACTGCCATACGTTTATTGGCCCACTTCTTCTGCTCGTGTTTGACCCGTTTCGTCCAATAGGCTTGCAGGACATCTCGCAAGAGGTGGCGAATCTCGCCCCATTCCAACCAATCCTCAACTTGCTTCAGAAGTGGGCGGTACTTTCGAAGATATCTCCTCCACACCCTCAACCGCAGCTCCCCACGTTCCAAGTTGAGAGGTATTGCCCATAAGTCATCGAGCTTTTGGTTGGGGGTATCCACCCTTTCTTCCTGCTCCAACCAGTCCAAACACTGCTCCTCCGTGCGGATCATCTTCTCCTGAATCGCGTCACGTAAGTCCGCCTTCAACTTCGGAGCCAAAAGGTGCGGGAAAGTACGACATGCCCACTTGTCTCGGGCACCCGATCCAAACCACATCTCACCCACGACTTCCTCGGCGAAATATTCCCAATCTAAGATGAAATCGTCCAAATTTGCGGGGTTGGTGTTGTAATGGGGTATTTTCACGCCTCGGAGGTCTTCAATGCGCACAGCGTCCCCAAAATCTGACGCAATGACGGCGCCAAGTCGGATACTTCCACCACTCCCATGGCCCGGGGAGTGGGAGTAGACTCCTCGGATCTCCATGTCTTCTCGCGGTCCAGATTTGGTTTCTTCCATGCCTGGACCGACCATCGTCCATATGCCCAGGCGCGGATCCTGCACGGACGATTCCCCATTTGATCCTCCACGCATTTCCGAATCCATTTCGGCTACCCGGTGCTCATACGCTGCACGGGCACCAAACATCCCGGCGGCTGGCGGACTGCTCATGTCAATCTCAACCGTCCCCTCATGGGTATCACGCTTGGGCGTACCAATCACCGAGCCTTTTTCCGGCGTCTTCTCCCCCAACATGACACTAGCCGACAAAATTGGGATGTGCCTCAACAATGTGGGGTCAACCCGTGGCAGACCGTATGGCGCCGACTCCATGGGACCCTCCATGGGCGCCACTCCTTCTGCGGCTGTCTTCAAAGTCGTCAACCACCTCACCAAAGACTCCGGGGCAGGATCCCTGCTCATGTCAATCTCAACCTCCTTGTGTTGATTAGATGATGGCGAGGGTGTCGTAGGTGTTTTGCTGGGTGCTGGGGTTGCTGGTGATGCCAACATTCCGGTCGTTGTGCTGGATGTTGCCGAAGGTGAGGGTGCCGTAGGCGAAGTACCTGGTGTTGCTGGTGCCGGTGTCGCCGTTGGCTCTGGGTGTTACTGTTGGCGAGGGTGTTGTGGGTGGCGTTCCGGTTTGAGGTGCCGTTGGTGACGCTGATGGCGAGGGTGCTGCAGTCGTTGGTTCTGGGTGTGGGTCTGGGCGTGGTTGGCCGTTTGGTGGTGCTTGGCGTGGGTCCTCGCCACTCCTGGCTGAGGGCTTGGTGGGTGGAGCTGCTGGTTGGTTTAGCCGTCTGTGCTAGTGGTGCTTCTGGTGTTGGGGCGGCCCTTCACCGCTCCTGGCGGAGGGCCCGGGGCACCGTTTCCTGTCCTTCCTTTGTGGGGTGTGCATCCATCCATCAATAAACACATATTTCTAGCTATGGGTGCTCGCAATGCATATTATATATAAGAATTGGATTCATGGTCTACAGGTCTACAGGTCTACAGCCAAATGTCTACAGACGCGGTCTACAGATCCGTATACCTATAGTATACAGCTAGTATACAGAGGTATACAGGTATACAGGTCTACAGGTATACGGTCTCCGTATACCATAAGTATACAGTCAGGAAGCCGTATACGGTAAACAGTCTACAGAGTATACAGAGTATACAGATGGTATACAGTTACTATCATGGTACCAGGTATACAGTGGTATACAGGTCTACATCCATCCCTCCTCCTGGTCCTTCTTCTTGGATTTTTTGACTGGAACCGCCACCATGTATCCGCTGTGGCGATCGACTACCAAAATGACACAGTCAAAGACCTCGCCTTCCACGGTGACTTCCAGCACTGCAAGGACATCCATTGAAACCGACGTCATGGGACTCTCCAGGATGGCCGTGTACACAGGGTTGCCAGCAGTTGACCAGTTGGGATGTTTGGTGGCCCTGCACACCGCACACGCCTTGCAATACCGGTTCAAAACTGCGTAATAACCCGGAGGGAACAAAAACCTCGACTCCAAGTCCCTCTGCACTTTATCCCGTCCCGGACGCATCAACTGAGCGTTGTGCCAATGGTCAATCAAGTCCTCCACCCGGTTTTCGGGAACCAAAAGCTTGTCCTTGAGGAAGAGCTTGTCCCCGTCTTCCGTCAATCCCTCCGGCCAATCCTCGTCGGATGGCGCACTCAGCGCATTCCAGTACTTGAGCAAAGTCTGAGTTTGCATAACCATCGGACCAATCCTCCATCAAAATCAATTGTACTCCTTCAATGGCTCGCACCATGTCCTCCTCCTTCATTTGCGCCTCCACTGCTCGCACCTTGGCATCTCGGACTTGGGCAAGCTCCGCGCGGGATCCCATCACCACAAAGCATTTGGCCTCGCCTTCTTCCAGGAGACACTCCGCCTCGATGATAAGCTTGGCCTCCGCAGTCTCCTCGGCGTCGCCATACATGGAGATGTCCATCCATGCTTTCCCGGCTGGGTAGGCCCAATGACTGAGGCAATCGGCCACAGTGTTGTCCTTTCCGGGCACATACAATAAGCTCAGGTCAAGTTTGGCTAGCGTGTCGTGCCACGGGGCGTGTCGGGCTGCCGGACCCGAGGGGGTGCCGACGTCCTCCTTGTGCCAAATCTGCAAACTTTGATGGTCGGTGCACGCGACAATGGGTTGCAAACCAATATGCCCGGACCACTTGCGCAAGGCGCTGATAATGGCATACGTCTCCTTTTCCCTTGCAGTCCAAGTGCGGCGTTGCACCTCCGCCAAAGGTCTACTCCAAAAGGCCACTGGGACATGAAAACCGTCCTCTCAGACCATCTACAGGACTGCTCCCACGGCATAACCCGATGCATCGATGCGGAGCACAAATCCTTTGTCCGGATTCATGAGGAATAATCCCAACTTTCCCAGGACAGTTCTCTTGAGCGTCTCGAACGCTTATTCCGCCTCCGTTGTCCAAGCCAGCTTTTTCTTGCCCCCCTTGCGCCCATCAAACTTCCCAACCTGCAGCATATTGTGCAATGGTACCGAGAGTTCGGCATACATTCGTACGTAACCCAAATAATAATTGCAGAATCCCATGAACGAACGCGATTCGCTGATGGTGGTGGGTCGCTCCCAATGGTTCACGGCGGCCAACTTGCCCGGCATCGGCCTGCGTTGCCCATGACGAACCACGTGTCCCGCAAACTCGACCTCATTCACGAATAAGGATGCATTCGTCGGCTTGCATACCATTTGGTGGCGATGTACGACGTCGAGCACTCGTCTCAAGTCTTTCTCCTGGGCCTTGATCAATTCATCCTGCGACATGTCCTGCGTGCCAGACTGGATAATGATGTTATCCACGAACGGGTCGGCGCAATCCAGCACAGATCCCAGCAGATCCTCCATCATGCGTTGGAATACCGCGTTGCCATTCTTGGCTCCATCGACACCACTTTCCATTGCATGGGGCCGAGTGGCGTACTCATCGCCGTACACACCCTGGATTCCTCATGCAGCGGCATCTGGTCATAACCATGTTTGAGGTCTAACACCGTGAAGATGCACTTTCGGGCCTGTTTTTGCAGGATAGTGTCGATTAAGGGAAGAGAGTACGAGTCATGCTCGGTTTGCTCGTTCAACCCTCGATAATCCACAACTAACCGCCCTTTGCCCTTCTCCTTCTTCGGCACGATAAATGCTGGGCTTGCCCACTCACTGTCCCAGAATTATATTCCTCCACGCTCGATGGATTCCTTCAACAGCTTTTTCATGGCCTCCGCCCGCTCACCTTGAAGCTGATATTCTCAATGCCGATATACTTTGGGGCTGGGCTTCAATTGAATCCGTGCGATCCGTCCGATCTGGTGGATTTCTGTTGGCCACACCGCTGAACAACCGTGGAAAATCCTTCACCAATCTTTCCCGCAGCTCATCCACTCTTGGACTTTCCCTTGCTTCTTGGGCAGCAGCTGTCGGCACGGTCACCACTGACCGAATGGCCGTATAGCTTTCCTCCGGATCGCTCTCTGACATTTCCTCATCCGTCATACCCTCTTCAACATCGTGGGGCTGCAGCCCAGCCCATAATTTTCTGAATTCTTGGATATTGAATGGGGTGTTGGACTTCGATCCCATACCCGAGCGTGGGAAATTCCCTGTGGGTGGGTTGGAACCCACAGGCTCATCTTGATCGGCCATGTGGTCCATCATCCTCGCCACGAACTCGTTCTTGGTGAATTTCCCCGTAATCAAATTTTGATCGTCCCACCAATGAGGAGATTTGATCCGGCTCCCAGCCTGCCTGGCTGCCACACGGTCGTGCATTGCATCCTTCATGTAGTGGACAACACGATCAATCTCGTCAAACAACAAGGTCATGACTACCACTTTCGGGTCGCTGCTCTCCTCGAACATGACCCGCATGGGCACGGCATTGTATCCTCTGGATTAAAGCCTCATCGCCCGTGACTGCCTTTGTGCACCGTCCACATACCACGCAATGGTTGACCATGCCTGTCCCGTGGAGGCAAAGAGGTTCCCGTAGGGTGCATTAATCTCTCCTCATCCGGCGCAAACAAAAATTCATTCAAGGCGATGAAATCAATCTTGGAACTCAGAACTTCGCCATGGGTGTCCCCTGAGCCGAGTCCAGTTAGCACCAAGACTCCTTTGGCTCCATCGGCAATACTTTTGTTCATGATCCGTTCTGAATCCCGTTGGGCTCCGTGTACATACAAATGGCCCCACCTTTCTGCGCCCCAGTGTTTGTTCCACGCCGAGTCACCCTTGTGCCAGTACGTCGGGCACCTTTGCAACTTGGGAGCCTCTTTCGCTGCAAAGACATCCGTCGACGGTATGTTCATACCGAAACCTTCCATAATGCGACAATAAGCATCCCGGGAAGAGTAAGAAAAAGTGCTTTTCCATTGCTTTGAGGCATACTCTAGTTGTATTAGAGATGCACTGAGCATCCATGTATTTTTATCTTAGTATTGGTCCAACCAAAAGTGGTGATAACACATTTTAACCTATGGAACCAAACACCCAATCAAGATATGGAGTGGACCCCTCAATCCCCTTTCAATGTGAAGTAAAACATCTTTTCCTGAGTTGACTGAGCACTGACATACCTAAGGTAGAGCCTATGAATTTATCTATGGTTTTCCATGAATACTTATCTGCCCTAGTGGTATGCACCATAGGGGGCTAGGCACCTCTTTTTGAGAGGTCCTGGGTTCAATTCCTGGTCAGCCCAGCTAAGTAGGAAGATCCCATGTGACATGGCAGTGACCTCATCGCCACATACCATGCCACCTCAGCACATATGGGACCCAAAACAAAGAGTGCACATCTCCTAAGATGGCACTATGGAGAGAGAGTGAACCTGAGGCAGTTTTCTAACTCTTTTCCTAAAACATTTCAGCTATCTTTGTGAATATGCATTCATTTGTATCCTGAGTTGCAGTTTCTGTGAATATCCAATCATCTTTCACTGTTTACCCTGCAGCCCTTCATGCTTTGATCCTGAATTACCTTCTCTTTGCATACTATTGGCTTGGGCTATCCTGGATTGAGTTGGCTTTACTGTATTTCACCAAACAAAAGCTTTTCATCATCCAAAACCAGCAGCAGGACACCCTACAGCAACAACAAGCAGCAGGAGAAGCAGAAACACAGTGCTGAAAACACTATAAACTTTTCTGGTAGCAAGAGGCAGCCTGTCTCTGTGCACCGGCAGCGACCCCGCGCCGTACAACCAGTGCTCCGAGCAGGCAAATACAAGCAGAAGGGCGGATTAAGATGGATCCAGGAAGAGTGGACGCCGATGTGAACACAGCGCCAGCGCCTGAGGCACCGGCAAGGCCGGCGCCTGACGCTGTACCTTCGGTGGAGCCCTTACATGGGCCAAGGGACACGGCGGAGGTCTCCCTGGATGGCCTCCAGACGGCCTTCGGGGCCCTGACGGTCGAGGAAGTGGTCTCTCAAGCTCGGCCTGTGAAGAGGAAGAGAGAGAACGAGAGCGAGAAGGATGCTGGAGAAGGAGCAGACGAAGGAGAGGAACAAGGGCAAGACCCGACGGATGTCCCTACCTTCGAAGGCGCACCAAGCGCTTCTGGCCTCCATGCATCACCCTCTCCCATAACCACCACACTCCCAGCCGCCGCAACATCCACTTCCACAACCAACCCGCCTATGGCAGAGGGCACAGGCTTTACTGGCATGCCTCACTACCCCGCCTATGGCATGGGCCCACCTACCACTGCGCTCCTTGAGGCAACTACTGCCAGTGAGCCGGTGGCTTCCAGCTCTGCGCCGCGATGGTATGCGGCTGACCATCCCCATCCACTCCACACCACAGGAACCTACATGGAAGTTCCTGGGTATGCTCCTGGGTATGCACCTGGGTATGCACCCTTGAGTGGGTTGAGGAAAGGACCAGAGTCTCTGGGAGGCAGGAGTAGAGGATCGGGAAGATCCTCCAACAGGTCACTGACGCGGTCGGAGATCAATGAGGTGCTCCGAGGAGCCACTTCGCAAATCGTGAGCGACCTCACGCAAGAGATCAGGGAGAAACTGCAGCCCCTGATGATCCCGTCCCATGCGTCACCTACGACGGTGGGAATGTCACCCCACCGAGTACAGGCTAACCACCTGGCGGCAGGGTTGACAAATACCCTGGGGAGCCTGAGGAGCCGACTGATGCCGACTCCTGCAGCAGTACGGAGAAGTCCATTCGTCCCGAGGACAGCCCAGCCGCCCTACAGCCACGTGACGAACTCGACGAGGGCCGAGCTGGACCAGCTGGGGCTGACAGCCCTAAGGGCTATGGTGGACGTGGAGCCTTATGGCTCCAGTGATCTAGGCGGAGACCCCTCTGATGATGGGCCGCCGTCGATGACTTCTTCTTCGCCATCGGATGACGAAGACCCTGAGGACCCCGAGGACCCCAAGGGTAAGAAGAAGAAGAAGAAGAAGAAGAAGACCCGACGCCCTGAAGGACGCCGAACTCAGGAGGCGAAGGCTATTGCCACCTCCAAGATAGTGGTGAACCTGCCTGAGTTCACAGGGAAGGACCTCAGCGAGTTCGCTGAGAACTTTGGCCGGTTCCTACGACTGACCGGCCAAACCCACGCGAGTGGGCGAGTGAAGTGCGACCTGCTCCTGCAGTGCTGCAAGACCAAATACCTGGAGAAGCAGGTCAGGCAGATCGTCACTAACTCCGCCACCTTTGCCGATGTGTTGGTTGCCCTGGAGAGGCAGTACCCAACCTACGAGACCGACCTCTCCATCAGGGCCGAGATCCAGAACCTGCCCGTCCTGCCCAACAACCCCAAACCCGGCAGGGTCTCCGAGCTGTTGGCAGACCTGGACCACTGGGCTGGACGACTGACGCCCGGTTCCTACAGCAGCGACGACCTGCTTTTCTGGTTGTGCGCCAAGCTCCCCCGAGAGCTATGGGACGAGTGCCGTCTGACGGCTGAGCGCAAGGCTAGATCCCTCCGATACGAGGATCTATGCGTGCTGCTCCTGGAGATGGCGCTGGAGAAGGAGAGCGACCAACACCTGAACAACTACCGTCCTGGTGGTGGAGGTTCTGGAGGCAAAGGGTACCAAGGGTCCCGACCTGGGCAGGGGACTACCCCCAAACACGCCCACGCCCGCCTAATGGAGAATGTGAAGGAGGTATTCTGGTGTGAAGCCAGAGATGAGCAGGGCCACCTGCAGCACGCCTCTGACTGCGAGCAGCGAGACTGCTTTGTAGTCCAGGGGAAGCAGCAGGAAAAGATCACCGGCGCCAAAGTGAAGCTGCCGGATCATTACCGCTGCACCATCACGTGTGCATTCTGCGGTAAGCGGAAGCACTATGAGAACGAGTGCTACCATAAGCAACGCCTATCTGCGAAGCTTAAGGGGGAAGATCCTGGCAAAAGCTCAGGCAAAGGTGGAGGCAAGGCCAAAGGCAACGACTCCGGCAAGGGCAAGTCGAAAGGACGTGGTCAAGGTGGTCAAGACAAGGGTCAAGGTGGACGAGGAGGAGGCGCTAACCGCCAGAACGACAACAAGAACAAGGACAAGAACGGAGGTAACCCCAACCCTAATCCAGGGGGGAACTCCGAGCCCTCTGGAGGGCAGTCTGGACCTACCACACGCTCACAGACGCAGGCCCAGCAAGAACAAGGAGCCAAGCGTGAGCATGAAGGTGGTGATGACGGCAACGCCAAGGAGAGAAGCCGTTTCATGAGGATGGCCCGCAAATTGCGGAACAAGGGGTTCGAGGTGACCTGTCCCGCGGAATTCTGACGGGGACGCTCTGCTGGCACCCAAGACCTGGTGTTTTGGGTACGTATCCGACTAGGGGGACGTGAATACCTGGGGGTACTGGATACTGGCGCCACAATATCTATAGTGGCGAAGAAAATTTTACCTTGCGGGGGCCTGAAGAACACCCTGACCACCGCCGCTATACGCATGGGGGATGGACACGTGGTGCACAGCTGCGGGGACTGTGAAGTGGAGGTACCTATGGGCTCTCGAACTATCGCTCATCGGTTCTATGTGATGGACACTGAGGCCTTCGACTTTGTACTGGGTACTGACTTCTTCGTGCAGCACTCCCAGATACAATCCCTGACGCTGCAAGCGCCCTACCCCCTGTACCTCGACCACGGCAGTGGCAGAGAGTCTGTGCCACTGGAGCAGTCGGAACATACCTCGAGTTACCTGAGACTATCGAAGGAGGAACCCTCGAACATGATGGCGGCCTCCAAAACTGAGGACTATCAACTATTGGGGGAAGTCCTAGACCAAGGTCTGAAGGAGTTGGGTTACTCTCGAGAAGACCTAAGTGTGGAGCTGTTCGCCAGCGACAAGAAGCATGTACTGGACCTATACTGCAGCAAGGGGAAGAACTGCAGCTACAAATTTTACTGGCCCTCTTTCGGGATGGCCTACGGGAACCCCAGATTCAGTGAACTGGGGAAGGTGCTGACCAAGGTGGCCTTGGAACGTTCCCGTATGGTCCTGTGTTCCCCCGATTGGGGAGCCCATGGGGGCAACGAGTACTGGCGAAACCTCCTTGACAACCTGACTATCAGCTCGGTGCGATTACCTGATGAGGCCATCTACGTGCCTCTGGGACGCAAGACGCCCATTGGGAAGCCCGGATGGGGGAGTATGCTCAGCGTGGTGGACGGAGGTCTTACCTCCATCCCCTGGGAAGACCTGGACCCTACTCTAGTCCAGGCTATACAACGAGAAAGCGATGGACTCGCCTTGGGTGACTTGGAGGATCGCCTACGACCTCAAGATGCTGTTGAAACTACACCCGGAGGAGATGAGTACGTCGTGACTGACACCAACGCCCCCAACCCTCCCCGTCATGTACCTGTTCCTGATGGAGTCTCTGAGTGTGGACTATCTGAGCTACCTAGCTCTATCCACTCAGACGACGAAACTGAGCACGACGCCTTCTTCGTGCAGACCGCGGTGGAGGAAGTGGAGAACGCCGAGTACGTCGCCCCACTAAAACCCCTACTCTCCATGAGGGTGGAAGACCCCGTGGATGAAGAGCTGGACCCTCGATCCAGGCTCAGGGAGTACGTGGATTCCAAGAGGAAGTTGGTGGCAAAAAAGCTATGCTACGCGAAGCCTACCCGCAGCTCGTGGCCACTGAAGCAAGGACGTATGGGAGACCTATCCCAATTGAAGGAGGACCTCGAACAGAAGATCACCACCTGGCAAAGGGAGGTAGATCTCAAGCTCATGAAGAGCGTGTGGGGCGCCCATGTGAGGACCCCAGAGGAGGACGACCTCTCGGAGGAATGTGTATGTGAACCCCCTCGAGCGTGCCTATGTTGCCATCGTCCACTGGAGATGGTCGAGCAAGACCTTCTATGTGCCTACCAAGGGCTGAAGGATGCTACCGCGGGCGAAGAGTCGGTGGAGGACCACCTCCCGACGTCTATTCAAGGGGCAAGCAACTTACACTCCGACGAGGACATGGAGGACAAGATCAAGGTATTGGACCCGCGGGTACAGAAGCTGATAAGGACCTATCTGGAGGTGTTCGGAGAACTACCCCCTCCAGCGTCATGTGACAAGCTGGTACAGATGGACCTCAAGCTGAAACCCGAGTTCATGGGTCACAAGATACGAAGGAGACCCTATCCGGCTCCTAAAGAGCAGGCCGACGAGATTGAGCGACAGATACAGGAGTGTATCGACGCTGGCCTAGTCCTGGAGTACAAGGACGGGGACTACCCCCTACACTGCAGCCCCTGTTTCCTGGTGGCTAAACCTGGGTCTACAGCCAAACGGCTGGTAGTGGACTATGGAGAGCTGAACAAGAAGACGCTGAACCACTCAGGGTCCATTCCCAATATGGAGTCTACCCTGGAGAAGATAGCCTCCTGTCGCTACAAGACCAAGATGGACAAGCGAAGTGGATTCTGGCAAGTGGACCTGACGCCCAACGCGCAGGAACTACTGGCCTTCATCACCCCTCAGGGGAGGGTATTCAAGTGGAAGGTCATGCCATTTGGCGTGGCTAACGCACCCGCTCTGTTCCAAGAGCTGATGAACAAGATCTTGTCCATCCTACGAAGGAGACCTAAGGTGCAGGAGCTCATATCCCGTGGGGCCCAGATGGAGGCTCACATCGACGATCTATGCCTCGGGACCAATACCCAGGAGGATCACCTAATCCTCTTGGGTGAGTTCCTTGCGGTCTGCCAGGAGAACCACACCCGACTCAAGCAGGAGAAGTGTGAGTTCATACGGGAGACCATGCAGTACTTGGGGTTTGACGTTGGCTATGGGTGGTGGACCCCAGCGGCCTCTAAGGCCAAACCCCTGATGGATGCCAAGGTACGACACGAAGACCCCAAAAAAAGAACTGACTGATGTACGCAGTTTCATTGGGGCGTGCAACTTCTATCGCCGCCACATCAAGAACTTCACCTACACCAGCGCTGTACTGACTGACTTGATCAAGAAGAGTACTACTTGGCGCTGGGGCCCACAAGAGCAACAAGCGTTTGACGAGCTCAAAGACAAGGTAGCCAACGCTAAGTGCTTGGGCGTGCCTAGGGCACAAGGGGAGATTATCCTGGTGACCGACGCCAGCAATGTGGGCGGTGGTGGAACGTTGTTCCGATGGCAAGCACTAGAGAAGGAGGAGTTCGACTCGGCCATTTCCCAATGGGGGACGGAAGGTCTCAACCGAGATGGAACCCTCAAGCACAGCTACCCTGACGACAAGTGGGTCCTAGTACCTCTGGGCCACTGGAACTGGAAGTGGAACCAGGCGAGGGGGAACTACTCCACCTATGAGCAGGAACTGCTCGCGGGTATGCTGGTGCTATCCTCACAAGCACGACTGTTGGGGAGTAACCCTGTGGTCTGGCTATGCGACCAAGAACCGGTCCGCAGTTTCCAGAAGGGCCCCCCACCTGAGAAGGCCAAGCTACGTCGCTGGTGGACCTACCTCAGTCAACTACGGCTGACGGTACACCATATCCAGGGAGTGAAGAACGAGTGTGCCGACTACATCAGCCGCAACAACTTCGACGCCCTGATTGGTGCCCGGTCTGAAGCGCTGGCTAAGGAGGCGTTCAGCCGTATGGACGTACACCTGGACCTGAACATGACCATGATACGCCCCCTGGATGGACTCCAACAATCGGAGTACCTACAGGAGTTTGGGGATATCTACCGGCGCCTGGAGAAACGCCTTGAACCCCTCCTGGTCAACCAAGACCAGTGGAAGCGGGACAAGAGCTACCTCTGGCACGAGGACCGCATCGTGGTGCCTAGTGACCGAGTCCCAGCGCTGCTGAAGTGGACCCATGAGTCCAGTGGTCATGTGGGTGCTGACCGTACCCTGAGGCTGTTCAAGCAGTGGTTCCACACTACGTGGACTGACGACCAACTGCGGAAGACGCTCCAGCCTATCGTGGACAAGTGCCCGTGCAGGTCCTGTAAACCAGGGGATATCAGGGACAGAGGTCTCTACTCGACCCTGCCCATCCCACACTGTGCCAACAGTGTTCTATACGTGGACTACACGGAGATGCCGAAGTTCGGGGGCTATGACTTCGCCCTCGTGGTAACCTGTGGGTTGACCAGGTTTACCAGGGTGTTCCCATGTACCAAGCACATTACCGGAGAGGAGACTATCAAGATACTCCTGGAGGAGTGGTTTTGTGTCTATGGGGCGCCCAAGGAGATCAACTCCGATGAGGACGTACGAGTACGCTCAGATACTGGCTGGTACAAGAGGGTCCTGAGGTCCCTCAATGTCCAGGTGTCTACGGGGATTCCCTACTCTCACACGAGCAACCCCCTATGTGAGCGACAGATTCGTGTCCTGAAGGAGAACGTCAGGATATGGTGCAAAACTGAACGCACCAGAGACTGGGTGAGACTACTCCCCGTCATATCCTTGATGATGAACTCCCAAGAGAGTTCAGCTACTGGCTACTCGCCACATGAGCTATTCATGGGGCGCCCGGCGTGGTTCCTACATGCCCCCTATCCAGAGGACACCCATTCTTCTGTGGGTGAGTGGGTCCAAGAGCAACAAGCGAAGGTGGACAAGGCCAAGGCTATGCTCCAGAGAGTGAGGGAGCGTCAGTGGAACAAGAAGAACAAGCACCGAGTGCCGGCCACCTACCAAGAGGGGGACTGGGTGCTGGTGCACCACAGTCGACTACCCGCCTGGCCTCGCTCTACCAGCAATGACCCATACTTCGGGCCGTACAAGATTCTATCTGTGGATGGTCACCGTATCACGGTGCGGTGTTCTCCCCGTCTAGGGGGGACCCTGGTGTGCGCCGCTCAACACCTGAAGCGCTACCATGATCCTGAAGACCTCTGTGGGGAGGAGTGGGAGCTGAACGACGAGGAAATCGCCGCTCTGGACCTACAAGGGGCTGCCAGCCCTATGGAAGTTGAAGGTGAACTCCCCGACATGAACGCCGAGGAGATGGCTAAGGAGGGCTTCTACCTGGTGAAGTCGGTCCTACGCCACCGCTATCGCCAGGGTTGGCGCTTCCTCACCCTCTGGGAAGGGTTTGGAGTCGAAGAGGCCACCTGGGAGCCCTTCTCTGCATTTGTTCTACCGGAGGGACGCCTAAACTCAGTTCTGGTTGACTACTTGTCCCAGAACAACCTTGGTGAGTTGCTGAGGCTCGCTGAGACGCTTGCCTCCAAGACTAAAGCTAGGGACTGAACCTTACCCTTACCTGCCAAAGCGTATGTGTGAGTGTGCTAGTCCTAAGGTCCTGAGAGCAAGCCGCAGAAGTGGTGTCCTAATTATACCCAAGTCTGCGCCCTTGCTAAACCTGGAGGGTTGGCTTATTGATGCCACGGGGTACGCCCCGGGTCTCCCCTCCCCTATGCGCCCAATTTCTGTGCTGGCGCAAAACCTTGGGGGAATACCCAGCGTGCTAATCCAGGTATTGTTTTCCCTACCTATCTGTCTACTACAGGGAGGGGTGGCCAAAAGCTATGAAGGCATGCAAAACGCCTGTTTGCTATGTGGCCAAAACACTGACCTAACCACTGCCACAGCCCACCAACCCCGCTAAAATTGCAGGAAAAGGGTGGGACAGTGACACACCCCCTACAGGTCCTACACACCCTACAGTGGCACCATCCTGGTGGGCGAGCACCGGGCAACTGGCTCTAGCCCCCACTCAGGACTACCACTCCTACACGCACACTCTACTGGGCGTTGCGAAGATGAAGGTCTCTTGGGTCCTAGCGACCCTCCTGTGAAGAGGACAAGAGAACACAGCGCTACTAAGCAACTGTGGCCTGACAGGGGACGCCACAACGCGTTTCCCCTGCTAGGGCTTGGAGGGAAGGAGTGCTCTCGTGTGCAAGGCGCAGATGTCGATGAAGTCGGACTCCTTGCTCTGCCACAGGCGGAGCGGAGTTACTTGTTTGTGTGATCTGCGCCCCTGTTTAGCAGGGCATAAAAAAATGCTGCTGCACCAATCACCCTACCTGCCCACCTGTAAAACAAAGGCAAATAAAAGGGCGTTTGCGGCTGAGGAACCAAGCCACGCTCCAGGTATTATACCCTGCTCAGCGTGACCTATAATACACTGTCCGCAAACACGCTGCAGGAGCAGCTACCCTTATCAAGCAAGCAAGCGTTAAGGGACTCCTCAGGTTCTCTTAAAGAACGTACCGAGGAGCCCCTGGGTAGCCTAAACAAGGTTTACCGTGCGCACTTCGCGTGGCCTACCCTTTAATGCGTGTGTGCATGCACGAGTATGCGACAAGTTCGTGGGCAAACCTGCCCATCTACGCGTAAATCTTGACTCCACCAGGGGGTGGCCCCGCCTGGGCGTACCTACCTGACCTACCGCTGGGAAGTGAAGCAAGGTGAGAGAACAAAAGGGGCACACGCGAAGAACGTTGCTATGCACTTGTGTGTATGTCTAATCACCCTGATCTGACCGCTAATCATCTGCAATCTTTCTAATCAATCCCTCTAAGGCGTCCTATCGTGGTTATCGTTGTTAACGCTGCTACACGACTCCTTCACGGAGACACGAGACGAGCAATGTGTATGCGGCATGCGAGACAAGCATACCTGTAGTTTATACCTGGTTCATTGAAGTCTTTTCAATTGATTTTCGAATTCTTGAATTTTCGAATCTTCTATTAGTGTGGGTGGAATCTGTATGTTTGTTTATTAATGTGTGTCTCGTCATTTTCAAGACTACGTGATACATACGTTTATAATTCCATTATTTTTCCATTTTCCGGCGCTTCGCTAGGAGCCGCTCCTGCGCGCCGCCATTTTATGCGTATGAATTTCTGGATTTAAAAAATCCAGAGATGACTATAATTTCTATAAAAATGTGCTTTTGATGCACAATTGGATTCTACTCAGGTGTGTCGTTTCAGAAAAATTCTACGCCGTCATTTGACGGATTTTGGTGTCGTCGCTTCGTTTTTGCGTGGATTCGTCCATAATTCTCCCATTCCTGCCTCTGCAGATACCCACGCGCAGCCTCGCTGAGTAGGCCGTGTTCGGGCCGAAACGCAGGTGCCTGGAGAGACTGAGCAGAACCAAGACCCCACCAAGGGGCAAATTTAATTTTCTTTCGACACCCTTCGCCCTAAGACAGGTCACAGGTCGCCAGCAGGCTTACGAGAACCCATGCGAGTGTGTATAATGTGTCTTGCGTTTGGGTTGTGTCGGCGCTGCGTCTTGGAGGGAGGGATGCATATGCACATGTTTGACATGCTCCCAATCTAACCCAACCAAGCCACAGGAGCCCCGGCAGCGCCATGAGCGCTGAGTCTTCTGGAGGAAATGATACAATCAGAGCAGCAAAAGGACGCCAGCCATGGTGAGCGCCCATTTTTCAGTGTGAGGAAAAATTCCCTTTTTCCTAAAATGCGACAGTGGTGGCCACCACAGCACAAGAGGGAGTAAGAAAAAGTGCTTTTCCATTGCTTTGAGGCATACTCCAGTTGTATTAGAGATGCACTGAGCATCCATGTATTTTTATCTTAGTATTGGTCCAACCAAAAGTGGTGATAACACATTTTAACCTATGGAACCAAACACCCAATCAGGATATGGAGTGGACCCCTCAATCCCCTTTCAATGTGAAGTAAAACATCTTTTCCTGAGTTGACTGAGCACTGACATACCTAAGGTAGAGCCTATGAATTTATCTATGTTTTTCCATGAATACTTATCTGCCCTAGTGGTATGCACCATAGGGGGCTAGGCACCTCTTTTTGAGAGGTCCTGGGTTCAATTCCTGATCAGCCTAGCTAAGTAGGAAGATCCCATGTGACATGGCAGTGACCTCATCGCCACATACCATGCCACCTCAGCACATATGGGACCCAAAACAAAGAGTGCACATCTCCTAAGATGGCACTATGGAGAGAGAGTGAACCTGAGGCAGTTTTCTAACTCTTTTCCTAAAACATTTCAGCTATCTTTGTGAATATGCATTCATTTGTATCCTGAGTTGCAGTTTCTGTGAATATCCAATCATCTTTCACTGTTTACCCTGCAGCCCTTCATGCTTTGATCCTGAATTACCTTCTCTTTGCATACTATTGGCTTGGGCTATCCTGGATTGAGTTGGCTTTACTGTATTTCACCAAACAAAAGCTTTTCATCATCCAAAACCAGCAGCAGGACACCCTACAGCAACAACAAGCAGCAGGAGAAGCAAAAACACAGTGCTGAAAACACTATAAACTTTTCTGATAGACCATACTCCTGAAGGTGCTCTCCATCGCCACCTTTGGACTCAATTCCCGCTGCTTGCACCGCACGAACAATTTTCTCCTCCTCATCTCCGGTACATTGGGCTTCACCAGGGGCATAATGGGTCGATAGCCATGAAAGCTCCTTGTTTGCCTCACGAATGAGTGTGGCACGATGTGGCAATGCTCCGGCTGAATTGCTGACCATGATATTATAGCCCATTATCATATCCCCATCGGACAGATCGGCCTCGTAGAATTTTCCGTGGAGCATCAAGCGTTTTGCTTGGTCCGTTCAATCCAATCAGTCATGCTCCCAAAATTCCAGGCCAAGCTGGGCTTCACGGGCTCCTCCACCCATGATCCTGCCGTTTGCGGCCTTGAGGCGCACTGGTCGGTCACTGCTCTTCAGACATGTGTCCGGAAACAGTCCATTCCGCACCAAGCTCACCTGGGCCCTGGTATCCACCAAGACATCTGCGATCACTTCCTTCCGTCCGCACATTACCCTCAGCTTCAAGTGCAATTGCCGCTCATTGCCATGTGGTGTACGGACGACTCTCACAGCATGCAACTCTAGCAAGGATGGGTGCATAAGGACTTGCAACGTGTGATCACGTATCTCATAGATTGTGGGTTGGTCCTGCCCATCCACGGGACTCTCCCTGGTCTCTCCAACCTTCTTGTCCCAGCTTGCCAATATTCACTTGTACTTCCCTTGGCAGGGTGTCCCATGGATTAGCACTGGCTGAACTCAGTGGCTTTGGCTCCTTCGGCACCTTCGTCGGCACCATGAATGCCTTCTTCGATTGGATTCCACTGATTTTCGGAGCAGAGTCCTCCGGTGTCCCACTCCCGTGGGGGCTTCTCTAAGTTCGATCCACCGCAGCCCCGTCTTGCTGCGAACCACCTGACCGTGGGGCACTTCTCTCGTTGGGCAATGCCTTGAGCGCTTCCATGCCCCACATCAATGAATCGGCCACTTCCTCGATTTGTCGAATTAGGCGGTCACCTCCATGCCCTTGTCCTCCCGAGCGACCACCAGCACTTTGCCCACGCTTCCAAGCCCCTATACGCTTCTCTTTGGGCACCTTCTCGGGGTGGGTTTGGAAATAAGCCTTCTTGTCCTCCGCGTACATCTCGCACGTCCTCTGATGGTGTTTGTGTGGGAGATTCTTCCCATAACAGATCCAGTATCCGTCATGTTCCCGCCTATATTCCTCGAAGGAGAGCGGCAGATTGCCGATCCTCCGCGGCGGTTCTCCATTCCTCCACGGGGTGGTGCTCTCCTCCACTTCGACTTGTCTTGCCAATGCTTCTTCATGTTGTGCGCCACAAACGCAGAGAAGTGCGCCTCCTCATGACCCTCCGGGGTCATACTCCCACCGCCGGATGACCCTCGACCATCTTCCGAACTCCCGCTGCGATCATCTTGGACCTCTCGATCATGTCGATCTTCGCGGCGATCATGGTTCCCATGATTGTGACAGTTATTTAATATGCGCTTTGTTTTTTGGAGTTGAGCTTCTGTTCGATGCTCACGTACTGCGTGATCGAGCCCAGGCTCCTTCGCGCGGGTATAATCTGCAACTTCAGCTTTTCTCTGCTTCTCCATTCGACGCTGCTTAGTCGAAGGAGACGTCCCCCCGCGGTCTCGCCAAACACCTCCACGTACACGGAATTCTTCAACGAGATCATCCGCTCTGGCGATCCGAAGTTCCGTCGGAAATATTCTATAATGCCCGGGTGCTGCGCGTCCGGCGACATGATGTGTACTGCCATACGTTTCTTGGCCCACTTCTTCTGCTCGTCTTCCACCCGTTTCTTCAAATAGGCTTGAAGGACATCCCGCAAGATGTGGCGAATCTCGCCCGATTCCGACCAATCCTCAACTTGCTTCAGAAGTGGGCGGTACTTTCGCAGATATCTCCTCCACTCCCTCAACCGCAGCTCCCCACGTTCGAAGTTGAGAGGTATTGCCCATAAGTCATCGAGCTTTTGGTTGGGGGTATCCACCCTTTCTTCCTGCTCCAACCAGTCCAAACACTGCTCCTCCGTGCGGATCATCCTCTCCTGAATCGCGTCACGTAATTCGGCCTTCAACTTCGGAGCCAAAAGGTGCGGGAAAGTACAACATGCCCACTTGCCTCCGGCATCTGATCCAAACCGCATCTCACCCACGACTTCCTCGGCGAAATATTCCCAATCTAAGATGAAATCATCCGAATTGGCGGGGTTGGTGTTGTAATGGGGTATTTTCACGCCTCGGAGGTCTTCGATGCGCACAGCGTCCCCAACATCCGACGCAATGACGGCGCCAAGTCGGATACTTCCACCACTCCCATGGCCCGGGGAGTGGGAGTAGACTCCTCGGATCTCCATGTCTTCTCGCGGTCCAGATTTGGTTTCTTCCATGCCTGGACCGACCATCGTCCATATGCCCAACCGCAGATCTTGCACGGACGATTCCCAACTTGATCCTCCACGCATTTCCGAATCCATTTTGGCTACCCGGCGCTCATACGCTGCACGGGAACCGAACATCCCGGCGGCTGGCGGACTGCTTATGTCAATCTCAACCATCCCCTCATGGGTATCACGCTTGGGCGTACCAATCACCGAGCCTTTTTCCGGCGTCTCCTCCCGAAACATGACACTAGCCGACAAAATTGGGATGTGCCTCAACAATGAGGGGTCAACCCGTGGCGGACCGTATGGCGCTGACTCCATGGGACCCTCCATGGGCGCCACTCCTTCTGCGGCTGTCCTCAAGGTCGTCAACCGCCTCACCAAAGACTCCGGGGCAGGATCCCGTGGTAGATCAGGACCTGGTCCCGGGACTTCTGCACGCCTCTCCAACTCCTTCATCCTGTCCTCGACAATCTCCAAGTGGTTGATCATTTTGTCAACCATTCCTTGCTGCTGTACCAGCATTGTCTCCAGCTTGGCCTCGTAGTACTCTTGATGTGATCGGATACTCTTCAGAGCGTTGTCGAAGATGGCCTGGTCCTCAAGAATTCCACCGCTGGTGTCGTCCAACTTGTCGATCCTTTGAATCAGGGCATCTTTGCCCATCTCGGGATAACTTCCGATGAGGAAGTCTACATGTCGGCAATGGCAGCGATATTCACGCGCCCCGTCCCTGCACACCACTTCCTTGGCGTCCTTGTGCGGATGTCGACCATCTCCATCTCGGTCCCGGCTATCCCGCGGCGGACCTCCTGGAGCTCCCCGCTCCTCCCCTCCGCCCATCATGGAGTCGTGTGTCCCGTCACCGTACATCCTTCCTGCCTCTGGTCCCATCATACCGAGCTCGGTATGCCTTGCGGCTCTTGTTTTTTTTTAATTTTTTTAATGTTCTTAACCGCATCAACTTGTTCAGGGGCTGACGTCCCCCTAAGGAAGTGGTCCAGAAATTTACAGAGGATAGTTGTAGCTGTGAAATGTGCACAGGTCAGAGAAGTAAAGGCTTGAGGACCCCGGAGCAGAACTCAGGGTCAGAGACCCAAAGGGGAACTTGCCTAGATGTGGTGTGGTCTGCTGTGTGCACTGGTGTGTGTCTGGTGTAGGTTATGTGTGTACTTGCTCCGTACGTGGGAATTCAGTGAAGAAGTGTGCTGGTGTGTGTTGTCTGTTGTGTTGGTGGTGTAGCACGTGGTCTGTCCATGAAGAGAAAGGAGTGAGGACCTGTGGAAAATTAAAAGGAGTTTACAAAAATCGATAGCTGTAGGCACAGAGTCTCTGCACCAAAGGTGGTTTGGTTTTCCTGCCCACTCTGCACTTTGCAAAAAGCCTTGCTTTCACCCCTAGGGGAAAAGGACACAGGCAGATTGCAGCACGGCAGACTAGAGCAAGATAAGACATTAAGGCACATCAATGTGCAGAGAAGCTGAGAAATCTCACCAGAGTAGCACTAAGTAGCAGAAAGGTGAACTGGACAAGCTGTAGGCACAGAGTCTCTGCACCAAAGGGCTACTACTGCCATGCCTCCGCATTGCGTTTTGCAAAAGCCCTGCTTTCACCCCGGGGGGGAAAGACCACTGGTGGATGCAAGCAGAGCCCACTGGCAGACGTGAGCAGAGCAGAGACAGGAGTTTCAGCATAAACAGATCAAGAAGTCTGCAAAAAAAAAAAGGATCAAAGGAACTGATACATCCAGCACTAGCGGCTGCCGAAAAAAAAAAAAAGATGGGAGCGGAATCGATTAGCTGACCCGCGAGGCTTGCCGGGCGTGCCAGTGGGGGCACTGGATGTCAACAAGTGAAAGGCCAATGAGTCGGCGCCAAGCAGCATTACAGCCGCACCGTGGGTACGAACACACGTTCCGCGGTGTTGACTCAATCTCGGCGTCCAGAGGGTCTGGATGTAGCCAATCCAGGTCTTGTGTTACCGTTGAGGCCGACAGCGCAGTACTATACAGGCCAGACAGTACATGAAGTGGAGCGTCTGGCTCTGATGTACTATCGTAGTCCCAGAACTTTTCACGTGGGATGTCGGGCGTAGAAGTGTCCTCCAAGGCGGGGCTGGAGTCGGATGAACTTTGCAGACTAGATAGATCACATGCAGAGACAGACTGATCGCTAGGCGGCTGTTCTTGGAGGTCATCGGCCAGAAAGGGGCGCCACGGGTGAGTAGGAGGGCCGATTGGTTGTGGTTGGACAATTCGCCGTTCGGCTGCCGCAAGTGATCTGCAAAAGGGCGTCCCTTTGATTTTGCAGTGGCCACGTGGGTGTTTTCTCGTGCCCGCCCGTCAAGATCTTCGCGGGCGTGGCGCATCGTTGCCCTTCTTGGGCAATTGCATTGGAGCGGCTGCCTCTGTGCGAGGCGGCTTGCGTACAAGGGTGTAACCCGGAGGAGCAGAGTTGAACGTCTGGGAAGTCTCGGCCGGGAACTCTTGGCGGTCATCTAATTCAGGTGCTGCGAGGTCAGCAAGCGCTTGGAACGGGTTGGTCGTAGAGAAGGGCGAGATACATGTCGGGCCATCTGTGCTAGGTGCACGAGAAGATCGTGGAGAGGCGCGGCTGCTGCGGCGTCGAAGGGCCGGTGACTCGGGCGGTCTTGGTGAACTTTCCACTATCAGAGGAGGGCAGATTGTGATCCCCTGTAGCATATACGAGCCCGGAGGTGGTGCACAGCTGTGCAGGGTGGCAAAGTGGTCTGCCAAGCGCGTGACTGTTGGCATGCCAGGTGCCGCACTGCAGGTAGGCGACGGTAGACGGGGCTCAGGCTCAGGATGTTGAGGACCGTGGCCTTCACCGCTAGGCAGACAGTAAGGGGAGTGGGCAAAATTGACATTAGTTTGACTGACGTTCGCCACAGGTTGTCCCATTGTGTTGGAGAACGTACCCCGAACGTCGTACGCGGCAGCGTTCTCTGGATAGTATGGTGACACGGGACTTTCAGGCACGGCGGCGGGCGAGTAGGCATCGTAGTACGCGTGAGTCTGGTATGCCTCGGCGGAGCTGTCGGCACACGGACATTGCTGCTCTATTAAGGGATCGTCTTGGTAGTAACTGGCGGCGTTCTGAGTGGCGTCCGTTCGCTGCCCGTAAGCAGTCCAGGGGGACGTTGAACAGGGCTGCTCTACAAAAGGATCGTCTGGGTAGTAACTGGCGGTGCTCTGATTCGCGTCGGTCCACTTCCCGTAAGCAGGCCAAGGGGACGGTGAACACAAATCTCGACAGGCGCCATTAGTGTAGCGCGGAAAGGCCAGAAGGGGAATGCGCGGGGAAAGATGCGAATATGCGTGTAGATAATGTAGCTTCATTTGCTGGGCTTCGTGCAGCAGTAGGCTGGTGAGGTGGGTAGCATTTAAGAGCAGGGCTTGCAATATGTCGCTGTTGGTAAGGCTGGCGACTCGTGACGGCGACATCCTGGATCTCGGTGTCGGGGCTGATCAGTTCACGGTGGCCATCATTTCACAGGGTAAAAACCCGGGGAAAAGCACGTGTGAAACGCCCTGCTGCTGGCTTTCCAATTGTTACATGTTGAGGCTCAGTAGGATCCGCCCGCGGGTTTTAAGATGCCTTGCGGCTCTTGTTGTTGCCGACCTTCGCGGTGACTCCTCCCGTTCTGCATCATGATGGGGTTCAGGATTCGGGGCGGTATGCGATCGCCCCACCGGGAATTCTGGCTCTGCGCCGGCTCCATCCGAAGGATAACAAGTATGATATCCCTCGAAGTCTGACGGACGTTTGAGGTTTGAGGTTTGATTTTGCGGATACTAGATGCGTTTCGGCCCCGGGGGGCCACCTGGTTGGGCCAGGTGATATCCTCCCCACCGGGTCCTAGTGGGGGGCCCTTCAAGACGCACCTCCTGCCTGGTGGCGGAGTCCCCCGGGTTCACAGGGCTCGGAGCCCCGTCCCTCCCCGGCTTCCCCGTTTCGCCATTCCCCGGTCAGTGCATCAATTCGCAGCCGTGGCTGCGGGCGCTTGCCCACCGCGTCGCCCCCCTAATGCGTGGTCGCCCGGGGCGCCGGCGCCGCCGGGCCCGGGCTACTGGCTTGTCGCCAGTGGGACCCCCTTGGGCTGGCGCGGAGGCTGCCTAGCCTAGGGGTTGGGGCGCGGCGCAGTGCGCCGCTACTCCCTTGGCGGGTGCACTGCCCTGGTCGTGTGTGCGCGGCGCTCGCGGCCGGTTCGGGGGGCTCGGGCCTGTACCTGGTGTTGTGTCTCTCCCGTTTCCCCCTTCCCGCCCCGCGTGTCCCGCGCTGCGTGTGGCGGGCCGTCCACTCCGGGTGTCCCTTACCCTCACTCGCTAGTACGCCATTCCACGCGGTCTGTGTGTTCCGCGAGCTCGGTCCGGTTGCCCTTCTGGTAGTCCCCGCGTGCCCTTTGCGTGTGTGTGCGCTCGCGCTCCCGCGGCGTCCGCTCCCCCCCCCCCTGGGTGGTGTGGCGTGCGTACCTCGCGCGGTCCCGGCACTGGCCTCTGGTAGGGCCGTTCCACGTGGTCTGTGCCCCTCCGCGTGTCCTGCCCTGGTCCCTTGCTCCGTCTTGCGTGCTTGGGGGGGGGCGGTCCGGTCCCGGTTCCCCCCTACCTGGCTTGGGGCTCTGCGCCCCCCGTGGGGCGGCTCCGTGGCGTTCGTGTGCCAGGGGGCGGGTTTCGGGGGGGGGGCGGCCCGTGCGCCGTGCCCCCCGTTTGTGCGGCCGGGGGGGCCAGTAGGGCGGGGGGTCCCTCTGCCTCGTTCCGTTCCTATGCCTTCCCTGCGCAGGCAACAAAGCGGGTGTCACTGGCGTCGTTCTGGTCATGGGGGGCGTGGTCCCCATACCACTCCGGTTCGTGCTCCCCCGCCTTCTCTGGGCACGATCTGTGCGGCGTCCACGCGCGTTGGCGCGGGCTCGCTTGTTCCCCCCGGTTCCTGTGGCAGCCGGCGGCTGGGGCGGGGGGGCGGGCCGTGCTCTGGCTCCTCTCTTGGGCGGGGGGAGGGGGGACCATTCCCACTGCCTCGGGGGTTGGGGGCCAGCGCCCCCGCGGCTTGCGGGCCGGTGGGGGGGGCGGGGGGGGGGGGTCGCGCCGCGGCCTCCCTGCTCCCCCTCTGGGGGGCGGCCCGCGGTTCCCTACCCTGGCCCCCCTCTTGTCGTCGGCGCACTCCCCCCCGGCGTGCGCATTCGGTCGGGGTCGCGGGGCCGCCCCAAGGGGGGGGGGCATGAGGGGCAGCCCGTGGACCCCTCCCCTGGGGGCCCCTTCAGAACTGAACCCCCCCTCTGCCCTCCCCGAGTGGGCAATGGTCATGGGGGGGGTCATGGGGGGCGCAGCCCCCATACTGTTCTGGTGCGCCGCCGTGCGCCGCCCCCAGGCTTGGTCCGCGCGCCGCTCCGGCGCGCTGGTGTGGGCTCACCCGTCGGCCGCGAACCCCGCGGGAGCAGGCGGCTGGGGGCGCTGGGGCGCGCGGTGTGCAAGTCCAGCCGCATCCCCCCCCCCCGCGTCGCTACCCTTCTGGGAGAGGGGGGGCGTCCCCTCGGCTCCGGGGGGGCGGAGGGTCGCTCCTGTGGCCCTCAAACTTGGGGGGGGGAGCGGGGGGGGGGGGGTGGGGGGGCCGCTCCGCCGCCCCCTGCCCCCCCCGCCCCGTCGGGCGTCGGCCTGCCATCCGTTGTCTCCGGCGCGCCCCCCCGGGGTATACTCATGCTGTGGGGGTTGCTGGGCGGCCGCGGGCGTCGGGCGCGGCCCGGTCGGCCGCCAATGGGTCAGTGCGGCGGGGGGGGGAGGGAGGGGGGGGGAACCCCCCTGCCCTGGTTCGCGCCCCCGCCTTCCCCAGGCCGGCCTCTGAGGGGGCCGCTCGTTTGCGCCATCCTGGGCGCCGCCGGTTCGCAGTCGGTCGGCAGCGGGCAGGGCGGGAGCGTGCGGGCGGTTCACCGGGGGCGCTTGCCGCGGCCGCAATGCCCCCTCACCCCGGGTGCATTGGCCTTTTCAGGGGGGGTGCGGGGCCGCCGTCTCTTCGGTCTGCCTCTGTCCGCTCCTGGGCCTGAGGGGGAGGCGGGGGGGGGGGGGGGCCTCTGGTCCCCTGGCGCCGGCCCCTGACGGCCGAGGGGGGGCGGCCTGGCGGTCCCGGCCCCAGGGGCCAGCCGTCGGCTGGGGGGTCGCACTCTTCTCCTGCCCCCCTCTACCTAGAGCCGGGCCCTCGTGCAGGCCCTCGCTGGGGTCCCTTGTCCCCCCCGCCGTCACCGCGGGGCGCTGGCCGGGCGGGGGCGGCCGTGAGGGTTAGCGGTCAGCGGTTAGCGGGCTGCGGGGCAGTAGGTTCCCCCCTGTGCTCGCTGTATCTGCCCTCCCTCCCGCGGGAGGTGGCGCGCGCTCCCCCGTCACTCGGTATCGGGGGGGGGGATGGGTCGGGGGGCTCAGCTCCCGCCCCCACTCTCTCGCGTCCACCGTCTGGGCCGTCACCTGCACCGCCGCTTGTCTGGGGGATGGGGCTGTGGCGGTGGCGGGTTGCGCCGGCGGTAGCGTCAGTGGGCGAGGGCGCTGCGCAAGGCCCGGGGGACCCAGTTGTTGGCGTCCGCGTCCGTGATGCGGAGCAGGGCCCCCCCTTCCGGGAAAGCCGACCACGTCGGCCCCCTGTCGGGCCACGCCGCCCGGATCACTGACCTGAGGACCCTCTCGTGGTCCTCTGGGGCTGCCCCCCCCCCCGGGGGTACCTCCTGGTTTCCTCCGTCCCTCCGGAGGAGCACAGCATCGAAAGGCCGGTTCCTCAGCCCCCTGGTGGTCCCCTGGTTGGCCCAGCTCAACCACGCGTACACCTCCCCCACCAGGGGGGGGGCCTCATCCCCCAGAGGGTCCGGGACCGTGCCCCAGTCCCGGTCCCAGGGCCGGGCCCCCCCTGCCACTTGCGCCGGCTCCCCCTGCGGCCCCTGTGCCTGCGGCGTCGGTGCCGCGCCCCCCACCCCCCTGCCGAGGCCATCCGCGCCGGCTCCGCTGTCGGTGCGGGGGGGCTGGCTGGTGCTGGGGTCGTGGGGGTTGGGGGGGGATGAGCGCTCCGGCGTCGGGGTTGATGTTGTAGAGGTGGTGGTGGTGGTGGTGGTGGTGGTGGTGGGTGTGGTGCTCCGGCATCTGTTGGATGCCGGGGGGGATATACCTCACCGGCTGCAAGTCCGGCTGCGGGGGTGCCCCGTTCGCCAGCCCCCTCCCTTCGACCCGCCCTCCCCCCCGGGCTCCCATGCCCCGTCCCGCCTGTCCCTTGGGGCCCGTGGGGTCCTCGCCCTTGCCCTTGGGCCCCCTTCCGGCCCCCACGCCTCTGTCCCCCTGCCCTTGCCGTGAGTCCCGCCCCCTGTCAGCCACGCCCTGGCCTGCCTGCTCGCCCACGGTCCCTCGCCCCGCTCCATGCATCTGGGCGCCCTGCCCGCGCCCCTGCGCGCCCTTCCCGTGCCCTGGCCCCTTCCCGGCCCCCTGCCCTGTGTCGCGCCGTCCGCTGCCCGTGCTCTGTCCCCCTCCGCTGCTGCTGGCCTCGATGCCCCGTTCGTGTTTGCGCCCTTGCTCCTTGCCGCGTGTGCCCTGGCCCGCTCCCTGCGCGTGCCCCTGGGCACTTCCCCTGTCGCCTCGTGTTCCCCGCTCCACGCTCCCGTGGCTGGCACGCAGCTCTGCCTGCGCGCCGTCCCCTCCTTCCTGGATCACGCGCCGAGCGTCCCGCTGCCTTTGCAGCTGCGGCAGCGTGACGCCCGGCGGCGAGCGCTCGGGTGCCGGAGGGCGGACATGCCGCGTCTGCCCCGGGGGGAAGGGCTTGGGGGGGAACGGCTTGGGGGGGCTGGTGTGGGTGTGGGTGGGGTTGGCGTGGGCGCGGTATTTCGCGCCCTCCCTGCCCACTGCTGCTGCTGCGGCGGCCGCTGGCGAGGCGCCCGTGGCCCGTGCGGGGTCCGTCCCCCGCTTTCGTGGCGTGCTGGGGGCCGCGGCGTGGCCGGCCGAGGCGGTGGCGCGGATCGCCGGGGCCGCGGTCCCAACCCCTCGCGCACCCTTCCTGCTCCCCTCTGCGGCTACGGCAGCCCTCGGCGATGCGCGCGGTTCCTGCGCCGGGGCTACTCCCCGTGTCGGCGGCGTGCCGGGGGCCGCGGTCGGGGCCGCAGCGTGGCTCGCTGGGGCTGCGGTCTCCGCTCCCCGCGCGTCTGGGGCCCCCTCCCGGGGCGGGGCAGCAGGGCTTGCTGATTGAGCGGCGGGGGCGGTCACCTCGGCCGGCTCAGGCCCCTGGGTCGACGGTCCGGTGTCAGCGGAGGCCGCCTGGGGCTGTCCAGCCGGCGGCCCGACCGGCACCGCAGCCTCCGCCGGCCTCCACTCCTCGCGCTCCGCGGGGGTCTCCCCCGCCCATTCCGGGGAGATGGGGGAGCGGGAGCGGGACCGGCGGTGCTGGCGGTCGTCCCGCTGGGGGGAGCCATCGGAGTCCGACATCACTGTTATCCTGGTAGGCATGCGTGGTGGCAGGTGCGCCCTTCCCACTACCTCCCGGTGCATCAGTGTCGTGCCGTGGGCAGTGCTGTGCAGTTCTCTGCGGGGGGGAGGGGGGGAGGGGGTGGGGGGCCGGCTGTGGCGTCAGCCCCGTACGGGCGGGGGCCGGCGGCCATCCATCGGCATTGGGAGGGGAGGCGGGGGAGCCACGCGGCCCACGCGTCGCGCCACAGCTCCCAGTCTGGGGCGGGGCTCAGGGCCCTGGGCCCCCGGGTGTCGTCGGGTGATGCCGGGGGGAGCCGCACTAGGTGGACCCCCGTAACGGCGGTGACCTCCTGTGTTCGCAGGAAGGTGTGTACCCCGTCCCGCGCCGCCGCCGCCGGGAGGGGGGGGGTGCGGTACGGGTGCTGCCCCATAGAGGTGGGCGGGGGTGATCCCCAGGACCCGTTCCGGGTCCCCGCGGGTCGCGACGCGAGGAGGAGCAGGGGGGTGCGAGGGCGCTCTGGCCAGAGGACCTGCCCCCTGTGGTGGGCACTCCTGGTTCTGGAGAGGGGGGGGGACAGGTCTGGGTTGGCCCAGCCGCGGGGCGCGTGGGTCGCCGGCGGGAGGGCGGGGCACCAGGTGGGCTCCCTGGGGAACGCCTCGCACATGATGGCGTACGGGGGGGTCGGCCTGGTGCCGTCGTACACCAGGTTGGTCGGCCGGGGGCGGGCGGGTGCCTCGTCCGCGCCTTCCACGAACACCGTGTTTTCGCCCACCTCCAGGTCCTCGTCCGGTGGGTGTAGAAGGTGGAGCGCCGCATCCAGCTCAGACACTCCCCCCGGGTATGTGGCCCGCGCCTGGTTCAGGTACGGGGCCGTGTCCCCGGGGAAGCGCGTCCTGAGGGCGTGCAGCAGGGCTGGGGCGCTGCTGCGGAGGGACATGGCAGATCCCGCTCCCGTCAGCCGCAGGGTGTCCCCCATGGACAGGGGGCGTCCTGACCGGTTGGACTCGCGCCACTCCATCCAGTGCCCGTAGAGGGCCGCCTCCGGGCCGATGGGCCCCGGCTTGATGGCGTTCACGATCCGGTGCAACGGAGCACTGAACATCCGGCTGACAGGGCTCGGCGTCATTTCCATTGCCGATTCCCCATCCTTCTTGGACGGTTTTGACGAGCCGCGTTTTAGGTAGCGCCGGGCTCTTGAGCCACTGCTGCAGCTCGTGACCTCCTCGTCCGACTCTTCCGCGGGTACTCGGAGATGACATCGTTTTCGACATGCTCCTTCACAAAGGGCGACGATGTCCTCCATGTCGGTACCCGTTCTTCTTTCCGAATGTTTTCCTTCTTCTCGGGGCTTCAACCACTGACTCGCGGATGGTGTCATTGATGGTTACCCGGGGTCCACTTGGGCAGGGCTCATGAGGGCCCAAGCTCCCCGGTTTGCGGTAGGCGGCAGGTAAACCTCTGCTACCATAATGAAGGTCCATAGGACCGGCCCCTGCCATTGTGCGGGCTCTACCGCCTATTCCCGATCTTTCCACCTTCTTCCCCGTAACACGCATTGTCCTAGATCTCACCAATGCTTCCATGCTTTCCAATCACCAATTTCCAAATTCCAAAAATGTCCCACAAACACAACCCTTGGCAACCCTTGGCGATGAAATCCAAATACGTGGTCCAGCGATTCAAATTGAGGAAAGAGTTGAGGACGGAGTAATACGGCAAATGAGAGGTTAGCAACCAGGGCGTAAGTGCAATTCTCCACCTTTAGCATGTTCCCCCATTGCACGTGCACACAACATGTTCAACACAGGCAATCACTAAAGAATGACCCTCTTTGATTGCATGGAAGATCAAGTTGTCATGACACATGCAAAGCAAACAAATGATAAACCAAGGAATGAGGAATTGCTTTGCCTTGCGGAGCATCGACCGAGCTACTTTCTTACCCTCTGGTGCGCCTACCTCAGCCACATCCACTTCCACCTCAATTCGACTAGGGCTCCTCCAGCTTCAAGCGACTTGTGATACCCGATTCACGTAGGCGTGCCACTGCCGAAGCAGATGCGCCAATTCACGTACACCTGTCTCCTCAAGGGCGACAGCGGTGTGGGCGGAGGCACCACACCAGGGTTTAGCCAGATCACAGTTCCGGGCCTTCTGTTATGGCTTCGAACAGCAGCAGCGCAACAGCGCAGCGCAACAGCGCAACAGCGCGCAAATCGCAAGTCGCAGTCGCAATCGCGCTGACAGTCTGTGAATAATAAAGAAGCATCGAATGCCAACTGTGAATGACCGCTGTAAGATACTTCGATCTTTGAACAGGGTTTATGTCTTCGAGATTGTGTTATTATTGGTGCCCCGTCTAAAGATCCTGCGAGGTTTGTCGATTGGGATTTTGGATTTCGGATTTTGAGAAACAAAGAGGCACAGGAGTGCAGTCGAGTTCCCAAGAAACAAACCACAACAATTGGTAGCCAGCTAGGTGGCGGGGAGGATCAATCTTCGAGATCAATCTTCGACGCCGCAACGCCGTCAACTTGATTTGGACTTCGATCTACAATGGAGCGGCCCTTCGACGACGCAGCTATGCTGCATTTCATCAGAGACAGTTTGTTTCGAAGTGATTCACCCTTGCATCACGAATTTTCGACCTCGTTAGAGAAGTTCATCGCAGAGCGCATCGCTAGTCGAGAAAGCGAGTGGTTTCCATGTCTCTCTCGTGATCTTCACAGCTGTTCGCAGAAGCTTGCGGATACTCAAGCCAAAGTTATCGAATTGGAACAACGCGTCGATGTATTGCAGGCAACAGCAGCAAGTGCTACCGCAGCAACTGAACAACGCGTCGATGCATTGCAGGCGACAGCAGCAAATGCTACAGCAGCAACTGGCCAGCGCATCGATACCTTGCAGTCCTCGACGGAAAATGCAACTCAAGCTGCTGCAAATGAGCTTCGACGCGTAGAACTTGAATTGTCGCAATGTTACGCTCTTCTTAACGAATTTGTATGAACTTCGAGTCCACCACCTCCGAACAACATCCAGTTTCCGCAACCACAACAACAACAGTTTCCGCAACCACCGTCCTCTCCGAATTCGAACCAACTTCACCCTCCACAACAACCACTCCCACAGCGGCCTACCTTCGAACCACTACCCCAGTTCGTAGTTCAACGTGCTCCTTCGCAGGAGATTTTGGGACGCCGCGTCGAGCGCCTGAACAAACTGGTCAAGAGGTTCACGGGTAAACCTGGATGTGGAGAATTTCGAACATGGAAAGAAGATCTATTACGAGCCTTCACTTTGTCGGACATCACCTCACCCGTCGATCAGGCAGCAACGATGTCATTCCTCCTCGATGGTGATGCCGCTGAGTACTATCATAGCCTGAGGAAAGTTGTACAGGACGACTGGTTCGAGCTCATGCGTGTGTTAGGCCAGCGTTTCGACTGCATATCCCATGAGCCAGTGTATTTGTCGAGAATGTTGAGCTTGAAAGAGAGCGAGTTTTCCCGACATGCAGATTACGTTCGAGAATTTCGTACATGCGTTATCAAGTCGAAGGTCAACACGAATGAACTCCAGATGGGTTACCTCGTCAACTCTGGATTTGTTGAGGGCCTGTCGAATGACGCTGTGCGTCGGCAATACATCGTTGAGGTCCGTTCGAGATGGCGTTCTAATAATCCATTTGGATTCGATACCTTGGTAGAGACCAATCGCGGAAGCCTACATTGCGGCTGGGTATCAACTGGAAGAAGTACAGAACGCATCGAGAACGACATCAGATCACACCCTGGGTCCTGCAGTGTCGAGACCCCTGCCTATGATGGTCCCACCTACTTCAACTTCCACGTTTCCATCGAACCCTATGCCAACGCCACACGTCACACCGATGCCGACCCCAGCTGCGACGCCCACGGCTTCGACCGTGGCAGAGCCGATGAATCTCGATGCAATTGCTAAGCTTCGAGAAGAGTTACATGCCTACATTGGTGAACGGTTCGGACGTCAACATGGCGGACGCCAAGATGGTCGAGAAAGCAGACGTTGCTACAATTGTGGCGAACAAGGACACTTGGCACGCGACTGTCCAAAAGGTTGACCGCCATCCCGAGGACGAGAACGCCGGGAATCACGGTCGAACACGCCGAAACGAGATCAAAGTCGAGACAGCAAGGGACGGTTTCGATCCCGCTCCAAGAGCAGAGAAAGGCCTACAACGGCCTAGAAAACAATTCCGAAGACCTGGTGGCGGACCTGCTCGAGAAGAGCTGAACACCACCACCAGCACCAATAAACCCGAAAAGAATTCGATGCTTGGAGGTGTCACTGTCGAAGGAACTGAACCTGAGCATGCGTCTCTGTTCACGGTTCGCGGGCGCATTTGCGCATGTCGTGAAGACTCCTTCGACTCCAGCGTGGAACTGTTGGTCGACTGTGGAGCGACTAGTGACTTCATGTCGATGCAAACGGCAAAGAGGGCGCGACTTCCCCTCTATAAACTGAGAAACCCTGGACATGTCTTGACAGCAGGAGGTGTCCAAGTCGAAGTACGGTACTACACGCGAGCTTATGTTCGAGTTGGAGAGCTTGTATTTCGTCATCACTTCAAGGTCTTGGAGATTTTGCCGGATGTAGTGCTTGGACTACCATGGCTTCGAAGCTACAATCCAACTGTCAACTGGAAGGAGCGATACGCCGATATCAGACATGGTTCGATTTCGTACCGGTTGTCTTTTGGCGAATCACGACATTCCACCCAGCTACAGTTTCAAGCAGCTTCAAAGCTGGACCTCCTTTCGATACTTTCATCCAGTTCCTCGAAAGCGAGTCCGGTTGGGAATCCTACCCCAAATGCCAACAAACATCCTGACCTACACTCGTCGACACACGTTCAGCGCAGTACTGACACGTACGATGAGTCCGAAACGGAAGATGGTATCACCGATGAGGAGTGCAGCGATGTGGAGATTGAGTACATTTCGTTGCCAGAACTCAAAAGAGAGATCCGTCGATCTGATCTCACGGGAGATCAAGTATTTCTGTGTTGCATGCCTCGACCAGCAGTGCCGGTCGATGAAATGTATAAGATGCAAGCCAGCGATGGCAATGATGACGGGCTTGACCCTGTTGGACGCAAACTACCGAGTCGATTACACAAGTGGGCGGACCTCTACGACCGGGAGAAAGCGGAATATGGAGACCTACCTCCGCATCGACCTGGAAGAGACCATCGAATACGCCTCGATTCGGAAGAAAATCCACCGTGGGTACACCCTTACAAAATGGATCCGAGCCAATTAGATGAACTTCGACGACAATTGGACAAGTTGCATCGATCTGGTCGCATCAGACCATCCTCGAGTCCATACGGAGCGGGTTGCCTACTGGTGAAGAAAGCGAATGGTAAATGGCGTATGTGCGTCGACTACCGAGCGTTGAATACACGAACTGTACGAGATCGATTTCCTTTGCCATCGATCCAATCCATCTTGAGTACACTGGGGGGTTCCACCGTATTCTCAAAGATTGACTTTGTTAGTGGGTTCCACCAGATCCGAATTTAAGACGAAGATATCGAGAAAACCGCCTTCAACACACAATTTGGCGCCTTCGAGTGGGTTGTTATGCCCTTTGGCCTCTGCAATGCACCGTCGACGTTCCAACGCGTCGTGAATGATGTCCTGCGAGACCACTTGGGGATCTTTGTATGGGTGTACATTGACGACATCCTCGTCTTCTCGAAGGATGCGGACGAACACCAACGACACCTCGACCTGGTACATGACCTACTCCGTGAGCACCAGCTCTTCCCCTGCATCGATAAATCCACATTCTTTCAGAGTCGAGTGCCCTTCTGCGGATACATCATCGACCAAGATGGAGTACACATGGACCCCGAAAAGATCAAGGTCATTCGAGGTTGGCCTCCACCAATTACGGTTCATGAAGTTCGACAGTTCATTGGATTGTGTGGATTTTACCAGCAGTTTGTCGAAGGGTTCCAAGCTGTCGCAGCCCCTCTGACCGCAATGTTTAAGGCAGACTTCGAGTGGGAATGGACGGCCGTCCACCAAGCTTCCTTCGACAAGCTGAAGCAGGCGGTGATCAGCGCGACACATCTCAGTGCTATCGACCCCCGACAGCCGTATCACCTGTACACAGACGCTTCGAAAGACTGCGTGGGTGCTACGCTGGCGCAACGATGTGCGCATGGGAAGTACAAGGGACATCTTCGACCTATTGCCTTCATGTCGCGGAAAATGCAGCCTGCCGAAACTCGATACCCGATTCGAGAACAGGACTTGTTGGCCATCGTATTAGCCTTGAAACAATGGTTTCACCTACTTCGAGGACCGCAGCAGGTGCATGTGCACACTGACCACGAAAGTCTTCGATATCTCAAGACCTGTCCTCGACCGCTGACACCACGGCAAGCACGATGGTCCCAATTCCTCGAGGAATATAACCTGACGTTGTGGTACGTGCCGGGCCTCGAGAACCCTGCGGCAGATGCCTGCTCTCGTTTAACTTCGCGGCAGTTGATGGAGATCGAAAATGCTACACGTACACGGGTCTTCGCAATTCCCCTGGTCGAAGACTGGGCTTCACCGGAAGGAGAACCTGTCGATGAGTTCCTACATGTACTTGAAGACACATTCTCTCATGACGAGGTGTGGCCCCAGCCGTACGACCACCTGTACGTTTCACTACGAAGCGGACGCTCCGTGGGGAAGGAACTTGACGCAGATGAGCTTGCGGAACCAGCCCTCCAATTCGACACCGAACCCGCCGTCGAGCCGGAGGACCTGGAGCCGCGACCGTCGAGCGCGACAACTGCGGAGCCGGAGGACCTGAGACTGGATCCAGCACCATCGGACGAGATCATGGCTGAGAATTCACACCAACCAAACATGCATCTCGATGAGGCTGGCAATGAGCCAGACACGTCTATTGACACCGACGACCTCGCCGATGTAAGCATGGATCGCCCCCTTCGAGTCACCTTTGGCAATGAACTTCGATACGCACCGACCATGGCGGAACTGATTCGCTGTCGACGTCACCGTGACGGCACGTTGCAATCGGTTCCCTTGCCGAAAGTTGGGCCGGACACGCCCTACCCTTCGAGTCTTAAGAGTTCACACCGCCGAGTACATCGACATTATCAGTGCAAAGACTTGACTTCGACAGCTGTGTGGGCGACAGCCTATCGGGAGGACCCCCGGACGAAACACATCTACGAAGTCGCAATTCGAAGCCCTGCGGCAGGACACCAGCTTCGAGATGCCAAGTTGTCCTTCGATGATGGCAAATTCTTCCATTTGTCGATGATGGGCAAATGTGTGCTTGTCCCCCGAAGGCTGGTTACGTCGATTGTGGCTATGTATCACGAGTCGGAGTTCTATGGCCACTCAGGAGTCCTTCGAACCATGGCCCTGATTAAGCGCGACTATGTGTGTTCACACCTACGACACTATGTCGAGCGATACATACTAAGTTGCGATGTCTGTCAAGCGGCGAAATCAAGACGAGTCGACACCGCCAGAGTCCCAAGACCCTTGCCGGTGCCCGACACCAAATGGCACAGTGTGTCCGTCGATTGGGTTTCGGGATTGCCGCCGACCACAAGGGGCCATGATGCCATCATGACTGTAGTCGACCGATTCTCCAAGCGTGGAATGTTCATCCCTTGTGGCAAGGATATGACAGCCGACGACCTCATCTATGTGTTCCTACGTGAGGTTATTCGATTGAAAGGATGCCCTCGACAAATTGTTTCTGACCGAGACAAGCTGTTCGAGTCTCAGGCGTGGAAGGAGTTGGCCCAGCGCTTCAAGATTGAGATGCATCAAACAGTGGCCAACCGCCCTCGAGGCAATGGCCTGGCGGAGCGCAGTAATCAGTCCATCCTCCAGCGCCTGCGTACACACGGCATCCTCGGCAACAACGAGTGGGATGTCGACCTCCTGTTCGCCGAAATCCACTTCAACAACCTGACATCCAATAGTCTTCGACTATCCCCGTTCGAGATAGATGAAGGACGAACACCCCTTTTTCCATTGGATTTTCCCCGAATGACTTCTCATGCACATGAACCATCGACCGTGAATGATTACATGCAACGAGCGGAACGTACCTTCGATTCTGTGCGTGCAATGCTTGCCGAGGAACGTCGACGCCAGATGCATGTGGTCCTGCAAATGGACCGACACGTTCGAGTGCCTGAAGTCGGTGAACGATGGTGGGTGTTGGTGCCTGAATATCGACATAAAGGGAAACTCGATGTTGTCTGGTGCGGCCCTTACAAAATACTCGAGGTACTGAACAAGGGCGAGAATGTCAAACTGGACATGCCTGCCCCCTTCGATGGGTTGTGAGTTTTCAATCGAGACAGCATAAAACCCTACGTCCATCGAGAGGGACAGCCGGTGTGGGAGTTTCCGATGCCCCCTGTCAAAACTGGAGAATCTCCTCGACTTGTCAAGATTGTGGCTAGACGTCGAGTGGGATCTAAAAAGCGCCGCACATTCCTGTATCGTTGTGACTGGGATGACGACACATGGTCTTGGGAGTCGAGCAAGGCTCTAGAAAGGATCCTGTGTACCTTGAGTTCCTTCGACTCCACCCTGAGTAACTGAGTAACACCCTTACTCTTCTCTGCAGCGTGGTTTTTCGGGAAACTCATGCGAGGTTCCGGGTCGAACACCGGAGCCTCCGCCTATGGTACTACATCCCGGACGCCCCGAGCTTCCTCTCGACCTCCGCCTTCTCGAGCGACATCGTCGAACGTCATCGATGTTGACGCGATTGAACCCCCAGCGAGGACGACTTCAACCGGCCGCTGCTTGTCGGTAGCATCAGCGCCAACTCGTCCGAATCGACCTCTCGATCCATTCGAACCGCCGCACTACAGCCAGTCGGCATATGCTGGGAGCTCGAAAGGAAAAGGAGGCCCGTCGAAAGGAGGCAAGGGAGGTGTGTTCCCTCGCGGGAAATTTGCGGGAATAGCGCCGAGTGGACGACCCATCATAACAGGAGGCGCCGAAGGCTTGGAATGGCTCGAGATAGCCCTGGCCAGCTTGCCTGTTCTGGAACCGACGAAGGGAGGGACTCCACCCGACATGCCGCCGGAACTCTGTAAGCTGTACGGGCCCCCTCCCCCGGTCGATGCAGAATACTTTCGGGAGCGGTGCTCAAGCCCTGACTGGTTCGATTCTGATGATGAAGATCTTGCTTGCTACACGGGGTACGACGACTGATCTTCCTTCTTCTGTTCAGCGCCCGGATGGGTCGACAGTTCTTGGACATCGAGGCCGAACACCTGGACATCGAGGTCAACCAGAGAGGATCCGAGTACCGGAGAGCCGAAAGTCGAAGACGACTGGGTCGACCAATCCTGGCATTCGAATGCCCCGAAAACACAAGCTTCTACTCGAACGAACCAATCCGACTCCTACTACCACGACGCCGACTCCTATTACCACGACGATAACTACAACTACGACGCTGAATCCTGGCCACTGGAGTCCGACGACGAAGCAGAATATCCTTACGAACCCGCGCGGTCGACAGCACCACCCAGCTACGATTCTGTGCCGGTGCCGGAGTCGAAATGGCAGCCCCCCAACATGCCGCAGTACAATCATGAAATCGAGACCATCGACGAACTTCGACACTTGGGAACGTTCGGATTGAAGCCACCCTATCGATTTGGGACACATGAAGATGATCCGATGAAGACGGAGTACACTAAGCTCGAACCATCGGTGCTCACTATTGCGTCGAGTACCATGGCTGGTCTTTGAAAGCCGCACACGTTCCTGAGCGAGAAACACTATGAAGTCGTGTCGAACGCAAATGCCGCCATTGTCGAGTTGGGCAAGACCATCTGCATCGACAGTTGGGGTCGAACCGCACCATTCCCGTACGAAATGGCTCGAAGTGCCCCTGACACGTCTTTCGATGAACATGGAAACCTTGGTGGTAAGCCAGGATACCAATGGTATACGAAAATCGAAGTAGCTTGTCAAAACCTTTGAACAGCCCTCATGAAATGGCGACATTATGATGAAGAGCTCGATTATGGATTCCGACAAGACCTCACCGAACATGCCCTGCCGAGTCAAATTGCTCGACTCAACCGCATGCATCGAGAGATCTCGGGTATCGACGACCTGATAAACGTTGCGGATGGGATCGACCTGATCTTCAAGTATCGACGCTTCTGGACCCACGAAAAGATGAGACGAGAAGCTCCCGTTGGAGTTTCGATTATGGGAGTTATCCGTGATCTTCAAAAGGTTTGCCAATCGAACGACTGGCTCTTCGAAGATCGAGCCCCCTGCCTTGCGTACAAAGTCGATTTGCTTCTTTGCCGACACCAACTGCGTGGCCTTCGAGGCACCTCTCGACTTGGGTATAAACGATATGGATGCGCTCCTCATCGAACACAGGACCTTGCGGTCCAGCTCCAAGAATACTTTCGAATCGGAGAACAGGTCGAACCTTACGCGTACAACGCAGTCGCACCGGGCGCCCCCATCGACCTTGTCCAGTTGGCGACGATCTACCAGACTGGACCCGGACGACTCGGGTACCACGACTTCGATAGGGCAATCCGACGAGTTGCTGCCCTTCACTCATCGAATGAAGAGTATGTCAATCTTTTCCCTTTCGTGGATGCCCCCGATTTGGTTCGACGCCTGGGTACCTCGACGTACCTCATGTCCCCCTACGAGGCCGGATACCAAGATGGACAACGTTGGCGGCGGACGGTCAAGTTTCGAAGGGACGTCTATGCTGACGAACGGGAGGAGATCGAGAAGACCGACTCGCCTGCGAGCGACCGGTTCCACCCGGACCCCCTCGATCTCCGGTTCTTGTCGATGGAGTCGAATGCCTATCAGCACCACTTCGACATTCCGTTCTTCAAGTACCTCACGCCGATCCACGAAGACTTTAAGGCTGCACATCGACGCAAGGTCAGCTGCCGAGACCAAGTCCTCGAAGCGGTCATTGTCGACACGGCTTCGAGCCTTGTGACTGCAGAAGCGGTTCGATTCGCTCTGCAGAGTTCCCTCGCTGACGGCCACTATGTCCATCAACACCTCGGTCGACTCCAAGAAGAAGGTTCTCGAACCGACACGCTTGAGATCGTCGACCGATATGCCCTCGGCCCTGAGAAGGACGACATCAGCGCCGTCATTGTCGTACGACGACTTTCGATTGCCGACACGCCGTGGTGGCGGGTCGATACGCGAACTGGTCAGTTCTACCACAGCATGGCCGCTGGTACTGGTTCGAAGGAAACCTATCGGTGGTCTACTGGTCGACATGACGGATACTCCTTCGAGGTCACCAATCTGACCGATCTGTGGAGTGAGGACGCTTGGAAACCGTCGAGCCTCTGGGATTTCTATTCGACCAGGGCACAAACACTGGGACCTGGACAATTTCGAGCGCTTGCCCGTGAACATGTCTTCGTATTCCAGTAGAAGTGTCCCGTCGATGACCGACCTGGTGATCCCAACCTTCGATTGCTGAACCATCGATCTGGTATCCTGATTCAGAAGCGTGCCCTCGACAGCGATATCCGTCGACACTATACGGGTCATGACACCTTCAAGTTCATGGCTGGCGTCGAGACACTGAAGGAAGTGCATGAACTATGTCGACTTCCCGTGGATCGTTCGTACACGTACACGTGGGGCAGGGACTGCTGATTCAACATGTCTGGATGCCAAGTAGTGGCTTATTCGACAGTCTGGATGCCATTAATGGTATCGAATGCCTCCATATGCCTGTCGAGCTGACAGATGTACAGGCCTGTTGGTCTGCTGAGCATCCAGCTTCGATGCTATGGTATGTTATGGTTCGACGTGCCCACAGCCTTGCTGCGGGTACAGCGCCCGTGCAGTGTGCCTGGCGAGGTTGTCTTCTGCAGCTTCCGCCGAAGGCCGCAGCCGTGGCAAAGTCGAACACGGCGTGTGAATGAGGCGCTGACGACGGGTGTCCCATGACTGCACCTCGGTGTGTGATCTCGACCAGAATTGGTCCACTGTTTCGACCAGAATTCGTCCACTGTTTCGACCAGGATTGGTCCACTGTTATGCTTCTGTAGCCAGCACATGTCGAGGCCCAAAAAAAAAATTTTTCTGTCTGGGCCTGCTCTCATTCGACATTGTGACGCCCACCCAGGTGAGTGAGACCTCTTCGAGGTCTCAACGGGGGGGTAGTGTTATGGCTTCGAACAGCAGCAGCGCAACAGCGCAGCGCAACAGCGCAACAGCGCGCAAATCGCAAGTCGCAGTCGCAATCGCGCTGACAGTCTGTGAATAATAAAGAAGCATCGAATGCCAACTGTGAATTAGCGCTGTAAGATACTTCGATCTTTGAACAGGGTTTATGTCTTCGAGATTGTGTTATTATTGGTGCCCCGTCTAAAGATCCTGCGAGGTTTGTCGATTGGGATTTTGGATTTCGGATTTTGAGAAACAAAGAGACACAGGAGTGCAGTCGAGTTCCCAAGAAACAAACCACAACACTTCTATCATCCAATGGAGTTGCCCTAGCTTCCGATTCGCTTCCATTTCCGCGACACGATGTAACTAACACTATTAGCACGCGTTTTCACACGATCGGCCCGCATTGAAGAACACAGAGCACGCGCACGCCAACAGGAACACGAGTAGGGCACGTGCACACACAGCAGGCCTGGTCTGAACCAGATTTGTGAAATTCTCGATCCTGTGAATTATGAATAATAGAAATTCGGATTTTTCCTGAATTTATACCCGAAACTGCTGAATACGCTGAAATCGGTGAAGTGTAGGATAGAGATGCAGCCAAATGAAATCCAAACCGGCTTCAGGTGCGTCTTCCCCTTGGCACCTGGTGCGATGGGGGCCTTCCATTGGGTTAGAGGGCACATGTGGACCCGTACTGCACCCATTCCCCTTCTCCCACCGTCAACCTCCTTTTCTTACCAACGCGCGCCTTTAGTTGCTGGTGTGCAATCCCCCTACGCCCCTCTCCCCCTGACACCCATTGGGCCAGCCACACCCTTTGTTGCACCCTGCCGGTGCGATTGGCCTCCGTCCTAACCTCTTCCCACTTCCCCTCGGACACAAACTTTGGGATTTCTCTAAAACGCCCCCCCCAAGAGTACGGCGCAACGCGCCCAAACGGGACGCGCAACCCCGCCCCCCCCCGCAAGCGCCTACGCAAGGTACCCTACCCAAGACAATGGCACGAAGGGGGGCTCATTCGTCCGGGCCTCCACCATGGTGGTCACTTCGCGACACAGAACGTCCCGCCTCGCGGAGGCCCGCTGGCGCGGCCTACGGGCCATGTCCCCCCCCCATGCAGCCAACATGGCAACATCGTCCCACATCTCGGCCACAGTCGTGAATTCCACGCCTGCGCCGACACTGGGACCGTACATCCCTCCTTGATCCAATGCGCCATAATGCGTTCCAACAGCAACGCACATCGCGCAACCCCCCTGCTCCCCTTCCTCCACACTGAAAACTTTGTCTCCCGCTTAGGCGGGGAGACCCAAAAGTGGACCGGAGGCATTTTGGTGCACCCTGGGACACCCTCAAACACAGTTCCAAGGTGGGTACATATGTACTCCACCTCAGCATAACCCGCACCTCCCGTCTCACACACACACACGTGCATCGTGCCTTCTGGGTGTAAAGAAGGTCCCTACCAGGACCGGCCCCCGCTGTGCCCCTTCCGCCTGTTACCCCTGCTGATTTACTCCGGATCAGCGATTGCATTCTTCAAATTCCAGGGTCCAAAATCCAAAAATATAGAGAATGTAATCCTCCTTCAACCCTGAAGAGCAACCAGATCCAACAAATACAGCAATAACCCAATCCACAATCCAATCCACACTGCGGGCTTCCGTTCAGCACACCGGTCGTCCCACGGTGGCGGGCATGTACAAGAAATGCACCAAAGAGGAAAGCCCTGAAATTGGCATATGAACACAAATAAAGCAAAGTCGGGGAAAGAGGTAAACATACACATTCACAGCCATAAACCCCTCATTCCCTGGACTCAAGACCTTCCCCTGACTCACCAACATATTGCCCTGAACCAGGTCAAATGAGATGGCTGAATGCCATGTGTCACAAGTCACTACATAAACCCCAAAAATATGTTCACTCCCAAGCCTATAAATCCTAGCCCAATAGGGGAGGTGGCGTGTCATGGCCTAGAGTGGCACTCAGGACCATGCCCTACCCTGACATAACCTTGGTTGGACTTGGAGTCGAATGGGCTTGGAGAACTGCCCCATGAAGATGACCTCACAACATGGCAAAATCAGGCAACTCACACCATTATGCCCAAAAGTCAATTATATACTCAAAAATGCATACGGCAAATATCCAAATGCTCCATGCATGTGTCAAACCGGAAAGTAGTATACAAGGGTGATATAGACCAAAGGTTCATGCCCAAGAATATCCCATCGTTGGCTCCGAAACCCCTCCGGTTTTGTACATGACATGCTTCACAAGTCAACTCATGAATTTGAGACCTAATTTTGTGAGGCCTCGTGTGCCAAGCCAAAGTGACCACGTGATCCGGCATATGGTGAGGTACAACACCGAAGCATATGCCAACATATAAGCAACATACCATAGTTCACAGATCCCTAGGCACTTTACTGTTAGCCGACCAGTTGAGCACATAAAACACAAAAATGAGCATAAAATGAGGTCAAAAACATGAAAATATGTCCAAATACAAAGTTGTCATGATAGTATATCTCTATGCTCACCCATGATATCCGCGCATGGTTCAATATACAAATGATTGGAACCATTTGCGAACAATTCCCCCACTTGGATCCCCAATCGGGCGCATGGAGATACCTTCGTCACTCATATCTACATGCCCCGTGAAAATGGGAGGGCACTCATGGATCTCTTTGCCAAACATACCATGAGCAATACATACGCGGTAGACTTAGTCTAGCGCTTTGAATTCCACAATTGGGACATGGGCAAAGCCCTTGTCACGTGTGGCTCCTGATCTCTTCGGCCACACGAAGATATGTAACATGGGCGTGAGCATATCGAAGCACATACCATGCATATAACACATACCCTCAAAATGTGGCTCCCACCATGGTATGCCATGCCCCTCCATGGACATAACTTCACGTTAATATACGTGGGAACCCAAGGAAAGTATCTATGCAACCCCAACACTCATGCGGTACACTCGAAAGTCGCATTAAAATATTCGGTTGCACGGTCCAAGAGTTATATATCACTTTATACCCTCTTGACCATTATTCCTTGCTATACCGAGCATGTATACACACCAAAGGCGTTCGATGCTTCCTAAATTAAGTTGAGACCAAGGCGGTTCCAACCCACTTCTCGATATTGATATTCCTCGCCGTGAGCCGGAGATATGATTCTTCAAAGTGGTCTCACGAATCACTTTTGTTTCGACTATATCTCCAAGAAAAATGAGGGATATAACAAAAGGAAGGTTGATTCGTCATCGGGGAAAAATGTACGACCACTCGAGATTCATTATATCAAGTGCGGCGATGTCGAAGTCGAAAATCCGATTCTGAAAGTCTGAAAAAATCGGATTAACTTTGCGAGTGTATAATATGAAAATTGCGGAAGCAACGAACCCTTTACTGATGAAATCTGACCCTTCATCGGTGTTTCCGCCAAAACATCTGTAAATAACAGTTAACCATTCGGTTACCGCAAAATTGCGAGCCAACTGACAGTCGCCGATACATTGACTATCAGAACGGAAGGCTGAAAAATTACGGAAACATTATGATAAAAAAACCCTGTTGATTCCTGATATTCTGATATGTAAATCTCAGCCGGCGGCGCTTCGGTACTGAATATGGCCGCTCATAGCCGGAATGGCCAAACCTATCACACTATCACATCGGGTTAGGTCAGGTGGATGGGAGAGTATGATATCAGCCAATGGCGGCTTGCCGGCACATAGATACACACCCCAAGTGACCCCAAGATGGCCACGGGGGTCCGAACCGGCTTCACCTCCCTTCTCAGAGCGTTCTTACCGCTCGGAAGTCATGGAAGAGAGGACGGGAGGACCCCAATGGGCTCCAACACCCCCCCCCCCATGTCCAAAGGACACATGGAGGCCCCACACACGTCGTAGGCGTCACCCACGCCCCAAGGGAGGGGTGAGGACACTGAAAATCGGTGCCCTACGCCATATCCGGTCTCCTCTTGATCTACAACATGGACCAAGGGGATCAAAGATAGAAAAACGTCGTCGGTCGACCTAAATAAGTATACCAAAATGAAATATATATGTGGAGATCCAGTGAAGGGGGTAGATGGCCAATCAAGGCCCAAAAATCCCCGGATGAACGCCCTCGGCCGTCTCCCAAGCACAGAAACAAACAAAAATGCCAAGGGGAATCCATTACGGTGCTACTGCAGTCACCAAATGGACCAACACCTTCTTGACATCCAAAGAAATATTCTTTTTCTTCAGGTAGTCCATCCAGACCGTGGTGTACCTCGGCACAAAACTGCTCGGAGGCTCCCGCGAATCCCTGGACGCGGCGAATCCCTTCCAACGGACTTTGTAAAGCCTCCCCCCAGGCGTTCCCGGGTCCGGCTTGTCCGCCAGGATCCTCTCGGCGGTGAAGTCGTCGTCCTCACCCTCGTCGTCCGAGTGCACATCGCCGGCCGTGAACTCGAAGGTGACGGGACGCCCGCCCGGGTCTGGTGCTCGGGGACGAAGCTGGGTATGGTCGCGGTCCAGGATCTTGTTATCCCCCACACGAACCGCGTACACGTCCTGCCCCACCTTCCGCACGATTACCCCCGGCACATACCAAGACGCCTGCCGATGCCTGGACAGGACATACTTGTGGTGCCGCTTCACCCACACGGTGTCTTGGAGAGCATATTTCTGGACCTTTCCCTGCTTGAAGTACTTGGCCCTCTTGTCATGCTCGTCCTGAAGTGCCTTGCACACCTTGGCCGCAGTGTCGTCCGCCTCAGCCATCATAGCATTCGCATCCCGGGCCACTTTGCCATGGTTCAACCACGGGAGAGTGCGTGACACTCCATCCCGTAGGAACAGGATGCGATGGGGCGATAGTCCAGTGGGTCCCGGAAGGTCGTGGTACGCTTGGAGTACTCTCCACAGCGAATTATACCAATTCCGGCCCGGTTCGTCGATGTGCAGCTGGCGGAACTTCTCGAACATCTGCCGCCCGGCCACCTCAGCCCGGCCATTCGACCGGCTGTGGTATGCCACGGTCTTGGCGTGCCGAATCCCCATGTGCTTGCACATCGTCTTGAACCACGTCCCCACGAATTGACTGCCCCGATCGCTGCAGATGACAGCTGAGACATCGAAAATCGTCAGCCAATGCCTGATCATGGCATTAGCGACGGTCTTGGCCTGCAGCCCCACTCCATGCTTGTCCTTCTTGTCCTTCTTCTTGGACTTCTTGCCCGGGACTGCCACGATATACCCGCTGTGCCTGTCCACCGCCAGGATGACACAGTCGTAGGTCTCTCCGTCCACGGTGACCTCAGGCATGGCGAACACATCCATGGCTACGGACCGCATAGGGGCCTCCGGTATAGCCGTATACACCGGGTTGCCCGCTGTGGAGTGGTTGGGGCTCTTCGTGGCCCGACACACGGCACAGTCGCTGCAGTACCTATCCAGGATGGCGTAGTACCCCGGAGGGAACTTGAAACGCCACTCCAGGTCCTGCTGCATCTTGTCTCGGCCAGGGTGCATGAGCTGGGCGTTGTGCCAATGGTCAATGAGCTCCTCCACTCGGTTCTCGGGCACCAGCAGCTTGTCCTTGAGGAACAACTTGTCCCCATCCTCGGTCAAGCCCTCGGGCCATTCGTCGTCCGACGGGGCGCTCACGGCATTCCAGTACTTGCTCCAGTGCTCGAATGCCGCATAGTCATCCGACCAGTCCTCTGTAAGCACCGACCTGACTAGCTCTACAGGGGCCACCATCCATTGCTCGAGGGTTTCCTCTCGAATAGCTTGGACGCGGGCGCCCCGGAACTTGGCCAGGTCCGTACTGTTTGCCATCACCACAAAGCACTTGACCCCTTCTTGCTCCATGGCCTTCTCCGTCTCGATGATGCGCTTGGCCTCCTCGGTCTCCTCGGCGCCCCCATGTCTGGATATGTCCATCCACGCCTTGCCCGCGGGGTAGGCCCATCGACTGAGGCAATCTGCCACAGTGTTGTCCTTCCCCGGGACATACACTACGCTGAGGTCGAACTTGGCGAACGTCTCATGCCATCGGGCCCTCCTTGCCGCCGGTCCCGAGGGGGTGTCGACGTGCTCCTTGTGCCAGCTCTGCAAGGACTGATGGTCCGTACAAACCACCACTGGTTGCAGTCCGATGTGGCCCGACCACTTGCTGAGCGCACAAACAATGGCGTACGTCTCCTTCTCCCTCGCGGTCGGGGTGCGGCGTTGGCCCTCGGCCAGGATCCGGCTCCAAAACGCCACAGGAACATGAGTCCCGTCGTCCCGGACTTGCTCGAGGACTGCCCCCACGGCATAGTCCGAGGCGTCTGTCCGTAGCACGAATCCCTTGTCCGGGTCCACCAGGAACAGCCCCAACTGCCCCAGGAGTCGCTCCTTCAGGCGGTTGAACGCATCCTCAGCCTCAGGGGTCCAGGCAAGCTTCTTCTTGCTCCCCTTCCGGCCATCGAACTTGCCCACCTGCAGCATCTTGTGCAGCGGCCCCGAGAGTTCTGCATACATCCGGACATAGCCCGAATAGTAATTGCAGAACCCCATGAAGGACCGGAGTTCGCTGATGGTCTGGGGCTTCTCCCAGTGGTGCAGGGACGCCAGCTTCCCAGGCATGGGACGGCCTTGCCCGTGACCAGCCACGTGACCCGCAAACTCCACTTCCTTCACGAAGAGTGAGGCTTTGGTGGGCTTGCACACCATGTTGTGCTTGTCCAACTCGCTGAGCACTCGGCGCAGATCCTTCTCATGCGCGTCGATGAGCTCGTCCTCAGTCATGTTCTCCGTGCCGGACCCGATGATGATGTCATCCACGAAGGGATCGGCACAGTCCCGGACAGGACCGAGTAGGTCCTCCATCATGCGCTGGAAAGCGGCGTTGCCATTCTTGGCGCCCATAGGCACCACTTTCCACTGCATGGGCCCCAGCGGCGTCGACATCGCTGTGCAGGGCCTGGAGTCCGGGTGTCGCGGCATCTGGTGATAACCGTGTTTCAGGTCCAACACCGTGAAGATCCGCTTTTTCTGTTGTTTTTGGAGGATGGAGTCGATCAGGGGAAGCGAGTACGAGTCGTGCTCGGTTTGCTCGTTCAAACCCCTGTAATCCACCACCAACCTCCACTCGCCCTTCTCCTTCTTGGGCACGATGAAGACTGGGCCGGCCCACTCACTGTCGGAGGGTTCGATCCATCCTCGCTCAATGAACTCGGCCAACAACTTCTTCATGGCCTCGGCCCGATCGCCCTGAAGTTGGTACTCCCGATGACGATAGATCTTGGGATTCGGCTTCAGCTTGATTCTCGCTGTGCCAAACCTCCCACGATCTGGAGGGTTCTTGTTGGCGACGCCACTGAATAGCCGCGGATAGGCATTGATCAGCCTCTCCTTCAGCTCGGCGACCTTTGGGTTCTCCTGAGCCTCTTCAGCCGCTTGCTTCGGTATCGATACAACCGACCGCACTGCGGTATAGGCCTCTTCTGGGTCCAAGTCCGACTTCTCCTCGTCCGATATGCCGTCTGCATCGTCATGGGTCGCGATTCGCACCGATAATCTTCGAAAATTTGCGGCCTCGGGCTGGTTCCCGTCGCTACTGGTTCCCACTCTTGGAAGACCCCACGTTGGTGGGTCCGACCCAACCGGACCATCGTATTGGTCCGCGATGTGATCCATGACCCTCGCCACGAACTCATCCTTCTCGTACTTGCCGGTGACCAACATCTTGTCATCCCACCAATGCGGAGATGTGACCATGGCCCGCCTCTTCTTGGCTGCCACACGGTCGTGCATCCCCATCCGCATGTAGTTGACGATGTCGTCGATCTCGGCGTGGGACAGGACGTCAATACCATCAATTGGCCGATCTGTCCCCTCCTTGGGCTCAAACATGACCTTCATGGGCACCGCCTCCACCCTACGGATGAATGCTTCATCACCCGTGGGCTGGGCTTGCGCCCCATCCACCAGGAAAGCCTTGGTACCCCACGCTTGACCCGAGGAGGGCATAAATACACCCTTGGCGTCGATGAACAACTCCTCCTCTGGCCCGAATGACATCTCGTTCAGGGTGATGGAATCCAGCGTCGACTTGAGACCCTCCAGCGGACATGGGATGGATCCTATGCCGGTTATGACCAGGATCCCCTTCGCCCTATCCGCGACGATCTTCTCCAGCGTACGTCTGGTATTGTCCAGGGAGCCATGCCAATACATGGGCCCCCACTCCTTCAAACCCCAATGCCTATGCCAGGCTGAGTCTCCTCGATGCCAATGCCTCCTACACTTCCGCGAAAGTGGGTCATCCCGGGAAGCGAAGACGTCCATCTCGGGCGCTTCGGCTCCCAGCGTTTGGATCATCCTGGCATACACCTGCGGCGCCATTCCATACTCCGTGAGCTGAACTCCACGGTCTCCTCTGCACTTGGCACCCACAGCTTGCACCGCTTGGACGATCCGATCCTCCTCCTCAGCATTCCATTGGGATGATCCGGATGCATAGTCCGTGGACAGCCATGTGAGGCATTCAGCATCCTCCCGGACCAGCGTTGCACGATGGGGAAGGGCTCCAATGGCGTTTGCCACCATGAAGTCATACCCCATGATCATATCCCAATCTGTAATGTCGGCCAAATAGAAGTTCCCGGATAGAGTGCTTCTCTTCGCCAGATCAGGGCGGTTCAAGCGCTCATGTTCCCAGAATTCCATACTGATAGTGGCCTCATGGGTGCCCCCACCCATGATCTCTCCGTTGGCGACCTTCAGGCGGACCGGTCTCCGGCTGGGCTCCAGGAGTTCCTCCTTGAACAACCCGCTCCGGACCAGGCTCACCTGGGCACCCGTATCCACCAACACATCCACCACCTTCTCCTGTCGTCCGCACCGTACTCGGACTTTCAAGTGCAACTGCCGCTCGTGGCCATGAGGTGTATGGACGACTCTCACGGCATGCAACTCTAGCACGTCCGGGTGCATCAGGACTTCAAGGGTATGGTCACGGATGGTGTAGATCTTGGGTTGGTCCTGCCCGTCCACGGGGCTCTCCGTGGTCGCTCATTCCTTCTTGCCATGTCCCGTACCCACATGTACTTCCCTTGGCAGGGCGCTCCAGGGGTTGGGAGTGGCGAGACTCAGTGGTTTTGGCTCTTCCGGAGCCTTCTTCGGCACCCGATGTGCCTCAGATTCCTCAAAGATTCCACTGATTTTCGGAGGAGAGACCTCCGAGGTCCCACTCCCGTGGGGGCTCCTCTAGACTTGGCTTCCCGCAGCCCCTTCCGGCTGCGATCCGCCAGGAGTTTGTCCACAACGTTGCTGGGCTTTGAGTTCCTCCAACGTCCTCAACATGTCCTCAGCAACCTCCTCGATCTACCTCACTCGTCGGTCTTGGCCAGGTCCACCACCATAGCCTCTTCCTCCGCCTTTTCCTTGGCCTTTGCCTTGGTCTTTTCCCCCGTCTCTGCCCTTCGCCTTCCAATCGGAAATCCGCTGCTCCTTGGGCTTCTTCTCGGGGTGGGCGGCGAAGTAGGCCTTCTTGTCCGCCTCATACACCTTGCACTGACGGTGGTCGTGTGCATGGTTGTTTCCCTTGCCATAACAGACCCAGCACCCATCGTGCTGAGACCTGTACTCCCGGAACGAGAGCGGTGGGTTCCCGATCCTCCTTGGCTCTCTGCTCTTCTTGGGTCCCGCCCGGTTCCATCTGGACCGATCCTGCCCATGTTCTCTCACGTTGTGCGCCACAAACGCGAGGAAATGGGCCTCCTCGTGATCCTCCCGGGACCAGTGGTCTTGGCCACTTCCACTACCATCCTCCGCGGAGTTGGCCGTGTCCTCCTGGATCTCCGGATGATGGCGGTCTTCTGCAGCAGACCAGTGCACTGCAGGCATTCTGAGGCGCGCGCGTGCACACTGTAGATTATAAATGCGATGCTCAGTTGAGTGCAATGCGAGTATTTCATTGTGAGTAATAATATTTTATTCTAAAATGCTCACTCTGATTTTAGGCACCAAATGTCTTGATTGTTTAATCACTCGTTGGAGAGCATTTCGGATTTGATTGGTGCCGTGCGTTGCGAGATACGCTACAATTAAACAATCTGACAATCCCAATGTTCGAGAGTGCATCCAAACACGAGACACGACGTAGGCGACTTCGCGAGACATGAGTTTCACGACGCCGGCGCTGCAGGTGCAGCGACTCAGCATGCAAGCTGTCCTGCCAGGTACAAGTTCTCTACAGGCGTCGGACTACACGTTGCACAGCGCGTATGACCTGGTGGTGCCGGCGCACGGCAAAGCGCTGGTCAGGACTGACTGTGCTATATCTGCGCCGCCAGGGTTCAGGCTGGGTGTCTTTGCGCTGCCAGGACTTGCATGGGTGCATCACGTGTCTGTGAGCGCGGCCAGCACAGACCGACGCGGCGTCGCTGTGGTATTGTTCAACCATTCTGACACTCCTTTGGACATTGCAGCTGGTGCGGCTATTGCGCTGCTTGTGCTTGAGAGGGTAGGAGCCTTGGTGGTCCAGGAGGTTCAGCAGCTGCCCAAGGAGGTTACGGATGATGAGGCAGCCTCGCCTGCAGCCGTGGAGTGCACTTCCAGGAAATCTGCGACCCACCAAGTGCCAGTGTGCCCCGTTGGTACCAAAAAGTGTCGCAGAGGTCGCCGCAGTGCTGCTGGACTTGAGAAGCGACGACGCCCTCGGGGTGACTAACAAGGAGACTGAATAAGGTTATGTCACTGTGTGTATTTTTTTTCTTCTTTGTTTTCTCCTTTGTTGTTGCTGGTGGATTTGCCTCACCTGCCTGTACTGGCTGTTTTGCGTACAGTGTTTTGCACCTGTTGCCCTTGCGCGGTTTAGCACTTGCCTGGGTTGTGCCATGTGCGGTTTTTGCACTCGCCTGGTAACAGTGTTGCGGAGTTGAGCTGTGTGTGACTGTCGCTGGTGTAGGCGACGTTGCGGTGGGCCCAGTTTGTTTTGGTATCTATGCTGCCACTCAGGAGTTTTGGCGGTGGTTTTGCTGCTGTTTGCGACGTTCATGTGCAAGTCATTTTTTGCATCTAACTCATTTGTGGCCTATTTTAGCCACTATATGTGCTTTTTCGCGTCCTGCGCTAACGTGTACTGCGCTAACAAATTTAACAAACTGCTAGTTCTATCCGGTTTTTATGCGTGCAAACAGGCACTGGGGGCAGCGCCCTGGAGGTTTACTGTGCAGTAATGCTGTTGCCTCGCGTTGTTCCGTCTGATTGCACTTGCCTGGCCTGGTTTAGCCACTATATGTGCTTTTTCGCGTCCTGCGCTGCTCGTGGCGCAGCTGGCGCGTCTCCTTTCGTCTATTTGTTAACTTGTCGTAGGAGACTGTTATGGTTATTTCTGTGAGTGAGACGGAATCTAGCTCAGAATGAGCTGCATGTCAAAACGACTTTTGTGTGCAGGGCCACTGTCGGTCCGAAAGCACTGTTTTTGTGCTCCAGGGTTTGCATTGATATGCACCCTTGTTTTAGTTTTCGCCGTTTACAGCCTGTGGCTGTACAGTGACTGCGGCAGGTAGCTGTTGGGTGTGGGGTGCTGGAGCTGCACAGGGTCAGGGTGCAGGCATGTAGGCAGTAATTTTGCTGCTTGCACAGGCTAGGCCACGACGAGCTGGGCCAGGACCAGGAGGTGGTGCCTAGCAGCCAGGGCTGTGAAGTAGGGCCAGGGTTGGCGCCTAGCAGCCGGGTTGGGCAGTATGTGGGTGTTTGCCCCCCCAACCGTGTTTCCCTTAGAAGGAGTTGTGTACATGTCAGGTACATGAGTGGCCTAGTGCAGGTAGTGGAGCCCGGATTGGGGTGCAGTGTGTGCTGCTGGGTCCTGCTGTGACTGACAGGCCTACGTCCCAACAGTGAGTGTGCAGTGCTTCTGGCACATGCGTGCGTACATTATATTATTACCGCAGTTTTTCTTTGTCTCTTTCCCTGCTGCAGGTCTGCAGATCAGTGTGGGGGGCCATCAAGCCACCACGGCAGGCCAATCCCCCCCTCAGAGCACACGGAGTCCATGCCCAGCCGCCCTGCACCAGCCCCCAGACCACAACGCTCAGAGGCATTCTGAGGCGCGCGCGTGCACACTGTAGATTATAAATGCGATGCTCAGTTGAGTGCAATGCGAGTATTTCATTGTGAGTAATAATATTTTATTCTAAAATGCTCACTCTGATTTTAGGCACCAAATGTCTTGATTGTTTAATCACTCGTTGGAGAGCATTTCGGATTTGATTGGTGCCGTGCGTTGCGAGATACGCTACATCTTCTCGGTGGCCTCGTTGTCCATGACCATGTCGATCCTGCACGTGGGCCTCGTTCTTCGCATTGAGCTTCAACTCCACCGTGATGTACTTCACGGTCTCGTCCAGGCTCATGCGGGCGAAGATGACCTGCATCCTCAGCGGCTCCCCGCGCCTCCACTCCACGTTGTTGAGGCGCAGCAACATTTGCCCCATGGAGTCTCCAAATACCTCCACGTACACGGCGTTCTTCAGTCCCAACATCCGGTTTGGCTCGCCCAGGTTCCTCCTGAAGAACTCCATGATACCCGCATGGGTATCCTCCGCCGCCATGATCCTCACCGCCACGCGCTTCTTCGCTCTCTTCTTTTCCTCGTCCTCCACTCTCCTCTTCCAGTTGCCGGGGAGGACGTCCTTCAGCAGGTGGCGGATCTCGCTGGACTCGTTCCAGTCCTCAACCAGCTTGAGGCTCCGTCGGTACTTCCGCAGGTACCGGTTCCACTCCCGGACCCGCAACTCACCGCGGTCCACCTGCAGCGGGATGGACCACAAGTCCTCCAGCTTCTGGTTCGGAGCATCCACCCGCTCCCCATCCTCCAACCACTGGAGGCAGGCCTGCTCCGTACGGATCAATCCTTCCCGGATCTGATCCCGCAGCTCCTCCTTCAGGTCCTGCGCCAGCCGGTGTGGGAATGTCCGACATACCCACTTGTCCCGCGGCGCTCCCCGCATCTCGCCGACGACCTCCTCGGCGAAGTCCTCCCAATCCAGGATGAAGTCGTCCAGGTTGGAGGGGTTGCCATCATAGTAGGGGATTTTGATTCCCCTGAGGTCGTCAATCCTGATGGTGTCTCCGACGTCCCCAGCCACCACTCCACCGAGACGGATATCACCTGTGGCCGGGGGGTGTGAGTACACTCCCCGTACATCCCTCTCCTCCATGGAGTGCGGTCCAGTTGGGCCTGAACCCATGGGGTTTGGAATGCGGGAAGGACTTGCTCCACCGGCCGTCCATATCCCCGTATTGGGGTCCTTCGCCCACAGGTTTCCGCCTGGATGACCTCGACCATGTCCGTCGGCGCTTCCCATGGTTCGCCCCTGCATGGTCTGGCTCTGGATCTCCTTATCCGCATAAACTACCATATTCGTCGTGATCGGTAGATCCTGGGCGGCATGGGACATCTGTACCGTCAGGCTCCTCGGGCCCGTGGTTACGTGCCCTTCCCGCATGGACCCAGCCGGTGCCGTGTGTTCCCCGAGCATTGTGGATTCGCTGAACATGGGAACAAACGGCAGCGCACCCGGGACAACACGCGGAGGCGCGTAGGGTGCCTCTGCCGGGCCGCCCATGGGTTTATCCATGGCGCTCCGGAGGGTCTTAACCCGCTCCACCAGCTCTGCCGCAGCCGGCTTTGCCGGGAGCTCCGGACCCGAGGCGAGGGGCTGTACCTCCTCTAGCCTTTTCAGGCGTCCCGACACGTCCTCCACCAGGTGGAGGAGGCTGTTCACCACTCGCTGCTGCTTCTCCAGGGCCAGCTCCAGATTCTCCCGGTACCGGTCCCGTTCCGCTCGCAGCTCCTCCATGTCTTTCTCCGCGGCCGACTTGTCATCCAGGATCCCGGCGACGTCCTCCTCTAGACCGTCCTTCGCGTTGTCCAGGCGGTCGAGACGATGCACGATGGCGTCCATCCCCATCTTTGGGTACTTGCCCATGAGGAAGGACACGTGTTTGCAGTGGCACTCAGCGTGCCTTCCACCTGGTCCGGCACGTCCCGCGGTTCCCGGCGCCTCGGACTCCTCCGCCATGGGTGTGTCGCCCATGCTATCCCGCGGTGGCTCCGTGTGCCGGGCCACAGGCGCCGTCCTGGCTCTGGCGGGCCTCTCCAACGCCTCGGCGTCATGCTCCAGGCTGGGTTCTGGGGCCGTGTTCGCCCTCGTGGGCGGTCTGGCCGTCTCCTCCGACTCCGAAGGTTGCTCATAGGCTGTCCGATAGCCTTCGGAGTGCCCCTCGGATTCCCACAGCCTGACCGGGCTAGGGTCCGTATCCATAGCCCCGGCGTCCCTTGCCGCGGACTTGGGTGACCCGCGCTTCCGGTAGCGCCGGGCCCGTCCTCCACTGCTGCCTGAATGGCAGGCCTCCTCAGAGTCCTCCGCGGCGGAGCGGAGGTTGCATGTCTTTCGGCAGCGACGCTCACACATGGAGACCAGATCCTCCATGTCAAGTCCTCCTCTTCCCGAATGTCGTACTTCTCTTCGGGCTTCAACTTCCGGAGTTCGCCATGCTCTTGAACGTCTCGGCTCTTCTATGGCTCCAATCTCCAGCGTGGTCCCCACCGAGTCGACAATACGCACCCGGGGCGTACTTGGGCAGGGCTCATAGGGACCCAAGTCCCCGGGTCGGCGGTAGGTAGGGGCAGCAGGTACGCCTCTGCTACCATAAAGAAGGTCCCTACCAGGACCGGCCCCCGCTGTGCCCCTTCCGCCTGTTACCCCTGCTGATTTACTCCGGATCAGCGATTGCATTCTTCAAATTCCAGGGTCCAAAATCCAAAAATATAGAAAATGTAATCCTCCTTCAACCCTGAACAGCAACCAGATCCCACAAATACAGCAATAACCCAATCCACAATCCAATCCACACTGCGGGCTTCCGTTCAGCACACCGGTCGTCCCACGGTGGCGGGCATGTACAAGAATTGCACCAAAGAGGAAAGCCCTGAAATTGGCATATGAACACAAATAAAGCAAAGTTGGGGAAAGAGGTAAACATACACATTCACAGCCATAAACCCCTCATTCCCTGGACTCAAGACCTTCCCTTGACTCACCAACATATTGCCCTGAACCAGGTCAAATGAGATGGCTGAATGCCATGTGTCACAAGTCACTACATAAACCCCAAAAATATGTTCACTCCCAAGCCTATAAATCCTAGCCCAATAGGGGAGGTGGCGTGTCATGGCCTAGAGTGGCACTCAGGACCATGCCCTACCCTGACATAACCTTGGTTGGACTTGGAGTCGAATGGGCTTGGAGAACTGCCCCATGAAGATGACCTCACAACATGGCAAAATCAGGCAACTCACACCATTATGCCCAAAAGTCAATTATATACTCAAAAATGCATACGGCAAATATCCAAATGCTCCATGCATGTGTCAAACCGGAAAGTAGTATACAAGGGTGATATAGACCAAAGGTTCATGCCCAAGAATATCCCATCGTTGGCTCCGAAACCCCTCCGGTTATGTACATGACATGCTTCACAAGTCAACTCATGAATTTGAGACCTAATTTTGTGAGGCCTCGTGTGCCCAGCCAAAGTGACCACGTGATCCGGCATATGGTGAGGTACAACACCGAAGAATATGCCAACATATAAGCAACATACCATAGTTCACGGATCTCTAGACACTTTACTGTTAGCCGACCAGTTGAGCACATAAAACACAAAAATGAGCATAAAATGAGGTCAAAAACATGAAAATATGTCCAAATACAAAGTTGTCATGATAGTATATATCTATGCTCACCCATGATATCCGCGCATGGTTCAATATACAAATGATTGGAACCATTTGCGAACAATTCCCCCACTTGGATCCCCAATCGGGCGCATGGAGATACCTTCGTCACTCATATCTACATGCCCCATGAAAATGGGAGGGCACTCATGGATCTCTTTGCCAAACATACCATGAGCAATACATACGCGGTAGACTTAGTCTAGCGCTTTGAATTCCACAATTGGGACATGGGCAAAGCCCTTGTCACGTGTGGCTCCCCATCTCTTCGGCCACACGAAGATATATAACATGGGCGTGAGCATATCGAAGCACATACCATGCATATAACACATACCCTCAAAAAGTGGCTCCCACCATGGTATGCCATGCCCCTCCATGGACATAACTTCACGTTAAAAATACGTGGGAACCCAAGGAAAGTATCTATGCAACCCCAACACTCATGCGGTACACTCGAAAGTCGCATTAAAATATTCCGTTGCACGGTCTAAGAGTTATATATCACTTTATACCCTCTTGACCTTTATCCCTTGCTATACTGAGCATGTATACACACCAAAGGCGTTCGATGCTTCCTAAATTAAGTTGAGACCAAGGCGGTTCCAACCCACTTCTCGATATTGATATTCCTCGCCGTGAGCCGGAGATATGATTCTTCAAAGTGGTCTCACGAATCACTTTTGTTTCGACTATATCTCCAAGAAAAATGAGGGATATAACAAAAGGAAGGTTGATTCGTCATCGGGGAAAAATGTACGACCACTCGAGATTCATCATATCAAGTGCGGCGATGTCGAAGTCGAAAATCCGATTCTGAAAGTCTGAAAAAATCGGATTAACTTTGCGAGTGTATAATATGAAAATTGCGGAAGCAACGAACCCTTTACTGATGAAATCTGACCCTTCATCGGAGTTTCCGCCAAAACATCTGTAAATAACAGTTAACCATTCGGTTACCGCAAAATCGCGAGCCAACTGACAGTCGCCGATACATTGACTATCAGAACGGAAGGCTGAAAAATTACGGAAACATTATGATAAAAAAAACCCTGTTGATTCCTGATATTCTGATATATAAATCTCAGCTGGCGGCGCTTCGGTACTGAATATGGCCGCTCATAGCCGGAATGGCCAAACCTATCACACTATCACATCGGGTTAGGTCAGGTGGATGGGAGAGTATGATATCAGCCAATGGCGGCTTGCCGGCACATAGATACACACCCCAAGTGACCCCAAGATGGCCACGGGGGTCCGAACCGGCTTCAGGTGGGCCCCAAGAAACAAGGCATACAGGTGCTCCACACCCGGAGTGCCACGGGGCATACCCAACCGCCGGAGGGTCAAGGGGTGTCGCCGAACGTCCTACCTCCCCGGGATATAATACACGCTCGGGACCTCCCGAACCGTGCCATGACTCGCACTCTCCACTAATTCCTTCTTCACCCCATACTTGTACGCCGACTGAAGCTTCCGGCGCCTTGCAGCCATGGCGGGAGGTTGGGGGGGGGGGCATCCAAGAGAGCACGGGGAGGCAGGGCACGGCCGTGTTTGGGGGCGAGTTTTTTGGGGGGGGAAGGCCCCCCGCGCTCTTCGGGCTTGGTTTGGGCCGGGGGGCTGGGTGGACGTCCAATGGGATGCTCAATTCCACGTCATCGTCCTCCGTTGACTGCCCCTCCTCTTCTTTGTCCTCCTCCACCCCCTCCTCCCCCCAAAAAACTTAAGGGCCCTCAAATGCCTCCGGGCGGACCTTGTAGTCGGCGATCTCGTCGTCCGACCACGCAGGGAGGCGGAGAAGTTCCCCCCGTTAGTACACCTCCTCCTCATGTTAGTGCGTCCGCACCGTCACATCCCCCAGGTCTCCCTTGTCCCAAAACGTTTTGCGCACCGCCCGGCCCAAAGGGTGCGCAAGGGGGGGAGGGAGCTCAAAGGGCAGCTACCACTCCACCACATCGTTTGCCCATTCGGGCAAACCCCGCTCCTCTTTGTCCTCTGCGACCGTAACGGTCGCGAAGTCAAAAATCCCGAATAAAAAATGGTTCCGGTGGCCCCCCCTTTTCTACCCCTGGAACATTGGGCGGTGTTCCTGCCGCTTTTGTACGTTCTTTTTGGCGTCCCAAAAAGAACTTATGGTGACTTGAGGGCATTACTATTCCCCCATGAAGGTATTGCCCTCCTCATCACCCACAATCACCGCCGACGGGTCCCATGTGGGGGGCACCGGGAACCCTGGTCACATCCTCGCGAAAAGGGGACACCACGAGACCCGGCGGTCGATATACGTGTCGCTCGGGCCTGTGCTTTGGGGGCAAGGAACAACGGCCTCCAAGATCTTGACATTGGCCTCAAAGGTTTCGCCCACACTGAACCGGACGAACTCGCGGTCTTTGCGGTCCGTGATGGCTAGCACCCGCTCATCCTTCATGTTGCTGACCAACGCAGCAAAAGGGGAACATGCAGGAACGGGTGCTAACGACAAGGGGCGCGCTCCCGAACCCCACTCCAAGGTCATCTCACCTAACCCAAACACCTATACATATATAGGCCCGTAATGGGCCATTGCTAAGACCTCAAAGACAAGAGGCGCGCCCCCAAACCCCGCACCAAGGTCGTGTCACCCAACCCAAAAGACACCCAAACCCACTCCTATACATATATAGGCCTGTAATGGGCCATTGCTAAGACCTCAAGGACAAGACGCCCGCTCCAAAACCCTACCCCAAGGTCGTGTCACCCAACCCAAACGACATCCGAACCCGCCCCTATACGTATATGGGCCCGTAATGGGCCATTGCTAAGACCTCAAAGACAAGAGGCCCACCCCAAGATCGTGTCACCCAACCTGAAACGACACCCGAACCCACTCCTATACATATTTGGGCCCGTACGGCACGGCAAAGAGGATGGGAAAGGCATATGCCTGCTTTCTTATTTTTTTCCTCTTCCTCACGCTCCTTGCGCTCCCGACGCTCCTTTAGCCTCCGAAGGAGCTCTTTGACACCCTTTTTCGCTAAACAAGAAGACAAACAAATGTACACTTTACCAAAAAAAGGAGGGAAACAAGAACACAAACAAATTTACAATTCACAAAAAAATGACAAACAAACAAGTTATGCCAGCAGGGAGATACCTCGCGTGCTTGGAGGCGCACCCTCCGCCCGGGTCTTGGGTGCACCCTCAGCGCGTGGCTCCGGCCCGCCTTCGCGCAACTGGCGGCCGTAGCTCTCTTCCCAGTCCTTCCTCCTCTGCTCCATTGTCGCTATAAACAAAGGATGATAGTGAAGAAAACGAAAGGTGCGAACCATGTGACACGTGCTATGGTGCAATGGGCGTAGCGGTGCATACCATGTTCCGCTTCGTCTCGTGGTTGCAGGGAGTGCTTTGGCGTGCCCGGTGGAGTTGGAGTTGGAGTTGGACTTGGACTTGGGTTGTCTAAAACAACGAACGGAAGGGGTGAGGTAAGTGGGATGGAGAATGGCATGCATAATCATATGTAACATGACATATGGATGCCAGCATCAATGTCGGCGATGAACTCGATTTTGATCTCCTTTGCCATTGCTCGTGTGGGCTTCTCCTTCTTCTTCTTCTTCTAGTTGTAGTTGTGGTTGTGGTGGTTCTTTGGGCCACGTCAGATGCCATGGGTTTCCACGACCCTCATCAGTTGCCTCCTCGTGGTTTCAAGGGGCGATGGAAGGCAAAAGTCGGGAAGCTAGGCAAAGAAGTCAAATTGCTTGCCGAGGCGTACGATGCTAACGCGGAGACTCCAACGAAGTAATGGTGAGATCACCCGGATGGTATGTGGTTGCAAACATTTTGGTTTATGGTTGTTGATTTGCTTGCTTTCTCATCCTACCTATTCTTTGTGTTGCAGAAGAGGATGAGATCGCCTTTGACGGGGACCAGCCCTGGCCTGTCACCTGGTATGCCGACCTTGCTAAAGAAGAACGACAACCACAACCCCAACCATAAGCGCAACCACAAGCCCACCCACAACCCCAACTAGAAGAAGAAGAAGAAGGAGAAGCCGGCGATGGGGGTACTGGGTGGGGTGCGCTGATTGGGTGGGGACCCAGAGCCTGGTGTTGATCCTCTGGGTCCTTCCAGTCCCAAGCAGCAGTGGCAGTGGCTTTGTTTGACATAGTTTTGAGAATTGAAGAGCTACAGAGCGCCAGGAAACGCACATCCCTTAAAATGACACGCGATGTATCTGTCACCCGTACCAAAACTGTATTGTGATAAAAGGAAAAGGTCTTCACTTCTGTCAAAATTTGACGGTGGATACGCGTGCGCAATTTGGGCAGATCCTTCAGTCCTACGCGTAGTCTTAAGCCATCAGTCCACACGATGACACAAAATCGTCTCTCAGACAGGTAGGCAAGAGGAAGGCCGAAATGGACTTCGAACATGGTACCGTTTTGTTCACATTTTTCCCAGCGTCCTCAACACATTGAAGACCATTCAGCTTCAAAATCAAAGGTTGGCGGAATTTCAGAGAACAAGTTACAACTGGCATCTTCAGCACCATGCGAACGTATGTTATTGTACGATCCACGCAAAACGACAACGGACGCCCTTATTTCAACGTTGCCAACCACTACATCACAAGCAATACGACGTGCTTCTTTATTCTCTTTTCCCCACTCATTATGCATGCTGGACGGAGCACGGTCCCCGAGTGGACGAGGCAAAAAGAATCCTTGATTTGCACGCGTATAAGCAACTTTTTATTCACGGTTGCTGGGATTCGGTCCCGAGCTAACGGAGAACCAATTGGAACCTACATGTTCTTGGTTCTAGAATATGTTTGTGCCTTCGCTATTATTGTAGATCAAGAAAATCTTGGCGTGCGTCAACGAGCTTGGAAACCGTTTGGATGCTTCATTTTGTGCAGGTTTTGTGCCCGTGCTTTGTTCCCCGATCTCCTCCCACGATTGGTTGGAGAGGTTGGTTGGCGGGTATTGCGTTGAAACAAGTCGTGAAGAGGCACAAGCAAGACAAGAAACTTCGCTGTTCGAATCATCCTGTCTTTGCTTCGCCCATGTGCATTTCGAGTCTTCGCACCGACTGCTTGATCCCAAACAGAACCAGTTCCGCCCTGAAAGCAAAGACGGCCAACTTTTTAGGTTCGACGTGGTCGCCTATCGAGAATCTCCCGAACCCGCAAACCAATCACAAAGGAATCAATTCCGCTTCGGGGATCCATGGGGATCAAAGTTGTGTGTGTTTGGTAGTGGAAATGATTGGTGAAGAACTACGATTGTTAGAACCGTGCTTGCAAGCCATGAAGGACATCCGAATGCTGTGGTAGGACCCATTTTGTGTCCCCCTCTGACCGCCGCCCGTTGCCCTAGAAATATTGCCGCGTTGTCGCATGACGTTTTGCAGAGGCGCAAGAAGAACAAACATTATTCCACACCTTGCCGCCCTTGGCGAGCGGGCCTCCAGACAACTTGCACGAGATCGTAGTCGAAGCCATGTGTGCACTGCCATTTGTACTCCGCGCTTTGACGTTTTGTGACGCATCATGCGCCATGCAAACTCGGTGCGTGCCGTTGCGGCTTTCCACGTGTGCGTGACCATCTCTGTCTTTTGCCTCGTCGTAGGGCCACGGGGAATCCTTACAATGCTCACCTGACGCAAGCCCTTCGCAGTATGCAAACTCCCCGTGTTGTACGACCGGATGGGCTCGCACTATTTCCTGTTTTGCTTCACGCAACCCCTTTACCGCTCTTACCGGTTGCGGGTCACGTCATAAAAGGATAATCCGATTTGGAAACGAAATTTGACATTCTATGGCTCCTTGGATTGCACTTGTTTTCCAAGTGTTTATTTGACCCTATCGTTGCCCTTGCTCTGATTGTTAAACTGGTGCTTTGGTGAAGTGGTTGTTTTCCGAATACGCGAGGAGTTGCATTCTAGGGCGGCTTGCATTTGGGTTAGAGTCTAATGCGTGCTCGCGGTCAAAGAGGGGAGGTGACCACAAAGTAGGGGATCGGCTACAATAGCACTTCGTGATTTGAGCGTGAAATAGGGCTCGTGCAAGAGTCGTTGTGGGTTTCTTTTTGCGTGTTTATTTTTTTTTTCGTCCAGGATGATTCTGTGAATAGCTTTGCTTCCTGCTGTCGCCTCTGCTTGCACAGAAGCTCACCCCGTCGGTTGGAGAAAGCCAAGCGTGTGGGTGTGGGTGTTTTGATGTCCTGTCTGCGTTTGGGCAGCCATACATTGGTTCACGAATAAACCCATTGCACCGTTCGTTTGACCTCAAGAAGAGGCCGGAAGAGCGACAACACACATTGTGTGAGATTGGAGTGCCAGGAGCTCATTGGAGTGCCAGGAGCTCAAAATCGTGGTAAGTGGAAGCACCCTTGTCTCAACAAACGCAAGCTCACAGCATGTGCCCAAAACGTGCATGGGTCGCGTCGAATTTGACAAAGTTTTGTCGTGGCTTGATGGATGGTTGCGTTCGCACCGAGCACACCTTGCCCGAGGAGCAAGGCTTCAAATACGCGCCTCCTTGCTGAGCCTTTTCTTGCAGATGTCCAAAACCAAGATAGGTTTGATCAACTGCAAGGTATCTGAAGGGGATGCGAGGAAGGGATGGTGAGTTGTACGGGTCTTTGATTTTGGGGATGAGAGTTGGAGGTTCGTTGTGGTCCCCATGGACGCTTCCACTTTTGGGAAGTAGTTTTCGCCCTAGCCTTCGAGCTATTGCCTCGCAGCTTGTAACCGCCCCTTGACCCGGGGGCTTCAAGGCGTGGGGCATGGTAGGAGCGATGCGGCGGGGAGGGGATGCCAAACGTGTCCCCCGCAAGTGATTCAACTTCTAACACCAAAACAGAAATGCCCTGCAACCTTACCACATACCTTGAACCAAGAGGGGGGACCCGGACTGTGCTTCTGCCCTTTCTCCACAGAAAGTTCGTTCCAAGCCATCCTGCCGGTGCTTGCCTCTTTGATGGACAGTATGCCCGCGTTGCGAGGTCGGATTTCGGATACGCGTGAAGCGTGCTTATGAGATGTCCCCCAACTCTAGTAGGCCCAGGGTCGTCTTTCACCTATCCGATGCTCGTCAACGTTCAACATCAGTCACGCGCATTGAATTGAAAATTGCTGTCGGCGAGCGCCCAGCTGCGGTTTCTTTATCGCCAATCGGCACCGTTTGGCCCCCACAGCACCTCCTCCATAGTAATAATTGTTATGTTGGGTCATTAATTCCTTTGAGGGAGCAACGTGTGGTCCTGATCCACGGCACACGTGCCACGCGCGTTGCGTCGCGTCATGGATGTACGATGTTGCCGGTCTACGTCGGGGTGTACCTGCGGGCTTCTGTCCGGCCGTTTGCTGTAGGTTCTTCGGATGCGAAAACGGCGTATACGCTGCTGTATGAGGTGTGCGCTGTTGCACCCCTGAGTGCAGAAGATGCGTACGGCGGTTTCCGTTGCGCAACACCCCTGAGGATGCTACACGGAGGAGGGTCTACCACCACCGTGTTCTGTGGGAGCCTGCCTACTCTGCGGCCAACCCAAAGCCTGGGCTTACGGAATTCGACTGAAAAATGGTGCGCATGGCACGGTGGCGATGCTTGCCCGCGGTGATCACTGTTCCCCACGTTCCTTCGGCCCTTATTGGTCTAAAGCATGAGTCCCCACGGCGGTGGAGTGATTGCAAGGGTTGTCAACGCAGCGTCTGCCCTGCATCCTCTTGTGCATTTGCAAGTGTTCGTGTTCTTTGAGCGTGCAAGCAACCCGGACCCCGGAAATAGGGGCGCTCTGGGTGGGTGCTATGTGCGAAGCTCGGTTACATGGCTGGGGTACCGCCACGTCGAGGGACGCTCGTAAGGCCTGCATCACTGTGTCATTTCCAAGGGGGCGCGGAAGTTTTCCACAGTGTTTGCCCTGGACAAGAATTATGATGTGGTCATGAATATTCTGTTGTCGATGGAACAACACATGAAGAACGGATTGCAGCTTTTGGACCTGGAAAATGTACGTGAGGGGCTCGGATGCCGACTGTTTCTCTGTGCGTCGTGTGCATCTGCGTGCATCATCCTTCCGTTGTGTGTGCAGTGTTGTTTGGTGCCTTCCTGATTGTTATGGCTCTCGTGACTCGTTGAGGGGTCCAAAATGGGAATCTTAACAATACATGGATCCAACTGCCTCCAAACTGGCTGGTTGGGGCTTTTGGAAAAACCCTCCCGAAGCAAATCAACGATGACGGGCTCGTAACTTCGATTATCCCCTCCCTGTGGGTTGGAAAAAATTGCTCTCTTTCTCTCTCTGTTTGAGCGCCCACACGTGCGCACACGTGAATGCATCTCCACAGTGGTGATGTGCCTGTACCTTGGTCATGCATCCCCAGTGACCAAGGTCCCGATGTTTGCTCCTGTGCGTGCCTGCGCGTCTCGTTCTCGCTCTCGCTCTCGCTCTCTCTCTCTCTCTCTATGTGTGTGTGAGTGTGTGTGTTTGGATCTGAGTTTGAGGTTCGTGTGTTCGCTGCGACATGACAAAGAGGTGTGTGTTGTTGTTTTGGTTGTGAATTGTTTCGGAACATGCTGTGCTTGCGACTGCTCGTATCTTCCTTGTTTTACCGGTGTGTCTCACTCACAGACTCACTCACATATGCACACACAGACACAGACATTCCCTCTCTCTCTCTGTGTATGTTCGATACACGTGCGGGTCTTTTTTTCCTGTGGGTGTTGGCCAGCATTAGGGGCAAGGCAGACGAGGGGGAGAGGAAAAGGGGTGATGCAGAGAGGGATAAGTACCAGGGGCTGGAGTACGCGATGAGGGAGGAGGTTCGAGGATACAGGGGGATCGGGTCCCAGTAAGGAACGCGATGAGGGAGGAGGTTGGAGGATACAGGGGGATCGGGTCCCAGTAAGGAACGCGATGAGGGAGGAGGTTGGAGGATACAGGGGGATCGGGTCCCAGTAAGGAACAGGCGTTCAGTTTTCTGTGCATCAGGCCGCAACGGCCCGTGACGGCTGGCCTTGACGGTTGGGGTGGAAATTATCGTTGTATTTGGCGTCACTTTGTTTTTTCGAGTCCAAGCTCCACGTACGGCCCATCTCCACGTGTATGGGCTGGTCTGCACACGCAGCTCCTCAGGACTTTCTTTGGATCACTGCCCTCACATTTTGGTCGTTGCTGTGGGCACCCTCTTGTGTATGTTTCTCCGCGTGAACGTGTGTGCCCTTCTCGTGCGTCGATTGTTCCGTTCCCACAGGAGGCCCGCAGCTTCAAGGACTTGTATGACTTCCTGAGAGCTCGCATCAAAGCGTGAATGGGGTGTGTACACGCAGTCATCACGGCATTTTGTGAGAGGGCAGCAAATGTTTGCGGGACAGATTCACGCCCCTCCCTATGGTCGTCAATTCTCAAAAACACTTGCAGAAGCCCTAGTTCGAATGCGAGCCACGACACACAATTCGCCAAGGGAATGCCCGAAAGACACAATTCAAGGGTAAGGTCCATCGTGATCTTTTTGCATTTTTTGCCCCTGTTACTGTGGACGCATACTGAGAACATGACAACTTTTTACCGCACATGCGGTTTCCGTAGAATTCATTTTGGGGTCTCTCTCATTACTTTGAGTGCAGAAGCACGTTTGCGTCACGTGATTGTTACAGCTCGATCCTGTTTGCTGCACGGGGGGGGGGGGGGGCTTTACCAGCCATCATGGGACTCACGTTATATGGCGTTGGTGGGGGTCTAAATGGTAGGTAATGCTTAACCACACTTGATATGTGTTTAGTAGGTCTCATGCTCCCCCAGAGTCGCCAAAGGTTGTGTGATTTGATGTCGGTTTACTGCACTGTGCGCGTCCTGTGTTGAGGATACCAATCCCTTCATCTTGTTGCGATGCTGCAAAATAAAGTGCAGGGATTTGCTGTATCTCCGCCAAGGTACATCCTACGCTCTGTCCATAAAAATCTGTGGCGACAATGGATTGAGAGGGAGTCTGAAGTGCTGCACCCAACATGCGTTGCATGTGTGTCTGTGTGTGTGTGTGTGTGTGTAGACAAACAAGTTTGCTTTTCGCTTTCTTCCAGCCGTCCACTCCATTCCCTCCCCTCACCCCTTGATTGGGTCACAATACCACTGAAGTGCTGGTCGTTCCACAGGCCTCGTTGACGCTCAAGCAGGGCAGGGAACAAGGGCTGGCGCTCACCGGGCAGAGGATACATACATTTTTCTTTTCTGCAGGCCTCTGGCGGGGCTACACTGCCAGAGGCTGACTGGAGACGCTGAACTGGGACCAGGATCTGCCTGCCCTGTCCCCTGTACTGCAGAAAGGCGCCTATTGGCGTTGGACATGCTCTGTTTTGTTTGACGATCCAACTGATGAGGCTTCTGGCATTTGGACCCTGAGTTGTGCCCGTTTGCCCCGCAATCCTGTGTATGTGTGTTTTCAGGGGTGGCGGTTTTGGGGCGCCATGGATTAGGCAGATCGTCTGTGCATTGACACGTGCTGCATGATTGATATTTATGGGGTCTACGCATGACTGCACTACCACTACTGCAGCAGGAAGCAAGAGGGGGAAATGCTCCCGCCCCTCCCCCCCTCCCATTTCTACGCGTGCCCTACAGTTGCGGCATGCAACAGGAGATCTGCCTGAAGGAAGTACTTTATTTGAGGTGGTGGTCGGCTGTCACCCAACGTGCACAGCACGGACACCTGTGCATGCCGTGAGTCAGTGTCCGCATGTGCACAGGTCTTTACAATACACTGCAGACCCTGCCCAGCGACAAGACTTCGTGGCATCACAGATTTCGATGTGAGATGTTCCACACACAATTGAGGAGCCTTAGTCGCATGTCGCGCTGGCCGGTTGGCTGGTGTGCTGTTTGTGTTGGGATTGTCGATGCTCCGTGTACGTGAGTGCAGGTTTCTGATACTGGGCCTGACGCCTCTTGAATGCTCCAACGCATGTGCAAGCTCGCGACTGACGCAACCGTGGCGTTAATATTGTCTCGCCTGATTTGTATTGTGGTTGCCGCCGCATGATGATGGTCATGCATCATCTCTGCGCTTGTCCCTTGTTTATCTGATGTGTGTCACGTGAAACAAGGGTGGCCCACCCTGCGTGCCTGCGATTCATTCAGGCTTCAGACTGTGTCAGCACAACCTGTGATGTTTGGAATGCTCCGCAATTGTTCTGCAGATGAAACACAGTCACTCCATTTGAGAGGTTCCCAGTCATGGTGCGCTGTCGTAGTGTTCTGCAGTTTTACGGGCAGGCGGCGTGTTTGCACTGACCTTGTATGAGAATATAGCTTGGTATGAAATTACAATAAGATGATTTGTCTTTGTCACTGCACATGTGTTGTTTCTTCTGCACACCACAGAACTCAGCACACACAGTGTCCATGGTGGTCCGAGATGTAGTAGGGAGCCAGGGCTGCATAGGGGGGGGGAAGGGAAAGGATGGAGGGATGCAGCAGCAGGAATATCTTCCAGGTGGTTGCAGTGGCAGAAGCGAAAGCGATACTCAGTGCAGAACAAGATTCACAACGATCACAGATGGTAGATGGCATGGAGGGATGCATGGCACGCATAGACTGCTGCTATGCAAAGTGAAGACATGATATGAGCTGGCTACTCAGAATTGTGATGATTGCACCCTGCACCGAGTGTCATTTGCTGCTGCCTTTGGATGTCAGCCTGTTAAGATCATGTTGTACCGAAGGTTGTTGCATTGTGCAAGTCCTGGTCACCATGATTCATGGTGTGCAATGCGGCAAAGGGATGAATGATACACGTGTTCTACAGTCTTCTCTTTTTTCTCTTTCAAGGTGCATGCAATCTCTGCAGTGGAATGGGAAGCATGATTGAGTCTGATCCAGGCCATTACTTTGAGATCAAGCTCAAGAGCACTGTGAGTAGCCCTCTGGGTGCTCCCAAAACCAACCTCATGTTCTCGAAGATACAGTAACATGCCCCCACCTCCACCAAATCTTTTGCTATTCCTAGGAATGACGCAGACCTGAAAAATTCTTTCCACTGGGCACCCTGTTCGCCAAACTCTTCCACATCTCTTCGAATCCAGGCTCAGAAAAAACAAACGTCGTGTACCAGGCCCAAACTGGCCCATTTGCCGTGAATCTCTTTTTAATGACAAACCACAGGAATCGATTCTTCCCACCACACATGTATGAGAATACACAAACCAGTGTGCAAACACAACCCTTTTGATATGTCCCCACCCCGGGAGCTCCGAAAATATAGGGGTTTGCAACATATTTGAAATATCCCTTTTGAGGGTCCCCAAGACGGTAATCGAAGCAAAATGAGCACCCTATTTGTGGGTCTTCACTCCCAGTGCAGCCCATTGCCATTGTGGCTGCCGCCAAAAAAGCTCTGATGTTGCAACTGCTGCAGGTGTGCGCTGGGCCTGGGCATAAAACCACCCCCAATTGGGGGATGAAACCATGTTTAAAACCACCCCGGGTGGTTTTGTGCCCACTTATAAGGGGTATAAAACCACCCCGTTTGGGGGGATACCACCAACCCTTTTGGGAAGTAAAACCACCCCACTTGTCAAAACCACTCTTTTCGGGGTGATAAAACCACCCCGGGGTGTTTTATGCCCCCAAAGCAACAAATGACAAAGGCGGTCTGAGCCATGCTGCCAAAAAAAGCAAGGCATGTCAGACTGGGGTACTTTTATCCCGCCATTGGGCTGGGGGGGGGGGCTTGTCACTTTTCTAACGGTATGGCCCATCTGTATGTTGGCATACAACCATGGTAATGGAAAACAAAATGTCTTAACTCTACATGTTGTTGTTTAAAAAGAACACCTTTGGGGATGGGGGAGGGGGCTTGTCCCATTTCCATTTCGGGTATGGAAATCGGAGAAATGATGGAGGGTAGAAAAACAGCATATGGTTTTACACTCAGCATGTTGGTTCACGTTGCTCTTTGTTATATGTTATAAAATGTGTGACCTGGCTGGGGACAATTGTACAAATGGAATTTCAGACAGGGTTGGGGTTTGCTATTCACCATACCATACGCACGAGGGACACCGACAAACCCTACCCCGTAGGGCGGAGGGGTGGTATGGGAGGGGCAGGCGCAAACCCCACTATTTAGTGCAGGCCGGGGTGTCCCGCAAAAGGGAGGGGCATGCATGAAGGGGGGGTGGGGTCACGCATCCTACCTGCGCTAGGGGGGTGGCGAGCAAAGATGGGGGGAGCAGGGTTTGAACATAGGACAAAGACGGGTTGGGAGGTTTGACCCAAAGACAATGGGAATTTTGAAAGGATATGGCCCAATACCCTCCACAAAGTGGTGCTGAAGCAGCCTTGCTTCCATGGTGAGGAGCAGGTATGTACCGAAAAAAATAGACACTCAGAAAGTGTACCTGTGCATGGCGTGTGCGCACTAAGAATGGCCGTGTTGACTATTTTCCGCGCAGCCATGTTGGCGCCCACACTGTGCATCGCGGGGGGTTTTTAGGACCGTTTTACAACCTGACGCCACTGTCTCAGATCCACACCATTAGTGCATTTTCGACTCAGCGACCCCGAAATAGTGGGGTTACGGTGTTTTCCATGTCAATTTGGTACAAATAGCTACATGGGTGACTATTATCCGCTCGGTAGGATCTACCTGGTTAGGTCCGCAGTCGGTAATAGCCACCCATATACGAAAATGAGCTCACGACATTACGGGCGGCGGGTTGGCGTGGAAGGAGGCCGCCAGGAGCATGGCCGTACGCAGTGGCACATGTGCCATGCGTGCATGTTAGGAGGGAGGGAAGGAATCGCAACGGAGGGGAGGGTGGGGTTGCACCGCGGGAGGTGCCGGAAAAAGACAAATAAAAAGCGTACCGCACCCATGTTCCCAAGTGGTCTCCCACTTCACTGCTAACTGAGCCTAACTAGGCTTAGCTTCTGAGATTGGACGTATTCAGGTGTATTCCCGATAGTATGGCCGTTCATCCGCTTATGGTGGACGTTGGGTCCGCGGCCAGGGGGGAGGGGGGGTTGGACCGCAGTCCGACGGGCCAGCAATGAAAAGATTTCGCCGAAAAGCGACCCACATGGGGCACAATCGCAAACGCTGCACAACGGGGAACAAGCGCTCAAGTTATGAAGAGGCATGCACACATGGCCCGAGAAAATGCGACCGCGGCCTAAATGGGACCACCGCCCCCCACCGTACCCTACGGAGAAGGGACACGGATAAACCCTACCCCCTAGGGCGAGGGTTGGTATATGAGGGGCACGCGCTAGCCCCACTACCTAGTGCAGGCTGGGGTGTTCCGCAAAGGGGGGGGGCATGCACGATGGCGGGGGGGGGGGGTCATGCATCCTAACTGCGCTAGGTGGCTGCCGAGCAGAGACAGGGAAACGGGGATTAAACCGAGGACATAGTGGATGAGGTGGGGTTTGAACCAGGGACAATGGGGATCCTGAAATGTATGGCCCAATGTCCTCCACAAAGTGGCGCTGAAGCACCATGGCTTCCGTGGTGAGAGCGAGATATACCGAAAAAAAATAGACACTCAAGAAATGTACCTCTGCATGGTGTGTGCGCGTTAGAGATCGCCGTGTTGAATTTCTTGTGTCCAGCCATGTCGGCACGCACACGGTGCATGGCGGAGGGTTTGAGGACCCCCCGCCACTCATTAGGCTGGCTCAGCTAGCACTACACAATCCCCATATATGGGCCAACTCCTTAAAACCGGTTTGTTTTCTCTGTTTTCGGCTCTTTTGGTGCCCTTTGCTACCTTTCATTGAAACGGGCACCCTCAAAATATACACAAAAATGGTATTATACATGAAAAATGAAATTTTTGACCTCAAATACCCCCTCCATGGGGTTTGAACCCACACTCTACCAACCTTAGAGTTGTGTTTTTCCTCTAAGCTACGACCTGTCGTCGACGATCTCAGAGAAAACCGTAGTATAATAAAAAATTGGAAAATCAGTACTCCTTACATGCTCCAACCACTATTAACCTCCCATGCTCTTAAAACCGGTCACGCGCTCACTGAGTTGTTCAACTAGTGATTTGCTGTACCCAGAGCTTTGATTTCTGATGCAATCCAAAATGTTTTAAGGATATAAATTTTAACAAAATGACAGAAGGAAATGAGACACTGGATTTTCACGAGTTCGTGCTGAAATTGCCGGATTCGGCGTGGAACCTGAGTTCTGAGTCGTTGGAACATGCAGCACAGTTGGCAAAGGAAGGCGCAATGAGTGGTCTCAGTCCTTGGCAGGCAGCGTCACTGTATTCCAAACTTACAGGAAAGACAACACTGGCCACTGTCAAAGACACGATGGCCTTGGTTTGTGATGCCTTACTCACCTTAAAGGGCGACGACATTGGCAGAACAGGAACGTCGTCGCATCGCGAAGACGTCTTCTTGGCATGCGAAACTTTGAGCGGTCCCAAGGACCACGCTGGCCCCGCGTCGGACAAGGAGTCCACGTTCGTGTGTCGCGATGAGGTTCTGTCGCTTCCTTCACGCTTGTCTGCACTCCTGGAAGAGCGAAAGGTTTTGCAAGACGAGTTTCGCAGAAAAAAGATGTCGAAGCACCTTCCAGTGTTCGACGAGTTCCATAGGGCAGCTGTTAATAACGCGCCAACGCACAAACATCCAGCGGACGCGGAGAAGCGTCGTTGGGAACAACAGGTAAAAGACGCCATGCGAGTCTTGGGAGTAGTCTTAGCACGCGAAGATGACACAACGGTAGCTCCGGAAGCACCTGTTTCATTGGTACTATGTGAACATTTGTTTGCAATGTTGGGTGCATTGGACTACAGCATCCAAAGCTCCCGGCGAGTGGCAGTAGATAAACGGTTTGAACAACCTGCGATTGCACCAGAGTTACTCTCGAAGGATGACATGTCGCTACTTCAGTCGCGCAACAAATTACAAAAAGACGTGAGAGGCACGCGTTTCTCCCCTTACTCGCATCGTAGTTCTTTCCGTTCGTTTTCAACACGAGGTCGTTTTGATCCACGGAGATCTGGCAAAGGAGGCAAAGGCAAAGGTAAGGGTTTCACCCAAAGATTTGTGCCACGTAACGACAAGTTGGATGAACGACCACAGCAGTAGCTTGACTGTAGAGGATTTATTGGCGCCAGCCGTGTGCGTGCCACCGCCGATCCATCCCCACATGCCACTCCATTTGCGCTGTCGTGCACAATTGCATGAATGGGAAGCGTTGAAGGACACATACGCGGTGTCGGTGATTCGCAATGGGCTGCAGCTTGATTGGGTTGACGGTTTTGATCCGGATCGGCCAGCCGACGACTTCCGTCCTCGTTCTTCTCACGCAGAGGTAACCGACCCTGAATTGGTAAAACACGTGTTGGATGCAGTGCAACAGGGTTGCATGGAACGCGTCGAGCGAAAAGACATTAAGTGTTGTGCAAGTATGTTCGCAGTGGACAAAGCGTCAGACGAGGCACATCCTGAGGGAGGCCGTCGACCTATCACCAATTTGAAGAACGTGAACCAGTTTGTACAGACCACCTATTTTCGTTTGGTCACTCTGTGGGGCATTTTACCGTTCTTGAGACCCGGTCAGTATGCTTGCAAAATTGACTTGAAAAGTGCTTATTTTCACATGGGTATCCATCCGCGGGATCGACCTTATTTGGGGGTCTACGTCGACGGTGAATTTTACAGGTGGTGCGTTTTGCCGTTTGGATTAAATGTTGCACCACGGGAATGGCAACGCCTCATGCAACCAATTTTAAATGCCGTGCGCGAACGCGGAGCACTCGTTTGGGTCTACTTGGACGATTGGCTCATCATTGGCAATACTTACCGTGAATGTCTGGAACACACACGTTTTTTGGTACAACTTTTGCATCGGTTGGGTATATTGGTCAATGTCCCAAAATCATGTTTGGAGCCGTCTCAAGAAATTATAATGCTTGGTTTTATGCTAAACTTCAGGGAAGGATTCGTCGCGGTACCTCCAAAGCGCCTACAAGCAATTTTTCGGGACGTGAACAGACTGGCACACAGTCACACACCATCAGTGAGGCGATGCGCCTCCGTTCTTGGAAGAATCCGTTCCTTGTTGTTCGCCATGCCCCATATCCGACTCCTCAGCGACGCCCTGGCGGTGCACGTGGCGGTGGCAGTCCAGGCTGGCTGGGAGGCAGACGTGGCGCTCCCGGAGCGCGTGTCACGTCAGTTGATGGATCTGGCGGACGAGTTACACCAGTGGAAGGGACGCACCTTCGTAGTTTCCATGGGTCACGTCAGGGACATGTACTCGGACGCGTCAGATCTGGCGTGGGGCGGAGTCCTTCAAGGGAATGCCCAAGCAGCGTTCGGTTGGTTCCTGAATCGAGAGGAACACATAAACGTCAAAGAGTTCAGGGGAGCCCTACTGACCATTCAAGCGTATGCGCTGAGGGACACCACGCTGCGATTTTTCACCGACTCAATGGACCTTTACTGGTATCTCCGCAAGTGGGGAGGTCGCAAGCCGCGGTTCAACGCATTGATTCTCCAACTGTGGAATTTTACACAAGCCAATCGCATCGAGATTCAACCGTTTTACGTGCACACCTCGGTGAATCCGGCGGACATTTGGTCTCGGCTTCGTTGGACACCGTCGGAGGCTACCTTCCCGTCGGACGTGTTGACTTGGATCCTGGAGGAGTTCAAAAGTTGGATTCAGCCGGAAATCGATTGGATGTCAAGGAGTTCCAATGCGGTGTGCAGCAAGTTCGTCAGTCCGTGTCCTCAGCCGGGGGCTTACGCCATCGATGTCTTCTCCCAGAATCTAACTTTACTTTCACCGGGGTGGGTCTTCCCGCCGTTCAAGCACATACCTCAGTTGGTCAACAAAGTGTTGGAGTCACCAGGGGTGAAGGTTCGCATGGCTCTGCCGTACAGGCCGCGCGAGGTTTGGTGGAACCTATTGATGAAACACGTGAAGTTCGCAGTGAACACGTCGGAGTTCCGTTTGCAAATGCCAGACGGCACGGAGACACAACCACGTTTCGTGTTGACCTTGGCGTATGTTTGCGTGAATACTATCAATTGCGAGGAGCTACCAACGAAGAGGCGACGCTTATCATCAATGAACTCGGGAAGGACACCTTGAAACAGTACAATTCTGCGTGGCACATGTTTGGTACATTCTTGTTACAAGACGCGGCGCTTGCTCCACTGTTAAAGGTGGAGCGCTTTGGTCAAATCCCACTGATGACGGTGGCGGTGCAACTTTTAAAGTTTTCACGCACGCATTCTTTAAGTGCTGGGCGTATGGCGTATTCAGCAGTGTGTTTATTCCCGTGCTTTTCGCAACTACGTTTCGAGGGTATGCTACGCAACTTGAAACGTGACTGGTTCGTCAGTGTTCCTCATTATCATCGTTTCTATGATGTACGGCGTCTTATACAAGTCATGCATCAGCAACCTGTGGAGACGGAAGCTCAGCTGCGCTTGCAAGCCATTTTGTCCTTGAGATTCTTTGCCCTGTTCCGAGGCGTTGATCTGGCGCGATCACGTAGGGATATCCAACGCGCTGCTCAGCCTTGGTTCATTTGTGCTAAGCGCAAAGGGAGGAGATACTATGCATGTTATCCTATTCACAATGTTACGCCACCGTCAATTGATCCGCAGCGCTGCTTAGCGCGTTATTTGGAGGCTACTGGTGATTACGAGGGTTCTGAGATTTTTGTGTCCCTACGAAAGCCACGGAAGCCTTTATCATCTGATACCATCAACGGTCTCACTACTCGCTGGTTAAGGAAACACCTACTGGAATTGGGGGAACTGGAGACGGATTCGTTTTCCGCGCATTCTACACGAGGAGCAGCAGCAACTGCACTAATCTATCTTGGCGTGGATCCGCATGTGGTAGCAGCATTGGGTGATTGGTCCTGTTACGATACATTCAGAAAGTTTTACGACAGGACCAGAGCTCTGTTGCGCATCGCGCAAGTTCTGGTCCCTTCTGATCTGGCGACTGGAGAAGCGGCGCGCGCTTCGCGCCTGGCGATTAATTAATTCTTATAAAGGGTTCAGTTCACGGGAGCTCAGTCTTCCGTTCTGTTGCCCATATATGGGGATTGTGTAGTGCTAGCTGAGCCAGCTTCGATTTACCCGAATAGGTGAGGAGGAAAGAAGAGATGGCGAAGCAATAGCACTACACAAGACACATATATGCCCACCCTGTCCCTCCCTTAAGTTCTTCGCTCACCGTGAAAAGCAGTTGACACTTGGGTCGTCGGTTGCCACGGTTTTAAGAGCATGGGAGGTTAATAGTGGTTGGAGCATGTAAGGAGTACTGATTTTCCAATTTTTTATTATACTACGGTTTTCTCTGAGATCGTCGACGACAGGTCGTAGCTTAGAGGAAAAACACAACTCTAAGGTTGGTAGAGTGTGGGTTCAAACCCCATGGAGGGGGTATTTGAGGTCAAAAATTTCATTTTTCATGTATAATACCATTTTTGTGTATATTTTGAGGGTGCCCGTTTCAATGAAAGGTAGCAAAGGGCACCAAAAGAGCAGAAAACAGAGAAAACAAACCGGTTTTAAGGAGTTGGCCCATATATGTGTCTTGTGTAGTGCTATTGCTTCGCCATCTCTTCTTTCCTCCTCACCTATTCGGGTAAATCCGAGACCTCCCCATAACTGGATACCACTGTCTCAGATTGGCACAATTAGTGCATTTTTTGATTCACCGCCTCCGAAATAGGAAGGGTATGGTGTTTTCCATGTCAATTTGGTACAAACAGCACATTTCAGTACATGGCCGACTATCACCCGCTCGGTAGAATCCGCCTGGTTAGCAACACGCAGATCTTACACAGTCGGTAGTAGTCACCCTGATAGGAAAATGAGCTCACGACATCGCGGGCGGCGGGTTGGCGTTGAAGAAGGCCGCCAGGAGCATGGCCATACGCAGCGGCACATGTGCCATGTGTGCACGTTGGGAGGGAGGGGAGAAATAAGAACGGAAGGGGGGGTGGGGTTGCACCGCGGGAGGTGCGGGAAAAAGGCAAAGGGGTTATAACCCCCCCTTCTCCGATGACCCCATGGGGCGATAATACCACTTGTTGGGAGAAAGAAACCATCGTTTGACGGGGATAAAAATGCGCATTTGAGGGGATAAAACCACCCCCGCCAAAGTAGAGATAAAAACACCCTTCGGCGGTATAAAACCGACCCGGGGGGTCAAAAATGGCCAAATAGCGGGGTAGGTGGGGGTCATGGTGTGGGTTGTATTCCCCATTATGGAGTGGTTTCATACGCATGACCAAGATGTACAATTTTTCAGTCACCCGGGGCCAAAAAAAATGCTTTCAAATTTTTTGGCCTCACCGCAAAGGGGGCTCAAAATGTTTGAGCCAACCCCGGCTCAAAAACGAGTTGCGGAATCATGGTGCTTATGCATACCTTTTTTTTTGCCGCCAAACATGCACAAATTGTACCTTTCTAACTACCATGCCCCATTATCAATCATCCAATTGTGGGTATCACCAAAACTATGGAGTAGACCATTCTAGCACATGGGACTGGCAATCCTGAGCTGGACCCTTTTTACCCTTTTTTGCGTTGGGCAATAACTTGGTCGCAGTAAAGGAGCTAGAACAATGGTCCATGCTATGAAGCAGCCTTTGTCCCCCGCGCAAACGCTGACAAAGGCCAAAGACTTTTTTGCGGAACAACTTAGGGCACTTGCGTGCAATGCGAGAAGCCACTTTTGTCCTAGAAAAAGTTTAAGGTAAATGGACCAATAACAAGCGGAGGGGGGCTCCACGAGATGGGGAAGGGCAGTGTGCGGGCTGCGATCGCCTCTGAAGGGTATGTGTCAGACGTGGACGTCAGATTGCACAATATGCACGTGCATGATCAGGTATTCATGACAAAGAACGATGAGCATGTTGGGGAAATTTCAATGAAGCAATGATACATGATATGTTGTGGAGACTGTGGAAAAGTAGGATTAAATGAATCCTTCGTCTTTGGTGCTTGGTGCGGCTTTTCCTTTGCTGGTGCTAGGCACCGTCAAAAGAAAAGCCTTATTACGCTTTTAGCCATTTTCGGGTCACCTTTCTATGTCGGAAATGGAGCCGGGCGGTGACAAACAAAGGCAAAAACACTCCTTTGCCTTGTGTTTAGGCTATCAGCGCAACGACAGGGAGGGTGCATTTGGCAAGATTAGCGACACAGGGTGCAAATAGCATAAAATTGACATATTCATAACTCGGGCCTATTGTATCGGATTTTGACGAAATTAAGGGCAATTTTGGTCTATTTGGGGGTACTCTTTTCATTTTTGAGCTTAGAAAGGCGGCCGCATGCGCTGAAAACCGTCCATTCGAAAAGCGGTGCTAAAACAAAATGACGGCGGCTTTTCGAATGTACAGGAAAACGGAGCTTTTAGAATCATTTATACATCTGGTCTTAGATCGAAATTTCGTGCACTGTAGCCCGATTTCACTTTGGACAGTCAAAATGAAAGATTGCAAATGCCGGCGACTGCAAAATGCACGCGTGCACAGCAAATAAATAATATGGCAAATGGATTTCTAGAAATTTGGGGCCTCTGGCTTACATATAGTGTTGTTCGGCACCACAACTTTGCTAGTGCACCTTTAAATCACATCCCTAGCTTATATGGAATTTCCGATGCTGCTAAAGAAGTTAAAACCTTGTAACGGTCCTAACTTTGCAAAACAGCCATGATTGATCAAAACAAATATGACTGCGCAAATCAGCTCTCCGAGGCGGTCATTTAGAGGGGCTGCATCGTACACTTTTGAGGTATGTTTCGTTTCAGCGCGCGAGTCGTATATAATGGCATAAGGACTGCTTTTAGAGGGGGGCGGGGCCCCATCCCGGCCCCCCAATTAAAAGCCCCCCATGGGGGGGGGAGGTGAACTAGAACTGTAATGTGCAATTGTAGCGGATAGATGCGATTAATGCGCACAATCAAAGAATTGGTACAGTAGTCGTTAAAATATGAAAGTTTGAAACTGTAAATCCAACTTTTGGAAAACCCACATGCTGCAGAAGAATCAGCGCTGCAATCCCGCACCGCCCGCATCGCGGATCACCGCGTCAGACCAATTCCTGAGCCACGCTTCATTGAAGAAAGGGTGTGTGAATAGTGGATGAGATTAGAAATTTTTTTGACAAAATTGTTATTTAAAAATTTGGCTACCAAGTCATGTATTAGAAAGGGAAGGTGCAAATCATGGTTCACGGAGATTTTGAGCACTGCACCAAAGGCCACGCCGAGTACCACCAAAGCAACGGCAACCCCAAAACCTCCCTAGTGCCCAGTAACTGTCTATCCTGTGCTAAATAATGCGTCGCCGCAGAAGCAAGCCGTCGCCGAGAGCCTGTTTCATGACAAGACTCAGCGTGCAGCGGCAAGAGCCCATGGTGTAAACAGAGTGATCCTCCGAGAGGCATGCAAGCGTGCTGTGTATGTTGCCACGAATGTTCGTCGCTTGGAAATCGTTGGGTGTCATTCGCAGTACCACGAATGCTTCATGAACGCGATGCGAGACGCTTAAGCAACGTGACAAGTCCAAGGAACCCCCCTGTGGTTGGTCTTATTGTTGTTCTAAGGAGGTGAGTCCATCGTAATCAAAAGACCAGCGAAGCCAAAGATCAATGAAGCAAAAATGATTGGTTTGACCGACGAACAATGCGGCAAGGCAATGAGTCCAACAACAGCTAAAATGCTCAAGACAGCAAAGGAGATGGTAGCACCGACGATGGAGAGAGAGGTAGCGACAATCACTAGTCGTCTCAGGAGGTGGAGATTGTTCAAGAACCGCAACCCAGCTTTGGAGAAGAGAGGAGCCCAGATGTGCGAGAGTCAACGTGCTGATTGCAAAGTTGACAGCAGACACTGACAGCACAACACGTGTACAACGAAGATGAGAGTGGTTACTTTAGGAGTTTTTTGATCAGCATTGGGAAGGTCTGGGCGCGCAAGGGCAAGAATCGGGTCGCAAGGAGGCGTGGGTACAATCGCACCCACATAAAAGCAATGGTGTGCGTGTCAGCAGCACGAAAAACAATAACTCCAGCCCTGTTGTTGTTTTCAAAACAGGCGTGCCATGTGTTCATTAAAGCTACTGAGGGTGACAGCAAAAAGAACAGCCCAACAGCAGTCTTCAGCAGAGATAGCAAAACTCAAGACAGCAAGCAAAAACAAAAGGAGACCAAAAGGGCCTGGTTTGATGCTACCACCTTCATGGAGTGGGTGAGAGAAGCGCTCGTAGCAGAGGTGCACCCAAGGGTGAATGAGTTTGGCTGCGTGGCGTTGATCGTACACCGGTCGAAAACCCACATTACCCTGTCAAATTGGAGTGGAGATTGTAGTCCAGCCATCCCATTAAATCGATGTCATACAGCCACTGGATCGAACACATTTAAGAGCCTTGAAAAGTTTTTCTACGTGTTAGGAGAGCGAGCGACAGGGGGATTGCAAAGGCAAGGTAGCCAGCGCTGCCTCATTTGTTGAGTTGTGGACAAAAGCCTTTGTGGAGCAAGTGACAACTCAAAACATACTGAGTGGTTTCAAATCCTGTGGCATCAGCGCTTTTGATCCAGCGTATTTTTTGAAGCATCAGTCCCCTGCCCGGTTGAACCCCCCTCCCCCACCTTGTGGAGTGCCCTGCCGGTCCTGTAAGCCCTGCAGGTCTCACAGCTCTGACAGTCCTGCCAGTCTTGCTAGTGGCTGCAGCAGCCCCAGCAGCAGAAGCAAGAGCACCAAAGGGGATGCTGGGGTGCAGCGCTTTCTAGTCCTTCCATCATTGTGATTGTTGACGTTTAAAACCCGATGAATGAATCTCTTAAGCTCTTGCCCTACTTGAAAAACACCAATTCTCGAATCGACGAAGGCACGCAACACAAATGCACGAAAATCAGATTCTGAAATCCGGGCGATCCTCAAAACCCCGTCCGAGTCGATGAAACATGAAAAATCATGGCAAAGCCGCTAAATGGGAAAGCAGTGTGAAATGCTGATTCATACCGAGGACTAAAGCTGTCATAAGCGCAAAATTCATGTATCCGACACAAGCATCGAGATCTGTCAATAGAAAGATGTCCTTGATTAGTGCCCTATAGATTTTGATGAAATCCTGCAGGTTTTCGATGGTGAAATCCCAAAAGCAAAGGAGCAAGTAGAGCAAGAACAAGATATGGATCGAATCAATGAATGGTTTGAAATCCAGTGTAACACAGAAGGGCGGCAAATAGACAAAGCAAATTTAAATACAAAGATTCAATCACAAATGGATAGTACAAAAGATTTTACGTGAAAACTGGCCTGACTCTAGCCTCCAAGTTAGCATCAAGCAGTTCATGTGTACACTTTTGGATGAAATGGAGCTGGTTAGGAATGTGGGGCATAGGAGGTAGGCCAGACACACATTATGATTTGGCCAAGCAACTGAATTCAGAAACAGTTAAAAAGTAGAACCACAATAAGTGGTAGAGACAATTGAGTATAGGGGTCTTGGGGTGGGAGACCACTAGGCTTAACCTCCAAGGCCTAAAGCATGAAATGCCTATTTTACTTCAGTATATCCTCCATGAAGGAAGATACCTCCGCTCAGTTGAGTGGTAGGGGTGAACTTCATGGGGGGCTAGGGTTATAACCCTAGTTACTTTGAGACAGTGTACTAAAAGCTTCAAAAGAGTGATAAAAATACTTAAGTTAGTCACAGCATCAACAACAGGGTTTTAAGGGGGGCCTGGCTTGGATCAAGCCCTCCAAGAAAGACATGGCAGTGACTTTTTCGTACCCCCCCCTGGAGTACTAGTTAGCTAAGCTAGTGGGACCAAGGAAAAAGGCTCAAAGATTCCGAAAATTACCTCAGAAAATGCACTAAACCTACGAAAAACATTCTCGTTAGTTCATAGAAGCTTATCACACCGTAGGTACCCTTGAAAAACAATGTAGTGTACCGTGAATGATGTCCCTGCGATGAGGCATTCCTCAAAAGTTGCCAGCCTGCGACGAAAACTTTTGGTAAAAATTTGGGGGTAGTGGGGTTTGAACCCAGGACTCCCTCCCTAGAGCACATATGTTTGCCCACTAGGGTACAGTCGGACGCTCTAATGCGGACGGCTATCGCTGCATAAACAGCACTTTAGTAAACGTCCTGACCAAGGGCCAGGGCGGAGCAATACTCCCAATGGAGGACACAAATCTCCAGGAGCTGAAAAAAATAGTAAATGAAACCAGCAGTTTAGCGAAAGGTGTAGCGATTTAAGAAGTCAAATCGCTAAAAATTGACAAAATCACGCGAGAAATCGTCATTTTTACACCAAAACTCAAAGTCGCAGACAAGCGCAACAGAAGCGGACTTCAATAACAGGGTTGTGCAAGCGTACACGGTTGTTGAAAAAGAAGGTATGAGCCGTAGTTTTTAAAGTTCTAAACGAAATTTTTGCACAGTTGCATCAAAGTTTTTATAAACTTTAGGGAAAAGTATCCAAAATCAACCCACACCACAGAGCAGGTGGACAACCCACCTCTCAGGTATGCCAGTGTCATTTCACACGCATGCATTGCGTTCGTGTTGGTTGCTTCTTTAAAACGTTAGGGTTGTCAACGCTGTGTTCGCTGGGGGTTCGGGTGCTCCTCTCTCTTGCTCTGCACATGTCAAAACAGGAATGAAAGGTATCCGATGCGAATGGAGCGCGCAGCGCGCACGTAGGGTTAGAATATGCGCTGTGCTCGCGATGCATGTGCCTAATTGAGGCATTCACAAGCTGTGGCGCTTTCCCTGTACCCCAATTCACCCTTCTTCTCTCTTCACAGGTAAGAAAAGAAAGTGCTTGCTCGTGTTTGTGTTGCCGTAGCGCTAAAGTAGGGTTGCTTAAAACGCTTAGGCTTGTTTTGCGCTGTGCAGTGCGCCACTCTCGCTTCGCTTTCTGCAGGAAATAAGACAAGGGAAGCATGCATGACACACAGTGCATTAATCCCTTAGGGTGGTTTATAATTCGCTGTAGGATTGGAGCAATACCCCTTGTGGTGACAGATACTCCACACGGCTGGGCAGCCCCCAGAGCTGCCGCCCAAAGGAGGGGGCATGTGGCCCTACCCATGGACACATGTGGGGACACCCTCCCACCTGGGACACATGGACCGGGTGGCCGCGACAATGCCTTCCCAAGCACATGCGGGAGCGGCTCAAGAGGCACCTAACATAGGGCAGTGGGAGGGACAGGACGTCCCCTTGGTAAGACCTTCTTCCTGCACCGTCAAAGGAGGCATCCCGAGCTCCCGAAGATACCTACCTACCTACCTCGCTGTAGGTTTGTTTAAGCGCGTAGGGTTGTTTTGCGCTCGTGTTTTCCTCGGCATTCGCATGATGCGTGGCGAGCAAGGTAGGTAAGCCCAGGAGGAGCTCACCTCCTGGTTGAGTCACGCTTGTGATTGGTTATGTTGGGTTAAATTAGATAAGAACAGAAGGAAATGGAGCAATTGTGCATACCTGTGCATGCATATGACGCATCAAAGAGTAGGCCACGCGAAGTGCGCACGGTATAACCCTGGTTTAGGTTACCCAGGGGCTCCACCCTATGTTCTCTAAGAGAAAGGGTGGAGCTTCTTAAGCTTGCTTGCTTGGTAGGGGCGTTTGTGGACAGCGTATTATAGGGCAGACTGAGAAGCGGATAACGCGTAGAGTCTGTCTTGGTTCCTCCGCTGCGAACGCTCCTGCATCCGCCTTTGTTCCTCAGGTGGGAAGGTCAGGGTGATTGGTGCAGTCCCACTTTGGCAGCGCTAAAATATGCGGCGCGGATGATAAAAACAAATAACTGCAAGTCAACCAAGAGTGGTGAGTGCAGTCCAACTTCATCGCCATCCACGCTGTGCACGCACGCTGAGCACTCCCTCCCTCCAAGCCGTGACAGAGAAATGCGTAGTGGCGTCCCCGTTAGGCCACAGCCGCTTAGTAGCGCTGTGTTCTCTTGCTTTCTCATAGGAGGGTCAGTAGGACCCGTCACTCCTTCAACAGCAACACCAAGCAGGGTGTGTAGGTGTTAGGATCAGCAGGCCTGGCAGGAGTTGAGTGCAAGTGATGAGTGCTCACCCTGCCTTCGAAGGCCGGTGCTAGCGTTAGTGAGTGTAGTGTAGTGGTGTCTCCTGTCCCGCGTGCTTTTCCACGTGGGCAGGGGAGTGCGTTAGCTTTTGGCCTCTAGCAAAAATGGGCGTTTTGTATGCCCTTAGCACACTTGGCCACCCCTCTCCTCTCGTAGGTAGGGCTTTTGCCGTCATCCCCCAAGGATAGGCGCCAGCACAGAAATCGGGCGCCATAAGAGTGGTAATAGTAACTGACTAGGACCTTCGGTCCGACATCAGCGAAGCCCGTTCATTCGGGAGCCACGCCTGGGAGAGAAGTGAGACACACACAGACATACGTAGCACACTTAGGGGTAAGGTAACCTTTGTAAGGAAGGGTAGAACCCCATGGGTCTGGACCAATCAGAGCTCCTTACTGTGGGCTCGCTTGTCCCCAAGGAGGGAAGGCACACCTTGCCTCATAACACCTTGCTTGTCATTCCCCCGTGGTGTAGTAAGCCACCGTTCTTCGTTGGCTCCCCAAGGTCATTACGTCGGGGCAGTTCCATGCAACACATGGTCAACAAGGCATACACTTGCTTAGTGGCTGCAAACCTGAGAAGCGGCCACCTGGTCCACGCTGCAAACCATAAGCATGGGACTGCAGGGCACAGACAGGGTGAGTGCAGTGCTCAGTAAGCAGTGGTCCGTGAAAAACCAATGGCCTTTGGCCAGGGAGTGGTTGTCACGGGGGGCTAACGGTCCTGTCCTGCGATGCAATGCGAGGCAACTGTGATAACTGCTCCTACACCCATACACAGGCACGTCTGCACAAGAGTGCTCACTGCACCTGTAAGGTTAGAACACAGTCAGTAGACTGACATAGGGAAATTAGTTTTTCTTTTTACGCTGAGACAGAGTCTCAGCACGGGTTAGTAGCTGCCCCTCGTTGTTCTCAACGAGGTAGGAGCCGAAGATGGGGTTGATACTCCCATCTGGTTGTATGAAGGCTGACATAGGTTCTCAGGTCGCCTCAGATAACCCATAGCCATCCCACAGGGTTAGGAATTTCCAGCCATGTTTATACTCGTGGCGAGCAATACCTGCAACCACGTAGTAACCATCGACTGCCATCTCATCGGCAGTCATCTCTTTGAGTTCGTCTGCCTCCTTTGGACTGGCAGCATTCTCTAGGTCTATACGCTCTACCTCACTGTCGCTGAGGCGCCACTCATCCCAGGACAAATCGTCAGGGGAGTGATACTGCCTCAACTGTTTAGGTGCACACAGCAGTTCACCACCTAGACGTGGACTGCACCTGACATGGATCCTTGATCCATCTATCCTGATGATACGATAGGGTCCAAAATAAGGGTCCTGTAGGCAATTACGTGGCCAGGAGGGTAGGCGTGAATGGTGAACCAAAACAAAGTCACCAACCTTGAAGCTGGCAGGTCGCCGTAGGCGGTTCTGTCGGCTCAGTTCACGGTCACGAATGTGTCTCAGGTTAGTCCCAGCCTGGTTAGCTAGAGACTGCTTGTGTTCCAGCCAATCTCCCACAGGGCTCTTGAAGTCCTCAGGAAAGGGGGTTTTGAAGAACCAAGCAGGCCGTCCTCCATGGAACAGTTCATGGGGGGTGAAACCCGTAGAAGAGCTCCGCTGTGAGTTCATGGTCAGCACTGCCCAGGGCACTAGGCGTACTCCGTCCTTTGTACGCTCCTGTTTCATCAAGATTCTTAGGTTTTGCTCCACCACACGGTTCTGTCTCTCACAGAGAGGGTTGGACGTGTGGGTATAGGGCACACCTGTGGTTACCTCCACGTTGAGGGCATTTGGCACTCGTTTGTACCACCCAGTGTCACTGCGGATGCGTACATCTTCATCAGAGTGCACCTGCTTAGTTGCTCCATAGGGTTCGAACCATTGTTCGACCAACATTTTCACAGTCTGCTCACCTGTGATTTTCTTATTGCAAAGCCACACACGGGTGAAGCGAGGTAGGTCACAGGTGACCACTAAGCAACTATCATAGCCGCCGAAGCGTGGTAGGCCGTGGATGAAGTCCACATAGAGAAGAGATTTAGCACAATAGGGTATGGGTAAGCTGTAAATCAGGCCCCTATCCCTACTGTCGCTCTGCTTGCTGGCATGACAGCCACAAGCATCCACAATGGTCTGCATACGAGACCTCAGTTCAGTCAGGGTCAGACTAGAGTAGAAACACTCACGGAAGAAGTCCACTGAGCGATTAGCGCCAGTGTGACCAGAACTGAGATGGGACCACTGTAGGCACCCATCTAGCCGTGCCTCAGGCACAACAATACGGTCCTCGTAGAAGAGGTACTGATTGTTTTTATACCATTGGTGCCCGTCAATGACACGGGGTTCGAGACCAGTGCTGAGGGTTTGGAGAATTTCTTTATACCCTGACTGATAGTCGGTTAGACTCCAACCCTCCAGCATTCCAGCAGTGCGCATGGACAGGTCAAATTGGACATCCATACACTGGAAAGCCTCTTTGGCGAGCGCCTCAGTGCTCTCACCTATAAGCGCATCGAAGTTGTTGCGCGATATATAGTCAGACAGTTCATTTTTAATACCGGGGATATGATGAACTGTAAGCCTGAACTGGCTCAGGTGAGTCCACCACCGCTTTAGTTTTGCTTTCTCTGGTGGTGGGCCCTTCTGAAAAGACTTCACAGGTTCCTGGTCACATAGCCAGACAATAGGGTTAGATCCCAGGAGTCGGGATTGTGACGAAAGCACCAACATACCGGCCAGGAGTTCCTGGTGATAGGTGCTGTAATTGGAACGCGCTTGGTTCCATTGCGAATTCCAGTGTCCCAGTGGCACCAGCCGCCACTCACTGGTAGGATAGTCATGTTTTGTAACCGCACTCGGTTATGGGGTGTTTCTGGAGAAGGCTCTATGGCGGCGCATGTAGAGACAATTGGCGTGGATGTGGGGAGTTCTGTTTTGTTGAGATATTGCTGTTTTGAGGACTTGAGTAGTGGCGGTTGATATTTCCACCTCAGGAACATGATAAGAGATTATGAGTAACCCAATGTTTAAAATGAAGTCCACGAAAATACAAACAGACAAGGCACAAAGCAATAGCTCGAATGTGTGAACAAGTCCCGGCCTCCAAGTAATTCTTAGAACTCCGTAGTCGCCATCAGGCAATACATGGGCCTACAACACCCCTGAGGGGCAAAGGGTAGGGATGCTAAGCGTAATACCCAAGCATGCAGGCATGTATGCATATCACTGCGTCAAAGCAATGGTTCATCTCATAATTTCAGTGTATCGTGCAACCCAAGTCAATATACTGCATGCGCGTGCGACACGTCGTGCAATCATAAGCGACAGTGGCGCCTGAAGCTGGCACACAGATACATGGCTGGAGGACAGAAAGAATGTGCGAAAAAATGTCGGTATATGCGGGTGAGAAAAGGGATCAAGTGAACATTCTGCGGCTCTGCTGTGGTTGTGGGGTCTGTGGGGTCTTTGCCTGCTGTGGTTGTGGGGTCTGTGGGGTCTTTGCTGCAGTGCTGCCACGGCAGTACTTACACCCCCCTGCTAAGGGTGGACTCAGGGTTCAGCCTGATACCCGGCAGCTAAGACCCACCAAACAAACACGTGGATCTCTTGTCTCTCCGAGCGAGTACAAGTCAGCCCTACTCCGGCAAGAGTAACTAGTTGCGTGTTGCCGCACGTCAACCGGCTTGTGTCCATAATGCAATGGCTAATTCAGACGCAGGTAGTGTGCAGAGCTAAAGTGGCATGGAGTGGTGTCCGCTGTGGTAGTACCTATCAGCGCGAGACCCTGGTAATACCTATGAGTCCCCAGACAAGAACAAAGTGGACACTGTGGCACAACCTATCAGTGTCTGTGATCTGAGTCGCCAAACAGAAGTAGACTTGTCGGAAGAAAACTGGATTGTATGGGTCGCCGATATACAGCAATTGAGTGGGTTAATCCTCTGCTCAACTACCATCATGGTCACTTCTTCAAGTCATGTGTCATGTGTCATGTGAACTGTCATTCTTGATGCACTGAGCGTGGATGGTGAAAGATGTGAAAGGTTGTTACCAAGTTCTGACCATTCGTAACTCACTTACACGCAAATGAAACAGTGAGTGCTTCTGCAACACTTCTGGTGTTTGAGATGAGTATGGCAAGGCCATGGGCCTAGTGCCTAATTTCGTTGCTTGGGTGGGCGCGTTTCTGCGCTCAATTCCTGACAAATTCGTACTTACTTTAGAGACCTGGGAACTCGTGGCTCATACACTTTGAAGTCACATACAAAGATGGAGCAAACATACAACTAGGTTAATAGGCGTCCACTGTGAGTGCTCTATAGACTCTCACTAAGTTGACTCGGGGCGCTCTGATACATGGGCTTCACTCAAATGGGTATATATAGGGGTCGTACATGGTGTATTCTGTAAGTGTATGAGTGCAAGTGTGGAAGTGTGTCCTTCAGGTTCGCTCTGGCGAAGGAGTTGACTGCACATGAGCAGCCAAAATAGGCTGATTGACTTGAAATGGTGATGGATGATCACAAAGATGAAATTCTCTCAAAGAGTGACAAAACGACCAAAATCGCCCCAAAACTCACCTCGAAAACACCCAGGCGCACTCGGAGTGCCCCAGCAGCGCCGTGGCGAACGACGGAGGGCGTCGCCACGCGTCGCAGCTGTCGCTTGCGACCGATCCTGCCAAAAATGGCACATTTGGCCAGAAACAGGCCAAAAAGGTCTAAAAACCCAAAATGGGCCAGGATGAAGCCCTGAAACTGGGCAAGACGCTGGAAGAGAGCCGTCGACACACAATACCAGTGTCGACGAGTGCCACGAACGCACTCGCGCGTCGAAAAGCGACGACAAGCGTCGCCGACAGAAAAAGAGAGCAAAATTTGAAAATTTGCAAAATTGAAGAATTGAAACAGAATTAGCTGCTACAGGTGGCGCAGGACAGTCAAATGCTGTCAGCGCAGCGTAGAGCGTCACGTTGTGAGCGCCGTAACCCTGTCCGAGCGCGTCGCCAGGGAACAGGGACTCTGATTCGCAACAAAATATCAAAATCCAACTTCAAACTTCAAAATTGCTTCAAGAACACCAAAATGAGAGAAACAAACACCTTGTGGACCTGTACTGTACTCCCCAAATTCCAACAAAAGGTAACAAACCAGGACTTCGTTCATTTGAATACGATGTCTCCACTGGAAGGGCAAACAGAACGACGATGGACAGTTGACCTTGTAGGAACAATAAAACAAACCAACAAACAGACCAAGACCTGGACAAATCAAACATGTGAAGTACAACATATGGGACATCAGGACAGTTCAAAAAAGGCCACATCTGACAGTCGAAGGTGAGGCATTTATATATAACTCAAAACTAGTCGAAGCTTGAATAAATTTACAGTCAGTCAGGCACTGGAGTCAAAATTTCAAGTGAAGCTTGTTCCCTCAAGGACCTAGAAAATCATGGTGCGTGGAGCGTTATTTCTTTTATACAGGAAGGAGGGACCAAGTTAAAAACTGTGCAACCTAGCAAGCAGGAAGGTGCTCAGGAAGGGAGTAAAGGGACAGTAGCACTTTGCAAATAGCTCCAAAGCAAATTAAGTGAAAGCCAACTCAAAGGAAAAATAACTTGAGCTTCGCATCCTATCTCTGCCCTGTGGCACCAACCCAATGGTTCAAACTTCTCGTAAGTCCAAAAGAAAGGTTCCAGATTGTTATACCCAACAAGAAGCTTGCGCAATGCGAATCAGGGCAGCCAAAGGTGACTCCTTTTTTTACAAAGCATGGCATGTTATAAACCATTACATCCACATGGAGGCTCAACCTTCGGAGAGTATCACAGGTTAACCTTCAACCTTCAGACTTCACACAATGTGAGACAAGACTGAATAAGCATAAGGAAAGGGAGGAACAGCACTTCAGGCACTTCAGGGCTGGTTTGTACAAGGGAGCTGGATACAAGGTCGTACACCTGTATTGCTGTCGACGCACTGCAGCACCACCTCTTTCCAGGACGAAGGCATTTTGAACCGACATGGCATGGCTTGAGGAAAGGATGAGTGGAGAGAAACGAAACGTTCAGCCCTGACACCCAGCGTTGTTCAATGATGACACTTAGGAATGCTCTGAAATTTCCAGCCTTGAAACTTCAGGACCTCAAGCGTTCACTGCAGGTTATCAAAACTTCAGACAAGCAAACAGACATCAGGTTACCACAACCTGCTCTCAAGAATTAACCCTAAAAAATTGTGGACTCAAGTTCACCTCAACCAAGGCTATCTGGTCGCAACCCCAGGCCATTGAGCTGGTACCTGGACAGCGCCGTGGCAAGCCCAGCACCACTAGTTGAAGAGGAAAAACAAAAAGGAAGGGGGAATCATCCGTCAACAGCAATACTTCCTACTCGGTGAGTTTTAGTAAGAGTTGGACGGCCTTCGAACGCTTGGCCCAGCACTAGCAAGCACTGCCCCTCGCTCGCACAGGGGTCCAATGGCGAGCGGAGGAAGTGAGCAGCTGTCGTTGCGAAGGGGTACAAAGGGTCGTCGAAGCAATAATGCACTGTACAGAAGTCAACAAACTCTACTTGTGGCGGAAATGACACTGTCCTTTCTTGTGACGCCAGCACCGTGTGCCGTACCTGCACCACCGACTTTGAGAGTGAGCGGTGACAGACAGAGAATGAGCTGTCACAGGGACTGGTGCTGTAAACGAAAACGCATCAGGGCTCTCTAGAGGTCCTACATCCTGCAAAGGAGAGGACAGTTCAGACCCATAGGACCGATTTTCCTTGCTCTCTGCATGGTCGTCAGCTCCTCCAGAAAAAGACTCTTCAGGCTCGTGTTCTGAGGTCTCCTTGTTCTTCGAGTTGTCGTAAATTTCTTCAGAAAAATCTTCTTCAAGTTCACATTCTGAGTAACCAGTTCCTTCATGTTCAAGTTCTGAATCACTCTCCGAGTAGTTTCTACAGTGGGTTAACTCCCACCAGACTTGGTGTTCGGTTTCTCCTACGAAACAGTCAAATACATCCTGTGGTTCTAGCCAATATTCCGTGCCGTCTTCGCCATCGAGGCGTCTCAGTACTAGAGGCTTGCCTTCATTCTCTTGCCCACAGTTGTACAATATCAAGTCTGCAAACTCACGGACTGCCTCACGGTTCTGCCAATTGCACCCAACAGCACAGTAAATTTCAGAACACCGGTGGGCCCAGTTTCTCACTTGGTGTGGCAATAGCAAGGCTTCCGAAACAGAATCTACAGGACCAAACATGTCCTCTAGTTGCGTCCCTGTAACTTCATTGAGGTCTTCAGTGTACTCGTAGGTAGGTTCTAGCAAGCGCTCCCAGAATGAGTTCAGCAAATATCCAACTGCTTCTTCCCTACTGGAGCAAAACTGCGGTGTCGCTGGCTCCTCTTCAGTGTCCTCTTCTGAAACCTCGGGAGACCCATAACACATAGTACAGCGCCTATCGCCACAAACATCCGCAGGGTGTTCATAGCACATGGCACAGTGAGGGTCATCACAATCTGGACCACAGTCTGGATCAGTGCAGTTCGGACCAGCGCAAACAGTAGGTTCTTCAGAGTCACTCAACTGATGTTCAGCTGGTTGTTCTGCATCATTAAGGCATGTATTGCCTTGTAACCGCACTCGGTTATGGGGTGTTTCTGGAGAAGGCTCTATGGCGGCGCATGTAGAGACAATTGGCGTGGATGTGGAGAGTTCTGTTTTGTTGAGATATTGCTGTTTTGAGGACTTGAGTAGTGGCGGTTGCTATTTCCACCTCAGGAACATGATAAGAGATTATGAGTAACCCAATGTTTAAAATGAAGTCCACGAAAATACAAACAGACAAGGCACAAAGCAATAGCTCCAATGTGTGAACAAGTCCCGGACTCCAAGTAATTCTTAGAACTCCGTAGTCGCCATCAGGCAATACATGGGCCTACAACACCCCTGAGGGGCAAAGGGTAGGGATGCTAAGCGTAATACCCAAGCATGCAGGCATGTATGCATATCACTGCGTCAAAGCAATGGTTCATCTCATAATTTCAGTGTATCGTGCAACCCAAGTCAATATACTGTATGCGCGTGCGACACGTCGTGCAACCATAAGCGACAGTGGCGCCTGAAGCTGGTACACAGATACATGGCTGGAGGACAGAAAGAATGTGCGAAAAAATGTCGGTATATGCGGGTGAGAAAAGCGATCAAGTGAACATTCTGCGGCTCTGCTGTGGTTGTGGGGTCTGTGGGGTCTTTGCCTGCTGTGGTTGTGGGGTCTGTGGGGTCTTTGCTGCAGTGCTGCCACGGCAGTACTTACATGTTTCAACGAGCCATTACGGTTCAGTTCACTAGTACGGTAATCGCTGTGGGTTAGTTCAGCTGGGTTAAGCTCCTGCCATTGGTAGATCGTTCCACCCCCCCCTACATACTGGCATCAGTGATCAGGACTATCTCGCCCTTAGGGCGGGGCACTCCCAGGCAGTTGGAGGAGGCAATGTTCTTCTTCAACTCCCGGAAACATTCCTCCCATCTGGCGGTCCACCTCCAGGGAGTATTTTTCTTGATTAGATCAGTGAGGGGGGCAGAGGAGTAGGTAAAATTGTGGATGTGACGCCGATAGAAATTACAGGCGCCCACAAAACTCCTCACGTCGTGTAGACCCTTCTTAGGGTCATCGCGAATCTGCATGTCCTGTAGGGGCTGCATCTTAGACGCGGCTGGTTTCCACCAGCCATACCCCACGTCGAAACCAAATATTCCATCTCCTCTTTCATAAACTCACATTTTTCGAGTTTGATTCGGAGATGGTTTTCTTGACAAACAATGAAATATTCACGGAGGAGAAGGACATGGTCCTCTTGGGTATTAGTACCCAAACTCACGTCGTCGATGTGGGCCTCCATGTCTGCACCCCGACAAATCAACTCCTGTACTAGAGGCCTGCGCCTCAGTATGTACAAAATTTTGTTCATTAGCTCCTGGAAGAGCGCTGGGGCATTAGCCACCCTGAAAGGCATAACCTTCCACTTAAAGACACGGCCCTTAGGGGTTATAAAAGCCAGCAGCTCCTGAGCTGCGGCGGTTAGGACTACCTGCCAGAAACCAGAGCGTTTGTCCATTTTGGTCTTGTATCTGCATTTGGCAATACGCTCCAGGGTATTTTCCATGTTAGGAATACTCCCTGAGTGGTTCTGGGTTTTCTTGTTGACCTCACCATAGTCTACAACCAGTCGTAGGGCAGTCGACCCCGGTTTAGCAACCAGGAAACAGGGATTGCAGTGATGGGGGTAGTCCCCCTTCTTATATTCTTCAACAAGGCCAGCATCAATACATTCCTGGATCCGGCGCTCGATTTCTTCAACCTGTTCCTGTGGAGCGGGATGGGGACGACGCCTCACTCGCATCTTTTCAAATTCAGGTTTCAGTTTCAGGTCCATCTGGACCAGTTTTTTACAAGAGAGGGGGGGCGGCAAGGCGCCGAACACCTCCTCATAGGTTATCAGCAGTTTCTTCAGTCGGGGGTCAAGGTTAAGACTCTCGAGTTTCTGCAGGAAATCCTCCTCAGCATGGAGGTTGCTCTTTCCATGTTCTTTCTTTTTCTGCCGATCAGCAGCTTCGGCAGGCACAGAACCATTGTCCCACTCAGGGGAACATTGCTGCCCATAGTGCAAAGAATACACTAGCAGTATCTCAGGATCAGGCAGCGTATAGGAATCATCGTCCTCCTCAGACCAGATGGAGGATTTCCAGATCTGTCTGAGGTATTGCAGCCACTCTTGGCGCTGAATACCTTCGACCTTCAGGTACAATAGCCGTCGGAGTTCCTGAGTGTCATGCTCAGACAGTGGCATGTGTACAGCATGTTATTAGAAGCAGGCCGCGCTAGAGCATCAGGACTCCGGGCCACGGGTTCACCTGTGTGCATAGGCTGCATGTGTAGCACTGGCTTCCCAACAGGGGAAGCGGGTTCTGAGGTCGACTCTAGATCTACATCCTCCAGCAACAGCTGGGCTAGGAAGGCACTGTGTTTTAGGTCAACACAGCTGGGATCAACAGGAGGGATAGTGCTGGCGATCTCAGACAGTTGGTCGTCAGCATCCGCCTTAACAGCTGCAGGTTCCAGATAGCCATCGGGAGATTCACACCCTGTAAGTGTGGCAGATAGGTGCTCAGGAGATCGATTTTTGAGATCAGAAAGGGTCAGGCCACAATTTTCGGCCATGACCTCTTTCAGTAGCACCTGGTCTAGGTCACACTGGGGTACAGGATTGAGAGATCCATCAACGATGGATAAGAAACTGGCCCACTCAGGGGCCTGCATAGCTGTGTCTGAGTCCTCAGGCACATAGATGGGACCGTCGGGGAGTTGCACTCTTCCCACGGTCATTCGATCTAGCATACGGCGCAGTAAGTGTGCTCACCGGAGCAGCCCCAGTCAGGGGTGCACATGACACCCCTTCCTCCCTCATAAGCGATTTTGGTTATAACCTTCGCGAGCAGGGAGAAGGGAGGGTTAGCATACGCTACGCCCATTGCTTTCCAGAAGAAACGGAAAGCGTTGTTTAATTGTTTCGAGCAGTACAACTCCATGATGTGCTGTTGTTGGCTCGCAAACAATTCCACCTCGATCTCATCCAGGTTTACCTGAAGGACCGCCAGTCCATTTTCAAGAACGTGACGGGCCAATTGGTAGTTTTCAGTACGATAGTTAGTCTTGGATGCGTAGCGCAACCCAGGCTCTTTTCGTCCTGACTGCTTCAAAGGTACGGAGAAGAGCCCACTGCCAAAGTCGCAGTGCAAAGAATAGGGGCGCTGGAGAGACAGCATTTTTACCTGGGGGTTTCTTCGTAGGAAGTCGGTGCCAATGACGATGTGAAAGGCGTCGGTGTCCAGCACTCTGCAGTGTTGCGTCACAGTTCCGTCACCCAGGCATATAGTTACATCGACCCCCCCCCAAGGAATGGATGGTACGCCCATCCCCTACTCTTATGGCCACGGTCTTAGTTTTCTTGAATGTTTTTAGCAGGCGCCAGGCCACTATGGAAAGTGTTGCACCGGTGTCAAGCACCGCTCGAAAAGCTTGATCCCCGACTTTCACGAGGATCCAGAAAACCTAGCCCTCCTCTTCGGAGCCGCCCCCCTACTCCTCACCAGGGAACTTGACATCCACCCCTGCAGCCATGAGGGACTTGGCCATCCAGGCCAGTCGCCTCTTCTTGGAGTTATTCCCCTCAAGGGAAGCGTTATCCCCCTGTGGGCGCTTCTTCGGGTCACCTGCGGCAGGAGGGGGATTAGCAGCGGGCGCTGACGAGCGCCTCTCGGGGTTAGGGGGTCCACCTTTGCCAGCCCCCTTGCCACCTCCTTTACCACCTTTATCCCCATTGTGGGGGTTTCTGGTGGGTGTTTGGGTTTTCTGGCGTTCAGCCTCCTGCCGCTTGAGTTTATCACTCTCGCGTTTCTTTATGTGACATTCGTCTTCGTAGTGACGACGTTTGCCACAATAGCCACAGGTGATGGTACACGTGAAGTCATCCTGATGTGTCACAATTTTCCCATCCTTGGAATGCTGCTGTCGTTTCATCTGCAGCATACACCTGCTGCGGTGGTCGCAGTCAGGGGCGTGACAAGGTCCCCCCTTGTCATTGACAGGCTTAGAGTAAAACAGAGGGGGTGTACCTGCATCAGGTTTAACCTCATTCATGGCACGTAGGTTACCCCTTCTTTTACCACCTCCCTGGTTGGCGTTAGTGGGATTTTTAGGCCCTTTCGCTTCGCCACGTTCGGGGGTAGTGGTACCACCTCGACCCAAGTGCTTCTTGTGGAATTTCTCCATGTGGGAGTCATTCTCCCTCTCAAGAGGTAGCTCAATCAGCAGGTCCACCAGTTTGTCGTACGAGTGGGTCCGGCTTTTTCTTGAAGAGGTAGTGCGGCAGTCATCCCACGTGCGTTCCGGGATCTCACTCATGAGCCACAGGTGGGGCTCGGTAGCTCCATAGGAGCCTACGTTCATCCGTGAAAACAGATACTCTAGGTCGCACACGTATTCAGAGACTCGCGCAGCGGAAGGAAACTCCGGGAGCATAGGTAGCTCCTCTATCTGTGTGCGCACATTGAGGTCAGTCTCATAGACTGGGAATTTTTTCTCCATTCTTTGGAGTACCTCCGCCCAGGTGGAACAGGTTTTCACAATCTGTTTCACCTGTTTTTGCAAAAATTTCTTTTTGCATGAGCGTTTCAGCAGTGAGCATTTGGTGGCCACATCCACATAAGATTGGCCAGTCAGCAAAAGAAACTCAGCAAATTTTTCTGCCCATTCGGGCAGATTTTTCGGGTCGAACCCCGGCAGTTCTAGCTGGATGTTCGCCTGGGCAATAGGTCTGCCCATCTTCCCGGCCCCCGGAGTTAGGCCAGAAGAAGAGGGAGATACGCCGGCAAGAGGTGCCAGGGCTGACAGCCCTCTTTTCTCAGTCTCCGTCACTGGCACGTCCTGTAGTTCAGCAATTGGGGCTGTCCTGGCGCGAGGATGAAAAGGGCTGGGGCAAGTGACCTTGGGTAGCAACCTGGACACCCTTGATCTTTTGAGATCATCAGCCAACGTGCTCAACCCGGGTGAAGGTGAGAGTAGCACTGGCTTGGGTAAGGGTTCAGTGATACCCAATTTAGCCTTGACAGCCTCTGACAGAGCTGTCACATCCGGGTCTTCCGATCCGGATAGAAGTTTGGCCAAAAGTTCGGCCGTACGATCCAGAGGCCCATGGGTGGGCTCTGGGCGAAGAGGATCTAGACTCTTTTCAGGAGCCATTGAAGTTATCGGCAGGTCTGGATGCCATGCTCTCGGGTCCTCGTGTACTCTTGGTCGTCTCGGTAGTGATACTGTGTCCGCCATGTCTGTAGATGGCCCGGAATAAAGGAATGAGCCCATCTCAGTTTGGGGCGGCGACCCGAGGGCATCAAGAGGTATTTCTCCATCTTCACTTACGGTGGACTTGTGGTACTCTTCGTGGAGCATGAACTCGTCCATCCTCCTTCGTAGGTCCTCTTGTTCTTCAGGGCCAACTCCAAGTACGGTAGAAGACGAGGCCGGACAGGCCGACCGGGTGATGGAGGCTTCGACACGCCTGCGGAGCCTTAGCAGGCTGTCTTCACCATAGGCCGCTAAGGTTTCCATGGTTAATGGGGTTGTTCTGGGCGGATTTGGTTTCGCCCTTCTGTGCTCCGGATCTTCCTGAGACCCAGATGCTGCTCTGAGTGGCGGTTCACTCTTTGGGTGGGCTACACCGCCAAGTTGTACTTGTACACTTCTGATCGGCCAGGTTTGGGAGGACAGTTGAGTGGACATGTTCATGTGCTTTTCAGTGTGCTTTTCTTGTGCTTCTGCCCAGAGTCGGTTGGAAAGGTTCTCAGGATTTGCCTCTGCTACCAGAAAGATGTCCTTGATTAGTGCCCTATAGATTTTGATGAAATCCTGCAGGTTTTTGATGGTGAAATCCCAAAACCAAAGGAGCAAGTAGAGCAAGAACAGGCTATGGATCGAATCAATGAATAGTTTGAAATCCACTGTAACACAGAAGGGCTGCAGATAGACAAAGCAAATTTAAAAACAAAGATTCAATCACAAATGGATAGTACAAAAAATTAATGTGAAAACTTGCCTGACTCTAGCCTCCAAGTTAGCATCAAGCACTTCATGTGCACTCTTTTGAATGACATGGAGCTGGTTAGGAGTGTGGAGCATAGGAGTTAGGCCAGACACAGATTATGACTTGGCGAAGCAACTGAATTCAGAAAGAGTTAAAAAGTAGAACCACAATAAGTGGTAGAGACAATTGAGTATAGGGGTCTTGGGGTGGGAGACCACTAGGCTTAACCTCCAAGGCCTAAAGCATGAAATGCCTATTTTACTTCGGTATATCCTCCATGAAGGAAGATACCTCCGCTCAGTTGAGTGGTAGGGGTGAACTTCATGGGGGGCTAGGGCTATAACCATAGTTACTTTGGGGAAGTGTACTAAAAGCTTCAAAAGAGTGATAAAAATACTTAAGTTAGTCTTAGCATCAAAGAAAAGGGTTTCAAGGTAGGCTTGGCCTGGATCAAGCCCTCCGAGAAAGACATGGCAGTGACTTTTTCTTACTTCAATCAATTCTGAAATTCGTATCATAAAGAACACCGTTAGAAAATTGTGAAAGATCGCGCACGCGTCTAAACTACTAAGCCGATCCGCACTGCCCTGCCAGCTCTGCCAAGGGCAAGAGCACACGCTAGCCATGCCAATCACACCCCCCACCAAGGCTGAGCATCAGTGGCTGATAACCTGATGAATAGTGAGGGGCATCAGTGGCGTCAGCAAAGCGCAAACAGTGCCCAGAGGACGGCAGACGTGAAAAACAATACTGCAGACTGTCACAGACTGTTACTGTAGCAGAAATTAATTAAATCACATCCTGGCTCACTCTGGCTCTCAACTCTGGCCATAATGGCCCTGACCGGCGAAGATCTAAGACAGAGAGTGTGAAAGAGATGACAAAGGGCAGACAGAGAGAAGAACAAGACGCAAACAAAGAAACAGACAAGTAGAGGCGGGGGGGGGGGGGTCACAGAAGCCACACAGCACAAGCGCTGCCGCTAACTGCCCCTGAACCCCATCCCAGGGCATGACAGTGGCACACTGCCCTCTGTACTCTGAAAGTAGGTCTAAACGCTCCGGGTCATGGAGCTCTGACAACAATGGGTGTACTTGAATCTCGAAACATCTCACGCAAAATATCGACAAAACGTCGTCCTAATGTCCTTGTTTATTTATACCCCATGATACCTTGCGCACGGAGCAAACCGAAGTGAACGGCACCACGAGGCGGAGCGGATACCGAAAAGGACATGGGGACGCGCCATACCAACACGTCAACAAAACGACAAGCCGCTAAGCAACACACGGCTAACGAGACATGACACAAAACTACCCCACGAACACGACACACCAAAAACACAAAGAACAAACATACAACACCACACGACAACGAAAAAAACCGCGTGCTAAGACACAACACGCAAGCCAACGCCACACAACACCACTCAAAACAACACAACACGACGCAACACAACGCCACAACACGCGCACCGCCACAACACAACGAATGAGCCACGCAACACCACAGAACAAACCACAACACGACGGCACTACACGACACAACAATGGCGCAAAACCAACATACCAACTACACAACACCACACGACAACGAGACACGACTCAAAACAACAAAGCTGCCAACGCGACACACTACACCAAAACAAACAACCAAACAACGCCACACAACAACGCAAAAAACTACACCACGCAACCGACCGCAACGCAACAACACACAACACCACGTGACCTGACACGACACCATATGACACAACACGGCAGAACCCAACGCCACGCACCAACACACAACCCAACGCAACACGACGCAACACAACACCACAACAGACGCAACACCACGACACAACGAAAGAGCCATACAACACCACGGCATAACACAACACCACACAATGTAACACGGCGCCACAGGACACAACAATGACGCACAACCAACATACCAACGACACAACACGCCGCTAGACAACACACGACAACGAGACGTGCAACAAAACAACGCCACAGAATGAAAAACACTGAAATCAACCAACGAGCAACTGTACAACACAACGCAACAAACCACAAGGCAACACACCACAACAGACCACCACACGACACACCACCACACCACACGACACGACACGGCACGACACCACAAAATATGGCGTAACCCAACGCCAACCCAAACCCCAACGCGACAAAACACAATACCAAACACCACGATACAACGCAGCACCACAAAACGCGCAACGCAACAAAAACACAAAGGAAAAAACCGCGCAACGCAGCAACACAACAATTGACTTAACCCGTCCAGCCCACCAGGTACCAACACGCAACGCGACATACCACAACACACAGCAACGCCACACCACACCAGGCAACGTAAACACCACCACGTACCGCAACGCGGCGCCCGACACAACCACAAAGCACAACCAGGACACAACCCGACACGACGCAACACGCCACATCACACCAAACAACATAACAACTACACAACAGGCCACAAGGCGACACACGACAACAACAAGCGATACAGGACAACGTCACAAAACAAGGAACACCACAACCCAGCGAACAACCACACAACACCACACAACACAACACAATACTACATCACACAACAAACCGCCACAAAACAACACACAACGCGACATAACATGACCCAGCACAACACGACACCACCCAACGCCACACAACAAAACACAAAACACGCCACGACACAACACCACAACCATACGACCATACGACACCACACGACCAAACACAATCCTACGCAACACGACACAACGACACGACACGTGACACGACGCAGCGCCACAGGACCAGCCGCAACATTCTCCAAAAACAACGCAGTGCTCCCAGGTGGCCGCGTGCCCCTTGCTCGAGCCTCCCGCGGGCCTGCACAGGCGCACGGAAGAGGAGGCTTTGCACCGGCGCATCGGGAGAGCACATGCCCCCTCACACGAATGCGCGGGCCCCGCGGGCGCCGCCCTCCTGTGGATCCACGTTCACCTGGGGGACCCCACGTCCGTCGCGCACCTGTCGCACCTGTTCGCGCCCTGACCCCCACCCGCCGCCACACTTCGCAGAGCCCGCACCACCATGCCTCGCCAACCCGGGGACGGGCCAGTGCACGCCAGAGCCCGCCGCCGAGCGCAGGAGGCGGCCGTCCGGGGCCTGGTAGCGGACGCGACTACGGAGGCGCACGAGGCGCAGGCAGCCGCACAGCACGACCCGGCGGGCAGTGCGAGGGCTTTCCTCAGCGAGGCCGCCCTCCCGGCCGTCCGCACTCTGAACGGAGCAGGGGCCCCTACGCTGCTCCTGGCGATGCACCGGATCGTGAACGCTGTCCAGCCGGGGCTCATCAGCCCGGAGGCGGCCCTCTACGGGCACTGGATGGAGTGGTGCAAGTCCAACCGGTCAGGCCGGCCCCTGTCCGTAGGGGACACCCTGCGGCTGACGGGCGCGGGGTCCGCCATGTCCCTCCGCAGCAGCACCCCAGCCCTGCTGCAGGCCCTCAGGACGCGCTGCCCCGGGGACATGGCCCCGTACCTGAACCAGGCGCAGGCCACATACCCAGGGGGAGTGTCGGAGTTGGACGCGGCGCTCCACCTTCTACACCCGCCGGACGAGGACCTGGAGGTGGGCGAAGTCACGGTTTTTGTGGAAGGCGCGGACGAGGCGCCCACCCGCCCCCGCCTGACCAACCCGGTGTACGACGGCGCCAGGCCGACCCCCCTGTACGCCGTCATGTGCGAGGCGCTCCCAGGGGGGGGGCCCACCTGGTGCCCCGCCCTCCCGCCGGCGACGCACGCACCCCGCGGCTGGGCCAACCCGAACCTATCTCCCCCCCTCTCCAGGACCAGGCGTGGCCACCACAGAGGGCAGGTCCTCTGGCAAGAGCGCCCGGGCACCCCCCTGCTCCTCCACGTCGTCGCGACCTGCGGGGACCCAGAGCGGGTCCTGGGGATCACCCCCACCCACCTGTACGGGGCAGCGCCCATACCCCGCCCCCCCCTCTCGGCGCCCGCGGCGCGGAACGGGGTACACACCTTCCTGCGAACACAGGAGGTCACCGCCGTTACGGGGGTACACCTAGTGCGGCTCCCCTCGGCACCACCTGACGACCCCCGGGGGCCCAGGGCCCTGAGCCCCGCCCCAGACTGGGAGCTGTGGCGCAATGTGTGGGCCGCGTGGCTCCCCCGCCTCCCAACCCAGTGCCAATGGATGGCCACCGGCCCCCGCCGCACGGGGCTAACGCCACCGCCTGCCCCCCCTCCCCTCCCCCCCTCCCCCCTGCGGAGCACTGCACAGCACTGCCCACGGCACAACACAGATACACCGGGATGTAGTGGGGAGGGCACACCTGCCACCACGCACCCCTACCAGGATAACAGTGATGTCGGACTCCGATGGCTCCCTGCAGCGGGACGACCGCCACCACCGCCGGTTCTGCTCCCGCTCCCCCTTCTCCCCGGGATACGCGGGGGAGACCCTCGCCGAGCGCGAGGAGTGGCGGCTGGCGGAGGCAGCGGTGCCGGTTGAACCGCCGGCTGGGCAGTCCCGGGCAGCCTCCGCCGACACCGGGTCGTCGACCTGGGGACCTGCGCCAGCTAAGGAGACCGCCTCCGCCGCCCAGGCTGCAAGCCCTGCCGCCCTGCTCCCGGAGGGGGCCCCAGGCGCACAGGGGGCTGGAACCCCAGCCCAACAAGCCGCGCCGCGGCCCCGACCGCGGCCCCCGGCGCGCCTCCAGCCCCGACCGCGCCCCCCGGACTGGAGCATCCGGGGAGGAACAAGCAGCAGGGGATGCCACCCCCGGAATGGAGCAACTGAGGACAAGTGGCGGCCCAACGCCCCGGACTGGATCGTCCGGGGTCGGCCAAGCAGCAGGCACCGTGCGCCCCGGACTGGAGCATCCAGGGACCAGCAGCGGTGGACGCCCCCCGGACTGGATCATCCGGGGCGGAACAAGCAACAGGCGCCACGGGGAGCCACAGCAGTGGCCACGAGAACGAGGCCGAGGAGGTAGGTAGGTATCTTCGGGAGCTCGGGATGCCTCCTTTGACATTGCAGGAAGAAGGTCTTACCAAGGGGACGTCCTGTCCCTCCCACTGCCCTATGTCAGGTGCCTCTTGAGCCGCTCCCGCATGTGCTTGGGAAGGCATTGTCGCGGCCACCCGGTCCATGTGTCCCAGGTGGGAGGGTGTCCCCACATGTGTCCATGGGTAGGGCCACATGCCCCCTCCTTTGGGCGGCAGCTCTGGGGGGCTGCCCAGCCGTGTGGAGTATCTCTCACCACAAGGGGTATTGCTCCCGCTTGTCTACGGTACGACCGCCTCACCCTTGTGGCTTGAGTTGCGGGGCCACTCTGCTTGGCAGGTGACCCCCTCCTGGACTGTGTACCGCCTCGCCTGTCACCGGTTGCTTCCATGGCTCCGTATGACGTTTGCCATGGTCCTCGATGCAGCCTGGCCGGGCTCGGGCCAGTGGCCTTGGAGTACCGCTCCTGCCACTGGCCCGGTCCGTCGGCTGGGTCGCCCCAGTGCGTCCGACCCATGGGGTATTGGTTCTTTCCTGTCCCTCGGCCGCCCTACGTGTGTGCAGTGTCCTGGGCTGCTGGGCTCCTGTTCACCGGTGTGCCCGCGCGGTTTGCTGTGGTGCGTCTGCGGTGTCCTGGGCCAGCTGGCTCCTGTTCACCGGTGTGCTCGCTCGGTGTGTTGTGTTGCATGTGCGGTGTCCTGGGCCACTGGGCTCCTGTTCACCGGTGTGCGTGCTGTGTGCGGTGCGCGTGTGCCATGGGTGGTTGTGTCCCTCTTCCCCCCCCCCTAATTTTCGTTTTTTTTTTTTTGGGAAAAAAAAAAAAGAAAAAACAAAAAAGAGAAAAACAGGGGCGCGCGTACACTGCAGGCACAGGCACGGGCAGCTGGTGCGGCGGTGCAATAGCGTTGTGTCCCCTGGTGTGTGTCGTCGGTGCTGTGGCGGCGGTCGCGCCCCAGGGGTGCGGCTCGCGCGTCCTGATGTACACGGGCTTGGGTCAGGGTGGGTTTTGTGAGGTGTCTCTTTGCCTCTGGAGCTGGCTGGTCAGGCGGCTGTGTGGGCTGTGGGTGCGGGCTGTGGTTACGTTGTTCCCTCGGCGGGCTTGGTTAGGAGTCAAGGGTTAGCGGTTTCGGGGTGTGGCTCGGGTTTGATTTGTGCTTGGGTTCTGGCTCGGTTAGGCGGTTGCGACGGTAGCGGGCCTGGGTTCGGTGCCTTTGGGCGTAGTGGTGCTCGTTGTCGTGTGCGTTGGCCTCTTCCGGCGTCCGGTTCGTTTGGTGACTTCTGGGCGGGGCCTGGCGTGGCGCCCCGTGGTGGTGGTTTGCTGGGTAACGGGGTTAGATGGCGGCGCCGCTGGCCGGGGGGTCAGGCGCGTCAAGTTGTGTGGCGCGCAGGGCTCCTGGGGTGCTGTGGGTGTCGCCGGTGTCGGTGCGATGACGCTTGTGGGGTGGTGAGGGGGTGTGTTTGTGCGGGGCTGGGCTTTGGGTGATGTCCCACAGGCGGATGCCGTCTCGCTGCGTTTCCTGGAGGGTCTCCTGCAGGCGCCTGAGGACATACGGGTGGTCCTGGGGCGCGGGGAGGTTGCGGGGGTGGACTCCCAGGGGGTGGAGCGCATCGGCCAGCATGGCTTCCCATGCGGCCTGCGGCATCCACCCCCCCGCCGGCCGGAGGCGGCAGTTCTCCACCGACCCCTTGCGGGGCCGATGGGCCAGGCCCTTGAGGGAGGGCTCTCCCCGGGCCCACTTTCGCAGCTCCCAGAGCTGCGTGTGGGTCCAGCGCTGCCACCACTGTTCCTGGGCGGGCCTGCGGTCTTGGGCGGAGGAGTGGGCGTGGGTGGGTGTGACGGGGTCGTGGGGACCGGTGGCGGTGGCGGGCCTGGGGGATTCCTCGTAGTCCTGTTCCGTGGGGGTGCGTGGGGAGTGGGGGCGCACGCGGATGTGGACCCGCGGCTGTGCGCGTACGGTCTCCGCCTCGGGTTTGGGCGGGGACTCGCGGCCGCGGCGGTAGTGGGGCATGCGTTGTATGTGGGCTGTCATCGAGGGTTGGTAGGGGGGCGGGGACGCTGCTGGCGGACCCTGGCGTTGTTCTGGCCTGGTCGGGAGCGGTCCGTGGGCCTGGGGTGCGGGCTTTGAGAGGTGGCGGGACGAGGTGTGTCGTGCTTCGGCCGCGGCGCGCTCCGCCATGAAGGTGGTGGCGGTGGCGTCGGTGACGGTGGGGGGGCGCCGCGCTGGGCGCCGCTGCCTTCGGGCCTGGGACGGCTGGGGCCGGATGTCATAGAGGACGTCCTCGGGGGGCCGGGCTCGCGCTGCCGTCGTGGCGCGGGGCTTGGACTTGGGTTTGAGCTTGGCTGCGGGTTGCGGTCGTGGCGTGCTGACGGGTTTGGGTGGCTGTTTGGCGGCGGTCTTGGGTTTCGGCTGGGTCGTGGGTGTGGGCTTCGTGGGGGCGTGGGCCTTGGCGGCGGCGGGGCTGCTCGCGGTGGGGGTGGGTTCGGGGGCCCGTTTGGGAGGTGTCCCCCGCGGCCTGGGGGGTGGAGTGCTGGATGAGGACGTGGTGGTGGTGTTGGATGAGGTGGTTGTGGTGGTGGAGGTTGTGGAGTCGGAGGCGGAGGAGAGGGCTGTGGGAGACGGCGGAGGGTCCTGGGCTTTGGGGGCGGGCGTATGATGCTGGGTCCTGTAAGTAGCGAGAACGAGAATGCAGGTTCGGGTACTGGGCGTGTGCGCGCGTTTTCCCTCGTGATCCGTGCGTGCTGGTGCTGGCGTGGCGGCGTTGTCTCGGCTGCGCGGGCACGTGGGTTACCCGGGGGGTGGCCATATCTGCTCCAGGACGTGCGGGTGTGTTTGCTGGAGGTAGTTGGAGGTCTGGAAGAAGCATCGCTGGATGCCGGGCATGTCCTGCTCTGTGAGGTGGGGGTAGTTTTAGGTGGGGGTGTCTGGGCCTGGCCACAGCAGCGTCATGAGGCGGGCTGCCACCATGTACGGGCATAGTTGTAGGGTGGTGGGGCGTGGGGGGGTGGGTCCCCTGCGGTTTGGGGGGGCTTCCCTCTGCTGGGGGCGCAGCGTGACCACCCACACCCATCGGTCCGTGGGGATCCCCCAGGTCCGTTGGGTCCACTTGGCGAGGCAATACATTGCCCTACCAAGGCCCTGGTAGCTGCCGCGGATGGAGAGCAGCGTGTCCAGGGATTTGGGTTCCCACGTGCCCCAGATGTGGGGTTCGCCCGGGTCGTCCCCCCTGGCGTACGTGTCGGGGCCTGGGTTGTTTGGGGGGGGGGTGTAGTCGACGGGGAGGAGGGATTCGGTGCCGTGTACTACCCAGTGGTCTGTGGGTGCGTGGTAGTTGGTGGTGGAAAGGGTGTAGTGCAGATTGTACATGAGGGTCATGTACGTGGAGGGGGCTGGCTGCTGCTCGTCGGGGGTGGGGATGTCCCCCGGGACGTGGTGCCGGAAGTTGCTCAGGGAGGCCATCCGGGCTACTTATGTTTCCCGCTCCCACTCTTTGGTGCTGTCGGGGGTGGCGCTGGGTGGGGGGACGGCCATGTCGGGCTCGTGGTAGCGGGTGCGGCCCTTGGTGTCCACCCGCCCCGGCATGGGGTGTCTGACCAGGTGTCGCCCCCAGTCGATGGGGGGCACCCAGATCCGGCTCCCCGTGGGGGGCGGGCTCTCGCCGTCTGGGGTGGCGCGTGGGGGGCGCTCGTGTCGGGCGACGTGGAGGAAGGCGTCGAAGAGGAAGTCTCTGACGCCTTCCCCCAGGGGGGCCGCCTGGACCAGGGTGGCCGCCCGGATGGGGGTGCTGGTGCCGGAGGTGCGGAGGTACAGCACGACGTCCTGTTCCCCGAGTCCCCGGAGGTACTGCCGTATCGCTGCGGGGTTGTGTAGGGCGTAGGGTTCGGCCGGTGCGGCGGCTGGTGGTGCGGGGTGTGATGGGGGGGGTGGTGTGGGTTGGGGGGGGTGGTCGTCGTTGTCGCGCGTGGGGTCCGGTGATGGGGTCTCTTGTGGCGGTCGCGGGAGGGGGGATTCGCGGTGGCGTTTGTCGGCGGGGGTATCGATGTCAATTGGCTGGTGTTGGCTGCCGCGTGTTGTGTCCGTGGCCTGGTCTCGGGGGGGGGGCGGGGGGGGTTGGTGTGGGGGTGGCGCTGTTGGTGGTGGGGGGGGCGGGGGTGGGTGTTGTGCTGGCTGGGGGTCTGGGCGTCCCTGTGGGTCGTGTGGGTGTTGCGTGTGTGCGCCGTGCGGGCCTTGCGGTTCTTGACTGGCTGTGGTGCCGGGGTGTTGGTGGGAGGCGGCCGCATGAGCGTCCGGGTGGGGCTGTGGTCCGTTTGTAATGGGTGGCTGCTGGTGGATGGTGCTCGCTGGTATGGGGTGTGGGTGGGGGGGCTGCTGGTGATGGTGGGGTGGGGGGGGCGGGGATGGGTGTTGTGCTGGCTGGGGGTCCGGGCGTCCCTGTGGGTCGTGTGGGTGTTGCGTGTGTGCGCCGTGCGGCCCTCGCGGTTCTTGACTGGTTGTGGTGCCGGGCCGTGGGTGGGAGGCGGCCGCATGAGCGTCCGGGTGGGGCTTTGGTCCGTATGTAATGGGTGGCTGCTGGTGGATGGTGCTCGCTGGTATGGGGTGTGGGTGGGGGGGCTGTTGGTGTTGGTGGGGCGCTCCTACTAGGCCCTGGTGTTGCTGGCGTGCGTGCGCGGCTCCTCGCGGGTCCATGGGGGTGTACCGTGGCTCGTATGTCGTGGGCCCGTGTGGCGGGGGCGGCGGGTGGTGCTGGACCGCGTGGTGGTGGTATGGAGGGTGTGCTGGTTGTGTGTGGTACCCGGGCGTTGGTGGGTGTGGTGGCAGGGGCTGGTGGGGGTGGAATACGTGATGGTGTGGTGCGGTGATGTGCGCAATGTGGGGTGGGTGGTTCGCGGGGCCTGGTTGTGCTGGGGCGTGGTGGGGATGTAGCTGGTGGGGGTCGCTGTAGCATGGGGGCATTAGGGGGTAGGGGTTGGGAGGGACGGGGGCGTGGTGGTGGTGTTGGTGGTGCCATGTCCCCTGGCTCTGCGCGTATGGTGGTCCTGGCCTGGTGTGGACGTGTGTGGGCGGTGGTGGCTGACTGGGCTGCAGGGTTTGGGTGCTGCGGTACGGTGGTGGTGGTGGACGCTGGCGGTGGCGGTGTTGTTGGTGTGCCCCGGGGGTCTGGGCGTGGGGTGGTGCGGTGTGGCTGGACCCAGGCCCTGGTCGGGGCGTCGCGCCCTGCTGGCGGGCGCGTTGGCGGGCCCCCTGACCTGTCTTGGTCTTCTTGGCCTGGTGGGTGTCGGGGGCGGGTGGACCCCCCTGTCCCCGTGGGGGCGACGGGGAGCGGGCGTGCCAGCGCCGTGCCTCTTGGAGGCTCGTCTTGAGGCCTCTGACGTAGGTTTCCTCGTCCGTGAGGCCCATCCGCGTGGCGGTGGCCTCGTCGGGGGCGGCCAGGTGGGCGTCCCGAAAAGACGCCCAGCCCTCCGGGGGCTTCTGTTGTGCGGGGTGGGGGTGGTGTGCCGGGTAGAGGAGTGCGCTGAGTGGGTAAGGTGTTCCCTTCCGTCGGCCGAGGGCGTTGTTGAACCGGCGGCAAGTGATTCGGAGGTAGGCTGCTATCTCCTCTGGTGCCGTGTCGGCCCACGCTTCCGGCGTCAGGGTTGCTGCTTGGGGGGCCGGGAGTTGTGGGTCTGGGAGGTGTAGGTCTCGGTGGTGGAGGTATAGGGCGTGGAGGATGTGGCGGGCCGCCACGTTCAAGCCGCCTCCGCTGTGGCGTAGGGGTGGGCTGTGGGGGGGCAGGGGTGTGCTGCCCGTGGCCACGGCTATGGTCCATGCGTGGTCTGCCGCGTCCGCCACGTAGTACCCTCCCAGGTGGTCCAGGAGGGTGTCGGTGAGGAACCCGAAGAAGCTGGGGTGGCTGGCGGGGGGGGGTGCGGCTGGGGCCGCGGGCCGCTCGCGGTGGTGGGGGTTGAGGTCCCCGCAGTGGGGGCAGTGGGTGAGGCGGTGCGCGGCTCCCAGGCAGACCCAGTGGTCTGGGTTGCAGGGCAGGGCTGTCTGTGGTACCCGTTGGCGAACGCAGAGGGGACATGCGTGGCTGGCGGTTGGTGGTACCTGTGGACGGACGGCGGCGTGGGGGGATGGGGGCTGGTGGCGCGCGCATGCTGGTGGGAGTGTGTGCGGTGCCTGTGGTGTCCGTGTGTGCTGTGCCAGTGCTGTGCTCGGTGGACGGTGTGTAGACGTGGTGGGGGTTCCATGTTGGTATGTCACGGGGTAGGTTCTCATGGTTGGTAGAACAGGAGTTTGAGGAGGTGGGCTTGGTCTGTTGGGGGCAGGGTTGCCGCATGTTGCAGGTATTTGTCGGTGCGGTATGTGAGCTGCTCCGCCGTCTTGGCAACGGCCGTCCGCTGCATGTGCGCCGCCGTGGCCTGGGGGTCCTCCGCGTGGGTGCGTAGCAAGGTGTAGACGGCAGTGGGGACGAGTCCCCTGCGGACTGCCTCGAGCACCTCCGTTTGCTTGAGGACGGTGGTGAGTTGCTGGGTCGCCGGGGACTGCGTCAGCCATCTCGTGTGCTGTGCGATGGTGTGGGTTGGGTTCCAGTCTGTGAGGGTGTCCAGTCCTCTGTACAGGGGGCACGCCTTGAAGTGGTCCCATGTGTCTTCTTCCGCGTGGTTGCAGATGCATTTGGTGTATCCTGCGGGGATGTGGATCGAGCGGCGCGCATACCATCGGTGGTATCGGGTGAGGAGGGGAAGCTGTTCGAGGGCGAGTTGGGGTCGGGGCTTTTATAGGTGTGCTGGGAGGCTATCCGGGCGCAGGGCGGAGTAGTAGAGGGGGGTGTGGACGGAGTCTTCGAGGCGTCGGAGGAGTTCGGTGTTCGCTGGGTGGCCCAGTGTGGTGGCCAGTTGCTGGATGGGTGTGGGGTAGTGGTACTGCTTGTCTCGATCCGTGTACGGCGTGTCCTCGGGCATCCATTGGGGGGGCTGTGTGTCCGGGGGTATCGGGGGCAGGTGCTGCAGGTGGCTGTGGTGTGGGGTGTCCAGTCGCACACGTTCGAGCCCTGGGGTGTGGTTGGTGTTCTGGTGTTTGGCCTGCGTGTCTGCGCGTCCATTGCCGTATGCGTAGCGGTGTGACTCCTGCTTGACGATGTGTAGGGCGTCCTGGGGGTGCATGCCCTTGAAGGCCATCCATAGTCCCAACGCTTGTGTGGTGAGGCCGGACTCGAGTGCCTTGTGGAGGGGCAGGTCCGCAAAGCGCCTGGTGAGGTGGATGTCGACCGTGGCGTCCACGACTACCCAGATGTTGCGGGGCCGGATCGTCGTGGGTGGCGGTGTGGCGGTGACGGCGTCCCCCATGGTGCGCAGTTCGCCGTGGGAGGACGCCCCAAAGATGGTGGCCCCGGTGTGGTGTTCCACGTGGAGGCCGTCCGCGTGCCGGGTGATGCGCACGGAGGCGCGACCGACCGTCGGGGTGCGTTGCTGGGTGCCGGATGCGTCAGTGAAGTAGATGATGTCGGTGTTGCTGGGTATGGGTAGGCGGGCGATTGCTGTGGGGTGATAGACGTAGATGGGGTTCCCCTGGGCGGTTCTGGCGGTGATTTGCGTGGGCTGCAGTAGTGGCGCTGCATAGACGCCTATCCCCTGGGTGATGATGGCCTGGTCTCGTGGGGTGAGGCGGAGGAGGCCCCTGTCTGGGCGCCCCTGGGTGATATACGCGTACATCGGGTGGAAGAGGTATCCCGTATTGGGGTGGAACTTCTGGCACGTGATGGTCTGTCGCCGCTCCTTGTCGTCTTTGTCGCCGCGGAGGGTGGGGCATTTGTGCTGTAGGGGGCGCATGGGTGCCTCCTGAGGTCCTGCGCGGTGTGGGTCGCAGCGGTCGTACTCTATGGCTACGCTGTCCGGGTCTGCCCGCTCGTTGGTGAACGTCCATGTTGCCGTGGGTGTTCGGGTCCAGGCTACGTGCGCCGGGTGGTCTGGGGGTACCGTGTGAAACCAGGGGGAGAGCCATGCCTGCTGGTCGGCGGTCGCAGCGGCGGTGGGGGTGCGGTAGTGGGTGGAGATGAGGTGCAGCAGGGGACACGGAGTGTCCAGGGCTGCCGGGCCGCAGTGCCAGCACGTGCGTGGTATGCCCTGGTCACTGTGTCTGACTGGTGGTACATCGGTCTCCGGTGCATTGTGTTTGGGGATGGACCAGGGGGCATGGTGCCGCTGGACAGTGCGGGTAGCATGTTTGTGGCCGTTTGGTGCTAGTAGCAGGATGGTGGCTGGTGTCCAGCCTTCAGCTGACGGGGTGGGCTTCCCCTGCGTCGTGCCGCCGTCGTTGGGGGTCTCGTGCTCGCTCGGGCGCGGCCGGGGGTGCTGGCGATGGAAGGCTGTGTACGCCGTGTCGATGTCCTTGGGCCCCGGCATGTCGCGCCCTGCCTTCGTAGCACATGCGCGGAGGTACGCTTGGAAGACGTGGCGTGCTGGCCATTGTGGGTCGGAAAGGAACGGGGCGTGGTGGGCGTCGCATTGGGCCATGATCCTCATCTGTGTTGGGGTGATATACACTATGGTGATGCCGGCCCCCACGAGGCGTAGGGTGTCCACCTCGCCTGCCGGGCGTCGGTGGATGTCGGTGTGTGTTGCCACGAGTGGCCCCTGTTGATCGCAGTGGTGGTTTGTCAGGATGGCGTGTGTGTGGTGCGGTAGGAGGAGTTGTAGCTGGGCCCAGATGCCAGTGCCCACGGAGGTGGAGACGCCGTGTTGCGCCAGTATCCACCGGGGGCAGGTGTTGCGGGCCATTTGCGCTTCTTTTATGCGTATGGCTGCCGCCTCGCGAACTTCTGGTTGGTGGTTGTGTGTTACCCTGTGTAGGAGGTGTGCTGCGTGTTTGGCATAGGCCATGTCGACCAGGGCGCCTGTATTGTCTCCGTAGTAGCGCCAGTGGGCCATCATGGCCTCCTTGGGGAAAGACGCGGGCCAGCCTCCGTGTTGCGCCCATGCCTTCGTCACTTGCTGTCGAGCGTGGCGTAGTGCGTCTTGGGGGCGCGGGAGGTGCGGGGCTTGGTACCCAATGGCCGCGTTGAGCACTGCTTCCATGAAGTACGCCAGGCCCTGCGTAGACAGGAGGTCTTCCATGGCAATTTGGGGTACCCCGGCGAGGCGCTCTTCCAGCTTGCTTGGGAGTGTGATGTGGTGGTGCGGCGTGGCCTGTGTGACTCCCAGGTAAACTGTGGTGTCTTCCAGGTGTAGGGGTTCGCCTTTCCGGATGTGGGGGGTGGGGGTCTTGGCGTCGGCCAGCCCGACCGATTTGCGGGGATGCACTAGGAGCTGGTGGGCGTCCAGGTCGGTTGGGGTGAGTTGGAGAATGGCGGACGCTTGTTCGGTGGTCGTTGGTAGCCCTGCGTTCTCGGGGTCGCGGTGGCGGGTGGCCGTAGTTAGGAGGTTGTCATCCGCGAAGTTGATGAGGGGGGACCGTAGCGGGTATGGGGCGTAGCCCGGGTATACCCGTGCTAGCTCGAATGCCAGTGGCAGGGTGACGAGTAGGTAGAGGAAGGGGCCTTCGGCGCCTCCCTGGGGGACCCCGCTGTCTGTGCCGGTCCAGGGGGTGAGGCCTGCGGCCCTCATGACGGCGTAGAGTCGGGTCTGGATGTACCCGGTCATGAAGGATAGGAATGGGAGGCCCATGGCATCCCATACCTTCGTGAGGAGCCGGTGTGGGGCGTGGGGGAACGCGCCTTGGACATCGAGGGAGGCGATAATCATCTCGTAGGGGTTCATGTCCAGTGCGGTGTCCTGGAGGAAGATGGCCTCGTGGGGGGACCTGCCGGCCATGGCTCCCCACATGCTGGCGGGCACGTGGGCGAAGACCGCTGGCGCGATGCGGCCTAGGATGAGCGTCCACACCAGCTTGACCTCGGTGGTGGCGCAGACTATGGGCCGCCAGTTCCCCGGCTGCGCCCAGTCCCCCTTTTTGTGGAGGGGGTGGACCAGGTTGGCCCACTCAGGGGGGATGGGCGTGGCGCCCGTGACGATGTCCCACAGGCGGGCTGCCAGGCGGCGTTTGACGGGCAGGGTGAGACGTTGGTACGCTTCGGCCTGCAAACCGTCGACGCCGGGCACGACCCCCTTCTTCAGGCGGTCTAGGGCGCGTTGCAGTTCTGAGATGCTGAAGGGGTCTTGTTCGATGGCGCGCCGCTGTTCCCGGTTGAAGGCCCTTGGCACATGCTCGCGGATGGTGTTTCTGGTGTGGGGGTCGAGCTCGGGGAGGGCGTCCCCGTGTTGTGCCTGGAAGCTGTCCAGGACTGCCTGGAGGACGGCGTCGGGGTCATTGGTGAGGCCTCCTTCGGGGGTGCGTACCGCATGGATGGTACGGCGCCCCGTGTCCTCCAGGATGCGGCTGACGTACCGTAGGGACTTGTACGGCGTGTCGTTTCTGCCGTATCTTTCGCATTCTGGGGCTGCGGCCGCTATGCGGTGGGCGTGCCATTCCTGGAATTGGTGGCGGCGGGTGCTGAGGAGCGCACGGAGGTGGGCGTCCCGGTCCCGTGCCTCCGGTGTGCTGGGGCGTAGCAGGGTGGCGAGTTCCCCCTTCGCGGTCCAGATGACATGGACGAGTTGGTTGAGGGTGAGGTCTGGTGGTGCTCCCGTGTGGTTGGTGTCACGCTCCATGCCGCATGCTTGTGCCGCCCGGCGCATGGCGGTGGTGAGTGTCGGTGCACCCGGGCGGCGCAGGATGGCGTGTAGGGCCCTGTTATACCTGTGCCAGGCGCCGTGGTCGTCCTCGGCCGGGAACTGCAGTGTGGGTGGGAGGGTGTCGTCTGGCAGGGTGGCCGCGGGTGGGGGTAGGTTGGGGATGATGAGGTCGATGTAGAGGGGCCGGTGGCCCGTGCCTGTGGGCGGGAGGTCCCCGTAGGCTGCTTCGTGGACGCGCACCGTGGTTGGGTCCCCGTAGCACGTGTCGATGCGGGATCGGTGGGTGCCGGCTTGGTGGGGGTAATGGGAGGGTGTGCTGGTGAGTCCTGCCGTGAGGTCGGTGAGGCCTAGTTGGTGCATGGCGTCCCGGACAGCTGTGTCGGTGGCTGCGGGTGGGCCGGTGCGGTCGTCGTCGGTGGGGGCGGCGTTTAGGTCGCCTATGATGATGGTGGGTGCCAGGAGGGAGAATCGGCGGTACGCCAGGCTCAGGGTGTCCAGGAAGTCCTTGGTCTCCTCCCCGAATGGGACGTGCGTGAGTAGCACGTTTAGCTGCCATCCGGGCCCCACGCACTCGTAAGCCCCGAGGCGACCATCCACTCCGAGGTCGGGGTGGGCATGTACCGTGACCGACGTCTTGTGGTAGAGGGGCACCCCCTGTTCCCAGTGGGCGTGATATTTGTTCCCCTTCCGGTCCGGGATCGGTGCTGGTTCGGGTTGGTCCGCTCTGCGGAGGGCTTGCCTCAGGAACCCCAGGAGGTCTGCGCCTTTGGGGTGCGGCCCGGGCATGGCTTGCAGTGTGGCGGCCTTGGTGGGGTCGTAGGTGACCGCGGGCTCGTTGAGGATGTTGATGCGGTCGTGGGCTTCCGCAGGTGCCGGTTTCTGGGGACCGGTCGTTGGGGGGGTGGGCCGTGTCCGGCCCTGGCCCCGTCAGGCGTCGAGGAGGTCGATGACGCCCTGAGCTGCGGGTGCCTTGCGGTTCCGCTTCTGGGGCTGGGGTAGGGCCCATGCATTGTGGACTTCGCCCGTGTACTCGGTGCCGGTGAGGTGCTCCGTGTCGGAGGTGCACAGCTGCATGGGGACCATCTCACGACCGGTTCGGTCTCGCCAGAGTTCGATGGTGCGCCCCAGCTTCTTGTCCTTGGGGGTGGCCGGGTCCCACTTGACGTGGATCTTGGACCCCTGGTGGTCCCCGGTGACGAGGTACCGGTGCTTGACCTCCCCTGCGGCCCATATCCACTTGGAGGGGCCCGCCGCCGTGGGGTACTCGAAGGGCAGCTGCACCCGGGTGCCGATGGCGTATTCGGGATACAGGGCAGCGGCTTCCTCTTTGGTCCAGCTCTTCGGCGTGGCCCTTGGCTTTGGCGCGGGTTTGGCCTGTGTGGGGGCCTTGCGCTTCTGCGCACCTTGGCGGCGCCGGGCAGCGGGTTGTCCCCGTTGGGGAGGTGCGCCCTGGGGCTGCTGTGCAGGTGCGTGGCCCGATGCAAACACGGGGTGTTCGCGGGCGGCTGGGACGTCGGGCTTGGACGTGGGGACGGGGTCCTTCAGCTGGAACACTTGCTTGGTCATGAGGCCAAGTACTTCCTCGGCCTCCTGCAGGGAGTCGGGCGGGTCCGTGGGCCAGGTGAGGAGCCGGTGCCCGGTGCCTGCCCTGTGGCGGCGCATGTGGGCCGTGTAGCGGGTGGCGTGGCGTGTCCACGCTGGGGTGCGTTCCGGGGGGAGGGGGCCTTCTGGCGCCCCCTGCGCCCAGTAGAGGGCGTAGTGCAGCGCTTCCCAGGCTGCCTCTGGGGCGTGGGGGATGCGTGTGGCGAGTCGCAAGCGGTCTCCTCAGCGTGGTGGGGGCGGGACTTCGTCGTCGGGGGCGTGTGCCGATGCCCGTCTGACCTTGCCGTGGTCGTCCCCTTCCACCGTCCACCAGGTGTCCCGGTGTTTGAGGATGTGGACCTCCGTGGTGGTCGGGGGGGCATCCATGGCGTCCCAGCTGACGAGCTGGATGGGGCGGACCGCAGGGTGGGTCTTCGGGGTTACTCGCATGTTGAGGACTTGGTGGATGTCCTCGGCGGTGGGGCCCGCGTCAGGGGCGTCCTGTGCTGCTTGGGCTAGAGGTGGGGAGGGGCGGTCCTCCCAGAGGCGGGGGGCGGACGCCGTGGCGTACATGGCTGCGATCAGGACGTGTTCCGTCAGCCCTTCCACCATGAGGTGGTTTTCCCTCTCCAGGTCTCGGGGGATGGTGGCTTCCGCCTTTAGGGTGAGGAGTGCGATGGCGCGTTTGGGTCCAGGTGTGGCGTGCGTCGGCTCATCTGGCGGGCGTCTGTCGGATGGGGTGTGGGGGGGGCGCTTCTGGCCCTCAGGACGCGCTGCCCCGGGGACATGGCCCCGTACCTGAACCTGGCGCGGGCCACATAACCCAGGGGGAGTGTCGGAGTTGGACGCGGCGCTCCACCTTCTACACCCGCCGGACAAGGACCTGGAGGTGGGCGAAGTCACGGTATTCGTGGAAGGCGCGGACGAGGCGCCCACCCGCCCCCGCCTGACCAACCCGGTGTACGACGGCGCCAGGCCAACCCCCCTGTACGCCGTCATGTGCGAGGCGCTCCCGGGGGGGGGGGGGCACCTGGTGCCCCGCCCTCCCGCCGGCGACGCACGCACCCCGCGGCTGGGACAACCCGAACCTATCCCCCCCCCTCTCCAGGACCAGGCGTGCCCACCACAGAGGGCAGGTCCTCTGGCAAGGGCGCCCGGGCACCCCCCTGCTCCTCCACGTCGTCGCGACCTGCGGGGACCCAGAGCGGGTCCTGGGGATCACCCCCACCCACCTGTACGGGGCAGCGCCCGTACCCCGCCCCCCCCTCCCGGCGCCCGCGGCGCGGGACGGGGTACACACCTTCCTGCGAACACAGGAGGTCATCCGCCGTTACGGGGGTACACCTAGTGCGGCCCCCCTTCGGCACCACCCGACGACCCCCGGGGGCCCAGGGCCCTGAGCCCCGCCCCAGACTGGGAGCTGTGGCGCAATGTGTGGGCCGCGTGGCTCCCCCGCCTCCCAACCCAGTGCCAATGGATGGCCACCGGCCCCCGCCGCACGGGGCTAACGCCACCGCCGCCCCCCCCTCCCCTCCCCCTCTCCCCCCTGCGGAGCACTGCACAGCACTGCCCACGGCACAACACAGATACACCGGGATGTAGTGGGGAGGGCACACCTGCCACCACGCACCCCTACCAGGATAACAGTGATGTCGGACCCCGATGGCTCCCTGCAGCGGGACGACCGCCACCACCGCCGGTTCTGCTCCCGCTCCCCCTTCTCCCCGGGATACGCGGGGGAGACCCTCGCCGAGCGCGAGGAGTGGCGGCTGGCGGAGGCAGCGGTGCCGGTCGGGCCGCCGGCTCGGCAGTCCCGGGCAGCCTCCGCCGACACCGGGTCGTCGACCCCGGGACCTGCGCCAGCTAGGGAGACCGCCCCCGCCGCCCAGGCTGCAAGCCCTGCCGCCCTGCCCCCGGAGGGGGCCCCAGGCGCACAGGGGGCTGAGACCCCAGCCCAACAAGCCGCGCTGCGGCCCCGACCGCGGCCCCCGGCCCGCCGCCAGCCCCGACCGCGCCCCCCCGACTGGAGCATCCGGAGAGGAACAAGCAGCAGGGGATGCCACCCCCGGAATGGAGCAACTGAGGACAAGTGGCAGCCCAACGCCCCGGACTGGATCGTCCGGGGTGGGCCAAGCAGCAGGCACCGCCGCCCCCCGGACTGGAGCATCCAGGGACCAGCGGCGGTGGACGCCCCCCGGACGAGATCATCCGGGGCGGAACAAGCAACAGGCGCCACGGGGAGCCACAGCAGTGGCCACGAGGACGAGGCCGAGGAGTTGCAGCAAAGCAGAGTGGAGGACGAGGCCGGGGAGAAGCGGAGAAGACAGGATGAGGACAAGGCCAAGGTGCCGCAGTGAGGCACTCAAGTGGACGAGGACGGGGGGACGAGGTGGAGCAACCGCGGGGACGAGGCCAAGGAGAAGCAGCGGAGCAGCGACAAGGAGGAGCCCGAGGAGATGCAGAGTAGGGGTGACCAAGACGGGGCCGAGCACAAGCAGCCAAGAGCAGATGAAGACAAGGAGAGCCCAGGACTGGACCTTCCGGGGCAAAACAAGAAGGAGCGGCCCAAGCGAAACGACCACAAAAGGCGGAGGAAGGAGACACGACACCCCCCGGACAAGAGCATCCGGGGCGGAACACGCAGCAGGGGCCGCCATCCCCCGGACTGGATCAACTGAGGACAAGTGGCGGCCCAACGCCCCGGACTGGATCGTTCAGGGTGGGCCAAGCAGCAGGCACCGCCGCCCCCCGGACTGGAGCATCCAGGGACCAGCGGCGGTGGATGCTCCCTGGACTGGAACATCCGGGGCGGAACAAGCAACAGGCGCCAAGGGGAGCCACAGCAGTGGCTACGAGGACGAGGGCGAGGAGATGCAGCAAAGCAGAGTGGAGGACGAGGCCGGGGAGAAGCGGAGAAGACAAGATGAGGACAAGGCCAAGGTGACGCAGTGATGCACACAAGTGGACGAGGACGGGGGGATGAGGTGGAGCAACCGCGGGGACGAGGCCGAGGAGAAGCAGCGGAGCAGCGACGAGGAGGAGCCCGAGAAGATGCAGAGTAGGGGTGACCAAGACAAGGCCGAGCACAAGCAGCCAAGAGAAGATGAAGACAAGGAGAGCCGGGGACTGGATCATCCGGGGCAAAACAAGAAGGAGCGGCCCAAGCGAACCGACCACAAAAGGCGGAGGAAGGAGACAGGACACCCCCCGGACTGGGTCAGCCGGTGAAGCAGTGGGGTAAACAAGAGGCGGAGGCGGAGGTGAAGGTGAGCAGCAGCCACGAGGACGAGGCCATGGAGAAGCAGTGCGGCAGCCAAGATAAGGAGCCCGTGGTGATGCAGTGATGCAAAGACCCGGACCAGGCCGAGGTGATGCAGCGAAGCGGAGAGGAGGCCAAGAAGAGCCCAGGACTGGATCATCCGGGGCAAAGCAAGAAGAAATGGCCGAAGCACGACGCGAGCAAAAACTGGTGAAAAAAGACCAGATGCGCCGGACTGGATCATCCGGAGCGGAACAAGCAGCAGGAGCCGCCGTCCCCCGGACTGGAACATCCAGGGACAAGTGGCAGCCTGGCGCCCCGGACAGGATAATCCGGGGCTGGCAGCCTGTCCGCAGAAGAGCAGGGCTCGACAGGCTGCGCGGAGGCGGGCCCTTGACCGGGTATAGCAGGCCGGACGTGAGTGCTGGTAGCTACGCCTCTCCGCACCCACACCATGCATGAGACTCTTGTACCGCAGGTGGGATAAGTAGGGTGAAGAGGTGCACCCGAAGCCGCCCAACGAGCTAAACCAAGGGCGGAAACACACGCACAACAAAGAGGGCATCAATATGGACACCACGATGCAGGCAGGGCACGACAGCGGAGCACTCCATCCAACCAAGCCCTAACAGGGGTACGTGTGGTGGCGTCCCTGCTAGGCCACAGCGGCCAACCAAAAAAAAAACACGCACTGTGTTGTTGTGCACAAACGCAGGTGGAACACATGGGCTGCCCACCCTGCATGACCCAGGGCGCAGACCACACACACAGCAGCACACCCGAGCCGGGTAAGGGGGGGAACAGCAGAAAGAAGGACCCTCGACCATGAGTGGCGAGGGACAAACATCAGAAGGGCAATGTGCCATAGGAGGTATGCACGACGACGTCAAGGACGGCAAGACGGCAGGCGCTGCAAGCATACAGAACACAGAGCACAACTCCCCTCCAAGCCCTAGTGGGGGTACATGTAGTGGCGTCCCTGCTAGGCCACAGCCGCCTGGACACGCTGTGTTCTCGTGCCAAAACATAGGTGGGCCAAAGGTGCCATGACAAGGGAAAAGTGGCCAGACGATCCGGGCACGAGCGGACGGAGGAGAATGCGCCCAGTGCGCGGAGGAAGGGGTGTGGATAGAAGCGACCCGTGCGAGGAGCACGAAACGTTCCCCTGATGGATGAGGATCCTGTGGGCCCACGCCACGGGGTTGCTGGCGGCCCGGTGGGGTATAAACACGCTATGAGGGGTGGGATGGGGGCACGGGGCTAGGACAGGGGTGTGGCACAGGCCACACAACAGCCCCAAGGGAACGGCAAACCACGGGACGCAGGGATCGGGCCGGTGTTGGTATGGGATGAAGAAGAACGGGACATGGGATGGGAAGGGAGGCCTAAAGCGCCTAGCATCAGCCCCGTGGGATCAGGAAACCAGTCGCCATGGAGTGGTGAACCATGGGCCAACCATGGGGAGCCTGGCCACGGGAAGTCGGGAAAATGCCCTGAACTCCGGGACAGCCGTGAGGTGGCCGCAGGGGTGAGGGTTGACTCTGAGGTCCCCGGGTCAATGGCCTAAGTACACGTAGGTTCACGCGTGAGCGGGACCTAGGGGAACGTGGAAAGGGTCGCCCCCTGGCCTCCAGCCGCGGATGGACGACACCCAAGTGCATCCGGGAGCCGAGTGGGTACTCCAACCCGTGAGGGATGGGGAGTGGTGGAATGTGGTTGACAGAGAGAAATGCTCCGCTGTCGGCGAGGGCTATCCACAGGCGCCAGAAAGGCTGTGCTAGGGGGGGAAGGCCGGAGGATCCTTCGATGGGTGACCGGAAGGAGCTGACACCGTGAGGGCAGCGACTGAAGGACACCTACCGCCGGACATGCCTCAAAGGAACCTGATTGAAATTCTCCGCCGTGAGGTGAGACAGGGGTCGCCAGGGGAACTGATGGTGAAGAGCTCTCCTTCCCGCCAGAGGCGGCCACCATGTAAAACAAGCAAGGCGATGTCAGATGAGGCTGCGGACGCGGCCGCCCTTACTTACTTACTTACTTACTCCCCCCAGCGGGACGACCGCCACCACCGCCGGTCCCGCTCCCGCTCCCCCGTCTCCCCGGGATACGCGGGGGAGCTCCTCGCGGAGCGCGAGGAGCGGCGGCTGGCCGAGGCAGCGATGCCGGTCGGGCCGCAGGCTGGGCAGTCCCGGGCGGCCTCCGCCCACACCGGACCGTCGACCTGGGGACATGCGCCAGCCGAGGAGACCGCCCCCGCCGCCCAGGCTGGAAGCTCTGCCGCCCCGCCCCCGGAGGGGGCCCTAGGCGGACAGGGGGCTGAGACCCCAGCCCAGCAAGCCGCGCCGCCGCCCCGACCGCGGCCCCCGGCGCGCCGGCAGCCCCGACCGCGCCCCCCGGACCCTAACCCTAACCCTAACCGCCAGCGCGGGGGGCGGCCCTGGCGCGGGCCCCAGGCGCCTCGCCGGGAGCCGCCGCAGCCGCAGAGATGGGCGGGCAGGGTGCGCAAGGGGCCGAGACCGCGTCCCTGGCGAGCCGCGCCACCGCACCGGCCGGCCACGCCGCGGCCCCAAGCACACCGAGGACGCGGGGGACGGACCCCACACGCGCCCCGAGCGCCTCGGCGGGGGCCGCCGCAGCCGCGGCGGAGGGCAGGGAGGGCGTCAAGTACGGCGCCCACGCCAACCCCAGCCACATCCACACCAGCCCCCCCAAGCCGTACCCCCCCAAGGCCGCCTTTTCCACGGCGCGGACGGGGCACGTCCGCCCCCCGCTGCCCGAGCGTACACCGCCAGGCGTCCCGCCGCCGCAGCTGCCGCGGCAACAGGACGCCCGGCGCGTGATGCGGAAAGGGGGGGACAGCGCACAGGCGGGGCAGGGTGCCGGCCACGGAAGCGCGGAGCGGGGGACAGGAGGCGACAGGGGGAGTGCCCAGGGACACAGGCAGGGGGCAGGCCTGGGTGCACGCGGCAAGGAGCAAGGACAAGAAGGCGGGCAAGGCGCCGAGGTCAGCGGCAGCGGAGGGGGACAGAGCGCGGGCAGCGGACGGCACGACGCGGGACAAGGAGCCGGGAAAGGGCAAGGGCACGGGAAGGACACGCAGGGGCGCGAGCAGGGCGCCAAGGCGGGCGGCCACGGAGCGCATGGAGTGGAGCGGGGCGCGGTCAGCAAGCGTGGGCGCAGCCAAGGGCATGGGCTTGGGCACGGGAAGGGTACGGTCGCCGGCAGTGCAAGCCAGGGCGCAGGTGACAGGGAGCGGGACCCACGGAGCGGACAGGGGGACAACAGCGTGGGGGCCGGGAAGGGACCCAAGGGCAAGGGCAAGGGCGCCGTGGGCCCCCAGGGACAAACAGGAGGGGGCACGGGAGCCACGGGGGGAGGGCAGAGCGAAGGGAGGGGGACGGGGGGCGAGGCGCCCCCACAGCCGGACGTGCAGCCGATGCGGTGCATCCCCCCCGGCATCCAACAAATGGCGGCGCACCACACCAACCACCACCACCACCACCACGCCCACCTCTACAACATCTACCCCGACGCCGGAGACCTCATCCCCCCCCAACCCCCCCGACCCCAGCACCATCCAGCCCCCCCCGCGCCGAGGGCGGACCCGGCGCGGATGGCCGCTGCTTCGGCGGCGGGGGGGCGGGGCGCGGCGCCGGCGCCGCAGGCACAGGGGCCGCAGTGGGAGCCGCCGCGGGGGGCAGAGGGGGCCCGGCCCTCGGACCGGGACCGGGACATGGTCCCGGACCCCCTGGCGGGTGAGGTTCTCCCCCTGGTGGTGGAGGTGTACGGGTGGCTGAGCTGGGCCTGCTCGGGGACCACCAGGGGGATGAGGAACCGGCCCTTCGATGCCGTGCTCCTCCGGAGGGACGGGGGAAACCTGGGAGGTGCCCCCGGGGGGGTGGGCGGCCCCAGAGGACCACCAGAGGGTCCTCCAGGCGGTGATTCGGGCGGCGTGGCCAGACAAGGAGCCGACGTGGCCGGCTTTTCTGGAGGGGGGGGCGGTGCTCAGCATCACGGTTGCGGATGCCAACAACTGGCTCCCCCGGACTTTGCTCAATGCCCTCACCCACTGGCGCTACCGCTGGCGGAACCCGCCACCGCCACAGCCCCAGCCCCCACACAAGCGACGACGCAGGTGACGGGCGATGGGCGCGAGGGGGTGGGAGGGGGACAGTGCCGCGGGACGCCCCCCCCGGCGGAGCCGGGCCCCTGGACCCACGCCCCCCTCACTGTACAGCGCGACGTAGGGGCGCGCGCCACCTCCTGTGGCAGAAAGGACGGGGGCAACGAGCGCGAGGGGAGGCCCACTGCCCCGCAGCTCGCTAACCGCTGACTGCTGACCCGAACCGCCGCCCCCAGCACTCACCAGCCCCCCCCCCCCCCCCCCGGCCAGCCGGCCCCGCGCGGCAACGGCGAGGGGAGCAGGGGGCCGGAGCGAGGGCCTGCACGAGGGTCCGGCACGCAAGGGGTAGACGGAGGCGGAGGACGAGTGCGCCCCCCCCAGTCGGCGGCTGGCCACCCAGGACCGGAACCACCAGGCCGCCCCCCCGCAGCCGTTGGGGGGCGGCCTCAGGGGACCAGGGGGGGACTGCGGGGAACCCCCCCTCCCCCGCAACCCTCCCCCTCCCTCTCCCCCCCCCCCAGCCCATGGGCGGCCGGGGGCCAGCCGGAGAGACAGCGCCCCCGCACCCCCCCGGGGGGGCGGCTGCACCCAGGGGGGGGACGCCACAGCCGCGGCGAGCCCAGCCGCGCGCCAAGCGCCCCCGATAGACCGCCCGCTCACTCCCGCATTATCCGCTGCCGACCGGGAACGGAACAGCGGCACCCAGGAATGCGCAAACGAAGCGGCCCACTCTGGTGCCAGCCTGGGAAAGGCGGGGGAGCGGACCGTGGCGAGGAGACCTCCCCCCCCTCCCCTGCCACAATGACCCACCGGCGGCCGACCGGGCTGCGCCTGGCGCCCACGACCGCCCGGCAACCTCGACTGAATGTGTATGCCCCAGGAAGGTGCGCCGGAGAAGAAGGGAGACGGGGACGGGGGCCACGGGCCACCCCCCAAGGCAGGGGGGCGGGGAACAGCGGTGCGGCCCCCCCTCCCCTCTCCCCCCACACCCCCCCCCCGGCCCGCGGGCAACGGGGGCGCCGGCCCTCCACCCGTTCCGGGGCCGAGGGGACGTCCCCCCCCCCCGAGAAGGGACCGTGACGCCCGGGGGGGGACGCAGCTGGATCCGCACGCCGCGCGCACCCGCGCCCCCCACCGCCTGCTCCCGCGGGGTTCGCGACAGGCGGGCAAACCCGCGCCAGCGTCCAGGAACGACGCACGGGCCACACCGGGGGGCGGCAAGCGACAATGAACCGGAGCAGTATGGGGGCCGCGCCCCCCATGACCTGAGCATCGCCAATAAAGCCCGCAATGTTGCTCGCACAGGGAGGGCAGAGGGACGGACCGGGGCAGAACGACCCCCCGGCCCCCAGGCCCCCCGGCCACCCCTCCTAGGGGGCGGCTCACGGGCCGCCCCCCCCCCCCCTGCCAGGCTGGCCCGCCGGCGGCAGGCCGCACCCGGCGCCCGGTGCTGCCCCGCGACCCCGACCGAACGCGTACACCACGGGGGGATGCACCGGCGACGAAGAGGGGGGCTGGGCAGGGAGCCGCAGGCCGCCCCCCCCAGAGGGAGAGGAGGGGAGCCACGGGGCGACCCCCCGCCTGTCGCCCCAGCCCCCCCCACCGGCCCGCAAGCCACGAGGGCGCCGGCCCCCATACCCCCCGAGGCAGAGGGGACGATCCCCCCTCCCCCTGGCAGGAACGCGGCGCCCGAGAGGGAGTCCGGAGCAGGGCCCGCCCCAACGCCCTAGCCGCCTGCTCCCGCAGGAACCACGAAGGACAAGCGAACCCGCGCCAACGCACCAGGACGCCACACGGACCGCGGCCGGAGACAGCAAGCGAGCACGAACCAGAGCGGTATGGGAGCCACGCCCTCCATGGCCAGAGCAACGCCAAGGACACCCGCTTTGTTGCCTGCACAGGGAAGGCAGAGGGACGGACCGAGGCAAGGCGACCCCCCGCCCCACTGGCCCCCCCGGCCGCACAGTCGGGGGGCACGGCGCACAGCCCCCCCCCCCCCGGCCCACCCCCCGGCCGCGGAAGGCCCCGGACGCGCAAGCCCAACCCACGGGGAGCGCACAGCCCCAAGCCAGGTAGGGGGGGAAACGGGACCGGGCTGCCCCCCCCCCAAAAAACAAACCACACGGGGCACAGTACCGGGGCAGGACAAGCAGAGGGGCACGGACCGCGTGGAACGGCCCTACCAGCGCCCAGCACCGGGACTAACCGAGGTGCGCGCGCCAGACCAACCAGGGGAGGGGGGGGGGCGGACGCCGCGGGAGCGCAGGCGCACACACACACAAAGGACACGCGGGGAATACCAGAAGGGCAACCGGACCGAGCCCGCGGAACGCACAGACCGCGTGGAATGGCGTACCAGCGAGCGAGGGTAAGGGACACCCGGCTGGGACAGCCCAGCACACACAGCGCAGGACACGCGGGGCGGGAAGGGGGAAATGGGGAAGACACGACACCAGGTACCGGCCCAAGCCCCCAAAACCGGCCGCGAGCGCCGCGCACACACGACCAGGGCACTGCACCCGCCAAGGCAGTAGTGGCGCACCGCGCCACGCACCAGCCCCAAGGCTAGGCAGCCTCCGCGCCAGCCCACGGGGGTCCCACTGGCGACAAGCCAGTAGCCCAGGCCCGGCGGTGCCGGCGCCCCGGGCGGCCACGCATCAGGGGGGCGACGCGGTGGGTAAGCGCCTGCAGCTACGGCTGCTAAGTGATGCACTGACCGGGGAGTGGCGAAATAGGGAGGCCGGGGAGGGACAGGGCTCCGAGCCCCGTGAACCCGGGGGACTCCGCCACCAGGCAGGAGGTGTGTCATGAGGGCCCCCCCACTAGGTCCCGGTGGGCAGGATATCACCTGGCCCGTCCAGGTGGCCCCCTGGGACCAAAAGGCGTCTATTACCCGCGAAATCAAACCTCAAACCTCAAACCCCATGCACAACCGACACAACCCGACACGACGCAAGACGCCACAACACAGCGAACAACATAACAACTACACAACACGCCACAAGGCGACACAGGACAACAACAAGCGATACAGGACGACGTCACAAAACAAGGAACACCACAACCAGACAAACAACCACACAACAACACACAACACAACGCAATACTACATCACACAACAAACCGCCACAAAACAACACATAACGCGACATAACATGACCAAGCACAACACAACACCACCCAACGCCACACAACAAAACACAAAACACGCCACAACACAACACCACAACCATAAATTCAACCATACGGCCATACGACACCACACGACCAAACACAATCCTACGCAACACGACACAACCACACGACACGTGCCACGACGCAGCGCCACACGACCAACCGCAACATTCTCCAAAAACAACATAGCACAACCCGCCACGACATGGCACCTCACAGCGCACCACCTACGCCTACCCTGTGTGCCGCAGCTCTTCCATATGGCAGACCGGCCCCAAGGCCTGGTATAAAGGGCGCAACGCAAAGGAAGAACAGCGCCGAGACCAACAAGCTCCACTACAGGGGAAGGGCAGAACCCAGGTGACACCGAAGCCAAGGCCGAGGCCAAGGGCAAGAGGTATGCCACCCGCCCGCCCGCGCCGTATGCGGTACACACGCACATGTAACAACACGCAGCATGAGGTCCACGCACAGGCAGCACCTCAACGCCCAAGTACATGGCGCACAAGAAAGACGGCACACGCAACACAAAACTCGGTCATGATGGAGCAGAAGCGCCAGGAAGAGGACGCCCAGGGGGACCCCACAACGCCTACGCCGAGCACGCCGACAACAACAACGAACTGAGAGGGCAGACAACGCCCGGCCGACCCCAGTGACCTCGGCAGCCCAAGCAACTGGAGCCGAAGACAAGCACCAGGTGCACACACCCCAAGCCCCAACCACACGGTGTACCGCACACACCGGGGAAGAACGACCCAATGGCACACGGGCCCTTACCCCAGCACCACCGACACAACCGGGCCCCAAGGGGGGAGGGCGACAGGGAAGTGAGCGACAAGACGACAACTGGTGGATCTGGAACCAGACCACACCCCATCACAACGTACCGACTACAGCGCCCGCGCCACAGACCGAACCGCAAGCACCACATCACACCTGCATACCCTGAGCTTGGGCCGCACAGAGTATAGCACCCAAAACACGGACTACAGTCACATACCGCGGCGCGACATCAATGACCACGACAGCTCCAGCGATAGGAGCCAAGGACGAGCAGCATACGCATACACCCCAAGCCCCACCCACACGTTGTACAGCACACAGCGGGAGGAAGCCCCAATCAAACCATGCAGCAACCCAATGGCACACCGACCACTGCCCCGGGACGGCCGACACAACGGGCCCCACGGGCAGAGGGCAACCGGAGGGCAGAGAGCACAGCGACGGCTGGACCCGGAACAGGACCACACCCCATCACGACGCACCAACTATCGCGGCCGAGCCCCAAAGCGAACCATGAGCACCACGACGCGCCGGCGTACCCCGAGCCAGGACCGCACGGAGTATAGCGCCCAAAACACGGACGACTGCCACACACCTCAACACAAGGCGCAGCACCACGACGACCAGGACAATGTCCGGGGGCCAGAACCACAAACGGCGCCGTTGACCACGGAGGCAACGCAGCCACGCACACCAGAGGAGGACACACACGAAGCATCACTATCCGTGTCCAGTGGAACATCCAGCACCGCGCTGGAAACCCACTCCCAAGTATCCGCCCTTGCTGAAGCCACTAACCCGCCCTCAGAATCACTACCCAGTGGCCTTGAAATCCCCGCAAACCACGAACCCATGGACGTAGACAATTATCCACTGCAGGACAGCATTCAACGCGTACTGCAGGCGGCGACCGCCGCGCACCAACGAGCCACATGGAGCTTGTACCGAGCACTCAAGGAAACCGACCAACGGATAACGGGAACAGAAGAAATACTAAACCCAGGGGCGTACATCCAGTAGCTGCGACAGGACATACAAAACGCCCATCAGCAGTCACCGGAAGGAGTGGTGGTGCAAAGACGGGTATCCAAAACTGGAGATTGGACGAACCTCGCGGGATCCCCACGCGCGCAGGAAGCCCTGACCCTCATCCAAGAATCCGACGCCCCACCGCAAGCAACCTACGAAGAAACAGCGGCGGCTCTCTTTCTAGCCCTGCACAACTGGACTCCAGGCCACACCATTGTCCTGCATGACAAAACGCCCCCCCCCTATGCACGCACCGCAACATCCCTCCCAACCAACGCGTCCACGGATGAAGCCCACCTGGAATGGACGCTCCAACGAGAAGATGACGAATGCACCCAGGTGCACACGACCCGCCACGGGAACAGGGTGGCCGAGAGGAAGGAGCCCACAGCCGAGCCGACCGCGACCTCCCCAAGGAGACCAGCTCCCCGACACTGGACCGTGTACAAACAACTGGCCGATACCCGCACCCTAGCGGAGCACAGTATCCAACCGTACACGGACGCTGCGTACATGGAACGCATGCTACAAGACTTTACCAAGTACGAAACTGAGATCCTTGAGTGAAACACCGGGCCACCGGATACCACGCCGCGTACAACATGGGACAGCGTAGTGCCAGACGGAGACATTGGGGCGCTGACTACGACTGTTCGGACCACGTTGGAAGATCGTTCGAAGCCCGACCATCCGGTCGGGGATGACCATGACCCCGCCATCAGGAACGCCATCCTGGCCTACCACACTTGGTCCACCCAGCAAAGCATCCAACTCCACACCCCGCACGACGACCCACGTGAGTGGCACCCTGTTGGGTTACCAGCACTGGAGTTCTACCTGCAGGAAGACGCAGCCACCGGGGCACACAGCATCACCAGGCTTCAGCTCACGGCTTCGCAATCAATACTGGAACCACACATACCCTCCAGCCCAACAAAACCCCACACGCCCCCGCAGAACAATTCCCCACAAAGAGGACGAAGCCCACTGGCCAACAAAGGAACTGAACCTCCCAGTGCCACCGCGACCGTCCATCATCTCGCCAAGCCCCACACCACACGCCACGTTGGGGATTACTACCAACTGCCCTGAGAAGGGAACCACACCAGGAGCACGACAACAACATGGCGATTACTGACGGGCAACATTGATTGGAAGAAGATCCTCCTGGGAGTAGCAACGATGGAAGTCATGCACCTCCTCACACCGAGCCAGGTACAACTAACACAGGCCTCGCAACTTTTCATAACTACCCAGGGCACAGCCACCATTGAAGGCACAGCCCTGGGAGACGAGGAACAAACAGCCCAGGCAAGACCCACACAAGCTATCTGGGTAAACGCGAGAGCGAACACCGACATTGCCGTTGACCCCGACCCGCAGTGGACAGCTGTCCACTATACCCTGGACTGCGCCGAAAACGACCCCGCGCTGACGGACTGGCGGACACGGTGCGCCGCTGAAGTCCACCGCCTTGACAACGTCACCCTCGACGACACCCTCACGCCGCAAACTATGGAGCCGGCGGGACGCGTTGTCCGTACACACCGGGACGCCACCAAGCACACCCTCTGGCACTACCCTACCATTATACACCCCTGTTTCTTACTCGTTATAGTAAGAAGTCTACCTACGGCCGGCGAAGATAGTGGGGCCCAGCTCTGGTTTTGCCTGCTGTGGTGCTGCCACCAGTCCTCTTTGGTGCCTTTGAGCTTGTGTGGTCATTGCAGATCAAGTATGGCAGTTCTGCAGACATCAACATTGACATGTCACTCACAGTCTGAACGGGCTTCTGGCATTGCTAGACCTTAAGTAATGAAGTGTGCCTGCAGCCAGCCAAGATTTTGGGGCTCAGTTTTGGTATTGCCTGCTATCCATTTTGATGCCCTTCTATCGGTAAGTGGCAATCTTGGCATTTACCTTAATGATTGAAGCAGTGCTGTTGTTCGGTTTTCCCATTCAGCACGGGCCGATTCGATGAGTACAAGTTACTGCTCTACTCATTACCATTTAATTGCCTGCCGTGAATGAATCTATTGTGTCTTGCTATGTAACACATTGCAGTCGGAACGATGAGGCAAGAAGTGGCAAGATAGGTTTGATGTCGGTTTGATGTTGCTCCACTATTCTGCTGCTCCTCTTTTTCTCAATCTCTTGTTTGTTGATACAAGCAATCACATTTTGGCGCATGTGGTTGTGGTTTTTAGATTATCTTGGTTGCATTCATGTGTGGAAAACAAAAAAATAATTTGCTGTGTGGTGTGGTGTGTTTGTCCAAAAACAGTTTCTCATGTAGACTACAAATGCATGGGGCTTGGACAACTATTTGATAATTCTTGGAATCATACCAATTTGATGACTCTGTCCAAGTCGTATTGCGCAGTGGCCATTCCAGCACCTCGGCAGTAAGGCAGAAGCCGGCCTCAAGTCAGCGAGTTGCAGTGGCGCACTGTCGCCAATACCCCGCACAGACCGAACCCCTCAATTTTCACTTCCCTCTGCCAAGCTGAAAAAAATTGGGCAGTACCGCCAACTGTGGCAAGAGTCGCTTTGCACCATGGTCGTTTCAGCACATCGGAAGTAGGGCGGAAGCTAGACAATAGGGGACGGATTGGGAGTCGTAGCCCAGTGAGGGCCTCAGGGTGCTCTAGGGCTGCAGTTTCCCCATACCGGACATCTGGCCATGCTTGACCCTGTCTGCTGTTACCGATCCTTCCCCCACGTCACTAGCCTTAAATCAGCGAGTTGAAGTAGCGCCCCGTTGCCAGCAGCCCCCCCGCACACACGCAGAACGCCTCAATCTTCAGGTTTCTCTGCCACACTGAATAACACAGGGCAGTTCGTACAACTCTGGCAAGATTTCCCCCCTACTTGGCACTCAGAGTCTGAACGGGCTTTTGGCGTTGCTACACCTTAAGTAATGAAGTGTTCCTGCAGGCAGCCCAGATTGTGGGGCTCACCTCTGGTATTGCCTGCTGTCCATTCTGGTGCTTTTTTAACGGTAAGTGCCAGTCTTGGCATTTACCTTAATGATTACAGCACTGCTATTGTTGGCTCTTTTCATTCAGCAGGGCCCAATTTGATGAGTACACGTTACTGCTCTACTCAATTCCGTTTGATTGACTGCCGTGAATGAATCCATTGTGTCTTGCAATGTTACCACATGCAGTCGGAATGACGATGGGCCGTGACATTTCCACAGTTCGGCGCCTTTCCTTCTACCATTCCAAATGTGCCAATTGCTGGGTAACAGCGCCCATCGGGGCGTGGGGCGAAGCTTGGCGTGGCGCATTGGCCTGCTCCCCCTCCCTGCCTTCAACTCCTTTTGTGGCGGATGTCGTGTCTAAGTGGTTACTTTTGACGCTTAGATTGTACCACTACAAATCGTTGCTGAGGCTCCTCGTTAAGATTGTGTGGCTTGGCAGGCCTGCTGTATCTGTGGGTTCTTTCCTGGCTGGCCCCCGGTTGTGGCTTAATCAGGGTCCTTTTCGGCCTTCCCGCACCCCATTTGCTGTTTTCCGCTCCTTTTTGGAGGCCATTTCAGCCTCTTTCCAGGGCCGGAGGCCGCGTCCCGTTTTTCCTTCACCTCCTGTCCGCACTTTTTCGGATGCGGCCCATGATCGCCATTTCCAAGGCCGCTATGTGGTTGGCCTCTGGTCACCCAACGGCCCTTCAGTCCAACGTGTCCCAGTTTGGGTCGATAACCAGCACGCAGCAGAGCTGTACGGGGCTCTAGCAGCACTCGACTTAGTCCGCCGGTACCGGCGGCCGTAAGTGCAGTTAGTCCTGGACAACATGGGCACAATCGCCCAGATTCTGTGGGGGCGTGCCAGATCTAACCTGTGTCCTCAGCACAGAATTCTCCGGCGACTCGCCCATAAGTAGCGCTGGATGGCAGCGCTTATAGAGATATATTATGTAGACCCACATGCCGATCCAGGGGATCCTGTCAGCCGGGTTTTTGAGCATTGGTCTTCGCAGCACCTCATTGTAGAAGCACATGCACGCGTCCGTCTGTATGAGGCACATGCTCATCTGTGCTCGGGGCACGTTGGTGACCGGGATAGGATGCTTCATTAGCAGTGCTGACTGAAGGCATGTGAGTACGCGGCTTCATTTGGAGTTCGGTGCCCCGGTTCTTTGGCAGGGCATTTCTCACGTGCCGCGCATCCCTCCTTTTTCATGTAAATAACTAACCATGGAGGTTTTTTCCATATGCTGTATGAGTTTGCTATTGCTGTCTGTCCGTGCCTGAGGGGTTGCTAGAGGTGAGGTATGTGTCTGGTCTGCCTCAGGACAGCCGGGGGGGGGCTGGACACAAGCAAAACAAAAGCTAAGCAAACAAAGTTCGTTCTGCCACACAAGACACGGCAACAGGACAGCCTGCAGGGTCCAGGAGGGGGGGTCGGTGCCACCATGGGGTGATCGGACCTCACTGCATGGCGCCAATCTGTCCTTAGTTGATGTTTCTGGTGAGCTGCCAGTCAGCTCCGATTTGCCCGCCGTACGGCACTATTCGTGCCAACAAAATGGGCTCTATTTGGGGATCTTGAGGGTATGGTGAGGGTATTTTGGGGGGATCTTGGAGGGCTTTGGTGCTTGCAGGGCTGACTCCATGCTCCAATCCTCCATCCTAAGTGCTGTTAAGAAATGTGCCTCGTATAGGTATAGTCATACATCGAGCACGTTCTATGACAATATAAGCAAGTTTGATTTCGTTTTGGTTAAAAACTAACACACCAATGCTCTCTCGGGAAAGTTGTCGCCTTGACTCGTGCGTACGTTACATGAACGAGGCAAGCCCTAGCACTGTGCTACTGGGGGAGTATCAGACACGGTGTGTGCGCAGTGTGCGCGCGGTGCGTGCACGGTGCGGGCACTGGGGTTGTTCCGTAGACCCTTTCATCCAGAGCCAATCATGAGGAGTGGTAACGCCTCGGAGCCCAGCAGGTACCATCTACGGCTCCTCTCCCCGTAGACCATCTCTTGGAAAAGTTGTTCAAATACCTGACGCGGTCGCACACGGTGCATGCGTGTTGCGCCAGCGGTGCGGATACTCCGCCACTGCGTGTGCCGATGCAATCAAGTTGAAGCACCCCAGAGTGCAAGGTTGAGAAGAAGTACCACCGGAGGGGGTGATTGCGAAAGGTCAAATACTACGAGTGACTGCTAGAGCCCAGATTTGCATCCGGGGGTCTGACAAAGGTTGAAGTAGCAAATGTGTAATGGCACAGTCCGGGTCAAATATGTCCAAGTATTTGACAATGGCCCAACTGATTATGTCCACACTTAGAAAATGCCCTTTTAGAGAAATGGGCAGCGCAACTTTATGAAAAAGGAAAAAAATCATCCTCACTACAATCCAAAAGATTGAACGTGCTTTCTCATTTTCTATCGTTCCTACCTGAAAAGTGCGTTTTCCTATTTTTTTGACATTTAAAGTCAATACAACCTCAGCCCGGATGTGCTGAATATTTGTGATGATACTCACTGTGCCTTAGAACTAAAAGCCTTTTTTGAAAAAGCACTTCGTTCAAATTCTAGGGGTCTATCTAGGTCGGAGGGGGCCCATATGGTGCACACGATGCGGCGTGATGTCTCCCGCCAGATCGCATTGCCAAGGAGGGAACCATGAACTGAATCTTCATGGTCCGCATCTCAATGTGTCCTAACACTTATGTTGGATGGACACGGTGTGACTCTGTGGCATTGTCCGGCTCTTTTACTTTAAAAACTTAGCTTTCTTTAAAAATATGCAATCACACTTGCGTTCGGGAATACTTTTGTATTTTTCTTGACTGCAGACCCCTTTATGATTGTAAGTGCGGCTAGCCCCATCTGCTCAGATTTTCAGACATTCTGCCCAGATTGGCTACATTTTGGTCATTTTCTTTGCTTCGGCGGAATTGCCGCCTCGCAGCTCAGTCACAGGATATTTCCTATATATTTCTGATATGCCGGATCTGATTCCGCGGTCCATTTCCCGTAAATCCGCCGCATTCCGCTATTTTAGCTGGAATCGCCATTTGCCGCTGACGCGCGCTCGCGGGCCAGATCGGCCAGACAATTTTACATAAATGGATTATTTAAATTCTTTCAGACAGTTTTGGACACTCAGATGTATTTAGAATAATTCCCCTCAATTTTCTTCATAGACTGGGATTTTCTGCCGGACCACAATCAGCATGGACCTTGCTTCTGTTGTCGCTGCTCTTGCCTCCGTTGGTGTCCGTGTCTCTGGTTCTACCCCCAATAACAACATCCAGGAAGACTCCTCGCGTGCCTGCCCCACTGGTCTTGCCGGCCCCGAGCCCTCCGGCACCCACAACGACCCAGGGCAGCACTTTCATGGTAGCAGAGGCTACCTGAATGTTGTTCCCTTGGTGTCCCAACCACAGCTAGCCCCTCAGTACGGCCCCGTAGACTCCGCAACCTCCGGAGACGTAACGATTACGCTGCCGTGGTGCTGTGCGAACGAGGCCTTGAGAGGAATGCCTTGCGCAAGCCCAAATTGCCCAAGAAGGACACAAATCAGCAGCTGTGGAGGCCCAGATTACAATCAAGATCCCAGTCGAAATTGGCCATCAAGCAGCTGGAATCTCCCAGCCTACGCTAATGGCAACGCTCCGGTGGAGCTTACGGACCTGGCAGGTACTAATACTCCGTACCAATGTTCACATTTTGTGACCATCGATGCCGACATTGACGACATTGAGATGGGTGGTCCAGGTGAGGTACCTACCTATAATCGACCAGCCTCATGGGCACAATGGGACAACCATTTGTCTTCGGAAGTGGCCCGTAATCTTGAGGCGCTTGGGGCCCTGTGTCTATTAGCCACGTCTAAGCTGATAGGACAAGAAAGAATCGCCTCTGATTTTTTATTTGAATATTTTTTCCTTCTTCAAGAAGAAATTAATACCAGGATGTGGTGGTGTTCTCAAGAAGATGAATCTTTTGCCATTTTCTTGCAGATCTGGGAGGCAAGCCCCTTCCCGAAGGAGAAGACCAAGGCACCGGTTGCCGGGCCCTCCGCCCCTCATCCCTCTGTTTCCATCCGCGACGATCTAGCCGCTGCGGTTGAGGAAGGAATTTTAGAGGCAGCTAGGCAGGCAAGCCTAGAAATTAGGACTGAAGGAGCTCCCGAAGTGGACTCCTGGCTGCGAACCACTGAGATTAGCGGTCCGACAGCCTGCTCAGGCCCTTCAGGGCACGGTATGTACTGTCCTGCCGACTGCTCTTGCAGATCTCAGCGAGACTCTGAGCTCCAATTGCTCAAAGATCAAATGCAACTCATCATTCAGACGCTGGGAATTAAAGATCTTTTCAAGACCCACATGAGGTCTGAGGGCGCATCATCGGTGGAACAAACAACAGAACCGTCGGAGGAGGCGACAGAAATTTTTTCGATTGCTCCTTCGGTGGACTCTAAGACCACCGACGCAAGGATCAGCAGGACTAAGCTAAAGGAAAGGGTTACAATCTCTCGATCTCAGAGTAGATCGGTGAAGGCTAGGAATGAGGCTCAAAATGCCAAACGAACTGCCTCCCGTACTACCCTTCCTGCTGTTGATTCCAATGCAATTGCCCAGATGTTGCTCGCCCAGACCCTCGCCGGAGCTGGTGTGGCTAATGATGCCGTCAAGGTGTCTGCCATTACGGCCGGTGTTGGGCTGGATTCACTTCTAAATCCCACTTCATTGCGACTTCGTCAGGTTGCCAAGCAACCGAAGTATAATGGGAACCCCAGACGTTGGCCTCAGTTCCAACGGGAATTTAAACTGTGGGTTAAGACTCAAAAGCTCCAGGATGATCAGTTCCTGATGGCCCTCCTGGACTGCCTTGAGGGAGCGCCGGCCAACACTTGGCTCAGGACCTGGAGTGATCGTGAAGATTCAAGTTCCCCCCTTACCTTTGATGAGGTGTGGGAACAGTTGGAGGTACGTGGATCCCGACTGCCAGAGGACCATTACCACCAGATGTTGAAGAATTTTCCTTCATTCTCTCGATTAATCTTGCACGAAGTGCAGGACAAGAGACAGCGCTTCTGGAATCTCGTAGAAGAATCTGAACATTCAGGCGAAAAATTTTCTAGTGCCGAGCTGAAAAATCTGATTTTTGACAAGATCCCCTCAGAAACCGCCGCCACCCTTCGGAATCGACAGTCCGAAGAAAAGGTCAAGACCTGGTGGGCGGAGATCGATGGCTTTGACGCCTCGGCCAATCGGTTTACGGTCAGGGAGGCACTTCAAAAGTGCTCCCCCACGTCGTTTACCAAGGTGAAATTCACTGAAAACACGTGGAAAATCAAGTTTAATGAACAGGAGGATCGGGACTTGTTTGTCCAAGTCCTCAACAGGGGAGTAAGCTTCCATGGCAATCGCCTGAAGGCCAGGAATTGGGTGTTCTCGTTCACTCCGCAGGAACTGTGGGAAGAGGTTGAGAGGCTCGCTGACGCCGCCAATCAAAATTTCCATGAGGGTCTTGGGGGAAACAGGAATACCCAGCAGAACACCCAAAATGGGGCCCAAAAGGGCAACAAAAAGGTGAATGACACCCGGAATGTTCAGGATCATTGTAGCATCTGCCTTCTTTTAGGTTCTACGAACCGAGCTAAGACGCATTCTACTGCTAATCACCGATGGTCTGCTTACGATCACAAGGTGATTGGTGAAAATGTCAGTAATTCGCAGAATTCGGACAGGAATGACAGACAGGTGCATGGTGCCAAGGGGGGAAAGGGTAATTCGACTCCCTCCGGTGGGAACAAAAATACTGGAGGCCCTGGCGGGTCCCAAGGCAAAGGAAATCGGACTCCATCCGGTTCCGGTGGACAGCCGAACGGCCAGACAAGTCCCAATGTCAACGCCGGAGGCGGAAATCGAAATCCAGGCCAAACCCCTCAATCCGGTACAAACAAAGGAAATGCTCCAGGATCACAGGGTAAAGGTAAGGGAAATCCTGCAGGAACCCCTTTCTCTGGTAAGGGCAGAGGGCGTGGCGACGGTGGTGGTCCATCATCCGGCGGCCGTGGCCGTGGACGAGGAAAGGGCAATCATCGTGTGGATCAGGTCTCAGGTGCAGACCAGGTGTCTGATGCGGATCGAGATTATGTCGAAAATGCTCTGAATCCAGCAGATGATCCGTTCCAAGATGAGTGGATCGATGAATCAGGCTGTGTTCACAATGTTAATGCAGCCGCTGGAGGTCAGAACGCCTAGGGGAGCCACGACAATCGCCCCTCCCCAGGCGATTTCAGGCATGATCCCCAAATTCCTGATCGACCATTACTTGATGTAGGGTCGCTTGTCTCCTCTCCCCTGGATCCGGCAGCGGATCCTTCTGTTGTAGTGGACGAGGTTGGTGTACAGTCCAAGCACAGGGCTCGTCAGTTTGTCACAAAGCTGTGGGTCTCTGATTGCAAGGGAAATTTCCACCTCGCCACTTGTTTGTGTGACAATGGATCAGAGGTAAATCGCCAATCCAATGCATTCTTACCCGACGACTGCGTGTTTGAATCGCCTCATCCTGTTACCCTCGAGGGAGTTTCTGGACATTCTCTCGCAGGTGGGCAACGCGGTTGTTATATATCCACCCATTTGGTCGCTCAAGACCTTTGGGAAGAGCAAAATGTGGAAGAAGTTGTCCTTAAGGATGACTACTTTTATCGTGCTGACATAAAGTATGACCTTTATTTGGGCCATCCTTGGCTTCGCAAGAACAGGGTAGCGCCCGTAGGTCATCGTCGTTGTTTTTTGCTGGAGTCAGGTCCCTTGGAGCGTCCTGAATTTCGTTTTTTGCACGCAGGGTTTAAAAGTGCAGAAAAATTTTTGAAGCAAAAAGTGACACCAAAATTTGGTGAAGATGTCACCATTGCAGACGTGAATGGGAGTGCCGATTACTCCCAAGAGTTAGAATGTCTTCGTAGGGACTCCCAGCCACGACGCCCTTCGCGCTGGCACTCTTCATCCTACAGAGTTGTTGACAAATGGCGCGATGCAATTTGTGAATACTTCCATGAACATCATTCCTTTTGGCCCCAGTATGATGCCTTTGCTAACCGTATGAACAAGCGCTTTGACAAGCACTTCAGCGACGCTTGGACCCACAAATGGGACAAGAAGTTGTGGATTAATCCTCCGTTTCACTTAATCCAGCAGGTCATCCACAAAATCAAGCAAGATAAGACCCAGGCAATTTTAGTTGTGCCCTTGTGGGACGACAAGCCTTGGTTTCAGGAATTACAGGACATTTGTGTAGATTTCATCGAACTTCCCAGGAAGATTAAGCTGTATGCCAGGGACGACACAGGTCCCCTGCCACAGCGGTACTGGAGTTCGCTTGCATTCCTGGTGGATGGAAAGCTTTCTGACTCTAATTCTGCCGATTCTAGTACAGATTCCTGTGTTGGGTCTGAATCTGAGGTTGAGCGTGGTACTGATGATGAATCTATTTTTTCTGATTTTTGTCCGTCAGATACCCAAGGTGATTCAACGTCCAATGGATCCGCCTCGTCTCCCTCTTCCCCAATCCGGTCGACATCGAAAAGAATCTTCAGTGCACGGGCGAGGAAAAATCTCCAATCGCGCCGCAAATTCAGAGTTTTTTATGAAAAACCCCCTGTGGAAGCTTTCATGGATCCTTTCGAGGAGCTGGATCGCGAAGAAAATCTCTGGGATTTCGACACAAGACCCACCTATCTTCAAGAGGCAGTGGATACGGATCTGTTTAGGGACATCCGTAAGAAGATTCTTCCTGCCAAAGCCGAAGAAGTCGCCAAAGTTTTTTCGACAGTAATCCCTGGCGATCAGGTGGACACTGAATTGTGTTCCAAGTCAAGAGAAAAGATTTTTGAGGAACGGAAGGATACAACCCTTTCAGGGAAGTTGATCAAAGACCCCCCTGTCCGTGGACAGTTCGGTGAAGCCTTCATCGAGCTTCGTGAAGGGTACAAGGCAAAAAAACAGCGCCCTTATGAAAATCATGGACACAAACATGAGATTCTCAGAAAAATCATCGAGAGAAATCTCAGGGAATTTGGTTGGCTTGAGGGTTGTATGACCAGCGAATGGTGCTGTTCACCCTTCACAGTCCCGAAGCCACCGCCTGCAGACCAGAACACCATTGATGGTTGGCGAATGGTGGTTGATTTTCGCAATCTCAACGCCGAAACAAAGGCAGATTCGCACCCCCTGCCCCTCATTGAGGAGGAAATTGCCAAGAGGGCAAGAGGTCGTTTGTTCTCTGTGCTGGATCTCCGTCACGGCTTTCACCAAATGCCGTTGAGGAAGGACAGCAGACCTCTTACCTGTATGTGCACGCCATGTGGCCCAGTCCAATGGACCGTCATGCCCATGGGGCTGAAGAACGCCCCCTCATTTTTTCAAAGAATGATGGAGGATGTGCTGTTCACAACCCATCCTGAGCTTCGTGCCTTCGTGAGTGTGTACATAGATGACATAATCATCGCGACGGAGGGGGAGGGACTGACCGAAGCCGAGCTGGTGGCCCTACATGAGAAGCAGCTGAACCAAGTTTTGGATATTCTTGACGCCAATCAGCTGATTTGTGGGCCAAAGAAGGGAAAATTATTTTTAAAATCAGTCGAATTTTGTGGTTCTCTCCTAGAGAATGGCACTCGACGACCCAGTCCAGGGAAGCTCGTCGCTATTCAGAAGTGCAAGCGCCCTGAGACGATCACGGAGTTGAGAGGATTCCTGGGTTGTTGCAATTTTTACCACACTTTTGTGCCGAATTATGCCAAATTTGCTGCTCCCCTGACTGAATTATTGAAGGTAGGGAGAGATGCGGGCAAGGCAGGTTGGAAGGTTCGTGTCAAGTGGACCGACGAGTGCGAGGAGGCCTTCCATCACTTGAAGGCAGCCCTCTGCGAAGTCGCCACGTTGCATGTGCCCCAATTTGACCGACCCTTCTACATTAGAACCGACGCATCTAGGTACGCGATCGGAGCTGTCCTTGAACAGGTTCATGAAGCCACCGGCGATCATTACCCTCTTGCATTTTGGTCACGGAAGCTAGCCCCACGCCAAATGCAATGGTCGCCGCGTGAACAAGAGACTTACGCCATCATCTGTGCTTCAAAAAAGTACCAATCGTGGGTTGGCACCAATCGAGTCGAGGTCCTGACGGATCATCGATCTCTGGAGTATTGGGCCACCGAACACATTGATACTGTCGCGAGCCCAGCTGGTCGACGGGCCAGATGGCACGAATTTCTCTCTCTGTTTGACCTCCATGTGTCGTATTTGCCTGGTAAACATAACACGGTAGCGGATGCTCTGAGCTGATGGGCTTACCCCGCCTCAGAGGGGCTGCAAAGTACCAACATCCATGGTACGCAGCAGGACCGCCATGTAATCATCGAATGGGATCAGGAAGAAAAGAAACTCATTCGACGTGCATGCATGCAGTGCGCTGTTAAACAGCACGCATTGCCGTGTCACGACATCACGGCCATCACAGATCCCGCGCATGCTCACGAGATCTGCACCAAAACGCTGAAAGTCGTGGAAAAAGTCACCGATCCCTCCTCAGGGAGTGTGAAACGGTTTGACTATACCCGACAAGTAAGTCGATTTCGGTTGATCGAGGGCATTAAGCGCCGAGATCCGGCCAAAACTCCACCCCTGCCTAAGGATTCCCTGATCATCCGTGACTGGACGTCCGATTACCTGCAGGATCCCATGTTTAAAGAGGTCTTTGGAAATCTCAAATCCAAAGATGCTCACAGGGATGGGATTTTTGCGGAGTACTCGTTGGATGGGGGGAAGCTGTGGATGGAGGGTAAATTGTGTGTGCCAGACGCCCTAGCCCCCCGAGTGTTAAACTGGTGGCACAAATGGGAGTCCCCCCACGCACATGGATGCGACTGTGGTCGATGATTAAGCATAGGTTGTTTGGATCGAGGCTCTACACTCATTGCATGAAAGTAGCTGCCGGATGTGCCCAATGTGCTGTCTCGACGCCTCCCAGCGCGAAGAAGCACGGCCATCTGAGGCCTCATCCTATTCCGGAGCGTCTCTTCAACAGAGTCACGAGTGATTTTTTCTATCTCGGTGAGCTCGATGACGAAGAGTGCCATTGGACTAACAAAAAAGTCAATGGTGTGCTCCTCATTCAGTGCCGTCATTCCGGCTACATTCAAGTGTTGCCTTGCAACATTGAGTCGATGACTGGCAAGGCTGCCGCCAAGTGGTGCGCGCAGACCTGGATGGGAGGCTGGGACGTCCCATCCGAGGTGGTCACGGATTCAGGCAAAGAGTACACCTCCGAATGGTGGAGAGAATTGTGTGCTCGCCTTGGAATCCACCACCTCCGATGTGAAATCCACTCGCATCGAGCGCTGCCTGGCGAAAGAGCCGGCCCCTCAATAATTAATATGCTTCGTAAGGAGCTCGCGAGTGAAAAGGATTTCCATTGGATGGAAGTTCTCTTCGCATTGCTTCGCCGTTACCACAACACGCCTTTGTATCATGGCCTTTCTCCAAATGAAATTGTCTTTGGACGAAAGAAGTGTTGGTGGAACATGCCGTTGAATAATCCTCGCCCCTGTAAAGATGCTTCGCTGTTTTTGGACGAAGTCCAACGAGCAGATAAATCTGTGTCGAAATTAATCGAGAAGCATCAAGCTGACTGGCTTTGGGTTCAAAATCAAGGTCGAAAAAACCTCCACAATTTTGAAGTCGATGATCGAGTTTGGCTTCGAAAATCCGAAACCACCCTGGACGGAGATGACAAGCTTCTTCCCTTGTGGGAGGGGCCATTCGCTGTTACAGCGTGTCTTGGTGAGAACAGGTGGAGGATCCGTGTGGATGTCAGCAGGGAAATTGACGTTTCGGGCGATCGCCTCAAGAGAGAGATCCCCTCCCCCAAGGATCGAGTTAAACCCCTTTTTTGGACTGCGAAACACTTGTCCGATCGGGTCATCGAAGGGGGGAAGTACGAACTCAAGAGGATTGTTGAAGCAAGACGTGACGCCAGGGGCGAATGGGAATTTCTGTGTGAGTGGAGGGGCTTTGATTCCAGTCACAACAACTGGGAACCAGCCCAATCTTTTGTCCATGGGTACACCAAGGGGTTCATTGACTTCCTCAAGAAGCACCCCGAAATTGGCGTACTCCTGACAGATTGTTTGTCGAAACCAGACAGACAAGTGGAGAGCGACGGAAAACGACCTGTGGTGAATCGAGATCCAGCCTTTTACGGCCCTCAGCAGCCACATTCCAGGGCTGATCCGTCGATCCCCCCTCCTGCGGTCAGGCCAGCCCAGGAGCCAAATGAGGACCAAGCTTCAAGTTCGGTCGCTGATTTGCAGCGCCCAAGCCGTATGAGGGCCAGGCCAGACAGGTTGGTGGTCACATGTATTCGTGCTTGGCCGAATTGAGGAAGCCATCCTACCACATTCTGCTCAATCCACTGTTCATTCTTTCTGTTTATGTCGTGATGTGGAGAACTGCGAATGTTTGATAATTTGACGTCAATCAAATTTTCTTTGGTCTCCGTTCGGCAGACAAGGCGTAGATACGCTGACGGAGTGTGCTGCTGTGTTCAGAATAAACCAAACTCAGGCTTAATTCAGGCAGATTCGGGGTAATCTTGTCTCTGTTGGTCTGTGCATCTTTGGAATTTGGCTACTCGTGCAGATGGAAGCAAATGTACATAATCAAAACGCTGGCCAGCGACATTCACCCCTACAGGCAACCCCTGTAGTACTGGCTGCCCTAGAGGCGACGTCAGGAACTCAGATCATACCTTCATTTGCTGTGATGCTAACGCCAAAGTCCAGATTCAGATCCAGGATCCTCAAATTTACCTTGAAATTCTCAGGTTTGTCCATCATTCTGCCACTGTTGTACGAAACCCAGACGTCAATTGTTCAGACAATCTTCATCTGGGAGCTCTAGGGACTTCTAACAGCAACCTCTGAAGTCCGTAAGCTTCGTTGTATTTTTGGCACACGCCAATGTGAGCTCAATTCAACCAGAAACTGTCGAGAATGGTGAATCCAAGTGTCTTGTGGGACTTCATCGAAAGATTGGCCTTGTCCAAGTCGATTGACACCACCGCCACTGTAAATTTGGTGTCTCTCAGTTATATACTGTCAGTAAAGTGCCTTCAGTGAACCTTCGGCGCGTTACATGCCAAGGATCCAGGGCCAGCATTTCCCATCATGATGCATCATCACATGATCCACATTTTCATAGAATCTGTTTGATGCTCGCGAACCAACGTGCCGGAAAGCACAATTGAGCTGAATAAACGACAATATATACTAACTTTAGTCTAAACGAAAGTGTTGGTAGTTTCAGTTGTACACATTCCGCTTCATTTCACCTTCATCTCAAGGAATTTACTCATGTTAGGACAATTTAGATTGATTTCCTTGTCATCTCCCATCATTCCTCGAAGATCTGTTTAGATCTAAGTGAACAGAAGAACATCTCTACCTTCGGTGGTTCACTTAGGGTCTGTAGACTATATGTGTATTTGTTTAACCTCTCTGTGATTGCTTAATCCCCTCAATCTCTGCTCAAATTCATTCTCATTTTTGCTGAATCTTGTGATCATCCACCAGATGCGCCAAATCTGAGCCACATGCTGTACTTTTCAGAACGAGAAAAGCGGGATAACACGATGTAGAGTTCGGCGAGGACACCGTAGCGTGCCCGCGACAGCGAAACTGTGCCAGAGCGCTGAGATGTCACTCCAATTCTTGATTCCCCCACTCAATCCACCAATAATCTACCTCATTCTCAACCAATGCATGGTTTGGTATCGATTCTCGATACGTTTACATGCTTTCTAGCTCTTGACCTAATGTTTTTTTGCACGGAGGACTGTTCGTCACTTCTCATTCTGTCTCATTTCAGGTTCATCCAGCCTGATTCAGTGCCAATTCAGCCCAAATCAGGTCAGATCAAGCAGAATTCGCCTCATCGAGGCTACATTTCTATGTTTTTCTGGGACTTACCCGCACTACGTTCTTCGTTGACGTAGCGACACACCCCAGTGTGTTTTTGGAGGGGGAGTGTAAGTGCGGCTAGCCCCATCTGCTCAGATTTTCAGACATTCTGCCCAGATTGGCTACATTTTGGTCATTTTCTTTGCTTCGGCGGAATTGCCGCCTCGCAGCTCAGTCACAGGATATTTCCTATATATTTCTGATATGCCGGATTTGATTCCGCGGTCCATTTCCCGTAAATCCGCCGCATTCCGCTATTTTAGCTGGAATCGCCATTTGCCGCTGACGCGCGCTCGCGGGCCAGATCGGCCAGACAATTTTACATAAATGGATTATTTAAATTCTTTCAGACAGTTTTGGACACTCAGATGTATTTAGAATAATTCCCCTCAATTTTCTTCATAGACTGGGATTTTCTGCCGGACCACAATCAGCATGGACCTTGCTTCTGTTGTCGCTGCTCTCGCCTCCGTTGGTGTCCGTGTCTCTGGTTCTACCCCCAATAACAACATCCAGGAAGACTCCTCGCGTGCCTGCCCCACTGGTCTTGCCGGCCCCGAGCCCTCCGGCACCCACAACGACCCAGGGCAGCACTTTCAATGATGTTTCTGATGCTGATCCTCTTGGTTGCCTACAGTGTCGCTGCTCCAGTAAGAATATGGATTTAGGATTGTTAAGGATGGACAATTTTTCGAAAAATCAAGAATGTGCTATTACAAAATTGTAGGCCGGGCTAGGGAACAACTAGGAATATAACTCACCTAGGGTGCCCAGAAAGACATTCTTAATAGAGAAATCACACTGTGCACTACTCTTTGCGTGCCCTTGTCTTATCTGCTTTTTTGTATTCAGCTGTAGCACACCTTGCAAACAAACCGATAGCCGCAAACGGCACTTCTTACCCAACAGTGCAGGTGTGGCACAATGCACTGCCATGACATATTTTGCCTGAAAAGGAACGTGCACAAAGCAAAAAGTTGAAACAGTGCTGCCCACCATGCGTCCAAAGCAAGCCATGGGTGAGTGCAAGGTTGCCTTTGTTGGCCTCAACAACAAAAAACAGAGCACGAACACAAAGCAGAACCTGAAGCCCAAACAGTGCACCACACCGCAAAAATGAGAGAAACTATCCACATTTTAGGCATGGTGATCCCGGTGATAAATGCTCACACGGTGCATGCAGGGGGTCTTGGCTGCACAGCAACCTAGCAGCTCAACCAGCACAGCACCATGCAATGTAGAGTCAGTCCTCGCTTACGATATGCAACTTACAAGCTACCATTTTGGCCTCAACAGGTGAACACAGAACTGCCATGCATTCCCAAGGGGCCCCCTTTTGGAAACCTCTGGTGCGAGGTTGCAATTCTGTGTGAAGAAACATCTTCTGAGGGCCTTGGCTGTGCAGGGGCTAAGGCCTGTTTGTAATGAATTCCAGCAAGCAGGGAAAGGGGCTGGGTTCAGGCCCTCCTCATTCTTGGGTGTTTCACTAGAACCCCAGAAAGCAAAATGACATCATCAAAGCTTGGAATAACGCACTTGGCCCTCGGTTTGCAAGACAACACTTCACAGCATACAATACAGAGCACATTGCAGAATATTCGTGCTGAGGAAGGTAATCGGGTTGTGGGCAAGGAACGGCACGAAGACGAGAAGCGATGTGCAAAGGGATTGGCCGTTTGACATTCCAGCTTTCTACCAACCACTGGACCAACTAACTCGCAAGATCAGGGTAGGAAAATCGGGGGTATTGGAAAATTGGAGGGACTGGAGGGAAACTAAAGGACGTACGCGCATGTAGCGCTATCTATATCCAGTCCATGCACAGCAGACACACAGCCACCTTAGGGCCACATGGTGCAGTATGCACACTTTCCGCTCTTTTGCACCCCCTTTGTTAAAATACAATAATGGTGGACCTCATTTCTCCCTCCCCTCCCTCCCCTGGCCTCTTCTCACCAATCCTGTTTCATCCCCAATTCGGGTAGTCGGGGCCCACAACAACCACCTGTAATCCCTGTCGGCATTCACAAACCAACTGCAAAGTCCCCTGAGTGCATCAATAGATAATATTTGGCGTCTGTGTAGTTTACCCATGTGTATCGTCGAAGTGCAGTGTGAAGAAAGCCAATTTCAATGAGGGTTGGGGCTCAACTCGGCTGCCAAAGGCTGGTGCCCCAGGATAAGAATCATAAGACCTGTATGATAATACAACAGACTCAAATGCCTCATCACAACACAAGTACTCCAGGGCATGCTGCCAACTAACCTTTCCCCAACCTCCAGCAACTTGACAGGCTCTACTCCTGCAACCATGGAACGGCTGTTCTCTAATCCCGAGACACACTCTCGAGGCGCTCTCAGCTTAGAGCAAAGACTGCGTCTCGGGCACAATCAGGCATGGACTGGTTACACAAAAACAATGGATAGGTGTCTACTAGATGGCCGAGCAGGCAGTAGAATACCCGGATGTGGGTCATAAGATGGAGCATGGGGCGGCCAGCGGGAGAGGACGACGGGGGAGTCCCCCCAAAGGGGTGTCTGGGGAGGCCGCCCAGGTCGGCCTACAGGTCGGAAGACAGGGCGGAGGCCCTGAGGCACGTGAGGGCGCGCGAGATACAACCATGGCGCGGAGACGACCAGCGGCGAGCACACGGAGCAGGGGAACAACACTAGGGGGGCGGGCAGGAGACAGAGGGGAGGGGAGGGTAGAGAGGAGGGAGAGAGCGGATACATGTACAGCAACGCGGGCTGAATGGCTGGGTCGCCCGGCATAGCCGGGGAACGCCAGGGGCAACGCCACAGGATGGCGGAGGGACTGGACGTGAGCGCCGAACAGAACCGAGACAGATGGCGATGCAGTGTTGTTGTGCGTGCATGCAGGGAGGAGGGAACCAAGCGGAAAAAAGCAGGAAAAAAAAAGGGGAAACAAACGCGGACAACACCCCGCAGCACCACAAGGAGGTGGGACAGAAAAGGACAAGTGGCTAGGGCCACGCGACGGCCCCAGGTGACTAGGACAGCTAGGGAGACGGCACAGGAGAGAGGGGCGGGGGAGGGATGGGAGCGACCCGTGCTAGGCGCACAGCACGGTTCCCGGATGGATGAGGATCTAGTGGGCCCGCGCCACACGGTTGCTGGCGGCCCGGTGGGGTATAAACACGGGAAGGGGGATGGGATGGGGCCGCACGATAACCCAGAGGAATAGGCCGGGGCCGCGGCACGGGAAAACGGGGCGGGAAGGGAGCGACCCGTGCTAGGCGCACGAAACGGTCCCCGGATGGATGAGGATCCAGTGGGCCCGCGCCACGGGGTTGCTGGCGGCCCGGTGGGGTATCAACACGGGATGAGAGATGGGATGGGGCCGCAAGACAGCCCGGGGGATTAGGCCAGGGCCGCGGCACAGGGGAAACGGACGGGGGCGGGAAGGGAGCGACCCGTGCCAGGCGCACGAAACGGTCCCTGGAGGGAAGAGGCCCCAGTGGGCCAGCGCCACAGGGTAGCAACCGACCTGGTGGGGTAAAGACACGGGATGCAGGGACAAGGGGACGGGGCAGGGAAGGGCGTGTGGCTAGGGCCGCACAATGGCCCGAAGGGGTAGGGAGTCCATGGGACGCTGGGAACGGGCCGGTGCCAGGATGAGGCAAAGGGGAATGGGACATGGGAAGGGCAGGGAGGCCGAAAGCGCCAAGCAACAGCCCCGCGGGATTGGGAAACCAGTCGCCATGGAGTGGTGAACCATGGGCCAACCATGGGGAACCTGGCCACGGGAAGTCGGGAAAATGCCCTGAACTCCGGGACGGCCGTGAGGTGTCCGCAGGGGTGAGGGTTGACCTTGAGATCCCCGGGTCAATGGCCTGAGTACACGTAGGTTCACGCGTGAGCGGGACCAGGGGGAACGTCGAAAGGGTCGCCCCCTGGCCTCCAGCCGTGGATGGATGACAACCAAGTGCATCCGGGAGCCGAGTGGGTACTCCAGCCCGTGAGGGATGGGGAGAGGTGGAATGTGGTTGACAGAGAGAAATGCTCCGCTGTCGCCGAGGGCCATCCACAGGAAACCCGCCTGCAGGTGCCCAATAGGCTGTGCCAGGGGGGGAAGGCCGGGGGATCCTTCAAAGGGTGACCGGAAGGAGCTGACACCGTGAGGGCACCGACTGAAGGGAGCCTACCACCGGTCATGCCCCAAGGGAACCTGGTTGAAGTTCTCGGCCGTGAGGTGAGACAGGGGTCGCCAGGGGAACTGATGGTGGAGAGCACTCCTTCCCGCCAGATGCGGCAACCATGTAAAACAAACAAGGAGGAGTCAGATGAGGCTGCGGATGCGGCCGCCCTTACTTACTTACTTACTCACCCAACGGCCCTTCAGTCCAACGTGTCCCAGTTTGGGTCGATAACCAGCACGCAGCAGAGCTGTACGGGGCTCTAGCAGCACTCGACTTAGTCCGCCGGTACCGGCGGCCGTAAGTGCAGTTAGTCCCGGACAACATGGGGGCAATTGCCCAGATTCTATGGGGGCGTGCCAGATCTAACCTGTGTCCTCAGCACCGGATTCTCCGGCGACTGGCCCATACGTAGCGCTGGATGGCAGCGCTTATAGAGATATATTATGTAGATTCACATGCCGATCCAGCAGACCCTGTCAGCTGGGTTCTTGAGCATTGGTCTTCGCAGCACCTCATTGTAGAAGCACATGCACGCGTCCGTCTGTATGAGGCACATGCTCATCTGTGCTCGGGGCACGTTGGTGACCTGGATAAGATGCTTCATTAGCAGTGTTGACTGAAGGCATGTGAGTACGCGGCTTCATTTGGAGTTCGGTGCCCCGGTTCTTTGGCAGGGCATTTCTCACGTGCCGCGCATCCCTCCTTTTTCATGTAAATAACTAACCATGGAGGTTTTTTCCATATGCTGTATGAGTTTGCTATTGCTGTCTGTCCGTGCCTGAGGGGTTGGTAGAGGTGAGGTATGTGTCTGGTCTGCCTCAGGACAGCCGGGGGGGGGCTGGACACAAGCAAAACAAAAGCTAAGCAAACAAAGTTCGTTCTGCCACACAAGACACGGCAACAGGACAGCCTGCAGGGTCCAGGAGGGGGGGTCGGTGCCACCATGGGGTGATCGGACCTCACTGCATGGCGCCAATCTGTCCTTAGTTGATGTTTCTGGTGAGCTGCCAGTCAGCTCCGATTTGCCCGCCGTACGGCACTATTCGTGCCAACAAAATGGGCTCTATTTGGGGATCTTGAGGGTATCTTGAGGGTATTTTGGGGGGATCTTGGAGGGCTTCGGTGCTTGCAGGGCTGACTCCATGCTCCAATCCTCCATCCGAAGTGCTGTTAAGAAATGTGCCTGGTATAGGTATAGTCATACATCGAGCACGTTCTGTGACAATATAAGCAAGTTTGATTTGGTTTTGGTTAAAACCTAACACACCAATGCTCTCTCGGGAAATGTGTCGCCTTGACTCGTGCGTACGTTGAACGAGGCAAGCCCTAGTACTGTGCTACTGGGGGAGTATCAGACACGGTGTGTGCGCAGTGTGCGCGCGGTGCGTGCACGGTGCGGGTACTGGGGTTGTTCCGTAGACCCTTTCATCCAGAGCCAATCATGAGGAGTGGTAACGCCTCGAAGCCCAGCAGGTACCATCTACGGCTCCTCTCCCCGTAGACCATCTCTTTGAAAAGTTGTTCAAATACCTGACGCGGTCGCACACGGTGCATGCGTGTTGCGCCCGCGGTGCGGATACTCGGCCACTGCGTGTGCCGATGCAATCAAGTTGAAGCACCCCAGAGTGCAAGGTTGAGAAGAAGTACCACCGGAGGGGGTGATTGCAAAAAGTGAAATACTACAAGTGACTGCTAGAGCCCAGAATTGCATCCTGGGGTCTGACAAAGGTTGAAGTAGCAAATGTGTAATGGCACAGTCCGGGTCAAATATGTCCAAGTATTTGACAATGGCCCAACTGATTATGTCCACACTTAGAAAATGCCCTTTTAGAGAAATGGGCAATGTAACTTTATGAAAAAGGAAAAAAATCATCCTCACTACAATCCAAAAGATTGAACGTGCTTTCTCATTTTCTATCGTTCCTACCTGAAAACTGCGTTTTCCCATTTTTTTTGACATTAAAAGTCAATACAACCTCAGCCCGGATGTGCTGAATATTTGTGATGATACTCACTGTGCCTTGGAACTAAAGGCCTTTTTTGAAAAAGCACTTGGTTCAAATCCTAGGGGTCTATCTAGGTGGGAGGGGGCCCATATGATGCACACGATGTGGCGTGATGTCTCCCGCCGGATCGCATTACCATGGAGCGAACCATGAACTGAATCTTCATGGTCCGCATCTCAATGTGTCCAAACACTTATGTTGGATGGACACGGTGTGACCCTGTGGCATTATCCGGCTCTTTTACTTTAAAAACTTAGCTTTCTTTGAAAATAAGCAATCACACTTGCGTTCGGGAATACTTTTGTATTTTTCTGGACTGCAGACCCCTTTATGATGTTTCTGATGCTGATCCTCTTGGTTGCCTACAGTGTCGCTGCTCCAGTAAGAATATGGATTTAAGAATGTTCAGGATGGACAACTTTGCGAAAAATCAAGAATGTGCTATTACACAATTGTAGGCCGGGCTAGGGAACAACTAGGAATATAACTCACCTAGGGTGCCCAGAAAGACATTCTTAATAGAGAAATCACACTGTGCACTACTCCTTGCGTGCCCTTGTCTTATCTGCTTTTTTGTATTCAGCTGTAGCACACCTTGCAAACAAACCGATAGCCGCAAACGGCACTTCTTACCCAACAGTGCAGGTGTGGCACAATGCACTGCCATGACATATTTTGCCTGAAAAGGAACGTGCACAAAGCAAAAAGTTGAAACAGTGCTGCCCACCATGCGTCCAAAGCGAGCCATGGGTGAGTGCAAGGTTGCCTTTGTTGGCCTCAGAAACAAAAAAAAGAGCACGAACACAAAGCAGAACCTGAAGCCCAAACAGTGCACCACACCGCAAAAATGAGAGAAACTATCCACACTTTAGGCATGGTGATCCCGGTGATAAATGCTCACACGGTGCATGCAGGGGGTCTTGGCTGCACAGCAACCTAGCAGCTCAACCAGCACAGCACCATGCAATGTAGAGTCAGTCCTCGCTTACGATATGCAACTTACAAGCTACCATTTTGGCCTCAACAGGTGAACAGAGAACTGCCATGCATTCCCAAGGGGCCCCCTTTTGGAAACCTCCGGTGCGAAGTTGCAATTCTGTGTGAAGAAACATCTTCTGAGGGCCTTGGCTGTGCAGGGGCTAAGGCCTGTTTGTAATGAATTCCAGCAAGCAGGGAAAGGGGCTGGGTTCAGGCCCTCCTCATTCTTGGGTGTTTCACTAGAACCCCAGAAAGCAAAATGACATCATCAAAGCTTGGAATAACGCACTTGGCCCTCGGTTTGCAAGACAAAACTTCACAGCATACAATACAGAGCACATTGCAGAATATTCGTGCTGAGGAAGGTAATCGGGTTGTGGGCAAGGAACGGCACGAGAACGAGAATCGATGTGCAAAGGGATTGGCCGTTTGACATTCCACGTCTCTACCAACCACTGGACCAATTAACTCGCAAGATCAGGGGAGGAAAATCGGGGGTATTGGAAAATTGGAGGGACTGGAGGGAAACTAAAGGACGTACGCGCATGTAGCGCTATCTATATCAAGTCCATGCACAGCAGACACACAGCCACCTTAGGGCCACATGGTGCAGTATGCACACTTTTCGCTCTTTTGCACCTCCTTTGTTAAAATACAATAATGGTGGACCTCATTTCTCCCTCCCCTCCCTCCCCTGGCCGCTTCTCTCCAATCCTGTTTCATCCCCAATTCGGGTAGTCGGGGCCCACAACAACCACCTGTAATCCCTGTCGGCATTCACAAACCAACTGCAAAGTCCCCTGAGTGCATCAATAGATAATATTTGGCGTCTGTGTACTTTACCCATGTGTATCGTCGAAGTGCAGTGTGGAGAAAGCCAATTTCAATGAGGGTCGGGGCTCAACTCGGCTGCCAAAGGCTGGTGCCCCAGAGTAAGAATCATAAGACCTGTATGATAGTACAACAGACTCAAATGCCTCATCACAACACAAGTACTCCAGGGCATGCTGCCAACTAACCTCTCCCCACCCTCCAGCAACATGACAGGCTCTACTCCTGCAACCATGGAACGGCTGTTCTCTAATCCCGAGACACACTCTCGAGGCGCTCTCAGCTTAGAGCAAAGACTGCGTCTCGGGCACAATCAGGCATGGACTGGTTACACAAAAACAATGGATAGGTTTCTACTAGATGGCCGAGCAGGCAGTAGAATACCCGGATGTGGGTCATAAGGTGGAGCAACCTGTTCAAATCCGCATTCCCAAACTGACACATTCCGCATCAACCAGGTGTATCCAATGCACTGAAGCCTAAGGCTGTCATGTGTCAATTGGTAATAGGCAGCACCAAAAGCAAGAAGTAGATGCTCAATGATTGGGCACAGTGTCACAAAGATCGCTAACATTCAGGATGCACTCAAGCCACTTGTCATGCATGATCCAGTGCACCATGAGAAATTGCAGAAAGAGAAAACAAGAAACAACTGTCCACCATTCCTGTGAAAATGCAAAAATGCATTCCGCTGGTGTTGGCTTTAGGATCACAAGGCTTTAAGGGATAATTGCCCAATAATGAGGAGCGGGGAGTGTAAACAATCAGACAAGTCGTGAATGGTGTGTTCCATATTCCAGCAGCGGGTATTTCCAGTGCTGCTGGAGGGCAAACATCTTGCTGAGAGGGTGTGGCGTGCAGAAGCATTTTGGTGTGCAAGAGAGGGCTATTTGGATATAAAGTTGGGAATAACAGACAATCCTCTTGGCCCAATGTGAAGTCTGAGAAGACTTGAGAGTGGTCACCAATGAAATTCCACACTGGAATGGTAATGGACTCCAGGAAAAATAAACAGGGCCGAGACTAGATCACAACTGATTTGCGTAAGAGTAGCCCCAGACCCAAACCCAGATCAAAAACTGCACCCCAGCTCACTGTTATCTCAACCGCAACAAGAAGAGGATGCACAATGCAACACGTGGCTGTTGTGTGAGGGTCCATCTGCCTGCCTGCCAGAAACAGCCGCTGATGATCTGAAAATTGCATGTGCTGCCAGCTATCTTGGTACTCCAGATGCTGGCAGTCATGCTTGAATTTTACCATCGCGTAGGTATACCACCTGTTTCCCTGGCACTACGCCGTCGCAATGCCTTGGGACTCAGATGCTCTTCATGTACTCAATAATGTCTTTGCAATCTTTCTGCTTTTTCATGCCGGCAAAACCAATTTTGTTTCCTGGCAGGAACGTTTTGGGATTCTCGAGAAACTTATCCAAGGATTCTTCGTTCCAGATGATGTTTGTTGCATTCCGGTTTGCAAGCGAGTACACGAAGCCCGGCACAGTACCAGCGACACTTCCGCAGATTTTGTACAACGAAGGCCCAGTCCTGTTATCCCCTCGCTTGATGGCATGGCACTGTGGAGAAATGAAGGTATTTGACATCAACATCATGGGAAGCACAAAACACAAAACGTCTCTCTCATCGCCTGCTCATCACCTGTGGGGAATTGCCATCCCACACCAAACCACACACCAATCTCAGAATTGATGACAAACGGCGGACTACGATACCCGCAACCAGCCTGACAACATTCGTTGCATGTGACAGCCGCACCAAAGAGGATTGGCCACATCTGGCAGACAGCCCGAGGACAAAAAGCATAGAAAATGCCTAGGCAAAAAAGTGCGCTGTGAAACGCGTTAAAACGCGACCGAAAACTCTTCGGACTTGAATGGGTGAATAGTTAACGCCGTAAGCACCGTACTGAGCTTAGGAGTACAGCGCTGTGCCTTTCGGCCTCTAAAACGCTGTCTAGGTAAAGAAAAACGCTTCGCGAGCAGCGCGTAAAAACCGAAAAATATTTTTCTAACACGCCACGCCCTCCGTCTACCACTCTTTCTCTTCCTTTATCCTTCTCCATGTAACTTTCCTCCCACCTTTGTGGGCGTTACTGCAGATTAGGCGGCATACAACACGGCTAGGGAACAAGTGCGTGGCGCAACGCTTTAAAACACGACCGAAAATTTTTTAGGGCTTAAGTAGGTAAACCTAAAGCGCCGTAGGCGCCGTAACAAACGAATGAACAAAACCACGTGTCCCTCGATGCTATGTGTGCCCAACCGTTAGCGCAAACGACGTCGCGAGCAGCGCGTAGAACACGTAAAAAATGAGCCAACACGTTACGTCCCTGTACTCGCTCCCTCTCACCCTTTTTTACCCTCCATGTACCTTCTCCTCCCGCTTCTGCCCCGCCCTCGTCGTGTTTGCCCCCTATTCGCTGCAGGTGTCAAGAGGTGTCAAGAGGCCTGCGAGTCACTGGAGCAGCGAGGCCCAAAAAATAAATAAGTCAACCAGGCTGGTTTTTTTAGTGTGTGGTATTGTTGCATGCAGGGACGGCAGGGAGCGCACAGCACGACACCACAGGACACAGCGCGTGTTGGCAGGAAACAGTTTTTCTATTTTTGGAAATGCAGGGAGGTAACCGCGCACACAGCGCGACACCACAGGGCGCCAGCAGCGCAACGGACAGCTGCAAATAGCAGCACACACCACAACACAACGGCAAAACACACGCAGAGCAGCGCACACAGCACAGGGCAACACAGCAAAGCGCCACACCAAACGGCACAGGACCCCACAGCACGGCACAACACCCGAGGGCGGGGCACAGCACGCAACAGCACCAAAAAGCGCGAGAAAAACCAGCACAGCACCACGCAAGCAGCACAGTGCGCAACAGCACTGTACCGCATGTAACAACACGACGCAATGCAGCGCAGAACAGCACCGAGAGACACAGCACAACACACAGGAACACAGACCCAACAAAACAGCCAGACACAACACGAACAGCACAGCAAAGCGCACCAAGACACAACACCCCAAGGCACAGCACAAAACACAGCGCCACAGCACAGCACAGCACAGCACGCAGCAAAGCACACAGCACCCGAGGCACCGCACAGCACCCGAGGGCACGCCACAGCCCAAAGCGGCACCACATACCGCGAAACAACGCAGCACAGCACCACCCCCACAGCACAGTGCAAAACAGCAGTGCACCATACAGCACAACACGACGCGACACGGCCGGGCACAGCATTAGGAGGCACAGCACAGCGCACAGCACCGCGCCCAAGACGAAACAGCAAGCCACAACGAGGACAGGACAGCGCAGCGCAATCAGACACCACGCCCAAAGGCGCAGCACAGCACACAGCAGCAAACAACAGCGCAGCACAGCACAGCACGGCACAGCACAACACAGCACACAGCCCACCGCACAACGCCAACGGACACCAGACGGCACAAAGCCGCACGAGGAAACGCAGCGCAGCACCACACCACCCGCAAAGCTCAACGAGACACGGCACAACACGACACGGCACACCGCACCCCGGACATCATAACACAGCAAGCAGCAACACAGGACCGCAAAGCACACAACAAGCCAGCACAGCACGCAATCACCAGCCGGCGCAAGGCAACACAAAGAGGACCCCGAATCACAAAACCGGGAAGGGGGTCCAACGGCCCAGCGGCGCAAAGCCACGAGGAAGCAGAAGGAGAACAGAGGGAGGCAAGCGGCAGGGCGACCACACCCGCGAAATACAAACCTGGGGCCGGGGGGGGTGAGCTGAGGGGTGGGGTGGGGTAGGGGGGGGGGCGCAGCAGCAGGCGGCCCCAAACAGCAAAACACAGCCGGGAGCCGCGCAGACACAAGAAAGGGGAGGGCGAGCAGGGGAACACGAGCGGCAGGGCGACGAAACCCGCGAAACAAAAACACGGGGTGGCGCACCGCACGCGCTCGGGAGGCCGGCCCGTCCGTCCCAGCCAGGAGAAAGGGGCTGGCGCACCACACGCGCTCGGGAGGCCGGCCGGTTTGTCCTGGCCAGGCAAACGACAAATACACCCGACAACCGACAACGCCGGCCGTAAGGCGGCGGAGACAACAGCGAACCAACAAAACAAGCCGAGCATCGAGCCGGCTAAAACACCACGAACCGAAACCCGAACGCACCGACAAAGCACGCCCTGCCATGGGGCGGGGGCACACACCACCACAACACGCCCCACCCTGAGGGGGGCCACACACCAACGCAGCACGCCCCACCACACGGGGGGCCACACACGACCACACACAACACAACACCACACAACACAACACACCGCATCCGAACGCAGCACGCCCCGCCAAGAGGGGGTCCACACACCAACGCAGCACGCTTCAGAATGAGGGGAGCCACACAGGACCACCACACACAACACAACGCCACACAACACAACACACCGCACCCCAACAAAGCACACCTGACCCAGAGGGGGGCCACGCACAGGCGCAGCACGCCCCACCACGAGGGGGGCCACACACCACCACACCACACAACGCAACACAACACACCGCAACACGACAGTGAAAGGCTGTTACGCGACCCAGGGGAACAGAAAGTGATCTTCGACAAAGAAGATCCGCCACCGCCACGGCCTCCACTCAGCCAGCCGAACTGGTTTAAATTGACCAGTGAACCGCAGCTGTCCTTTCAAGCGCTCGTCACAAATGACAACCCTTTCCTGGTGCTCCAGTACACAAATGGTACTGGCCGACGCCCAAAACGCAAGGACAGCAAGAGAGCAGCCCAGCAGCTGCTGAGAGACAATGACCTTCAAGATGAGCTGCTCCTCGAAGAAGCGATGCGCCCAAACACGATCATAGCCAAAGCCACGCGCTGTCACATCTCCACTGGTGTCCTACTGCTCTCGTATGCCGACAAACTACACAGAGAAAAAGACCAGCGCTCCCTCTGCGAACACCAGCTCTCTTTCGAAATTCAACTGGAAGAATTATCGCAACGCCACGACATCTATTTCAACCAAAAGAAAAAGCGCGTCCCGGCGCTCAGCAGCCTCGTTAATTTTCAAGAGCGACAATATCGACAAACCATTGAAAAGGAGGCCATTTCAGAAGCAGATGCTTTGTTCCGCATGGTAACCTTCCATCATGAAGCTGATGAGGTCCTCTCAATCATGGGATCTTCGTGGTTAGCCGAACACCGGTATGTGAGTGACAAGATGACTGATTCATTTCGTAAGCTCACCATTGCCAATTGCGAAGACTTTGAAACCTCACTCCGCAGCGAGCTTGAAAAGCATCAGGCTGTCACCTGGAGGAAAAAGACAGGTCCCAGTTGCAGGGTTCTTGGATACCTCGTGAAAGTCCATTCCAAAGACACGGCCCTTGCACGAGATTGGGAAAAGACTATCCACCTCAATGGAGGAGAAATAACTCCGTTTCGACAGACAGAAGCCCTGCTCGGTAACTTCTTACACCGTCAGGGAATCATTGCCGGCCCCCTCATCACCCACTACCCACAAAAAATCCACTCACGAGGCTGGACGGTGTCATGGGCAGAGGCTTAAGAAGAAGAGGAGAGCTTTTGGGATAGATGAACCAGCCACCACAGAATCCTGGCATGGCAGTCGCTCCTTGATATAACATCCTCCACTTCTGTGTTTACCCCTTATACTTGTCAGGGACCCTTTACCAGGCACGACCCTGTTGTCTCAATCTGTTTCGCTGCTAATGCGCTGGCCGAGCAACTGACACGGTAGGAAATTTCCGTTGCTGAGGTGCGTTCTTATGCGCAATTCCTGCAGGCCAAAGAGGCGGAGAATTGTGCAACACACCTTTGCTCGTTGATCACAATGACCATCAACCATGAAAAGCAGAGATGGGAAATTTTTGAAAGTTTTTTTGCTTCCTAGCTCAGTTTTTCAGTAGCGCTGTTCCGCTCGTAGTCCGTCCAGATATCTTTTTCTTCACCCCCTGTGCAGGTTTCTTCAGGCTCCTAGCTCATTAGTCTTCAGTCCAGAGATTTCTTCCTCCAGTCTGCATCTTCATCTATATACACTATATTCACGTACTATATATAAATCAATTCCAAAGTGCAGAAGACGGAAGTGACACCGACCAGACATTGCTCAGTGCTTTGTCCACTGCCCTGCCCACCAGGGTACGTTAGACGGTGTGTTGGAAGTCCTCTGTCCTGCCCCCACGGCGTAAGAAAGCAGTCCCAGGAGTAATGAAATTCTGTCATCCCAACCGCACAAAATGTTCCACATTTTCATTTTACTTTCTCCAGGAAATTAGAAACCACAATTAACCAATTCATACATTTCCAACTACCCTGTTTTGGAAATTAAAACATGCTGCATGTACCGTCACATCAAATTAAACTCAGCAGTTTTTTCCCTTTTTTTTGGCTATCAATCCTTCAGGAAGTTCCTTTGTACATTCTCAGCTACAGGCTACCACTCTGAGACTCACCCAATGCAACCAACAACCCCCTCACACCAACTGAGATGACTACATACCTTCAGGTTGCATCCTTGCTCCATCAATTTGAACTCATTTAAAGCATGTCAACGCTTACGTGACCTGGGAGGCCACACCTGGATAGCTGGAAGCCAGGGAGCAAAGGGGAGGGGAGCCGCACAGCACCACCACACACAACACAACGGCACACAACACAACACACCGCACCCCAACACAGCACACCCGACCAAGAGGAGGGCAACGCACCGGCGCAGCACACCCCACCACGAGGGTGGCCACACACCACCACACCACACAACGCAACACAACACACCGCAACCGGACGCGACACAACAAAACACAACGCAACACAGCCCCAGCAGGAGGGGGGCCACGCACAACCACGACACGCCCCACCATGAGAAAGCCTCACACGTCCACAAGACACAACGCGACACAACACGAGACACCGCTCCCCTACGCAGCACGCCCCACCACGAGGGGGGCCACAAACCGGCACCACACACAACACAACGCCACACAACACAACATGCCGCACCCAATTGCCACACAACACAACACAACGCAACACAGCCCCACCATGAGGGGGGCCACACACCAACGCAGCACGCCCCACCATACAGGGGGGACACGCCACCACACATGACACAACGCCACACAACACAACACACCACACCCCAACACAGCACGCCCCACCAAGAGCGGGGTTTCACACCAACGCAGCACGCCCCACCACGAGGGGGGCCACACACCACCACCATACACAACACAACACACCGCATTCCAACGCACCACGCCCCACCATGAGGGGGGCCCCACACCAGCGCAGTACGCCCCTCAATCAGGGGAGCCAGACACAACCACACCACACAACACAACACACCGCAAGACGATACGACACAACAAAATACAACGCAACACAGCCCCACCACGAGGGTGTCCACACACCACCATGACACGCCCAATCAAGAGGGGGGCGGCACACCACCACAACACACAACGCCACACAACACAAAACACCGCGTCCTAACGCAGCACGCCCCACCATGAGGGGGGCCACCCACCAATGCAGCACGCCCCACCACGAGGGGGGCCACACACCAGCACCACAAACAACACAACGCCACACAACACAACACGCCGCACCCCAACGCCACACAACACAACGCAACACAGCCCCACCATGGGGGGCGCCACACACCAACGCAGCACGCCCCACCAAGAGAGGGGCCAGACACAACAACAACAAACAACGCCACACAGCACAACACACCGCACCCCAACGCAGCACGCTTCACCATGCAGGGGGCCACACATCAACGCAGCACGCCCCACCATGAGGGGGGCCACACACCACCACCACACCACACAACGCAGCACAAGACAACACACCGCAACGCAACACAACAGAGCACAACACACCATGCCCCACCATGAGGGGAGCCACACACCACCAAACCATGCCCCACAATGAGGGGGGCCACACACCACCACAACACACAACGCCACACAACACAACACAGCGCACCCCAACGCAGCACGCCCCACCATGCGGGAGCCCAAACACCAACGCAGCACGCCCCACCATGAGGGGGGCCAGGCACCACCACCACACAACGCAACGCAACACAACACAATACACCGCAACGCAATGCGACACAACACAACACACCACGTCCCACCATGCAGGGGGGCCACACACCAACGCAGCACGCCCCACCATGAGGGAGGCCACAGACCACCAGCAAACAATGCAACACAACACACCGCAACGCGGCGCGCCACAACACAAAACACCATGCCCCACCACGAGGGGGCCACACACCACCACAGCACACAATGCCACACAAAACGACACACCGCAGTCCAACGCAGCACGCCCTACCATGCGGGGGGCCACAAACCAACGCAGTACGCCCCACCATGAGGGGTGCCACACACCGTCACACCACGCCCTAAGAGCAGGGGGCCACGTGCCACCACACCACGCCCCACTATGAGGGGGGCCACACACCACCACAGCATGCCCGACCATGTGGGGGGCCACACACCACCACTCCACGCCCCATCATGAGGGGGGACACACCCCCCCACAACACACCCCACCATGAGGGGGGCCATACACCACCACACCAACGCAGCACGACCCTCCATGAGGGGGGCCACACACCTCCACAACACGCCCCACCATGAGGGGGGCCATACACCACCACACCACGCCCCGCCATGAGGTGGGCCACACACCAACGCAGCACACCCCACCATGACGGGGTCCGTGCACCACCACACAACCGCAACCGACCGCCAATGGCCCAACACACCCAACAGAGGGACAAGCCGGCCATCAGGCGGCACATACGACGCCACAGCAACAAAACCGGCCACGGGTAACGCTGGCGACAACATGACAACCACACACCCATACACAACGAGCGCATAGCCAGCCAAACCAATGCGGGCAACAACGTAACCCCCGACAAGCCGACCGTGTGCGGCTACAACAACGCCCAATGGAACCCAACGCGCCGGCTACACCCCGGTCACATCACAACAAGCCCTGCATCCGGCATGCCGGCCAGGACAAGACCTAGACCGCGACGATTCACCAAAACCGTCTGCGCGGGCCTTCACACAAAGGACCCAACTGAGCCCAGGACGTGACAGCGCTGGCAGCAGCAGAAAAGATCAAATGACGAACAAGCCGACCGTGAGGCGGCTAAGACAACTGTGCACCAACAAAACCGCTGCAGCAGCCACAACATGACAATAAACACACCACACGCAAGCCGGCAGACACCAAACTAGCCAGGCATGCATGAGTCGAAACGGCAACAGCGTCCAACAGGTTGGCAACACCGTGGTGTGCCACGCCCGCCGACCACCATATCCAGAAACACAACAGAACACCTCAACTGTACAATTACGAGCCCGACCAACCAACATTAACCAACTACACTACACTATACTAGGACAAACCAAGACGCAACTAACCAGAACCGAAACGGACGTGCCGGCTACACAAACAATATTTGGCTATGCAACCACTTCAAGAAATGCCCCCTCCATACAGGCAGGGACACGCTAGTGGGCTGGTCCCCGGCGGAACCCCTACGACAACACGAACGATGGCCAGCCCACAGCCACGCACACCAGGCCACCGAACACCTCTTCAGGGATCCCCTGGTCAAAGAAGCCACCATGAGAGGGGCGGTGACACAGGCTCTGCACCAACACCTCACCAAACACATGGAAAGCCCCATGGAGGCAGCAGCGCACCTCCAGCTAGAGGCAGTCCGCAGAGCAGCGGCCCAAATGGCACACCGCAAACACCTCCTGTTAACACAGGGGGAGCAACTCACCGACCCCACTGCCAGGGAACACATGCAGCGTCTCATCCATTGCCATGCCGTGCATGACCCAGACGTCCACTAACCCACTCCGCGCCCCACACACGCCCCCCATCCCCATCCGCAGGCCTCCAAGACACCACCACAGCGCCCAGAGGCCCATCTCTCACCCAAGAAGCCACCTGGCACCGCCCAGCCCGGCCGAGCCAAACCAGGGCCAACCATACGTCGACGTAGACGCGCAAGACCCCGACAGCCCATCCAGCCCACCCCCCCCGGACCCGGGGCACCCCCCCCTCACACCGGCCACCATCCGCGACCCCAACCTCTTCCGAGCAACCCTCCAAGACAGGGCCCCGACCAGCCCCCTGGGCTGGTATCGCCTACAAGACGACTGGACCAAGCTCACCGTCACACCCCTCCGGGACCTAACCACCCCAGGCAGCGGCCTCCACGAGGACATCGTAGACCTCGTACTCTGGCGAGCCCGCAAACACACCCAGGGCCAGCACGTCTGGATCCCCCCCATCGAGTGGGGCCAGGCCCTGACGCACGACACCGGCATCAACGTCACGCGTCGAGGGACCGTACGCCTACGACGGGCCCCAGCGGAGACGGACCACCCAGCGGACCCGAACCGCCCGGAGCAGTGGGAACAGGCCACCGCACCAAACCGCGACACTGCCCTCTGCCCCGCCGGCCTCCGCACCCCGGACGACGACCTCCCCCCCCCACCTACAGACAGTGACCACCCCCAGCCGAAGGTCTGGGTTACAGTCCTTGAGCGCGGGCACTACTACGTGATAGCCGCTACGGCTACGTCCCCCGGCCCGCAATGGCTGGTCAAAGGGACAGACACCATGTTCGCCCCAGGGACCGCCCCACCAGGGGCAGTAGAGGACCCCACCACCCAGCACAGTGTCCTCAGGGGCGTCCTCCAGCCAGGGGCCAAGCCCCCAGCCCGCGCCCTGGCCCGTATCACCTCAGGGAAGGCGGGCTACCACCTGGGATTGGCCATGCTCCGCCTGACCCACTGGATCCAGCGCCGCTGGCCACCCACAGGGACCGTGCCCTGGGTTTGGGCCATCCCCACCGCCCACACACAGGTCGAAGCGAGGCTCGACACGCGACCAAACCCCCCCCCCCCAGACCGCAGCAATCCCTCACCTGCGGGTACCACGCAATCCACAGGGCCCTCAACGGCGTGGGTCTTAGCCCAAAGCTAGCATACCCCCTTCCCACCACTGACCAAGAGGTCCACCAGATACGCAAGCTCGTCTGTGAAATCCCTGCCGCGGCAGCGGAAGACAGCAAGCTTCTCCTCCAAACCGCCCGGCCTACAACTGGCCACGCAAGCGCGCCGCAGCGAGCCGACACATACACCGACACAGCACACCCCACCACACAATCCCCGCCCATGCCCCTCCCCTCTCGCTGCTCACCCAGAGACCCACACACGCCCACCATCGCGCGCACCCCCGGGCCCCGCGACACGGGCCTCCCCCACCCGCCCGAACACCAGCACACGCCTGCCACACACCCACCCGCCGGACACCCCTCACCGTCCCCCACACTAGACAACCCGCACACACCTGCCGAGAGGAGCCCCGCGCCCCGCGGCACGCCCACCCCATCGAGTGGCCCGCCCACGCCCCCCGCACACACCCCAGAAGACCCAGGCCCACCCCCCCCGGCCCCTGAATGCAGCCCACGCGAACTGTTTCCCCCCGCGGGCGCCAACACACACAACCTCGCACATTGCAGGACCCGGGCCCAGCCAAGCCCAGAAGGAGAAGGCCACAGCCCCGCGCCTCCCTCCCCCGCAGCTGCCGACCAGATCTGCCCGCCGGGCCGCCAGGTCACGACCGGGCCCCCCCAGCCGCCCGCCCCCAACCTACAGCCCGAGGACATGCCCTCCATCCTCCCCGCCGTCGCCGCGGCAGAAGCCGCCGCCCGCAAGCCCGCCCGCATCACAGCCCAACCCGCGTCCACCACCTCCTCCTCATCCTCAGCCTCATCCACCTCCTCCACCTCATCCTCCGAACCCCCTCTCCCCGCCGCCCTCATCCTCAAGGCCACCGCAAAAGCCAAAGCCGCGGCCCCACGCACCGACCCCCCGACCCCCACACAGGCAACTCGGGCACCCCGGCAACGCACCGGGAAGACCCCCGACCCGACATCGGCGCCCCCACACCTCCGGACAGAGGTCCTCCTCAACCTGGTACCGGACCCCAACCCCAAACCCGACCCGAAACCCAAGGAGGCGCCCACGCGAGCACACACAACACCACAAACGCAACGACACAAACCCAACCGAAACCACCCCAACTCGGACCCTCACCCAAGCCAGGATTCCCCACCCACCACAACCCATGCCCCCCTCCCACCGGCACCCACCACCACCGCAGAGGTGGCCACCAAACACGACCCCGTCCAAGCCCTCGTCCGAATCTCCGTCACCAAGCGCCCCGTCATCCATCCCCCGCAAACCACCACCACCGCCGGCCAAACCAACCCAGGGACGTGGGACCCCTCGACCACCGTCACCGTCAAGCCCGGCCCCCAACCCGCCCCCCCTGCCCACCACATAGTGCAGCCCCAGGGGCTGCCCACGATGCCCAACCCCCCACCCCCACAAGGGGGACCGGAAAACCCACAAGGGGTCGATGGGCCATAATCACAACACCAACCCCACCACTACCAACACCACCACCACCAGCGGCCCTACCACCACCACTACCAACACCACCCCCACCACTACCACTGCCCACCACCCTACCCCACAGGGCCACAACCCCCCGTGCACGAACAGCACCAGCGAATGGGATGGCAGCCACCGAGCGCTCCACCCGCATACCCCACCTACCACCAGGGGCCACCCCCCCCCGTACCAGCCACCCCCCCCGTACCAGGAGCCGTATCCTTATCCCCCCGGCCACCACGTCCACGCCGAAGGAGCCCCCCGGGCCCAACCCCGCCAAGGACAGTCACCCGACCCATACCACCAGCCGCTGTCGCCACCACACCCCTAAGTGGCGGATCCATGGACGACGGGGGACCCCCCCCCCCCCCAGTACCAGGCGGCACCACGCGAAGCCTCTGAGGGCCCGCCGACGCCTCCTGACTGGCCCGACTCGAGCGATGAGGCCCGGTCCCGCAAACGGCGGCGCTCCTGCTCCCCCCCCGCACGGCACACTCGCCCACGGCGCCCAGACTCCCCACACCACCAGCGCCCCTCCACCAACCACTCGCGACGCTCCCCCTCCCCTGGGTGCCACCAAGACCCCCCGAGACCCCGCTGCCGCCGCTCCCGCTCCCCCGGGCGCCACCACGAGTGCCACCGCCGCCCCATGTCCACCTCCCCCTCCCCCCTCCGGCCATACAAGAACCCCACCCCCAGCCCCCGCCACCACCGCTCCCGCTCCCCCCGACGCCGCCAGGCACACCACCGCCGCCCCACGTCCACCTCCCCCTCCCCCCACAGGCCCCGCCGGGCCCCCCGTTCCCCCCGCCGCCCATACCCATCCACCACCCCCAGCCCCCGCCACCACCACTCCCGCTCCCCCGGACGCCACCAAGCGCGCCACCGCCGCCCGGTGTCCAGCTCCCCCTCCCCTTCCCCCCTCCACCCGTACCCGTCCTCCACCCCCAGCCCCCGCCACCGCAGCTCCCGCTCCCCCAGGCACCGTCACCCCCGCCACCACCGCAGGTCCATGTCCTCCCCCCGCCGCTCCAGGACCCCGGGCACGGACCCCCCCCCCCCCAGCCCCCCGCGCACCTCGCCTGGTGGTCTGCCCCCGCTTTGCAGGAGCTCCGCCGCTGGGTGAAGTGGGCCGGGGGAGCGGGAAGGCACGATGGGGTGCACATGGTGCATACCTTCGAGGAGGTGCGCACCCGCACCCCCGCCGACCCCAACGAGGCCGCCCCGGAGGCCATCATCCCACAAGCGGCATGGGAGGCCCTCCTCCGCGATGCGGTCCAGGGCCTCCGCCCCCCCCCTACACCCCCCAAGCCCTCCGCCAGTGGCTCCAGGCCACCCACCCCCAGGCCTGGGCCGTCGGCGCCCCCTCCCCACCCCGCCCCTCCCGGCACCACCACACCAGGAAGGGGGAGGACAAGGGTAAGGGGAGGGCAAGGGACACCAAGGGGCACTCAGGCAAGAGGGCGAGGAGGGGCCCCAAGTGAGGGCAGGCACTCACAGGGACAGGACGCCGGAAGAGACACCACATGGGGGCAGAAAACCACCCGAGAACTGGGAAGGGGCGGGAGCGGGTACCAAGGCACGGAGGAAAAGGGCACCACGGCAAACGCCACGACCCACACCCAGGAAGGGCATACCACAACGGGGGGACCAGCGCCGCCCCAGCCCCACCGAACGCCCCACGACTCCTGGGGGCACACCCCCCAACACACACCGCCGAAGCAAGCATCGGACGCCGTACAGAACACGCCAGCGCACACCCACCAGCCACCGGAAACCACACGGGGAATGGAGGGCACACCAACACGGGGAGAACGGGCCACACCCACAGAGGAAGCCGCAGGGAACGCCGCCGCACGGCGCACCACCACGCCCTCACCACCAGGCGACGATCCCGGCCGCCACAAGGGCCACCTCACAACCACCGGAAGAGGACAAAGGCACGGCCACAGCAACCAGGACTAGGGACCGAAACCCCCCAAGGACACGGGACCAAGGCGCAGGCCCCCAGGGAGGGCAACCCCACGAATCGTCACGCGATCGACCTACCCGACCCACCAGCCCGAGCGGCACGCCCAAGCCCCCACAGCACGGACCCAGCGAGACACCCACACCTAACCGCCCCCTCCAGCCACCAGCCAGTCACACTCCGGCCCGCACTCCGCACCATGACACAGGCCAGGCTGACCTCTACTGACCCACCGCAGCACAACGCGAGACCACAGCACACCGCACCACAGCGCGCCACAGTGCAACGCGCCACAGCACGACGCGACGCGACGCGGCACAGAGCGGCACAACACGACAAAACTGACCTTAACCTGAGGGACTAACCGAAGCAAGCCACCGCACACCCCGGAAGGCGCCAGACCAGCACGTGACACACCAGCACCGCAGGCCACACACGGGGCCACAGCGCGCCCGGCAACAACAGTGGCGGACCACCCAGAAGGTTAAAACCGGCACCGCAGAGGGGAAAGGACACGAACAACCCCAGCCCCCTAACCCAGAGCCACAAGCAGCCGCCTGGCGCAGCCGCCCAGCCGGCAGAGCCAGGACCTAAACCGGCAAGAAGGGGCGCCGAGGCCACCGTGTACATAGCCCACCCGACCCATGGGGCCGGAACATGGCCAAACAGAACGCAACCGCCAACAGCAGCCCGGAAGACAACACTGAATGCGGGCCAGTGCGTGCGCCAACCAGGGAAGGCAGAGGGAGGAACAGGCAGCCCCCCCCCCCCCGAAGAAAAAAAAGAGGGGGGAGGGGGGGGCGCGCGAAAACAGCCTACAGCCACCAAACCGCCCGCCAACACCACCAGAGGCGGCCAACCCCCCCCCCCCCCCCAGACGGCCCCAAAGACAGGACCCCCGAAGAGGCACGGGGGGACCACCCTGCCAAAACCGGCAACACCAAGCCAGGAACAGCGGCCCACCGGGAAAAGGGACACCGAAACATCCAGATACACACCACGAAAAAAAAAAGAGCCAGCAGCCCAGCCCGAGAGAGAGGGGATGGGGGGACAGGGACCACAAGGCCCGGGACAGGGACACCCAGCAAAAAGAAAGAAAAGCGCAAAAAACACACCCCGACAACCCAGCCACGAAAGGGCTGGGCACAGCCGAGACCCGGGCCCAGCACGCACGCCCACACCGCACGCCGGAACCAGAAACGGCAGGGGGCAAGCGAGGCGCGCACGAAACCACACACTGCCCAAAAGCAGGCCGAAACCGAACTCGAACCACGAACACCACAAACAGCCGACACTAGAGGGACAACACAACAAACCATGCCAAAACACACCCACCCAAGACCCCAGCCAGGACTGGCGGGGTTAACAAAACCCACACCCAACCGCAAACCGGACCCAAACACAAACGCCGCACAACAGTAGGAAACCCAGTGCCGACAGCCCGGGCACTGAGGCAGCCCGTGCCATGCAGGTGACCTGGCCAAACGAGATCCAGAGACCGGGGGTAAGGCTGCATCCTAAGGCCTGCGCTGCTTTGGGACTCGAGGCGGAGCGTGCGACACCCAAGCGCCTCGGAACCCTAGTACCAAGAACGTGCATGCATGCCTTGGGAACGGGATACGCCAGGAAGTCCGGTGAACCTCTAGGGTTCCGCCCAAAGGAGGGGACGTGCGCAAGCACGGGGGCACATCCTCCCGGCGAGACAAGCACGTCTCGCTGGCGGCGATCAGCCCTCTCGGTGTTGCCCGAGGCAGCTTTGTAGGGGGCCAACAGTCAGGTCTAGCGGGATGTAAGCCGCCTCCCCTCTTCACGCGCGGAGCCTCCTCCTATTAGTCACAGGGGCGACGCCAGGGGGAACCATGGGGCGCCTCTCCACGACCGAGTGCACCTACCTACCTACCTACCTACCTGGCTATGCAACCACCAGCAGCACCGCGACGGAACCCACTCAAACCAGGCCGACCATGAGGCGGCCAAGACAACCACACACCAACCACACCGCAGCTGCAGCCGCGACTTGACCGTACACAGACCAGACGCGAGCCGGCCAACATCAAACCAGCCAGGCGTGCATGGGTCGAAACGGGAACGGCGGCCAACGGGTTGGCCACACCATGGTGCGCCGCGCCCGCCGACGACCATACCTACAAACAAAACAGAACATCGTGACTCTACAATCACGCAACCGACCAACGTATATTAACAAACTACACGGAACCATTATACGACCGATCAACCAACCACAACGACCTACTTCGTATCCCCGGCCCCCCGGGAGAGCGCAAGCTCGACCGAGTTAGGAGGCGTGAGTGTGCGCCACGGCATGCGACTCCCCCAGCACGTGCTTCTTCAGGTCGCCTCACGCCTACTGAAAACCAACCCAGGTTGGGGCGCCTGCAGGACAGGGCCTTTGGCCTGGCTCCGGGCCCCTGGGCCCCAGAACCCGGAGGTTGATGAGGATGTGCGATGGGACCCTCCCCCACGTGTCATCCGCCCGAAGGAGAGGAACGTGAAACTTCGGTCAGAACCCGCTGTAGGGTACTGCTTGCGGCGACCGCGCCCTTCCCCCATGTGGGGGAGCCTCTTTGTGGAGGCATGTGCAGTAGGCCCGTGAGTGAATGAGCAAAAGCCCCTAGGTAAGACCCCCCTAGGGGGCAACCCCACTCCTGGAATGACCTACCTACCTACCTCACCAATGAAAATCTACACTGGAATGGGAATGGACTCCAGCAAGATTAAACAGGGCAGAGATTAGAACACAACTGATTTCCGTAAGAGCAGCCCCAGACCCAAACAGGAATCAAAAACTGCACCCCAGCTCACTGTTATCTCAACAGCAACAAGGAAAAGATGCACAATGCAACACGCGGCTGATGACCTGAGAAATGCATCTCCTGCCAGCGAGACTGGTCTTCCAGATGCTGGCAGTCATGGTTGAATGTCACCATCGCGTAGGCATACCACCTGTTTCCCTGGCACTACGCCGTCGCAATGCCTTGGGACTCAGATGCTCTTCATGTACTCAATAATGTCTTTCCGATCTTCCTGCTTTTTCATGCCGGCAAAACCCATTTTGTTTCCTGGCAGGAACGTTTTGGGATTCTCGAGAAACTTATCCAAGGATTCCTCGTTCCAGATGATGTGTGTTGCATTCCGGTTTGCAAGCGAGTACGCGAAGCCCGGCACAGTACCAGCGACACTTCCGCAGATTTTGTACAACGAAGGCCCAGTCCTGTTATCCCCTCGCTTGATGGCATGGCACGGTGGGGAAATGAAGGTATTTGACATCATCATCATGGGAAGCACAAAACACAAAACATCTCTCTCGTCGCCTGCTCATCACCTGTGGGCAATTGCCATCCCACACCAAACCAGACACCAACCTCAGAATTGATGACAAACGGCGGACTACGATACCCGCAACCAGCCTGACAACATTCGTTACATGTGACACCCGCACCAAAGAGGATTGGCCACACCGGGCAGACAACCCCAGGACAAAAAGGAGTAGTAAGGCAGGGGGCCATGTGAATGGACATCTGTCACAGAGGAACAGCAGGGAGCATGAGAAATCCAGTGAAGATTAACAATGCAAACCCACAAGAGACAGGCACCGCACCCCGCAGCACGGTGCCCGCTGATAAAACAAAAACAAAGGCAAGTGGGTGCCCATACACCCTGGCATACGCGGGGGGTAATCGACAACGGGTTGAGTGGTGGTGGGCAACGGCACTTGAAGTGTAGCGGAAAGAGGTTTGACGGTAAACAATGGCGGTTGGAGGGTACCCGCCAGCGGTTGCGCGGTTGTTTCGGAGCTTCTTAAGGGCGCTGCTAACCGTGAAAAGAGAGGGGGAGGGTCATTCAATGGCACCCAGCCCAAAAACATCCACGAAAAGCGGGTTAACGCCCTTCTCAATTTCCACTACACTTTTGCTGTTGAGCCTGGGCCAACAACTGTGTCCAACAACACAGCGATGGTGTCTAAAGATCAAGAATCAACAATCTGTTTCTACACACACAATGTGTCCTTGTGTCTCCAAGGTCATGGACCAATGTGAGAGTGTGCTTTGTGTTGCCTGTGCACGGCTGCATGCTGCGTAAAATCCCCTCCTCCAGCCCCTGTGCATGGTGGACTGTGGGCTGCAGGAGACGGGGTCGATGACTTGTTAGCCGCAGCACTTGGGGATTCAACCATCACCTGCCCACATCCTTGAGGCTCGCGATGAGGCAGCAAGTGATGCGGTGCGTGTGCCCGGCAACTATTAGACACCTGTAATCACAGGGACAACCGCTGCACTCTCATGCACCAAAAGAGACCCATTCCCCGCCGTCTCCGGACAAGCAATGCAGGCGAATTCGTCCTCAAAGCCCAAACCGGAAACACCAACCAGCACATCTCCTTAGCCTTTATGGCAACCAACCCCCGACCTCCCGGGGCTATGGTGCGCTGCAAACCTGTGGCCCGCCACAGGACCACTTTTTGACTCCCGTGGCCTGTTCCCCTCCCCCTGCACGTAGTCGCTTTGCGGTGATGGACCATGGACCCCTCGGCCTTCGCTCGGGGGAGGGGTGGGAGGGTACTGGCGCTGCACGCCCGCCACACACGCCCCTTGAAGTGAGCACCCGAAAAATGGCCGATGTATGCACCATTCCAGGACTTCAGCTGCGCTCTTTCCACTCCTTCCTATCGCCCCCAGTCGCCCTGCTCCCACCCTCGCAGTGCACTGCCGACCTTCAAACCATGAGCCCTGATGACGTCACACCTGAGCAGCACGGGCTTCGTACAGCTTCTGGCCGCGTTGACAATCCGCAGAGGCCATGGCAGTGAGAAAGCAAGACTGCAAAATAGTTGTGGACACAGGACGTCAGGACCACATGCTCCAAAATCAGACGTGCGGACCGCCGCAAAACACGTGCAAAGGATTCCTGGAAAGTGTGTAGTGCTCCCAAGGGGCCATGATGTCCGGTAATCAAATAACCAGCATGATCCTGACCTCACGCCAGACTTACTCAGTTCACTGTGATACTGTCAGCTTCTTGGCAAACCTTCTGTTGAAGGAATCTTTCACTGTTTGATAGGTCAAGATGGCCTGAGACACAGAGGCAGTAGCCGGGATCAAAGAGGGACTCTCCCTAACCCTCCCGGACACCCACAACGCCCACCAACCAGGGATGTTCACAACATACTCGAACTTCCCAACAGACACCGGCATGGTACCCCGGGTCGGCGAACCCACACTGCCTTCCACCGTCACGGCACTCGCCAAGGCAGCGCAAGCCATGGCGCACAGGGAGGGTGCCCCACAGGGCTGGACGCCAAACGTCCTCGTCAAGCAACGCGCCCACCAGAACGCCAACGAAGCACAGCAGATAGGGCGCCAAATAAACCCACCAATACGCAATAAAGACGGCAACCTTCAGCCTCACAGCCCATGGATGGTACACTTCGTACTAGAAGACCACGGGGACAATCAAAAAGGCACGGAAGTGCATATCACACACGCCCTGCCGCACACACACCTCCACTACACCGTCCCCACCTCAAACATACTCGTCACCTACGGCGAAGCACAGACGTCCACGTACAGATTGCTGGCCGTCACCGAAGGCACAGCATACACGGTATACACCTGGTCAAGATACGAGGACCTGCCAGCCCCCATTTGGCATCCGGACCGATCCTGGCACCAACCCCTCCATGGGAGGCGTGTGCCCCGTCAAGGCATCCAACCCGTGGGGAGCAATGCTACCGGTGCCCACGGCAATCCGCCCCCCAAAAACAATTAACTAAGCTCTCGCAAACGCCAGGATGACCCTCATCCATATGGGATGCCCCACCCCGGATGACACCACCCACCGCAGGACGTGGGGCACCATCAGAAGGGCCCTGCACCACGACATCGACCGAGACCAAGCCACCTGGATCGACCAGGGCTCCATCAGCATCAGGGCGGAGGGGTGATTGAACAACCTGAACCCTCAAAAACTGCGCAGGCCGGGGGACCCTACATACTCTACCCCGTGCCCCACGGCATGGATGACCACTGCCCAGGGCTGCAGCCCGAAGACCCCCCCTGCGAGAACCCCTGCCCCCACGCGCTGTTCCAACCATTACCTCCACAGCCCGCTCCTCTCCCAGGTATATACCTCAACATGGTATCAGGCACCAAGGGAGTGTACCTCACGGCGGGAGACAACACGGGCCAAGCCGTCCCCCTGGATCGGGTGCACCACATAGCCATGGTACCACAACTGTCCAACACCGACAAACCATGTCACCCGTTGCTGAGACGCGGCGCACGCGACCCCAGACTGGCGTACCCGAACGCCCCTGGGCCCCGACAGAGCGCCGCTACACCTCACCATGAAACACACAACCCAACTCCCGACGACCCTGGCGGGAGAAAAGCACTTTATCGTGGAAGGGGTAACGGACAATGTCATCACCCTAGCGGCCAAAACCCTGGCGGCCACCACAGACGCTTGGCACGATGCCGTGGGACACCCCATGGCACGTAAGGACGTGGTGCAGGAAACGGAAGACACCCTGACGCTGGACCTTGTGGACCATCTGGTGCACCTAACCAGCCCACCAGAGGAACACAACCGAAAGACCGAAGGTCCGAAGGTCACTGACTGCACGATCCTCGACAAGCCCCCAGATGCCCGCACAGTGACATTAACGTGGCACCAACACACCTGGTGGGTTGCACAATGGAACGCCACAGGCACAACGGACAGAGTCGACACATTCACACCAGAAATGAGGACAGCTACCCCACTGGCATTGGGGGACCGCTTTGGCCACTTCAAGCACCGGACTGACCACGCCTTGGCGCACTGGTCGGTCTCAAGACAACTATGCACTGAACGCTAGATGCCCCAACCACAGACACCACGCTACCCGCGACGTGGCTCACGCTGACTCGCAACCTGGCAGCCTACATACGCAAACACGGGACATCACAGGCGGAACGCTGGATGTTCTGCCCCACGGACACGGAACAAACTCTGAAACATCGCACCACCAACCTGCAAGAACACGCGAAAAAACTTTGAGGTATGCACCGACCCCGTGAGGAACAAGGACCGACATACAGCATCTTCCACAACTTCCACAAAAGCAAAGCGCCAAAGCCAGCCCCGAAACAGGCGTCAGAACAAGCCGGGCCCAAGCCAAGGCCTCCTCCCGAGGGGGCGGGCATCCCGGCCTGCCAGGCCAAACGACCAAACCGGAGCCGAAAGCGGCACCAGTGCCGCCACTGCCCGAACCACAGCCGAAGCCAAAGCTCCAGGCGTGCCCATTCTTCACGGTGGCAGACCGTAACGCCATGCACTCCAAACGGCCAGACAGCGCAGAAGTGCAAGTCGTATTCGGGGCCCCGCTTAAAGTACAACCAAAGCAATTCGAATCGATCCGGGGCAAGAAAAAGTCCAGACTGGCCACGCCAGGCCAACATGGCAACCTACAGCTGAAGATCGCATGGCAAGCGCTCCCGGAGTGGGGCGAGAAAGCGGAAACCTCGAACCTCCAGCTCTGGGACAACAGGCCGTTCCTGAAGTGCCCGGTACAGCTCCGCACACCGGCCAACCAAGTACCACCGGGCACCGTCTGGACGGATGACGTGCCACAGGCATGGCTGGAGGAGCCGAATATACCCGAGGAGCAACGGGTGGCGACAGCGATCAACCTCAAACTATGCCTGGGACAATGAGTACTACCACGCCGGGCAAGGGGCCCCCGAAGGGGTCACCAGGGCGCACACGCACAAAGTCATCAATGCGCTCGTCACCCTCAAGTCCCTCAAGGAACCAGGCGCCCTGTACGACACAGCCAAAGCCCCAGACCTGCAAGACGTACCTGTCATTGTGAAGTGCTACCCAGACGCCATGTTGTGGCAGGATCAGGCCCTCAAAACCCAAGTTGGCGACCCCAGCCTAACCCCCATCCTCGCCAGGACAGGACACCCATACCGCACCACATGGGTCAAGGGGTGCCCATATCCGACAAAAGTGAGGTCCAAGTACATGTCCACCACCACCTGGGTGTAGAAAGCCGCCTGGCAGCATACAAACTGGTTGGCCCGACGTGGCAGCTGAACGTCATCAATGTCCATGTTCCCTTTTGCAGACGCCACAGAGACATTCCTCGAACACCTTATGGAGGCCCACCGGCAAGTGGCCATGATGGGGCCGACTGTCATCATAGGAGACTTCAACGCGGCCCCATCAGTGGACGATCACAAGGGGGGGGGAAATGCCCGAGGACACAGCGGTGCAAATGGCCATGCAACACACGGGCCTACAAGACCTCACAGCCTCCCTCCGAGGCCAGCCCTCACACCTACCACCGCAACCAGGCTCAGCAGATTCCCGCATCGACCTCTGCTACCCGGAGCGCATCATCTGGTATGACAATCCTATGGTAAAACGTGCGCTCGCAGCAGAAAAAAAATCAAACCAAGAATAAGACGCACCGCGAGAGAAAATAACGCGAAAAATTGTGTTTTCCGACCTCAGAAAACCCCCCCAAAAAGTTTACGCCGCTGTTTGGCGAGGTCGCAAAATTTAGGACACTCACAAGAATAAGACGAACAATAGAGTCGCGACGGGGAAGAAACTGAGCGTTGCACGTTGCTTGCCCCAAAACACCTAGCAAAGTGCGTGCCCTAGGCGCTAGGGACTTGTGCGCGCCCCAACCACGAAGAAAGGGTACACACACGCAAAGAAGAACACAAGAAAGCAAGCAAATACAAAACACACGTGAACAACAACAATGCCGCCGGCCGCCGAAACACAAGTATGTTATATGCCACGCAACGCTAAATACCGCCGCAGCCAGCACGACACGGTAAGCAATAAGCAAGGAGAGAGCAAGTATGTTACATGGTGGAGACATACCGCAAGTATGAAACCATGCATGTAGGATGCAAAACCCCCGCCCCCGCACGCCCCTTTGCATAGGGAGTACGGCGGCGCCGTAACACGCAAAACACGGAAGGAGGTGGGTAAAGAGGGAGCCACACAAGTATGTTACATGTCGCGCCGCGCACGCGAGAAGGACAACGAACAAAGGTGCCCAAAGAGGTGTGTGGAGCCGTGTCGCGTGCAAGTATGATATAAACCGCACCACGGTTGGGAAAGCCACACAACGCTAAAATACGCCGTAACAAGCACAACACGGTAAGATATAGGAAAGGAGAGAGCAAGTACGAGGCATAAGTAGGTTACATACCACACCACCGGATGCACAACCCCCGCCGCCGCACGCCCATCTGCATAGGGAGTACAACCGCGCCGCGACACACGAAACACGAGAAGATGTGGGTGAGGTAAGTATGTTGCGGCCACACAAGTATGTTACATGCCACGCCGCGCACACAGGAAGGGCAACGAGCAAAGGACACCAAAGAGGTGTGTGAAAGCAAGAGCAAGACAACAAAGATGTGAACCAAGGCCGGCCAAACAAGGAGTGTAGGAGGAAAAACCCCCGCCCCCGCACGCTCCCCTGAATAGGCAGTACAACAGCGCCAAGACACGCAACACACGACAAGATACGGGCAAGGAGGGAGTCGCGCAAGTATGTTGCATGCCACGCCGTGCACGCGAGAACGACAACGAACAAAGGCAACCAAAGAGGTGTGTGGAACCATGCCGGACGCAAATAAGAAGTCAACCGCGCCACGGCGGAGGAAGGCACGCACACGTGCACGCGCAAGGGCAGGGCAGGGCTGCAAGGGCCCGCGCCAACAAAGGTGTGAACCGAGACCGGCCGAACGAGGAGAGTAGGAGGAACAACCCCCGCCCCCACACGCTAACTTGTAGAAGGAGTACAACGGTGACAAGACACGCATCACACGAAAAGATAAGGAGGAAAAGGAGGGAGTCACGCAAGTATGTTACCGTGTTGTGCCACGCCGCGCACACGAGAGAAACAACGAGCAAAATGAACAGAGGAAAGAGGTGTGGGCGCATACCAGGCCGCGGTGCAAGTGCAAGTATGTTACGCACCACGCTCACCTGACCCGCGCCACCAACCGAGACCAACAAAGGTGTTGGACCAAGCAGGGAGCAGGGAGAGGAGTAGGAAGGAGGGCCCCAGCCCACGCACGCCCCGTCTTGCATAGGGAGTACAACGCCGCCACGACAAGCAACACACGAAAAGGTGTGGGTACGGGGAGAGAGACATAAGCACACCATCGTATGGCGCGACAGGGGAGGAGCGTGCGCACACACGTAGACACAAGTGCGAGGGCAGGTATGTTATACGCCGCAGCGCCGCAACGAACGTGGTGCCAACGTTGCACGACGACCGCACCGAGCCGCCGAAGGCCCACATACGCCCATCCTTCCTTTGTCTCACAGCGCCCAACGAGAGAGAAAGACGAGCCGGCGAGGAAGAAGACAGAGACACACACCAGGGCGGAGGCAGGGAAAAGTGCATGCCAGGGAGAAGGGCGAGCAGAGGAAAGGGTAAAAAGCGACGAAGCCACGAAAGAAACAAGGAGTAGCCAGCAGCCGAGCAAGTGACGCGCGCAGGGCAGGGAGCACGGCAGGCACACGGCACACGGCGGGCCCAACACCGCACCAAAGCACCGGAGAGGGGAGCACCAGAGGGACAGGAGAAAGGCGGCACAACGCACCACGACACGCACCATACAGACACCACACACACCGCACACACCCACACCGCGCCCACAGCACGTGGCCAGCGGGCCCCGGCAGCCAGCCCAGAGGGCGGGCAGCAGCGAAGAGGGGGCGCCTGAACCGAGATGCCCCCCGCCAGCCCCGTGGCGTGCAGCCCCCCACAGGGCACGCGAGCCATGAGGCCGGTGCAGGGCCCCCACGCCCGCACACCCGCGCCCACAGCACGTGGGTAGGGGACCGCGACAGCCCGCCCAGAGGGCGGGCGGCCGGGAGAGGGACAGCGCCTGACCCCAGACGCCCCTCACAACGATGGCAGGCCACCCCCCCTGGGGACGGCCTCCCACCACCCTCGCGGCACGCAGCCCCCACAGGGCATGCAGGCCAAGGGGACAGTGTTGGGCCCCCACACAAACACACCCGCGCCCACAGCACGTGGGTGGCGGACCCCAACAGCCCGCCAAGGATGCGGGCAGCCGGGGGAGGGGGAGCGCCTGATCTCAGACGCCCCTCACAACGGCTTAAGGCACCCCCCCCGGGGACGCCCTTCCGCCACCCCCACAGCGAGAAATGCCGGCCGGCAAGGGCGCACGCTGTTGGGCCGGTGCTGGGTCCCCACGCCCGCACGGACCGCACCTGGGATACACGGGTCGCGGAACCCCGGCCGCCCGCCCCAGAGGACGGGCGGCTGGGGGAGGGACAGCGCCTGACGCCAGATGCCCCTCACAACGGTGGCAGGCCACCCCCCCCGGGGACGACCCCCCACCCCTCCCGCGGCACGCAGCTCCCACAGGGCATGCAGGCCAAGGAGACAGTGTTCGGCCCCCACATCGACCCACCCGCGCCCACAGCACGTGGGTGGCGGACCCCAACAGACCGCCCAGTGGGCAGGCAGTCGGGGGAGGGGGAGCGCCTGACCTCAGACGCCCCTCAAAAAGGTGGAAGGCACCCCCCCCCGGGGACGCCCTACCGCCACCCCAACAGCGAGCAACGCCGGCCCGCAAGGCCGCAGGCTGTGGGGCCGGTGCTGGGTCCCCAAGCCCGCACCGACCGCACCCGCGACACACGGGTCGCGGAACCCCGGCTGCCAGCCCCAGAGAACAGGCGGCCGGGGGAGGGACAGCGCCTGACACCAGACGCCCCTCACAACGGTGGCAGGCCACCCCCCCAAGGGGCGACCCCCCCCCACCCCCGCGGCACACAGTCCCCACAGGGCATGCAGGCCAAGGGGACAGTGTTGGGCCCCCACAGCCACACACCCCCGCCCACAGCACGTGGGTGGCGGAGCCCAACAGCCCCCCCAGTGGGCGGGCAGTCGGGGGAGGGGGAGCCGCTGACCTCAGACGCCCCTCACAACGGTGGAAAGCACCCCCCCCCGGGGACGCCATTCGGCCACCCCCACAGCGAGCAACGCCAGCCCGCAAGGGCGCACGCTGTGGGGCCGGTGCTGGGTCCCCACGCCCGCACCGACCGCACCCGGGACACACGGGTCGCGGAACCCTGGCTGCCCGCCCCTGAGGACGGGCGGCTGGGGGAGGGACAGCGCCTATCACCATAGGCCCCTCCACAACGGTGGCAGGCCAGCCCCCCCGGGGACGGTTTCTCACCACCCCCGCGGCACGCAGCCCCCACAGGGCACGCAGGCCAAGGGGACAGTGCTGGGCCCCCACAGCCACACACCCGCGCCCACAGCACGTGGGTGGCGGACCCGAACAGGCCGCCCAGTGGGCGGGCAGTTGGGGGAGGGGGAGCGCCCGACCTCAGACGCCCCTCACAACGGTGAAAGGCACCCCCCCGGGGACGCCCTTCCGCGACCCCCACAGCGAGCAACGCCGGCCCGCAAGGGCGCACGCTGTGGGGCCGGTGCTGGGTCCCCTCGCCCGCACCGACCGCACCCGGGACACACGGGTCGCGGAACCCTGGCTGCCAGCCCCAGAGGACAGGCGGCTGGGGGAGGGACGGCGCCTGACACCAGATGCCCCTCACAACGGTGGCAGGCCATCCCCCCCTGGGGACAGCCCCCCACCACCCTCGCGGCACGCAGCTGCTCCCACAGGGCATGCGGGCCGAGGGGACAGTGCTGGGCCCCCACACCCACACACCCGCACCCACAGCACGTGGGTGGCGGACCCCAACAGCCCCCCCAGAGGGCGGGCAGTCGAGGGAGGGGGAGCGCCTGACCTCAGACGCCCCTCAGAATGGCGAAAGGCGCCCTCCCCGTATTACGCCCTTCCGCCACCCCCACAGCGTGCAACGCCGGCATGCAAGGGCGCACGCTATGGGGCAGGTGCTGGGTTCCCACGCCCGCACCGACCGCACCCAGGACACACGGTTCGCGGAACCCCGGCTGCCCGCCCCGGAGGACGGGCGACCGGGGGGGGGACAGCGCCTGACACCAGACGCCCCTCACAGCGGTGGCAGGCCACCACCCCCGGGGACGCCCCCCCACCATCCCCGCGGTGCGCAGCCCCCACGGGGCATGCAAGCCGAGGGGACAGTGCCGGGCCCCCACATCCGCACACATGCGCCCACAGCACGTGGATGGCGGACTCAGACAGCCTGCCCAGAGGGCAGGCAGTCGGGGGAGGGGGAGCGTCTGACCTCAGACGCCCCTCACAATGCAGAGTGCTTTATCGACGGACTACGGAGTATGCTGAAGCCAATGACACACGAGATAAAATATCTGGAGAAGAAGGTAGATACCTTAAGTCAGATTGGCCCTGCAGGATCCACAAAACCTCGGGCAGAATCTCCATTTGTACCACGAAGGGTCAAGGCCTTCGAGCGACTGAAAGAAGGCTGCACAGAGAGCATGGGCTTGACTGAATGGTCAGATGACCATGATGAAGACAAGACTGAAAGTGCTATGAAAATGGAGATACCAGCCTTCGAAGGGAAAGATGTCGAACGATTCTCAGTAACCTTTGCCAGGTATTTGTATTGACAGGCAAGCACCAATGCAAGAATAGAGTCAAAGCGGCGCTCCTAATAGAAGGGATCAAGAAACCTGATGTTAAGCTGCGTGCAGAAAATTGTTTCAAGAAAGCGAAGTCCTTGGAAGATTTCTTTGATCGGCGCGAGCGACTGGACCCAGAGACTGAGACGGACTTGAGACTGACAGGCGAGTTTGCGAAGATGAGACATCTTCCTGGAGACCCGAAGCCAGGTCAAATCCAGATTTTGTTGAACGGATTGGACAAAGTTTTCGAGAAATTCACTCTGAACGCATTATCCGATCAAGAATGATTATTGGAGCTCGCCCCCAGGATGAACGACAAGACGTTCATGAAGTGGGCAGAAGATCCAAACGTGTCGCCATACTTGCAGGACTATGACACACTGAGCATACTACTTCGAGAGAGAGCAACCCTCTCAGTTTCCCTGAAACATTTGCAGGAGTCAGGAGGTCATGGAGGAAGAACCGCTACAGTAAGGAGGATGAAAAGAGAGAGGACAGGAAAAGGCGCGCCGAAGGATACAGACTAATCGGTCATGATCGAAGCCTGAAAGTCCCTGAAGCAGGAGCTGTCCACCAACGCTTTTTGCTTGGAGAAGACCGCCGCCAAACCTGAGGAAACGAGTCCCAAAGGAAAAGGCAAAGGAAAAGGCGGATGAGGCAAGCGCACAACACTTAATGCAGAGAAGCTAATTGCCGAGTTCAGAGCACATATACAATGTAAGCACTGCAGAAAGACCAGCCACTATTCGGACCAGTGCTTCAAGTTACAAAAGCAACAACGCAGAGAGAGGCTGATTCACTTTCTGGAGCGGAATGGGGTTGAAGACCCAGGGAAGGTGCTTGAAAAGTTGCGTGCGGAATATGGAGACACCGGAGCAGGAAAGGATGAACCGAAGAAATGAAGAGGAAGAGGAAGAGGAAAAGGCAAAGGAGAGGAAGAGAAGAAAGAAGAGCCCGAAGAGCAAGGAACGATCGAGAGAGGAAGAAGGTAATGGCCGCGGAAGAGGAGAACGTTATTGAACTGCTCCGTGCAGCGACCCGAGAGGGTCGCACGTTATGAATGGATGTGGAAGTTGAATTCGGTATAGCATGAATTCAAAACTGTAGTTCCTGTGCAGTACAATGCATAATGAAATTTTATAATTAACTACATTACACACATATCGGAATCTCGGAAATACAAGCTGATTTACTGCACTGTGTAGACGCGCTCTGAGCTGTCAATGATATGCGCGATTTCTGCGCACGTGCTCTGCGCTGCAGGCACTCAAACTTATTAAACTCCCCTCACAAGCTCAGGCATGGGTATCAGCGCCTCAAGAGGCACCAAGACCCTTGCTTGGGCTGAGAAGAAAGATAGATAGGCTGAGTGCCAAAGGCACTATTGTACAGCCTTACCTGAATATGCCTAAAAAAATAGACATTCGGAACGTGTTGAAAAAAGGATTGAAGGGTTGGGGAAAAGCCTGAACTGCTTTAGGCTATTAAAAAACCCATTCCATATCTGGGGGTGTGATGAACACTCCCCTCACAGACTTGTTCCTCGGGGTAATCCCAAACTGCAAGGCAGTTTTTTGAAACTTTCCCCTATCTACAAAACCACAAGTTTGAAAAACCCTGCAAAAGGTTCCCAACCTAAGGGGAAAACCCTGCAAGTTTTTCGAAACAAGCATGTAAAAGCCTGTGTGACACTGCCAAAAATGAGCCATACCTGTTGGTGTTTTACTTTCCCTGCTGTTTTTGGTTCAGAACCAAAATAACACAAAGGTTCAACACTGGCACTGGCAAGCTTAGCAGTAAGAAAACATGAGACTGAGCATGAAGAAAGTGCAAAGTCCACTGGGCGGCCACAAAAGGGCACAAACTGCTCATAAAGGCAGTGGCTGCCAACAGCAGCACTGTCGCAACAGTGGTCACCGCCACGAAAACCTGTGCAAAGCCCACAATCCAAAAGTGCGCGTAGATGTAAAACTACACGAAAAGAAACAAAGCCCATATATACACATGCACATACAGTGCAAACAGGTGTGGGCCTCGATGGCCTTAGTTAAGTCGACATGCAACTCATTTAGAGTGAGATTCACTCATATAAGCGCTAGCGCCCCACAGAAGCGCAAAGGAAACCAAAACTGGAAAAGCGACATTGTACACAGGAGCGAAAAATAATTCTCGTCAGCGCGTAGACAGACAGAAGATACAAATGAACAGGGTTAGAAAGCTTGGCGTGTTTTATTTCATCATGGTGTGGCTTAACCGTGCCACGAACGTGCTCACAATCTCTGGGCCGTCACTGGTCGCTCTCAGGGCAGATTTCCTCCAGGGCGCTCTCCCACACGACGTCCTGCCTCCACAACGACCAGAGCTTGTGCCACGCTCATCATACTGCTTGGCGTCGCTCGTAAAGACGCCGGCGTACGCGCTCTACGCGTCCGAAGCGCTCGCCACAACAGTAGGGCTGTAGGCCAGCTCTCTCGTCACTCGGCGGCAGGCCAACCGTGCATGGCATCTTGCTGAGGGCACTGTTCCCGGCGATTCTACAGCGCGCTCACGAGGCCTCGGCCAAATGGCGGAGAAGGGTAATCCAGAACAGGGCCTCGACCACTAAGGTCCTGGTCAAAGAGACGGACCGCCTCGCCCAATAAGGCCCTGTCGGCACAGAAATCGAGGATAGACCTCAACCCATAAGGTCCTGGCCACGGTGGATAGTTTGTCTCAGCCCATAAGGCTCTGACAGCCCCCCCCCCCCTCCAGCCCTGCCCCCCCCGCCAGCCAGAATTTCAGGTCAGGTAAGCGACATTTAGGTTGCTCAGGTGGTGTATATACAGCAGCAGTGGAGAGATCGACCTGTTCAGCATCGCGGGGTCACATGTGTGCTGTTTGCCAAGCACGTCAAGTGGTGGGGCTGTGTCAAGCTGCAGAATTTTGACAGCCCGACAGGGTCATCTTGTGAGACTCACAGGGGTCTGCAGACGGTTGCAGCAGACCTGAAATTGTTTTAGTTGCTTCAGAGGGGTTTCCAAAGGGTCACTAGAAATTTAGAAAACCAAATTTTGACCCACTTTGGATTTCTGGCTCGAATCCTGGTAAACATCAGGAATCCGGCCCGTTGGCTGACAGAATTCTGACAGCCCCCCCCCCCCCCCGAAACATGTGTTTTTCACCTCTGGGACCCGGGAGGGTTATACCGGGTGCCCCCCCCCCTATTTTGGGCATGCCGAATTCAATTTTGATATCCGTTTAAACCCACGGAGCACCGTATCCCCCCCGCCGCCCACTGCAGATTCTGATTTCTGGTTTGCATCAGGCAAAAATTTATTTTTTTGGTAAAAAATTCTGTATTTTTCAGTTTTTAGCCCTACGGGGGTCCATTTCGTGACAACCCCCCCTATTTTGAGGGTCCCCGACGCACTGACGACCTTGATTTGTCACCAGATGACCTCTGGTGGCCTGCAGCAGGGTCCTGCAGGATTGTTTTTGGCACAATTTGGCAAAAATCAGCCAAAATTTCACCCTGAAATTGCTCTTTTTGGGACAATTGGCCAGAAATGACGTCACCCCCCCCCCAGCCCCCCTAATTTGAGGGTGCTGGACGCAATGGTGGGGTCTGATTCCCCTCAGAAGACCCCGTGCAGGCGTAATTTCATTGCTGGTGGCAGTGTTCTGCCCTGATTCAGCACCCCCCCCCCAAGTGCTGAAAATGTCTTTTTTGGTCCTAGGGACCCCTACGGGTGATGAAGGGTATTACCCCCCCTACTTTTGGGGTGCTGAATGCAATGGCGATGACAGTTTGTCGTCATTTTGCACTCCTCACCCCCTGCAGACTGTCCAGGGCGCCAGAAAATGCAGTGTTTTCGTGGTGGTTACACCGTTTCATGCATTTTCGCCGATTATGTGAAAAAAATGGTAATTTTGGGTCCGCGACCCCGCCCCTCCTAGTTCAGGGGTGCCGGATACAATGGTGACACTGTTTTCAGGTGGTTTGACAGTGTTGTCAGTCAGTTCTGCACTGCAGGGCACAGGTTTTCAGGGATCAGAAAATTTTTCCCAGCGAAAAAAAAATATTTTTTTCTATTTTTTTTCCAATTTTTTTTTGCATACCCCCCCCCTATTTTGGGGATGCCGGACTGACTGGCGATATCCATTTTGTGCAGTCTCACTCCTTCACACTTTTACCTCTGATATTTTGATTGCTGCGCAGATTTCAGGTTTTTGTGTGCTTCAGCTTTGTGTTCTCGTGCCAGTTTTATCAAGAGGCACCAAGACCCTTGCTTGGGCTGAGAAGAAAGATAGATAGGTTGAGTGCCAAAGGCACTATTGTACAGCCTTACCTGAATATGCCTAGAAAAAAAGACATTCAGAACGTGTGGAAAAAAGGGTTTGAAGGGTTGGGGAAAAGCCTGAACTGCTTTAGGCTATTGAAAACCCCATTCCATATCTGGGGGTGTGACGAACACTCCCCTCACAGACTTGTTTCTAGGGGCAATCCCAAACTGCAAGGCAGTTTTTTGAAACTTTCCCCTATCTACAAAACCACAAGTTTGAAAAACCCTGCAAAAGTTTCCCAACCTAAGGGGAAAACCCTGCAGGTTTTTCGAAACAAGCATGTAAAAGCCTGTGTGACACTGCCAAAAATGAGCCATACCTGTTGGTGTTCTACTTTCCCTGCTGTTTTTGGCTCAAAACCAAAATAACAGAAAGGTTCAACACTGGCCCTGGCAAGCTTAGCAGTAAGAAAACATGAGACTGAGCATGAAGAAAGTACAAAGTCCACTGGGCGGCCACAAAAGGGCACAAACTGCTCAACAGTGGTCACCGCCACGAAAACCTGTGCAAAGGCCCACAATCCAAAAGTGTGCGTAGATGTAAAACTACACGAAAAGAAAAAAAGCCCATATATACACATGCACATACAGTGCAAACAGCACCTGTGCAGGTGTCGTGTGGGCCTCGATGGCCTTAGTTAATTCGACATGCAACTCATTTAGAGTGAGATTCACTCATATAAGCGCTAGCGCCACAAGAAAGCGCAAAGGAAACCAAAACTGGAAAAGCGACATTGTACACAGGAGCGAAAAATAATTCTCGTCAACGCGTAGACAGACAGAAGATACAAATGAACAGGGTTAGAAAGCTTGGCGTGTTTTATTTCATCATGGTGTGGCTTAACCGTGCCACGAACGTGCTCACAAGCCCTGGGCCGTCACTGGTCGCTCTCTGGGCAGATTTCCTCCAGGGCGCTCTCCCACACAACGTCCTGCCTCCACAACGACCAGAGCTTGTGCCACGCTCATCATACTGCTTGGAGTCGCTCGTAAAGACGCCGGCGTACGCGCTCTACACGTCCACGGCGCTCGCCACAACAGCAGGGCTGTAGGCCAGCTCTCTCGTCATTCGGCGGCAGTCCAACCGTGCATGGCATCTTGCTGAGGGCACTGTTCCCGGCGATTCTACAGCGCGCTCACGAGGCCTCGGCCAAATGGAGGAGAAGGGTAATTTAGGACAGGGCCCCGACCACTAAGGTCCTGGTCAAGAAAGACGGACCGCCTCGGCCAATAAGGCCCTGGTGGCACAGAAAGCGAGGATAGGCTTCGACCCATAAGGTCCTGGCCACGATGGATACTTTGTCTCGGCCCATAAGGCCCTGACAGCCCCCCCCCCCCCCCTCCAGCCCTGCCCCTCCCGCCAGCCAGAATTTCAGGTCTTGTAAGCGAAATTTAGGTTGCTCAGGTGGTGTATATACAGCAGCAGTGGAGAGATCGACCTGTTCAGCATTGCGGGGTCACATGTGTGCTGTTTGCCAAGCACGTCAAGTGGTGGGGCTGTGTCAAGCTGCAGATATTGGAAAGCCCGACAGGGTCATCTTGTGAGACTCACAGGGGTCTGCAGACGGTTGCAGCAGACCTGAAATTGTTTTAGTTGCTTCAAGGGGGTTTCCAAAGGGTCACTAGAAATTTACGGAACCAAATTTCGACCCACTTTTGACTATTGGCTCGATTCCTGGTAAACATCAGGAATCCGGCCCGTTGGCTGACAGAATTCTGACAGCCCCCCCCCCCCCCCGAAACATGTGTTTTTCACCTCTGGGACCCGGGAGGGTTATACCGGGTGCCACCCCCCCTAATTTGGGCATGCAGGATTTCATTTTGATATCTGTTTAAACCCACGGAGCACCGTATCCCCCCCGCCGCCCACTGCAGATTCTGATTTCTGGTTTGCATCAGGCAAAAATTGATTTTTTTGGTAAAAAAATTCCGTATTTTTCAGTTTTTAGCCCTACGGGGGTCCATTTCGTGACAACCCCCCCTATTTTGAGGGTCCCCGACGCACTAATGACCTTGATTTGTCACCAGATGATCTCTGGTGCCCTACAGCAGCGTTCTCCAGGATAGCTTTTGGCACAATTAGCAAAAATCAGCCAAAATTTCACCCTGAAATTGCTCTTTATGGGACAATTGGCCAGAAGTGACGTCAGCCCCCCCCGGCCCCCCTAATTTGAGGGTGCTGGACGCAATGGTGGGGTCTGACTCCCCGCAGAAGACCCCGTGCAGGCCTAATTTAATTGCTGGTGGCAGTGTTCTGCCCTGATTCAGCACCCCCCCCCCCAAGTGCTGAAAATGTCTTCTTTGGCCCTAGGGACCCCTACGGGGGATGAAGGGTATTACCCCCCCTACTTTTGGGGTGCTGAATGCGATGACGATGGCAGTTTGTCGTCATCTTGCACTCCTAACCCCCTGCAGACTGTCCAGGGCGCCAGAAAATGCAGTGTTTTCGTGGTGGTTACACCGTTTCACGCATTTTTCGCCGCTTACGTAAAAGAAATGGTAGATTGTGGTCCGCGACCCCCCTCCCCCACTAGTTCAGGGGTGCCGGATACAATGGTGACACTGTTTCCAGGTGGTTTGACAGTGTTGTCAGTCGGTTCTGCACTGCAGAACACAGGTTTTTAGGGATCAGAAAATTTTTCCCAGCGAAAAAAAATATTTTTTTTCAATTATTTTTTCCAATTTTTTTTGCATCCCCCCCCCCTTTTTTGGGGATGCCGGACACACTGGCCATATCCATTTTGTGCAGTCTCACTCCTTTACACTTTTACCTCTGATACTTTGATTGCTGCGCAGATTTCAGGGTTTTTTGTGCTTCAGCTTTGTGTTCTCGTGCCAGTCTTATCTGGATGAGTATGTTATTGAATTTCAGATGCATGTGTGTCCTGTTCTACTATTTCTTTTCAGCCCATGGCCCTGCCATGAGCTTGTGAGGGGAGTGAAGGAGAACAGGACAAGGATGTCGACATCGCATTGAAATGAGACAGAATTAGCGACATCGGATTTGGGAATCACAGAATTCGCGTCGACATCTGTCCAGTCCATCGCTACATCGCGACATCGCGATCATGCATTTGAGAATCTGTTTTTGTTTGCAGTGTAATTTACTGAGTGTCTATTTTTTTTCGGAACTACAGTTTTGTAATTCTACTATACCTTGTGTCTATCTTTTGATGTTGATCTTGATCACGGCTACTATACCCAATCTCCTTCAACGAAGCATAGAACGGCAAAGCACAGGAACTCAGTGAATTTGGTATAGCATGAATTCAAAACTGTAGTTCTTGTGCAGTACAATGCACAATTAAATTTTATAATTAACTACATTACACACATATTGGATGCTGGCAAATAAAAGCTGATTTTCTGCACCGTGTAGGTGCGCTCTGAGCTGTGAATATTATGCGCGATTTCTGCGCGCGTGCTCTGCGCTGCAGGCACTCAAACCTATTACAGGACCGTACTTGGTCACTGGCGTGACACGCGGAGGCATCACAGCTCGCCGTTCACCAAGGTCAGGAGGAGAAGTCAACGTAGCGCACAAATACCTCAAGCAGTGGCCATTCTCACTCAGCGTGAATCCTGAATCTGAATTAGATGAATTTGAGGCAGAAGCTGCGAACGCAGATGAAATGATGGAAGCTGAACAGACGGACACAAAAACACGTGAGAGCCGAGAGGAGGCAGAGTTTGCCAGTGTACAACGCCAAGGAGATGCATACGCAAGGCAACTCTCTCGTGGAGTCTATCTTACAGGCGCGCTACAAGCAGGGTTGGAGGTTTTTGGTGAAGTGAAAGGATATAGCACAGCCGACTCCACCTGGGAACCAGTCAAGGACGTATCAATGAAGTCTTTACACGTTTCTGTTTGGAACATCAGCCCAAGTACAACTCTGCTCTGACAAAATGCAGAGAGCTGAGTCAGAGGTCACAGAAGCAAAAAGACAAGAGGAGAACCAAGGACGAAGAAGCAGAAGACCTTCCTCTTCTTGACGAAGATAAAGCCGACCGTCACCAGGCGCCGGAGTCTGGAGAGCGCGCTGCACGCGCGACTGGTGTGACGCTGAGAAAAACCGCCAGATGAACAAGAAAAGCGCTGAAAGAGAGGAAAGAGAATGAAAACGAGTACAGGAGGTGGAAACTGGAATTGAAAGGTGTCTGTTCGAGGGAGCTACAACCGAGAAGTCAGCTGTGGGACAGTGAGCACTCCAAGTACTAATACCCCTTTCAGGAGGCCTCAAGAAGAACAATACCCCTTCTAAGTGGAGGAAGGCTCTGAAGACGTCGGAAGGAAGTGCTTTCTGGAATGCGAGCCGCCCAATTCAGTAAACGTTCAATTCCAAGGAAGTTACAAAGTGAACCTATGAAGACAAAGAGCCTAGAAACCTCCAAGTGTGTGGGAGGATATGAGGTATGAAGGGGTTATGAGGACATTGACGGGTCTACCTCAAGTGGACGCAGTGCAAAGCGGCCGTGCTACGGGACGAAGAGCTCATACGAGCTAAAGATTTGCTCTAATTGTACTAGAATGGGTCCAATCCACCCATGCATTTGAATTGAGGGGACTAGTTAGAAGGGAGACCATTATCTTCCACTACGAGCGTTTTGGGGTAATCCAGCGGCTTGAATTCAAGGGTAGACAACAGAGACCTCACGCACCAGGCCTTACTGGTTGCAGTGCCTCTGTTTCAGCGGTGATTCTTGCCTAATCCATGCTCAATTGATTAATTGATGACCAAGATTAGTAATTGTCACTGAAATCAATCTGTAGCAATTTTGTGCAGGATGGGGACTGGAATCGCTTAAAGCACCAAGGTACACCTACGAAGCCTTCGTCCTCGACAAGTTCTCAGTCTTGGAGAGTGTTAGAAATAGGACCCAGCGTATTATTTAAGTCATTTTTGCTTTAATGCTTTTGATTGATTCGGGGACCATTTTCTAATCATCTGATCATTTGTCCAACCCCACAGTAATGCTGAAGCCCCAGAGGCATCTTTTGCTGAGGGCAGTGGTCAGCCCACTCCCACTAACCCAGCATGAGACTGATAGCTTGTTTGCTTGACTATCTTTGAGCTTGGGGCTATGATACCTGGTCTAGGTATGAAGATGAGCTAGGTGGAAGCATGGTGACCACCTATATTGGTTATGTCCTATTGTTATGCATGGTTGCACTCAGTTTTACTGGACTCAGCCTGATGAAAAACTGCTGAGTTTCTCACACATATCATTGAATTCTCAAAAACCATGTACACGTTTGAATCCGCCATAAAATTCCCCATATATTGATATATTTGACTCAATTTTGGTGTCGGGGCCTATTTGAGGGCATTTTGGTGGTGGCGTGCATGAGACCAGACCAGAGCAGATCCTACTGACTCGAATTTCAGGAATTCATTTATGCCGATCGACAGAACATTTTTTCAAGAGATAAAAATTGATATTCCACCTATTTTCGATATGGGGAATCCGATTTTTGATCGCCTGCTTTACTATCTTTTCATTTAGCATGGGTTTAAGGGTACGCCATTTGCTGCACTATGTGGAATGCCAGAAGTGGTCCATGTTCAGGTGCTGAGTTAATTCTGAGATGTATTCTGTGATACTGATGCATGCAAACCCATAAGTCAAGCAATACAAAGGCATAACACATCACTGTTGTTGTACTGCAGTCCCACATGTTATTGTATCTCATTCCTCTTGTTGTCACGATCCTTGTCCCCTGCTTCGCTGTCCCCACCTTCAAGTGGAGTTCTTGATTGATTTCCGAAACCTTTTTTGGTGAGTAGAGCAGGAGGCGCAGCACAAAGGCAACAATCAACACCTCAGGCACAGAAACTTTCCTTGAAACCCACGTCCTGCTCTCTGAGACAGCAGCAACTCATTTACTACTGAGGGCAGAATCTTGTTTGGTGAAAAATGAAATCCGAACAGCTCATCATTCTCATATTTGAAGGGATCGGGATGTGTGACTCATGTCAAGTGTGCTTCTTTGCTTGCACTGCAAAAGCGATGAAATGCAAATACTCATAAACATCCTGTTTGCAGGTTATAAGCATAGTAACCTCAGGGCAGGCCCTTCAAGGCCCCAGGCTGCATCTTCAGCTGTGTCCTCAGATGTGCTACCCATGGAGACAGCCAAAGGTTCTTACAGTTCCATTCTCACAGGAAGCACTGATCGTAAGCTTGCTCATTGAGCACCTTTGGTATTTGCACAACCCTCACCTGCTCAGTGGTGAAACTGTCAAAGAATAAGATGAGCATCAGCACACAGGGACTCTGAGTAGAGTTGCAGGTCAGGAAAATGTTTCGCGTGCTTGTCAGTCAAGAAGGCAATTTGCGAGCAAAGGAAATGATGGACGTATTGGGGCATTGATTACGCCGTCAATGCACACCATCGTTGACTGTCTGCAATTTGGTTACTGGTCTGGCTGTTTGCACTTGGTACAGGAGCGCACCGATAGAGACACGGTGCCAACAAAGGTATCTTTGGAGGACTTTGAGAGAACTGTTGCGATCAATGAAGAAAATCGCCTTTTTACAGGCTGCTGAATCAGCATGCTCAACGTCAAACACCTTTGCTTCCTGGAACAAAGTTCTTTTGCTTCCACAACAAAAAAACACATTCAGCCGCTACGCACCCTCTGCCCACAATGAATGAGCATTTCCCACAGTACACTGTACGCTACAGCACAGTACACAGGAAAAATTTAGCACGGGTTCACCTCCCTGATTGCCTTTGAAGCAGGGGCTCTGGATTGCACCTGCAGTGGAGGACAGCAGCAAAACTGCGTTGTTTCCTGCCTGCTCAGCATTTTGCCCTTGACTACTTGGCAGGGTATTCGTGAGAAAATCAAAGGACTGCAGACTGGTGACCAGCAGACCCATAGCCTAATGGATCGAGAAAATGAAGAGGATGTTTGAGACTCCGTGCAAACGAGTGATCTCATTCGGGGAACATGTCACAAGTACAGCTGGGGAACCTCTTGCTGACAAATGGAGATCTCCTCTGCAGCCAAAAGCACGCTTTGTGCATCGACTGGAAGCCCAATTGAACACTTTCCTGCAACCGTCACTCCCTCAGCAAGAATACAGCTCAACCACTGGTCTGAACCTGAGTCTTGGGTGCTTGGCTAGACAGGTTGGCACAAAGGTTCACAGGCTTTTGCCGAAAACGCAAACATCACGGCGTCAATTCGTGCACAGAGGAATTCAAAGCTTGGTTGGTTCCAAACCCATTCTTTATCCCCAATAATCCAGCCTCAATGTCTTTCCCTTGTGCTGGAGTACCATGAAATGCTGAAGAACGGCCTGACAGATGAACGTGTGGATATGCACAGAACAATTTCCAGGGGGGGGATATGCACTGAGGGCATTCCCAAAAACAGAAAAGACAGCGTCTGCCCGGCATACAGACACATTAAGCAGCAACAAGATAAAAACACTGCTGGCTGTTGATGGACACTAGTCGTCAAGCAAGCAACAGTTGGGAGAAAATCAACCACCAGTGGCAGGCCGTTGAATTCTTTTTGGCAGTCCTGCGACGGAGTGGATGGTTCTATAAAGGGAAAAAGGGAAGAAAAATTGACCATGGCTTCAACAACGTCCTCTGCAAAGCAGGCTTGCGCGCACACAGTGCGCATTAATCGTGGCACAAAAGCACTGCGTGTAATCATTGTACTTGAAAACCTTGCCGATGGCGGACGACAAACAAAAGCGCTCAAAGTCCGGAAACATGTTCCTCAGTCCCCTTCAGTCAACTCAGACCAGGGGTCTGTTTGCGTAGAGAGCAACTTGCTCATCTGGAGATGTCCGACGCATGATCAGATTGTGCATCGTGATGCATAGCAGTGCAAATGCATGCACAGGGACCACTTCTGGGCAAACTGTATCGAGGTAGGACTTAGTCTGGACCAGACCAAATCCGGCCTCCAAAGTACATAAGCACTTAGGAGCTGGGGCTATCACATATCATCCAACAAAACAGGCCCCATCTCAGCAATTTACTGAGCATATCTTGTGGGCATCCTGCGCTTCTGGTTGCTTACCTGGATGAAAACGTCAGTCTGGGTATGAGCCGTTACAAGTCTTGCCAGACACACGTGAGCCCAGTGACCTTCACGAAGGCCCCTCAATTGGAGACCAAGAAATGATGCTACATTGGCGCAACAATACACACCCCCAGAGGACAAAAGTGACCCATGTGAACGAAAATTTGAAACCCTAACAACGAAAATGCGGTCCATTGATCAAAAATTGGCCTTCCAAAAACAAAAATAGGTTTGCCATGAACGAAAGTTGCCCCCCCAAGAATGAAATTGGGGTCCCCATGGGCAAAATGTGACCCCGCATGGACGAACGTTGAACACATTTAATCGAAGATTGGACCTCCATGAACAAACATTGGTCCCCCATGAAGGAACATTGCCCCTTCAAGACCAAATTTGGGGTCCCCCATGGGCGAAATGTGACCCCCCATTGGCGAACATTGAACTCACTTAATCAAAAAATGGACCCCGATGAACAAGGTTTTGTCCCCCTTGAACGACAAGTGTTCCCCCAAGGCTGAAATCGGGGTCCCCAATGGGCAAAATGTCAGCCCCCCCATGGACAAAAATTGAACTTACTTAATCAAAAGTTGGAACCCCATGAACGAAAAATTGTCCCCCATGAACGACAAGAGCTCCCCTAAGACGGAAACGGGGGCCAATCCCATGGAACCTCAAACAAAATTTGTACTCCCCCGCCCCTTTCCCTCTATGGTCAAGTGGGAGCCGCATAGGCAAAGGCGGCGGAGCAATGGTCTGCCGCCTTCTCATTGCGAGGAAGCAGAAAACTAAGATGAGGCAGGAGGGTTGGGGGTTGTGGGTGTGAGTTGGGGTGAGTCTGTTGGGCTACAGGTGGAGTCCGAATCCATGTCAATTGTAGGTGGAAGTGTTGGAGTCAAGGAAGGAGCCCCGCTCAAAGGCTTGGAGATCCCCTTGTCCCTCAAGGTCCTTTGGACCATGCTTCCCTCTCAAATACATGAGGGCTTGGGCCCTCAAAATCTTGCCGCACCTTTCAACCCATCGGCCGCCTTTCAACCCTCCACATCTGCCTTTCTGCCCGCTTGAGTATGAACAATCCCCCGAAGTCCTCCCCATACATGAGGTGCTCCATACCCCTCTCCTCTCTCTCTCCCCCACTCGGTTCATCCATGAGTTCCTCCGGCCTATCCAACTCATCTTCCAACTCCCCGAGTGCATCCTTCATCCACCTTTCCCTAGCCCTAATATCCCCCGATGTAACAAAATTAGACATGGAGGTTGGAGTTGCGGTCATCACGAACCAAGCTAAACAAACGTAAGATCAACAAGAAAAAAAGGAAATTTGCGCAAAGAAGACAACTCAGGTGCACCACAAGACAAGAAAAAAAAAGGTTTTGAGTTCAAGTGTGTAAGTTCAAGGGGTTAATAGGTACATAGGAGGAGCTTTTTTGGGCGGCCAATACATTCCTTCATATTGAAGGGCATACACGCACGTCCTGAATTCCGGGGTGAACCTATCCGGAAAGAGTGCAAATAAAGCATTGGAGCCGGATTGACAGTGCCGAAGCACCACCTCCTTGTAGGCTTCCTCGCTTTGACTATTTAGGATGAGATCAAAGTCATCCTTTGCCCGTATTGACACTTGGTCCGGAGAAAAACCCATGAAGGAATTATGGGGTGAATGGAACAAACAAAAATGAACAACGACCCCAAGCGAGTCAAGCTCTCAATCCCATGGGAGAAGGAGTAAACCGGTATCTTTGAGAGGACTAGTCTAAAGCCAAGTGTCCCCGGTCACTAGACTAAAGCTAAGTATCCATATCTCTTGGAGAAAGGGAGAGTAGGGATATTAGGCAGGACTAGTCTAAAGCCAGGTCTTCCCGGGCACTAGACTAAAGCTAAGTATCCATATCCCTTGGGAAAAAAGAGAGTAGGGATATTCGGGAGGACTGGTATAAAACCAAGTCTCCCTGGGCACTAGACTGCAGCTAAGTATCCATATCATTTGGAAAAAGGGAGAGTAGGGATATTCGGGAGGACTTGGCTAAAGGGAAGCCTCCCCGGGCACTAGACTCAAGCTAAGCATTCATATCCCTTGGGAAAAGAGAAAGTAGGGATATTCCCGAGGACTAGTCTGAAGCCAAGGTAGGTAGATAGGTGTACTCGGTCGTGGAGAGGCGTTCCATGGTTCCCCCTGGCGTCGCCCCGCGCTTGAAGAGGAGAGGCGGCTTACATCCCGCTAGACCTGACTGTTGGCCCCCAACAAAGCAGCCCCGGGCAACACCAGGAGGGCTTATCGCCGCCCGCCTGACGTGCTTGTCTCGCCAACAGGGTGTGCCCCCGTGCTTGCGCACGTCCCCCCCTTTGGGCGGAACCCTAGAGGTTCACCGGACTTCCTGGCGTATCCCGTTCCCAAGGCATGCATGCACGTTCTTGGTACTAGGGTTCCGAGGCGCTTGGGTGTCGCACGCTCCGCCTCTAGTCCCAAAGCAGCGCAGGCTTTAGGATGCAGCCTTACCCCCGGTCTCCGGATCTCGTTTGGCCGGGTCAGCTGCATGGCACGGGCTGCCTCAGTGCCCGGGCCGTGGGCACTGGGTTTCCTACTGTTGTGCGGCGTTTGTGTTTGGGTCCGGGTTGCGGTTGGGTGTGGGTTTAGTTAACCCCGCCAGTCTTGGCTGGGGTCTCGGGCGGGTGTGTTTGGGTACGGTTTGTGGTGTTGTCCCTCTTTTGCCGGCTGTTTGTGGTGTTCGTGGTTGGGCTTAGGTTTTGGCCTGCTTATGGGACGTGTGTGGTTGCGTGCGCGCTCCGCCTGCCCCCCGTCGCTTCCGGTTCCGGTGTGCGGTGTGGGCGCGCGTGCCGGGGTTTGGGTTTCGGCTGCCTCCCGCCTCCCCTTTGGGGGGGTGGTGGGGTGTGTGTGTGCTCGTGCGCCCGTCCCGCGTGGTCTCTTGCGCCTCCTGGTTGGGGTTGCTGTGCGGGGGTGCGTGTTTGTGCGCGCGCCCCGCTTGTTCCCCGCCTTTCCTCGCTGGGGTGCGGTGTGTGGGCGTGCGTGCTGGGCCCGGGTCTCGGCTGTGCCCCGCCATTCTTGGTTGGGTTGTCGGGGTGCTGTTTTTGCCCTTTGTTTTTTGGGGCGTGTCTTGGTTTGGCTTTGTGGTGTCAGTTGCTGGCTGTCCCTGTCCCGGGCCTTGTGGTCCCTGTCCCCCCATCCCCTTTCTTGCGGGCTGGGCTGCTGGCTCTTTTTTTTTTTTTCCAGCGTGGTGTGTGTCTGCATGTTTCGGTGTCCCTCTACCGGGTGGGCCGCTGTTCCTGGCTTGGTGTTGCCGGTTTTCGCTGGGTGGTCCCCCTGTGCCTCTTTGGGGCTCTTGTCTTCGGTGCCTTCTGGGTGGGGGGTTTGGCCCCCTAATGTGGTGTTGGCGGGCGGTTTGGTGGCTGTGGGCTGTTCTCTCGCCCCCCCCCCTCCAGCCCCCCCTTTTTTTTCTTCGGGGGGGCCTGCCTGTTCCTCCCTCTGCCTTCCCTGGGCTGGCGCACGTACTGGCCCGCATTCAGTGTGGTCTTCCGGGCTGCTGTTGGCGGTTGCGTTCTGCTTGGCCAAGTCCCGGCCCCATCGGTCGGCTGGGCTATGTGCACGTTGGGCTCGGCGCCCCTTCCTGCCGGGTGAGGTCCTGGCTCTGCCGGCTGGGCGGCTGCGCCAGGCCGCTGCGTGTGGCTCTGGGTTAGGGGGCTGGGGTTGTCCGTGTCCTTTCCCCTCTGCGGTGCCGGTTTTAACCTTCTGGGTGGTCCGCGACCGTTGTTGCCAGGCGCGCATGGCCCCGTGTGTGGCCCGCGGTGCCGGTGTGTGGCGTGCTGGTGCGGCGCCTTCCGGGGTGTTTGGTGGCTTGTTTCGGTTAGTCCTTCAGGTTAGGGTCAGCCGTGCCGTGTTCTGCCGCTCTGTGCTGCGTGGCGTCGCGTCGTGCTGTGGCGCGTTGCTCTGTGGCGTGCTGTGGTGCAGTGTGCCGTGCTGTCTTGCGTTGTGCCGTGGTGGGTCAGTGGAGGTCAGCCTGGCCTGTGTCGTGGTGCGGAGTGCGGGCTGGAGTGTGGCTGGCTGGTGGCTGGGAGGTGCGGTTAGGTGTGGGTGTCTCCCTGGGTGCGTGCTGTTGGGGCCTGGGCGTGCCGCTCGGGCTGCTGGGTCAGGTAGGCGTGCGTGGGGTTGCCCTCCCTTGGGGCTTGTGCATTGGTCCCGTGTCCTCTGGGAGTCCCGGTCCCTAGCCCTGGTTGCTGTGGCGGTGCGTTCGTCCTCTTCCGGTGCCTATGAGGTGGCCCTTGTGGCGGCGTGGTTCATCACCTGGCAATGAAGGCGTGGTGGTGCGCTGTGCAGCGGCGTTCCCTGCGGCTTCCTCTGTGGGTGTAGCCCGTTCTCCCCGTGTAGGTGTGCCCTCGTTCCCCCGTGTGGTTTCCGCTGGCTGGTGAGTGTGCACCGGTGTGATCCGTACGGCGGGCAATGCTTGCTTCGGCGGTGCGTGTTGGGGGGTGCGCCCCCGGGAGTCTTGCGGCGTTAGGTGGGGGTGAGGCCGGCTGGTCCCCCCGTCGTGGTAGGCCCTTCCTGGGTGTGGGTCGTGGCGTCTGCCGTGGTGCCCTTTTCCTCTGTCCCTCGGTCCCCGCTCCTGCCCCTTCCTGGTTCTTCGGTGGTTTCCTGCCCCCATCTTGTGTCTCTTCCGGTGCCCTGTCCCTATGGGTGCCTGCCCTCACTTGGGGCCCCTCCGTGTTCTCTTGCCTGAGTGCCCCTTGCTGTCCCTTGCCCTCCCCTTGCCCTTGTCCTTCCCCTTCCTGGTGTGGTGGTGGCGGGGTGTGGAGGGGGCGCCGATGGCCCAGGCCTTGGGGTGGGTGGCCTGGAGCCATTGGCGGAGGGCTTGGGGGGTGTAGGGGGGGCGGAGGCCCTCGACCGCATCGCGGAGGAGGGCCCTCCATGCCGCTTGCGGCATGATGGCCTCCGGGGCGGCCTCATTGGGGTCGGCGGGGGTGCGGGTGCGTACCTCCTCGAAGGTGTGCACGATTGTGCACCCCTTCTCGCCTTCCCGCTCCCCCGGCCCACTTCACCCAGCGTCGGAGCTCCTGCAAAGCGGGGGCAGACCACCAGTCGAGGGCCCGGGGGGGGGGAGGGGTCCGTGCTCGGGGTCCTGGAGCAGCGGGGGGAAGACGTGGACCTGCAGTGGTGGCAGGGGTGGCGGTGCCTGGGGGAGCGGGAGCGGCGGTGGCGGGGGCTGGCAGTGGAGGACGGGTACGGGCGTAGGGGGGAACGGGAGGGGGAGGTGGACATAGGGCGGCGCTGGCGCGCTTGGTTGCGCCTGGGGGAGCGGGAGTGGTGGTGGCGGGGGCTTGGGGTGGTGGATGGGTATGGGCGGCGTGGGGAATGGGGAGCCTGGCGGGGCCTGTCGGAGGAGGGGGAGGTGGACGTGGGGCGGCGGTGGCGTACCTGGCGGCGCCCGGGGGAGCGGGAGCGGTGGTGGCGGGGGCTGGGGGTGGGGGTCGTGTACGGCCGGAGGGGGGAGGGGGAGGTGGCCATGGGGCGGCGGTTGCGCTGGTGGTGGCGCCCGGGGGAGCGGGAGCGGCAGGAGCGGGGTCCCGGGGGGTCGTGGGGGCGCCTGGGGGAGCGGGAGCAGCGGGACAGGGTGGTTGAGTCCTGGTGGCGGTGTGGGGAGTGTGGGCGCCGGGGGCGAGTGTGCCGTTCGGGGGGGGAGCGGGAGCGCCGCCGTTTGCGGGACCGGGCTTCATCGCTGGAGCCGGGCCAGTCAGGAGGCTTCGGCGGGTCCTGGGGGGCGTGGCGTGGTGCTGCCCGGTACTTGGGGGGGGGGGAGATCCCCTGTCGTCCATGGATCCACCACGTAGGGATGTGGTGGCGGCAGCGGTTGGTGGTATGGGTCGAGTGACTGTCCCTGGCGGGGTTGGGCCCGGGGGGCCCCTTTGGCGTGGACGTGGTGGGTGGGGGGATACGGTTCCTGGTACGGGGGGGATGGCTGGTACGGGGGGGGTGGCCCCTGGTGGTAGGTGGGGTATGCGGGTGGAGCGCTCGGTGGCTGCCATCCCATTTGCTGGTGCTGTTCTTGCAGGGGGAGTTGTGGCCCGGTGGGGTAGGGGGGTGGGCAGTGGTAGTGGTGGTGGTGGTGGTGGGGCCGCTGGTGGTGGTGGCGTTGGTAGTGGTGGGGTTGGTGTTGCAGGTATGGCCCTTGGACCCCTTGTGGGTATTCCGGTCCCCCTTGTGGGGGTGGGGGGTCGGGCATCGTTCGCAGCCCCTGGGGCTGTACTATGTGGTGGGCAGGGGGGGCGGGTCGGGGGCCGGGCTTGACGGTGACGTTGGTTGAGGGGTCCCACGTCCCTGGGTCGGTTTGGCCGGAGGTGGTGGTGGTTTGCGGGGGATGGATGACGGGGCGCTTGGGGATGGGGATGTTGACGAGGGTTTGGACAAGGTCGTGTTGGGTGGCTGCCTCTGCGGTGGCGGTGGCTGCTGGCGGGAGGGGGACGTGGGTTGTGGTGGCTGGGGTGTCCTGGCTTGGGTTAGGGTTTGGGTTAGGGCGGTGTCACCTGGGTTTGTGTCGTTGCGTTTGTGGTGTTGTGTGTGCTCGCTTGGGCGCCGGCTTTGGTTTGGGGTCGGGTTTGGGGTTGGGGTCCGGTTCCAGGTTGAGGAGGACCTCTGTCTGGAGGTGTGAGGGCGCCCATGTCGGGTCGGGGGTCTTCCCAGTGCGTTGCAGGGCTGCCTGAGTGGCCTGTGTGGGGATCGGGGGGTCGGTGTGTGCGGCCGCGGCTTTGGCTTTTGCCGTGGCCTTGAGGAATGAGGGCGACGGGGAGGGGGGGGTCGGAGGATGAGGTGGAGGAGGTGGATGAGGCTGAGGATGAGGAGGTGGTGGTGGACGCGGGTTGGGCTGTGATGCGGGCGGGCTTGTGGGTGGCGGCTTCTGCCCCGGCCACAGCGGGGAGGATGGAGGGCATGTCCTCGGGCTCTAGGTTGGGGGCGGGCGGCTGGGGGGGGCCTGGTCGTGACCTGGCGGCCCGGCGGGCCAATCTGGTCGGCAGCAGCGGGGGAGGGAGACGCGGGGCTGTGGTCTTCTCCTTCCGGGCTTGGCTTGGCTGGGGTCCTGCAATGTGTGAGGTTGTGTGGGTTGGCATCCGCGGGGGGGAAGAGTTCGCGTGGGCTGAATTCGGGGGCCGGGGGGGGGTGGGCCTCGGTCTTCTGGGGTGTGCACGGGGGGCGTGTGCGGGCCACTGGGTGGGCTGGGCGTGCCGCGGGGTGTGGGGCACCTCTCGGCAGGTGTGTGCGGGTTGTCTAGTGTGGGGGGTGGTGATCGGTGTCCGGCGTCCGGGTCTGTGGCAGGCGTGTGCTGGTGTTCGGGCGGGTGGGGGAGGCCCGTGTCGCGGGGTTCGGGGGTGCGCGCGATGGTGGGCGTGTGTGGATCTCCGGGTGAGCAGCGAGAGGGGAGGGGCATGGGCGGGGATTGTGCGGTGGGGTGTGTTCGGTTGGTGTATGTGTCCGCTCGCCGCGGCGCGCTTGCGTGGTCAGTTGTAGGCCGGGCAAGTTTGGAGGAGAAGCTTGCCGACTTCTGCTGCCGCGGCAAGGACTTCGCAGACGAGCTTGCGTATCTGGTGGACCTCTTGGTCAGTGGTGGGAAGGGGGTATGCTAGCTCTGGGCCAAGACACACGCGGCTGAGGACCCTGTGGATTGCGTGGTACCCGCAGGTGAGGGAGTGCTGCGGTCTGGGGGGGGGGGTTGGCCGCGTGTCCGGGCCCGCCTCAATTTCTGTGTGGGCGGTCGGGATGGCCCAAATCCAGGGCACAGTCCCCGTGGGTGGCCAGCGGCGCTGGATCCAGTGGGTCAGGCAGAGCATGGCCAGTCCCAGGTGGTAGCCCGCCTTCCCTGAGGTTATATTTGGGGCCGGGCGCGGGCTGAGGGCCTGTCTCCTGGCTGGACGACGCCCCTGAGGACCCTGTGCGGGGTGGTGGGGTCCCCTACTGCCCCTAGTGAGGCGGCCCCTGGGGCGAGCATGGTGTCTGTCCCTTTGACGAGCCATTTCGGGCCGGGGGACGTAGCCATAGCGGCTATCACGTAGTAGTGCCCGCGCTCGAGGACTGTACACCAGACCTTCGGCGGGGGGTGGTCACTGTCTGTAGGTTTGGGGGGGAGGTTGTCGTCTGGGGTGCGGAGGCCGGCGGCGCGGAGGGCGGTGTCGCGGGTTGGTGCGCTGGCCTGTTCCCACTGCTCCGGGCGGTTCGGGTCTGCTTGGTGGTCCCTCTCCGCTGGGGCCCGTTGTAGGCGTACGGTCCCTCGACGTGTGACGTTGATGTCGGTGTCGTGTGTCAGGGCCTGGCCCCACTCGATGGGGCGGATCCCAACGTGCTGGCCCTGGGAGTGTTTGCGGGCTCGCCCGAGCACGAGGTCTACGATGGATCGATCCCGTGGAGGCCGTTGCCTGGGGTGGTCAGGTCCTGGAGGGCTTTGACGGTGAGCTTGGTCCAGTCCTCTGGTAGGCTGTACCAGCCCAGGGGGGTGCTCATGGCCCTGCCTTGGAGGGTTGCTCGGAGGAGGTCGGGGTTGCGGATGGTGGCCGGTGTGAGGGGGGGGTGCCCCGGGTCCGGGGGGGATGGGCTGGAACAGTTGCCGGGGTCTTGCGCGTCTACGTCGACGTATGATTGGCCCTGGTCCGGCTCGGCCGGGCTGGGCGGTGCAGGGTGGCTTCTTGGGTGAGAGATGGGCTTGGGGGCGCTGTGGTGGTGTCTTGGAGGCCTGCAGATGGAGATCGGGGGCGCGTGCGGGGCGCGGAGTGGGTTAGCGGACGTCTGGGTCATGCACGGCATGGTAATAGATGAGACACTGCATGTGTTCCCTGGCGGTGGGGTCGGTGAGTTGCTCCGCGTGTGTTAACAGGAGGTGTTTGCGGTGTACCATTTGGGCCGCTGCTCTGCGGACTGCTTCTAGCTGGAGGTGCGCTGCTGCCTCCATGGGGCTTTCTGTGTGTTTGGTGAGGTCTCGGTGCAGGGCCTGTGTCACCGCCCCTCTCATGGTAGCTTCTTTGACCAGGGGATCCCGGAAGAGGTGTTCGGTCGCCTGGTGCGCGTGGCTGTGGGTTGGGCATCCTTCGTGTTGTCGTAGCGTTTCCGCCCGGGACCAGCCCACTAGCGTGCCCCTGCCTGTATGGAGGGGGCATTTCTTGAAGTGTTCCCAGTCCTCCGGGTGGTGTGGTGGCACGGGCAACGGGTGTGTTCTTCGGGAACGTGGATGTGCTTGCGGGCGAGCCATCTGGCGACCCTGGTGAGGAATGGTGGTTGCTCCCTGAGGAGCTGGATGCGTCGTTTTTGGAGGTGGGCTGGGACGTTTGCTGGGCGCAGTGCTGAGTGGTAGAGGGGATTTGCAGTCTGTCCTGGAGCTCCTGGATGTGCGCCCGGCTGTCTGCGTCGCCGAGCACGCGGGCCCGATGTTGGATGGGGTTGGGGTAGTGGTATGCTCTATCGTGGGAGGAATAGGGGGCGTCCTCTGGTACCCAGTCCGGGGTCTGATGGGGCTCGGGTACGGGGGGTATGTGTTGGAGGTGTGTGTGGTTTCGGCCGAGGTCAGGGATCTGGAGGGTTGGTAGGTGCGTTGTGCGCTGGTGTACTGCCTGGTTGTCGACCTTACCATTTCCATATTGGTGTCTGTGGGACTCTTGTTTCACGATGTGGAGTTGGACGTAGTGGGAAAGGCTGCGAAGGGCTTTCCAGAGCAGCAGTGCCTGGGTGCCGAGGCTCATCCCCCAAGACCGAAATGGGGGCCACTCCCATGGAACCTCAAACGAAATTTGGACTCCCCAGCCCCTTTCTCTCTATGGTCAAGTGGGAGCGGCATAGGCGAAGGCGGCGGAGCAATGGTCTGCCGCCTTCTCATTTGGAGGAAGCAGAAAGCTAAGATGTGGCGGGAGGGTTGGGGGTTGTGGGTGTGAGTTGGGGTGAGTCTGTTGGGCTACAGGTGGAGTCCGAATTCATGTCAGTGTAGGTGGAAGTGTTGGAGTCAAGGAAGGAGCCCCGCTCAAAGGCTTGGATATGCCCTTGTCCCTCAAGGTCCTTTGGACCATGCTTCCCTCTCAAATGCATGAGGGCTTGGGCCCTCAAAATTGTGCCGCAACTTTCAACCCATCGGCCGCCTTTAAACTCTCCTCATTTGCCTTTCTGCCCCCTTGAGGATGAACAATCCCCCGAAATCCCCCCCATACATGAGGGGCTGCATACCCCTCTCCTCTCTCTGTTCCCCACTCCCCTCATCAATGAGTTCTTCCAGCCCATCCAACTCATCTTCCAACTCCCCGAGTGCATCCTTCATCCACCTTTCCCTAGCCCTAATGTCCCCCGGTGTAACAAAATTAGACATGGAGGTTGGAGTTGCGGTCATCATCAACCAAGCTAAACAAACCTAAGATCAACGAGAAAAAAAGGAGATGTGCGCAAAGAAGACAACTCAGGTACACCACAAGGCAAAAAAAAAAAAGGTTTTGAGTTCAAGTGGGTAAGTTCGAGGGGTTAATAGGTACGTGTGAGGTGCATCTTTTGGGCGGCCAATACATTGCTTCATATTGAAGGGCATACACGCACGTCATGAAGTCCGGGGTGAACGTATCCGGAGAGAGTGCAAATAAAGCATTGGACCCGGATTGACAGTGCCGACGCACCATCTCCTTGTAGGCTTCCTCACTTGGACTATTTAGGATGAGATCAAAGTCATCTTTTGCCCGTATTGACACTTGGTCCGGAGGAAAACCCATGAAGGAATTATGGGGTGAATGGAACAAACAAAAATGGACAACGACCCCAAGCGAGTCAAGCTCTCAATCCCATGGGAGAAGGAGTAAACCGGTATCTTTGAGAGGAGTAATCTAAACCCAGGTGTCCCCGGTGGCTAGACTAAAGGTAAGTATCCATAGCCCTTGGAGAAAGGGATGGTAGGGATATTAGGCGGGACTAGTCTAAGGCCAAGTCTTCCCGGGCACTAGACTAAAGCTAAGTATCCATATCCCTTGGGAAAAGGGAGAGTAGGGATATTCGGGAGGACTAGTATAGAACCAAGTCTCCCCGGGCACTAGACTGCAGCTAAGTATCCATATCCCTTGGAACAAAGGAGAGTAGGGATATTCGGGAGGACTTGGCTAAAGGGAAGCCTCCCCGGGCACTAGACTCAAGCTAAGCATCCATATCCCTTGGGAAAAGGGAGAGTAAGGATATTCGGGAGGACTAGTCCGAAGCCAAGTCTCCCCGGGCCTTAGACGAAAGCTAAGTATCCATACCCCTGGGGAAGAAGGGGGGGGGTCTCAGGGAACTCAAGGGGGGGGGGCGGATGGAGGAAATGCTAAAACCCAAATCAAGGTTGAGGGCATTCCTTAGGTAGATGGTATTATACTTAGAGATCTCGCCCTCAAGTCCAAAGGGCAAACAAAGCCTCACGCGAACTTGGTGATACACGTAAAGAGGTCTGAAATTAACGGGGCCAATTTTGGGTTCGGGACCCAAGAATTCATTCCAAGTTTCGTGTTTATTCTGGCTTCGACTTTTCAGCCATACTTTAGTCCTATAAAGAACCACCCTTAAAATTTCGGGCTCCGTTACGTGAGTTTCAACGGGCGGAGCATAGTCGGGATAAAGGGGCCTTACAGTGTCATTTCCCCTTGACTCATTTGAAGCATGAAACTCCTAACCGGCATCTTCCCCATCCTCGGTCCTCATGGCAACATCAAACCCCATATCATCCGGATCTCCTAAAGGTCCTACCGGGATGGGATGGGGGCGATGGATATGAGCTTTGGTCAAGGCATGCGTGGAGTGACGGAGGGAATAAGGGGAGATGACAACACACCCCGGGGTTAGTAATATCCCGCCTATGGCCTTCTCACCGTCCCTAAATGAAATTCAGCCAAACCCTTTGATATTACGAAGGATGACAACCCTACACCACAACCCGAGGGAAAATTTGACGGGTATGAACCACAAAGACGCATGGTCTACATGAGGGCTGAGGAAGTAGCCATCTTCACGAGACCCGCCCAATTGCGTTAAACATTTTGTTGGCCCAAATGGTTTGGAATGGCGCTTTGGAAAGAAAGGACAACATAAGGTCTTGAACTGTTTTAGGGGGTGGGGAACTCTTTGGTGTTGCTAGGCCTACTTGATGAGAAACAAGGTTATATTGGTTCGCCAATTGCCATACCTTGTGATTGGGGGGTCCTCCTGGAGATTGGGAAACCAACTCCTGGGCCAACTTAAGCTCGTGCACTCCGGTTAGGAGAGAGGACTCGTCCTCCTTAAAAACGGCCACCCACTCATTATTCCCTAATATATACACCTGCAGGGAAGAACGGGATGTACCCGAATGCACAGTTCTTGGCAAAAGCGTGGCTTCCGGGAAGATTTCATCGGGTAAAACTGCAAAGGCACGATAAGACATACTCCCTCTCACATCAACAACGGGCATCCTGAGGGAGAAGCAAACAACAAAAGACAAGCTCAAGAAGAACGACAACCAAAGACACGAAACTAGCGACCCCCACCCCTACTTGCTTCGTCCGAACTAAAGGCAATAACTGACACCTTTGGCTAGACCCGGACTCATGCCATGCAATTCTAGGAGGTATTGGGGACAAGATTGGGTCAACTCCCGAAGGGCTACCCAATCAATTGCATGCCATAAAAATTGTGCCAAAAGCAAAGTCCATCCATTGTCCTCCAAAAAACGGTGAGTCCTTTTGTCGATTCTGGAGAAGGCGAAGCGTTTGTGGCTTGATTCTAAGGAGTAAGGTACTATGACTAGACGTTGGGGGTATGTGAGTCGCTGTATGTGTGTGTGTGTGTGCGTGTGTGCAAGTGCGTGTGTGTGTTCGTGCCGCGAGACAGAGGGGCTGATGTGTGCGTGCCAGAAGGCTACACTAGGGCTAGGCACTAACCTTGGGTCAAACATCCTACATAGAGAGGGGCTACATTTTAGGCGATCTGATCCGGGAGGATGGCGAGGTGGCGTACCGATGGCGACACGCAGGGGAGGAGGTCCTCGACCACGGTCCGGAGCCGCTGCACTTCCTGACACCGGAACCCCAGCTGGAGCTCCAGCTGGAAAATCGGGCTCCGCAGACACGCTATCTGTTCATTTTCATTGGTTGGTAGATAGTGTACTGGGTTCCGTTGGCGTTCTCTGGAGGCCTGCTTATACCCCCAGTTCAGTTCGCGGCGTTCCCTCCTCTGGCGCTCCTCTGGGGTCTCCTCCACCTCGTTGATCTTGCGTTTTCGGCCGGACGACAAGCTCGAGGGCTCCTGGGGGCCCGCTACTGAGGAGGAGCCCGACGTGGTCTCCATGGGGACGGCACTGGTGGGCTCTGCGCTGGCATCCTGGATTTGGAGCCAGGCCAGGTCTAGGGACTCCTCGTCAGGGGAAGGCTGATCCCAGGCCTGCTCCAATTGCATGGTTGATGAGAGAAACGCCATGACAGAGGGAATTGCTGCAGTGTATCCAGAGGACTATGGAGGGGTTGCCCTACATTTGCGACAAATAAAGTGAGAAAGCAGGGGGGTATTGGTAAAAAGACTGAGTAAGCCGAGAGAGGGGGGGGAGGGAGAGCGGGAGATGAGGGAGTGACGTGATTCGTCTTGTCTTTGGGCTGCTAGCCTCTTGGCTCCCCTGGAAGGTGATTGTAAGTCGTGCTTTTGACAATAATTTACCAAATCGCCATTAACCCTATCCTTCCCCAGTATAAAGGCACGTACAGGTTCCCATGTGGCTTCGGTAAGATTGAAGCCCTTCCACTTAACAAGAAACTTCAAACTTTGACGATGCTCATGCCTTACTACGTAGTGGACCACATAGTACCTCTTATGTGCCATCTCTTCTGCATTCAGGTCCGGCAGCACGTCAGGGCCCGAAATCTTGCTTGGAGGGTCGGACCGGGCCTTGGCTCTTGACCTCGTCATAGGAGCTTCTGGCTCTTCTGGTTCTGATGCATCCAAGATATCCTCTTCTCCCGCTTCTTCTCCATCTCTCTCGGCTATTTCTACCTCACTCTCCTTCTCAGCATCAAGCGGAAACCATTCTTCGTCATCTTCCAGCTTCAGTGGAAACCTCCTTAGAAAAGAGTGGGCCACTCCGATTTCTCCTCCAAGGGTAGGGCTCAGCCGAACCAGGACACTACCGGGGCCCACTTGGGTAATCTTGTACGGACCCAAGTGAGGAGCATGAAACTTGCCAACTTGAAGTTGCCGGAATCGGTTCTTGTGAACGAGCACATGGTCCCCCCTTTTGATAGTTAGCGGGCGGTCTCTTCCAATTACTCAGGGAAACGGACTTCTCTCTGAAAGCCCTCAGAGTGTCCTTGGCCAAATCACATAAGCGCTGCTCCTCCTCCAGCCAGTCCTCTACAGCAGCACTAAGCTCCGAAGGCACCGGAAAGTCCAAATTTCATTGAGGTCTCACAAGGAAGAATTCATGGGGTGAGTAGCCAATCCTCGTGGACTGTTGTGAATTCAAAATCCAGTTGGCGTAAGGCAGTAGTCCCAGCCAGTCCTTGCCCCTTTGTTGTCTCCTCAGGACTCGCATAATGTTGATAAAGGATTTATTGAGCCTTTCGCACAGTCCATTACTTGAAGGCTTGTAAGGGATACTAAAGTGCACTCGCACACCCATACGGGATATCAGAGCACGCCGATACCCCTTTCCGGAAGTAAATCGGACGTCATTATCCGAGTAGACCTCCACTGGACGCCCGTAGACTTGGATCCGTTTTCTGAAGAAATTCTCAAAGGCTTGCTCACCACCAATCCTCCTAGTGCAGGGATACTCCCTAGAGAAGCGTTTCAAGGCACAGCAAACCATAAGGATGTAGTTAAATCCTCCAAATTTGGGGACTTCAACAAAATGCACATACAAGATTTGGTTGCCCGACTCCAGGATGGGAAGGGCTCCCGCAAGTCCACGATCAGCACATGTATTCTGCTTGCATTCAATGCAGACACGGCAAGACTCAGTAATTTCCTGAATCAATTTGCGGATCTTTATCTTGGACACTCGGCTGAAGAACAACTGCTGAAAGAACCACAGAAATGGGCCCCGCCTGCATGCTGCTGTTCCGTGGTATGGCACCATGCTAGAACAGTACAAAGATAGTGGTCAGGAACGACCATTTGCCTTTCCCTATCAAGCTTGTTGGCTTTGATCACTCACATGGATCGGTCTTGAAAAAGGACGGGCTTGTTCCTCAAGGCTACTATGATGCCATGGTATTCGTCATCCGAGGAGTAGTCATCCAGGTTCCAGGATCTGGTGGGATAATGTAGAACCTTTTCCAATCCTAAGTCCAATTGTGTGTCCATCTTTCGAAATGCATTCCTTGCAAGTTCCTTCGTATCCACTTGATACAGGGGGTTAAAGTTGTTCCGAGACAAATAGTCAGATAGTTTATTCTTGACTCCTGGCAGGTGATAGATATTCAAGTTGAACTGACGAAGGAAGGTCGACCAGCGCCTCATACGCTTGTTTTCTGGAGGAGGGCTATTCAACAAAGTGGCAGCAGGCTGTTGGTCACATAACCATACTAGACGCTGGCGAGAAAGGATCGTGTATTGGGAACCCATGAGAAGAACCCCTGATAGGGGGTCTTGCTCATAAGTAGATTAGTTCTTACGAGCTGGGTTCCATTTCCAGTTCCAATATCCTATTGCAATAAGAATCCAATCCTCCTCATATGTATGCTGTAGCTTTCCTTCCTTGCTGGCCCCGGTACTACAACCAGGGGTTTCTTCCAACTGACCCTGCTCAGCCTTTTGCCATTTGTACAGACCTCCCCCTCGGCCTACGTCACTGGCGCCGGAAATGAGGACAAACCCTCCCCCTTGGCGGGCGTACAATGGGGGCCCAAGTGAGGGAACTTGAGCAAGGTTATTCTTGAGTTGAAACTCGTGCTCATGTGTCCAGACAAAGGTGGCGTTCTTGCAAGTATGGTCTCAGAGTATTGAGGCATCAGGTGAAATTCTTAATGTGGCGCCGGTAGAATTTACAGGCCCCTAAGAATTGCCTCACATCCTTCACGTCCTTAATGGTAGCTTCCAATATAGGGGCCACCTTGGAGGATGAAGGTCTCCACCGCCCATACCCACTCTCGAAACCCAAACATTCCACCTTGTGAACAAGGAATGCGCTCTTGTCATATCGGAGCTTGAGGTGGTTCCTATGACACACCTCCAGGAAGGCTTCCAACAAGATCCGACGGTGTCCAAATGTACGAGTGCCGAAAATGACATCATCAATGTGACACTCCAATTCACCTCGAGGTGTAAACAGTCTTCGTGCCTTTGAATGCAACCTGACGTGAACCATTACTTGGTTCATAATCTCTTCAAAGACAGCCGGTGCATTGGCCAACCCGAATGGCAGCATCTTCCGCCTAAAAAATCTTCCTTCAGGTGTGATAAAGGCCGTCAGCCTTTGAGCTTCAGGTGTCGGCTCCGGTTGCCAGAAACCCTGGCGGCATGTCAATCTTGGAATTGAACTTGGACAGGGCCATGCATTCTAAGGTGCGCTCCATATTAGGTAACGACCCAGAATGTAGGTAGGTGAGTATGTTCAAGCGCCCATAATCTACCACCAAACGTAAGGGGGTAGTTCCGGGCTTCGGTACTAAGAAGCACGGAGAGCAATGAGTAGTGGTTTCCCCATGTTGCAATTCATCAACCACATTGCGCCGCACACATTCTTGAACTTGTTTCTGGATCCCCTTCATGTCTGCCGCACTGCGAAGGTATGGCCTGCACTTGAGCTTTTTGTTTGCAAATTCAGGTTTCAGGCGCAAATCCATTTGAATAAGTTTCTCCACACTGCCTGGTTCAGGAACATCCCAGAAGGCCTGTATATACTTCAAAAGAATACCTGGAACTCCAGAGCTAGGTTGGAACCCAGAATGTGTTCCTTGATGGCCTGGAGGACACTTGTGAGGTTTGTACCCTCCCCCCCACCTTTGTAATTGGGGAGCAGTCTTGAACGTGCAAAGGTACCTCAGACAAGTGAGCCTCATCACCAGGCTCGCCCAGAAGGGCCATGATACCAATATCTTCAGAGTCACCCGGGGGTGGGTGTTCAGTATTGAGTTGTGTGTCTAACCCGACCTGAGCAATCTCGACCTTCACAATACACAGGTCTTGATAGCTCATAGGCTCAGACTTACTGGGCTTTGCCCAGGTATGCTCATCTGGAAGACGCATCAGCACATTTTCATCCAACGGGGAACTTCTGCGTGTTATACCCCACTCATGGACCAAGTCGGCTTCTTCGAATAGACTTTCAATCAGAAGAGACATCGCATCCGTAAGGTCATCCAAGCATCCTCCCAAATGCTCGATTTCATCAGTTGAGGGGGGCAATTCATTTGCCCCCTCAGACTCTTGTTCTAGATCCTTACCGTACTGGAGGGAAGTGCTTGCCTCCACAATAGGGGGAGCTTGTTGCAAGTCTTTTGTAGAACAAGACTCTTGGTGCCACGGTAGCCTGACATTGGGAACCAAATTTAAGAGTTGCACTAGCTACTTGTGCATGTGCCAAAATAGGACCCACTTGCGAAGACCTGAAGGAACATCTTGTCTTGACATCCGTGAGCCTTCAAGCACAGGGATAATGGTGACCCAAGGGGGTTTGGGTAAGACTTCACAAGAACCATCCGGTATCCATAAAGGTATGCCCGGAAGTGTAACTTTCTGAATTGTCAGGGCATCCAACATGGGACTCCATTTCCTGGCACTCTCGGTTACTGACCAATCGGGAGTGCATGTGAGGAGGTGGGCCTTATCCAAAACGACCTTGCACAGTACAGGATAGATTCTAGAGAAGGGGAGATTGGCCCACGGGCATACGTTGATGAGAGAGCGCCCATCGGTCAAAGTAGCTCAGTCGTACCGTCACGCCGACTTGCCTCCATGGCTCTTTGCACACCCAGGAGGGAGGTATGGTTGAGTGCATAGGCAGAAAAATCCACCAACACTTCCTTTACAAGCTCCGAGAGGGCGGCGTTCTGAACCCTAGGGTCCAATCAGTAGTTTTGAGTTTTGAACCGTGACGCGTGGAGGAAGCCAAAAGCTGAAGGCGGAGGTGTGGTAGGAACTGTGAGGGTATTCCTAAGCTCTTTCTTGGAGGCGTTCTCAAAGATGAGGGCCAGTGGGTCCAGTTCTAAAGCCTTGAACATCAGAAGGTCGTCCCTGAGGAGGAAATTGAGTCCCACCACACCTTTGAAGGCCGTTGTATCAAAGATTGTGAAGTCTTGACTTACAATCTCTCCATTGTCAAATGGAATATGAAAAAGACCCATGCCTTGCGTCATTTTTTGGTGTCCATCTCCCATGTGCAGCAAGGATAGAGAATCACTGGTATTCAGACAAGGCGGTACTATTGAAGCGGCGACGGCACAAATAGTGGCACCAGTGTCCAAGAATGCTTCCACTGTCTGTCCTCCAACGACTATGTCTAGGGTCAATAGATTGGCTCCTAGGAGGTTCACAAGTTCCTCCTTGAGGAAGTTGAACCTTGTCCGCTTCTTATCGGGGCCATCATTAGTAGTGCCTTCTCTGGGATCACGGTCCATGCTCATGTTGGAAGCCGTCGGGTGAACGGTCATAGAAAATGCAGTTCCGGAGGAACTCGCAGGAGCACTAGGCCCTGTAGTAGGGGTTGCCTTCGACCCAGCATGCACTTCAATCAAAGGGCCAACAGGGTGTTGCAACGGTGGCATCATGGGAGACGGTGGAGGAATGTCCTTACCCGAAAGTGTAGTTGAAGACTCTTGAGCGAAACCTTTCCCTACTCCTTGAGAACCTCGCCCAGCACGCCCTTGACCTGGTTCAGCGCCTTTTCCTCCTCCTTTGCCGTTTGCTTTTCCTTTGCCTTGTTCATTGTTCTCCTTCTTCAAGCACAAGGAAGTGAAGTGCCCTTTCTTGCCACAATAGCCACACATGATGCTGGCTCTGAACATATGTCCGCTTCGGTGGGCTTCTTCCCCGTCTTGACTTTGCCACTCACGCTTGCGTTTATGGCCATCATGTCTTATTCAGCAAATATAGCCTGAGTTTCTTGAACCCAGAGGGCCTCTCCTCTGATCCGCTGCTGGCTCCAATTGAAGGTACTATACTCATCTCCCCCATGGGAGCCCTGTTTCCCATAGGAAGGCACATATTCAACCAATGAATTCACCGCACCCTTCTTTGGTGTTCTGATAGGAGGACGGGGGTTCTGAAGCCGGTTCGCATCCCCGTGGCCATCCTCGGGTCACTTGGGGTGTGTATCTATGGGCCAGCAAGCCGCCATTGGCTGATATCATTTTCTCCCATCCACCTGACCTAACCTGATGTGATAGTGTGAAAGACTTGTCCATTCCAGCTATGAGCGGCCATATTCAATACCGAGGCGCCGCTGGCTGAGATTTCTATATAAAAATATCAGGAATCAACAGGGTTTTTTTATTATACTGTTTCCGTAATTTTTCAGCTATCAGTTCTGATTCTCAATGTATCGGCAACTGTCAGTTGGCTCGCGATACTGCGCGATACCGATTGGTTAACTGTTATTTCCAGATATTTTAGCGGAAACCCTGATGAAGGGTACAACTTCGTCAGAAAAGGCTTCGTTGCTTCTGCAATTTTCATGTTATACACTCACAAAAGTAATCCGATTTTTCAGACATTCAGAATCGGATTTTCGAATTCGAGGTCGCTGCACGGGATATGATGAATCTCGAGTGGTCCTACATTTTTCCCCTGATCACAGATCAACCTTCTTTTTGTTGTCTCCTTCATTTTTCTTGGAGATATAGTCGAAACAAAATTGATTTGTGAGGCCACTTTGAAGAATCATATCTCCGGCCCATCGTGAGGAATTTCAGATTTGAGATATGGACTGGTATCGCCTTGGGCTCAACTTACGCCTTTGATGTGTACACATGCCCGGTGTAGCAGGGGATGATGGTCAAGAGGGTAGAAAGTGATGTATAACTCTTGGACCATGCAACCGAATATTTTTATGCGACTTTCGAGTGTACTGCATGAGTGTTGGTGTTGCATAGAAACTTTTCTCGGGTTCCCACGTATTTTTAACGTGAAGTTATGTCCATGGAGGGGCATTCCATACCATGGTGGGAGCCACCTTTTAAGGGTATGTGTTATATGGATGGTATGTGCTTCGTTATGCTCACGCCCATGTTATATATCTCCGTTTGTAGGAAGATATGTGGAGTCAGACGTGGCAAGGGCTTCGCTCATGTCCGAATGATGAGCTCCATAGTGCTAGACTAAGTCTACCGCACATATAGTGCATGTGGGAAGGCTTACGGAGCTACCCACAAGCGCCATTATCAATTTTCCCATTTTCATGGTGCGTATCGTGAGGAGGTTCGAAGGTGTCCCTATGCGTCCATGTGGGGATCCAAGTTGGGGGACTGTTTGCAATTGGTCCCAAGCAATTGTGTCTTGAACCATATGTTGATACCATGGGTGAGCGAAGTTAGATACTATTGTGATTACTTTGTATTTAGCAACATTTACATGTTTTTGACCTCATTTTATGCTCATTTCTGTATTTTATGTGCTCAACTGGTCGGCTAACAGTAAAGTGCCTAGAGATCCGTGAACTATGGTATGTTGCCTATATGTTAGCATATGCTTCAGTGTTGCACCCTACCATATGCCGTACCATGTGGTCACTTTGGCGTGGCACACAAGGCCTCACCAAATTAGGTCTCAAATTCGTGAGTTGACTTGTAAAGCATGGCATGTATATATCCGGAGGGGTTGGGGTGCCAATGTTGGAATATTCTTGGGCAGAGACCTTTGGTCTATATCACCCTTGTATATTACTTTCCGGTTTGACACATGCATGGAGCATTTGAATACTTGCCGTATGCATTTTTGAGTATATAATTGAATTTTGGGCACTATGGTGTGATTTGCCTGATTTTGCTATGTTGTGAGGTCATCTGCATGGGGAAATTTTCCAGGCCCAATTGACCCCAAGTCCAACCAAATTTATCTCAGGGTAAGGCATGGTCCTGAGTGCCAAACTAGGCCATGAAACGCCATCTCCCCCATTGGGCTAGGATTTAGAGGCTTGGGAGTGAACACATTTTTGGGGTTTGTGTAGTGACTTTTGACACATGGTATTTAGCCATCTTATTTGACTTGGTTCAGGGCATCATGTTGGCGAGTCAAGGGAAGGTCCTGAGTCCAGGGAATGAGGGGTCTATGGCTGTGATTGTGTATGTTTCCATCTTTCCCCAATGTTGCTTGATTTGTGTTCATATGCCAATTTCAGGGCTTCTTTTTGCATTATTCTATTGGTGCAATTCTATGTACACGCCCAACGCCCGTGTCTCCGTGTGCACCGTGAGACGACCGGCGTGTTGAGAGGAGTTGTTGAGTGTCAACGCGGGACCTCAAACACCCTTGAAAGCCCTCAGTGTGGATCATTTGGATTGGAGCTATTGTACGTGGGAGTTGCTTATTGCAAGGGATCAGGATTTGTGTGAAGGAGCCATATTGTACTATTCTTTGTGGGAAATTGTGCAGGATAGGGCAAGATCATGCAGAACCTGGTGAGAAGCAAGACCATAGGAGTGACAGGAAATGGTCAAAGGGGTAAAGCAGGGGCCGGTCCTGGTAGGGACCTCCTTTATGGTAAAGAAGGTCCCTACCAGGACCGGCCCCTGATGTGCCCCTTCTGCCTGTCATCCCCTGCTGACTTGCTCCTGATCAGCGATTGCATTCCTCAAAATCCAGGGTCCAAAATCCAAAAATATAGAAAGTACAATCCTCCTTCAACCCTGAACAGCAACCAGATCCCACAAATACAGCAATAACCCAATCCACAATCCAATCCACACTGCGGGCTTCCGTTCAGCGCACCGGTTGTCTCCCGGTGGCGGGCATGTACAAGAATTGCACCAAAGAGGAAAGCCCTGAAATTGGCATATGAACAGAAAAAAAAGATGGTTGGGGAAAGATGGAAACGTACACAATCACAATCACAGACCCCTCATTCCCTGGACTCAGGACTCTCCCCTGACTCACCAACATGATGCCCTGAACCCAGTCAAATAAGATGGCTAAATGCCATGTTTCAAAAGTCACTACACAAACCCCAAAGATGTGTTCCCTCCCAAGCCTCTAAATCCTAGCCCAATGGGGGAGGTGGCGTGTCATGGCCTACAGTAGCACTCAGGACCATGCCCTACTCTGACATAAACTTGGTTGGACTTGGGGTCGATTGGGCTTGGAGAACTGCCCCATGAAGATGACCTCACAACATGGCAAAATCAGGCAGAATCACACCCTAATGCCCAAAAGTCAATTATATACTCAAAATTGCATACGGCAAATATCCAAATGCTTCATGCATGTGTCAAACCGGAAAGTAGTATACAAGGGTGATATAGACCAAACGTCCATGCCCAAGAATATCCCATCATTGGCTCCGAAACCCCTCCGGTTATGTACATGACATGCTTCACAAGTCAACTCACGAATTTGAGACCTAATTCTGTGAGGCCTCGTGTGCCAAGCCAAGGTGACCACGTGATCTGGCACATGGTGAGGTACAACACCGAAGCATATGCCAACATATAAGCAACATACCATAGTTCACGGATCTCTAGGCACTTTACTGTTAGCCGACCAGTTGAGCACATAAAACACAAAAATGAGCATAAAATGAGGTCAAAAACATGCAAATAATGCCAAATTCAAGATGAATACAATAGTATATAGCTTTGCTCACCCATGGTACCAACATATGACTCAAAACACAATTGCTTGTGACCATTTGCAAACCATTCCCCCACTTGGATCCCGACATGGACGCATAGGGACACCTTTGAACCTCCTCCCAACACGCACCATGAAAATGGGAAAATTGATATTGGCGCTTGTGGGTAGCTCCGTAAGCCCTCCCACATGCACTATATGAGCGGTAGACTTAGTCTAGCGCTATGGAGTTCATCATTGGGACATGGGCGAGACCCTTGCCACGTGTGACTCCATATATCTTCCTACATACGGAGATATATAACATGGGCGTGAGCATATCGAAGCACATACCATGCATATAACACATACCCTCAAAAAGTGGCTCCCACCATGGTATGCAATGCCCCTCCATGGACATAACTTCACGTTAAAAATACGTAGGAACCCAAAGAAAGTTGCTATGCAACCCCAACACTCATATGGTACACTCGAAAGTCCCAATAAAATATTCTGTTCACGGTCCAAGAGTTATATATCACTTTCTACCCTCTTGACCATTATCCCTTGCTATACCGGGCATGTGTACACATCAAAGGCGTTTGATGCTTTCCAAATAAATTTCAGACCAAGGCAGTTCGAACCCAATTCTCGATATTGATATTCCTCGCCGTGAGCTGGAGATATGATTCTTCAAAGTGCTCTCACGAATCACTTTTGTTTCGACTATAACTCCAAGCAAAATGAAGGACACAACAAAAGAAAGGTTGATTCGTGATCTGGGAAAAATGTATGACCACTCGAGATTCATCATATCGAGTGCGGCGATGTCGAAGTCGAAATTCCGATTCTGAAAATCTGAAAAAATCGGATTAATTTTGCGAGTGTACAATATGAAAATTGCGGAAGCAACGAACCCTTTACTGATGAAATCTGACCCTTCATCGGGGTTTAAGCCAAAATATCTGTAAATAACAGTTAACCAATATGTTACCGCAAAATCGCGAGCCAACTGACAGTTGCCGATACATTGACAATCAGAACGGAAGGCTGAAAAATTACGGAAACATTATGATAAAAACCCCTGTTGATTCCTGATATTCTGATATATACATCTCAGCTGGCAGCGCCTCGGTACTGAATATGGCCGCTCATAGCCGGAATGGCCAGACCTATCACACTATCACATCGGGTTAGGCCAGGTGGATGGGAGAGTATGATATCAGCCAATGGCGGCTTGCCGGCACATGGATACACACCCCTTCTCAGAGCGTTGTTACCGCTCGGAAGTCATTGGGGAGAGGACGGCAGGACCCCAATGGGCTCCAAACCCCCCCCCCATGTCCTAACGACACATGGAGGCCCCACACACGTCGTAGGCGTCCCCCATGCCCCAAGAGGGGGTGAGGACACTCAAAATTGGTGCCCTCCGCCATCTCCGGTCTCCTCTTGATCTACATCATGGACCAAGGGGATCAAAGATAGAGAAACGTCGTCGGTTGACCTAAATAAGTATACCACAATAAAATATCTATGTGGAGACCGAGTGAAGGGGGTATATGGCATATCAAGGATGAAAAATCCCCGGATGAACACCCTCAACCGTCTCCAGAGCAAAGAAACAAACAAAAATGCCAAGGGGGAATCATTACGGTGCTGCTGCAGCCACCAAATGGACCAACACGTCCTTGACATCCAAAGAAATGTTCTTTTTCTTCAGATAGTCCATCCAGACCGTGGTATACCTCGGCACAAAGCTGCCTGGAGGCTCCCACGAATCCCTGGATGCGGTGAATCCCTTCCATCGGACTTTTTAAAGCCTACCCCCAGGCGTCCCCGGGTCTGGCTTGTCCGCCAGGATCCTCTCAGCAGTGAAGTCGTCGTCCTCACCCTCGTCGCCCGAGTCCACATCGCCGGCCGTGAACTCGAAGGTGACGGGACGTCCGCTGGGATCTGGCGCTCTGGGACGAAGCTGGGTATGGTCGCGGTCCAGGATCTTGTTATCCCCCACACGAACCGCGTACGATTACCCCCGGCACATACCAAGATGCCTGCCGATGCCTGGACAGGACATCCTTGTAATGCCGCTCCACCCATACGGTGTCTTGGAGAGCATACTTCTGGACTTTTCCCTGCTTGAAGTACTTGGCCCTCTTGTCATGCTCGTCCTGGAGTGCCTTGCACACCTTGGCAACCGTGTCGTCCGCCTCAGCCATCATAGCGTTCGCATCCCGGGCCACTTTGCCATGGTTCAACCACGGGAGAGTGCGTGACACTCAATCCCGTAGGAACAGGATATGATGGGTGACAGTCCAGTGGGTCCCGGAAGGTCGTGGTACGCCTGGAGCACTCTCTGCAGCAAATTATACCAATTCCGGCTCGGTTCATCAATGTGTAGCTGGCGGAACTTCTCGAACATCTGCCGCTCAGCCACCTCAGCCCAACCATTCGACCAGCTGTAGTACGCCACGGTCCTGGCGTGCCGAATCCCCATGTGCTTGCACATTGTCTTGAACCACGTCCCCACGAATTGACTGCCCGGATCGCTGCAGATGACAGCTGGGACATCCAAAATCGTCAGCCAATGCCTGATCATGGCATTAGCGACGGTCTTGGCCTGCAGACTCACTCCATGCTTGTCCTTCTTGTCCTTATTCTTGGACTTCTTGCCAGGGACCGCCACGATATACGCGCTGTGCCTATCCACCGCCATTATAACACAGTCATAGGTCTCTCCTTCCACAGTGACCTGGCATGACGTGACATGGCGAATACATCCGTGGCAACGGACCGCATAGGGGCCTCCGGTATAGCCGTGTACACCGGGTTGCCGGCTGTGGAGTGGTTGGGGCTCTTCGTGGCCCGACACACGGCGCAGTCGCTGCAGTACTTGTCCAGGAGGGCGTAGTACCCCGGTGGGAACTTGAAGCGCCACTCCAGGTCCTGCTGCATCTTGTCCCGACCAGGATGCATGAGCTGGGCGTTGTGCCAGTGGTCAATGAGCTCCTCCACTCGGTTCTCAGGGACCAGTAGCTTCTCCTTGAGGAACAGTTTGTCCACATCCTCGGTCAAGCCCTCAGGCCATTCGTCGTCTGACGGGGCGCTCACGGCATTCCAGTACTTGCTCCAGTGATCGGATGCCGCATAGTCATCCGACCAGTCATCTGTGAGCACCGACCTGACTAGCTCTACAGGGGCAACCATCCACTGCTCGAGGGTTCCCTCTTGAATAGCTTTGACTCGGGCGCCCCGGAACTTGGCCAGGTCTGTACGTTTTGCCATCACCACAAAGCACTTGACCCCCTCTTCCTCCATGGCCTTCTCCATCTCGATGAAGCCTTTGGCCTCCTCTGTCTCCTCGGCGTCCCCGTGGCTTGATATGTCCATCCACGCCTTGCCCGCGGGGTAGGCCCATCGACTGAGGCAATCCGCCACAGTGTTGTCCTTCCCCCGGACGTACACGACGCTGAGGTCGAACTTGGCAAACATCTCATGCCATCGAGCCCTCCTTGCCGCCAGTCCCGAGGGGGTGTCGACGTGCTCCTTGTGCCAGCTCTGCAAGGACTGATGGTCCGTACAAACCACCACCGGTTGCAATCCGATGTGGCCCGACCACTTCCTGAGCGCACAAACAATGGCCTACGTCTCCTTCTCCCTCGCGGTCCAGGTTCGTCGTTGGCCCTTGGCCAGGATCCGACTCCAGAACGCCACGGGTACATGTGACCCTTCGTCCCAGATCTGCTCGAGGACTGCCCCTACAGCATAGTCCGAGGCGTCCGTCCGTAGCACGAATCCTTTGTCCGGGTCAACCAGGAACAGCCCCAGCTGCTCCAGGAGTCGCTCCTTCAGGCGGCTGAACGCATCTTCGGCTTCAGGGGTCCAGGCAAGCTTCTTCTTGCTCCCCTTCCGGCCATCGAACTTCCCCACCTGCAGCATCTTGAGCAGCGGCCCCGAGAGTTCTGCATACATCCGGACATAGCCCGAATAGTAATTGCAGAACCCCATGAAGGACCGGAGTTCGCTGATGGTCTGGGGTCTCTCCCAGTGGTGCAGGGACGCCAGTTTCCCAGGCATGGGACGGCGTTGCCCGTGACCAACCACGTGACCCGCGAACTCCACTTCCTTCACGAAGAGTGAGGTTTCGGTGGGCTTGCACACCATGTTGTGCTTGTTCAGCTCGCTGAGCACTCGGCGCAGATCCTTCTCATGCGCTTCGATGAGCTCGTCCTCAGTCATGTCCTCCGTGTCGGACCCGATGATGATGTCATCCACAAAGGGATCGGCACAGTCCCGGACAGGACCGAGTAGGTCCTCCATCATGCACTGGAAAGCGGCATTGCCATTCTTGGCCCCCGTAGGCACCACTTTCCACTGCATGGGCCCCAGCGGCGTTGACATCGCTGTGCAGGGCCTGGAGTCCGGGTGTAGCGGCATCTGGTGATAGCCGTGTTTCAGGTCTAACACCGTGAAGATCCGCTTTTTCTGTTGCTTTTGGAGGATGGTGTCGATCAGAGGAAGCGAGTACGAGTCGTGCTCGGTCTGCTCGTTCAAACCCCTGTAATCCACCACCAACCTCCACTCGCCCTTCACCTTCTTGGGCACTATGAAGGCTGGGCTGGCCCACTCACTGTCGGAGGGTTCGATCCAGCCCCGCTCAATAAACTCGGCCAACAACTTCTTCATGGCCTCGGCCCGATCGCCCTGAAGTTGGTACTCCCGATGACGATAGATCTTGGGGTTCGGCTTCAGCTCGATCTTCGCTGTGCCAAACCTCCCACGATCTGGAGGGTTCTTGTTGGCGACGCCACTGAATAGCCGCGGATAGGCATTGATCAGCCTCTCCTTCAGCTCGGGGACCTCCTGGGCCTCCTCAGCCGCTTGCTTCGGTATCGATGCAACCGACCGCACTGCAGTATAGGCCTCTTCTGGGTCCGAGTCCGACTTCTCCTCGTCCGATATGCCGTCCTCATCGTCGTGGGGAGCTCTTCCCACCGATAATCTTTGGAAATTTGCGGCGTCGGGCTGGTTCTTGTCGCTATCGGCACCCATTCTTGGAAAATCCCACGTCGGTGGGTCCGACCCAACCGGACCATCGTATTGGTCCGCGATGTGATCCATGACCCCCGCCACGAACTCATCCTTCTTGTACTTGTCGCCGACCAACATCTTGTCATCCCACCAATGCCGAGATGTGACCATGGCCCGCCTCTCCTTGGCTGCCACACGGTCGTGCATCCCCATCCGCATGTAGTTGACGACGTCGTCGATCTCGGCGTGGGACAGGACGTCAATGCCATCAATTGGCTGATCCGTCCCCTCCTTGGGCTCACACATGACCCGCATGGGCACCGCCTCAACCCTACAGATGAATGCTTCATCACCCGTGGGTTGGGCTTGCGCCCCATCCACCAGGAAAGCCTTCGTACCCCACGCTTGAACCGGGGAGGGCATTGATACACCCTTGGCGTCGATGAACAGCTCCTCCTCTGGCCCGAATGACATCTCGTTCAGGGTGATGGAATCCAGCGTCGACTTGAGATCTTCCAGCGGACATGGGGTGGATCCTATGCCGGTTATGATCAGGATCCCCTTCGCCCTATCCGCGACGAATTTCTCCACCGTATGTCTGGTATTGTCCAGGGAGCCATGCCAATACATGGGCCCCCACTCCTTCAAACCCCAATGCCTGTGCCAGGCTGAGTCTACTTGATGCCAATGCCTCCTACACTTCCGCAAAAGTGGAGCATCCCGGCTCCCAGCGTCTGGATCATCCTGTCATACACCTGCGGCGCCATTCCATACTCCGTGAGCTGAACTCCGCGGTCTCCTTTGGACTTGGCACCCACAGCTTGCACTGCTCGGACGATCCGATCCTCTTCCTCAGCGTTCCATTGGGATGATCCGCATGCATAATCCGTGGACAGCCGTGTGAGGCATTCATCATCCTCCCAGACCAGCGTTGCACGATGGGGAAGGGCTCCAATGGCGTTTGCCACCATGAAGTCATACCCCATGATCATATCCCAATCTGTAATGTCGGCCACATAGAAGTTCCCGGATAGAGTGCTTCTCTTCGCCAGATCAAGGCGGTTCAAGCGCTCATGCTCCCAGAAATCCATACTGATAGTGGCCTCATGGGTGCCACCACCCATGATCTCTCCACTGGCCACCTTCAGGGGTACCGGTCTCCGGCTGGGCTGCAGGGATTCCTCCTTGAACAACCCTCTCTGGACCAGGCTCACCTGGGCACCCGTATCCACCAAAACATTCACCACCAACTCCTCTTGTCCGCAGTGTACACGCACCTCCAAGTGCAACTGCCGCTCGTCACCATGCGGGGTATGGACGACTCTCACGGCATGCAACTCTAGCACATCCGGGTGCATCGGGACTTCGAGGGTATGGTCACGGATGGTGTAGATCTTGGGCTGGTCCTGCCCGTCCACGGGGCTCTCCGTGGTCGCTCCTTCCTTCTTGCCACGTCCCTTGCCCACATAAACTTCCCTTGGCAGGGCGCTCCAGGGGTTGGGAGTGGCGGAACTCAGTGGTTTTGGCTCTTCTGGAGCCTTCTTCGGCACCTGATGTGCGTTCGCTTTCTCTGGGATTCCACTGATTTTCGGAGGAGAGACCTCCGAGGTCCCCCTCCCGTGGGGGCTCCTCTAGGCATGGCCTGCCGCAGCTCCCTCCTGCTGCGATCCGCTCAGACAGTGTCCACCACGTTGCTGGGCTTTGAGTTCCTCCAATGTCCTCAACATGTCCTCAGCAACCTCCTCGATCGACCTCACTTGTCGGTCCTGGCCAGGTCCACCACCATAACCTCTTCCTCCGCCTTTCTCTTGGCCTTTTCTTTGGCCTTTTCCCCCGTCTCCGCCCTTCGCCTTCCAATCGGCAATCTGCTGCTCCTTGGGCTTCATCTCGGGGTGGGCGGCGAAGTAGGCCTTCTTGTCCGCCTCATACACCTTGCACTGACGGTGGTCATGTGCATGGTTGTTTCCCTTGCCATAACAGACCCAGCACCCGTCGTGGTGAGACATGTAATCCCGGAACGAGAGCAGTGGGTTCCCGATCCTCCTTGGCTCTTTGCCCTCCTTGGGTCCCACCCAGTTCCATCTGGACCAATCCTGCCCATGGTCCCTGACGTTGTGCGCCACAAACGCGAAGAAATGGGCCTCCTCGTGATCCTCCCGGGACCCGGTCCAGTGGTCTTGGCCACTTCCACTACCATCCTCCGCGGAGTTGGCCTTGTCCTCCTGGATCTCCCGATGATGGCGGTCTTCTCGGTGCCCTCGTTGTCCATGGCCTTAGCGATCCTGCACGTGGGCCTCGTTCTTGGCGTTGAGCTTCAGCTCCACCATGATGTACTTCACGATCTCGTCCAGGCTCATGCGGGCGAAGATGACCTGCATCCTCAGCGGCTCTCCGCGCCTCCACTCCACGTTGTTGAGGGGCATCAGCCGTTGCCCCATGGTGTTGCCAAATACCTCCACATAGACGGCGTTCTTCAACCCCAACATTCGGCTGGGCTCGCCGAGGTTTCGCCTGAAAAACTACATTATTCCAGCGGGGGTGTCCTCCGATGCCATGATCCGTACGGCCACGCGCTTCTTCGCTCTCTTCTTTTCCTCGTCCTCCACTCTCCTCTTCCAGTTGCCGGGGAGGACGTCCTCCAGCAGGTGGCGGATCTCGCTGGCCTCATTCCAGTCCTCCACCAGCTTGAGGCTTTTTCGGTACTTTCGGATGTACTAATTCCATTCCCGGACCCTCAGCTCTCCGCGCTCCAGCGGCAGCGGAATGGACCACAAATCCTCCAACTTCTCGTTTGGGGCGTCCACTCGCTCCTCGTCCTCCAGCCACTGGAGGCAGGCCTGCTCCGTCTGGATCACTCCCTCGCGGATCTGATCCCTGAGCTCCTCCTTCAGGTCCTGCGCCAGCCTGTGTGGGAATGTCCGGCATACCCACTTGTCCCTTGGCGCTCCTCTCATCTCGCCGACGAGCTCCTCGGTGAAGTCCTCTCAATCCAGGATGAAGTCATCCAGGTTGGAGGGGTTGCCATCGTAATAGGGGATTTTGATTCCCCTGAGGTCATCACTCCTGATGGCTTCTCCAACGTCCGCAGCCACTACTCCATCGAGACAGATACCACCTGTGGCCTGGGGGTGTGAGTACACTCCCCGTACATCCCTCTCCTCCATGGGGTGCGGTCCAGTTGGGCCTGAACCCATGGGGTTTGGAATGCGGGAAGGACTTGCTCCGCCGGCTGTCCATATCCCCGAATTGGGGTCCTTCACCCACAGGTTTCCGCCTGGATGACCTCAACCATGTCCGTCGGCGCTTCCCATGGTTCGCCCCTGCATGGTCTGGTTCTGGATCTCCTCTTCCGCATAAACTGCATGGGCAGCCGTAGTGGTAGGTGGATCCTGGGCAGCATGGGACATCTGTACCGTCAGGCTCCTCGGGTCCGTGGTTACGTGCCCTTCCGGCATGCACCCAGCCGGTGCCGTGTGTTCCCCGAGCATTGTGGATTCGCTGAACATGGGAACAAACGGCAGCGCACCCGGGTCAACACGCGGAGGCGCGTAGGGTGCCTCTGCCGGGCTGCCCATGGGTTTATCCATGGCGCTCCGGAGGGTCCCAACCCGCTCCACCAGCTCTGCCGCTGCTACCTTTGCCGGGGCTCCGGACCTGAGGTGAGGGGCTGTCGCTCCTCTAGCCTTTTCAGGCGTCCTGACATGTCCTCCACCAGGTGGAGGAGGCTGTCCACCACTCGCTGCTGCTTCTGCAGGGCCAGCTCCAGATTCTCCCGGTACCGGTCCCGTTCCGCTCGCAGCTCCGCCATGTCTCTCTCCGCGGCCGACTGGTCATCCTCTAGGCCGTCATTCGCAATGTCCAGGCGGTTGAGGCGATGCACGATGGCGTCCATCCCCATCCTTGGGTACTTGCCCGTGAGGAAGGACACGTGCTCGCAGTGGCACTCAGCGTTCTTTCCACCTGATCCGGCGCATCCCGCGGTTCCCGGCGCCTCGGACTCCTCCGCCATGGGTGTGTCGCCCATGCTATCCCGCGTTGGCTCCGTGTGCCGGGCCACAGGCGCCGTTCTGGCTCTGGCGGGCCTCTCCAACGCCTTGGCGTCATGCTCCAGGCTGGGTTCTGGGGCCGTGTTTGCCCTTGTGGGCGCTCTGGCCGTCTCCTCCGACTCCGAAGGTTGCTCATAGGCTGTCCGATAGCCTTCGGAGTGCCCCTCGGAGTCCCACAGCCTGACCGGGCTCGGGTCCGTATCCATACCCCGGCGTCCCCTGCCGCGGGCTTGGGTGACCCGCGCTTCCGGTAGCGCGGGGCGCGTCCTCCACTGTTGCCTGAATGGCAGGTCTCCTCAGAGTCCTCCGCAGCGGAGCGGAGGTTGCATGCCTTTCAGCAGCGACGCTCAGACTTGGAGACCAGGTCCTCCATGTCAAGTCCTCCTCTTCCCGAACGTCGTACTTCTCTTCGGGCTTCAACTTCCGGAGTTCGCCATGCTCCTGAGCGTCTCGGCTCTTCTCTGGCTCCAATCTCTGGCGTGGTCTCCACCGAGTCCACAATACGCACCCGGGGCTTACTTGGGCAGGGCTCATAGGGGCCCAAGTCCCCGGGTCGGCGGTAGGTAGGGGCAGCAGGTACGCCTGTGCTACCATGAAGAAGGTCCCTACCAGGACCGTCCCTTGCTGTGCCCCTTCCGCCTGTCACCCCTGCTGACTTGCTCCTGATCAGCGATTGCATTCCTCAAAATCCAGGGTCCAAAATCCAAAAATATAGAAAATACAATCCTCCTTCAACCCTGAACAGCAACCAGATCCCACAAAACACAGCAATAACCCAATCCACAATCCAATCTACACTGCGGGCTTCTGTTCAGCGCACCGGTTGTCTCCCGGTGGCGGGCATGTACAAGAATTGCACCAAAGAGGAAAGCCCTGAAATTGGCATATGAACACAAATAAAGCAAGGTTGGGGAAAGATTGAAACGTACACAATCACAACCATAGCCCATTCATTCCCTGGACCCAATAGGGGAGGTGGCGTGTCATGGCCTAGCGTAGCACTCAGGACCATGCCCTACCCTGACATAACCTTTGTTGGACTTGGAGTCGATTGGGCTTGGAGAACTGCCCCATGAAGATGACCTCACAACATGGCAAAATCAGGCATATCACACCCTAATGCCCAAAAGTCAATTATATACTCAAAAATGCAGACGGCAAATATCCAAATGCTCCATGCATGTGTCAAACCGGAAAGTAGTATACAAGGGTGATATAGACCAAAGGTCCATGCCGAAGGATATTCCATCATTGGCTCCGAACCCCCTCCTGTTATGTACATAACATGCTTCACAAGGCAACTCATGAATTTGAGACCTAATTTTGTGAGGCCTCGTGTGCCAAGCCAAAGTGACCACGTGATCCGGCATATGGTGAGGTACAACACCGAAGCATATGCCAACATACAAGCAACATACCATAGTTCACAGATCTCTAGGCACTTTACTGTTAGCCGACCAGTTGAGCACATAAAACACAAAAATGAGCATAAAACGAGGTCAAAAACATGCAAATAATGCCAAATTCAAGATAATTACAATAGTATACAACTTCGCTCACCCATGGTATCAACATATGATCCAAAACACGATTGCTTGGGACCATTTGCAAACAATTCCCCCACTTGGATCCCCACATGGACGCACAGGGACACCTTCGAACCTCCTCCCAACACGCACCATGAAAATCGGAAAATTGATATTTGCGCTTGTGGGTAGCTCTGTAAGCCCTCCCACATGCACTATATGAGCGAAAGACTGAGTCTAGCGCTATGGAGTTCACCATTGGGACATGGGCAAGGCCCTTGCCACGTGTGACTCCATATATCTTCCTACAAACGGAGATATATAACATGGGCGTGAGCATATCGAAGCACATAGCATGCATATAACACATACCCTCAAAAGTGGCTCCCCCCATGATATGCCATGCCCCTCCATCAACATAACTTCACGTTAAAAATACGTAGGAACCCAAAGAAAAGATGCTATGCAACCTCAACACTCATGCGGTACACTCGAAAGTTGCAATAAAATATTCGGTTGCACGGTCCAAGAGTTCTATATCACTTTCTACCCTTTTGACCATTATCCCTTGCTATACCGGGCATGTGTACACACCAAAGGCGTTCGATGCTTGCTCAATTAAGTTGAGACCTAGGCGGTTGGAACCCAATTCTCGATATTGATTTTCAACGCCGTGAGCCAGTGATATGATTCTTCAAAGTGGTCTCACGAATCACTTTTGTTTCGACTATAACTCCAAGCAAAATGAAGGACACAACAAAAGGAAGGTTGATTCGTGATCTGGGAAAAATGTATGACCACTCGAGATTCAATATATCGAGTGCGGCGATGTCGAAGTCGAAATTCCGATTCTGAAAGTCTGAAAAAATCGGATTCATTTTGCGAGTGTACAATATGAAAACTGCGGAAGCAACGAACCCTTTACTGATGAAATCTGACCCTTCATCGGGGTTTAAGCCAAAATATCTGTAAATAACAGTTAACCAATCGGTTACCGCAAAATCGCGAGCCAACTGACCGTTGCCGATACATTGACAATGAGAACGGAAGGCTGAAAAATTACGGAAACATTATGATAAAAACCCCTGTTGATTCCTGATATTCTGATATATACATCTCAGCTGGCGGCGCCTCGGTACTGAATATGGCCGCTCATAGCCGGAATGGCCAAACCTATCACACTATCACATCGGGTTAAGCCAGGTGGCTGGGAAAGTATGATATCAGCCAATGGCGGCTTGCCGGCACATAGATACACACCGCAAGTGACCCAAATATGGCCACAGGGGTCTGAACCGGCTTCAATGGTAGCAGAGGATTACCTGCCCCCTACCGCCGCACCGGGGACTTGGGCCCTCATGAGCCCGGCCCAAGGACGCCCTGGATGCAGATCGTGGAGTCCGTGGAGTCGACGCCGGACTTGGAAGCCCGAGAAGAGCGAAGATGCTCAGAACGGAGAGCCCTTGCAGGACATGGGCTAGACATGGAGGACCTGGCCTCCATGTGTGAAAGGCAATGCCGCAAGGCTTGCAATCCCCGCTCCGCTGCGGAGGAGTTGGAGGAGACTGGCAGCAACGGCAGGGCCCGGCGGAACCGGAAGTGCGGGTCCCCGTAACCCGCGGCGGAAGCCAGGGCAATGGAGATGGATCCCAGCCCGGTCAGGCTGTGGTCAGCTGCAGATTCCGAGGGGCATTCCGATGGCTATCGGACCGCTTTCCCTTCGGAGTCCGAGAAGATGGCCATACCGCCCACAAGGGTGCACACGGCCCCGGAACCCAGCCTGGAGCATGATGCCGAGGCGTTGGAGACGTCTACCAGAGCCAGAACGGCGCCTGTGGCACGGCACACGGAGCCAAAGCGGGATAACATGGGCGACACACCCATTGCGGAGGAGTCCGAGGCGCCGGGAGCCATAAGATGCGCCGGATCAGGTGGAAAGCACGCTGAGTGCCACTGCGAGCACGTATCCTTCCTCATCGGCAAGTACCCAAAGATGGGGATGGACGCTTTCGTGCAGCATCGCGATCGCCTGGACAACCAGAAGGACGGCCTAGAGGAGGACATCGCGGGGATCCTGCATGACCAGTCGGAAGCGGAGAGAGACATGGCGGAGCTGCGAGCGGAGCAGGACCGGTACCGGGAGAAGCTGGAGATGGCCCTGCAGAAGCAGCAGCGAGTGGTGAACAGCCTCCTCCACCTGGTCGAGTACATGTCGGGACGCCTGAAAAGGATAGAGGAGTTGCAACTGCCCGCCCCGGGTCCGGAGCTCCGCGCAAGGCCGGCAACGGCAGAGCTGGTGGAGCGGGTTAAGACCCTCAGGAGCACCATGGAGAAACCCATGGGCGGCCATGCAGAGGCACCTTACGCGCCTCCGCGTGTTGACCCGGGTGTGCTGCCGTTTGTTCACATGTTCAGTGAATCCATAATGCTCGGGGAGCATACGGCACCAGCTGGGTCCATGCGGGAAGAGCACGCAACCACGGACCCGATGAGCCTGACGGTACAGTTGTCCCATGCCGCCCAGGATCCACTGACGGCTACAACTGCCCATGCAGTTTATGGGGAAGAGGAGATCCAGAACATGCAGGGGCGAACCATGGGAAGGGCCGACAGACATGGTCGAGGCCATCCAGGCGGAAATCTGTGGGTGAAGGACCCCACTACGGGGATATGGACAGCCGGTGGAACAAGTCCTTCCCGCATTCCAAACCCCATGGGTTCAGGCCCAACTGGACCGCACTCCATGGAGGAGAGGGATGTACAGGGAGTGTACTCACACACCCCGGCCACAGGTGGTATCTGTCTCGGTGGAATGGTGGCTGCGGACGTCGGAGACGCCATCAGGATTGACGACCTCAGGGGAATCAAAATCCCCTATTACGATGGCAACCCCTCCAACCTGGATGACTTCATCCTGGATTGGGGGGATTTCGCCGAGGAGGTCGTCGGCGAGATGAAGGGAGCACCAAGGGACAAGTGGGTATGTCGGACATTCCCACACAGACTGGCGCAGGACCTGAAGGAAGAGCTCGGGGATCAGATCCGCGAGGGATTGATCAAGACGGAGCAGGCCTGCCTCCAGTGGCTGGAGGACGAGGAGCGAGTGGACGCCCCCAACCAGAATTTGGAGGATTTCTGGTCCATTCCGCTGCCGCCCGAACGCGGTGAGCTGCGGGTCCGGGAATGAAATCGGTGCATCCGCAAGTACCGAAGAAGCCTCAAGCTGGTGGAGGACTGGAATGAGGCCAGTGAGATCCGACACCTGCTGAAGGACGTCCTCCCCGGTAACTGGAAGAGGAGAGTGGAGGACGAGGAAAAGAAGAGCGCAAAGAAGCGCGTGGCCGTATGGATCATGGCATCGGAGGATACCCACGCCGGAATAATGGAGTTTTTCCGGCGAAACCTCGGCGAGCCGAGCCGAATGTTGGGGTTGAAGAACGTCGTCTACATTGAGGTATTTGGCGACACCATGGGGCAAATGCTGATGCGCCTCGATAACGGAGAGTTGAGGCGCGGAGAGCCGCTGAGGATGCAGGTCATCTTCGCCCGCATAAGCCTGGGCGAGATCGTGAAGTACATCAAGGTTGAGCTGAAGCTCAACGCCAAGAACGAGGCCCACGTGTAGGATCGACAGGGCCGAGGACATCGAGTTCACCGGGAAGATCGCCAACACCGAGAGGCCAAGGGTGACACGGTCGGCACCGCGGAGGAAGGGAGTTGAAGCGGCCAAGATCTCTGGACCGCGACCACCCGAGAGGATCATGAAGAAGCCCACTTCTTCGCGTTCGAAGCGCACAATATGAAGGAGCATGGGCAGGACAGGTCCGGGTGGAACCGCCTGGGCCCAAGGGTCAACCAGAACCGCAAGGAACCGCGGAGGATCGGGAACCTGCTGCTCTCATTCCGCGAGTACAGATCACAGCACGACGGTTGCTGGGTCTGCTTTGGCAAGGGGAACAACCATGCACATGACCACCGGCATTGCAAGGTATATGAGGAAGACAAGGAGACCTAGTCGCCGCCCATCCCGACAAGAAGCCCAAGGAGCAACGAATTGCCGATTGGAAGGCAAAGGGCGGAGACGGCGGAAGAGGCCAAGGAGAGGGCCAAGAGAAAGGCGGAGGAAAAGGCTATGGTGGAGGACCCGGCCCACAACGACGCGTGAGGTCGATCGAGGAGGTTGCTGAGGACATGTTGAGGACGTTGGAGGAACTCAAAGCCCAGCAACGTGGTGGACAAAGTCTGAGCGGATCGCAGCAGGAGGGAGCCGCGGCAGGCCACGTCTAGAGGAGCCCCCACGGGAGTGGGACCTGTGAGGTCTCTCCTCCGAGAATCAGTGGAGTCCTAGAGAAAGCGAAGGCACATCGGGTGCCGAACCAGGCTCCAGAAGAGCCAAAATCACTCAGTTTCGCCACTCCCAACCCCTGGAGCGCTCTGCCAAGAGAAGTGTATGTGGGCAAGGGACGTGGCAAGAAGGAAGGAGCGACCACGGAGAGCCCCGTGGACGGGCAGGACCAGCCCAAGATCTACACCATCCGTGACCATACCCTCTAAGTCCTGATGCACCCGGACGTGCTAGAGGTGCATGCCGTGAGAGTCGTCCATACACCGCAGGGTGACGAGCGGCAGTTGCATATGAAAGTGCGTGTACGGTGCAGACAAGAGGAGTTGGTGGTGAATGTTTTGGTGGATACGGGTGCCCAGGTGAGCCTGGTCCGGGGAGGGCTGTTCAGGGAGAAATTCTTGCAGCCCAGCCGTAGACCGGTACGCCTGAAGGTGGCCAATGGAGAGATTATGGGTGGTGGCACCCATGAGGCCACTATCAGTATGGAATTCTGGGAGCATGAGCGCTTGAACCGCCCTGATTTGGCGAAGAGAAGCACTCTATCCGGGAACTTCTATGTGGCCGACATTACAGATTGTGATATGATCATGGGGTATGACTTCATGGTGGAAAACGCCATTGGAGCCCCTCCCCATCGTGCAACGCTGGTCCGGGAGGATGAGGAATGCCTTACATGGCTGTCCACGGACTATGCATGCGGATCATCCCAATGGAATGCTGAGGAAGAGGATCGGATCGTCCAAGCGGTGCAAGCTGTGGGTGCCAAGTCCAGGGGAAACCGCGGAGTTCAGCTCACGGAGTATGGAATGGCGCCGCAGGTGTATGCCAGGATGATCCAGACGCTGGGAGCCGAAGTGCCCGAGACGGACGTCTTCGCTTTCCGGGATGCCCCACTTTTGAGGAAGTGTAAGAGGCATTGGCATCGAGGAGACTCAGCCTGGCACAGGCATTGGGGTTTGAAGGAGTGGGGGCCCATGTATTGGCATGGCTCCCTGGAATATACCAGACGTACGGTGGAGAAGATCGTCGCGGATAGGGCGACGGGGATCCTGGTCATAACCGGCATAGGATCCACCCCATGTCCGCTGAAAGGTCTCAAGTCGACGCTGGATTCCATCACCCTGAACGAGACGTCATTCGGGCCAGTGGAGGAGTTGTTCATCGACGCCAAGGGTCTATCAATGCCCTCCCTGGGTCAAGCGTGGGGTACCAAGGCTTTGCTGGTGGATGGGGCGCAAGCCCAGCACACAGGTGATGAAGCATTCATCCGTAGGGTTGAGGCGGTGCCCATGCGCGTCATGTTTGAGCTCAAGGAGGGGAGGGATCAGCCAATGGATGGCATTGACGTTCTGTCCCACGCCGGGATCGACCACGTCGTCAACTACATGCGGATGTAGATGCACGACCGTGTGGCAGCCAAGAAGGCGCGGGCCATGGTCACACCTCCGCATTGGTGGGATGACAAGATGTTGGTCACCGGCAGGTATGAGAAGGATGAGTTCGTGGCGAGGGTCATGGATCATATCGCGGACCAATATGATGGTCCGGTTGGGTCGGACCCGCCGACGTGGGATTTTCCAAGAATGGGGGCCGGTGGCGAGTCGCCCGGTGCATCAAATTTCCGAAGATTATCGGTGGGAAGCGTGCCCCACGACGATGGAGACGGCATATCCGACGAAGAGAAGTCGGACTCGGACGCGAAAGAGGCTTATACCGCAGTGCGGTTCGTCGTATCGATACCAAAGCAAGCGGCTGAAGAGGCCCAGGAGAACCCGAAGGTCGCCGAGCTGTAGGAGAGGCTGATAAATGCCTATCCTCGGCTATTCAGTGGCGTCGCCAACAAGAACCCTCAAGATTGTGGGAGGTTTGGCACAGCGAGGATCAGGCTGAAGCCGAACCCCAAGATCTATCGTCATCGGGAGTACCAACTTCAGGGCGATCGGGCCGAGGCCATGAAGAAGTTGTTGGCCGAGTTTATTCAGCGGGACTGGATCGAACCCTCAGACAGTAAGTGGGCCAGCCCAGCCTTTATTGTGCCCAAGAAAGAGAAGGGCGAGTGGAGGTTGGTGGTTGATTACAGAGGTTTGAACGAGCAAACCGAGCACGACTCGTACTCGCTTCCTCTGATCGACACCATCCTCCAAAAGCAACAGAAAAAGCGGATCCTCACGGTGTTAGACCTGAAACACGGCTATCACCAGATGCCGCTACACGCGGACTCCAGGCCCTGCACAGCGATGTCGACGCCGCTGGGGCCCATGCAGCGAAAAGTGGTGCCTTTGGGCGCCAAGAATGGCAACGCCGCTTTCAAGTGCATGATGGAGGACCTACTCGGTCCTGTCCGGGACTGTCCCGACCCTTTTGTGGATGACATCATCATCGGGTCCGGCACGGAAGACATGACTGAGGACGATCTCACCGAAGCGCATGAGAAGGATCTGCGCCGAGTGCTCAGGGAGTTGGACAAGCACAACATGGTGTGCAAGCCCACCAAAGCCTCACTCTTCGTGAGGGAAGTGCAGTTCGCGGGTCACGTGGTTGGTCACGGGCAACGCCGTCCCATGCCTTGGAAGCTGGCGTCCCTGCACCACTGGGAGAAGCCCAAGACCATCAGCGAACTCTGATCCTTCATGGGGTTCTGCAATTACTATTCGGGCTATGTCTGGATGTATGCGGAACTTTCCAGGCCGCTGCACAAGATGCTGCAGGTGGGGAAGTTCGATGGCCGGAAGCGGAGCAAGAAGAAGCTTGCCCGGACCCCTGAGGCCGAAGATGCGTTCAGCCGCCTGAAGGAGCGACTCCTGGGGCAGCTGGGGCTATTCCTGGTGGACCCGGACAAGGGATTCGTGCTACGGACGGACGCCTCGGACTATGCTGTAGGGGCAGTCCTCGAGCAGGTCCGGGACGACAAGTTGCACGTACCCGGGGCGTTTTGGAGCCGGATCCTGGCCGAGGGCCAACGTCGGACCTGGACCGCGAGGGAGAAGGAGACGTACACCATTAATTGTGCGCTCAGGAAGTGGTTGGGCCACATCGGATTACAACCGGTGGTGGTTTGTACGGACCATCAGTCCCTACAGAGCTGGCACAAGGAGCACGCCGACACCCCCTCGGGACCGGTGGCAAGGAGGGCCCGGTGGCACGAGACGTTCGCCAAGTTCGAACTCAGCGTCCTATATGTCCCGGGGAAGGACAACACTGTGGCAGATTGCCTCAGTCGATGGGCCTACCCCGCAGGCAAGGCATGGATGGACATATCCAGCCATGGGGACGCCGAGGAGACCGAGGAGGCCAAGCGGATCATCGAGATGGAGAAGGCCATGGAGCAACAGGGGGTCAAGTGCTTTGTGGTGATGGCAAATCGTACAGACCTGGCGAAGTTCCGGGGCGCCCGAGTCAAAGCTATTCGAGTGGAACCCTCGAGCAATGGATGGTGGCCCCTGTAGAGCTAGTCACGTCGGTGCTTACAGAAGACTGGTTGTATGACTATGCGGCATCCGAGCACTGGAGCAGGTACTGGAATGCCGTGAGCGCCCCGTCGGAGGACGAATGGCCTGAGGGCTTGACTGAGGATGGGGATAAATTATTCCTCAAGGACAAGCTTTTGGTCCCTGAGAACCGAATGGAGAAGCTCAGTGACCACTGGCATAACGCCCAGCTCTTGAATCCTAGTCGGGACAAGATGCAGCAGGACCTGGAGTGGCGCTTTAAGTTCCCACCGGGGTACTACGCAATCTTGGACAAGTACTGCAGCGACTGCGCCGTGTGGCGGGCCACGAGAAGCCCCAACCACTACACGGCGGTCAACCCAGTGTATACGGCTATACCGGAGGCCGCCATGCGGTCCGTGGCCATGGATGTATTCGCCATGCCTGAGGTCACCGGGGAAGGTCAGACCTACGACTGTGTGGTCCTGGCGCTGGATAGGCACAGCGGGTATATCGTGGCGGTCCCTGGCAAGAAGTCCAAGAAGAAGGACGGGAAGGACAAGCATTGAGTGGGTCTGCAGGCAAGGACCGTCGCTAATGCGAGGATCAGGCATTGGCTGACAATTTTTGATGTCCCAGCTGTCATCTGCAGCGATTGGGGCAGTCGATTTTTGAGGACGTGGTTCAAGACGATGTGCAAGCACATGGGGATTTGGCACGCCAAGACCGTGGCGTACCACAGGCAGTCGAATGAGCGGGCTTGGGTGGCCGGGCGACAGATGTTCGAAAAGTTCCGCCAGCTGCACATTGACGAACCGGGCTGCAGTTGGCATAATTCACTGTGGAGAGTACTCCAGGCGTACCACGACCCTCCGGGGCCCACTGGACTGTCGCCCCATCGTGTCCCGTTCCTACGGGATCGAGTGTCACGCACTCTCCCGTGGTTGAACCATGGCAAAGTGGCCCGGGATGCGAGTGCTTTGATGGCTGAGGCGGACAACATGGCGGCCAACGTGTGCAAAGCACTTCAGGACGAGCATGAGAAGAGGGCCAAGTACTTCAAGCAGGGAAAAGTCCAGAAATATGCTCTCAGAGACACCGTATGGGTGCAGCGGCACCACAAAGATGTCCTGTCCAGGCATCGGCAGACGTCTTGGTATGTGCCGGAGGTAATCGTTCGGAAGGTCGGGCAGGATGTGTATGCGGGTCGTGTGGGGGATAACAAGATCCTTGACCGCGACCACACCCAGCTTCGTCCCTGAGCACCAGACCCCAGCGGACGTCCCTTCACCTTCGAGTTCACAGCCGGCGATATGGACTCGGACGACGAGGGTGAGGACGACGACTTCAATTGTCAATGTATTGGCGACTGTCAGTTGGCTCCCGATTTTGCGGTAACCGATTGGTTAACTGTTATTTCCAGATATCTTAGCGGAAACCCCGATGAAGGGTTGAATTTCGTCAGAAAAGGCTTCGTTGCTTCTGCAATTTTCATGTTATACACTTCCAGACATTCAGAATCGGATTTTCGACTTTGGCGTCGCCGCACAGGATATGATGAATTTCGAGTGGTCCTACATTTTTCCCTGATCACAAATCAACCTTCCTTTTGTTGTCTCCTTCATTTTTCTTGGAGATATAGTCGAAACAAAGGTGATTCGTGAGGCCACCTTCAAGAATCATATCTCCGGCTCATTGCAAGGAATTCCAATTTTGGGATATGGGCTGGTATCGCCTTGGTCTCAACTCAATTCCAGGAGCATCAAACGCCTGTGATGTGTACACATGCCCGGTGTAGCAAGGGATAATGGTCAAGAGGGTAGAAAGTGATTTATAACTGTTGGACCATGCAACCGAATATTTTTCTGGGACTTTCGAGTGTACCGCATGAGTGCTGGTGTTGCATAGAAACTTTTTTTGGGCTCCCACGTATTTTTAACGTGAAGTTATGTCCATGGAGGGGCGGGGCATACCATGGTGGGAGCCACCTTTTAAGGGTATGTGTTATATGGATGGTATGTGTTTCCTTATGCCCACGCCCATGTTATTTATCTCCGTTTGTAGGACGATATGTGGAATCATACGTGGCAAGGGCTTCGCTAATGTCCCAATGGTGAGCTCCATAGCGCTAGACTAAGTCTACTGCACGTATAGTGCATGTGGGGAGGCTTACAGAGCGACCCACAAGCGCCATTATCACTTTTCCCATTTTCATGGTGCGTCTCGTGAGGAGGCTCGTAGGTATCCCCATGCGTCTATGTGGGGATCCAAGTGGGGGAATTGTTTGCAAATGCTCCTAAGCAATTGGGTCTTGAACCATATGTTGATACCATGGGCGAGCGAAGTTATATACTATTGTGATTACTTTGTATTTAGCAACATTTGCATGTTTTTGACCTCATTTGATGCTCATTTTTGTATTTTAACAGTAAAGTGCCCAGAGATCTGTGAACTATGGTATGTTTCCTATATGTTGGCATATGCTTCGGTGTTGCACCTCACCATATTTCAGATCACGTGGTCACTTTGGCGTGGCACACGAGGCCTCACAAAATTAAGTCTCAAATTCGTGAGTTGACTTGTGAAGCATGGCATGTATATATCCGGACGGGTTTGGGGGCCAATGTTGGGATATTCTTGGGCATGGATCTTTGGTCTATATCACCGTTGTATGTTACTCTCCGGTTTGACACATGCATTAAGCATTTGAATACTTGCCGTATGCATTTTCGAGTACATAATTGAATTCTGGGCACTATGGTGTGATTTGCCTGATTTTGCTATGTTGTGAGGTCATTTGCATGGGGCAATTCTCCAAGCCCAATCAACTCCAAGTCCAACCAAATTTATATCGAAGTAGGGCATGGTCCTGAGTGCCACCCTCAGCCATGAAACACCATCTCCCCCATTGGGCTAGTATTTAGTAGCTTCGGAGTGAACACATTTTTTTGGGTTTGTGTAGTGACTTTTGACACATGGTATTTAGCCATCTTATTTGACTTGGTTCAGGGCCTCATGTTTGCGAGTCAAGGGAAGGTCCTGAGTCCAGGGAATGAGAGATCTATGGCTGTGATTGTGTATGTTTCCATCTTTCCCCAATGTTGCTTGATTTGTGTTCATATGCGGATTTCAGGGCTTCTTTTTGCATTATTCTATTGGTGCAATTCTATGTACATGCCCAACGCCCCTGTCTCCGTGTGCACCGTGAGACGACCGGCGTGTTGGAAGGAGTTGTTGAGTGTCAACGCGGGACCTCAAACACCCTTGGAAGCCCTCAGTGTGGATCATTTAGATTGGAGCTATTGTACTTGGGAGTTGGTTATTGCAAGGAATCAGTATTTGTGTGAAGGAGCCATATTTTACTATTTTTTGTGGGAAGTTGTGCAGGATAGGGCAAGATCATGCAGAACCTGGTGAGAAGCAAGACCATAGGAGTGACAGGAAATGGTGGAAGGGGTACGGCAGGTGCCGGTCCTGGTAGGGACCTTCTTTAGTTCCGAGGGCTCTTGCCTTAAGGCGCATTGCATAACCTTTCTAGCATGCTGTCGTGACGTCGGTCACCATGGGCTTCTTTTGTCAACTCTTTGGCTTCCTGACGCAGCAAGGCTTGAAGGGTATCCAGCCTGTCCGCAAGATGTTTCTTTTGGTCATTATCCCGTAGGCGCTTTGGATACAAGGCTTTGCAAAGAAATTAGCTCTTCTTGCTGGGACATGGATCCTCGGGACACCTTAGACCGTACCTCATCCTAAGCACTGATCAATTCCTGGACCTGGTCTGTAGTGGGTGTTGACCCAAGAGGTCTTAAAGCCAGTAACCCCTCCCTTAAGCTAGCATCTGTATCAACACTACGGTAGTTCGAATGGACGGCGTTCAAGAACCTATCAAACAACTTAGGACCCGAGCTTAGACGGTTGAAGGTCTTTTCGACTGATGTCTGGACCTTAGCCGAACAGAACTGAATGAGCCATTGGCTTTTCTTGAGGGAATTGGCGGTTGCTTGGTCAGTCAAGATCAACCACCTCTTGTAGCCCCGGCAAAGGGAAATGAAGTTGGAACCATCAAAGCAAGGCTCTTGTTGCAGGGGAACCCTTGCGGAGCGACCCCTTGGACCGCTTTCACCAGAGGCTTCTGAGGCATCTTTGTAATACATGATGGCCTCCTTTTCTACCATCTTCAATTCTTCCAGCTCAGCTTGGGTATGCTCTAGTAACAAATAGGGACTCGGGGTACCCTTGGCAGGGTTCTCCATCCCTGTAGCTGTAAACCTGAGGACACGCATGGGGCCCTTCAGAATCTTCAGATCAAGTTGCATAGAGTCTAGCTGCTCTTGAACCGTAGTAGGGTTTCGCAGGGACTGCTCAGCCTTGGTACTGATGAGCTTTTTCATATCTTCATACAGCACCAGTAATTCCTCTGGCAAGTGCCTCATGCTCTGCACGTCGCTATACAGCCCTTGTAGGCGGTACTCTAGGCGAGCTTTTGTGGTCCCCTGGTTGTTTCTCAGCTCTTGCTGCTGTTCAACGAGGCCCTGTCCCTGAGCTTGAGGAGCACCGGTCTTGGTTGGAGAGGCCAATGCTTCTAGCCTCAAAGCCAATATCTGGAGCGTGGCCTGTACATCCTCCTTCTCATTGAGCATTTCAAGCCTCAACCGGTTCATTCTGGCAGCCTGCTTCTTGGGAGTGTCTACCACAGATTCACCTTTACCCTTCCGGCTAAGGGTCGTGCCGGTTCCTTGAAATCACCATGGGAGTCAACATTGTCTTCCTCCACGGCCATGGAGAAGTCAGCACCAGGGGAATGGCTTCTTTCATAGCCAGTCCCTTGGGACTCCTCTTCGGGCAAACCAGATGTATTTGGGTGCTCCCGCGGGTCAGGAACCTTAGAGGTGCCCCTTAGTTCTTCGGTAACCAACGAGTCAAGTGTTACGGGAAGCGCTAAGCTCTCCTGATGCCTGCCTTGGCCAACTAATGTAGGGGAAGTGCTATTTCTTCTAGCGTACTCACAAGTGTCAGACATGTGGTCTGGCGGAGGGACGGGCAACGTCCCCAATAGGATGTGGTGGCCCACTCCTCCAGAGTCTTCTGTGAGGTCGTCACTAACATCCTTGAAGTCCAAGGTAGTTGCTGCTGAGTCTCTCCCCCGTCTGATCCTGAGCCCACTAGTAGAGGGGGAACATGCCCCTTAGCAGGGACACTCGTAGTAACCACCGTAGGAGTAGTATGCGATCCCGTAGTAGCACTAGAAGGTACTCCGTACTCCCGCACACGTCGTGGCGAAGGTCTGGCGGTTTGCCAACTTCACTAGGTGCCACTCTTTCTTCTTGCTCCCGAGTGGAGGTCTCTAAGACTCTCTCCATGGTAAGTGGCTCTTTAGCACGTTGAGAAGAATGTAGAAACTCCTTAATAAAGGAGATGTCTTGAGCTTTGCCTAGGGAAATTGACTCACCTTGAGTTGGAGGATCCATAACCTCCTGACTCCTTTTCACCCTGGTAGAGGGCAACTCCTCGCTTGTTCTAACATCCGTTGGGTGCTTTCCGGAGTCCATGCATTCCCTGAGAACAGGAGTTGGCGTTGGGGAGAGGGAAGAAATTACCGAGAGGGGAGGGGGTGATCTGAAACCTAACCCTTCTTCTTGGGTCTCTAAACCGAGTGGTGTAGGCGATAGATTTACTCCAAAATCTCCTTCCCTGAATTCCACGGGAATGGCTGCGCGTGTTCGGGGGGAAGTGTGATATTCTGAGGTGTTGGAGTCATTTGGCTCTGTCTTTCCATTTTTCTTCGGGTTTTGAATGAAGATATGAGAGCCCTCGGAAGCCTCTAGGCAACTTCGCTCACGTAAGAAAAAAAAGGGAAAGAGTGAAGTCAAGGACTTAACGAATAGAGCCTGTTTTTCAGCCTAGATCTAGAGGATCTGAGAAAACCAAGACCAGTCAGATTTTATCACGTTCGGGTTTAAATGGTACAAACAAAGGCGGACTGGGGTTCCTGAACGCGTTGTAAGCACCCAGGAAGTCAAGACCCTGGAAGTCTCCTTTGAGAGCTTAATGGCAGGATCTGGGCGATTTCCTTAGCCATCAGCTTTTCGCGCCACACTCGAGGGCACTAAAGCTACGAGTTGGCTTAGGACAAGTTAAAAATGTCCTCTCAGAGTCAAAACCCGAAAAAGTTGGTTCTGGGGTTTTGATGCGGCGGATCTCAGAACTTCACCGATCCGTCAGGATTTTAGGTTTTCTTGCCAAACGTGGAGCAACGTAAAGCTACCTATTGGCCTGGGACAGGTTACAAGCGTCCTGAAAGGAAAAAAACCGAAAGAGGTCCCTCTTTGGATACAGATGTAGCGGATCTCAGGAATTTGAGGATCCGTCAGGATGGACACTTTTCTAGCCGTACTGGGTGCAAACAAAGGCTACCCCTTGTCCCTGAACATCTGGGTGGAGCGCGTTGAGTTTCAAAAGGGCAAAAACCCGAGTTCTGGAGGTCGATCTGGCAGATCTGGAGATTGGTGGATCCGGAAAGATTCCCGGGTGTTGGGAACGTTTAGAGCGAAACCAAGGCACAGACCTTAAAGAAGGCGAGTGTATGAGTGCCCAGCAGGCTCGCACCGAAAGCGCGCTTTAGGAAGGCTCAATGCGGCGGACTTTGGGATTTTGAGGATCTGGTGGATCCTTGTGTTTTGAGGCCAAAAAAGGGCCAAACTTGGTTTCCAAAGCGTGCAAGGGGTGGCAGGGGTAGGAAACCTCTGTTGGTGACCGTCGGCGACGAGTTTGCCAAGCCTGATGCGGCAGTAGATGAGCCAATGGAGGCTCAGAGGAAGGCGCAAGAAGAGCCTTACAATCACCTCAAAACAGGCCTACGGGGACTGGAGGATGAAGGAAAGGAAGCGCAAGTACCTTGGTAGTTGCCGAGAAAGTTAGAACAGGCTTTCATTGTTGAATGCTTTGATGATATTGTTTTGTTTGTGCCTCTGCTTGCTCCTGGTGCTTCTTGATGTAGCTCAGGTATTCCAAACAAAAAAAGTTTGATGAAATCAACCAGAAATACAAGTACCCACAGTGCAGGGAAGGGAGCACAGGATCATATCCACAACACGAAGGGCTGCAGTCAAAGGAGATAGTGTAACAACAAAGGAAATTCACAGTAACTACAGATTTATGAAAGGATAGTTAGAACATATCCTACAATCATGTGAAAACTGCCCACATGGGCACTCTCTCTTTTATAGTGCCATCTACAGATGTGCACTCTTTGTTTTGAGTCCCATAGGTGCTGAGGAGGCATGGCTTGTGGCGCTGAGGTCACTGCCATGTCACATGCAATCTTCCTACTTACCTAGGCTGACTGGGAATGGAACCCAGGACATCTCAAAAACAGGTGTCCCGGCCCCCTAGGGTGCAGACCACTAGGATAGCTAAGCATTCATGAGAAAATATGGAAAAATGTATAGGCTTTAGAAGAATGTTAGCGCCTCAGTCAGTCCAGGAAATGGTGAACAAGTCAAATCAGTTGGGGAGTCAGGGGTGCACACGGCCTCCAAAGTTCAATGCTTGGTTTTATAGGTCAAAATGTCTTGTCACCTCTTTTGGTTAGGCCAATACTAAGATAAAAATGTGATATGCCTTCAGGCCTCTCTATGACAAGTAAAGCTAACGTTTTGGCAGGGGAATACACTTTTTCTTACACCCCCCTTGTACTGTGGTGGCCACCACTGTCGCATCTTAAAGGAGAAAGGGAATTTTTCTTGACCTCCCCATGGCTTCAACATCATTTTCGAATTTCCTAAAACATCCCTATCATCAGAAAGGAGGCGCTGCTTAGTCATAACAGACACCTACAGCTCCCACTGCGCTCATTGGCGTCGCTTGGGCAGTTGTAGCTTCGTAGGGGTTGGAATGGGCATGCCAATTCATGTGTGCATACACCTCTCCCTCCAAAAAGCAAAACGCAGTGCAATACGCAAAACCCAACGCAGGAAACAATCAGGGCACGCTGTCTGGGGTCTCGTTGAACCTGCTGTCTCACCTGATCTGTCCTTTGTGCAAGGGGACGGCGTTGAAAGGTATTTTGCCACCAATGGGGTCTTGGATTCTGGACAGTGGTCCAGGATTCATTTTTTCGGCCATAACACAGCCTACTCCACTGTTTGCGCTCCAGGATATCTGCAGAGAAGGGACGAAGGGTTGAGGGACTGACAAACACGCAACGATCGACGCAAACACCAAAATCGGGCAAATGACGGCCTAGAATTTTTCTGAGGGTACACACCTGTCCAGAATCTGCATGTGCATTAAATGCACATTTTTACGCAATTTTATTTCATCAAAGGAATTTCGAAATCCCCGGATTTGCACGCAGAGAAAAGCGGCGCGCCAGAGCACATTCTAATGGGGAGCTGTAAAAGACAGAGAAAATCAAATTATAGCAGTATGTCACGTAATAATAAAGAAATGGCGAGACATGCAATTCATAATAAACGTAGAGATTCCACGTATGCCTCTAGGGAAAATCAAGAAGGCAGAATTCAAGAATCCGGAAAGAACTTCGCTGAATAAGGTACAAACCTACACGTTCTTGTTGCTTTGTGTGCAGCATGCACATTGCTTGTCTCCTGTTCCCCAGGATTCGCCGTGTTGCAGCGCAAACATAGAGTAGAGGGACAGATTAGAAGATTGCACGATGATTAGAGGTGAGATTAGGGCAAAAATGATGGCCTTTGGCCAAGCAGTGTTTGTCACAGGGGGCTTCCGGTCCTGTTCTGCGGTGCAATGCGGGGCAACCATGACAACTGCTCTTACACACCAACCTCCCTTTTTTGTAGCACTGATTAGAACATACACACTTGTGCATAAACGATTTGCTTCGCTTGTTTTTCGTGCCACGCTCCCACTTGCTCTCTCTCTCCAGCGGTAGGTAAGGTGAGTAAGCCCAGGAGGGGCCACACCCTGGTTGAGTCCGTGATTGTGTTTGGTATGGATTGTTGGAAAAAGAAGCGGTACAAATAGTGCGTTGACAGATTTGTGCATAGCCGTGCACGCATATGGCGCATTAAAGGGTAGGCCACGCGTGTTGGGCACCGTATAACCCTTGTTTAGGTTACCCAGGGGCTCCGGCCCACGTTCTATAAGAGAACGGCTGGAGTTCCTTAAGCTTGCTTGCTTGTAACTCGGTAACAGGACAGCGTATTATAGGTCAGCCTGAGAAGCGTAGAATACGTGCAGGCTGGCTTGGTTCCTCCGCCGCTTACCGAGTTCATCCGCCTTTGCTTTACAGGTGGGCACGTAAGGGTGAATTGGTGCAGTCCCCTGCCGCAGAAAACCATGCGGCGCAGATCAGAACAAGAAACTGTACGTCAGCGGTGAGTGGCGAGGGCAGTCCTGCCTATTCATCATACACGCTGTGCACGCCAATAGAGCACTCCTTCCCTCCAAGCCCTGACGGGGAAACGCGTAGTGGCGTCCCTGTTAGGCACAGTCACTTAGTGGTGCTGTGTTTGAGGTCTGAGGTTTGATTTTGTGGGTACTAGACGACTTTCGGCCCCGGGGGGCCACCTGGTTGGGCCAGGTGATATCCTCCCCACCGGGTCCTAGTGGAGGGCCCTCCAAGACGCACCTCCTGCCTGGTGGCAGAGTCCCCCGGGTTCACAGGGCTCGGAGCCCCGTCCCTCCCCGGCTTCCCCGTTTTGCCACTCCCCTGTCAGTGAATCAATTCGCAGACGTGGCTGCAGGCGCTTACCCACCGCGTCGCCCCCCTAATGTGTGGTCGCCCGGGGCGCTGGCGCTGCCGGGCCCGTGCTACTGGCTTGTCGCCAGTGGAACCCCTTTGAGCTGGCGCAGAGGCTGCCTTGCCTATGGGTCCGGGCGTGGCGCAGTGCGCGACTACTGCCTTGGCGGGTGCAGTGCCCTGTCCGTGTGTGCGCGGCGCTCGCGGCCGTCTTTGGGGCCTCGGGCCGCTACCTGGTGTTGTGTCTCTCCCGTTTCCCCCTTCCCGCCCCGCGTGTCCCGCGTTGCGTGTGGCGGGCCGTCCTGTCCGGGTGTCCCTTACCCTCGCTCGCTGGTAGGCCAGTCCACGCGGTCTGTGCGTTCTGCGAGCTCGGTCCGGTTGCCCTTCTGGTAGTCCCGGCGTTGCCTTTGTGTGTGTGTGCGCTCGCGCTCCCGCGGCGTCCGCTCCCCCCCCCCCTGGGTGGTTTGGCGTGCGCACCTCGCGCGGTCCCGGCACTGGGCGCTGGTAGGGCCGTTCGGCGTGGTCTGTGCCCCTCGGTGTGTCCTGCTCCGTTCCCTTGTTCCGTCTGGCGTGCTTGGGGGAAGGCGGTCCGGTCCCGGTTCCTCCCTACCTGGCTTGCCCTGCACACCCTGCCGGGGCTGCGTGGCGCAGGGGTGGTGGGAGGCCGTCCTCGGGGGGGGGGGGGAGGGGGGGCCTGCCACTGTTGTGAGGGGCGTCTGGTGTCAGGCGCTTTCCCTCCCCCGACCACCAGTCCTCTGGGGCGGGCAGCCGGGGTACCGCGACCCGTGTGTTCCGGCTGCGGTCGGTGCGGGCATGGGGACCTCAAACCTTAGTGGTGCTGTGTTCTTTTGTACTTTCACAGTCGGGCCATTAGGGCCTGGGACGTGTTCCTCCACAACGCCAAGTAGCGTGTGTGTGTAGGAATGGTAGGCCTGGGTGAGGGCTTGAGCCCAGAGCTCGCTCATCCTTCGAAGGCTGGTGCCACTGTAGTGAGTGTAGGACCTGTAGTGTGTGTGTCACTGTCCCGCCTGTTTCCTGAAATTTCATCAGGGTTGTGCTGGGCCGTGGCAGTGGTAGTCTAGGTTTTGGCCGTGTAGCAAACAGGCGCTTTCATGCCTCATAGCTTTTGGACACCCCTCCCCTGTAGTAGGCAGGTAGGTAGGAAAACCAATACCTTGGCCTTAGCGCTGGGTATTCCCCGGGGGAAATCTGGTGCCAGCACGGAAATAGGGCACCTAGGGGCGGAGAGACCCAGGGCGTACCCTGTGGCACCGTGTAAAGACATCCGCCGGGTTCAGCAAAGGTGCAGACTTGGGTATAGTTAGGACACCATTTCTGCAGCTTGCTCATAGGTCCTCAGGATCAGCACACTCACACACACATAGGCAGGTATAGGAGGGGTTCGGTCGCTAGGCTTCTTCTGAGAGGCAAGCCTCAGTAACTCTCCCAGGTTGTTCTGGGACAAGTAGTCTATCAGAACAGAATTTAGGTGTCTATCTGGAGGCACAAACGCAGAAAAGGGTTCCCAGGTGGCTTCTTCAACTCCAAACCCTTCCCAGAGGATGACGGAACGCCACCCTTGGCGATAGCGGTGTCGGACAATCGACTTCACCAGATAGAAGACTTCCTTAGCCATCTCCTCGGCATTCATGTCGGGGAGTTCTCCTTCAACTTCCATTGGGCTGGCAGCGCCCTGTAGGTCAAGAGCGGTGATCTCCGTGTCGTTTAGTTCCCATTCTTCCCAACAGAGGTCCTCTTGGTTGTAGTAGCGCTCCACCCGTTGAGTAGCGCACACCACTGTCCCCCCTAGTCCTTGGGCGGCTCAAGTTGCATTGTCAAAATGCGCCCAAAACTGCCTCACCACGGCACTGCAAAAGAATAGTCCTTTTGGTGGGACCTAAAACACAAGAACCAAAAATCCTCCGAAAACCAATTAACTGGTCCATTTTCCTTTATTTTCAACAAAACCAACTGCCCGGGAAAATGATTTATTTCCACCAAAATGAAGTTCCTTTTTGGGAAAACCACGCCTTTTTGTTTCCTATACCACTTATGCTTTGCAATAAAAACACCCATGAGCTTTCAATCCTTTGGAAAACCAGTTTTTGAAAACCATGTTGCACCCTGCACGACAAGAAGCATTTTGTGGAACCCTTTTTTTGCGCGAGGCCTCGTACAAACACCAACACAACAGCGCAATAAAATGCATCACAGAGAAAAATGTGCTGCACAAGGTGACAGCATAAAGGTCGTCGAAGAGGATTGCATAGCGCGAGCCCTCGCGCATAATATATCACAACAAGCGAACAAATTACTTTTTCTTCGGAACAGTTTGCATCTTAGAACCAATTTCCTTAGCAACGGACGTCTTACCCTAAGGCGGTGGCTTTGCGGGCTCGCTTCTTGGTTGCTTGAATGGAGCTCGGGCCCCAGTTTCCTCAGACCTCGGCTTCGCTGCCACTTTCTTCGCTGCCTTGCCCTGGGAGACCTGCGCTTCCTCTGCTGACGCACGGAATTGACAAAGGAATTGGGGATTTTGCAGATGTTCACCCTGTGACCTTCTTTGCGAATAGTGATGAGATGATACAGATCGTCAACATCTTCAATTGTTACTGCACCTCTGTTTTGGCCCTTTTTTGTCACAAGGCTGGAAAGCAGACTTTCACAAAACTCCTCGGCAAAAGCCTGTCCAGACATGGCTGTGTGCCATGGAGTTTGGCACAATAGCGCAGTTGCAACAGTGCGTTCGTATTTTAAGAGTGTGTCCCCCATGTTCAAACGGTCTAACAGATACATAACGATCTGCAATCCCTCAGAAGCAAAAACACCCGTGTTGGCCGTCTTCCCGGCCCAATTGCACTGTGTAACGAGGTGACCTAGGTATAGTAACATAGGACAGTATTGTGTTAGCAGAACCTGTATGGCCTTACACACAGCGTAACGGAGGCATCCTCGCCGATTTACAGGACGTGCCAGCCCAACCGAATGACATTTTCTGTTAAGGCGCCGTATGTGGGGGCCCATACCAAACAGCAGTGCGCCAACAGTTATCTCCATTGTGATCAGCTTGGGAAAACAGGGGATTGTGTCACCGCTGCGCAACAAACCTTTACGGAAGAAAGTCACGATGGGCAAAAATGAGCGAAATGTTTGTGTAACGGAAAACTTGTACGCATGCCAGAAACCATACAATACAGGGTGTGACCGCAAGCAAAGCCGGACATTCCAACCTGTTGTTTCTTCACCGTACATCATCTTACAAATGCGGTAATGGATGTTCTCATCACATAAAACAGGCACAACTGGTCGAGTGTGCTGCGCCAAGTCCCTAGTGAATTGCAATAGATTAAGCAGCGAGACGTTGCCGCTCACCTTTTTCTTTACTTAGACAAAGGGGTCGCCAATGTGGTCTCTTGGCAGGTACAGGGCGAATAATGTCAAGCGGGGCCCTAATGTTTCGAGCAACAGGTCGCGTGCTTGCAAATCCTGGATCACGCAGGATACGTGCAAATGTCCCCTCGGTGTTCCCTAGCATGCGTGCAACAACAGGAACACGCCGTTCAAGCTCTTCCGGGCTGGGATGACCATGCCAGTAGCGCGGTGCATCCTTCGGTAGCAACACAGCCAACGCTGTTGCGTTCAGGCTTTTGTCGTTCTTGTCAGGATTTGTGGTAAACTGTTTCTTGTACCAGTTGTCCATCCACAACACAACCCACTGTTGGTGTATTTTGTTCCATATAGTCTGTAACGTGACTGCGGCCTTCTCCTTCAGCGAAGGTGCGCTGTATCGCGCCGGATCTGACCTTGCTAAAATGCGACGCTGCGCCCTACTTCCCTCTACCGCAACAACTGACTTTGGTTTTCCCTGGTATGGGACTGCGCGGTGGCGCATCAGCAAATAGAGGCGCCAGGCCTCCTCTATCAAAACACCAACCCATCTCTTGCCTTCTGCCGCAATGGCCTTTTCAACGCTGCAACGCGTCCGTTCATTTTTGCGCAGACGCAGAAAAAACACAAATAACAATCGCGCGCCCTCGTCCCCCTGTTTTAGCCCTTCCCACAGTTCTTCTACTGTGTGGTACGGCGGTTCCTCTGAGCAGACATCGCGGAAAACTCCAGATGCTGCGGCCACTGTCTTCTCAAAGTCCACCTCTTTTCGCAGGGGCATTGTTGCTGTGAAGAATAATTGCGTACCTGTATCTATGTAAAGACGGCTGTTTGAAAAATTTTCCTGATTTGAAACATCAACCTGTCACACAGTTTTCGTGCGACCAATTCCTCTGTGATTCGCTTGTCGCATGCACCATTTTTGGTTAACTGTAACTGTCTGGTGATCCCACATTTGAGTATTTAATCCTGATTGCGGTAGCCAGTTGCGGCGCGCTACCATCGCTGTTGGGCAGTGAAGCCAGCGGTGACCACAGTATGAAAACTGGAGATGCCGGCGGGAACTGTATGGGCGCCCATGCAGCAGCGCCACATCAAGGGAATGCACATGCTGTGTAGTTGGTGGATCTGTTCCATTTTTGGTTTCTATGAGCGTTTATGAGATCTATTGCGCGAGGCCTCGTGCAATGATCACCAAAACTTTAATGTTTCTCATGCGCCGTTCCATGCGCGAGGCCTCGCGCTTGAAACTGGAGTTTGTTCCGGAACATTTATACTTTTCAAGATTCTTGGGTACACCATTGTTGCAGTTTATTCGTTAATAGATCCATCTCTATCACGCAATCCTGATAATGGTACTAAGTTACTTATATAAATACGACAGGGTTCCTTCTTTCGACAACCTGCCTAATGCGTCGTGCTGTAGCACATTAATCTGACACAAATGAACGTCTTTGCGCGAGGCCTCGCGCAAAGAATGGTCAGCAAACAATACTTTCCCCTGTCTCGCCCATGGGACACGTTATTCTTATAGAAAAATTTATTCCGCCATACTTGTTTGCGACGGTTTTGAAATATCCATCAAAACAACCATTTTTGATGCCTTTGGAAACCTGTCATTTTCTTACCTTTTTCTTCTTTTTTGACCATGCAACTTGAGCCGCCTAATGAAGCGGTACCCAGAACCCCATGGCTAGGGCAGGGCATACAACCGGTCTCCGGTCCACTAACCCCATGTACGGAAGGGAAGACCGGTCTCCGGTCCACTAACCCCATGTACCGAAGGCGCCCGTTGACGCCCGGTGCGAGCCCGGCGGGAGCGTGTTCCTTGCCGTAAAGCCCCGCATCGGCAACCGATGCACCGCCAGCGGAAATTTATATATCAGAACATCAGGAATCAACAGGGTTTTTTTTTCATATTGTTTCCGTCAATCTTTACGCTTCCGTTCTGATACTCACTGTTTTGGCAGCTGGCGGTTAGCTCGCGACTTTAGCGTAACCGCCAGTTTAACTGTTATTAATGGAAATTTTAACGCTATCCGTGACGGAGGCTCTAAGGTCTTCAGGAACTGCATTGATGCATCCGCAATTTTCACATTCTACACTCGCAACCTTAATCCGAATTTTTCAGGATGTCGAAATCGGATTCTCGACTTCGACATCCCCGCACTTGATTTGACCTCCTTCGAGTGGACCTACGTGCTTCCCTATGCACGAATCAACTTTCCTTTTAGCTTGCCCTCCATTTGTCTTAAAGATATGGGCAAAACAAAGTTGATTCGTGAGGCCACTTGTGAGGGTCATATCTCGTGCCGCTTGCCAGGAATGACAATAAGGAAACGTGGGATGTATTCACAATACTCCTGACGTAATTTAGGAGGCATTATATGCCTTGCATCTCCACACGTGCGCGCTAGTGTAATGGATCATGGTCAAGAGGGTAGAGTTTGCGTTTGAACTCTTTGGCCATGATATTGCGTGCGTTAAGATAACTTTCGAGTGTAGCGCGCAAGTGTTGGTGTTGCATAGGAACTCTCCTTGAGTTCCTATGAGCAATTGACACAAAGTGATGCCCTTGGAGGGGCATGACATATCGTGGGAGGAGCTACCTTTCTGGGCAATATGGAGTATGTGCCTTCTGTTGTGTTGCGTGCCCATTTGGCGGGTCCATCGCTCCAAGCCAAGCCCGCCAATGGACCTCATATTGTGCAAGCCCCTTCTCCATACTCCCTAGAATAAATTGCATGCCTAACCTTTGTGAAGGAAGGCTTGTGTGGCGATCCCGAAGCGATGCGTTGGGAGCAAGGTGTGTGTTTTGCAATTTTCCATATTTTCATGTGCCCACTTGGGAAGCAGCGCTCGTAACCTTTCAAAGCGCCCCGATTGGGGCACATTTGTGGAATCGAAGGTCATTGGTGTCAAGTCATTGTGTTTAGAAGGATTAGTTGATTGCACGATCCAAGCCGAAGATATTATAATATAATTGTGGGCCTTTCAATGCACTTTTGTGTGTCTTTGTGCCAATTTTGCCGTTTTTGGCGCGTCATGATGTCAAGTGGCGACCGTGTATCTCAACGTTGCGTTCAGTTGACATAATGACCCAGATATGTTATGAGGGTACACACTTCGGTGCCCAACATATCTTGAACCCGGCGGATAACTCCTCTTAGGCTTGGCATACCGTGGCCGCCATGTTGGCGATTTGGGACTATCCCAAAACATGGGCTCACTTGGCGACCCTGCCATTCCCAATACTGGAGGAGTTGGGCGACGCCCAAAAGATATGTTGGACACATATGACTTGATACAAATCCTATGGCACACCCCGGTCCGAGTCCGGCATGTGTCTCATTTGCCCCAACCATGAGTGTGCGCAATTTTGGCCATTTTGAGCCATTTTTGCACTTTTGCTGCCCGCCGTGCACTATGTTGAGCCCACCCGTGCACGCCGGACGCATGGACCAATGGACCATATATGACATGGGTGTTATGCATATTGGTCCCCATGGTTCACACACCACGTGGGCGAAGCGGAGCACCCTTCGTTAAGGCGCTAGCCCAAAGTGAGTGTGGGCAATTTTGCCATTTTGGCATTTGTGGACCGAATTGGGATCGTCACCACGCCGAGTGGCATGGAGATCTCTGGGTGCCAAAGACATGGGAGTATATGATGGTCTCCCGTCCGATCGCGTATGGAATGGCAGATCCGATCTGCAAGCCGGCGTGGAGATATACTATTGGGAGCACCCCGAATTTTGGCTCATTTCGAGCAGCCAAAATGACCCCATTTTGGGACCCCAATTTCCCCCTTCCTTGTGGTCAATCGGCGGCCCCATTCCTCTCTGCCTACAGGGAGCCGGAACCTAAAAGTTGTAGACTCAGATATGAGTTTCAGGTCCTGCCTCCTAACCTGTGAGCCATTTGCCTTCCCCTGGCCGGGCGAGCCACGCGTGGGAATGACGCCAATTTTGGTGATTTTGGCATCCTGACCCCACTTGACGAACACGTGGTGCCCTGATGCCGGGACCTCAGAGGGAACCAGGTTGGGTGAGGGCTCCGAAGGGTTGAAACTCGAAGGGCATAGGGTCAGTTGTCTCGTCCCTACCTCTGGGGTCCAGACGAGGGGTCAATTCCGGGGATTTTTGAGTTAATTTCACTTTGGGCTGAAACAGCCCTTTTTCAGCTACCAACTCCTGGGTGATAATGGCGGGGCCATATCTCCGACTCAGAGTGGAGTTCAGACCTGCCATTAAGGGAGCATGGGGAGCAATCGTTAGTTGACCTTGGAGATTTTTTGTCCCCAGGAACTAGCCTGTGGCTGGGCGGGACACCCCCCCTATTGGCAGGGTTTCAGGGTCCGGACTGAGCAGGGCATGGGTTGTGTTTGAGCCCCCGCCCCCACCAGCCAGTGAGAGGGTCGGACCTGGGATTGGGATATGAGTTGGGACTGAGTGTCTATCCACTCTTAACCCCATGTGTACATATCCTGATGTGTTGCTGTACATACTTTCGTTCCCTTGTTGCAGAGTGGCAAGGATCCTGAAACGCTTTGTCACATGACACGAGCGTATTGATGCCCTTGTGAGCGTAGTGCTTTGCCTGCCTGCTCACCTGTGCGTGTCACCGCAGCGTCCCGTGGCCGGCCCCCCACGGGAACGCGTCATAAACGTTTCACCGCCGCGGGGTTACCCAGCCCTCGCGTGCCACTCGGGGCCACCAACCCCGAGCAGCGCGGCGCAGCTCGCAGCTCGCAGCGCAGCGCAGCGGCTCGCAGCGCCACCCAGCGTCAGCGCCGAGTTCGTCACGGAGCCAGCAGCGCCGTCCAGAGCATCGCCCTGACCGCGCCGCGACCGTGAAGGAAGTGGACTGACCAGGACTCCTGCATCAGCGAGTCCCATCGGCCGACCAGCAAGGCCGCGTCAACCACCTCCACAACCACCGGCTGACCAGCACCAGCCGCACTCCCAGCCCAGTGCTGCAGCACCCGCCTCAACAACCACCACAAGTTCGTTGAGTGGAACGAGTGCACAACAAGGACCTCAAGACCAAGTACGCCCCCCGCTGCCATGGTAAACTGGCAAGAAGCGGGCAGGACGTGGCCGCAGCCCCACCCCCATGCAGCGCACCTACTGCGTGGGTCCGTTTGGGACCAGCACTACCGCCACAGCGACCCCCAGTGCGAAGGAGGCATGCCCGGGAGCTTCGAGCTCCGCACGGACATCGCCCCCGACCGCCTGCAGGCCGTGGAGGACTGGCTGCGGGCGGAAGGGTTCGCCTTCTGCTTCCAGCAGAGGCGCTGGAGGACGTGGACCCGGCCGGACAGGCCCGGCGAAGGCCTGCGTCCCGACGGGATTGAGGAGGACGAGATGCCCAACGAGTACCCGTCGGGCGCCTCGATCAACGTCTCCATGTGGGACATGATCGAGAAGAACTTCCCGGAACCAGAGAGTGAGCGCAGGCTGCCGGGCAGCAGCAGCGCGTCTCCGGGGAAGGAGAAGCGGTCCGCCGGGGACAGGAAGCGGGACCTGAAGTGGGGGGAGTACCAGGAGTCCCTGGCCGCCGAAGCCGCCCAAGGCGCCAAGGGCGGAACCCCAGCCCCAAGTCCCCAACGGGCCAATGGTGGTCATCACCCCGGCCACGCAACCCTCGGCGACTTCATCCAAGTCGCCAAGCAGACCAAGGCCAAGCCCCGTCCGCTGCTCCTGAGGCCCCAGCAGGCCCCAGCAGGCCCCAGCAGCGACGTGGAGTCGGCCCACCGCGGGAGGATGCCGGCCGACCAGGCCAGCTCCAGCAGCAGCGTCGCTCCCGACAGGGACGTGGCGCGCGCCTGTGAGCGCGCCTGTGGGGTGCCCTGCAACCTTCGGGTTGCCCGGCAACGGGCCAGGCAGCACAGCGCTGCCGTGCTGGGCGCCGTCGGCATCGCTCAGGAGGAGGCTGCGGAGTGGGCGCATGGCATGGCCATCCACGCCCAGACCGTGGCGGCCATTGCGGCCGGACTCACGGCCGTAGCCGCCCATGGGGCAGCGACTGCCCAGGTCAACGGTGAGTTGGCGGCAGCCGACGAGGAAGCCCGCCTGACGCAAGAGGCCATTGCCTGCAAGGAGGCCGAGGTGAGGGCGCTGGAAGAGGCGCTTGCCCAAGGGAGGGCAAAGAAGGAGGCGGAGGGAAGGGCCCACGCCGAAGAGACGGCTAAGGCCCAGGCAGACGCCGCCAAGAGGGACGCCATCGAGGCCGCGCGACAGAAGGTTGCTGAGGACAGGGCCAAGACGGAGGCCGAGCTGGCGGCGTTGGAAGCGGAGAAGGCGCGGCTGCAGCAGACCCGGGAAGTCGAGGCGGCTCGTGCCCGGGAGGAGGCCGAAAGGCGAGCTGCCGCAGCCACCGCCGCCGCAATGGAGGAGGCAGAGGCCAAACTCCGCCGTGAGACTCCCCCGGGAAGATCACGAGGGGAGACCCTTCGAAAGCTGTTCGAAGGGGACGCCTCCTCCAAGATGACGCTGGACGAGGCCGACACGGGCAGCAGTGGGAGCAATGGCCCCAGCGCTCATCGACGGAGGAAGGTCAAGGGGAAGACCCCCGAGAGGCCACGGAGGCCAGCGGGCGGACACCCCCACGACAGTGACCCCTTCTTCACCGCCAGCGACGGTCCAGCGACAGGGGATGAACGAGGCCGCCGACATCGCCAAGTGGTGGCTTGGACGGGCGGAGGAGGCGGAGACGTCCCCATGGAGCTGGAAGGTGAGGATGAGGATCTCCCTCCTCCCTACCGGAGCTCGGAGGCTTCCGAGACCGAGACGCCCAGGTGGGGCAACATGGACGAGGATGACGACATGGACTTTGGCATCACGAGGAAGCGCCCATCCTCGGACCCACCGAGGCGACCCGGCGGAGACCCACCGGGACCCCCTGGCGGAGGACCATCAGGACCCCCTGGAGGACGCCCACCAAGTGGACCCCCTGGAGGCGGACCACCGGGCGGGGGAGGACCCCCTGGACCGGGCGGACCCGGCGGAGGCCCTCCTCGAGGACCCCCTGGGCACCCCGACGACCCACCAGGGAACGGCGACCCGGATACCACCTGGCGGTGGATTGTCTACCTCCGCAGGAGGGTCCAGTTCCTCGAGCGCGAGGTAGACACGGGCAAGGGCGAGATGACTCGCATCTCCGAGGTCGCCACGCGCGCGCAGAGAGAGCTGGACATCGCCAGGGTCGAGACCAGGCAGCTGAACACGGTCATCAGCGGCCTGCAGCAGAGGCCGGACACGCTGGAGGCCCGTGGGAGCGTCGGCAGCGACCACCCACCCCTGGAGTCTGGCTCGTCGGACGACAGCTGGGGACCCGGACAAGGTCCAGGCAGACCCCACGCCCCCGGCGGAGCCCCCAGGAGTCGCCCCGGCGCCAGTGCCCCCTCTCTCACCGCCCCCTCTCACCACAGCGCGGGCCGCCGCAACGAGCGCGTGCCGCCCGGCAGTGGTAGTGAGGATTGGCGTGATGAGTGGCTCAGCGCGGAGCACCACAACCGCCGTGCTCCAGCGCGGACACCGGTACGCCCCCGGCGCCCCGCACCAGCCCTGGAGCCAATCCCAATGGCTGGTGGACGTTATGGTGGACTCAGGGATGAGGTTCCCAGAGGAGACGTGGAGTGGGATGTCGGCGAAGGTGAGGACCTGGACCTGGACCTGGAGGAGTTCGACATCCGCCCGCCGCGTGGTGTACGACGGGAGGCCGCTGAACGCAGCTGCCGGCACCGTGATGAGGAGGCATACATGGAAGGAGTACGGCATGAACATCTGGGTTCAGCGTACATGGAGGAACCGCGGCGTAGCCACAGGGACTCCATGGAGGAGATGGACGTGGCGGCCGTGGGAGTCCGTGGGAGAGGCCGATGGGAACCTCGGTCGACCTCGCGGCCGGCGTTCATGGTCTCTAAGGCCGCGGATGCCGCCGTGTGGGAAGACTTGAAGGACATCAAGCCCCCCATGTACGACGGCAACCCCCTCAACCTCGACCGCTTCTTGGAGAAGCTGGACGATTGGGGGGTAACCGTTACTGAGGATATGCCCCCCGCGGATGCGGAGAGATATGTCTTCAGACGGTTCAGGTACCGCCTGCCGGAGGTGCTCGGAGAGCTATACTTCGTGGCGACCAAGGAGGGGAGAATCAAGACCCTCAAGGAAGCCAAGAAGTGGCTCAACGAGCAGGAGCGGGTGGACGCTCCGCAGGTGGCTGCCAAGCGGTGGAAGTCCATCAAGCTTGAGCATGATGGACGGGAGATCCGCCTGCGGGATTGGCGGGACTTCCGAGGGAAATACACCCTCTACCGCCGCAACGTGGAGGATTGGAACGAGGGTGACGAGCAGGCTCGCCTGCTCTCCATGCTGCCGGAGGCATGGATCAAGAGGGTCACCAAGGAGGAATCCAAGCGGGCCAAGTCCAACCACACGGTCAAGATGATGCTCCCCAAAGAGTATCATACGAACGTGGTGGCTTGGACGAGGAAGAACGTGGCCCGGGATGTCAAACGGCACTCCCTGCGAAACGCTCTCCTCATCACCGTCTCGGGCGATCGCGAGAAGACCGCGATGTGGCGCCTTGACGAGTGTGAGTTGAGCGGCCAGACCATCCGTCTGCAGGCCATCCCGGCGCGGATGAGCTGCGACGAGATCCTGGAGTGGGTTGGCGAGGAAGTACTCAAGGAGTACCGAAACCTCCACCACACCCGCGGGTTGAGGCCCGGCGACCGCGACGTCAACTACGTTGGCGAGGGACCTGGCGGGGAAGCTGCCATGGACCCAGCGGGAGCCGGCGGCGATGAGACTCTCGTCGACGATGACGACGACGATGAGCCCGCCGAAGTGGCCGTTTGTGCCTTCGTGGCCAAAAACCTGAGCGCGGGGAGCAAACCGGGAAACTGGAAGCCCCTGCAGCAGGGTTGGAGGAAGCAGGAGAAGAGGGACCCTCGCCGCATTGGCGACCCTCCGCTGTCCTTTGGGGAGTTCATACGGGCTCACCCTCAGGGCTGTTTCGTGTGTTATGGGAGGAAGCGAGGCTTCAACCATGACCACCGAACATGCCCCGTCCACAAGGCCGACACGGAGGCTTACAAGAAGGCGCACGGGTCGAAGAAGCGTGCGCCCGCGGGTATCCGGGAAGCCAAGGTGGAGGTCGACAGGGACGAGCTCTCCAAGCTGGTGTCGCCGGGGACCGAGTTGGCCAAGGAGATCCAGGAGATCAGGAGGAACTGGGTCCCCAGGTCGGACAACAAGAACAAGGAGAACAACCAGAACGACCAGAACAAGGACAAGAACAAGACGACTAGAGAGGAAAGAAGGGAAAGGAAGAAGGGCGTCAACGAGGTTGATGCCGAGGAGACTTCCCCTACTTCCACAACCGACGCATCTAGCGGAGCCCCTGCAGCCAAGGGCCCCAGCTAGGGCGGTCGCAGGATGGTGACGTGGGAAGCGCCGTACCATCCCAGTCGGGAGTTGATAAGCACAAGGGGACTGCGGCGGGCGGAAGGCCCGGTCCGGCACCCAGTCGCGGAGGCAGGGGTGAGGGCAAGTGAAGGCACGAACCCTTGCACGCGTCCGTCCTTCGCGACCAAGAATGTGTTTGATGTACTACAAGATCTATCCGAGAGTATCGGAGGATCACCCGGACCACAGCTGGATGCTGCAGATGGGCAGCCTGAGCCCATTGTCCACGACCTGCACCAGTAGCTTGAGGAGCTTCTGGAACGGCCAAAGATCATGAGTTTGCACGCCGTGCGCCGTGTCGGTCGCGAGCGGCAGTTGCATCTTAAGGTCCGTGCCCTATGCGGGGAAGTGGAAAAGGTTTTCGACGTGTTGGTGGACACGGGCGCTCAGGTCAGCCTGGTCAAGGCTGGCCTACTTCCGCCAGAGTGTCTGACCGACAGTCGGAAACCTGTCAGGCTGAAGGTGGCGAACGGCCAGTACATGGTGGGAGGCACGAAGGAAGCGGCCATCGGGCTGCAGCTCGTGAACCATCGTGAGCTGAGCCGCCCAGACCTCGGCAAGGAAATCCTCCTGCACGGTCGCTTCTACGAGGCCGAGATGGACTGGGACATGATCGTCGGTTACGACTTCATGATGGACACGGACTCTGGCGTCCTCCCGGCCCAGGCCTCCATGACCCTGTACCAGGACGACCAGCTCTCGTGGCTTTCGTCACCTGAGCACCATGTGGAATGCCAATGGATCCACCCCGAACGCAATCAGCTCGAAGTGGCCGCGCTGGACACTGAGCCCACTGGGCCAGCAAACCAGGAGTACGGCGTAATGCCGGAATTGTCGAACCGAGTGGTCGCGGACCTGGGAGCGTAGGATCCGGCCCTGGATGCATTCTCTTCAGGAACCTCCGCCCATCTTCGGGTATGTGAGAAGTACTGGAGCGCACAGGACTCCGCGTGGGAGAAGCACTGGGGTCCGCATCAGGGCTTGATGTGGATCCATTGCCCCCGTTGGGACATTCCAAGAGCGATAGCGAAGATTCGCAAGGACCGCTCCAAGGCAGTGCTGGTTGTTCCTATGGGATGCACCGAGGAGGAAAGTACCCGACATTGGGTAGCCTCATTGACCAACATGACTTTAAACAAGGTCGTCCTACCGGCTGGAGGGAGTGTCTATCAGGACGTTAAGGGACAGCCCATGCCACCCCAGAGATGGCCAACGGAATTCCACTATGTGGATGGGGGCCTTGATCAGGCCGACGCCACGGACTTCGTGTGTGTCAACGGCATCATAGCGGAGCCATGGCGGCAATGCTTTGCGGTTCCCTTCTGTTGACATCGAAGAATCGGATTCGGAAGACCCCCTCACCGAAGAGGAGTGGGATCTGGTTCAGGGGTATATGGATCAGCCCTTTCACGACTGGGGAAACCAGCGTGAGGGCAAAGGCCAGGACAAAGCCTGGTGGGAAGTGGACTCGATCGTCTCTGGTTCCTACGATGGAGATACCTTCGTAAGGAGGGTACTGGACCACTTGTCCAGCCAGGACAAGCCAATCGGGGGTAACCCATGCACCTACGGCGATATATTCCGAGGCAAGACCAGAGATGGCCCCTTGGGCCACCTGGGGAGACTGCCTGAGCCGAAGACGAGCAGAGTAGCTATCCCTCAAGTAAGCTCCGTGGTTCCAGTGCCCGGAAAAGCCAAGGCGGAGTCCGACGATTGCCCCAAGATTCAGGCATTGAGGGTCAGGCTGAAGCAGAAGTATGGTGATACCTTCTTCAGCGGTAAGCCTGTGTTTCCCCCACCGGTGCGTGGACCGTATGGCGAGGCCAAGATACGACTGAAGCAGGACCCCCGTGTGTACCGGCACCGGGAGTTTGCCCTTAGGGGCGAGAGGAAGGAGGCCATGGAGAAGATCCTCCGTGACTTCATCCAGAGGGGTTGGCTCGAGCCGTGCCACTCCGAATGGGCCTCTCCGTGCTTCGTCGTCCCCAAGAAGGTGGCCGGTGAGTGGCGGCTCGTGGTCGACTACCGCGGCCTGAACGCCCAAACGCAGCACGACAGCTATACGCTGCCCCTCATTGAGGACATGCTGCAAAAGCAACACCGGCGGAGGATCTTCACGGTGATTGACCTGAAACATGGTTATCATCAGATGCCTCTCGCCGAGGAGTCCCGTGCCTGCACAGCCATGAGCACCCCACTTGGACCTCTCCAGTGGAAGGTGATGCCCATGGGCGTTACCAACGGCAATGCGGCTTTTCAGCGTATGCTGGAGAACCTGCTTGAGCCGGTGCGTGACTGTGCGGACCCCTTCGTGGACGACGTAATCATCGCGTCCGGGGACCCCAGCATGAGCTACGAGGAGCTCCTGGAGGCAAATGAGAGGAACGTCAGTGGAGTGCTGGACCTTCTGGTTCGGCACAAACTCACGGGCAGCAGTGACAAGGCCACCATTGCGGTGAGCGAGGTGGTCTTCGCTGGCCACGTAGTCGGGAACGGGCAGCGAAAGCCCATACCTGGCAAAGTGGCTGCGATTGAGCACTGGGAAAAGCCCAAAACGGTCTCTGAGCTGCGTGCGTACTTGGGGTTCTGCAATTACTACTCGGGGTATATCAAAATGTATGCCGAGTATGCAGCCCCCATGACGACCATGCTCAAGGGCAACCGAGAGGAGACCAAGAAGGGGTCCAAGAAGGCTCTGGTCCGGGATGCTGATTCCGACCGTGCCTTTGAGGGGATGAAGCAGGCGCTGCTATCCGCAGTGGGTCTGCACCTCGTGGATCCCGACTGAGGGTTCGTCCTGCGCACCGATGCTTCCGACTACGCCATTAACGCTGTGTTGGAGCAAGTGCTTGACGACGGGAGGCACGTGCCCGTGGCCTTCTGGAGCCGAGTCCTGGCGGAAGGCCAGAGACGGACGTGGACGCCCTGTGGAAAGGAGGCGTATGCCATCGTCATGGCTCTCAGGAAATGGGCTGGGTACATAGCCCTCCATCCCGTCACCGTCTGCACCGACCATCAGAGTCTGCAGTCGTGGCACAAGGAGCAAGTAGACACCCCCTCAGGTCCCGCCTCCCGACGGGCAAGATGGCATAAGACCTTGGCCAAGTTCGACCTTACGGTTGTGTATATTCCTGAAAAGGATAACACCGTGGCGGACTGTCTCAGCAGGTGGGCTTATCCCGCCAGCAAGGGCATGACGGATATCTCTGCCCATGGCGGTGAGGCTGAGACCGCTGAAGCCAAGAAGATCATCGAAATGGAGCGCCTGATGGAGGAGGAGGGTGTTAAATGCTTCGTCGTCCTGGCTGCGGATGCCCCCCTCGCGTTGAGGGTGAGCAGAGCGGTCAGAGTACTCGCCCCCGAGGGAGCTGAGTCCGATAAGCACCTCTTCCCAGAGTCTTGCCTCCAGGACGACTGGACCGACGATTACGCCAAGTCTGAGGCCTTTGCGGCCGAGTATAGGGCTGTGACCGACCCTGACGACGGGCAGAAGTGGCCAAAGGGGCTGACCGAGGAAGATGGCAAGCTCTACCGGAATGGTAAGCTGCTACTACCGGAGTCCCGGGTGCTCGGGCTTTGTGAAGCTTGGCACCACCACATGCTGCACCCAGGGGTCAAGAAGCAAGCCCTTGACATGCAGCGTCGGTTCGAGATCGACCATATCGTTCTCTACACCGCCATCAAGAAGGTCAGGAAGGGTTGCTCGGTCTGGCAGGCCTGCAATCCCGATAACCGGAACGCCCAACGGACCCCGGTTCCTGACCAGCCCATGGAGAGCGTGGCCATGGACGTCTTCTCCATGCCCGAAGTGCACATTGGCAAGGAGACCTTTGACTGTGTGGTTCTCTGTGTGGACCGCCACAGCGGCTACGTAGTGGCCGGTCCGGCACGCAAAAAGGGGTTGCTTGCCAAAGAAGTGGCAGTCATGGTGATTCGTCATTGGCTGAATGTCTTTGACATCCCCCGCACCATTTGCAGTGACCGAGGGCCCCAGTTTACTGGTGGCTGGTTCAAGGCTATGTGTTCCCTCATGGGAATACGCCATGCCAAGAGCGTCGCCTATCTCAGCCCGTCTAACGGCCGTGCTGAAGTGGCTGGACGGCAGCTGTTCGAGAAGCTGCGCAAGATCCACATCACCAATCTACGTCGGAACTGGTTTGAGGAGATGTGGCCTGCTCTGAAGGCCCATCATGACATCCCCACACCGGGTGGTTTGTCCCCTCACCAGATTCTGTTCGGCAGGGATCCCCTGGGTCAGGGACTTCTACTGTCTGGTGATGGCATGGCCATGGATGCCAAGGAGTTCTTCGCGCGGCAAGAGCAAACGGCGCGGGACATCCGCCAGCAGCTCGAGAAGGAGCATGCTGAGCGTCAGAAGTCCGCCCCGAGCTCGACAGCGCAGAAGTTCAGGGTGAGAGACCCGGTGTGGGTGATCAGACCCCGCCCTATGGGCACCCACCGCACCAAGACCTGGTTCACACCCGGAGAGGTGGTCCGCAGGATTGGTGAGGACACCTACCGCATCAAGGTGGGTCACGGACAGTTCCGGGAGCGCCACGAGAGTCAACTCCGTGTGCGGGAACCCTACCTCCGTGGCCAGCATGAGTCCCTGAGCTACGCCGCACATGAGGCCGATTCGGACGACGACTATGCTGAGCAGGACGACTATACAGTCGAGAAGATCCTTGCTCAGCGTCCGAACGCCTCGGCACCCGGAGGCCTGGAGTTCAAGGTTCGTTGGCGAGGCTATGGGCCGTCCCACAACACCTGGGAACCCGTCTCCTCGTTCGTGCCGCGGGTCAATACTCCCTTCATGGAGTACATCCGCAAGCACAAGACCAAGATCCACGTTTCGGACTTGGCAGCACTCACCCGGGCGATTGCAGCCGGGGGCGCCTGATCAGTGCCCTGAGCTCTCCCCTGATGTTTTATGAGCGCTTGTGAGGTCGACGGATCGTCCCTTACTTGCTTGCTCTCTTCCATCTTCCGGTGACCTGCCATCAGAGTGGCCATGTACCCCCCCCTGCTGAATCCAGAGGAGGATGGCCCCTCTCTTCTTCTATTCGTCACTTCCCCCCTGCTGAATCCTTCGCAAACCAAGTAGGGCGACTGACCTTCATATTTCTGAGCTGTTGGGGCCTTGAAGCCCATACGACGTTGCGCAACGGATGCCGCTGTCATCGGCATTGCGATTTTTTGGTGTGTGGTCCGGTTCCATGGCACTTGCGGAATCCAGACCAGTCGACGTGTGTCTCGAGACTATATATGGCCTGAACTCAGGCGTTTTCCTGTCCACTCTCCTGCATTTGCCTTATCCTGACCGTGGCGTGGTTTGGCACTCTGTCCAGAGTGTGTTTACACGCCTATTTACCCCGCTTGTTTTGCTTTTCTGTTCCCCAGGATATGTGCATTTGTATGTTACGATTGTCAGCCCATCACCGACAGATTGACTGTTTTCTCCCCCCCGAGGGGATGCGAATCGCAATACAGAGGCGCCCTGAGTCGCCGTTTACATGTTCATACACAGGGTCCAGCCTGGACCAGTACCGCATTACATATTCTTCTGTTTGAGTGCCTGTGATACCGTGTTGCCCTATTTGCTGTGATGTGGAGATCCTGATGGCGCCAGGCGGGAAGCCCAGTTGCCTGACTACACTCCCAGCGGTCCGCCACTGTCAGTCCCAGTGTGAGCCTACCGACTGGCAGACGCACTTGCAGTCGGATGGCGGCCTCCGGTGCTCCTGACCTCGGTCAGTCTGCCTGGGAAACTGGTGGTTTGAGGAGTCGACGCCTCCGCCCACACTGCATGAGGACTCCCTCATGTATGGCCTTTGTGGTAATAGGGCGAGGGAAAAGACGGCCTTGATGCCCGATCCCTTAAGGAGGAGCTCGTTCGGCTGTGACACTCTGGACTCGCGTCGTATGGATATGGACATGGTGCGCCCGAGGAAGGACCCGTGGGGACTCTCCCCAGTCGGCGGGCCTTGGGAAGCTTGGGGTAGCCTGATGGATCTTTGTGGTCGCTCTCGACCTGTGGGACCACCTCGGTCGTCGTGTGTCGCCTATGTTGGCCGTGTATGCCACTGCCACTGTGGTGGTGACCGTAGCAGCCGGCACCCAGTGCGCCTGGTATGGGTTAACGGGTCCTTTGGATGCCGAACAATCGCCGCCAGGACCCGGGACTTGATACTTGATACAATACTTGCAGTTACTAACGATTACAGCATCATACCTGTTTTACTGTGGGATTTGGGCAGCCTAACCTGAGAATCAGCCTGAAGTGGAGTGTGACACCCCCCCCCTTCAGGGGATGGTCCTGGGTACCCGCTGCCATGCGTGGGTGTTATCGAGCCCCCCCCAGGGTTTGCTCTAAGGAGGGGGGTGAAGCGGTACCCAGAACCCCATGGCTAGGGCAGGGCATACAACCGGTCTCCGGTCCACTAACCCCATGTACGGAAGGGAAGACCGGTCTCCGGTCCACTAACCCCATGTACGGAAGGCGCCCGTTGACGCCCGGTGCGAGCCCGCCGGGAGCGTGTTCCGTGCCGTAAAGCCCCGCATCGGCAACCGATGCACCGCCAGCGGAAATTTATATATCAGAACATCAGGAATCAACAGGGTTTTGTTTTCATATTGTATCCGTCAATCTTTACGCTTCCGTTCTGATACTCACTGTTTTGGCAGCTGGCGGTTAGCTCGCGACTTTAGCGTAACCGCCAGTTTAACTGTTATTAATGGAAATTTTAACGCTATCCGTGACGAAGGCTCTAAATTCTTCAGGAACTGCCTTGATGCATCCGCAATTTTCACATTCTACACTCGCAACCTTAATCCGAATTTTTCAGGATGTTGAAATCGGATTTTCGACTTCTAAAATCCCGGCACTTGATTTGACCTCCTTCGAGTGGACCTACGTGCTTCCCTATGCAGGAATCAATTTTCATTTTAGCTTGCCCTCCATTTGTCTTAAAGATATGTCCAAAACAAAGTTGATTCGTGAGGCCACTTGTGAGGGTCATATCTCGTGCCACTTGCGAGGAATGACAATAAGGAAACGTGGGATGTATTCACAATACCCCCGACGTAATTGAGGACGCATTACGTGCCTTGCATCTCCACACGTGCGCGCTAGTGTAATGGATCATGGTCAAGAGGGTATAGTTTGCGTTAGCACTCCTTGGCCATGATATTGCGTGCGTTAAGATACCTTTCGAGTCTAGCGCGCAAGTGTTGGTGTTGCATAGGAACTCTCTTTGAGTTCCTATGAGCGATTGACACAAAGTTGTGCCCTTGGAGGGGCATGACATATCGTGGGGGGAGCTACCTTTTTGGGCAATATGGAGTATGTGCCTTGTGTTGTGTTGCGTGCCCATTTGGCGGGTCCATCGCTCCAAGCCAAACCCGCCAATGGACCTCATATTGTGCAAGCCCCTTCTCCATACTCCCTACGATCAATTGCATGCCTAACCTTCGTGAAGGGAAGCTTGTGTGGCGATCCCGAAGCGATGCGTTGGGAGCAAGGTGTGTGTTTTGCAATTTTCCATATTTTCATGTGCCCACCTGGGAAGCAGCGCTCGTAACCTTTCAAAGCGCCCCAAGTGGAGCACATATGTGGAATCGAAGGTCATTCGTGTCAAGTCATTGTGTTTAGAAGGATTAGTTGATGGCACGATCCAAGCCGAAGATATTATAATATAATTGTGCACCTTTCAATGCACTTTTGTGTGTCTTTGTGCCAATGTTGCCGTTTTTGGCCCGTCATGATGTCAAGTGGCGACCGTGTATCTCAACGGTGCGTTCAATTGACATCATGACCCAAGTATGTTATGAGGGTACATACTTCGGTGCCCAAAATATCTTGGACCCGGCGAATAACTCCTCTTAGGCTTGGCATACCGTGGCCGCCATGTTGGCATTATGGGACTATCCCAAATCATGGGCTCACTTGGCGACCCTGCCATTCCCAATACCGGAGGAGTTGGGCGACGCCCAAAAGATATGTTGGACACATATAATTTGATACGAATCCTATGGCACACTCCGGTCCGAGTCGGGCATGTGTCTCATTTGCTCCAACCATGAGTGTGCGCATTTTTGGCCATTTTGAGCAATTTTCCACTTTTGCTGCCCGCCGTGCACTATGTTGAGCCCACCCGTGCACACTGGACGCATGGACCAATGGACCATATATGACATGGGTGTTATGCATATTGGTCCCCATGGTTCACACACCACGTGGGCGAAGCGGAGCACCCTTCGTTAAGGCGCTAGCCCAAAGTGAGTGTGGGCAATTTTGCCAATTTGGCATTTGTGGACCCAATTGGGATCGTCACCACGCCAAGTCGCATGGAGATCTTTGGGAGCCAAAGACATGGGAGTCTATGTTAGTCTCCTGGTGGATGGCGTATGGAATGGCGGATCCGATCTGCAAGCCGGCGAAGAGATATACGATTGGGAGCACCCCAAATTTGGGCTCATTTCGAGCAGCCAAAATGACCCCATTTCGGGACCCCAATTTCCCCCTTCCGTGTGGTCAATTGGCGGCCCCATTCCTCTTTGCCGACAAGGAGCCTGGACATTATTTCAAGTTGTACATTCAGATAGCACTCCTAGGTCCTGCCTCGTAACCTGTGAGCCATTGGCCTTCCCCTGGCCGGGTGGGCAACGCGTGGGAATGACGCCGATTTTGGTAATTCTGGCATCATGACCCCACTTGACGACCATGTGGTGCCCTGATGCCGGGACCTCAGAGAAAACCAGGTCGGGTGGGGGCTCCAGAGAGTTTGCACTCGAGGGGCATAGGGTCGGTTGCCTCGTCCCTACCTCTGGCAGGTCCGGACGAGGGGTCATATTTGGGGATTTTTGAGTTAATTTCAGTTTGGGCTGAAACAGCCCATTTTCAGCTACCAACTCCTGGGTGATAATGGCGGGGCGATTTCTCCGACCCAGACAGGAGTTGAGACCTGCCGTTAAAGGAGCATAGGGAGCAACTGTCAGTCAGCCTTGAAAATACTTGGTTCCCAGGAACTCGCTTGTGGCTGGGCGAAACACACCCCCTATCAGCAGGGTTTCGGGGTCCGGACTGAGCAGGGCATGGGTTGTGTTTGAGCCCCCGCCCCCACCAGCCACTGAGAGGGTCGGACCTGGGATTGGGATATGAGTTGGGACTGAGTGTTTATTGTCCTGTGATGCCCTTACCCCAGTCCAGTCTCAGCCCCATGTGTACATATCCTGATGTGTTGCTGTGCATACTTTCGTTCCCTTGTTGCAGAGTGGCAAGGATCCTGAAACGCTTTGTCACATGACACGAGCGTATTGATGCCCTTGTGAGCGTAGTGCTTTGCCTGCCTGCTCACCTGTACGTGTCACCGCAGCGTCCCGTGGCCGGCCCCCCACGGGAACGCGTCCGGGAAAACACCGCACCGTGATGCGGTGACCATCCACAGACAGGATCTTGTAGGGCTCAAAGTAGGGATCCTCGCTGGTGGAGCGTGGCCAGGCGGGTAGCCGACTGTGGTGCACCAGCACCCAGTCTCCCTCTTGGTAGGAGGCTGGCACCCGGTGCTTGTTCTTCTTGTTCCACTGGCGCTCCCTTACTCTCTAGAGCATAGCCTTGTCCTGGTCAACCTTGTCTTGTTGCTCCTTCACCCACTTACCCACAGTTGAGTAGGAATTCTCAGGATAGGGAGCGTGTAGGAACCACGCCGGGCGTCCCATGAACAGCTAATAAGGCGAATAGGCAGTTTCCGAACTCTGTTCGGAGTTCATCATCCAGGATCTGACGGAGAGTAGTCTCGGCCAGTCTTTGGTGCGCTCAGTCTTGCACCATATCTTCACGTTCTCTTTGAGAACTAGATTCTGTTGCTCACATAGGGGGTTACTCGTATGAGTATAGGGAATCCCCGTTGACACCTGGACATTGAGGTACATCAGGACTCTCTTGTACCAGCCAGTGTCGGAGCGTACTCCGATGTCCTCGTCTGAGTTAATCTCTTTGGGTGCCCCATAGACACAGAACCACTCCTCCAGGAGTATCTTGATGGTCTCCTTGCCGGTGATGTGTTTAGTGCATGGGAACACCCTGGTGAACCTGGTCAGCCCACAGGTTACCACTGAGGCAAGATCATAGCCCCCAAACTTAGGCATCTCCGTGGAGTCCACGTAGAGAACACTGTTGGCACAGTGGCCGATAGGGAGTGTCGAGCAGAGACCTCTGTCCCTGATATCCCCAGGTTTACAGGACCGACACGGGCACTTGTCCACGATGGGCTGGAGGGTTTTCTGCACCTGATTGTCCGTACACGTAGAGTGGAACCACTGCTTGAACAGCTTCAGGGTACAGTTTGCTCCCACATGACCACTGGACTGATGAGTCCACTTCAGGAGTGCCAGCATACGGTCGCTAGGCACAACTATCCGGTCCTCATGCCAGAGGTAGGTCTTGTCCCGCTTCCACTGGTCCTGGCTGACCAGGGCGGGTTCTAGACGCTTCTCCGGGCATTTGTAGATGTCCCCAAACTCTTTCGGGTAATCCACTAGTTGGAGTCGATCTAGAGGTCTGATCATGGTCATGTTGAGGTCCAGGTGTACATCAATACGGCTGAACGCCTCCTTGGCTAGCCCATCAGACCGGGCACCAATCATGTCGTCAAAGTTGTTGCAGCTGATGTAGTCCGCACACTCGTTCTTGACGCCCTGAATTTGATGTACTGAGAGCCGTAGCTGGCTCAGACAGGTCCACCAGCGTCTGAGCTTAGCCTTCTCAGGTGGGGGTCCCGTCTGGAAGGTGCGGACCGGTTTTTGTTCACTCAGCCATACCAGTGGATTACTCCCCAACAATCACGACTGAGAGGATAGCACTAGCATACCCGCGAGCGGTTCCTGCTCATAGGTAGGGCCTGGTTCCATTTCCAGTTCCAGTGATCCAGGGGAACCAGGACCCATTTGTTGTCAGAAAGCTGTGCTTGAGGGTACCGTCTCGGTTCAGTCCATCAGTCCCCCATTGAGAAATGGCCGAGTCGAACTCCTCCTTCTCTAGTGCTTGCCACTGGAACAACGTTCGACCTCCGCCAACATTGCTGACGTCAGTCACCAGTATACTTTCTCCTTGTGCTCTAGGCACGCCCCAGCACTTAGCGTTAGCCACTTTGTCCTCGAGCTCGTCAAACGCTTGTTGTTCTTGAGGGCCCCAGCGCCAGGACCTCTTAATGAGGTCCGTCAGGATGGCGCTGGTGTGGGTGAAATTTTTGATGTGGCGGCGGTAGAAGTTGCAGGCCCCAATGAAACTGCGTACATCATTGAGTCCTTTTTTGGGGTCTTCATGTCGTACCTCAGCATCCATCAGGGGTTGGGCCTTGGAGGCCGTAGGGGTCCACCACCCATAGCCAACGTGGAATCCGAGGTACTGCATAGTCTCCTGCATGAACTCACACTTCTCCAGTTCGACTCTGGTGTGGCTCACCTGGCAGACTGCAAAGAACTCGCCCAAGAGGATTAGGTGGTCCTCTTGACTATTCCTTCCCAGGCATACGTCGTCGATGGGCGCTTCCATCTGGGCGCCCCAGGATATGAGTTCTTGCACCACAGGTCTCCGATGTAGGATGGATAGGATCTTGTTCATCAGCTCATGAAAAAGAGCGGGTGCATTAGCCACGCCAAAGGGCATGACCTTCGACTTCAACACCCTCCCCTGAGCGGTGATGAGGGCTAGGAGCTCTTGGGCATTGGGCGTCAGGTCCACTTGCCAGAATCCACTCCGCTTGTCCATCTTCGTCTTGTAACAGCAGGAGGCTATCTTCTTGAAGGTTGACTCCCTGTTAGGAATGGACCCTGAGTGGTTCAGCGTCTTCTTGTTCAGTTCTTCATACTCCACTACCAGCCGTTTGGCTGTAGACCCAGGCTTAGCCACCAGGAACCAGGGGCTACAATGTTGGGGGTAGTCCCCATCCTTGTATTCCAGGACCAGGCCAGCGTCGATACATTCTCGTATCTGTCGCTCTATCTCATCGGCCTGCTCTTTAGGAGCCGGGTAGGGTCTCCTATGTATCTTCTGACCCACGAACTCGGGCTTCAGCTTGAGGTCAATGTGTACCAGCTTGTCACAGGAGGCTGGAGGGGGTAGTTCTCCGAATACCTCCAGGTAGGTCCTGATCAGCTTCTGTACTTTAGGGTCCAAGAACTTGATATTGTCCTCCATGTCCTCGTCAGAGTGTAGATGACTTGCCCCTCCTTGGTGTATAGAAGCGGGGAGGTGGTCCTCAACCAGCTCAGTGTCCTTGGTTGTATCCTTCAGCCCTTGGTAGGCGTAGAGAAGGTCCCGTTCCACAGTATCAGGTTAAGGGTGACAACATTGGCACACTCGAGGGGGTTCACATGAGCATTACTCTGAGAGTTCATCCTCCTCAGGTTCCCTCACATGGGCACCCCACACGCTCTTCAAAAGCTTCAGATCCACCTCTCGTTGCAAGGTGGTAATCTTCTGTTCAAGGTCCTCCTTCAGTTGGGAGATATTTCCCATAGACCCTTGCTTCAACAGCCAGGAACCGCGGCCAGGCCAAGCGTAGCGGAGCTTTTTGCCCACCAATCTGCTCTTGGAGTCCACGTTCTCTCTCAGCCTGGATCGGGGGTCCAGCTCCACGTCCAAGGGCTCCTCTCCCCTCATGGAGAGTAGGGGCTTCAGTTGGGCGGCAAACTCGGCGGTCTCCACTTCCTCCACGCACGTCTGCACGAAGAAGGCGTCATGCTCAGTCTCGTCATCAGAGTGTATAGAGCTTGGTAGATCGGATAGCCCACACTCTGAGACTACATCAGGATTAGGTATACTGTAGGGGGAATTGGGGGCAACAGTTTCGGACACGACGTACTCGTCTCCTCCAGAAATAGTTTCTACGGCCTCTTGAGGCCGTGGCTGAATTTTCAGGACATCCAGGGTGTAGCCACTGCTCCCACGTTGAATTTCCTGGACCATAGCAGGGTCCAGATCTTCCCAGGGCACTGGGGCTAGGCCACCGTGCACCAGACTTAGCATGCTCCCCCATCCTGGTTTCCCGATAGGCGTCTTGCGACCTAGAGGAACGTTGATGGCGTCATCTGGCAGCTGAATGGAGGTGAGCGTCAGCTTGTCCAATAGAGTACGCCAATACTCATTTCCCCCGTGGGCACCCCAATCGGGGGAGCACAGGACAATACGGGAACGTTCGAGCGCCACCTTGGTCAGGACCCTCCCCAGTTCACTGAATCTTGGGTTCACGTAGGCCATCCCGAAAGAGGGCCAGTAAAGTTTATAGCAGCCACTTTTCCCTTTGCTGCAGTAGAGGTCCAGAACATGTTGCTTGTCGCTGGCAAAAAGCTCTACGTTCGGGTCCTCCCCCGAGTATCCCAACTCCTTTCGACCTTGGTCCTTGACATCCCCTGGGAGCTGATAGTCCTCGGTTTTGCAGGCGATCATCATGGTTGAGGGCTCCTTATTGCATGCCCTCAGGTAGCTGTACGTGTGTTCAGACTGCTCCAGAGCTACAGATTCCCATCCGTCACCATGGTCCACTTGGAGGACGTAGGGTGCTTGCAGGGTGAGGGAGAGAATCTGGAAGTGCTCGACGAAGAAGTCGGTTTCCAGTACGAAGTCAAAGGCTTCGGTGTCCATCGCGTAGAATCGATGGGCAATGCTCCTTCATCCCATAGGCACGTCGACCTCACAGTGCCCACAACTGTGCACCACATGCCCATTTCCCATGCGGGTGGCTGCAGTAGGCATGATGTTCTTCAGGTCCCCACGAGGTAAGATTTTCTTGGGTACAATAGATATAATGGCCCCAGTATCCAGTACCCCCAAGTATTCACGTCCCCCAAGACGGATATGTACCCAGAACACTTGATCTGAAGTTCCCCTGGAGTGTCCTTGTCGGAAATCCGCGGGGCAGGTCACTTCAAACCCCTTCTTCTGCGGTTTCCGCGCCATGCACATGGAATGGGAGCGCTTGCGGGCCTTTGACTGGTCCCCATCTTCGTTGGCACGCTTAGTCCCTTTTTCCTGTTGGGCTTGTGTCTGGGAACGGGCCGTAGGTCCCATGTTTGATTGCCCACCAGAGGGCTCAGAGTTCCCCTGTGGCGTAGTATTGGTGTTCCCTCCGGAGTCGTCTGCGTTCTTACCCCTGTTTGGCTTGCGGTCAGGGCCTCCTCATCCACCTTTGCCTTTGCCACCTTGGCCTTTGCTATTGCCCTTGGACGTGCCCTTGCCACTGTCCTTGTTGGCCTTGCCCTTGCCACTGCCCTTGGCACTGCCGTTCGCGGTCTTGAGCTTCTCCGAGAGGCATTGCTTGTGGTAGCACTTGTTCTTGTAGTGCTTCCTCTTACCACAGAACGCACAGGTGATTGTGCACCTGTAGTGGACCGGCAGCTTGGCTTTGCCGCCGGTGTTGGTCTCATGCTTCTTCCCCTGGACCACGAAACAATCCTGCTCGTCGCAGTCAGGGGCATGAAGCAGGCAGCCCTGCTCATCTCTGCCATCACACCAGATGAGGTCCTGAACATTGCGCATGAAGGGAGCTTTTTTGGGGGTAGTCCCCTGTCCAGGTCCGTTTCCTTGGTACCCTCGGCCATGGCTACCAGAGCCGCCTTCTCCAGGGCGCTAGGCGTTCAGGTGCTGGTGGCTTTCTTTTTCCAGCGCCAGCTCCAAGGGTAGCACAGACAGATCTTTGTACGTGAGGCCTCCAGCCTTGCGCTCTGCCGTTGCCCGGCATTCATCCCACAGTTCTCGTGGGAGCTTGGCCACCAACCAGAATAGCAGCTTGTCGTTGCCGTAGGAACCGGGCGTCAGTCGCCCTACCCAGTGGTCCAAGTCGGCAAGCAGGTGAGAAATCCTGGCAGGCTTGGGGCTGTTGGGCACCACGCCCAGATTCTGGATCTCGGCCCTGATAAAGAGGTCGGTCTCGTAGGTAGGGTACTGCCTTTCCAAGGCAACCAACACGTCGTCGAAGGTGGTCTGCTTGACCTGCTTCTCCAGGTACTTGGTCTTGCAGCACTGCAGGAGCGGATAGCACTTCACTCCCCCACTAGCACAGGTTTGGCCGGTCATCATCAGGAATCGGCCAAAGTTTTCAGCGAACTTGCTGAGGTCCCTCCCCGTGAACTCTGGCAAGTTCACCACGATCTTGGAGGTAGCGATAGCCTTAGCCTCCTGAGACCTGCGTCCCTCATGGCGCTTGGTCTTTCTCTTTTTTTTCTTCTTCTTGCCGCTCGGGTTCTCGGGGTCCTCAGGGTCATCGTCCTCAGAGGGTGAAGCAGACGTCATAGATGGCGGCTCATGATCAGAAGGATCACCGCCCAGGTCACTAGAGCCTTAGGGCTCAACATCGACCATAGCCTTCAGGGCTGTCAACCATAACTGGTCCAGCTCTGCTCGCGTAGAGTTCTCCACGCGGCTGTAGGGGGGCTGGGCCGTTGTTGGTACGAAAGGGATCCTTAATATCACAGCACGGGTTGGCATCGGTCGGCACCCCAAGGCTCTCAGGGTGTTAGTCAGTGCCGCCACCAAATGGTTGGCTTGTAGACGATGAGATGAAGCTACCATGGTGGTAGGTGACGCTTGGAGAGGAATCAAGGGCTTCAATTTGGCCCGAATTTCTTAAGTTAGATCACCAACTAGTTCCGAGGTGGCTCCCCAAAGAGCTTCTCGTATCTTTGACCGTGTCAGGGATTTGTTTGACAATCTTCCTGATCCTCTACTCCCTCCACCACAAGACTCAGGGCCACGTAGGACAATCAGAGAGGTGAAACCGGGTGCTGGCATGGTATAGCCAGGCTCTGGCGCCGCATAGCCGGGTATCCCAGTCATGTACACGGCCGCCGCGGGTCTGTGATAGTCGTCCTCATAGCGGCGCGTGTAGGCTCAGGAATACCGGTGTAGGTGGAGCTGGATGCCACTGGTTCACTGACTGCAATTGCCATAGGTGGCACAGTTGCGGCAGGAGTCACACTGTAGGTGACGTAAGGCATACCAGTGAAGCCTAGACCCTCAGCCATAGGTGCAGTGGTTGTGGGTGAGGATGTAGCTGGATGTGTGGCTGGGAGTTTAGTTGTTGTTGGAGAGGGTACTGCAGGGTAATCTGAGGCGCTCGGCGCGCTCTCAAAAGGTTTGTCATCCAAGGGCACCTCGTCGGATGGTTCGTGTCCATCTCCAGGATCTACCTCTTTGGCTCCCATGTCCATTGCTTGCTTCTCCTTCTCCTCCTCTTTGCCTTCAGGTCAGTCCACTGAAGCCAGCTTTCAAGCCCTCCAGGGAATCATCCCCGGGCCCACTTAAAGGGCACTGAAGGTACAGGCTCCTCAGGATCAGGTTCACCAGCAGGTTTGGGCGCTGGCGCTGGCTTGGCTGGTGCCACTGAGGGCGCTGTTGTCTCGGCAGTGTCCTTGGTGTCCATGTTATATTTCTCTGCCCTTCAGTGGAGTCAGTCTCGACCTACTGCAGGGGGTTGAAGGTACGCAAAGACTGAAAACCTCTGCTACCAGAAAGTGAGAACAGGCTTTCACTGTTGAATGCTTTGACGATGTTGTTTTGTTTGTGCCTCTGCTTGCTCGTGCTGCTTCTTGATGTAGCTCAGGTTTTTCAAACAAATAAGCTTTGATGAAATCAACCAGAAATACAAGTACCCACAGTGCAAGCAAGGGACCACAGGATCAAATCCACAACATGAAGGGTTGCAGTCAAAAGACATAGTGTAACATCAAAGAAAACTCAAAATAACTACAGATTTAAGAAAAGATAGGTGGAAAATGTCCTACAATCATGTGAAAACTGCCCACATGGGCACTCCCTCCTTCAAAGTGCCATCTAGACATGTGCACTCTTTGCTTTGGGTCCCATAGGTGCTGAGGTGGCATGGCTTGTGGCGCTGAGGTCACTGCCATGTCACATGGGATCTTCCTACTTAGCTAGGCTGACTGGGAATGGAACCCAGGACCTCTCAAAAAGAGGTACCCCAACCCCCTAGGGTGCAGACCACTAGCATAGCTAAGCATTCATGAGAAAATATAGAAAAATGTATAGGCTCTAGATTAATGTCAGCGCCCCAGTCAGTCCAGGAAATGGTGAATAAGTCCAATCTGTTGGGGGGTCAGGGGTCCACACAACATCCAAAGTTCAATGCTTGGTTTTATAGGTAAAGGTGGTTTGTTACCCTCTTTGGTTAGGCCAATACTAAGATGAAAATGTGATATGCCTTTAGGCCTCTCTATGACAGCTAAAGCTAACCTATTGGCAGGGAAATACACTTTTTCTTACTTGCCGGGGGTGTCCCGAATCCGAACGAACCTGGGGAGGGGGCCTAGAAGCAATCAAAGACGACGAAGGCAAGCGGGACGCAACGAGACGAGAAAAATGAGGAAGGAGAAAGACACTGTCCAGAATTCTGTATGATTTGGGCACTCCGGTGTTGCTGTCACTGTCCTGAAAGGTACAAAATTACAGAGAGCGGTCACGGGCGCACAGCAGGAACCACCAGCCACTGTAGTTTGAGGGGCACGATTGACACCCTCTGCTCACCAGTTTGAGGTCGGCGGGCCAGCAACTAAAGGAAATCAATTGAGAAATGGGCTCATGCTGAAAGTGTGCACAAAGACCTATGTATCAAAGGATAATATTTACAATCCCAGTGCAAAACATACTTGGAGCAGCAGCAAAGTGCCAAACCTTGTAAATCTGGTCTGACCGTCATAACGTCAGATTGGCGAGGGACGTGTTAGGGAGTTACTAATTGGTTGGGAAATGGGTAGGTCTACCAGCAAGGAGAAATCACCCATCTATTGAAATGAAAACATAAATCCCCATTTGAACTCCCAATTACCTCCATCATTGGAAAAGAAAAGTGCTGGAGGTAAATGATGGATGTAAATCATCCCAAATCAGGTTTACCTCATTTACCTCACAGAATGAAGGGTGTGGAGATGTCAAAACAGTATGGCAAACAACGATACACCGTGACGTCTTAAAAAATGATGGATGTAAATCATCCCAAATCAGGTTTACCTCATTTACCTCACAGAATGAAGGGTGTGGAGATGTCAAAACAGTATGGCAAACAACGATACACCGCCGTCATTGCCACCATCACATGCCACACGCCCCGATCCAGCGTAGGACTAGCCGTGTCCAACGAGTCCTTGTCTGCTTGTTCCAACCCGCGAGCAACAAGACGAGACTTCGGAGCGACAGTGCCATCGTCCTCTTTGCCTTTTGCCTTGCAAATATATGGCTCTAAAAAGGAAGAAGTCACACGGCAAGGTATCTGCTGCCCGTGCAGCGGCACCAGATTCGGCCGAGGCAAAGAAACGGGAGCCTACCAGTTGGTAACCATTTGTGTCTATGAATGGGTTCCTAATCGTTGGCAGGCAGTTAGTACAACGTGTTCGGTGAATATCGAGAAGGTTCTTGATCAACTCATCTTGAGAGTCAGCACAGAAGGTATTCACAATTTGACTAACATTCGCTCCTTGCTGCTTCAACAACCCTGAGAGTTCCGTCACACGCGGCACCGAGCGGCGAGCAGCCCCAACTCAACCATGCATATTCAGCGACCTGCCATGTGCCACAAACGCAAGAAAATAAGGCACTCCGTTCACGTGAACCTCATCCCCTGTATTAAGGACATTGTCCGCTTCATCACAATCCTCAGGACCAAAATCCAAGGAATCGTCCACGTCCGCAGATGGCACCACAAAGGGCTTCTTCACCGACACCTCAGCCAGAACAATCTTGGTATGCCGGCCTGCCACATCCGAAGCCCCTTGTAATTGTTTTACGGCAACGTCACCCTCCGGCTCAGAGTCTGATTGAGTGCCCACAACCGAAGCCTCATGGCGAACCGCAATAGTCGCCAGCCTCTTGACACCACCACCATGCTTGACAGGAATAAAGGCCGCATCAACACCCACCGCAACAGAAGGACCTTTCCAGGAAACAACACCTGGTTTCGGTGATTCATGATAATAATAGACGCGATCACCCTCTGGAGAGACCACATCCTGCTTGGGAGCTCCAGGAAATCTTTCTGCGTCTCTCATCTTCAACTTCACATCAGCCGCATGAAAAAGCTCCCTTATTTTTTACATTTGTGACAAAAGGTGAACCGTGTAGTATCCCACATGATCAGCCGCAACATCATAGGAGCCCAAAGCCGGCAAATCACAATCATCATAATTCGGCCAATTCGAACTAACACCGAACACAATCTGATGTGGACTATACCCAAGCTTCGCAAGAGGAAAGTAATTCTTCCCAGTGCGCGCCAAACCCAACCACGCGCTCAGAGTCATTGAAGGATAGACCTCAAACAACATCTCACCCAAAGTCCGCAACTTGGTTTGTTGCCGCTCCATGGTCCCCATGCTCCAAAGAGCCCGAATGGCCGCCGTTTCGAGCTCGATCCCGTATCGATCAGCCCTCGTGCGAACAACATCGTTCCCAAACTCACCCCCAAGATCAGTGAGAACAACGCCAGGAACACCAAAATACTTAATCCATTTACCCTGAAACGCTATCAAAACATTCACTGCTTCTTTCGACTACAGAACAGCTCCTTGCGAATATGAGGGAGGAGACAACAAATATGCGAAACAGGGTGCTGCCTAAGAAACCAGACATCCATCCGAACTAAGGTTCGTAATCGATTTTACCAATTGATAGGATAATCGGATTAATTGGATTAATTGGGTCTAATGTACAAAAAAATCGGTAAAACTGATTATTTTGAAAACTGGTATAAACCAATTAATCAGAGAAGTTATGTATGAAAAAAAAACATTTCGTTGATACCTCATGAAATGTTTCTTATCAAAAACCAGAGGATTTTGCGAAATCACACGCAATTTGGGATAAAAGTCAACGGTTTAGCATGTCCCTCACCTCTTTTTTCAGGTTTACGTTCCCTTAGGTAAACGTTCACAGCTTTTTGGCAAGAAATGCATTATGTAGAGACAACAATCAAAAATAACCGATTATTTTTATGTCATATAATCAGAAGAATTCGTTATTTTTACACAAAGAATTAAAAACAATCAGTTTGTTTTGCATGAAACCAATTCTGAACCTTAGACCGAACAGTATGGGTGAACAACGGCTCTCCAGGTAATGCCATTTGTGGCCTTCGAGGCATCGCCTTACAACGTTCACACACATCACATTTAAACTTATTCAGGACCTCAAGCACTAGCTTCTCAGATGCCCCGGAAAAACGCTTCGCAAACATCTATGTCATGGTCACCGAATCAGGATGCCCCATCTTAAGATGCAGGGGTCGAACAACCTTCTGCAGCTGTGCTGTGATCGAGTCTCCATAAGCAATGAACGCCCAACCCCGAGAGGCCGGGCGGTCTCTTCAATGGGTACCCACCAGCTGGGGCATGCCAGGCTGCCAGGCAGGCCTCCAAAGCTGCATGAGCATGTGCCCACTCGACGACAACTCACGCGGCATAAAAAAATCTCTGCCAAATATCCGAAAACGAACCTCACACTTGGTGACATCAATGCGTGTCGGAGGCAGGGACAACGTCCTACGACCAATGAGCAAAGGAGTGGGACCACCCATAATGATCACCCGCAACTGAACCCATGCCAATTAATGAGAATATGAAAGAATACCACGCCATCAGCCAGCTTGGTAGCACTACCGCTCAACATTAAGTGCATGGAACGGGGTTCCTGAACCAGCTGCTGACCGATCGACTCATACCACTGGGCGAGCCACTCATTACCAGCCACGTTATAAGTACACGCAATACCCAGAAGCGCTCTCAAGAGGCAGTCTGTGAGCAAGCTTTGCCGACGACCAAGGCCCACATCCAAACCAAAGTTGACCATGTAGCAGAGACCAACATAGGAAACCCGATGTTGCGGGCATGAGTCTTCAGTGACCAATTGATCCTTCTCTTCCGGCCGTACTTCCTGAGCAACAGCATCAAAGGACTCGCCCTTGCCACCTTTGTTCCTAGGCGGCGCCCAACAATCAGCAGCGACTTGACCGGCCTTGCCACAATGAAAACGGGGGGTTCTGCCATCACCTTGCCCGCCACATCCGCCATCACCCTTGTAGCCACCCTTCTGATTGGTGTTTTTGCCTTTTCCAGAAGAGGAGGCAATCCCATGACGCGCATCTGTGACCAAACTGACAGCGCCAGAACCATGCGAGTCAGCAAACGAATTCCGCAAAGAATCTTGAACACAAGAAAAACACACATCACGATTTGTGGTAGCCAACGTCATGGCCTTTTGGTCGACAGAAAGGTCACAATTCTCCAGCAAAACACAACCCGACAGACATTCATCAACCACCACACCTTAGGGCTGAAGCCGCCCGACAACTTCAACCACACCCGTAGAATACTCCAGCATGGGCTTACGACCGGGTCTGCCATGAATCAGTTCACGAGCTGGCGACAGAAGGCCTTCACAACCATCTACTTTACAACTTGCATCCAAGAGCTGGGCGATTTTAGGTATGCCATCAGCTCCCAGCGCCAGTACGATCGGTACACACGCAGCGACCACTTGAACAGGCTTACCACGAATAGACGCTAGCAGCTCAGAGTTCTTCTTCGGAACAGCCATAGAATCGGTCTAATACAAAGCCGGAGCACGAAGCGCCCATGACTTGTACTCCACAACTGTAACCATCTCACCTTTTCTTTCAGAACCAAGCGTGGAGCACGTCGTGGACTTCGTGTTCTCCAGACCACACATACCGGAAGGCGACCCCCTGCTAAGCCCAGCAAACAACGGAGAGTGATTAATAACATGAGCCCGACGGCGCTCCTCACTGAGAATATTAGGGAGCTCACGCTTTTGCGCCTCCATTTGCTCTTGCATTGCGCGCTCGCAATGGATCCACTTTTGATCAAAAACAGCCTTCATGTAAGACAACAACTGAGGCTGCAGCTCAAGCCGGTGATGTAGATTACGAAGCGAGGCAGTGAACTCCAGCTCAAGAACATGCCGCATGTAATCAGCAGCAACAAGACCACCACATACATCTACCAGCGTCAGACCACTTGGCTCACCTCGCTCAATGTGCTTTTGATGTGCCATCAGTAAAACACCGCTACCAGTGTTAAAATTCCCGAAGTGTTTTCAAAACTTTTTGATAATCAAACGAGCAGGATCAGCAGGCAAATCAATAGAAGGCTTCCAAATCACTGAGCATTCCACTGAGCAGTCTTGGTTTGTCAAAGGAAAAACCCCAATCTATAAAACAAACCTAATATATAATGATATAATTAATACCTCAAAAGTTTTTTTACACAATAAAGCTGTGACATGCATGTGACTCGAAAAAAATAGGATTTACGGCTTTTTTTGAAACTTTCAGTTTCATGCAGTTGCCTAAGTAACAATCACCATGTACATCTGTCCATCATGAACAACCTTCATAAACAACCTTTCTGTCCTAAAAATCCATTTCAAATCGTGGTTTTTTCTAAACATTCAAAAGTAGAAATTGATTCAAAAATCACTGTCAACAGTCATTCATACTGCTACAGCTTACCATTCTTTAACAATTCCATCGATGCACATCAAAAGCATATTATTTTTGTGTTTCATCTGTTTCTCCCTCCTATTTCATGTCCATCTATTCTTTTTTTATCCATTCTCCTCGTTTCCATATTTTGATGTTGGTTATCGGCTATATGACAACAATCCCTGCCTCCTTTTGCCATGCACAACCTCTTCTTGAAAACAATGTTCAGCCGTGTTCATATGTTATTCCATCGATGCACATCCAAAACATGTTAGTTCTGTTTTTCATCCATTTATCCAGCCTATTTCATGTTCATGTATCCGTTTTTTTATGTGTTTCACTCATTTCACTATTTTAATCTTGGTTATTGGCCACATGACTAGATCCCTCCCCTCATCTGCCATGCACAACCTCCCCTTCAAGACAATGTTCATCCATGTTCATGTGTTATTCCATCGATGCACGCCAAAAGCATGTTAGTTATGTTTTTCATCTGTTTGTCCCTCCTATTTGATGTCCATCTATCTTTTTTTTCCAGGTCGCTCATTTCCTTAGTTCGATCTTGGTTATCGGCCACATGACGGCGATCTCTCGCTTCTTGGTGGTTGTCCAGAGTCCTCCCCGGTGTTTTTCACTCGATTCAATAGGCTTTTGTCGAATGCCATTTTAGTGATTATTAGGTCACAATTAAGCATGAAGTTCCAAAGTGTTGTTCAAGTGGTGTTAGAAAAGACCAAAAACATTTGCAGTAGGTAGAAGAAGCATCAAGATGTGGTTTTCTGAGTCCCTCCTGATGTTTTTGACTCTATTCAATAGGCTTTTGTCTCTCTCCGAATGGCATTTTAGGACTGATTAGGTCAAAAGTAAGCATGAAGATCCAAGGTCTTGTTCAAGTGGTGTTAGAACAGGCCAAACCTAGTTCCAATAGGTAGAAGAAGCATCAAGATGTGGTTTTTGAGTCCCCCTCGGTGGTTTACACTCTGTGCAATAGGCTTTTGTCTCCCTCTGAATGGCATTTTAGTTCTGATTAGGTCAAAAACAAGCCTGAAGTTCCAACGTTTTGTTCAAGCTGTGTACAAAAAGGCTAGAAATAGTTGCAGTGGGTAGAAGAAGCATCAAGATGTGGTTTTCTGAGTGTCCCCTGGTGGTTTTCACAATTGGCATTTCAGGTCGAAACTAAGCATGAAGTTCCAAGGTTTTGATCAAGCTATGTAAAAAAAATGCCAAACCCAACTGCAGTACGTAGAAGAAGCATCGAGATTTGGTTTTCTCAGTCAACCCCGGTGGTTTTTTTTCCAGACCTACCTATTGTTTTTCATTCTATTTGGAAGGCAATTGGTGCCCTTCGAGCGATGGTTTACTAGGGTTTAGCTCAAGCCCGTAAATTTAGCTCAACTGTAGAATTGGCAACTGCACTAGGGAGGAGCTTGGGGCCTGTGAAGGCCTGCCGTGCTTCGTTTTGCGTGATATGTGGATTGCGTAGTTTGTTTTTGATTGACAGGGCCACACACAGTATTTTGCGGTGGATTGTGATTTGGATTGAAATGACCAAGGTAGCATCAACCGTCCATTTACCTTGGATGTCAAGGTAGCAACTATGCCAGGGAAGAAAGAAACACTTTTTGTTCGTTTCTTGGGTAATATGAAATATGTTCCTGAGTGGAGGAGCCCAGAGCAGTGTTTACGAGTGCATTGTAGGTGGGATCTTGGTTACACTGTGAGCATCTACAATCAATTCAGCTTGCATTGCAAAGTGGTAACTTCACTACGAAACAGTTGGATGGTAGTATTGATTTCTTCCAGGACGTATGCAATGTGATGAGTCAGGTTACGAGGTGAGCAGCTACAAGGTATGCGTTGTGGTTGATTGTGGGTCAGATTGAGATGACGATGATGCCATCTAGCAACGTATTAGGCTGCGTTTCAAAGTGCCAACTGCACGATGCAGGTTGGGGAGAGCCTGTGGGGTGACTTTAGTTTGTGAGCTGCAACAGGCTGCTGGATGTACGAATGTGACTGCTGCTTCTCAAAGTTGTCAAGCATTCGAGTTTACATTATGTTTACATTTGGGTAACACTCAAGATTGAAAGACATAGGTATAGGCTCCCTCTTTCACAGTGGAATGCAATCCAATTTGCCAGTTCGGTTGCCTCGTCAGCAATTCCGCCGCTGCTTGAATCAGCACGTCTGAAATTTGACGTGAGTGCTCGTATCCCCAGTATCTGCCTACGGACCCGTATCTGCTTAGCCATATCCCATTATAACCAACAGTTGGTCTGGAACGAGGTCTGATTCCAAATGAGAAACGGAGCTTCTCTACCGTGGTACGGAGTGTCTGCGATGCGTGCGCTCTAGTGTCAGCGATGTCTGTGCTTCTATTTTATACTAGACTCCTTGCCCGCGCTGCCCGCGCAAAAAATTAAGCAACTGTTATTCTCAGAAATTGTAGACTGGCATAGACGGGGTGGGTTTTTCACATGCAATGCACACACTGCCTATGCGTACTGCAATGAGAAAGATGTCCTTGATTAGTGCCCTAATAGCTTTGATGAAGTCCTGCAGCTTTTGGTGTTGAAAAACAGAACCAAAGCAGCAAGTAGAGCAAGAACGGGTGTGGATCGAATCAATGAAAAGTTTTGAAATCCAGTCTATCACAGAAGGGCTGCAGATAGACAAAGCAGGCTTAAGTACAAAGATTCAATCAGAAATGGATAAAACAAATGAGTTGATGTGAAGGCTGGCATGACTCTAGCCTCCACCTTAGCATCAAGCACTCCATGTACTCTTCTGGATGAAATTGAGTTGGTTAGGAATCTGGGGCATAAGAGTTAGGCCAGACACAGAATACGACTTGGCCAAGCAACTGAATTCAGAAACAGTTGAAACGTACAACCACAATGAGTGGTAGAATCAATTGAGTATAGGGGTCTTGAGGTGGTAGACCACTAGGCCTAGCCTACAAGGCCGTAGGCATGAAGTGCCTCTTTTATTTCCGTATGACCTCCATGAAGGAAGATACCTCGGCTCAGTTGAGTGGTAGGGGTTGACTTCATGGGGGGCTAGGGTTATAACCGGAGTTACTTTGAGAAAGTGTACGTTAAACTTCAAAAGAGAGATAAAATGATTAAGTTAGTCTCAGCATCAACAACAGGGGTTTCAGGGGGGGCTTGGCCTGGATCAAATGGTTGAGCTGGGCCAACCAGGGGACCACCAGGGGGATGAGGAACCGGCCTTTCGATGCCGTGCTCCTCAGGAGGGACGGAGGAAACCGGGAGGTACCCCCGGGGGGATGGGCAGCCCCAGAGGACCAAGAGGGGGTCCTCAGGTCAGTGATCCGGGCGGCGTGGCCCGACAGAGAGCTGACGTGGCCGGCCTTCCTGGAAGGGGGGGCAGTGCTCCGCATCACGGATGCGGACGCCAACAACTGGCTCCCCCGGGCCTTGCGCAGCGCCCTCGCCCACTGGCGCTACCGCCGGCGCAACCCGCCACCGCCACAGCCCCAGCCACAACACAAGCGGCGGCGCAGGTCACGGCCCAGACGGCGGACGCGAGAGAGTGGAGGGGGGAGCTCGGCCCCCCGACCCACGCGCCCCCTCACGATACGGCGTGACAGAGGAGCGCGCGCCACCTCCCGCCAGAGGGGGGGCGGAGACAACGAGCGCAGGGGGGAACCTACTGCCCCGCAGCCCGCTAACCGCTGACCGCTAACCCTCACGGCCGCCCCTGGCTGGCCAGCGCCGCGCGGCGACGGCGGGCGGGACAAGGGACCCCAGCGAGGGCCTGCACGAGGGTCCGGCGCTAGATAGAGGGGGGCGGGGGAAGAGTGCGACCCCCAAGACGACGGCTGGCCCCCGGGGCCGGGACCGCCAGGCCGCCCCCCCTCGGCCGTCAGGGGGCGGCGCCAGGGGACCAGAGGGCCCCACCCCCTCCTCCCCCCCTCCCCCTCAGGCCCAAGAGCGGACGGAGGCAGACCGAAGAGACGGCAGCCCGACACCCCCCTCGAACAGGCCACTGCACCCGGGGTGAGGGGGCACAGCGGCCGCGGCAAGCGCCCCCGGTGAACCGCCCGCACGCTCCCGCCCTGCCCGCTGCCGACCGACGGCGGACCGGCGGCGCCCAGGACGGCGCAAACGGAGCGGCCCCTTCAGAGGCCGGCCTTGGGAAGGCGGGGGCGCGAACCAGGGCGGGGGGGTTCCCCCCCCCTCCCTCCCCCCCCCGTCACACTGACCCATTGGCGGCCGACCGGGCGGCCCCCGACGCCCGCGGCCGCCCGGAAACCCCCACGGCGTGAGTATACCCCCGGGGGGCGAGCCGGAGACAACGGATGGCAGGCCGATGACCGACAGGGCGGGGTGGCGGGGGGCCGCGCAGCGGCCCCCCCACCCCCCCCCCCGCCCCCCCCCCCCAGCTTGAGGGCCACAGGAGCGACCCTCCGCCCCCCCGGAGCCGAGGGGACGCCCCCCCTCCCCGAGAAGGGACCGCGGCGCGGGGGGGGGGGGGGGGGTGCGGCTGGACCTGCACACCGCGCGCCCCAGCGCCCCCAGCCGCCTGCTCCCGCGGGGGTCGCCGCCGACGGGCGAGCCCACAACAGCGCGCCGGAGCGGACCAAGCCTGGAGGCGGCGCACGGCGGCGCACGAGAACAGTATGGGGGCCGCGCCCCCCATGACCCCCCCCATGACCATTGCCCACTCGGGGAGGACAGAGGGGGGGTTCAGGTCTGAAAGGGACCTCCGGGGGAGCGGTCCACGGGCCGCCCCTCATCCCGGGGGGGAGTGCGTCGACGACAAGAGGGGGGCCACGGTAGGGAACCACGGGCCGCCCCCCAGAGGGGGAGCAGGGAGGCCGCGGCGCGACCCCCCCCCCCAACCAACCCGCAGGCCGCGGGTACGCCGGCCCCCACCCCCTGCGGCAGGGGGGATGGTCCCCCCTCCCCCCGCCCGAGAGAGGAGCCGAAGCACGGCCCGCCACCCCGCCCCAGCCGCCGGCTCCCACAGGAACCGCGGGGAACAAGCGTGCCCGCACCAACGCGCCAGGATGCCGCACAGATCGCGCCCAGTGAAGGCGGGCGAGCACGAACCGGAGTGGTATGGGGACCACGCCTCCCATGACCAGAACGACGCCAGTGACACCCGCTTTGTTGCCTGCCGGGGGAAGGCAGAGGGACGGAACGAGGCAGAGCGACCCCCCCCCCCCCCAACTCCGCCGCCCGGCACACGAACGCCACGGACCCGCCCAACGGGGAGTGCAGAGCCCCAAGTCAGGTAGGGGGGAACCCGGACCAGACCGCCCCCCCCCAAGCACGCCAGACGGAGCAAGGGGCCGGTGCAGGACACGCGGAGGGGCACGGACCACGTGGAACGGCCCTACCAGCGCCCAGTGCCGGGACCGCGCGAGGTGCGCACGCCACACCACCCAGAGGAGGGGGGGAGCGGACGCCGCGGGAGCGCAAGCGCACACACCCGCAATGGGCACGCGGGGACTACCAGAAGGGCAACCGGACCGAGCTCGCGGAACGCACAGACCGCGTGGAGTAACGTACCAGGGTTGGCCCGCCACACGCAGCGCGGGACACGCGGGGCAGGAAGGGGGAAACGGGAGAGACACAACACCAGGTACCAGCCCGAGCCCCCCAAAACCGGCCTCGAGCGCCGCGCACACACTGACGGGGCACTGCACCCGCCAAGGCAGTAGTGGCGCACTGCGCCGGGCCCCAGCCCCTAGGCTAGGCAGCCTCCGCGCCAGCCCAAGGGGGTTGCACTCGCGACAAGTCAGTGGCACGGGCCTGGCAGCGCAGGCGCCCCGGGCGACCACGCATTAGGGGGGCGAGGCGGTGGGTAAGCGCCTGCAGCCACAGCTGCGAATTGATGCACTGACCGGGGAGTGGCGAAATGGGGAAGCCGGGGAGGGACGGGGCTCCGAAGCTTGTGAACCCGGGGGACTCCGCCACCAGGCTGGAGGAGCGTCTTGGAGGGCCCCCCACTAGGACCCGGTGGGGAGGATATAACCTGGCCCGACCAGGTGGCCCCCCGGGGACGAAAGGCACCTAGTACCCGCAAAATCAAACCTCAAACCTCAAAGCTTTTTTTACACAATAAAGCGCTGACATGCATGTGACTCGAAAAAATAGGATTTATAGCTTTTTTTGAAACTTTCAGTTTCATGCAGTTGCCTAAGTAACAATCACCGTGGACATCTGTCCATCATTAAAAACCTTTGTAAACAACCTTTCTGTCCTAAAAATCCATTTCAAATCATGTTTTTTTCGAAACATTCAAAAATTGAAATTGATTCAAAAATCACTGTCAACAGTCATTCATACTGTTACAGCTTACCGATCTTGAACAATTCCATCGATGCACATCAAAAGCATGTCATTTTTGTGTTTCATCTGTTTCTTTCTCCTATTTCATGTCCATCTATCTTTTTTTTATCCATTTCCCTCATTTCCATATTTTGATGTTGGTTATCGGCTACATGACAGCAATTGCTGCCTCCTTTTGCCATGCACAACCTCTTCTTGAAAACAATGTTCAGGCATGTTCATATGTTATTCCATCGATGCACATCAAAAGCATGTTGGTTTTGTTTTTCATCCATTCCTCCAGCCTATTTCATGTCCATGTATCCGTTTTTCCATGCGTTTCACTCATTTCACTATTTTAATCTTGGTTATTGGCCACATGACTAGATCCCTCCCCTCTTCTGCCATGCACAACCTCCCCTCCAAAACAATGTTCATCCATGTTCACGTGTTATTCCATCGATGCACACCAAAAGCATGTTAGTTTTGTTTTTCATCCGTTTGTCCCTCCTATTTGATGTCCATCTATCCTTTTTTAATCCAGGTCGCTCATTTCCATAGTTCGATCTTGGTTATTGGCCACATGACGGCGATCTCTCGCTTCTTGGTGGTTGTCCAGAGTCCCTCCTGGTGTTTTTCACTCTATTCAATAGGCTTTTGTCTTCTTCCGAATGCCATTTAAGTGCTGATTAGGTCAAAACTAAGCATGAAGTTCCAAAGTGTTGTTCAAGTGGTGTTAGAAAAGGCCAAAAGCATTTGCAGTAGGTGGAAGAAGCCTCAAGATGTGGTTTTCTGAGTCCCTCCTGATGTTTTTGACTCTATTCAATAGGCTTCCGTCTCCCTCCGAATGGCATTTTAGGACTGATTAGGTCAAACGTAAGCATGAAGATCCAAGGCTTTGTTCGAGTGGTGTTAGAACAGGCCAAAAGTAGTTTCAATACGTAGAAGAAGCATCAAGATTTGGTCTTTGACTCCCCCTCGGTAGTTTGCACTCTGTGCAATAGGCTTTTGTCTCCCTCTGAATGGCATTTTAGTTCTGATTAGGTCAAAAACAAGCCTGAAGTTCCAACGTTTTGTTCAAGCTGTGTACAAAAAGGCTAGAAATAGTTGCAGTGGGTAGAAGAAGCATCAATATGTGGGTTTCTGAGTGTCCCTCGGTGGTTTTCACGAATGGCATTTCAGGTCGAAACTAAGCACGAAGTTCCAAGGTTTTGTTCAAGCTATGTAAAAAATGGCCGAAAACAACCGCACTACGTAGAAGAAGCATCGAGATTTGGTTTTCTCAGTCCACCCCGGTGGTTTTTTGTTCAGACCTACCTTTTTTTTCTCATTCTATTTGGAAGGCAATTGGTGCCCTTCTAGCGATGGTTTACTAGGTTTTAGCTCCAGCCCGTAAATAGGCTCTCCCTTTCACAGTGGTATGCAATCCAATTTGCCAGTTCGGTTGCCTCGTCAGCAATTCCGCCGCTGCTTGAATCAGCACGTCTGAAATTTGACGTGCGTGCTCGTGTCCCTAGTATCTGCCTACGGACCCGTATCTGCTTAGCCATATCCCATTATAACCAACAGTTGGTCTGGAACGAGGTCTGATTCCAAATGAGAAACGGAGCTTCTCTATCGTGGTACGAAGTATCTGCGATGCGTGCGCGCTAGTGTCAGCGATGTCTGTGCTTCCATTTTATACTAGACTCCTTGCCCGCGCTGCCCGCGCAAAAAATTAAGCAACTGTTATTCGCAGAAAAATTTGTACTGGCATAGACGGGGTGGGTTCTTCACATGCAATGCACACATGGCCTATGCGTACTGCAATGAGAAAGATGTCCTTGATTAATGCCCTAATAGCTTTGATGAAATCTTGCAGCTTTTGGTGTTGAAAAACAGAACCAAAGCAGCAAGTAGAGCAAGAACGGATGTGGATCGAATCAATGAATAGTTTTGAAATCCAGTCTATCACAGAAGGGCTGCAGATGGACAAAGCAGGATTAAGTACAAAGATTCAATCAGAAATGGATAAAACAAATGATTTGATGTGAAAGCTGGCATGACTCTAGCCTCCAACTTAGCATCAAGCACTTCATGCACTCTTCTGGATGAAATGGAGTTGGTTAGGAATCTGGGGCATAAGAGTTAGGCCAGACACAGAATACGACTTGGCCAAGCAACTGAATTCAGAAACAGTTAAAAGGTAGAACCACAAAAAGTGGTAGAATCAATTGAGTATAGGGGTCTTGAAGTGGGAGACTACTAGGCTTAACCTACAAGGCCGTAGGCATGAAGTGCCCACTTCATTTCTGTATGACCTCGTTGAAGGAAGATACCTCGGCTCAGTTGAGTGGTAGGGGTTGACTTCATGGGGGGCTAGGGTTATAACCGGAGTTACTTTGAGAAAGTGTACGTTAAACTTCAAAAGAGAGATAAAAATGATTAAGTTAGTCTCAGCAAAACCAAAAGGGGTTTTAGGGGGGGCTTGGCCTGGATTAAGTCCTCCAATAAAGACATGGCAGTGACCCTTTCTTACTCTCCCCTGGTGTACCAGTTGATCAAGCTGGTAGGACCAAGGAGAAAGGTTCAAATTTCTCCACAATTACCTCAGAAATTGCATTAAACCAGCCAACGACATTCCCATCACTTCATAGAAGCCTATCACACGGTAGGTTTGAGGTTTGAAGTTTGATTTAGCGGTTACTAGACACCTTTCGGCCCCAGGGGGCCACCTGGTCGGGCCAGGTGATATCCTTTCCACCGGGTCCTACTGGGGGGCCCTCCAAGACGTACCTCCTGCTTGGTGGCGGAGTCCCCCAGGTTCACAGGGTTCGGAGACCCGTCCCTCCGGGGCCTCCCCATTTCGCCACTTTCAGGTCAGTGCATCAATTCACAGCCGTGGCTGCGGGCGCTTACCCACTGCGTCGCCCCCCTAATGTGTGGTCACCCGGGGCGTCGCGCTGCTGGGCCCGTGCTACTGGCTTGTCGCCAGTGGGACTCCAGTGGGCTGGCGCCGTGGCTGCCTAGCCTTGGGGCTGGGGTGTGGCGCAGTGCGCCACTACTGCCTTGGCAGGTGCAGTGCCCTGGTCGTGTGTGCGCGGCGTTCGCGGCCAGCTCGGGGGGCTCTGGCCGGTACCTGATGTCGTGTCTTCCTCGTTTCCCCCTTCCCGCCCCGCGTGTTCTGCGCTGTTTGTGGCGGGCTGTCCTGTCCGGGTGTCCCTTACCCTCGCTCGGTGGTACGCCATTCCATGCGGTCTGTGCCTTCCGGGGGTTGGTCTGGTTGCCCTTCTGGTATTCCCCGCGTGTCCCTTGTGTGTGTGTGCGCTCGCGCTCCCGCGGCGTCCGCTTCCCCCCCCCCCTCCCCCGGTTGGTGTGGCGCGCACACCTCGCGCGGTCCCGGTGCTGGGCGCTGGTAGGGCCATTCCTCGCGGTCCCTGCCCCTCCGCGTGTCCCGCCCCGGTCCCGTGCTCCGTTTGGCGTGCTTGGGGGGGGGCGGTCCGTTCCCGTTTCCCCCCTACCTGGCTTGGGGCTGTGCGCTCCCCGTGGGGTGGGTCTGCGCGTCCGGGGCGTTCCTGTGCCGAGCGGTGGGGTGGGTGGGGGGGGGGCGGCCTGTGCGCCTTGCCCCCCGACTGTGCGGCCGGGGGGGCCGGTGGGGCGGGGGGTCGCCCTGCTTCGTTCTGTCCCTCTTCCTTCCCTGGGCAGGCAACAAAGCAGATGTCACTGGCGCCGCTCTGGTCATGGAGTGCGTGGCGCCCATACCGCTTCCGGGCGCGGTCTGTGTGGCGCCCTAGCGCGTTGGCGCGGACTCGCTTGTTCTCCGTGGTTCCTGCAGGGGCAGGCGGCTGGAGCGGGGGGGCGGGCCTTGCTCCGGCCTCCCTCTCAGGCGCCGCGGTCCTGCCGGGGGGAGGGGGGATCATCCCCTCTGCCTCGAAGGAGTGGGGGCCGGCGCCCCCGCGGCCTGTGGGCCGGTGGAAGGGGGTGGGGGGGGGGTCGCGCCGTGACCCCCCTGCTCACCCTCTGGGGGGTGGCCTGCGGCTCCCTACCCAGCCCCCCTTTCGTCACCGGAGCGTTCCCCCCCGGCGTGCGCGTTCAGTTGCGGTCGCGGGGCTGCCCTGTGCGCCAGGTGCGGCCTGCCTGGCGGGGGGCGGGGGTGGGGGCGCGAACCGCCCCCCTGGAGGCTCCGACAAACCAAGCCCGTCCCGCCATACATAACGCCGTACCAAACACAACACACAAAAAGATGGCAAGGAGGCAAGTGTACGGTATAAAACGCGCCATGATGGAGGCATACCGCAATTGTGCACACATGTGTGCGAAAGCCCCGCCCCAACACGCCCACTCGCATAGGGGGTACGACGGGGCCGGAACACGCCAAACATGAAAAGAGGTGGGTAAAGAGGGAGCCATGCAAGTATGTTACATGCCACGCCGTGCACGCGAGAAGGACAACGAACAAAGGTGGCCAAAGAGGTGTGTGGAGCCGTGTCGAGTGCAAGTAGGATAGAAACATACGCCAAACAACGCACGCTAAAATACGCCGTAGCAAGCACAACACGGTGAGTAATAGGAGAGGGGAGAACACGTACGAGGCATAAGTAGGTAACATACCACACCACCGCAAGAGTAAGAGACCAACCGAGGATGGCAATGGCAAGATGCCATTGCACGACAAAACCCCCGCCGCCGCACGCCCGTTTGCATAGGGAGCAAACCGCCGCCGCGACACAGGGAACACACAAAGATGTGGGTGAGATGGGTATGCTACACCCACGCAAGGAGCATAATGGCGACAAGACACGCATCACACGAAAAGGTAAGGAGGGAAAGGAGCAAGGAACAACAAGCAAGTATGTTACCATGTCGTGCCACGCCCTGCACACGAGAGAAGCAACGAGCGCCCGGCCCGCGCCACCAACCGAGACCAGAAAAAAAAGATGGCCTTGGGCCAGGAAGTGGTTGTCTTGGGGGGCTAACGGTCCTGCCCTGCGGTGCAATGCGGGGCAACCGTGACAACTCTCCTACAGCACAACCACTCTTTTTGTTGCACTGATTAGAACATACACATTTATGCATAGCGTTGTGTCCCGCTTGTGCTTCGCTTCTTCTCACACCTTGCTTCACTCTAAGATTAAGAGGATTAGGGCTCTAAGATTAGAAAGAAAAAAGCAAGATTGATCAAAGTTTGTGTCCCTCGCACGTATGTTGCATGTCACGCCGCGCACGCGGGACGGACAACAAACAAAGGTGGCCAAAGAGGTGTGTGGAGCCGTGTCGAGTGCAAGTAGGATATAAACCTACGCCAAACAACGCACGCTAAAATACGCCGTAACAAGCACAACTCAGTAAGAAAAAGGAATAGGGGAGAACACGTACGGGGCCTAAGTACGTACCATACCACACCACCGCAAGGGTAAGAGACCAACCGAGGATGGCAATGACAAGGTGCCATGGCACGACAAAACCCCCGCCGCCGCACGCCCGTATGCATCCTTTCTATTCAGAGGTCCAAAGGAGAAGGCCCAACGAGAGAGAAAGACGAGCCGGCAAGGAAAGAGACCGAGACATGCACCAGAGCGGAGACAGGGAAAAAGTGCATGCCAGAGAGAAGGGTAGAGGAAAGGGTAAAGAGCAACGAAGCCATGAAAGAGAGAGGGGGTAGCCAGTAGCCGAAGAAGGGACACGCGCAGGGGAGGGGCTACAGCAGGCACACGGCGAGCATAACACCGCACCGAAGCATCGGAGAGGGGAGCACCAGAGGGACAAGAGAAAAGCGGCACCACGCACCACGACACGCACCGCACAGACACCATACACACCGCACACACCCACACCCGCGCCCACAGCGAGCCTCGGCAGCCCGTCCAGAGGGCGGGCAGCCAGGGGAGGGGGAGCGTCTGACCCCAGACGCCCCTCACAACAGCGGACGGCAACCCCCCCGGGGACGCCCTACTGCCACCCCCACGGAGCGCAACGCCCGCCCGCAAGGTCGCGCGCCATGGGGCCGGTGCAGGGTCCCCACGCCCGCACCAACCGCACCCGGGACACACAGGTCGTGGAATCCTGGCTGCCCCAGAGGACGGGCGGCCCGGGGAGGGACAGCGCCTGACACCAGACGCCCCTAACAACGGTGGCAGGCCACCCTCCCCGGGGACGGCCACCCACCACCCCCAGGGCACGCAGCCCCCACAGGGCATGCAGGCCAAGGGGACCGTGTTGGGCCCCCACACCGACATACCCGCACCCACAGCACGTGGGTGGCGGACCCCAACAGCCCGCCCAGTGGGCGGGCAGTCGGGGGAGGGACAGAGCCTGACCTCAGACGCCCCTCACAATGGTGGAACGCACCCCCCCCTGGGACGCCCTCCCGCCACCCCCACAGCGAGCAACGCCGGCCCGCAAGGGCACACGCTGTGGGGCCGCTGCTGGGTCCCCACGCCCGCACCGACCGCACCCGGGACACACGGGTCGCGGAACCCTGGCTGCCCGCTCCAGAGGACGGGCGGCCGGGGGAGGGACAGCACCTGACACCAGGGGCCCCTCACAACGATGGCTGGCCACCCCCCCCGGGGACGGCCCCCCACCACCCCCGCGGCCCGCAGCCCCCACAGGGCATGCAGGCCAAGGGGACCGTGTTGGGCCCCCACTCCCACACACCCGCGCCCACAGCACGTGGGTGGCGAACCCCAACTGCCCGCCCAGTGGGCAGGCAGTCGGGAGAGGGACAGCGCCTGACCTCAGACGCCCCTCACAATGGTGGAAGGCACCCCCCCCGGGGACGCCCCTCCGCCACCGCCACAGCGAGCAACGCCGGCCTGCAAGGGCGCATGCTGTGAGGCCGGTGCTGGGTCTGCACGCCAGCACCTACCGCACCCGGGACACACGGGTTGCGGAACCCTGGCTGCCCGCTCCAGAGGACGGGCGGCCGGGGGAGGGACAGCGCCTGACACCAGGCGCCTCTCACAACGGTGGCAGGGCACCCCCCCCGGGGACGGCCCCCCACGACCCCCGCGGCACACAGCTTTCGCAGGGCATGCAGGCCAAGGGGACAGTGTTGGGCCCCCAACACCCACACACCCGCGCCCACAGCACGTGGGTGGCGGACCCCAACAGCCCGCCCAGCGGGCGGGCAGTCGGGGGAGGGACAGCAACTGACCTCAGACGCCCCTCACAACGGTGGAAGGCACCCCCCCCGGGGACGCCCTTCACCACCCCCACAGCGAGCAACGCCGGCCCTCAGGGGCGCACGCTGTGGGGCCGGTGCTGGGTCCCCACGCCCGCACCGACTGCACCCAGGACACAAGGGTCGCGGAACCCTGGCTGCCCGCTCCCGAGGATGGGCGGTCGGGGGAGGGACAGCACCTGAAACCAGACGCCCCTCACAACGGTGGCGGGCACCCCCCGCGGGGACGCCCTTCCGCCACCCCCACAGCGAGCAACGCCGCCCCGCAAGGGCGCACGCTGTGGGGCAGGTGCTGGGTCCCCACGCCCACACCGACCGCACCCGGGACACACGGGTCGCGGAACCCTGGCTGCCCGCTCCAGAGGACGGGCGGCCGGGGGAGGGACAGCGCCTGACACCAGACGCCCCTCACAACGGTGGCAGACCAACCCCCCCCCCGGGGACGGCCCCCCACCACCCCCGCGGCACGCAGCCCCCACAGGGCATGCAGGCCAAGGGGACAGTGTTGCTCCCCCACACCCACACACCTGCGCCCACAGCACGTGGGTGGCGGACCCCGACAGCCCGCCCAGCCGGCGGGCAGTCGGGGGAGGGACGGCGCCTGACCTCAGACGCCCCTCACAACGGTGGAAGGCACCCCCCCCGGGGACGCCCTTCCGCCACCCCCACAGGGAGCAACGCTGGCCCGCAAGGGCGCACGCTGTGGGACCGGTGCTGGGTCCCCACGCCCGCACCGACCGCACCCAGGACACACGGGTCGCGGAACCCTGGCTGCCCGCTCCAGAGGACGGACGGCCGGGGGAGGGACAGCGCCTGACACCAGACGCCCCTCACAACGGTGGCAGGCAGCGAAGCCATGAAAGAAACAGGGGGTAGCCAGCAGCCGAGCAAAGGACTCCCGCAAGGAAGGGGGCACAGCAGGCACACGGCGAGCACAACACTGCACCGAAGCACCGGAGAGGGGAGCACCAGAGGGAGGAGAGAAAAGCGGCACCACGGACCACGACACACACCGCACAGACACCACACACACCGCACACACCCACTGCCGCTCCCACAGCACAGCCAGCACAGCCCACAGCGAGCCCCGGCAGCCCGCCCAGAGGGCGGGCAGCCGGGGGAGGGGGATGGCTGGATCCTGGATGAGCCCACACGCCGCAGCGTGAACATCCAGGAGGCCGTTGACCGAGTCACCCACACCCTTGCACACCCGGGGCCGCCACAGCGGACCCGCAGACGGGATCATTGTGGAGCCCTCTAGAATGGTGTTGGTCCTCGCGGCGGACATGGTCCGAGGGGTGCTCCACGCATCCCCTGTGCGGGGGGCGCGCCCACAGTGGACCATCCAGGTGTACACCCCCCCACGGGCGTGGCCCTTCTCCACGTGGGTTGTGCTTGCCGTCATGTGGCACCTGGCACCGGAGGACGCCCCCACAGGGACCGCGGAGGAAATCGCCCGGGACCTCCACACCTGGCCGGCCGACCAGGATTACCCCTGGCGCAGGCCCCGGGGCGGCCTCCCAGTGGCACCCGCAGCAGAGGGGCTCAGCCTCGCGGCAACCCTCCAACGGCACCCCGACAAGAGGGCACGCCACTTCCTGCAGACGGGCACGGTCACGGCCGCCCCGCCAGACTCCGAATGGCGATGGGACGCAGGGGAGGCGCAACCGCTGCCGGGCCCCTCGGTCCTCCCGTTGTGGTATTTGCCCATGGGCACCCTGGCCCACGCAACTCAAGCTGTCAAGGGGGCCTTCCCGCAGCCGCTCTTCCCCGGCGTGGCCCTTCTCCGCAGCCTGCAGGCGGCGGCCTGGGTACGTTGGAGGGAAGGAGGCAGGCGCTCGAGCCCCTATTTCCCTCTGGCCCAGGGCCAGGCGCCACTCCATGCCGAGGGCATGGGGACCGTGGAATGGAAGGCGATCGTGCCCAGCACGGCGTGCAGGTGGATCACCGCGGCCGCCCCACAGCCAATGCGATCACCGCCGGCGTGCCAACGCCTCCTACGGATGGTCCCCTCTTTGGCCCGCCAACACGCCTTTACGAGGGACGTATGGAGGGCCATACTGAGCCACACCAGGGAGTGGCTAACGAACCCGGGTGCACGGTACCCGCCGGGGCCGGTGCTCGAACAGCTCACGGCCCCCACACCCGGGGCCCGCCACTCCCTGCACAGGGCGTCGGCTCTCACGCAGCCCCGCCAGCCGGCCACAACGCACGCGCCGACGGCACCCCTCACGGCGGAGCAGCTATACGTCGTCGCGGCGGCGCTGCTGGCGGACGGTGAGGAGAGTTTTGTCCACCACCACAGCACGGCGCAGATTGCGGGAAGCATACAAGGGTCGCAGAGCGATGCACCCCACCCGTGGCACGCCACACTCTGCGGCCGCACCCGCGTCTGGGATGCGGGCGACGGCACACCCCCTCCCGGGCCTCAGCAGGGGGAGGCACTGGTGCTGCAGACGGCAGGCTACCAGGCCATCCTGCACGGCCACGCCGGAGGGTACCGGTCGCACGTCCTGGCCGGGGGCCGCTGGACTGTCTGGGGCAGCACCGCCAGGCAAGGGGCAATCCCGCCCCTGCCCCACGCTGACTGGCAGCAGAGGCCCACCCAGGCCTACTATATGTCGGCGGACCCCTGGCCGCTGGCAGTCCTGCTACACACCGTCAGCGCCCCCAACAAGAGGCAGGAACGGGGATGGGTCAACCCCCCCGCACTGGTGTGGAGCCCCGACCAGGAGGAGCATCTACGGGCCGCGTGGCAGGGAGACGCCATCAGGGCCACGGACGTCCCGGACCTCCACGCGGGGCGGATCACGCACGCCCGCCTGGCGGGTACCCTGGCGGTGGCCCAACGGGGACAGCAGAACCCACAGTGGGTGGTCTGCATGTTCAGCCCGGTGGACGCGCACATCGTCGTCTGCGACCCCGAGCGCCTGCCTAGGCCCGAAGCCGTGGTCCGCGTGGCAGACTGTACCCGCATAATCGTCAAGGCGCTACGGAAGGGCGAACACCACGCCCTCCTGCTCCAGGTCAGGCTGAGGGACAACGCCCGGGCGGCGAGGCCGGGGGTGTGGCCGGCAGCGGCGCACCCCGCCGACCCAGAGCTCCAGCTGGCGGTCCCGACCACAGTGTACCACTGGCTACAAGCCTTCCACGACCTGCGATGGAGGGGCAAACCCGACAGCCAAATTGGCTCCACGCACTGGCAAACGTGGCTGCAAGCAGACGCGCAGCGCGATGTCATCCGGATTCTCGGGCCCGCGCTCGCGACATGAGCCCTGGATGCAGCCGCCCCGGGCCGCGCGCTGGCGCCACACACGGTTCCACTGGCCAACCTGCCCTTTGAACCAGCAACGGAGGGCGCCATGCAGAAGTCGGTGCCGCTCCCCCCGGCACGAGGGGCCACGGAACCAACGAAATGCCCCCTGTGTGCAGACAAGTACTACACAAGCGGGGCAATGCTGGAACACCTGGCGTGGCATGCGGTGCACGCTGCAGCCCCGGTGGACGACAAGGAGGCGGCCTCCATCATCCTGCAAGAGAGGGCACGAAGGACCCCATGGCACGCCCCGTACGCCCGGCGCCCCCCGCCCCAGGCGGCCGACCACGCAGACAGCGATGAGGAGGCACCCGCAGCGGCCCCGGGGAACGGCGTTGCGGCCCAAAAAGGGTCCATCCCCGCGGGGCTGGCCCCCCTGGCCCCCCTGGGAACAGGCTCGCACCCCATGGCCCCGGCGCACCCGGATGCCCTGGCTGCACCGGCTGACCCAGCGGCGATGCCGATGCGGGATAGCTGACTCCAGGAGGACACGGCGGACGACGCCCTGTGGCTCCTCTCGTGGAACCTGCGCAACAGCCTCGTACCGCCAGACCGGTCCCTCCGGGACACGCTCCAGCGGCGCCGGGGGCCGGCGGCCTGTACCGACAAGGAGCACCTCATCACCGGCATGCTACCCCAGGAGGGGGGCTTTGCTATTCTGCTCCAATAAACAGGGATCGCCACCCAGGCGCAGGAGATGCACGTGGCCGCGGCGCTCTGGGACAAGGGGTACACCCCCTTCTTCAGCAGCCGGCTGGCGAAGACGGGAGCCACTTCCACCTCGAGAGGGGGGGGCCTCTTCGCCGCGGTCAGCAGCAAGTACGTGGCGGAGCACGAGGTGCTCAGTTTCACGGAAATCGTCCCCGGGAAGGCCGCGGCCCTGGAGATCCGCATGGACGGGGGAGGCCTCACCCTTATCAACGTCCACAGCCCACAAGCAGGCTGCTCCCCGTGGGTGGGACGGGCGGCGTTCTGGGCCGACATACAAATGTATGCCACGGCACGCAGCCTCGGTGGGAGACACCCGGTGGTCATCGCCGGCGACACCAACATCTACATGGATGCCACCACCAACCCGGCCACGGAGCACTTCCGCGCGGGCTGGGAGGCCTGCGGTTTCCGGAGGGCCACGGCAGGCGGCAAGGAGGATATGACCCCCACGCTCGACCCGTCCTGACACAGGGTGGACACCTTCCTGGTCAACGAGCCCCTCCTGCCGTGGTCGCTGCGGGAAAGCGTCTGGGCTCGGGGCATGGCACACCCCCAGGTGATCGGCTCGGACCACCTCCAGGTCCGCCTGGCCTTGCCGAGCCTCCTCAGCGCAGCGGAGCGCGCGGCGGTGCCCACCCCCTACAGCCACACGGAGGGCCGCCTCCTCCCGTACAACTCCGAGGCCGCGCCTGTCCAACACTGTCTGTGGGCGGCGGTCACCGCCGCACAGGATGAACCCTCCCTGGCGCCCTGGCTGGGTCTCGCAGAGCAGCACGCCTACAGGTCCATGCCCGCGGCCGCGGTGGACAAGGTGTTCGAACACCTCCACGGGGCGCATGACGCCCTGGTGCGTGTGGTGGGACGCCTGCAGCCGTCCCCCGCAGGAGAGGACCCGGCGGAGGGGGACCCCCCGGAGAGCGGAAAGCGGCTCCAGTTGGCCGTCCTCCGCTATGACACCCTGGCAGCGTGCGCGCCAGCGGCGTACCAGGCGCACGCGGCACGGCATGGCATCCGGTCCAAGGCGGCGCTCCGAATCGCGGAAGAGCTGCGGGGTGCGTCGCCTGGGTTCCGCCCGACCACACAGGGCCAGCTACAGGAGGAGCTGGAGAGGCAAGCAGCCACCCTCAAGGAGGACATTCGCCAACTCGGAGCACTCCTGACGGCAGACGGCAAGCGCGCCATCAAGCACTTCTGGCGCCGCCACGCCCCCGACATCGCCTAGCAATGAAAAGCCGTGCAGGGAGCCATAGAGGTAGAGGCCCCGGGCCCGTCAAGCCTCTGGAACGTGGGGGTCCCCAACACCCAAACGATCCTCACGGAGGCCCACGACCTGGTCGCAGTTCGCGCTATTTGGCAGGAACTGTATGACAAACGCCCGGTGGACCTCCCAGGTCTCAAGACAGTCCTCGGCCGCCATGTCCCCCGGGTCCCTGACGGGGCCTGGGGACAGGTCCAGCAGTACTCCCTGCAGGACCTGCAGTCCGCCCTGGACAAGGCCAATGGCAAGGCCCCAGGTCCCAACCACGTGGAGGCCCGATTCATCAAGGCCCTCCCGGCACCCGTCCAGTGGCTCCTGGTCCACTCCTACCGGGCCATCCTCCGCGGCGCCCCGCCACCGATGCACTGGAGGGACGCGCACATCCGGCTCAGCCCCAAGGTACCAGGCTCCACCAGACTGGACGACTACAGGCCCATAGCCCTGGGCCAGCTGGACATGAAGCTGCTCACGGGCCACCTCACCCAGCGCATCACAGAAGTGCTCACACGGCACGGAGTGGTCAGCGACTGGCAGCAAGGGGCCCTCCCTGGCTCCAACACAGGCCCCCCACTGTTCATGGCGCAGCGGTAGCTCCAGCGGGGAAGGCCCAACTACCTTTTCTCCTTCGACGCCCGCAAGGCCTTCGACACCGCCCCGCACGGCGCCCTCCACCTCATCCTGCGCCACCTCTCCATGCCACCGGAGGTCATCGACCTCCTGCTCTTCCTCCCCACGTGTGCCAGGCTGCGCATCGTCACTGCACATGGGCTAACGCAGCCCGTCCACATGCTGCGCGGCGTCCGGCAGGGCAACCCTGAGAGCCCCCTGCTGTACGCGCTCCTCCTGGAGCCCCTGCTCAGGGCGCAGGGGCACCGCCTGCGCCCGCCGGGAGGGGCCGAGCAAGGCCTCTTCCAGGCCTACATCCACGACCTGCTGGTAGTGGCCCACACCCTGCAGCACTTCGTCGAGGGCGTGGAGGCGGTGGCCGCGTACCTCGGGATGATGGGCATGGAACTCAACCCCCGCAAGTGCGCCATGGCCGCCACGGAGGGGGTCCCGGGCCTGCAGCTGCGCCTCTGTCCCCACCTGGAAAACCCATGGCACCTGGTACCAGCGGCGGACTCCGTCCCCTACCTGGAACTCCAGCTGCAGCCGGACGGGGAGTTCTCCCTGCAGCGCAAGCACCAGCTACACCTGGCGGCGGTGCACCACTGGTGCCTCAACACCCTCGCGCCACCGAAAGTGGCGCAGGACGTCATCCTGGCGATCCTCGGGGGGGTGACACAGTACATCAACCCTTTCATCGCCGACGACTCCGACACTGTGCGCCACCTGGACCACATCACGGTCCAGGTTGCGAAGGACAGGGCGCGGTACGCCTTCGACGCCTCACGGGACAGCCTGCAGGATGACCGGACCCTGGGGCTCACACGGGTGCCAACGCGGTGCCAGCAGGCAGCGGTGGCCCTCCTGGGTACACTCGTCCACCACCGCTCAACCTCCGTGCACGCCCAGGTCACCAAGATGTTCTAGGAAATAGCCGGCGCGCACGGAATATGTCCCGAGGTGCACTACCCCGTCCTGGAGTTCGCAACTCTAGCGGGGGGTGACTGGGTCCATCGCATACCCCGGGCCCTGGCCGCCCTGGGAGTGGGGCTGTACAACCCCATCGCGTGCCCCAGGGCGGCCCACGTCCAACTACAGTCCCCAGCGGGCAACATTGTCACGCTGCGAACCGTCAAGCTACGACACCGCGACACGTGCCGCCTGACGGTGCCGCACACAACGCCGTGGCATGGGCACCACAGGCCACGCCACCGCTTCCCCCACAAAGACGACCCGTGGCTGACGGCGGTGCGGGAATGCCTCAGCCAATGTGCCGATGAACACCTCCACTATTGCCGCCGCGAGCTGGAGCCCACCAACCACCCCAGGTGGCGCGACACCTTCGTCCACCCCTTCGGCACCGCCGGCACACGGGACCCCCGCCTGAGACTAGTCCACCCCACGAGGGCTAAGCAGGACGCCCACACCGGACGCCGGAGCCCGGACGGCCTGCACCTCAGCGTCAGGGGCTACCGCTGCCGGGGCGGCCTATCCCTCCCAACGCGGTGGGCGGCGTACCACCCGCCGGCAGCCCTCATGTACATCCTCCACGACATACTCACGGAAAGCGAGCACCTCGAGCCTAACGCGGATGTGGCGGGGCCCGAGCCCCTGTGCCCCCGGCCCCACGCGCGGACGCCGCTGTGGTTGGTGACCACGGACGACCAATGCACCCGAGCGGCGGGGCAAGCGCAGCTCCAGGCCGAGTGGGTAATAGTGCAGGTGGGGCCAGGCCAGCCCAAGCCCCGTGGACTCCCCCGTGGCACCGCCCTGCAGGTAGCTACGGGGGTGCCGCACGACCCACACATGTCAGTGCACGCGCTGGAGGACCAGCCGGAGGACACGGGACACCTGGTGGTGCACCAGCGCGGAGGCCTGGCGTGGCTCAAGGAACATGTGACGGCAGTCCGGTCCTGGGCAACCACGATCGCCGGAGCTGAAATCCGGCTGCACGACCACCCGGCGATCAGCCCCGGCGACACCAGGGCGCTGAGTGTAAACCAACTGACCCGAGCCACCCCGACGTCCTGTGGCACTCCGCCGACCTCAACGCGGGGTGGCTCAGCCCCACCCGGTACTACTGGATCCCGGAGGGCTGGGGCCACACCTCCTCCGACGCTTCAGGGGGCGGACCCTGCAAACACGCCACCAGCGTCGCTCTCGCTGCCGACCTCACCCGCACGTGGGCGGTGGCCATCTCAGGCACGGTGCCCGACGGGAAGGAGATGGCCGCCTGCCTCCCCCTACAATACGGCGCAAACCGACCATGGGTCCACACGGTGGACGCCGAAGTCATCCTCCACCTCCTGCGACACGCAGATTGCGAGCGGACCACAGGGGTCCCCGCGGGCGCGGCGAAGGTGGTCAACCAGATGCCCCTACGGTTGCTCCGGGATGGCCTGTGCGCGCGAGGGCGACACGCCGGGGACCCGTTCTGGTACGTCCGAGCCACCTTGCACCACAGTGACGCCCTACTGCACAAGGCGGACTGGGCAGTGTCCCAGGACACCGTCCTGCAGAACACGCCCCCGGACTCTGGCCACGCCCAACTCATTGTCGCCGGCCGTGACGGCCACCTCGATCTACGGCCCCCCACAATGCGGGCGCTCGGCGAGGTCGCGCAGCGGGCGCAGACGGACCATGCGCTGATGCACCGAGGACACACGCCTTGGGGCGCGGCCCACGCCACAGCTTATGTCCACGCCCGGGACCTCACCGCGACGGCCACCAACCGCCGGGCGCTGCGGGCCGGAGACAGCCACAGGCCGGTGCAGCGCCGGCTCCGCGTCTGTAAGGAGCGGCCCTATGCGGCGGCCCTGGAGGAGACCCCGGTGCACATGCATGTGGGGTGCGCCCACTCACGGCTCCCCTGGCCCCACTACAGCCAGGCTGTACACGAGGCGGCCCGCCACCTCCCACCCGGGGACAAAGCCCTGTGGGTGGCCTCTTGGCGCTCCGCAGGCGCCACATGAACGGAAGTCTTCTGCTCCGGACTGGTGCCCGAGGACGCGGAGGCACAGCTCTGCGCCATAGCCCGCTATGACCCGCCGGGAGGGACCTCCGTGGATGATTTTTTCCACAACAAGCTCCGGCTGGGGGACTTCGCATGGGAGCTTTGCAACCACCGGCTGGAGCAACTCCTCCAAGAGCCCCTAAGCGCGGCCGCCCGGGCGCACCAATGGCTCACCGCGGCAGAGGGCGACCATCCCCCTCTCCCCCGCGCCCTGACAAGGACTTCGTAGCTTCCCTCCGTGTCGTGAATGGCACTCTGGAGTGCCTGCCACAAGAGGGCCCCCACCCGTACCAGGACCTGCCGGGGGGGTTCTCGAAGCACCTACAAGACGCCCTCTCCCCACCGTGGATCATCGGCCGCGGCTCCATGACCGCGTGGGGGGCACGCAAAGCGGGTGAGGAGTGGGCGCGCGAGTGGAGTCGGTGGTGCGCCGCCACAAGTGCCCGGGAGACCCCTGCGCAACGATACGCCGCCATCCTGCTCGAGGGATGGGGGCCGGACACCCCGCCGAGACCCAGCGTGATCCGTGGGGCGGGACCTGACCACCCGTGGGACGCGGCGACGGGGGAATGGCTGCAAGCGCCCCCGGAGCCGCAGACAAACCCCCCGCATCGTCCTTCACGCCGCCAAAGTACTCCGGGCTACGGAGATACGCAAATGGGGACACGCCACGGCCACCGTCCGATGGCACCCCCCAGAGGACGGGGCCGCCCAGCTCGCTGTGGCGCACTTCAAAGCCCGGGGGCCGGTGTATGACGACGCCCTGTCCCGGCTGGGCGACACCCAGGGGCCCTTGCTCCTCATGCTCCTCAACGACATTGCAGCCGCGCTGCGCCAGGAGCTGGACAGCTGCGATGGGCTGCGAGTGGGATGGGAGGCAGTGGCGGACGGCACCCTACTGGCCCTGCTCTGACGGGAGGCCGCAAACGGGTGCGGATGGGATACGCTGGCGCCCCACCTCACCGGGCGCCACGTGTACATGGCAACCCCCCCCCGGGGGCACCCCCGCCCGGCGTGGGACGACCTCATCGTCGCCTTCCACGACCACAGGATTCTCCCCGACGACACGTGGCGGGAGGTCCAGCAGAACACGCTCGGCACGGACTACCGGCGCCGCGTCCGCGCCCCCCTGCTGGAGATCCGGGACCCCCTTCGACAGAGGTGGGACGACCTCTGGCTCCGCCATCTCGACCCCTGGTCGCCGCCCTCCCGCCTCCCACACACCTGCCGGCTCTGCGGGGGATGTGACACGGTGTCCTCTGCAGCGTCGACAGGCGCCAACAGGTGCGCGCGGTGCGCCCAGGTGGCCGCGTGCCCCTTGGCCGAAACTCCCGCAGGCCCGCGCAGGCGCACGGAGAAGGAGGCCCTGCACCGGCGCATCGAGGGGGCACACGCCCCCTCACACGAACGCGCGGGCCCCGCGGGCGCTGCCCTTCTGTGGAGCCACGTGCACCTGCGGGACCCCACATCCGTTGCGCACCTGTCGCACGTGTTCGCGCCCTGATCCCCACCCGCCGCCGCCCTTTGCAGAGCCCGCAGTACCATGCCACGCCGATGGGGGGGTGGGCCGGGACACGCCAGGGCCCGCCGCAAAGCGCAGGAGGCGACCGTCCGGGGCCTAGTGGCGGACGGGGTGGCGGAAGCGCACGAGTCGCACGCTGCCGCACGGCGTGACCTGACGGTCAGTGCGAGGGCTTTCCTCAACGAGACCGCCCTCCCGGCCGTCCGCGCCCTGAACGGAGCAGGGGCCCCTACACTGCTCCCAGCGATGCACTGGATCGTGAACGCCATCCAGTCGGGGCTCATCAGCCCGGAGGCAGCCCGCTACGGGCACTGGATGGAGTGGCAGGAGTCCAACAGGTCAAGCCGGCCCCTGTCCACGGGGGACACCCTGCGGCTGACGGGAGCGGGGTCTGCCATGTCCCTCTGCAGCAGCGTCCCAGCCCTGCTGCACGCCCCCAGGAGGCGCTACCCCGGGGACACGGCCCCGTACCTGAACCAGGCGGGGGCCACATACCCGGAGAGAGTGTCCGAGCTGGGTGCGGCGCTCCACCTTCTACACCCACCGGACAAGGACCTGGAGGTGGGCGAAATCACGGTGTTCGTGGAAGGCGCGAACCAGGCGCCCGCCCACCCCCGGCCGACCAACCCGGTGTACGACGGCACCAGGCCGACCCCCCCGTACGCCATCGTATGCGAGTCGTTCCCCAGGGAGCCCACCTGGTGCCCTGCCCTCCCGCCGGCGACGCACGCGCCCCGCGGCTGAGCCAACCCAGACCTGTCCCCCCCCCTCTCCAGAACCAGGGGTGTCCACCACAGGGGGCAGGTCCTCTGGCAAGAGTGCCCTGGCACCGCCCTGCTCCTCCTCGTTGTCGCGACCCGCGGGGACCCGGAACGGTTCCTGGGGATCACCCCCAGCCACCTCCCGGCGCCCGCGGCGCGGGACGGGGTACACACCTTTCCTGCAAGCACAGGAGGTCACCGCCGTTACGGGGGTCACCTAGTGCGGCTCCCCCCGGCACAACCTGACGACCCCGGGGGCCCAGGGCCCTGAGCCCCGCCCCAGACTGGGAGCTGTGGCGCGACGCGTGGGCCGCGTGGCTCCCCTGCCCCCCCTCCCAATGCCGATGGATGGCCGCCGGCCCCCGCCCGTACGGGGCTGACGCCACAGCTGGCCCCCAACCCCCTCCCCCCCTCCCCCCCGCAGAGCACCGCACGGCACTGCCGACGGCAAGACACTGATGCACCGGGAGGTAGTGGGAAGGACGCACCTGTGAAGCCGGTTCGGACCCCGGTGGCCATCTTGGGGTCACTTGGTGTGTGTATCTATGTGCCGGCAAGCCGCCATTGGCTGATATCATACTCTCCCATCCACCTGAACTAACCCGATGTGATAGTGTGATAGGTTTGGCCATTCCGGCTATGAGCGACCATATTCAGAACCGAGGCACCGCCAGCGGAGATTTATATAGCAGAATATCAGGAATCAACAGGGTTTTATTATCATAATGTTTCCGTAATTTTTCAACCTTTCGTTCTGATAGTCAATGTATCGGCGACTGTCAGTTGGCTCGCGATTTTGCGTTAACCGATTGGTTAACTGTTATTTCCAGATATTTTGGCGGAAACGTTTCTGAAGGGTCAGATTTGATCTGTAAAGGGTTCGTTGCTTCTGCAATTTTCTAAATAAGCACTCGAAATTTTAATCAGAATTTTTCGTGATGTCGAAATCGGATTTCCGACTTCGACATCGCCGCACTTGATTTGGACTTCTTTGAGTGGTCATACTCCTTCCCCTAAGCCCGAATCAGGTTTCCCTTATACTTGCCACCCATTTGACTTGGAGATATAAGGGAAACAAAATCGAATCGTGGGATCACTTTGAAGAGCCATATCTACGCGCGAGTGTGAGGAATGAGAATAAGGAAGGTTGGGTTGGAACCGCCTTGGTCTCAACTTAATTTAGGGAGCATCAAACACCTTTGGTGCGCACACATGCCCGGTGTAGCAAGGGAAAAGGGTCAAGAGGGTATAAAGTGATATATAACTCTTGGACCGTGCAACCGAATATTTTAATGCGACTTTCGAGTGTGCCGCATGAGTGTTGGGGTTGCATAGCACCTTTCTTTGGGTTCCTACGCATTTTGAACGTGAAGTTATGTCAATGGAGGGACATGGCATATCATGGTGGGAGCCACATTTTGAGGGTATTTGTTATATGCATGGTATATGTTTGATATGCTCACGCACATGTTATATATCTTCGTGTGGCCGAAGAGATGGGGAGCCATACGTGACAAGGGCCTTGCCCGTGTCCGAATTGTGGAATTCAAAGCGCTAGACCAAGTCTACCGCGTATGTATTGCTCATGGTATGTTTGATAAAGAGATCCATGGGTGCACTCCCATTTTCATGGGGCATGTAGATATTAGTGGCAAAGGTATCTCCATGCGCCCGATTGGGGATCCAAGTGGGGGAATTGTTCGCAAATGGTTCCAATCATTTGTGTATTGAACCATGAGCGGATATCATGGGTGAGCAGAGAGATATACTATCATGACAACTTTGTATTTGGTCGTATTTTCATGTTTTTGACCTCAATTTTTGCTCATTTTTGTGTTTTGTGTACTCACCTGGTCAGCTAACAGCAAGAAGCCTATGGGGAGTCGAACCATGGTATGTTGTTCATATGTTGGCATATGCTTTGGAGTTGAACACCACCATATGCCGGATCGTGTACTCCATTTGGTTTGGCGCACGAAGGATTTCAAGAATTGGTCCCAAGATCATGGGCTGAATTGGGCAGTGCATGGCGCCCATATCCGAAAGGGTTTCGAGGGTAAAATGGGGATGTACATGGGCATTGGCCTTTGGGCTCTATCCTCCATGAATAGTAGACTTCGATTCCATGCATGCTTGGAGCTTCCGGATATGTAGTAACTTCAATTTTGAGCATATATGTGATATATGGCCAATATGGTGTGAATTAGCAGTTTTTTGGCATGTTATGAGTTCAAACTCATAGGTCATTTCTCTAAGCCCATTCGACTCCAAGTCCAACCAAGGTTATGTCAGGGTAGGGCATGGTCCCGAGTGCCACTCTAGGCCATGACACGCCACCTTCCCTATTGGGCTAGGATTTAGAGGCTTGGGAGTGAACACATTTTTGGGGTTTATGTAGTGACTTTTGATATATGGCAGTTAACCATCTTATTGGACTGGGTTCAGGGCATCATGTTGGTGAGTCAAGGGAAGGTCTTGAGTCCAGGGAATGATGGGTCTATGGCTGTGATTGTGCAAGTTTCCATCTCTCCCCAACTTTGCTTTATTTGTGTTCATATGCCAATTTCAGGGCTTTCTTCCTTGGTGCAATTCTTGTACATGCCCGCCACCGTGGGAATACCGGTGTGCTGAACGAAAGCCCGCAGCCTGATTTGGATTGTGAATTGGGTTATTGCTATACTTGTGGGATCTGGTTGCTGTTCAGGGTTGAAGGAGGATTACATTTTCTATATTTTTGGATTTGGAACCTTGGATTTTGATAAATGCAATCGTTGATCAGGAGCAAGTCAGCAGGGGTTACTGGCGGAAGGGGTACAGCGGGGGCCGGTCCTGGTAGGGACCTTCTTTATGGTAGCAGAGGCTTACCTGCTGCCCCTACCAACCGCCGACCCGGGGACTTGGGCCCTCATGAGCCCTGCCCAAGTACGCCCCGGGTGCGTATTGTGGACTCGGTGGAGACCACGCCGGAGATTAGAGCCATAGAAGGACCGAGACGTTCAAGAGCATGGCGAACTCCGGAATTTGAAGCCCGAAGAGAAGAACGACACTCGGGAAGAGGAGGACGTGACATGGAGGACCTGGTCTCCATGTGTGAGCGTCGCTGCCGAAAGGCATGCAACCTCCGCTCCGCCGCGGAGGACTCTGATGAGGCTTGCCATTCAGGCAGCAGTGGAGGACGGGCCCGGCGCTACCGGAAGCGCGGGTCACCCAAGTCCGCGGCAAGGGACGCCGGGGCTATGGACACGGACCCCAGCCCGGTTAGGCTGTGGGAATCCGAGGGGCACTCCGAGGGCTATCGGACAGCCCACGAGCCACCTTCGGAGCCGGAGATGACCGCGCCGATCGCCAGGGCGCATACAGCCCCCGAGCCCGCCCTGCAGCACGACGCCGAGGGCTTGGAGAGGCCAGCCAGGGCCCGAACGGCACCTGTGCCCCGGCACACGGGACCAGAGACGGACGCCATCGGCGATACGCCCATGGGCGACGAGTCTGAGGTGCCGGGAACCGCGGGATGTGCTGAATCCGGCGGAAAGCACGCTGCGTGCCACTGCGAGCACGTGTCCTTCCTCATGGGCAAGTACCCGAAGATGGGGATGGACGCCATCGTGAATCATCTTGACCACCTGGACAACGCCAAGGATGCTCTAGAGGAGGACGTCGCGGGGATCCTGGACGACCAGTCAGCTGCGGAGAACCACATGGAGGAGCTGCGAGCGGATCAGGCCCGGTACCGGGAGAATCTGGAGCTGGCCCTGTAGAAGCAGCAGCAAGTGGTGGACAGCCTCCTCCACTTAGTGGAGGACATGTCGGTACGCCTGAGAAGGCTAGAGGAGCAACAGCCCCTCGCCTCGGGTCCGGAGCTCCCGGCAAAGCCGGCCGCGGTGGAGCTGGTGGAGCGGGTTAAGACCCTCAGGAGCGCCATGGAAAAACCCATGGGCGGCCCTGCAGAGGCACCCTACGCGCCTCCGCGTGTTGACCCGGGTGCGCTGCCGTATGTTCCCCTGTTCAGCGAGTCAACAATGCTCGCTGAACACACGGCACCGGCTGGGTCCAGGCGGGAAGGGCACGTAGCCACGGACCCGAGGAGCCTGACAGTGCAGATGTCCCACGCCGCCCAGGATGTACCGCTCACGACGAATATGGCAGTCTATGCGGAAGAGAAGATCGAGATCCAGAACCAGACCATGCAGGGGCGAACCATGGGAAGCGCCGACGGACATGGTCGAGGCCATCCAAGCAGAAAAATTTGGGCGAAGGACCCCAATACGGGAATATGGATGGTCGATGGAGCAAGTCCTTCCCGCATTCCAAACCCCATGGGTTCAGGCCCAACTGGACCGCACTCCATGGAGGAGAGGGATGTACGGGGAGTGTACTCAAACCCCCCGGCCACAGGTGGTATCCGTCTCGGTGGAGTGGTGGCTGGAGACGTCGGAGACGCCATCAGGATCGACGACCTCAGGGGAATCAAAATCCCCTATTATGACGGGAACCCGTCCAACCTGGATGACTTCATCCTGGACTGGGAGGACTTCGCCGAGGAGGTCGTCGGCGAGATGCGGGGAGCGCCGCGGGACAAGTGGGTATGCTGGACATTCCCACACCGGCTGGCGCAGGACCTCAAGGAGGAGCTGCGGGATCAGATCCGGGAAGGATTGATCCGCACGGAGCAGGCCTGCCTCCAGTGGCTGGAGGATGAGGAGCGGGTGGACGCTCCTAACCAGAAGCTGGAGGACCTGTGGTCCATTCCACTGCCGCTGGACCGCGGTGAGTTGCGGGTCCGGGAGTGGAACCGGTATCTGCGGAAGTACCGCAGATGCCTCAAGTTGGTGGAAGACTGGAACGAGGCCAGTGAGATCCGCCACTTGCTGAAGGACGTCCTCCCCGGCAGCTGGAAGAGGAGAGTGGAGGACGAGGAGAAGAAGCGCGCCAAGCGACGGGTGGCGGTGAGGATTATGGCGGCGGAGGATACCCATGCGGGTATCATGGAGTTCTTCAGGAGGAACCTGGGCGAACCTGACCGGATGTTGGGCCTGAAGAACGCCGTGTACGTGGAGGTATTCGGGGACTCCATGGGGCAAAGGTTGCTGCGCCTCAACAACGTGGAGTGGAGGCGCGGGGAGCCGCTGAAGATGCAAGTCATCTTCGCTCGCATGAGCCTGGACGAGATCGTGAAGTACATCACGGTGGAGTTGAAGCTCAATGCGAAGAACGAGGCCCACGTGCAGGATGGGCTTGGTCATGGACAACGAGGACACCGAGAAGACCGCCATCATCGGGAGATCCAGGAGGACACGGCCAACTCCGCGGAGGATGGTAGTGGAAGTGGCCAGGAGGATCACGAGGAGGCCCATTTCTTCGCGTTTGTGGCGCATAACGTGAAGAACCATGGACGGGATCGGTCCAGATGGAGCCAGATGGGACCCAAGAAGGGCAAAGAGCCATGGAGGATCGGGAACCCACCGCTCTCGTTCCGGGAGTACAGGTCTCAGCACGACGGGTGCTGGGTCTGTTATGGCAAGGGAAACAACCATGCACACGACCACCGTCAGTGCAAGGTGTATGAGGCGGACAAGAAGGCCTACTTCGCCGCTCATCCCGAGAAGAAGCCCAAGGAGCAGCGGATTTCCGATTGGAAAGCGAAGGGCGGAGACGGGGGAAAAGGCCAAGGCAAAGGCCAAGGAGAAGGCAGAGGAAGAGGCTATGGTGGTGGACCTGGTCAAGACCGACGAGTGAGGTCGATCGAGGAAGTTGCTGAGGACATGTTGAGGACGTTGGCGGAACTCAAAGCCCAGCAAAGTGGAGGACAAAGTCCTGGCGGATCGCAGCCGGAAGGGGCTGCGGGAAGCCAAGTCTAGGGGAGCCCCCACGGGAGTGGGACCTCGGAGGTCTCTCCTCCGAAAATCAGTGGAATCCCTGAGAAGGCGAAGGCACATCGGGTGCCGAAGAAGGCTCCGGAAGAGCCAAAACCACTGAGTTTCGCCACTCCCAACCCCTGGAGCGCCCTGCCAAGGGAAGTACATGTGGGAACGGGACATGGCAAGAAGGAAGGAGCGACCACGGAGAGCCCCGTGGACGGGCAGGACCAACCCAAGATCTACACCATCCGTGACGATACCCTTGAAGTCCTGATGCACCCGGACGTGCTAGAGTTGCATGCCGTGAGAGTCGTCCATACACCTCATGGCGACGAGCGGCAGTTGCACTTGAAAGTGCGAGTACAGTGCGGACGAGAGGAGAAGGTGGTGGATGTGTTGGTGGATACGGGTGCCCAGGTGAGTCTGGTCCGGAGAGGGTTGTTCAAGGAGGAATTCCTGCAGCCCAGCCGGAGACCGGTCCGCCTGAAGGTCGCCAATGGAGAGATCATGGGTGGTGGCACCCATGAGGCCACTATCAGTATGGAATTCTGGGAACATGAGCGCTTGAACCGCCCTGATCAGGCGAAGAGAAGCACTCTATCCGGGAACTTCTACGTGGCCGACATTACTGATTGGGATATGATCATGGGGTATGACTTCATGGTGGCCAACGCCATTGGAGCCCTTCCCCATCGCGCAACGCTGGTCCGGGAGGACGACGAATGCCTCACATGGCTGTCCACGGATTATGCGTGCGGGTCATCCCAATGGAATGCTGAGGAAGAGGATCGGATCGTCCGAGCGGTGCAAGCTGTGGGTGCCAAGTCCAGAGGAGACCGTGAGGTTCAGCTCACGGAGTATGGAATGGCGCCACAAGTGTACACCAGGATGATTCAGACGCTGGGAGCTGAAGTGCCCGAGACGGACGTCTTCGCTTCCCGGGATGCCCCACTTCTGCAGAAGTGTAGGAGGCATTGGCATCGAGGAGACTCAGCCTGGCACAGGCATTGGGGTTTGAAGGAGTGGGGACCCATGTATTGGCATGGATCCCTGGACAATACCAAACGTACGGTGGAGAAGATCATCGCGGATAGGGCGAAGGGGATCCTGGTCATAACCGGCATAGGATCCACCCCATGTCCGCTGGAGGGTCTCAAGTCAACGCTGGACTCCATCACCCTGAACGAGATGTCATTCGGGCCAGAGGAGGAGTTGTTCATCGACGCCAAGGGTGTATCAATGCCCTCCCCGGGTCAAGCGTGGGGTACCAAGGCTTTCCTGGTGGATGGGGCGCAAGCCCAGCCCACGGGTGATGAAGCATTCATCCGTAGGATGGAGGCGGTGCCCATGAAGGTCATGTTTGAGCCCAAGGAGGGGACGGATCAGCCTATTGATGGCATTGACGTCCTGTCCCACGCCGAGATCGATGACGTCGTCAACTACATGGGAGTGGGGATGCACGACCGTGTGGCAGCCCAGAAGAGGCGGGCCATGGTCACATCTCCGCATTGGTGGGATGACAAGATGTTGGTTACCGGCAAGTACGAGAAGGACGAGTTCGTGGCGAGGGTCATGGATCACATCGCGGACCAATACGATGGTCCGGTTGGGTCGGACCCACCAACATGGAATTTTCCAAGAATGGGTGCCGATAGCGACAGTCACCAGCCCGATGCCGCAAATTTCCGAAGATTATCGGTGGGAAGTGCACCCCACGACGATGAAGACGGCATATCGGACGAGGAGAAGTCAAATTCGGACCCGGAAGAGGCCTATACCGCAGTGCGTTCGGTTGTATCGATACCGAAGCAAGCGGCTGAAGAGGCCCAGGAGAACCCGAAGGTCGCCGAGCTGAAGGAGAGGCTGATCAGGGCCTATCCGCGGCTATTCAGTGGCGTCGCCAACAAGAACCCTCCAGATCGTGGGAGGTTTGGTACAGCGAAGATCAAGCTGAAGTCCAACCCGAAGATCTATCGTCATCGGGAGTACCAACTTCAGGGCGATCGGGCCGAGGCCATGAAGAAGCTGTTGGCCGAGTTTATTGAGCGGGGATGGATCGAACCCTCCGACAGTGAATGGGCCAGCCCAGCCTTCATCGTGCCCAAGAAGGAAAAGGGCGAGTGGAGGTTGGTGGTGGATTACAGGGGTTTGAACGAGCAGACCGAGCACGACTCGTACTCGCTTCCCCTGATCGACTCCATCCTCCAAAAGCAACAGAAAAAGCGGATTTTCACGGTGTTGGACCTGAAACACGGTTACCACCAGATGCCGCTACACCCGGACTCCAGGCCCTGTACAGCGATGTCGACGCCGCTGGGGCCCATGCAGTGGAAAGTGTTGCCTATGGGCGCCAAGAATGGCAACGCCACTTTCCAGCGCATGATGGAGGACCTACTCGGTCCTGTCCGGGACTGTGCCGATCCCTTCGTAGATGACATCATCATCGGGTCCGGCACGGAGAACATGACTGAGGACGAGCCCATCGACGCGCATGAGAAGGATCTGCGCCGAGTGCTCAGCGAGTTGGACAAGCACAACATGGTGTGCAAGCCCACCAAAGCCTCACTATTCGTGAAGGAAGTGGAGTTCGCGGGTCACGTGGTTGGTCACGGGCAACGCCGTCCCATGCCTGGGAAACTGGCGTCCCTGCACCACTGGGAGAAGCCCCAGACCATCAGCGAACTCCGGTCCTTCATGGGGTTCTGCAACTACTATTCGGGCTATGTCCGGATGTATGCAGAACTGTCGGGGCCGCTGCACAAGATGCTGCAAGTGGGCAAGTTCGATGGCCGGAAGGGGAGCAAGAAGAAGCTTGCCTGGACCCCTGAGGCGGAAGATGCGTTCAACAGCCTGAAGGAGCGACTCCTGGGGCAGTTGGGGCTATTCCTGGTGGACCCAGACAAGGGATTCGTGCTACGGACGGACGCCTCGGACTATGCTGTGGGGGCAGTACTCGAGCAGATCCGAGACGACGGGTCACATGTACCCGTGGCGTTCTGGAGCCGGGTCCTGGCCGAGGGCCAACGCCGCACTTGGACCGCGAGGGAGACGTACGCCATTGTATGTGCGCTCAGGAAGTGGTCTGGCCACATCGGATTGCAACCGGTGGTGGTTTGCACGGACCATTAGTCCTTGCAGAGCTGGCACAAGGAGCAAGTCGACACCCCCTCAGGACCAGCGGCTAGGAGGGCCCGATGGCACGAGACGTTCGCCAAATTCAACCTCAGCGTCGTATACGTCCCGGGGAAGGACAACACTGTGGCAGATTGCCTCAATCGGTGGGCCTAGCCCGCGGGCAAGGCTTGGATGGACATATCCAGCCATGGAGACGCCGAGGAGACCGAGGAGGCCAAGCGCATCATCGAGATGGAGAAGACCATGCAGCAAGAGGGGGTCAAGTGCTTTGTGGTGATGGCGAACCATACGGACCTGGCCAAGTTCCGGGGTGCCCGCGTCCAGGCTATTCGAGAGGAAACCCTCGAGCAATGGATGGTGGCCCCTGTAGAGCTAGTCAGGTCGGTGCTCACAGAGGACTGGTCGGATGACTACGCGGCATCCGAGCACTGGAGCAAGTACCGGAATGCCGTGAGCGCCCCGTCGGACGACGATTGGCCCGAGGGCTTGACCGAGGATGGCGACAAATTGTTCCTCAAGGACAAGCTGCTGGTGCCCGAGAACCGAATGGAGGAGCTCATTGATCATTGGCACAACGCCCAGCTCATGCACCCTGGCCGAGACAAGATGCAGCAGGACCTGGATTGGCGTTTCAAGTTCCCTCCGGGGTACTACGCCATCCTGGATAGGTACTGCAGCGACTGTGCCGTGTGTCGGGCCACGAAGAGCCCCAACCACTCCACAGCGGGCAACCCGGTGTACACGGCTATACCGGAGGCCCCTATGCGGTCCGTGGCCATGGATGTATTCGCCATGCCTGAGGTCACCGTGGAAGGGGAGACCTACGACTGTGTCATCCTGGCGGTGGATAGGCACAGTGGGTATATCGTGGCGGTCCCTGGCAAGAAGTCCAAGAAGAAGGACAAGAAGGACAAGCATGGAGTGGGGTTACAGGCCAAGACCGTCGCTAATGCCATGATCAGGCATTGGCTGACGATTATCGATGTCCCGGCTGTCATCTGCAGCGATCGGGGCAGTCAATTCGTGGGGACGTGGTTCAAGACGATGTGCAAGCACATGGGGATTCAGCACGCCAAGACCGTGGCGTACCACAGCCGGTCGAATGGCCGTGCTGAGGTGGCCGGGCGGCAGATGTTCGAGAAGTTCCGCCAGCTGCACATTGACGAACCGGGTCGGAACTGGTATAACTCGCTGTGGAGAGTGCTCCAAGCGTATCACGACCTTCCAGGGCCCACTGGACTGTCGCCCCATCGTATCCTGTTCCTACGGGATCGAGTGTCACGCACTCTCCCGTGGATGAACCATGGCAAAGTGGCCCGGGATGCGAACGCTATGATGTCTGAGGCGGACGACACGGCGGCCAAAGTGTGCAAGGCACTACAGGACGAGCATGACAAGAGGGCCAAGTACTTCAAGCAGGGAAAGGTCCAGAAGTATGCTCTCCAAGACACCGTGTGGGTGGAGCGGCACCACAAGGATGTCCTGTCCAGGCATCGGCAGGCATCCTGGTATGTGCCGGGGGTAATCGTGCGGAAGGTCGGGCAGGATGTGTACGCAGTTCGTGTGGGAGACAACAAGATCCTGGACCGCGACCACACCCAGCTTCGTCCCCGAGCACCAGACCCCAGCGGACGTCCCGTCACCTTCGAGTTCACGGCCGGCGATGTGGACTCGTACGATGAGGGTGAGGACGACGATTTCACCGCGGAGAGGATCCTGGCGGACAAGCCGGACCCGGGGACGCCTGGTGGAGGCTTTACAAGGTCCGTTGGAAGGGATTCGCCGCATCCAGGGACTCGTGGGAGCCTCCGAGCAGTTTCGTGCCGAGGTATACCACGGTCTGGATGGACTACCTAAAGAAAAAGGGTATTTCTTTGGATGTCAAGGACGTATTGGTCCATTTGGTTGCTGCTGTAGCACCGTAATGGATCCCCCCTTGGCATTTTGTTTGTTTCTGTGAATGGGGAGACACGTGAGGGCGTTCATCCGGGGATTTTTCGGCCTTGATCGGCCATATACCCCCTTCACTCGATCTCCACATATATATTGCATTGTGGTATACTTATTTAGGTCGACCGACGACGTTTTTCTATCTTTGATCCCCTTGGTCCATGTTGTAGATCAAGAGGAGACCGGATATGGCGTAGGGTGCTGATTATCAGTGTCATCACCCCTCCCTTGGGGCATGGGGGACGCCTACGACGTGTGTGGGGCCTCCATGTGTCCTTGGGACATGGAGGGGGTGGTTGGAGCTCATTGGGGTCCTCCCGTCCTCTCTGAGAAGGGGGGTGAAGCCGGTTTGGACCCCCGTGGCCATCTTGGGGTCACTTGGGGTGTGTATCTATGTGCCGGCAAGCCGCCATTGGCTGATATCATACTCTCCCATCCACCTGAACTAACCCGATGTGATAGTGTGATAGGTTTGGCCATTCCGGCTATGAGCGACCATATTCGGAAACGAGGCACCGCCAGCGGAGATTTATATAGCAGAATATCAGGAATCAACAGGGTTTTATTATCATAATGTTTCCGTAATTTTTCAACCTTTCGTTCTGATAGTCAATGTATCGGCGACTGTCAGTTGGCTCGCGATTTTGCGTTAACCGATTGGTTAACTGTTATTTCCAGATATTTTGGCGGAAACATTTCTGAAGGGTCAGATTTCATCTGTAAAGGGTTCGTTGCTTCCGCAATCTTCTAAATAAGCACTCGAAATTTTAATCGGAATTTTTCGTGATGTCGAAATCGGATTTTCGACTTCGACATCGCCGCACTTGATTTGGACTTCTTCGAGTGGTCATACTCCTTCCCCTAAGCCCAAATCAGGTTTCCCTTATACTTGCCACCTATTTGACTTGGAGATATAAGGGAAACAAAATCGAATCGTGGGATCACTTTGAAGAGCCATATCTACGCGCGAGTGTGAGGAATGAGAATAAGAAAGGTTGGGTTGGAACCGCCTTGGTCTCAACTTAATTTAGGAAGCATCAAACGCCTTTGGTGCGCACACATGCCCGTTGTAGCAAGGGAAAAGGGTCAAGAGGGTACAAAGTGATATATAACTCTTGGACCGTGCAACCGAATATTTTAATGCGACTTTCGAGTGTGCCGCATGAGTGTTGGGGTTGCATAGCACCTTTCTTTGGGTTCCTACGCATTTTTAACGTGAAGTTATGTCAATGGAGGGACATGGCATATCATGGTGGAAGCCACATTTTGAGGGTATTTGTTATATGCATGGTATATGTTTGATATGCTCACGCACATGTTATATATCTTCGTGTGGCCGAAGAGATGGGGAGCCATACGTGACAAGGGCTTTGCCCATGTCCCAATTGTGGAATTCAAAGCGCTAGACCAAGTCTACCGCGTATGTATTGCTCATGGTATGTTTGATAAAGAGATCCATGGGTGCACTCCCATTTTCATGGGGCATGTAGATATTAGTGGCAAAGGTATCTCCATGCGCCCGATTGGGGATCCAAGTGGGGGAATTGTTGGCAAATGGTTCCAATCATTTGTGTATTGAACCATGAGCGGATATCATGGGTGAGCATAGAGATATACTATCATGACAACTTTGTATTTGGTCATATTTTCATGTTTTTGACCTCAATTTTTGCTCATTTTTGCGTTTTGTGTACTCACCTGGTCAGCTAACAGCAAGAAGCCTATGGAGAGTCGAACCATGGTATGTTGTTCATATGTTGGCATATGCTTTGGAGTTGAACACCACCATATGCCGGATCGTGTACTCCATTTGGCTTGGCGCAAGAAGGATTTCAAGAATTGGTCTCAAGATCATGGGCTCACTTGGGCAGTGCATGGCGCCCATATCTGAAAGGGTTTCGAGGGTAAAATGGGGATGTACATGGGCATTGGCCTTTGGTCTCTATCCTCCATGAAAAGTTGACTTCGATTCCATGCATGCTTGGAGCTTCCGGATATGTAGTAACTTCAATTTTGAGCATATATGTGATATATGGCCAATATGGTGTGAATTGGCAGTTTTTTGGCATGTTATGAGTTCAAACTCATAGGTCATTCCTCTAAGCCCATTCGACTCCAAGTCCAACCAAGGTTATGTCAGGGTAGGGCATGGTCCTGAGTGCCACTCTAGGCCATGACACGCTACCTTCCCCATTGGGCTAGGATTTGAAGGCTTGGGAGTGAACACATTTTTGGGGTTTATGTAGTGACTCTTCATATATGGCAGTTAACCATCTTATTGGACTGGGTTCAGGGCATCATGTTGGTGAGTCAAGGGAAGGTCTTGAGTCCAGGGAATGATGGGTCTATGGCTGTGATTGTGCAAGTTTCCATCTCTCCCCAACTTTGCTTTATTTGTGTTCATATGCCAATTTCAGGGCTTTCTTCCTTGGTGCAATTCTTGTACATGCCCGCAACCGTGGGAATACCGGTGTGCTGAACGAAAGCCCGCAGCCTGATTTGGATTGTGAATTGGGTTATTGCTATACTTGTGGGATCTGGTTGCTGTTCAGGGTTGAAGGAGGATTACATTTTCTATATTTTTGGATTTGGAACCTTGGATTTTGATAAATGCAATCGTTGATCAGGAGCAAGTCAGCAGGGGTTACTGGCGGAAGGGGTACAGCGGGGGCCGGTCCTGGTAGGGACCCTCTTTACCTGCCACCACGCAGGCCTACCAGGATAACAGTGATGGCAGACTCCGATGGCTCCCCCCAGCAGGACGACCGCCACCACCGCCGGTCCCGCTCCCGCCTCCCCTGTCTGCCCGGAGTGGACGGAGGAGACCCCCGCGGAGCGCGAGGAGCGGAGGCTGGCGGAGGCGGCGGTGCTGGTCGGGCCGCCGGCTGGGCAGCCCCGGGCGGCCTCCGCCGACACCGGGCCGTCGACACAGGATCCTGAGCCAGCCGAGGAGACCGCCCCCGCCGCCCAAGCAGCAAGGCCTGCCGCCCCGCCCCAGGAGGGGGCCCCAGACGCGCAGGAAGCGGAGACCGCAGCCCCAGCAAGCCACGCCGCGGCCCCCGGCACGCCGCCGACACGAGGGGTAGCCCCGGCGCAGGAACCGGGCGCATTGCCGAGGGCTGCCGGAGCCGCAGAAGGGAGCCGGGAGGGCGCACGAGGGGTTGCAACTGCGGCCCCGGCGAGCCGTGCCACCGCCTCAGCCGACCACGCCGCGGCCCCCAGCACGCCACGAAAGCAGGGGAAAGGACCTTGCACGGGCCACGGGCGCCTCGCCGGCGGCCGCCGCAGCAGCAGCAGTGGGCAGGGAGGGCGCGAAGTACCGTGCCAACGCCAACCAAACCCACACTCACACAAGCCCCCCCAAGCCGTTCCCCCCCAAGCCCTTCCCCCCGGAGCGGACGCGGCACGTCCGCCCCCCGGCGCCCGAGCGCTCGCCGCCAGGCGTCACGCTGCCGCAGCTGCAAAAGCAGCAGGACACCCGGCGCGTGATCCAGGAAGGAGGGGACGGCGCACAGGCAGAGCTGCGTGCCAGCCACTGGAGCGCGGAGCGGGGGACAGGAGGCGACAGGGGAAGTGCCCAGGAGCACGCGCAAGGAGCGGGCCAGGGCACGCGTGGCAGGGAGCAAGGGCGCAGCAGCGGAGGGGGACAGAGCGCGGGCAGCGGACGGCGCGACTCAGGGCAGGGGGCCGAGAAGGGGCCAGGGCACGGGAAGGGCGCGCAGGGGCACGGGCAGGGCGCCCAGGTGCAGGGAGCTGAGCGAGGGATGGTGGGCGAGCAGGCAGGCCAGGGCGTGCTTGACAGGGGGCGGGACCCACGGCACGGGCAGGGGGCCAGAAGGGGGCCCAAGGGCAAGGGCAAGGGCGCCACGGGCCCCAAGGGACAGGCGGGACGGGGCATGGTGAAGCATTTGGGAGGAGGGCAACCTCCAAGCCTCCCTTGGCATGCACGTCCCCAAACCCATGAAATCCAAGACTTCTTCTCGAATTTGGGTATCTCCAAAGTTTTCTGTGATCCTTGTCTCGGCCATGACACAATCTGGCGTCCTAGGCAAGAGATGAAGGTATATGTAGACAAGAAAAACATGTAGACAAGTAATATGTATATGTAACAATTCTATACTATAAAATAGCTTAGAAAAGAAGACGAAATGAAGGCGACGGCGTCGCCGCCATCAGAAAATCTGACGGCTACGAGGCGTCACCATCAGGATCTCCACTGAGATCCTGCCCAAACTGGGCCAAACAGTGGTTTTTGGGCGAAAAACAATGAAATATAGTGATTTTTGAGTCAAAAACACTCATTTCGCGTGTCTCCCCCCAACGCGTCGCGTAGCCGACACGACGCGTTTCTGTGCCAATTCAAACTACATATGAAAAGGCCCACTGGTGGGCCACACCATGGGCGCCTGGGCCATTCCTGGGATCGCCTCAGGATTTTCTGAAAAATGCGTGAACGTGACTTTTTTCGCAAAAATTGACCTTTGTGGAACGCCGCGAAAAAGGTCACGCTATAATCTTTTATTTCTAAAAACGATAAAACAATAATAAAATTGCCTAAAATCTTGAGAAATCGAGAAATAAATCCTCGATCTGGGGCTGTGTTGCGCCGGCGACGACTGTCGTCGCCAGCCCAAAAATGACGGAAAAAGACGATTTCTGGGGTATTTTACAGAAATCCCACAGAAATCGAGATGCCGTAACATCAACAGGAAAAATCCTGATCCAGCCTGGCGAAGAGCGCCACAGGCTGTGCAGCGGGTATGGGTGAAGCACCCCATACCGCTTCACCCCCCTCCTTAGAAGCCTTGCCTATATCCAAAGGAAGGCAAGGCCAAGGAGGCGCTCTGACCCCTGCACTGCCCTGGTTTCAACCTGATTCAGCAGGACAGTGGGGGGCGAGGGGCTTCGTAAGTAATCTACATGCCACGCCCATGTAGATTTTTTTCTTTTTTTTTTCTTCGATATATTCATAGGGCAATTGCCCCCCAGGCGACCACACTGGTCCTTGGCACTCCTTGTAGCCTGTAGTTACACGAACAGAGGCGCTGCAGGGCCTTCCGCTCTGACTGATGGCGCTGAGGCGCACATATGGGCCCTTTTTCTCCATGGGCATGGAAACATAATAATTCAATAAATTCAAAAAAAATTATTTAGGGTCAAACCCAAGGCAACGAATTCCTCGCGCCTGAGTTTAGGGCCATTTCCTGCCCAAGGCGACGAAATCCCCGTGCCTTTTAGGGTCGATTTCCAACCCAAGGCGACAAATTAACGCGCCGGATTTGGGGGATTTAGGGTCATTTCCTACCCAAGGCGCCCCACGCCTACTTAGGGTGAGACCTCCCGGAGGGTCGACCAACCCAAGGCGACGAATTAACGCGCCTGCTTGTGCGGTTCGGTACCTGGCGTCGTCGTCGCTGTGGTCGTCGCCCAGTGATGATGATAGACTTGGGGGCTCCATAGGGTCCATGGGGAAGCCATGGTCTTATCCATCATAGGAGTCAAGGAATTCCTCCTTCATCATGTTGATGCCCTGGACCTTAGCTCCTGCAGTTTCCCAGCGATCAGCGATCAGCGATCAGCGTACTCCTGCAGTCTGGGCGTCGTCGCCGTCCGCAGGCCGTCACACCGCCTTGGTGGCCTTGGCTTCGGCAGAAAACCTTTGAAGCATTTGGGGGGAGGGCAACCTCCAAGCCTCCCTTGGCATGCACGTCCCCAAACCCATGAAATCCAAGACTTCTTCTCGAATTCGGGTATCTCCAAAGTTTTCTGTGATCCTTGCCTCGGCCATGACACAATTTGGCGTCCTGGGCAAGAGATGAAGGTATATGTAGACAAAAAAAACATGTAGACAAGTAATATGTATATGTAACAATTCTATACTATAAAATAGCTTAGAGAAGAAGACGAAATGAAGGCGACGGCGTCGCCGCCATCAGAAAATCTGACGGCTACGAGGCGTCACCATCAGGATCTCCACTGAGATCCTGCCCAAACTGGGCCAAACAGTGGTTTTTCGGCGAAAAACAATGAAATATAGTGATTTTTGAGTCAAAAACACTCATTTCGCGTGTCTCTCCCCAACGCGTCGCGTAGCCGACACGACGCGTTTCTGTGCCAATTCAAACTACATATGAGAAGGCCCACTGTTGGGCCACACCATGGGCGCCTGGGCGATTCCTAGGATCGCCTCAGGATTTTTTGAAAAATGCGTGAACGTGACTTTTTTGGCAAAAAATGACCTTCGAGGACGCCGCGAAAAAGGTCACGCTATAATCTTTTATTTCCAAAAACGATAAAACAATAAGAAAATTGCCTAAAACGTTTAGAAATCGAGAAATAAATCCTCGATCTGGGGCTGCGTCGCCAGCCCAAAAATGACGAAAAAAGACGATTTCTGGGGTATTTTACAGAAATCCCACAGAAATCGAGATGCCGTAACATCAACAGGAAAATTCCTGATCCAGCCTGGCGAAGAGCGCCACAGGCTGTGCAGCGGGTATGGGTGAAGCACCCCATACCGCTTCAATGGGAGCCCAGGGGGGGAGGGCGGGTCGAAGGGAGGGGAGCAGGGGACAGGGCGCCCCCGCAGCCGGACGTGCAGCCTGTGAGTTGCCTCCCCCCGGGCATCCTACAGATGCCGGCGCACCACACGCATGACCACCACCACCACCACCACCACCTCTACAACATCGACCCCGACGCCGGCAAGCTCATCCCCCCCCAACCCCCACGACCCCGGCACCAGCCAGCCCCCCCTGCGCCGAGAGCAGAGCTGGCGCAGATCGCCTCGACGGGGGGGGGGGGCGAGACGCGGCACCGGCGCCGCAGGCACAGGGGCAGCAGGGGGGGCCGGCGCGAGGGGCAGATGGGGCCCGGCCCTGGGACCGGGACTGGGGCACGGTCCCGGACCCTCTGGGGGATGAGGCCCTCCCCCTGGTGGGGGAGGTGTACGGCTGGTTGAGCTGGGCCAACCAGGGGACCACCAAGGGGTTGAGGAACCGGCCCTTCGATGCCGTGCTCCTCCGGAGGGACGGAGGAAACCTGGAGGTACCCCCGGGGGGGTGGGCAGCCCCAGAGGACCACGAGAGGGTCCTCAGGTCAGTGATCTGGGCGGCGTGGCCCGACAGAGAGCTGACGTGGCCGGCCTTCCTGGAAGGGGGGGCAGTACTCCGCATCACGGACACGGACGCCAACAACTGGCTCCCCCGGGACTTGCACAGCGCCCTCGCCCACTGGCGCTACCACCGGCGCAACCCGCCGCCGCCACAGCCCCAGCCCCCACACAAGCGGCGGGGCAGGTGACGGACCAGACGGCGGACGCGAGAACGTGGGGGGGGGAGCTGGGCCCCCCGACCCACTTCCCCCCCCCGATACGGCGTGACGGAGGTGCGCGGGCCACCTCCCGCGGGACGGAGGGCGGAGACAACGAGCGGTGGGGGGAACCTACTGCCCCGCAGCCCGCTAACGGCTGACCGCTAACGCTCAGGGCCGCCCCCGGCCGGCGAGCGCCGCGCGACGACGGCGGCGGGGACAAGGGGCCCCAGCGAGGGCCTGTACGAGGGTCCGAGTCTAGGTAGAGGGGGACGTGGGAAGAGTGCGACCCTCCAGCCAACGGCTGGCGCCCGGGGCCGGGACCGCCAGGCCGCCCCCCCTTGGCCGTCAGGGGGCGGCGCCAGGGGACCAGAGGGCCCCCCCCACCCCCCCCCCCCTCCCCCTCAGACACAAGAGCGGACGGAGGCAGACCGAAGAAACGGCGGCCCCGCACCCCCCCCGAAGAGGCCGCTGCACCCGGGGTGAGGGGGCACCACGGTCGAGGCAAGCGCCTGCACGCCCTGCCCGCTGCCGGCCGACGGCGGACCGGCGGCGCCCAGGACAGCGCAAACGGAGCGGCCCCTTCAGAGGCCAGGGGCCAGGGAAAGACTGGGGCGCGAACCAGGGCGGGGGGGTTCCCCCCCCCTCCCCCCCCCCCCCCGCCACACTGACCCATTGGCGGCCGACCGGACAGCGCCCGACGCCCGCGGCCGCCAGGCAACCCCCACGGCACGAGTATACCCAGGGGGGGCACGCCGGAGACAACAGATTGCAGGCCGATGCCTGACGGGGCGGGGAGGCAGGGGGGCTGCCCCCCCAACCCCCCCCCCCTCCCCCACCCAGCTCGAGGGCCACAGGAGCGACCCTCCGCCCCCCTGGAGCCGAGGGGGCGCCCCCCCTCCCCCAGAAGGGACCGCGACGCGGGGGGTGGGGATGCGGCTGGGACTGCACACCGCGCGCCCCAGCGCCCCCAGCCGCCTGCTGCCGCGGGGGTCGCGGCCGACAGGCGAGCCCACACCAGCGCGCCGGAGCAGCGCGCGGACCAAGCCTGGGGTTGGCGCACGGCGGCGCACCAGAACAGTATGGAGGCCGCGCCCCCCATGACCCTCCCATGACCACAGCCCACTCAGGGAGGGCAGAGGGAGGGTTCAAGTCTGCAGGGGCAGCCGGGGGAGCGGTCCACGGGCCGCCCCTCATCCCCCTCACACCCCAGGGCGGCCCCGCAACCCTGACTGCACGCGCACGCCGGGGAGGGAGTGCGCCGACGACAAGGGGGGGGCCAGGGTGGGGAACCGCGGGCCGCCTCCCAGAGGGGGAGCAGGGAGGCCGCGGCGCGACCCCCCACCCCCACCCCCCCCACCGGCCCGCAAGCCGCGGGGGGCCCGGCCCCCAGCCCCCGAGGCAGGGGGATTGGTCACCCCTCCCCCCGCCCGAGAGAGGAGCTGGAGTGCGGCCCGCCCCCCGACCCCAGCCGCCGGCTCCCGCAGGAAACGCGGGGAACAAGCGAGCACGCCCCAACGCGCCAGGACGCGGCACAGATCGTGCCCAGTGCGGGCGGGGGAGCACGAACCGGAATGGTATGGGGCGCCACGCCCCCCATGGACAGAATGACGCGAGTGACACCCGCTTTGTTGCCTGCCCAGGGAGAGCAGAGGGACGGAACGAGGAAGAGCGACCCTGCGCCCTACAGCCCCCCCCCAGCCGCACAAACGGGGGGCACGGCGCACGCCCCCCCCCCAGCCCGCCCCCCGGCACACGAACGCCACAGACCTGCCCCACGGGGGGCGCACAGCCCCAAGCCAGGTAGGGGGACGGCCGCCCATCCCCCCCCGCGGCACGCAGCCCCCACAGGGCGTGCAGGCCAAGAGGACAGTGTAGGGCACCCGCACCCACACGCCCGCGCCCACAGCACGTGGGTAGCGGACCCCAACAGCCCGCCCAGTGGGCGGGCAGTCAGGGGAGTGGGAGCGCCTGACCCCTGACGCCCCTCGCAACAGTGGAAGGCACCCCCCCCGGGGACGCCCTTCCGCCGCCCCCACAACCCCGAGCCAAGTAGGGGGGAACTGGGACGGGACCGCCCCCCCCCAGCACGCCAGACGGAAGAAGGGACCGGGGCAGGACACGCGGAGGGGCATGGACCACGTCGAACGGCCCTACCAGCGCCCAGTGCCGGGACCGCGCGAGGTGCGCACGCCACACCACCCAGGGGGGGAGGGGGCGGACGCCGCGGGAGCGCGAGCGCACACACACGCAAAAGGCACACAGGAATACCAGAAAGGCAACCAGACCGAGCTCGCGGAACGCACAGACCGCGTGGAATGGGGTACCAGCGAGCGAGGGTGAGGGACACCCGGATGAGACGGGGGAAACGGGAGAGACAAAACACCAGGTACCGGCCCGAACCCCCCGAACCGGCCGCGAGCGCCGCGCATACACGGACGCAGCACTGCACCCGCCAAGGCAGCAGTGGCGCACTGCGCCACGCCCCAACCCCTAGGCTAGGCAGCCTCTGCGCCAGCCCAAGGGAGTCCCACTGGCGACAAGCCAGTAGCACGGGCCCGGCGGCGCCGGCGCCCCGGGCGACCACCCACTAGGGGGGCGACGCGGTGGGTAAGCGCCCGCAGCCACGGCTGCGAATTGATGCACTGACCGGGGAATGGCGAAACGGGGAAGCCGGGGAAGGACGGGGCTCCGAGCCCTGTGAACCCGGGGGACTCCGCCAGCAGGCAGGAGGTGCGTCTTGGAGGGCCCCCCACTTGGGCCCGGTGGGGAGGATATCACTCGGCCCGACCAGGTGGCCCCCCGGGGCTGAAAGGCGTCTAGTACCCGCAAAATCAAACCTCAAACCTCAAACCCCAGCCCGTCCCTCTGTCCCCCCCGAGCAGGCGACATTGCGGGTGTCAGTGGCGATGCTCTGGTCATGGGGGGCGCGGCCCCCATACTGTTCCGGTTCGTCGTCACGTGCCGCCCCCGGCGCGCTGGTGCGGGTCCAGCTGCGTCCCCTCCCAGGCGCCGCGGTTCCTTCCGGGGGAGGGGGGACGTCTCCCCGGCCCCAGCAGGGCGGAGGACCGGCGCCCCCGCCGCTCGCAGGGCGGCGGGGGAGAGGGGGGAGGAGGGGGGGAGGGGGGGCCGCGCCGCTGCTCCCCGCCCCCCTGCCCCGCCCGTGACCCCCGTCCCTGCCACTCTTTGTCTCCGGCGCGCCCCCCTGGGATATACACGTGCAGTCGGGGTTGCCGGGCAGCCGCGGGCGTCAGGCGCGGCCCGGTCGGCCGCCAGTGGGTCAGTGTGGCGGGGGGGGGGGAGGGAGAGATCTCCTCGCCCTGGTCCGCGCCCTCGCCTTCCCCAGGCCGGCCTCAGACCGGGCCGCTTCGTTTGTGCATTCCTGGGTGCCGCCGTTCCGTTGTCGGTTGGTAGCGGGTAAGGCGGGAGTGAGCGGGCGGTCCACGGGGGGAGCTTGGCGCGCAGCCGCGCTTGCTGCGGCTGCGCCGTCCCCCCCCTGGGTGCAGCGGCCACCCCCCGGGGCTGCGGGGCCGCTGTCTCTCCTGCCGGCCTCCGTCCCCTCTTAGGCTGGGGGGGGGGGGGGGTTCCTGGTCACCTGACGCCGCCCCCCAACGGCCGCGGGGGGGCGGCCTGGCGGTTCTGGCCCTGGGGGGCCAGCCGTCGACTTGGGGGGCGCACTCTTCCGCTGCCCCCCTCTACCCTTTGAGCGCCGGACCCTCGTGCAGGCCCTCGCTTGGGTCCCCTGCTCCCCTTACCGTCGCCGCGCGGCGCCGGTTGGCGGGGGGGGGGGTAGGGCCGGTGGCTGCTGGGGGTGGCGGTGCGGGTCAGCGGTCAGCGGTTAGTGAACTGCGGGGCAGTGGGCCCGCCCTCGCGCTCGTTGCCCCCGCCCTTTCTCCCACGGGAGGTGGCCCTGCGCCCCTCTGTCGCGCTGTACCGTGAGAAGGGCGTGGGTCGGGGGGCTTGGCTCCGCCAGGGGGGCGCGCCCCGCGGCACTGTCCCCCCCCCACTCTTCCGCGCCCGCCGTCTGGGCCGACGGGGCGTGGTCGTCACCTGTGTCGCCGCTTGCGTGAGGGTTGGGGCTGTGGCGGTGGCGGGTTCCGCTGGCGGTAGGGCCAGTGGGTGAGGGCGTTGCGCAAGGCCCGGGGGAGCAACTTGTTGGCGTCCACATTTGTCATGCGGAGCACCGCCCCCCCCTTCGGGAAGGCCGGCCACGTCAGCTCTCTGTCGGGCCACGTCGCCCAAATCACCGCCCGGAGGACCCTCTTGTGGTCCTCCGGGGCCGCCCACCCCCTCTCGGGTACCTCCCGGTTCCCCCCGTCCCTCCAGAGGAGCACGGCATCGAAGGGCCGGTTCTTCATCCCCCTGGTGGTCCCCGAGCTGGCTCAGCTCAACCGCCCATACACCTTCACCACCAGGGGGAGGGCCTCATCCCCCAGAGGGTCGGGGACCGTGCCCCAGTCCCGGTCCAAGGGCCGGGCCCCCCCCTGCCCCTCGCGCCAGCTCCCCCTGCAGCCCCTGTGCCCGCGGCGCCGGCGCCGCGCTCCGCCCCCCCGCCGCCAAGGCAGCGGCCATCCGTGCCGGCTCCGCCCTCGGCGCGGGGGGGGGCTGGATGGTGCTGGGGTCGGGCGGGTTGGGGGGAATGAGGTCTCTGGCGTCGGGGTCAATGTTGTAGAGCTGGGCGTGGTGGTGGTGGTGGTGGTGGGTGTGGGGCGCCGGCATTTTTTGGATGCCGGGGGGGATGCACCGCACCGGCTGCACGTCCGGCTGCGGGGGCGCCCCGCCCCCTGTCCCCCTCCCTTCGCTCCGCCCTCCCCCCATGGCTCCCATGCCCCGTCCTGTCTGTCCCCGGGGGCCCATGGCCCCCTTGCCCTTGCGCTCCGGTCCTTTCCCGGCCCCCACGCCTCTGACCCCCTGTCCGTGCCGTGGGTCCCGCCCCCTGTCACCCGCGCCCTGGCCTGCACTGCTGGCGCCCGTGCCCTTCCCGTGCCCGTGCCTATGCCCTTGGCTGCGCCCACGCTCGCCCACCGCTCATCGCTCCACTCCATGCGCTCCGTGGGCACCCACTTTGGCGCCTTGCTCGCGCCCCTGCGCGCCCTCCCAGTGCAACGGGCCCTTCCCAGCTCCCTGCCCCGCGTCGCGCCGTCCGCTGCCAACACTCTGTCCCCCTCCGCTGCCGCTGGCCTCGGCGCCTTGCCCGCCTTTGCGCCCTCGCTCCTTGCCGCGTGTGCCCTGGCCCGCCCCCTATGTGTGTTCCTGGGCACTCCCCCTGTCGCCTCCTGTCCCCCGCTCCGCGCTCCCGTCGCTGGCACCCTGCCCCGTCCGCGTGCCGTCCCCCTCCTCCTGGATCACGCGCCGGGCGTCCTGCTGCCTCTGCACCTGCGGCAGCGTGACGCCCAGCGGCGAAAGCTCGGGCGCCGGGGGGCGGACGTGCCGCGTCCGCCCCGTGGGGAAGGGCTTCGGGGGGACCGGCTTTTCGGGGGCGGGTGTGGGTGTGGGTCTGGTTGGCGTGGGCGCGGTACTTCGGGCCCTCCTTGCCCACTGCTGCGCCCGGGGCCCGCACAGGGTCTGTCCCCCGCGTCCACGGCGTGCCGGGGGCCGCGGCGTGGCCGGCCGGGACGGTGGCGCGGCTCGCAAGGGCCGCGATCTCAACCCCTTGTGCACTCTCCCTGCCCCCCTCTGCGGCCTGGGCAGCCCCTGGCGAGGCGTCCGGGTCCTGCGCCGGGGCCACCCCCCGAGCTGGCGGCGCGCCGAGGGCTGCGGTCGGGGCCGCGGCGCGGCTTGCCGGGGCTGTGGTCTCAGCCCCCTGTGCGCCTGGGGCCCCCTCAAGGGGCGGGGCGGCAGCGCCTGCTGCCTGGGCGGCGCGGGTGGTCTCCTTGGCCGGCGCAGGCCCCTGGGTCGACGGCCCGGTGTCGGCAGAGGCCACCGGGGGCCGTCCAGCCGGCGGCCCGACCGGCACCGCTGCCTCTGCCAGCCTCTGCTCCTAGCGCTCCGCGAGGGTCTCCCCCACACATCCCGGGGAGACGGGGGAGCGGGAGCGGGACTAGCAGTGGTGGCTGTCGTCCCGCTGGGGGGAGCCATCGGAGTCCGACATCACTGTTATCCTGGTAGGCATGCGTGGTGGCAGGTGCGCCCTTCTCACTACCTCCCGGTGCATCTGTGTCGTGCCGTGGGCAGTGCTGTGCAGTGCTCCGCGGGGGGGAGGGGGGGAGGGGGTGAGGGGCCGGCGGTGGCGTCAGCCCAGTGCGGGCGGGGGCCGGTGGCCATCCATCGGCACTGAGAGGCGAGGCGGGGGAGCCACGCAGCCCACGCGTCCGCCACAGCTCCCAGTCTGGGGCGGGGCTCCGGGGGGAGCCGCACTAGGTGGACCCCCGTAACGGCGGTGACCTCCTGTGTTCGCAGGAAGGTGTGTCCCCCATCCCGCGCCGCGGGCGCCGGGAGGGGAGGGCAGGATACGGGCGCTGCCCCGTACAGGGGGGTGGGGGTGATCCCCAAGACCCGCTCCGGTTCCCCCCGGGTCGTGACGACAAGGAGGAGCAGGGGGTGCCCGGGCGCTCTCGCCAGAGGACCTGCCCCCTGTGGTGGCTACCCCTGGTCCTCGAGAGGGGGGGGGGCAAGTCCGGGTTGGGCCAGCCGCTGGGCGTGTGCGTCGCTGGCGGGAGAGCGGGGCACCAGTTGGGCTCCCTGGGGAACGCCTCGCACATTACGGCGTACGGGAAGGTCGGCCTGGCGCCGTTGTACACCGTGTTGGTCGGTCGGGGGTGGGTGGGCGCCTTGTCCGCGCCTTCCACGAATACCGTGATTTCGCCCATCTCCAGGTCCTCGTTCGGTGGGTGTAGAAGTTGATGTGGCCCTCGCCTGGTTCAGGTACGGGGCCGTGTCCCCGGGGCAGCGCCTCTTGAGGGCGTGCAGCAGGGCTGGGGCGCTGCTGCGGAGGCGTTCACGATCCAGTGCATTGCCGGGAGTAGCGCAGGGGCCCCTGCTCTGTTCAGGGCGCGGACGGCCGGGAGGGCGGCCTCGCTGAGGAAAGCCCTCGCACTACCCGCTGGGTCGCGTCGTGCGGCAGCGTGCGCCTCATGCGACTCCATCACCGCGTCCGCTACTAGGCTCCGGACGGCCGCCTCCTGCGCTCCGCAGGGGGCCCTGGCGTGCCCTTGCCCGTCCACCCGTCGGCGAGGCATGGTGCTGCGGGCTCTGCAAAGTCTGGCGGCGGATGGAGGTCAGGGCGCGAAGACGTGCAACAGGTGCGCGACGGATGTGGGGTCCCGCAGGTGCAAGTGGATCCACAGGAGGGCGGCGCCCGCGGGGCCCGCGCGTTCGTGTGAGGGGGCGTGTGCTCCCCCGATGCGCCGGTGTAAAGCCTCCTCCTCTGTGCGCCCGTGCGGGCCCCCGGGAGGTGCTGGCCAGGGGCACGCGGCCACTGGGAGCGCTGCGCGCACCTGTTGGCGCCTGCTGGCGCTGCGGAGGACACCGTGTCGCATTCCCCGCAGAGGTGGCAGGTGTGTGGGAGGTGGGAAGGCGGCGACCAAGGGTCGAGATGGCAGAGCCAGAGGTCGTTCCGCCTCTGCCAGTGGGGGTCCCGGATCTCCAGCAGGCGGGCGCGGACGCGGCGCCGGTAGTCCCTGCCGAGCGTCTTCTGCTGGACCTCCCGCCACGTGTCAACGGGGAGAATCCCGTGGTCGTGGAAGGCGGCGATGAGGTCATCCCACGCCAGGCGGGGGTGCCCCCGGGGGGGGGGTTGCCATATACATGTGGCGCCCCGTGAGGTCGGGCGCCAGCATGTCCCACTGGCACTCGTCCGCGGCGTCCCGGTAGAGAAGGGTTAGTAGATTGCTGTCCGCGACTGCCTCCCACTCTACTCGCAGCCCGTCGCAACTGTGCAGCTCCTCGCGCAGCGCTGCTGCATGGTCGGTGGGGAGCATGAGGAGTAAGGGCCCCTGGTTGTCGTCCAGCCAGGACAGGGCGTCGTCGTACACAGGCCCTCCATTTTTGAAGTGCGCCACGGCGAGCCGGGCGGCTCCATCCTCTGGGGGGTGCCATCAGATGGTGGCCGCGCCGTGTCCCCACGTGTGTATCTCCGTGGCGGGGTGGGACGGGTGCACGGATGAGCGGGGACACGTCCCATTCCACCCTGTTTGTGGCCCCGGGGCCGCTTGCAGCCATTCTTTCGTCGCCGCGTCCCACGGGTGGTCGGGGCCCGCCCCTCGGATCATGGTGGGCCTCGGCTGGGTGTGCCGCCCCCGCCCCTCGAGCAGGATGGCAGCGTATTGTTGCGCAGGGGTCTCCGGGGCGCGCGTGGCGGCGCACCAGCGGCTCCACTCGCGCGCCCACTCCTCGCCCACTCTGCGTGCCTCCCACGCGGTCATGGGGCCGCGCCCGATGATCCACTGTGCGAAGAGGGCGTCTTGCAGGTGCTTCGCAAAACCTCTTGGCAGGTCCCGGTACGGATGGGAGTCCTCTTGTGGCGGGCACTCCAGAGTGCCATTCGCGACACGGAGGGAGGCTACGCAGTCCTTGTCAGGGCGCGGGGGAGGGGGGGGGGCAGTTTCCCTCTGCCGCGGTGAGCCATCCGTGCACCCGGGCTGCTGCGCTTAGGGGCTCGCGGAGGGGTTGCTCCAGCCGGTGGTTGCGAAGCTCCCATGCGAAATTCCCTAGCCGGAGCATGTGGTGGAGGAAATTGTCCACAGAGGTCCCTCCCTGCGGGTCGTAGCGGGCTATGGCGCGGAGCTGCGCCTCCGCCTCCTCGGGCAGCAGCCCAGAGCAGAAGACTTCCGTCCATGCGGCGCCCGCGGAGCGCCACGAGGCCACGCACAGGGCTTTGTCCCCGAGCGGGAGGTGGCGGGCCGCCTCTTGCACCGCCTGGCAGTAGTGGGGCCAGAGGAGCCGCGAGTGGGCGCACCCCACGTGCATGTGCAGCGGGGTCTCCTCTGGGCCGCCGCATAGGAGGCACGGTTGTGAGAGGACGGCGACGCCGGGGAGCCGCTCCTTACGGACGCGGAGCCTGCGTTGCACCGGCGTGTGGCCGTCCCTGGCCCGCAGAGCCCAGTGGTTGGTGGCTGCCGCGGTGAGGTCTCGGGCGTGGACATAGGCAGTAGCGTGGGCCGCGCCCAGAGGTGTGTGTCCTCGGTGCGTCAGCGCATGGACCGTCTGTGCTCGCTGCGCGATCTCGCCGAGCGTCCGCATCGTGGGGGGCCGTAGGTCGAGGTGGCCGTCATGACCGGCGACGATGGGTTGGGCGTGGCTGGGGCCCGGGGGCGTGTTCTGCAGGACGGTGTCCTGGGACGCCACCCAGTCCGCCTTGTGCAGTAGGGTGTCGCTGCGGTGTGAAGTGGCTCGGACATACCAGAACAGATGCCCGGCGTGTTGTCCTCGCGTGCGCAGGCCGCCTCTGGAGCACCGTAGGGGCATCTGGTTGACTACTTTCGCCGCGCCCGCGGGGACCCCCGTGGTCCGCTCGCAATCCGCGTGTCGCAGGAGGTGGAGGATGACTTCGGCGTCCACCGTATGGACCCTTGTCCGGTGGGCGCCGTATTGCAGGGGGAGGGAGGCGGCCACCCCGTCCCCGTCGGGTACCGTGCCCGAGATGGCCACCGCCCATGTGCGGGTGAGGACGGCCGCGAGAGCGACGCTGGTGGCGTGCTTGCAGGGTCCGCCCCCCGACGCATCAGAGGAGGTGTGGCCCCAGGCCTCCGGGATCCAGCAGTACCCGGTGGGGCTGAGCCACCCCGCGTTCAGGGCGGCGAAGTACCATCGGACATCGGGGTGGCTGGGGGTCAGTTGGTCCACGCTCAGCGCCCTGGTGTCGCCGGGGCGGACCGCTGGGTGGTCCTGCAGTCGGATTTCTGCTCCAGCGATCGTGCTTGCCCAGGAGCGGAGTGCCGTCACATGTTCCCCGATCCACACCGGGCCTCCGCGCTGGTGCACCACCAGGTGTCCTGTGTCCTCCGGTTGGTCCTCCAGCGCGTGCATTGCCATGTGTGGGTCGTGCGGCACCTCCGTAGCTACCAGCAGGGCGGTGCCGCGGGGGAGTCCACGGGGCCTGGGTTGGCCTGTCCCCACCTGCACTATCACCCATTCGGTCTGGAGCTGCGCTTGCTCGGTCGCCCGGGTGCATTGGTCGTCCGTGCTCACCAACCACACCGGCGTCCGCGCGTGGGGCCGGGGGCACAGGGGCTCAGGCCACACCACAGCCGCGGTAGGCTCGAGGTGCTCGCCCTCCGCGAGTACATCGTGGAGGATGTACATGAGGGCCGCCGGTGGGTGGTACGCCGCCCCCTGCGTGGGGGGGGATAGGCCGCCCCGACGGCGGTAGCCCCCGACGTGAAGGTGCAGGCCGTCCGCGGTCACCCGTGGGCCAGTGTGGGCGTACTGCTTAGCCCTCGTGGGGTGGACGAGTCTCAGGCGGAGGTCCCGCGTGCCGGTGGTGTGGAAGAGGTGGACAAAAGCGTCGCGCCGGCCGGGGTGGTTGGTGGGCTCCTGCTCGCGGCGGCAATAGTGGAGGTGTTCATCGGCGCATTGGTTGAGGCATTCCCGCACCGCCGTCAGCCAAGGGTCGTCGTTGTCAGGGAAGGGGTGGTGTGGCCCGTGGTGCCCATGCAACGGCGTCGTGTGCGGCACCGTCAGGCGGTACCTGTCGCGGTGTCGTAGCTTGGCGGTGCGCAGCGTGACGATGTTGCCCGGTGGGCACTGTAGTTGGACGTGGGCTGCCCTGGGGCACGCGGTGGGGTTGTAGAGCCCAAGGCCCTAGGGCGGCCAGGGCCCGGGGGATGCGGTGGACCCAGTCGCCTCCCGCCAGGGATGCGAACTCCGGGACAGGGTAGTGCACCTCGGGGCATATTCCGTGCGCGCCGGCGATTTCCCAGAACATCTTGGTGACCTCGGCGCGCACGGAGGTGGAGCGTGGTGGACGAGTGTACCCACGAGGGCCACCGCTGCCTGCTGGCACAGCGTTGGCACCCGTGTGAGCCCCAGGTTCCGGTCATCCTGCAGGCTGTCCCGCGACGCGTCGAAGGCGTACCGTGCCCTGTCCTTCGCGACCTGGACTGTGGTGTGGTCCAGGTGCCGCGCGGTGTCGGAGTTGTCGGCGATGAAAACGGCGACATATTGCCTCACCCCCCGGAGGATCGCCAGGATGACATCCTGTACTACTTGTGGTGGCGCGAGGGTGTTGAGTCACCAGTGGTGCACTGCCGCCAGACGCAGGCAGTGTTTGCCCCGCAGGGAGATCTCCCCGTCCGGCTGCAGCTGGGGTCCCAGGTAGGGGACGGAGTCCGCCGCTGGTAACCGGTACCATGGGTTATCCAGGTGGGGACAGAGGCGCATTTGCAGGCCCGGGACCCCCTCCGTGGTGGCCATGGCACACTTGCGGGGGTTGAGCTCCATGCCCATCATCCCCAGGTATGCGGCCACCGCCTCCACGCGCTCGACGAAGTGCTGCAGGGTGTGGGCCACTACCAGCAGGTCATCTATGTGGGCCTGGATGAGGCCCCGTTCGGCCTCTCCGGGCGGGCGCAGACTGTGCCTCTGGGCCCTGAGCAGGGGCTCCAGGAGGAGCGCGTACAGCAGTGGGCTCTCAGGGTTGCCCTGCCGGACACCGCGCAGCATGTGGACGGGTTGTGTTAGGCCGTGCGCGGTGACGATGCGCAGCCTCGCGCACGTGTGGAGGAAGAGCAGGAGGTCGATGACCTCCGGCGGCACGAAGAGGTGGCGCAGGATGAGGTGGAGGGCGCCGTGCGGGGCGGTGTCGAAGGTCTTGCGGGCGTCGAAGGAGAAGACGTAGTTGGGCCTTCCCCGTTGGAGCTGCCGCTGCGCCATGAACAGAGGGGGGGCGGTGTTGGAGCCGGGAGGGTCCCTTGCTGCCAGTCGCTGACCACTCGGTGCCGTGTGAGCACTTCCGTGATGCGCTGGGTGAGGGGGCCCGTGAGCAGCTTCATGTCCAGCTGGCCTAGGGCTATGGGCCTGTAGTCGTCCAGTCGGGCGGAGCCTGGTACCTTGGGGCTGAGCCAGATGTGCGCGTCCCTCCAGTGGATCGGCGGCGGGGCGCCGCGGAGGATGGCCCGGTAGGAGTAGACCAGGAGCCACTGGACAGGTGCTGGGAGGGCCTTGGTGAAACAGGCCTCCACGTGGTTGGGACCCGGGGCCTTGCCATTGGCCTTGTCCAGGGCGGACTGGAGGTCCTGCATGGAGTACTGCTGGACTTGTCCCCAGGCCCCGTCAGGGACCCGGGGGACGTGGCGGCTGAGGACCGCCTGGAAGCCGGGGAGGTCCACTGGGCGTTTGTCATACAGTTCCCGCCAGAAGGCGCGGACCGCGAACATCACGTCGTGGGCCTCTGTGAGGAGCGTTTGGGTGTTGGGGACCCGCATGTTCCAGAGGCCTGACGGGCCCGGGGCCTCTACCTCTATGGCCCCCCGCACAGCTTTCCACCGCTGGGCGATGTCAGGGGCGTGGCGGCGCCAGAAATCCTTGATGGCGTGCTTGCGGTCAGCCGCCAGAAGTGCGCGCAGTTGGCGGATGTCCTCTTCGAGGGCGGCTGCTTGCCTCTCCAGCTCCTCCTGTAGCTGACCCTGCGTGGCCAGGCGGAACCCGGGTGACGCACCCCACAGCTCCTCCGCGAGCCGGAGCGCCGCCTCGGACCGGATGCCATGCCGTGCCGCGTCCGCCTGGTATGCCGCCGGCGTGCACGCTGCCAGAGTGTCGTAGCGGAGGATCGCCGCCTGGTGCCGTTTCCCACTCTCAGGGCGGTCCGCCCCCGCCGGGTCCGCCCCCTCCGGGGACGGCTGCCGGCGTCCCACCACACGTGCCAGGGCGTCATGCGCCGCGTTGAGGTGTTCGAACACCTTGTCCACTGCGGCCGAGGGCATGGACCCGTAGGCGTGCTGCTCTGCGGGACCCAGCCAGGGCGCCAGGGAGGGCTCATCCTGCGCGGCGGTGACCGCTGCCTGCAGGCAGTGTTGGTCGAGTGCGGCCTCGGCGTCGTACGGGAGCAGGAGGCCCTCCGTGTGGCTGTAGGGGGTGGGCATCGTCGCGTGCGCTGCCGCGTTGAGGAGGCCCGGCACGGCCAGGCAGACCAGGAGGTGTTCCGACCCGATCACCTGGGGGTGTGCCATGCCGCGGGCCCAGACACTTTCCCGCAGGGACCACGGTAGGAGGGGTTTGTTGACCAGGAAGGTTTCCACCCTGTGCCGGGACGGCTGGAGCGTGGGGGCCATGTCCTCCCCGCCGCCTGCCGTGGCCCTCCAGAAACCGCGGGCCTCCCAGCCCGCGCGGAAGTGCTCCGTGGCCGGGCTAGAGGTGGCATCCATGTAGACGTTGGTGTCGCCTGCGATGACAACCGGGTGTCTCCCACCGAGGCTGTGCGCCGTGGCATACATTAGTATGTCGGCCCAGAACGCCGCCCTTCCCGCCCACGGGGAGCTACCTGCCTGTGGTCCGTGGACGTTGATGAGGGTGAGGCCTCCCCCGTTTGTGCGGATCTCCAGGGCTCCGGCCTTCCCAGGGACAATTTCCGTGAAACTGAGCACCTCGTGCTCTGCCACGTACTTGCTGCTGACCGCAATGAGGAGGCCTCCCCCTCTCAAGGTGGAGGCGGCCCCTGTCTTTGCCAGCCGGCTGCTGAAGAAGGGGTTGTACCCCTTGTCCCGGAGCGCCGCGGCCACGTGCATCTCCCGTGCCCGGGTGGCATTCCCTGTTTCCTGGAGCATGATGGCAAAGCCCCCCTCCCTGGGTAGGATGCCGATGATGAGGTGCTCCTTGTCGGTACAGGCCGCCGGCCCCCGGTGCCGCCGGAGCGTGTCCCGGAGGGACTGGTCTGGCGGGACGAGGCCGTTGCGCAGGTTCCATGACAGGAGCCATAGGGCGTCGCCCGTCCCGTCCTCCTGGAGTCAGCTGCCCCGCATCGGCATTGCCGCTGGGTCCAGCCGGGCAGCCAGGTCTCCCGGGTGTGCCGGGGCCATGGGGTATGAGGAGCCCGTTCCAGGCGGGGCCCACAGGGGGGCCAGGGGGGCCAGTCCTGCGGGGATGGATCCTTGTTGGGCCGCACCGTCGGCTCCCAGGGCCGCTCCGGGTGCCTCCTCCTCGCCTTCTGCGTGGCTGGCCGCCCGGGGCGGGGGGCGCCGGGCGTACGGGGCATGCCACGGGGACCTCCGTGCCCTCCCTTGGATGCTGTGGGAGGCCGCCTCCTTTTCGTCCACCGGGGCTGCAGCGTGCACCGCGTGCCACGCCAGGTGGTCCAGCATGGCCCCGCTTGTGCAGTACTTGTCTGCACACAGGGGGCATTTCATTGGTTCTGTGGCCCCTGGCGCCAGGGGGGAGGGGTGGGGACCGCCAGCTGGAGCTCTAGGTCGGCAGGGTGCGCCGCTGCCGGCCACACTCCTGGTCTTGCTGCCCTGGCGTTGTCCTTCAGCTGGACCTGGAGCAGGAGGGCGTGGTGTTCGCCCTCCCGCAGCGCCTTGATGATCATGTGAGTACATTCCGCCACGCGGACTACGGTATCGGGCCCCGGCACGCGCTCGGGGTCGCAGACGACGATGTGCGCGTCCGCCGGACTGAACATGCAGACCACCCACTGCGGGTTCTGCTGTCCCCGTTGAGCCACCGCTAGGGTAGCTGCCGGGCGGGCGTGCGTGATTGGCCCCGCGTGGAGGTCCGGGACGTCCGTGGCCACAATGGCGTCTCCCTGCCATGCGGCCCGTAGATGCTCCTTCTGGTCGGGGCTCCAGACCTGTGCCGGGGGGTTGACCCATCCCGGTTTCTGCCTCTTGTTGGGGGCGCTGACGGTGTGTAGTAGGACTGCTAGCTGCCAGGGGTCCGCTGTCATATAGTAGGCCTGCGTGGGCCCCTGCTGCCAGTCGACATGGGGCTGGGGCGGGAATGCCCCTTGCCTGGCGGTACCGTGCCAGACGGTCCAGCGGTTCCCGGCCAGGATGTGCGACCGGTACCCTCCGGTGTGGCTGTGCCGGATGGCCTGGTAGCCTGCCGTCTGCAGCACCAGTGCCTCCCCCTGCTGAGGCCCGGGAGGGGGTGCGCCGCTGCCTCTGTCCCTGACGCGGGTGCGCCCGCGGAGTGTGGCGTGCCACGGGTGGGGCGTGTCGCGCTGCGGCCCTTGTATGCATCCCGCGATCTGCGCCGGGTTGTGGTGGTTGACGAAACTCTCACCACCGTCTGCCAGCAGCGCCGCCGCGACGACGTTTAGCTGCTCCGCCGTGAGGGGTGCCGTCGCCGTGTGCGTTGCGGCTGGCTGGCGGGGCTGCGTGTCACGCCAGGGGATGCGGGGCAGCAGTTGCGCTGGCCACGCCGCCACGGGTCCCATGGTGACGGCCGCGACCGAGGACGCAAGCGCCGTGCGGTCTGTACTGTCTGAGCCCCGTGGTATCTCGGGCGAGGTACCTGCAGGCCGCCGTCCAGGCCACTGCTCCGCAGTTCGTGCAATCCGGTTCGGCCCCTTCCGGGCCGTTGCTTCCCCTTTGCTGTACCGTGGTGGCTGTGTCGAGGGGGGGGGGGGCGGTGCAGCGCCTCCAGGCCCTGCCCCGGCGGGAGGGCGGGCGGGGCCAGCTGCAGGAAGCTCTGCGCGCCCAGGCGCTCCGGGTGCGTGTGGTACGGGTTTTGTCGGCGGTGCTCCGGGGCCGCCCGGGGTAGGAAGAGGAGTTGGTGCAGGTACCAGTGGCCTTGTGCGGTGGATGGGTTGCGGAATGTCAGCCACTGTTCCGACACGCCTGCCGGGTGCGCGGCCTCGACACGGCACTGCAAACCCAGGCGGCCCAGGCGGTTGGACGTGCCCGCAGGCGGGATGTGGGTCTGCAGGTAGAGCACCCGAGGCGGCTCCAGCGCCAGGTCCAGCACCTCGTGGGTGAGCTCTTCCGTAAGGGCAGATGCCCTGTGCAGGGCGTGGCGGAACCCGTCTGTGGGGGCCGTGAGCACGATCACCCCCTCTTTCCACGGTCCCCATGCTCTCGGCGGGGAGTAGCGCCTGGCCCTGGACCAGGGGGAAATACGGGCTCGGGCGCCCGCCCTCCTCCCTCAGCCGTACCCAGGCCCCTCTCGCCTGCAGGCTGCGGAGCAGGGCCACGCCGGGGAGGCGCGGCTGCGGGAAGGCCCCCTTGACGGCTTGGGCGGCATGGGCCAGGGTGCCCATGAGCAAATACCACAGCAGGGAGGATCCAGGGGCCCGGCAGCAGTTGCACCTCCCCTGCGTCCCATTGCAACTCGGGGTCTGGCGGGGCGGCCGGGACCGTGCCCGTCTGCAGGAAGTGGCGTGCCCTCTTGTCGGGGTGCCGCTGGTGGGTTGCCGCGAGGCTGAACCCCTCTGCCGCGGGCGCCACTGGGAGGCCGCCCCGGGGCCTGCGCCCGGGGAAATTCTGGTCGGTCGGCCAGGCGTGGAAGTCCCGGGCGATTTCCTCCGCGGTGCCTGTGGGGGCTTCCTCCGGTGCCAGGTGCCACATGACGGCGAGCACCGCCCATGTGGAGAAAGGCCACGCCCGTTCGGGGGTGTACACCTGGATGGTCCACTGTGGGTGCGTGCGCCGCACGCAGGATGCGTGGAGCACCCCTCGGACCATGTCCGCCGCCAGGACCAGCACCATTCCCGAGGTCTCCACATTGATCCCCTCCGCCGGTCCGCTGTGGCGGCCCCGGATGTGCAAGGCCACTTCCGCTTGGCCTGTGTGGGCAACTCGGTAGACGGCCTCCTGGATGTTCACGCTGCCGCGCGCGGTCTCATCCAGGATCCAGCCTTGCGTGACCCCGTAGCGCAGGGCGGCGCGTGCGGCCGCATGTCCGACCGCGGGCAGCGCTCTGTCATCGGGGCTGGGCTGAGGGTGTTGCTTGGGGCACCAGCCTTCTCCGGTGCAGTGGCCCCGTTTCCACGCGGGGCAGAGGGTGGGCACGCTGCCCGCCGGCGGCGCAGGTTCCGCAGGCGTGCTGCCTGTGGAGGGCTCCGGGATTTCTTCCAGGTCGGAGTCCGCGCCCGCGTCATCCTGTGGGGGGTCTCCTTCACCGCCTCTGAGTCCCAGCGCCCTGATGACCTCGTGTGCTGCGTCCGGCGTCGGAGATAGGCGGCGTGCTTTGCGTGGGGCCGCAGGTTCCGCCATTGTTGTGTCCTTGTGCCTGAGAGCAGGGGGTGGGGCGCGGATTATCCGTGGCTGGTGTACGTGCTGTGGGCGCGGCGGGGCTTGGGTTGGGGATCTCGTACGCTGGCTCCGCGGGCCGGCCTTCGTGTGTGCGTATGGGCATTAGGTGCTCCCCCCGCCGTCCGTGTAGTTTGGGTGACCCCGTTGCAAGGGGCGTCCGAGGCCGGGCGATCTCCTCCCTCCGGCTGCCCTCCTCCTGGGGGCTGCCGGGGCCCGCTGTCCACGTGCCGTGGGCGCAGGTGTGCGGGTGTGGGGGCCCAGCACTGTCCCCTTGACTTGCTTGCCCTGTGGGGGCTGCGTGCCGCGGGGGTGCTGGGGGACCGTCCCCGGGGGGGGTGGCCTGCCGCTGTTGTTAGGGGCGTCTGGTGTCAGGTGCTGTCCCTCTCCCGGCGGCCAGGGTTCCGTGACCCGTGTGTCCCGGATGCGGTTGGTGTGGGCGTGGGGACCCTGCCCCTGCCTCACGGCGTGGGCCCTTGCGGGCACTTGCGGAAGGGTGTCCCCGTGGGGGGCGCCTTTCGCCGTTGCGAGGGGCGTCTGGGGTCAGGCGCTCCCCCTGCGCCACCCACGTGCTGTGGGCGCGGGTGTGCGGGCATGGGGGCCGAGCATTGTCCCCTTGGTTCGCATGCCCTGTGGGGGCTGCGTGCCGCGGGGGTGGTGGGAGCTGTCCCCGGGGGGTAGCCTGCCACCGTTGCGAGGGTCGTCTGGCGTCAGGCGCTGTCCCTCCCCCGTCCGCCCGTCCTCTGGGGCGGGCAGCCGGGGTTCCGCGACCCGTGTGTCCCGGGTGCGGTTGGCGCCGGCGTGGGGGCCGAGCACCGGCCCCACAGCGTGCGCCCTTGCGGGCCGGCATTGTGCGCTGCGGGGGTGGCGGAAGGGCGTCCCCTCCGGGGGGTGACTTCCGCCGTTGTGAGGGGCGTCTGAGGTCAGTCGCTCCCCCTCCCCCGACTGCCCGCCCTCCGGGTGGGCTGTCCGGGTCCGCTCGCCACGTGCTGTCGGCGCGGGTGTGTGGGTGCGGGGGCCCTGCACTGTCCCTCTAGCTTGCCTGCCCCCAGGGTAGTGGCCTGCCACCATTGTGAGGGGCGTCTGGTGTCAGGCGCTGTCCCTCCCCCTGCCGCCCGTCCTCTCGGGCGGGCATCCGGGGTTCCGCGACCCATGTGTCCCTGATGCGGTTGGCGCGGGCGTGGGGACCCAGCACCGGCCCCACAGCGTGTGCCCTTGCGGCTCGGCGTTGCCTGCCATGGAGGCGTCCCCGGTGGGGGCCCTGCCTTTCACCGTTGTGAGGGGCGTCCGAGGTCAGGCGCTCCCCTTCACCCGGCTGCCCGCCCTCCGGGCGGGCTTTCGGGGCCCACTATCCACGTGCTGTGGGCGTGGGTGTTCGGATGTGGGGGCCCAGCATTGTCTCCTTGGCTTGCATGCCCTGCGGGGGCTGCGTGCCGCGGGGGTGGTGGGGGGCTGTCCCCGGGGGGGGTGGCCTGCCACCGTTGTGAGGGGCGTCTGGTGTCAGGTGCTGTCCCTCCCCCAGCAATCCGTCCTCTGGGGCGGGCGGCCGGGGCTCCGCGACCCGTGTGTACCGGGTGCGGTTGGCGCGGGCGTGGGGACCCAGCAATGGCCCCACTGCGCGCGCCCTTGCGGGCCGGCGTTGCGGGCTGTGGGGGTGGCGGAAGGGCGTCCCCCAGACGTCTGAGGTCAGGCGCTCCCCCTCCTCCGACTGCCCTGTCGGCGTCTGCCACTGACGTGCTGTGGGTGCGGGTGTGCGGGTGTGGGGGCCCAGCACTGTCCCCTTGGCTTGCACCCCTTTTGGGGGCTGCGTGCCGCGGGGGTGGTGGGGGGCCGTCCCCGGGGGGGCCGGCCTGCCACCGTTGCGAGGGGCGTCTGGTGTCAGGCGCTGTCCGTCTCTCGGTCGCTTGTCCTCTGGGGCGGGCAGCCAGGGTTCCGCGGCCTATGTGTCCCGTGTGCGGTTGGTGCGGGGGTGGGGACCCACCACCGGCCCCACAGCGTGTGCGCCCTTGCGGGCTGGCGTTGCTCGCTGTGGAGGTGGCGGAAGGGCGTCCCCGGGCGGGGGGTGCCCTTCACCGTTGTGAGGGGAGTGTGAGGTCAGGTGCTTCCCCTCCTCCGACTCCCTGCCCCCGGGCGGGCTGTCGGGGTCCGCCACCTACGTGCTGTGGGCGCGGGTGTGCGGGTGTGGGGGCCCAGCTCTGTCCCCTAGGCTCGCATGCCCTGTGGGGGCTGCGTGCCGCGGGGCTGCTGGGGGGCCGTCCCCGGGGTAGGTGGCCTGCCATGGTTGTGAGGGGCGTCTGGTGTCAGGCGCTGTCCCTCCCCCGGCCGCCCGTCCTCTGGGGCGGGTGGCCGGGGTTCCGCAACCCGTATGTCCCGGGTGCGGTCGGTGCGGGCGTGGGGACCCAGCACCAGCCCCACAGCGTGTGCCCTTGCGGGCCGGCGTTGCGCGCTGTGGGGGTGGCGGAAGGGCGTCCCCGGGGGGGGTGCCTTTTGCGGTCGTGAGGGGCGTCTGAGGTCAGGCGCTCCCCCTCCCCAGGCTGGCCGTCCTCCGGGCGGGCTGTTGGGGTCCAGCACCCACGTGCTGTGGGCGTGGGTGTGCGGGTGCCGGGGCCCAGCACTGTCCCCTTGGCTTGCATGCCCTGTGTGGGCTGCGTGCTTCGGGGGTGGTGGGGGGCCGGCCCCTGGGGGGGGTGGCCTGCCACCGTTGTAAGGGGCGTCTGGTGTCAGGCGCTGTCTCTCCCCCGGCCGCCTGTCCTCTGGGGCGGGCAGCAGGGGTTCCGCGACCCGTGTGTCTCGGGTGCGGTTGGTGCGGGCGTGGGGACCCAGCACCGGCCCCACAGCGTGCGCCCTTGCGGGCCGGCATTGCGCGCTGTGGGGGTGGCGGAAGGGCGTCCCCAGGGGGTGTGCCTTTCGCCGTCGTGAGGGGCATGTGAGTTCATACGCTCCCCCTCTCCAGGCTGCGGGCCCTCCGGGCGGGCTGTCGGGGTCCAACACCCACGTGCTGTGGGCGTGGGTGTGCGGGTGTGGGGGCCCAGCACTGTCCCCTTGGCTTGCTTGCCCTGTGGAGGCTGCGTGCCGCGGGGGTGGTGGGGGGCCGTCCCCGGGGGGGGTGGCCTGCCATGGTTGTGAGGGGCGTCTGGTGTCAGGCGCTGTCCCTCCCCCGGCCGCCCGTCCTCTGGGGCGGGCAGCCGGGGTTCCGCAACCCGTATGTCCCGGGTGCGGTCGGTGCGGGCGTGGGGACCCAGCACCCGCCCCACAGCGTGCGCCCTTGCGGGCCGGCGTTGCTCGCTGTGGGGGTGGCGGAGGGGCATCCGCGGGGGGGGTTGCCTTTCACCGTTGTGGGGGGCGTCTGACGTCAGGCGCTCTCCCCCCCCCGACTGCCCGCCCTCCGGGCGGGTTGTCGGCGTCCGCCACCCACTGCTGTGGGCGCGGGTGTGTGGGTGTGGGGGCCCAGCACTGTCCCCTTGGCTTGCATGCCCTGTGGGGGCTGCGTGCCGCGAGGGTGGTGGCGGGCCGTCCCCGGGGGGGGTGGCCTGCCACCGTTGTGAGGGGCGTCTGGTGTCTGGCGCTGTCCCTCCCCCGGCCGCCCGTCCTCTGGGGCGGGCAGCCGGGGTTCCGCGACCCGTGTGTCCTGGGTGCGGTCGGTGCGGGCGTGGGGACCCAGCACCGGCCCCACAGCGTGCGCCCTTGCAGGCCGGCGTTGCGCGCTGTGGGGGTGGCGGAAGGGCGTCCCCGGGGGGGGTGCCTTTCGCTGTCGTGAGGGGCGTCTGAGTTCAGGCGCTCCGCCTCTCCCAGCTGCCCGCCCTCCGGGCGGGCTGTCGGGGTCCGCCACCCACGTGCTGTGGGCGTGGGTGTGCAGGTGTGGGGTCCCAGCACTGTCCCCGTGGTTTCATTGCCCTGTGAGGGCTGCGTGCCGCTGGGGTGGTGGGGGCCCGTCCTCTGGGGTGGGCAGCCGGGGTTCCGCAACCCGTATGTCCCGGGTGCGGTTGGTCGGAACGTGGGGACCCAGCACGGGCCCTACAGCGTGCGCCCTTGCGGGCCGGCGTTGCTCGCTGTCGGGGTGGCGGAGGGGCGTCCCCGGGGGGGGTGCCTTTCACCGTTGTGAGGGGCGTCTGAGGTCAGGCGCTCCCCCTCCCCCAACTGCCTGCCCTCTGGGCGGGCTGTCGGGGTCCGCCCCCCACGTGCTGTGGGCGCGGGTGTGCGCGTGTGGGGGCCCAGCACTGTCCCCTCGGCTTGCATGCCCTGTGGGGGCTGCGTTCCGCGGGGGTGGTGGGGGGCCCTCCCAAGGGGGGGTGGCCTGCCACGGTTGTGAGGGGCGTCTGGTGTCAGGCGCTGTCCCTCCCGCGGCCGCTGTCCTCTGGGGCGGGCAGTTGGGGTTCTGCTACCCACGTGTGTCCTGGGTGCGGTCGGTGCGGGTGTGGGGACCCAGCACCGGCCCCAAGACGTGCGCCCTTGCGGGCCGGCGTTGCTACCTGTGGGGCTGGCGGAAGGGCGTCCCCGGGGGGGGTGCCTTTCCCCGTTGTGAGGGGCGTCTGAGGTCAGGCACTCTGCCTCCCCCGACTGCCCGCCCTCTGAGCGGGCTGTCGGGGTCCGCAACCCACGTGCTTTGGGCGCGGGTGTGCGGGTGTGGGGGCCCGGTACTGTCCCCTTGGCTTGCATGCCATGTGGGGTCTGCATGCCGCGGGGGTGGTGGGGGGCGGTCGCCGGGGGGGGTGGCCTGCCACGGTTGTGAAGGGCGTCTGGTGTCAGGCGCTGTCCCTCCCCCGGCCGCCCGTCCTCTTGGGTGGGGAGGCGTGGTTCCGCGACCCATGTGTCCCGGGTGCGGTCGGTGCCTGCGTGGGGACCCAGCACCGGCCCCACAGCGTGCGCCCGTGCGGGCCGGCATTGCTTGCTGTGGGGCTCGCGGAAGGGCGTCTCCGGGGGGGGTGCCTTTAGCCGTTGTGAGGGGCGTCTGAGGTCAGGGGCTCTGCCTCCCCCGACTGCCTGCCCTCTGGGCGGGCTGTCGGGGTTTGCCACCCACGTGCTGTGGGCGCGGGTGTGCAGGTGTGGGGGCCCAGCACTGTCCCACTGGCTCGCATGCCCTGTGAAGACTGCGTGCCGCGGGGCTGGTGGGGGGCTGTCCCCGGGGGGGGTGGCCTGCCACCGTTGTCAGAGGCGTCTGGTGTCAGGCGCTGTCCCTCCACCGGCCGCCTGCTCTCCGGGTGGACTGTCGGGGTCCGCTACCCACGTGTGTCCCGGTTGCTGTCGATGCGGGCGTGGGGACCCAGCACTGGCCCCACAGCGTGCGCCCTTGCGGGCCGGCGTTGCGCGCTGTGGGGGTTGCGGATAGGCGTCCCGGGGGGGGGTGCCCTTCGCCGTTGTGAGGGGCGTCTCGGGTCAGGCGCTTCCCCTCTCCCGGCGGCCCGCCCTCCGGGCGGGCTGGCGAGGTCCGCTACCCACGTGCTGTGGGCGTGGTTGTGCGGGCGTGGGGGCCCTGCACTTGCCCCTTGGCTCGCGTGCCCTGTGGGGGGCTGCGCGCCACGGGGCCGGTGGGGGGTGTCTGGGTTCAGACGCCCCCTCTTCCCTGCTGCCCGCTCCATGGGCGGGCTGCTGGGGCCTGCTGGCCACGTGCTGTGGGCCGGGGTCTGGGTGTGTGCGCTGTGTGTCGTGGTGCGTGGTGTCGCCTTTCGCCTTTCTCATTGGGCCCTGTGAGACAAAGGAAGGATGAGGGTATGTGGGCCTTTGGCGGCTCGGTGCAGTCATCGTGTAACATTCTGTACCCACGTTGGCACCATGTTTGTTGCGGCTGCGTTCTCCGTTGCGCGGCGTATAACATACCTTTCTTCGCACTTGTGTCTACGTGTGGGCGCACGCTCCTCCCTCTTTGCGCCATACCATGGTGTGCTTATGTCTCTCCCCGTACCCATACCTTTTCGTGTGTTGCTTGTGGTGGCGCCGTTGTACTACTTATGCAAATGGGCGTGCGAGGGCGGGGGTTTTCCTTCCTACGCTCCCTGCTCCCTGGTTGGTCACACAGCGTTGTTGGTTTCGGTTGTTGGCGCGGGTCGGGCGAGCGTGGTGTGTGACATACTTGCACCGCGGCTTGGTATGCGCCCTCACCTCTCTTGTTATTTTCGTTCGTTGTTCTTCTCGTGTGCGCGGTGTGGCATGTAACAGACTTGCGTGACTCCCTTCTTACCCGTATCTTTTCTTGTCCTGCGTGTCTTGGCGCCGTTGTACTCCCAATGCAATTGAGCGTGCGAGGGCGGGGCTTTTCCTCCTAAAATCCTCGTTGGGCCGGTCTTGGTTCACACCTTTGTTGGTCTCGGTTGTTGGCGCGAGCCCTTGCGGCCCTGCCTTGCACTTGCGTTCACGTGTGCGCTCTTTGCTCAAACGTGGCGTGGTTTACATCATACTTGCACCCAGCACGGCTCCACACACCTCTTTGGTTACCGTTGTTCGTTGTCCTTCCCGCGTGCGTGGCGTGGCATGTAACATACTTGCGTGGTTTGTATGTGCCCTCCTCCTTTTGTTATTTTCGTTCGTTATTCTTCTCACGTGCGCGGCGTGGCATGTAACATACTTGCGTGACTCCCTCCTTACCCGTATCTCTTCGTGTGTTGCGTTTCTTGGCGCCGTTGTACTCCCTATGCAAGTAAGCGTGCGGGGGCGGGGGTGTTTCCTCCTACACTCCTAGTTGGGCCAGTCTTGGTTCACACCTTTGCTGGTGTCGGTTGTTGGCCCGAGCCCTTGCGGCCCTGCCTTGCACTTGCGTTCATGTGTGCGCGCTTTTCTCCACTGTGGCGTTGTTTATATCATACTTTCATACTTGCACCCGGCATGGCTCCACACACCTCTTTGGTTACCTTTGTTCGTTGTCCTTTCCGCGTGCGCGGCGTGGCATGTAACATACTTGCGTGGGTGTAACATACTTACCTCACCCAAATCTTTTCGTGTTTTGTGTGTCGCGGCGCCATTGTACTCCCTATGCAAGTGGGCGTCTGGGGGCAAGGGTTTTGCATCCTACACTCCTTGGTTGGTCTCATACTTGCGGTATGTCACATACTTGCACTTGTGTGTGCGCTTTTCTCCACCGTGGTGTGGTATGTAACACACATATGCAACATACTTGCTCTCCCCTTGCCTATATCTTACCGTGTTGTGCTTGCTACGGCGTAATTTAGCGTTGCGGGGCTTTCTCCACCGTGGCGTGGTTTATATCATACTTGCACCCGGCACAGCTCAACACACCTCTTTGGTTACCTTTGTTCGTTGTCCTTCCCGCGTGCGCGGTGTGGCATGTAACATACTTGTGTGGCTCCCTCCTTAGACATATTTTTTCGTGTTTTGTGTGTCGCGGCGCCGTTGTACTCCCTATGCGAGTGGGCGTGCGGGGGCGGGGGTTTTTCCTCCTACACCGACAGACACAGACGGATAAGTGGATTGCCTGGGAGAGGTTGTTCTCAGGCACTACTCAGAGGATGCACAATTTGCCCTTTTCGCATCCCAAATGTCCTCATATGCTTGATCAACATGGGCGGACCAGGGTGCCCAGTCAGTCTCAAATTTAAGATTCATTGCTCAGACTTTGTTCGCAAGCTTTTTTCAGTGCACAAAGACCAGTGGTTTAGCCTCGGGGAGGTCTTCTCAGGCACTGCTCAGTGAGTGCACAATTTCGCCAAGAATTTCATGCTCAAGTGGTTGCTCTTTCCAACTGTTGTCAAATGATCAGTCAACATGTGCGGACCAGAGTGCACACAGGGATGGATGCAGGTTCTGTATTTCTCAAGGTGGTCCCCTTCTCCACAAGGAAGATGTCTGCGTATGCACCAAAATTTGCCATTTTTCATGAAAAATCGGCCTCTTTTTGGTCAAAAATTGAGATTTTTGGCTTCAGACAAGCAGTTGAAGACCCCCCCCACTATTTTGAGGGTGCTGAATCCGAAAGAGCAGGTTGTAGAGGCAGACAGATCACGAAAACTCCAATTTACAGAATCTGTATGCATAAAAATTTGCCATTTTTCATTAAAAAATCGCCAAAAATGCAGGTTCTGTATTTCTCAAGGTGGTCCCCTTCTCCACAAGGAAGATGTCTGCGTATGCACCAAAATTTGCCATTTTTCATGAAAAATCGGCCGTTTTTTGGTCAAAAATTGAGTTTTTTGGCTTCAGACAAGCATTTGAAGACCCCCCCCCTATTTTGAGGGAGCTGGCTGCGAACAATTCCTGATAGAGGCACACAGATCACGAAACCTCCATTTACAGCATGCTTATGCACCAAAATTTGCCATCTTTCATGAAAAATCGGCCAAAAATGGCCGTTTTTTGGTCAAAAATTGGGTTTTTTGGCTTCAGACAAGCATTTGAAGACCCCCCCCTATTTTGAGGGTACTGGATCCGAGGAAGCGGGTTGTAGAGGCACAGAGATCACGAAAACTCCATTTGCAGAATCCGTATGCATAAAAATTTGCCATTTTTCATGAAAAAATGGCCAAAAACGGCCGTTTTTTGGTCAAAAATTGAATTATTTTGGCCTGGGATAAGCAGTTGAAGACCCCCCCCCCTATTTGAGGGTGCTGGATGCGGAAAGGGAAGGTTGTAGAGGCATACAGATCACGAAAATAACATTCACAGCATCCGTATGCACCGAAATTTGCCATTTTTCATGTAAAAATGGGCAAAAATGGCCGTTTTTTGGTCAAAAATTGAGTTTTTTGGCTTCAGAAAAACAGTTGAAGACCCCCCCTCCCTTTTTTTGAGGGTGCTGGATGCAAAAGAGCAGGTTTTGGAGGCATACAGATCACGGAAACACAGTTTGCAGCATGCATATGCACCAAAATTTGCCATTTTTCATCAAAAAAAAGGCCAAAAATGCCCGTTTTTTGGTCAAAAAATGAGTTTTTCGGCCTCAGATAAGCAGTTGAAGACCCCCCCCCCTATTCTGAGGGTGCTTGATGCAAAAGGGTATGTTATGTGGACACACAGAGCTTCAAACACAATTTACAATATGCTGAACTACTTAAAAGGGTGGTTTTTTTGATGCTGCAGGTTTTTGGGATTTTTGGACGTCATAAAATCCTATGTGTTGCATCCTACTCTCCTTGGTTGGTCTCATACTTGCGGTATGTCACATACTTGCACTTGTGTGCGCGCTTTTCTCCACCGCGGCCTGGTATGTAACATACTTACTTGCTCTCTCCTTGCCTATATCTTACCGTGTTGTGCTTGCTACGGCGTTATTTAGCGTTGCGTGCCATAAAACATACTTGTGTTTTGGCGACCGGTGGCGTTGTTGTTGTTTGTGTGTGTTTTGTACTTGCTTGCCTTCTTGTGTTCTTCTTTGTGCGTGTTTTCCCTTTCTTCGTGGCTGGGGCGCGCACAAGTCCCTAGCGCCTAGGGCACCCACTTTGCTAGGTGTGTTGGGGCAAGCAACGCTCAGCTTCGTCGTCGTCACGACTCTATTGTTCTTCTCTTTTTGTGAGAGTCTTAAATTTTGCGACCTCGCCAAACAGCGGCGTAAAAATGTTTGGGGGGGTTTCTGAGGTTCGGAAAAGACAATTTCTTGCTTTATTTTTTCTGGCTGTGCGTCCTTTTCTTCTATTTTTCTTTTCTACTGCTGCGATCGCGCGCGACACTTTCAGCCTATCACACTTTAGGTACCCTTGAAAAACAGTGCAATGTACCCTGAATGATGTCCCTTCGATGTGGCATTCCTCAAAAGGTGCCAGCGTGCGGCAAAAACGTTTGGTAAAACATTCGGTTAGTGGGGTCTGAACGCAGGACTCCCTCCATAGAGCACACATGCCTGCCCACTAGGGTACGGTCGAACGCTCTAATGCGGACAGCGATCGCTGTATAAACAGCGTTTTAGTAAACGTCCTGACCAAAGACCAGGGCGGAGCAATACTCCCAATGGAGGGCACAAAACTCCAGAAGCTGAGAAAAATTGGAAATGGAACCAACAGGGAGTGAATCTTGAGGCTTAGCAAAAGGGTTAGCGATTACAAAAATCAATCACTAGAAATTGACGAAACTACGTTAGAAATCGTCATTTCTAGACCAAAACCTAAAGTCGAAGATGAGCGCAACAGGATCACACTCCCAAAAAGAGTTGCAGAAGCGAAGACGGCTTCTGAAGAAGAAGGTATGAGCCGTGCTTTTTAAAGCTTTTAAAAGAAAATTTTGCACAGTTGCATGAAAAAACTTTTTAACTTTAGGAAAAAGTATTCAACAGAACCCCACACAACAGAGCAGGTGGACAACCCGCCTCTCAGGTATTTTACTGTCATGTCAGACGCATGCATTGCGCTCATGGTAGTTGTTTCGTTAAAACCCTGTGGTTGTCACCGTTGCGTTTGTTGGGGGTTCGGGTGTTCGCTTCCTTCGCTCTGCACGGGTCAAAACAAAAATGAAAGGTATGTGATACGAATGGAGCACGCAGCGCGCAGGTAGGGTTAGTGTATGCGCTGTGCTTGCAATGCATGTGCCTAACTTAGGCGTTCACACGTTGTGGCGCTTTCTCTGTGCCCCAGTCCACCCTTCTCTTCTCTTCACAGGTCAGAAAAGAAAGTGCTTGCTGGTGTTCCTGTTGTCGTAGCGCTAAAAAAGAGTGGCTTAAAGACGCTTAGGCTTGTTTTGCGCTGTGGAGTGCGCCATTCTCTCTCCTCCTTCTGCTGGGAACAAGGTAAGAAGGGCATGCATGACACACGATGCCTTAATTGTTTAGGGTTCTTACAACTCGCCGTAGGGTTGTTTAAACGCTTAGGGTTGTTTTGCTTTCGTGTTCCCTTCGGCATTCACATGGTGCGTGGTGAGTAACTTAGGTAAGCCCAAGGAGGAGCTCACCTCCTGGTTGAGTCACGTGGTGCTTGGTTGCTGTGGGTTAATGGCAGGGAAAAGAGTGGCTGTGAATCATCTCCCTTCCCTGCATACGCACAATGCATTAAAGAAATGTAGGCCACGCGCTGTGCACGCGGTATAACCCTTGTTTAGGCTACTCAGGGCTCCGCCCTACGTTCTATACCAGAATGGGCAGACTTCTTAAGCTTGCTTGCTTGCGGCCTGGTTAGAGGAGGGCGTATCATAGGTCAGCCTGAGAAGCGTATAATACGTTGAGGCTGGCTTGATTCCTCAGTCGCTAACCAGATCTCATCCACCTCTGTCTACAGGTGGGCAAGGTCAGGGTGATTGGTGCAGCAGCAGTTGCCTTTGGCGACTTTGGATTCTTCTGCCCAAGCTAAAAAGGGCGCAGGTCACACAAACAAATTGGGTCAGAGTACGACTTATTCATGGACAACCCTTACTACACGCTGTGCACACGGCACTCCTTCCCTCCAAGCCCTGTCAGGGACACGCGCGAGGGCGTCCCTTGCAGGCCACAGTTGCCTGCCGGCGCTGTGTTCTCTGGTAATTTCATAGGGGGGCCAATAGGGCTCAAGACCTCTTCATCATGGCCACCCAGTAGCGTGTGTAGGGGTTAGGGTCAGCAAGCCTGGCAGGAACTGAGTGCGGTTGTGCTCAGCCTGCCTTCGAAGGCTGGTGCTGGCGTTAGTGATTCTACTGTAGTGGTGTGTCCTGTCCCGCGTGCTTTTCCTCCTGGGCAGGGGAGTGTGTTAGTTTTTGGCCCTTAGCAAAAATGAGCGTTTTGTATGCCCTTAGCACAATTGGCCAACCCTCCCCCCTAGTAGGTGGGGCTTTTGCCGTCTTCCCGAAAGGATAGGCGCCAGCACAGAAATTGGGCGCCAAAAGAGTGGTAATAGTACCTGATTAGGACCTTTGGTCCGACGTCAGCGAAGCCCGGTCTCCGAGAGCCACGCCGGGGAGTGAAGTGAGACACATACAGACATACGTAGCAGACTTAGGGGTGTGGTAACCCGGTAAGGAAGGGTAGGACCCAATGGGTCTGGACGAGTCAGGGGTCCTAACTGTGGGCACGCTTGTCCCCAAGGAGGGTGGACACACCTTGCTTCATACCACCTTGCTTGTCATTCCCCCTTGGAGTAGAAAGCCACCACTCTTCATTGGCTCCCCAAGGTCATTACATCAGGGCAGTTCCCATGCAACACATGGTCAACAGGGCACACACTCGCTGAGTGGCTGCAAACCTGATAAGCGGCCATCTGGCTGACGCTGGTAACCTCTCCGAAAGCAGTGGTCTGGGCAAAACCGATGGCCTCCGGCCAGGGAGGGGTGGTCACGGGGGGCTACCGGTCCTGTCCTGCGATGTAAGGCGGGGCAACTGTGACAACTGCTCTTACACACCTACGCAGACCCATCTGCACAAGAGTGCTCACCGCCCCTGGGAGGTTAGAAGACCGAGAGGATTGGAAAACAGTTAATAGATAGGCACCAGGAGATTAGGTTTTCTTTTTCTGCTGTGACAGAGTATCAGCACGGGTTAGTAGCTGTCCCTCGTTGTTCTCAACGAGGTAGGAGGGAACGATCGGGTTGATACTCCCATCTGGTTGTATAAAGGCGGACATGGGTTCCCAGGTCGCCTCAGATAGCCCATATCCATCCCACAGGGTAAGGAATTTCCAGCCCTGTTTATACTCGTTGCGTGCAATACCTGCAACCACGTAGCAGCCATCGACTGCCATCTCATCGGCAGTCATCTGTTCGAGTTCGTCTGCCTCTTCAGGGCTGGCAGCGTTCTCTAGGTCCATATGCTCGACCTCACTGTCGCTGAAGCGCCACTCATCCCAGTACAAATCATCAGAGGAGTAGTAAGAAAAAGTGTATTTCCTTGCCAACAGGTTAGCTTTAGTTGTTTAGTGTAGAGAGGCCTAAAGGCATAACACATTTTTATCTTAGTATTGGCCTAACGAAAAGGGGTGATAAGACATTTTGACCTATAAAACCATACATTGAACCTTGCATGTGGTGTGGACCCCTGACCCCCCAACTGATTGGACTTATGCACCATTTCGTGGACTGACTGAGGCGCTGATATTTATCCAGAGCCTATACATTTTTCTATATTTCCTCATGAATGCTTAGCTATCCTAGTGGTCTGCACCCTAGGGGGCTGTGGCACCTCTTTTTGAGAGGTCCTGGCTTCAATTCCCATTCAGCCTAGCTAAGTAGGAAGATCCCATGTGACATGGCAGTGACCCCAGCGCCACAAACCATGCCACCTCAGCACCTATGGGTGCAAAGAGTGGACATTTCTAGATGGCACTATAAAAGTGAGGATGCCCATGTGGGCAGCCAGGTAGGTAGGTGCACTCCGTTCCGGAGAAGCGCCCCATGGTTCCCGCTGGCGTTGCCGCTGTGAAGAACAGGAAGAGACTCCACGCTTGAAGAGGGGAGGCGGCTTACATCCCGCTAGACCTGACTGGTGGCCCCCAACAAAGCGGCCCCGGGCAACACCGGGAGGACTGATTGCCGCCAGCGTGACGGACTTGTCTCGACGGGAGGGTGTGCCCCCGTGCTTGTACACATCTACTCCTTTGGGCGGAACCCTAGAGGTTCACCGGACTTCCTGGTGTATCCCCTTCCCAAGGCATGCACACATGTTCTTGGTACTGTGGTTCCGAGGCGCTTGGGGGTCGCACGCTCCGCCTCGAGTCCCAAAGCAGCGCAGGCCTTAGGATGCAGCCTTACCCCCGGGCTCCGGATCTCATTTGGCCGGGTCACCCGCATGGCACGGGCTGCCTCAGTGCCCGGGCCATGGACACTGGGTTTCCTACTGTTGTGTGGCGCTTGTGTTTGGGTCTGGGTTGTGCTTTGGTTCGGGTTTCGCCTGCGCCCCGCCAGTCCTGGCTGGGGTGATGGGGTGTGTGTGAGTTTGCGTGCGCGCTCCGCTTGTACCCTGCCACTCCTGGCTGGGGTGTGCGGTGTGGGTGTGTATGCTTGGGCTCGGGTTTCGGCTGCGCCCCGCCACTCCTGGCTGGGGTGTTGGGGCCTGTGTGTGCTTGTATGCCCGCTCCGCTTGTACCCCGCCACTCCTGGCTGGGGTGTGCGGTGTGCATGTGTGTGTTTGGGCTGAGTTTTCGGCTGCGCACCGCCACTCCTGGCTGGGGTGTTGGGGTGTGTGTGTGCTTGTCTGCGCACCCTGCTTGTACCCCGCCACTCCCGGCTGGGCTGTGCGGTGTGGGTGTGGGTGCTTGGGCTCGTGTTTTGGCTGCCCCCTGCCACTCCTGGCTCGGGTGTTGGGGTGTGTGTGTGCTTGTGTGTGCGCTCTGCCTGTACCCCGCCACTCCTGGCTGGGCTGTGCGGTTTGGGTGTGTGTGCTTGGGCTCGGGTTTTGGCTGCCCCCCGCCACTCCTGGCTGGGGTGTTGGGGTGTGTGTGTTAGTGTGCGCGCTCCGCTTGTACCCCGCCACTCCTAGGGGGCTGGGGCACCTCTTTTTGAGAGGTCCTGGGTTCCGGTCCCAGTCAGCCTAGCTAAGTAGGAAGATCCCATGTGACATGGCAGTGACCTCAGCGCCACAAGCCATGCCACCTCAGCACCTATGGGACCCAAAACAAAGTGTGCACATCTCTGGATGGCACTACAAAAGTGAGAGTTCCCATGTGGGCAGTTTTCCCATGATTGTAGGATATTTTCTAACTATTGTTTCTTAAATCTGTAGCCATTGTGAGTTTCCTTTGTTGCTACACCATCTCCTTTGACTGCAGCCCTTCATGTTGTGGTTTTGATCCTGTGGTCCCTTGGTTGCACTGTGGGTACTTACATATCTGGTTGATTTCATCAAAACACATTTATTACGAGAAGCTGAGCTACATCAAGAAGCAGCAGGAGCAAGCAGTGGCACAAACAAAACACTATCATTAAAGCAATCAACAGTGAAAGCCTGTTCTAACTTTCTGGTAGCAGAGATTTTCAGTCTTTGCGTACCTGCAACCCCCTGCAGTACACCCAGTACGTCGAGACTGACTCCATTGCGCGCGCTGCGCGCTGTTGCCAGATAGAAATGAAAATATAATAAAAACGCGACAAAAACACTTTCTAAATAGCTCAAAATAAAGCTAATTAGCATAAAGAACGGCTAGGACAAAAAGCGCGCAGCGAAACGCGTTAAAACACGACGTCGAAAATTTTGGACTTGAATAGACAAATCAATAGCGCTGTAAGCGCCGTAACGTTAATAGGAACATAATGCCGTGCCCCTTGTTGCCTGATTCGCTGTCTACGCAAAGAAAACACCGTCGCGAGCAACGCGTAAAATTCGAAATTTCGTAACACACCGCGCTCCTGCACCCGCTTCCTCACGCCCTCTCTTATTCACCATGTACCTGTCCCCCCCGCTCGTGCTGCCCCCTCAGCGCCTCCACCTCCTTTTCGCTGCGGGCGGAAATTACGCGCCGCAAACACCACGGCCACAAAGACAACCCCAAAGAGAATATCATCCACGACACCGCCACCGCCGCGGTGTAACATGTAAGGCAGTGGTGCAGACGTGGTCTTGCTGCCTGCTGGCGTGCGTGATCGGTAGTGTATAATTTTTATTTTATTTTCAAAAGCCAAAAAAAACATTTTAACAAATTTTGTAGTGGTTTTTGAAGTAGGAGAAAACACGGGCAGCAAAGCAGAGCAAGCAACCGCAGGGAGGGAAAGGGCACCACAGCACACAGACGCCACCACCGGGCAAAAAACGCCACAGACAACTGACAACGCACACAGCACAGCACGGCGCCGCACGACAGGCCATAGGAGGGCAAAGCAAACACAAACAGCACCGCAAAACAACTGCAGAGCACAACAGCACAGCACCATGCGACAGCACAGCAGCACAGCACAGCACACACGACACAGGGAAGAAGGGCACCACAGCAAAAGGCACCAACCCCAGAAAAGCAGACCACGCGACCCGACAGGGACACCGACACCAAGACACGCCACCAGCAGACAACCACGGGATACCAGACCAAGCACCGCACCACAGAACAACAAAGGAAACAGCACAACACACAGCAGTGCACCACAGCACCAGGCGCCAGCAGCAGCACGCACCACACAAACAGCACAACGCAAGCGCACCAGCACAGCGAAGCACAGCACCGCACAGAGCAGAGAGGACAGGGAACGCACAGCACGACACCCCAGGACACACACAGCACAAAGTACTGCGGCGAACAACAGCACGCAGCAGCACGCCACGACAAAACACACACAGCACAAAGCACACAGCACGGGGGAACACCGCAAAACACAACGCCGCAACGCACAGGGCCCCAGGGCAACGGGCAGCGCCAGAGGGCATGGTACAACAAGCAACGGCACCCAACGAGCGCAACAAAACAACACAGCACACAACAGCACAACACCCAGCGGCACAAAGCGCAGCAGCGCGGCGCAGCACGGCACCCAAGGACACACAGCACAGCACAGCACACGGCAACGCAGACCAAAATCAGACAGCAAACCACACCGCAAACAAGCGGAACACAGCCACACGGCACCGCAAAACACCTGAAGGAAGGGCAGCGCAGCGCGGCAACACCAGACAGCACAAGGCACCGTGCAGGCACCGGGCTGGGGGGGGGGGGTCAGCAGATGGCGAGAACCGCCGATGAGCGCCAAGCAAGCAGGCACGAGCAACGCAGCAGAGGAGGAAGAAAAAAAACGGAGCACCAAGGGGCAGCGACGAAAACCGCGAGACACAGAAGGGGCGGGGGGGGCAGCAACCACCAGCGAGCAGCCAACAGCCAGGAGAGAAACAAAAAAGCAGCGACAGCACATGGGGAGCCGAGCAGCGGGAGACCAACAAAACAAACAGCAGGAGGGGAGGGGGGGGGCAGCAGACGGCCAGAACCGCCGACGAGCGCCAAGCAAGCAGGCAAGAGCAAAGCAGCAAAAAAAAAAAACCGAGCACCACGTAGCAGCGACGAAAACCGCCAGACACAGAAGGGGGGGGGGGGCAGCAACCACCAGGGAGCAGCCAACGGCCGGGCGGGAAACACAAAAGCAGCAAGAGCAGAGGGAGACCCGAGCAGCGCGAGGCCAGCAAAGAAAACAAGAGAAGGGGGGGGGGGCGGCGGCAGACGGCGAGAACCGTCGACGAGCGCCGAGCCAGCAGGCAGGAGCAGAGCGGGCAAAAGGAAGAAAAAAAAGGCAGGCACCGAGCGGCAGCGACGAAAGCCGCGAGAAACGAAAGGGGAGGGGGGGGGGGGGGCAGCAACCACCAGGGAGCAGCCAACGGCCAGGCAGGCAACACAAAAGCAGAGAGAGCGCATGCGGAGCCGAGAAGCGGCGGACCAACAAAACAAACAACACACAGCGCCAAGGCCGGGGGCACCCGGGGCTGGAAACCAGAGAAAGCCAGAGACAACAGGGGCGCACAACGGATGAGAAGAGAAATAAAATAAACACAAGATGGGGGGGGTTGGAAAGAAAAACAAAGCGCCAAGGCCCAAGGCACCCAGGGCCGGAAACCAGAGTAAGCGGGAGACAACAGAGGCTCACAACGGGAACAACGCAACAAAAAAAAAAGAGGCAAACAAAGGAAGAGGAGTGGGGCAAACCCAGCCCGGAAGGGGCCGATCAAAGCAGAAAAGCAAAGCAGCCAAACAAAAAGGTGAGGCGCACCAGAAGGCGCCCCGGAGGCCGGCTAGCCCAACCCGGCCAGAAAAGACGAGCACACGCACAAACGCACGGGACACGGGCCTGGCGTCCTCAGACCTGCAAGGGCAGGTGTCGGCGTCCACACGAAGCAGCCCCGGTGCAGTCAGTGACCGGGTCCACACACGCCAACCACCGCAGCGCACGCAGCCCAAGACCAACGCTGGAGGGACCCGACAGGGACAATGCCATCGCGGGAACCCGAAAAGGTACCATGCGGAGCGAGCCCAGCACCCCTGCCGGGGGCCAGCGGCAGGCACAATGAGCCCAGTACTCAGGCCGGCCTCCGCGTGCCCGGCGAAGCCACCCAGTAAAGCCGGGGGCGCAAGCCCCCGGGGTGGGGAAAGGCACCATGGCGTTGGAAAAGCCAACCAGAGCACCGAGAGTGACAAGACCAGACGAGGCGCAGCGCACCGCGCGGGCCAACGAGGCACGCCAGAGAGGCACGCCGCCGGCCACAACCAAGGCACACTGACAGGTGCCAGGCAACAACGGCCGCCAGGTGCCGCAAACCCGGAGAGCGCGCACAACACGCAACGAAACCCCGGCACGAGAACAGGTGCCAAGCAACACCAGCAGCCGTCCGGATGGACAAGTGCGCGCCCGGAGGGTACCCAGCCCCTGCAGGCTACGAACAGCCGCCGTCCAGATGGACAACTGCGCGCCCGGCAGCGTACCCAGCCCCTGCCGGCTACGAAACAGCCGCCGTCCGGATGGACGAGTGCGCGCCCAGAGGGTACCCAGCCCCTGCCGGCTACGAACAGCCGCCGTCCGGATGGACGAGTGCGCGCCCGGAGGGTACCCAGCCCTTGCCGGCTACAAACTGCCGCCGTCCAGATGGACTGAGTGTGCGCCCCGCACATGCAACAGCGGACACGCAACTCACAGCCCAACACACCAAGCGAGCACACCGGTGAACAGGAGCCAAGTGGCCCAGGACACCGCACACCCAACACAACACACCGAGCGGGCACACCAGTGATCAGGAACCAGATGGCCCAGGACACAGCACACACAAAGCAACGCACCGAGGGGGCACACCGGTGAACAAAAGCAAAGTGGCCCAGGACACCGCACACACAACACAACACAGCGAGCCGGCACATCGGTGAACAGCAGCCAAGTGGCCCAGGACACCGCACAAGGAAAGCAAAGGACGGAGCGCGCACACCGGTGAACAGGAGCCAAGTGGCCCAGGACACCGCACCAGCAACACAACACACCGAGCGGGCACACCTGTGAACAGGAGTCAAGTGGCCCAGGAGACCGCACAAGCAAAGCAACGGACAGAGCGTGCACACCGGTGAACAAGGACCAAGTGGCCTAGGACACGGCACACGCAACACCACACACCGAGCCGGCACACCGGTGAACAGGAACCAAGTGGCCCAGGACACCGCACATGCAAAGCAACAGACAGAGCGCGCAGACCAGTGAACAGGAGCCAAGTGGCCCAGGACACCGCACACGCAACACAACACACAGAGCGAGCACACCGGTGAACAGGAGCCAAGTGGCCAAGGACACAACACACACAACGCAACAAACCACGCGGGCGCATCGGTGAACAGGAGCCAAGTGGCTCAGGACACCGCAGACACAAAGCAACGCACCGAGCGGGCACACCGGTGAACAGCAGCCAAGTGACCCAGGACAACGCACACCCAAAGCCCCTCACCGAGCGGGCACACCGGTGAACAGGAGCCAAGTGGCACAGAATACCGCACACGCAACACAACACACCGAGCGGGCACACCGGTGAACAGCAGCCAAGTGGCCCAGGACACCGCACACGCAGCACAACATACTGAGTGGGCAAAACGGTGAACAGGAGCCAAGTGGCCCACGACAGCGCAGCAGCAAAGCGACACACCGAGCGGGCACACCAGTGTACCGGAGCCAAGTGGTCCAGGACACCGCACACGTAACACAACACACTGAGCGGGCAAACCGGTGAACCGGAGCCAAGTGGCCGAGGACACCGCACACGCAAAGCAACGCACGGAGCGGGCACACTGGTGAACAGGTGTCAGGTGGCCAAGGACACTGCACACGCAACACAACACACTGAGCAGGCACTCCCCTGAACAGGAGCCAAGCGGCCCAGGACACCGCACACGCAACACAACACACCGAGTGGGTACACCGGTGAACAGGAGCCAAGTAGCCCAGGATACCGCACACGCAACACAAGACACCGAGCGGGCACACCGGTGAAAAGCAGCCAAGTGGCCCAGGACACCGCACACGCAGCACAACATACTGAGTGGGCAAAACGGTGAACAGGAGCCAAGTGGCCCACGACAGCGCACCAGTAAAGCGACACACCGAGCGGGCACACCAGTGTACAGGAGCCAAGTGGCCCAGGACAACGCACACGTAACACAACACACTGAGCGGGCAAACAGGTGAACAGGAGCCAAGTGGCCGAGGACACCGCACACACAAAGCATTGCACCGAGCGGGCACACTGGTGAACAGAAGCCAGGTGGCCAAGGACACCGCAGACACGTGCACACGAAGGGCGGTCGAGAGACAGGAAAGAGCCAACACCCCATGGGTCAGACACACTGGGACGACCCAGCCGACCCACGGGGCCAGCAGCAGGGGCGGTACCCCAAGGCCGCTGCTCCGAGACCAGCCAGGCTGCATCGGGGACCATGGCAAACGTCACCCGGAGCCATAGAAGCAACCAGTGACAGGCGAGCCGGTACACAGTCCAGGAGGGGGTCGCCTGCCAAGCAGAGAGGCCACGCAACTCAAGCCACAAGGGTGAGGCGGTCGTATCGTAGACTAGCGGGAGCAATACCCCTTGTGGTGAGAGATACTCCACACGGCTGGGCAGCCCCCAGAGCTGCCGCCCAAAGGAGGGGACATGTGGCCCTACCCATGGACACATGTTGGGACACCTTCCCACCTGGGACACCTGGACCGGGTGGCCGCGACACTGCCTGTCCAAGCACCTGCGGGAGCGGCTTAAGAGGCACCTGACATAGGGCAGTGGGAGGGACAGGACGTCCCCTCAGTAAGACCTTCCTCCTCCATGGTCAAAGGAGGCATCCCCAGCCCACGGAGCTTCTAAATCGAGTGGCCTCTCTTGAAAAAATGAATTCAATTCTGCAATTCGCAATTCTACGCACCAAATACTCGGTATTGGTGCATCTGGATGTCCACTCCATTCCAAGCAACACCGAAACACGAGTTTCAAAACTCAAATGGATGAACGAACAATGCAAGAAAGCCGGCCTCACTTTTTTCAATCACGATAACACATATGCAGTTTTGTCCGACGCTCCACTAAGCTATCGTGCTAAACCCTCCTACACACCAACCGACGCCAAATCGGTGGTCATTTGTGCTCCACGCTCCATAAGTTTTAGAGACATCAACAAAGCAACTTCACTTTTTGGTACCTTCACCTCCATCCAACCGCTGGAATCCAACCCAAGTGCCAAATCACACCAATATTTTGAAGCACTCTTCCAAAACTTGGGATCCAGTATCCTAGCACACCAAGAAAAAGTTCAAGGCATCACTTTTACATCCGGTTCGCCCAACCTCTTGAAAAAACAAAACATCATTGATTCAATTGCGAAAGACCATGACACTTCTAAATGGGAAGCCACACTCTTGGCCGCCAAAGAATTTGGCTCCGAGAAACAATTGCGCTCCATCAATGAGCGATTGATCGTGGCCAAGCCCCAATGACTCCCCACCCACCCACACTCTTTCTCTCATTCAGTTCTCTGTGTCTTCACTAAGACATTACTCAGAGATGCGGATTCCCTCCGTCCTCACTTTCAATACCAACGGTATGATCTGTTTATCATGCTGCCGATTCTCGAAGCGATAACATCTAACCATCCGCGATGCATCACCTCGCAAGATATTGTGCCACGCATCGATAACAATACGAACACACTGGAACGTACACTCTCCTCACAATGCATCCTGCATGCCGTGTGGATTTCGCTCACTCATCTACGGGACGTCAAGATTTTGATTCATCCAAGCCACGACCGGGTACTCGTTTGCACGCCTAGTGTCACTCTGCCCTATCAGTCGCCAGCAAGTGGCCTGACTAATTTCTGTCATGACCGGATGAAGAGTTTATCTTTTGGAAACTGCTTCCTTCTTGACCCAGTCGGGTTACGATTGCCAAAACGGCCTCACGTTAGACTCGAGGACTCGTCAAGATCAAGGAATGTCTCGGAAGTGGTCAGTGTTAGACACGTGGTCCCATCTCTCTCATCATCATGACGCCGTCAATTGATATCCCCCTCCCACCGGGAGTCCCCCAACCACCAAGTTACGATACCAACATTCACAAAGCACCTAAACCTACCACACCAACAGACAACTTAATCCACTCTAAAACACGTTTAACACTCACTACTCACAACACTGCCAAAAACATTGACAACCTAGACGCCATTATACTACGACACCAACAACAAGGAACCGACATACTTTGTTTACAGGAAATACCTACCGCCCCCTCCTTACATTCACTCTTAAACCTACACACTTTCACAAACATATCTTCTGACAAATCCAACGGCACAGCGATTGTCATTCACTCCTCCCTATCTCCTTTCGTCACGCAAATCAAACACGACAAGGTCAATGGATGCCTTACTGCCATCGACCTTACTATACCAGGTCACCACACACTCCGTATCATTAACGTGTACAAATCACATCACGCTCATCTCCGACACAGGTTAGAGAAAACAATCTCCGCCCTCCAACAAGACCAACCGTGCCACATTATGCTCGGCGACTTCAACACATATCTCCAACCCTCTCTAGACACGGCTAATATCAAACACAATAAATACTGGCCTTGGCTCCTCGACAAGGTACACCCCACCAATCCTACCACCACACCAACCCTCATTGACCTGTATCGCAAGGACCACCCAGGGACAAAACAGTGGACGCGCCCTGCAAACAAAAGGCTCCCGTCTCACACACGCATCGACTTGATTCTCTCCTCTCCTCTTTCCAACACCATTTTCAAACCTTTCAACACCTTCATTGATATTCACAACCACATCTCCGACCACCGACCTGTATCCACTTCCATAGCCATCCCTACCAATCCGATTAACATATACAACATCCCACACAATTCCATTCACTACCGCCCCCTAAGCAAAGAAGAAAAGTCACACTTTACGTCCCTCAATAAACCTCTTAACGACTGGCTCTCCAAACATCACGACACTCTCTTCCAACAACCCGTTGAACAACTTATTCCTCTGACCGACTTCCTGTTCACCCAACTAGTCACCACCTACAAAAAAGTCACTCATCAAGCACACGAACACAACCCAACCAGCGTGGAGAAACAATTCCTTGACGCTGTAAATAATCTACCTTCTACTACCTCCAGTGCACACAAAACAAAAAAACTTCAGACACTACTCAATGACTCAACCTCAAAAAAACAAGCACAAGCGCACAAGAAACTCCACCACTCCCTCGTTTCTGACAAACGCATGAAAAAGACAATCAACAACATTCTCAACCCCAGAAACACCACTCCTATCTCTCTCTCTGACCAAACCGGTCAACTCACCACCGACCCTTACGAAATGTGCAAATCTATGGGACACGCTCTCTCTTCCCTGGGAGGCCCCCCAGATTTCGACACAGACCCAGCCTTCATCGACACACTCATGACTAACTCCCCAAAAATACCCAACGACGCTCCACTACCACACTTTACCAGAGACTTCTTCAACCTTCTTTTGTCGAACGCTAAACCACACACCGCACCTGGTTTCGACAACACATCTCTCTACCTTTTCTCTGTCTGCCCCCCTGATGTACAAACCTACATTTACAGCCTATGTTCCCTCCTTATCGCCGACCACATACCTTTTCACTGCCTTAAAGCAAAAATTTTTCTACTTTACAAAAACGGCGACCCCCATAATCCTACAAACTACAGACCAATAGCACTACTTAACACACTTTACGAAATCATAGCTTCTTACGGTGCACACACCCTCACTTACTACGCCACAACATACCACCTCACCAACAACACACAGTATGGCGGACTTCCTAACCACAGAACCACAGACCACATATACACTATGATTGCCAACCTTTCACTGCACCCAGACATGTACCACTTATATCTTGATTGAAATAAAGCATTTAACTCCGTTCCTCACCGAGCCTTATGGCAAATACTCTCCAACTACAACATACCTCACTCCATCATCAACCTCATCCAGAACCTCTACACCTGCCCCCACGACTTCCCCGTCGTCAACGGCTTTGCCCTCTTTGCAGCCCACTGCATAAGGGGACTTAGACAAGGATGCCCCATGTCCCCGATACTCTTTAACCTCTTTGTCGACCCCATCATTAACCACATACAATCCCTCCTACCTAAACACGAATTCAACGACCTTTTCTCCTTCATCGACGACATCGCCCTCCAAACAACCTCCCATGCCACTCTACACAAAGTGCTTCACTTCCTCTTTATCCAAGGGCCTCGATACGGCCTTTCTTTTAACACGACTAAATCCGAACTACACGCCCTCAACAACGCCACCCACATCACCATTCGTATTAGTCCTACCCAACATTTCAGTACCTTTACCGATGACGGCGACCCCAGGGTTTTTTATAAATACCCGGGCACCTACTTTTTCAACAAACAACAAAACCCCAGCATGCTCCAACTTCTACTTAACACCATTCACGCCTTTTTCGCCAACGTATCCACCCTCCCTCTCACACACAACGAAGTCATAAAACTATCCAACATACAACTGATACCTACCCTCACCTTGTAAGTGCGGCTAACCCCCATCCGCTCAGATTTTAGCAGATCTGCCCCACATTGGCTACATTTTGGTCATTTTCTCTGCTTCGGCGCAATCGCCGCCTCGCAGCTCAGTCTCAGGATCAGACCTATATATTTCTGATGTGCCGGATCTGATTTCGCGGTCCATTCTCCGTAAATCCGCTGCGTTCCGATCATTTACCTGGGATCGCCATTTGCCGCTGACGCGCGCTCGCGGGCCAGATCCGCCAAATATTTTTCATAATCGGATTTATATAAATCTTTTCAGATAGTTTTGGACACTCAGATGTACTTAGGATAATCCGCATCAATTTTCTTCATAGACTGGGATTTTCTGCCGGATAACAATCAACATGGATCTTGCTTCCGTTGTTGCTGCTCTCGCCTCCGTTGGTGTCCGTGTATCCGGTTCTACCCCCAACAGCAGCGTTCAGGTCGACTCCTCGCGTGCCTGCCCCACTGGTCTTGCCAGCCCCGAGCCCTCCGGCACCATCAACGACCCAGGGCAGCACTTTCATGGTAGCAGAGGCTACCTGAATGTTGCTTCACAGCCCTTCAGTCCACAGCCCGCTCCCCAGTACGGCCCCGTAGACCCCGCCGCTTCTGGAGAAGTGACGATTACGCTGCCATGGTGCTGCGCGAACGAGGCCTTGAGAGGAATGCCTTGCGCAAGCCCAAGCTGCCCAAGAAGGGCACACATCAGCAGCTGTGGAGGCCCAGATTACCATTATGATCCCAGTCGAAATTGGCCATCGAGCAGCTGGAATTCGCCGGCCTACGATGATGGCAACGCTCCGGTGGAGCTTACGGACCTGGCAGGTACCAACCTTCCTTACGGAGGTCCAACATTTGAGACCATTGACGCCGATGTGAACGACATTGAGATGGGTGGTCCAGGTGAGGTACCTACCTATAATCGACCAGCCTCTTGGGCACAATGGGGCGACCATTTGTCCCCAGAAGTGACCCGTAACCTTGAGGCCCTTGAGGCCCTTTGTCTCTTAGCCACGTCTAAGCTGATCGGACAAGAAAGAATCGCCTCTGATTTTTTAATGGAATATTTTTTCTTCCTTCAGGACGAAATTAATACCAGGATGTGGTGGCGTTCTCAAGAAGATGACTCTTTTGCCATTTTTTTGCAGATCTGGAAGGCAAGCCCCTTCCCGAAGGAGAAGGGCACGGCACCTGTTCCCGGGCCCTCCGCCCCTCATCCCCCTGTTTTAATCCGCGACGATCTAGCCGCCGCGGTTGAGGAGGGAATTTTAGAGGCGGCCAGGCAGGCAAACCTGGAAATTAGGGCTGAAGGAGCTCCCCAGGTGGACTCCTGGCTGCGGACCACCGAGATCAGCGGTCCGACAGCCTGCTCAGGCCCTTCAGGACACAGTATGTACTGTCCCGCCGACTGCTCCTGCAGATTCCAGCGAGATGCTGAGCTCCAAACGCTCAAAGATCAAATGCACCTCATCATTGAAACGCTGGGAATAAAAAATCTTTTCAAGACGCACATGCGGTCTGAGGGCGCCTCATCGGTGGAACAAGCAACAGAGCCGTCGGAGGAGGCGACAGAAACTTTTTCAATTGCTCCTTCGGTGGACTCCAAGACCACCGATGCAAGGATCAGCAGGACCAAGTTAAAAGAAAAGGGTTCAAATCTCTCGTTCTGAGAGTAGGACGGCGAAGGCTAGGACTGAGGCTCAGAATGCCAAGCGAACTGCCTCCCGTACTGCCCCTCCTGCTGCTGATTCCAATGCCTTAGCCCAGCTGTTGCTCGCCCAGACCCTCGCCGGAGCTGGTGTGGCGAATGATGCCGCCAAGGTGTCTGCCATTACGGCCGGTGTTGGGCTGGATTCGCTTCTTAATCCTACTTCATTGCGACTTCGTCAGGTTGCCAAGCAACCGAAGTATAATTGAAACCCCCGACGTTGGCCTCAGTTCCAACGGGAATTTAAATTGTGGGTTAAGACTCAAAAACTCCAAGATGATCAGGCCCTCTTGGACTGCCTTGAGGGAGCGCCGGCCAACACTTGGCTCAGGACCTGGAGTGATCGTGAGGATACAAGTTCCCCCCTTACCTTTGATGAGGTGTGGGAACAGTTGGAGGTACGTGGATCCCGGCTGCCAGAGGACCATTACCACCAAATGTTGAAGAACTTTCCTTCATTCTCGCGATTAATCTTGCACGAAGTGCAAGACCAAAGACAGCGCTTCTGGAATTTAGTGGAAGAAGCCGAACATTCAGGCGAAAAATTTTCTAGTGCCGAGCTGAAAAATCTGATTTTTGACAAGATCCCCTCAGAAACTGCCGCCACCCTTCGGAATAAACAGTCCGAAGAAAAGGTCAAGACCTGGTGGGCGGAGGTGGAAGGCTTCGATGCCTCTGCCAATAGGTTTTCTGTCAGGGAGGCACTTCAAAAGTGCTCCCCCACGTCCTTCTCCAAGGTGAAATTCACTGAGGAGACGTGGAAAATCAAGTTTAATGAACACGAGGATCGGGACTTGTTTGTCCAAGTCCTCAACAGGGGAGTAAGTTTCCATGGCCATCGCCTGAAGGCCAAGAACTGGGTGTTTTCGTTCACCCCGAAGGAACTCTGGGAAGAGGTTGAGCGGCTCGCCGACGCCGCCAATCAGAATTTCCATGAGGGTCTTGGGGGAAACAAGAATACCCAGCAAAACACCCAAAATGGGGCCCAAAAGGGCAACAAAAAGGTGAATGACACCCGGAATGTTCAGGATCACTGTAGCATCTGCCTTCTTTTAGGTTCTACGAACCGAGCTAAGACGCATTCCACTGGTAATCACCGATGGTCTCCTTACGATCACAAGGTGATTGGTGAAAATATCAGTAATCCGCAGAATTCAGACAGGAATGACAGACAGGTGCACGGTGGGAAGGCTGGAAAAGGGAATCCGACCCCCTCCGGTGGAAACAAAAATCCTGGAGGCCCTGGCGGGTCCCAAGGCACAGGAAATCGGACTCCATCCGGCTCCGATGGGCCGCCGAACGGCCAGAAAAATCCCAATAGCAACGCCGAAGGCGGAAATCGAAATCCAGGCCAAACCCCTCAATCGGGTGCAAACAAGGGAAATGCCCCAGGATTCCAGGGTAAAGGTAGGGGAAATCCTTCAGGAACCCCTTTCTCTGGTAAGGGCAGAGGGCGTGGCGACGGTGGAGGTCCATCATCCAGCGGCCGTGGCCGTGGACGTGGAAAGGGCAACCATCGTGTGGATCAGGTCTCAGGTGCAGATCAGGTGTCCGATGCGGATCGAGATTGCGCTGAAAATGCCTTGAATCCAGCAGATGATCCGCTCCAAGATGAGTGGATCGACGAATCAGGGTGTGTTCACAATGTTAACGCAGCAACTGGAGGTCAGAACGCCTAGGGGAGCCACGAAAATCGCCCCTCCCCAGGCGATTTCAGGCATGATCCCCAGATTCCATCTCGACCACTACTTGATGTAGGGTCGCTTGTCTCCTCTCCCCTGGATCCGGCAGCGGATCCTTCTGTTGTAGTGGACGAGGTTGGTGTACAGTCCAAGCACAGGGCCTGTCAGTTTGTCACAAAGCTGTGGGTCTCTGACCGCAAGGGCAATTTCCACCTCGCCACTTGTCTGTGTGACAATGGATCAGAGGTAAATCTCCAATCCAACTCCTTCTTGCCTGACGACTGCCTGTTTGATTCGCCTCATCCTGTTACCCTCGAGGGAGTTTCTGGACATTCTCTCGCAGGTCGGCAACGCGGTTGTTATATATCAACTCATTTGGTCGCTCAAGACCTTTGGGAAGAAGGTAATGTGGAGGAAGTTATCCTTAAGGATGACTACTTCTATCGTGCCGACATAAAGTATGACCTTTACTTGGGCCATCCTTGGCTTAGCAAGAACAGGGTGGCGCCCGTAGGTCATCGGCGTTGTTTTTTGCTGGAGTCAGGTCCCTTGGAGCGTCCTGAATTTCGTTTTTTGCACGCAGGCTTTAAAAGTGCAGAAGAATTTTTGAAGCGAAAGGTTACACCAAAATTTGGCGAAGATGTCACCATTGCAGAGCTGAATGGGAGTGCCGATTACTCCCGAGAGTTGGAATGCCTGCGTAGGGACTCCCAGCCACGACGCCCTTCGCGCTGGCACTCTTCATCCTACAGAGTTGTCGACAAATGGCGCGATACAATTTGTGAATATTTTTATGAACATCATTCCTTTTGGCCACAGTATGATGCCTTTGCTAACCGCGAGAACAAGCGCTTTGACAAGCATTTTCGCGACGCTTGGACCCATAAATGGGACAAGAAGTTGTGGATTAATCCTCCGTTTCACTTAATCCAGCAGGTCATCCACAAAATCAAGCAAGATAAAACCCAGGCGATTTTAGTTGTGCCCTTGTGGGACGACAAGCCTTGGTTTCAGGAATTGCAAGACATTTGTGTAGATTACATCGAACTTCCCAGGAAGATTAAGCTGTATGCCAGAGACGACACAGGTCCCCTGCCACAGCGGCCCTGGAGTTCGCTTGCATTCCTGGTGGATGGAAAGCTTTCTGACTCTGATTCTGCTGATTCTGGTACTGATTCCTGTGTTGGGTCTGAATCTGAGGTTGAGCGTGGTACTGATGATGAATCTATTTTTTCTGATTTTTGTCCGTCAGATGCCCAAGGTGATCCAACGTCAAATGGATCCGCCTCGTCTCCCTCTTCCCCAATACGATCGACATCGAAAAGAATCTTCAGTGCACGGGCGAAGAAAAATTTTAAATCGCGCCGCAAATTCAGAGTTTTTTATGAAAAACCCCGTGTGGAAGCTTTCATAGATCCTTTCGAGGAGCTGGATCACGAAGAGAATCTCTGGAATGTCGACACTCGACCCACCTATCTTCAAGAGGCAGTTGATACGGACCTTTTTAGGGACATCCGTAAGAAGATTCTTCCTGCCAAGGCCGAAGAAGTCGCCAAAGTTTTTTCGACAGTAATTCCTGGCGATCAGGTGGACACTGAGTTGTGTTCCAAGAAAAGAGACAAGATTTTTGAGGAACGGAAGGACACAACCCTTTCAGGGAAGTTGATCAAAGACCCCCCTGTCCGTGGGCAGTTCGGTGAAGCCTTCATCGAGCTTCGTGAAGGGTACAAGGCGAAGAAACAGCGTCCTTATGAGAACCATGGACATAAACATGAGATACTCAGAAAAAAAATCGAGAGAAATCTCAGGGAATTTGGTTGGCTTGAGGGTTGTATGACCAGCGAATGGTGCTGTGCACCCTTCACAGTCCCGAAGCCGCCGCCTGCAGACCAGAACACTATTGATGGTTGGCGAATGGTTGTTGATTTTCGCAACCTCAACGCCGAAGCCAAGGCGGATTCGCACTCCCTGCCCCTCATTGAGGAGGAAATCGCCAGGAGGGCAAGAGGTCGTTTGTTTTCTGTGCTGGATCTCCGTCACGGCTTTCACCAAATGCCGTTGAGGAAGGACAGCCGACCTCTCACCTGTATGTGCACACCATGTGGCCCAGTCCAGTGGACGGTCATGCCCATGGGCCTGAAGAACGCCCCTTCGTTTTTTCAAAGAATGATGGAGGATGTGCTTTTTACAGCTCATCCTGAGCTTCGTGCCTTTGTGAGTGTGTACATAGATGACATAATCATCGCGACAGAGGGGGAGGGACTGACCGAAGCTGAGCTGGTGGCCCTACATGAAAAGCAGCTGAACCAGGTTTTGGACATTCTTGATGCCAATCAGCTGATTTGTGGGCAAAAGAAGGGAAAACTATTTTTAAAATCAGTCGAATTTTGTGGTTCTCTCCTTGAGAATGGCACCCGACGACCCAGTCCAGGGAAGCTCGTCGCTATTCAGAAGTGGAAGCGCCCTGAGACGATCACGGAATTGAGAGGATTCCTGGGTTGTTGCAATTTTTACCACACTTTTGTGCCGAATTATGCCAAATTTGCTGCCCCCCTCACTGAATTATTGAAGGTAGGGAGAGATGCGGGCAAGGCAGGTTCAAAGGTTGGTGTCAAGTGGAATGACGAGTGCGAGGAGGCCTTCCATCACTTGAAGGCGGCCCTCTGCGAAGTCGCCACGTTGCATGTGCCGAAATTTGACCGACCCTTCTACATAAGAACCGACGCTTCTAGGTACGCGATCGGACCTGTCCTTGAACAGGTTGATGAAGCCACAGGTGATCATTACCCTCTTGCATTTTGGTCTCAGAAGCTAGCGCCACGCCAAATGCAATGGTCGCCGCGTGAGCAAGAAACCTACGCCATAATCTGTGCTTTGAAAAAGTACCAATCGTGGGTTGGCACCAATCGAGTCGAGGTCCTGACGGATCATCGATCTCTGGAGTATTGGGCCACCGAACACATTGATACTGTCGCGAGCCCAGCTGGTCGACGGGCCAGATGGCACGAATTTCTCAGTCTGTTTGACCTCCATGTGTCGTATTTGCCTGGAGAACACAACACGGTAGCGGATGCTCTGAGCCGATGGGCTTACCCCGCTTCAGAGGGGCTGCAAAGTACCAACATCCATGGTACGGAGCAGGACCGCCACGTCGTAATCGAGTGGGCTCAGGAAGAAAAAAAGCTCCTACGACGTGAATGCATGCAATGTGCTGTTAAACAGCACGCATTGCCGTGTCACGACATCACGGCCTTCTCAGATCCGGCACATGCCCATGAGATCTGCACCAAATCACTGAAAGTCGTGGGGAAAGTCACCGATCCCTCCTCAGGGAGTGTGAAACGGTTTGACTATACCCGACGTGTAAGTGGATTTCGGTTGATCCAGGGTATTAAGCGTCGAGATCCGGCCAAAACTCCACCCCTGCCGAAAGATTCCCTTATCATCCGTGACTGGACGTCCGATTATCTGCAGGATTCCATGTTTAAAGAGGTCTTTGAGAATCTCAAATCCAAAGATGCTCACAAGGATGGAATCTATGCTGAATATTCGTTGGATGGGGGGAGGCTGTGGATGGAGGGTAAATTGTGCGTACCAGACGCCCTGGCCCCCCGAGTGTTAAACTGGTGGCACAAATGGGAGTCCCCCCACGCACATGGCCGTAGATTATGGTCAATGATTAAACATAGGTTGTTTGGCTCAAGGCTATATACTCATTGCATGAAAGTAGCCGCCGGATGTGCCCAATGTGCTGTCTCGACGCCCCCCAGCGCGAAGAAGCACGGCCATCTGAGGCCACACCCTATTCCGGAGCGCCTCTTTAACAGAGTCACCAGTGATTTCTTCTATCTCGGTGAGCTCGATGACGAAGAGTGCCATTGGACTAATAAAAAGATCAATGGTGTGCTCCTTATTCAGTGCCGTCATTCCGGCTACATTCAAGTGTTGCCTTGCAACATTGAGTCGATGACTGGCAAGGCTGCCGCCAAATGGTGCGCGCAGACCTGGATGGGAGGTTGGGACGTCCCATCCGAGGTGGTTACGGACTCAGGCAAAGAGTACACCTCCGAATGGTGGAGAGAATTATGTGCTCCCCTTGGAATCCACCACCTGCGATGTGAAATCCACTCGCATCGAGCGCTGCCTGGTGAAAGAGCCGGCCGCTCTATTATAAATATGCTTCGTAAGGAGCTCGCGAGTGAAAAGGATTTCCATTGGCTTGAAGTTCTCTTCGCATTGCTTCGCCGTTACCACAACACGCCTTTGTACCATGGCCTTTCTCCAAATGAAATTGTCTTTGGACGAAAGAAGTGTTGGTGGAAAATGCCGTTGAATAATCCTCGCCCTTGTAAAGATGCTTCGTTGTTTTTGGACGACGTCCAACGAGCAGATGAAACTGTCTCGAAATTAATCGATAAGCATCAAGCTGACTGGCTTTGGGTCCAGAATCAAGGCCGAAAAAACCCCCACAATTTTGAAGTCGATGATCGAGTTTGGCTTCGAAAATCCGAAACTACCCTGGACGGAGATGATAAGCTTCTTCCCTTGTGGGAGGGGCCATTCGCTGTTACAGCACGTCTAGGTGAGAACAGGTGGAGGATTCGAGTGGATGTCAGCAGGGAAATTGACGTTTCGGGCGATCGCCTCAAGAGAGAGATGCCCTCCCCCAAGGATCGGTTTAAACCCCTTTTTTGGACTTCGAAATTTTTGTCCGATCGGGTCATCGAAGGGGGGAAGTACGAACTCAAGAGGATTTTAGAAGCAAGACGTGACGCCAAGGGCGAATGGGAATTTCTATGTGAGTGGAGGGGCTTTGATTCCAGTCACAACAACTGGGAACCAGCCCATTCTTTTGTCCATGGGTAGACCAAGGGGTTCATCGACTTCCTCAAGAAGCACCCCGAAATTGGCGTACTCCTGACAGACTGTCTGTCGAAACCAGACAGACAGGTGGAGAGCGACGGAAAAAGAGCTGTGGTGAATCGAGATCCAGCCTTTTACGGCCCTCAGCAGCCACATTCCAGGGCTGATCCGTCGATCCCCCCTCCTGCGGTCAGGCCAGCCCAGGAGCCAAATGAGGACCAAGCTTCAAGTTCGGCCGCTGATTTGCAGCGCCCAAGCCGTACGAGGGCCCGACCAGACAGGTTGGTGGTCACATGTATTCGTGCTTGGCCCAATTGAGGGAGATCCGTCGTGACTTGAGTCGCCGACGCCATAATCTGGGTAACAGTCGTCTAGTCCAGGGCGTCATGGCACTCGTCGCTAGGGCTCAAGGGTGTAGGTTCGAAACCCTTGCATGTCCAACTCCTACAAAAGCTCCAGCCTCGCCCCGTCGACCACTTATTCCAATGTGAGTGTTCTGACGACTTGAAAAAACCACATTCTGCTCAATCCACTGTTCATTTTTCCTGATTACATCATGATGTGGAGAACTGCGAATGTTTGATAATTTGACGTCAATCAACTTTTCTTTGGTCTCTGTTCGGCAGACAAGGCGTAGATACGCTGCCGAAAGCCACGGAGTGTGCTGCCGTGTTCAGAAAAAACCAAACTCAGGCTTAATTCAGGCAGATTCGGGGTAATCTTGTCTCTGTTGGTCTGTGCATCTTTGGAATTTGGCTACTCGTGCAGATGGAAGCAAATGTACATAGTAAAAACGCTGGCCAGCGACATTCACCCCTACAGGCACCCCCTGTAGTACTGGCTGCACCAGATGCGACGCCAGGAACTCAGATCTTACCTTCATTTGCCGTGATGCGGAAGCCAAAGTCCAGATTCAGATCCAGGATCCTCAAATTTACCTTGAATTCCTCAGGTTTGTCCATCATTCTGCCACTGTTGCATGAAACCCAGACGTCAATTGTTCAGACAACTTTCAGATAGGAGCTCTAGGGACTTCTAACAGCAACCTCTGAAGTCCGTAAGCTTCAGTGTATCTTTGGCACACGCCAATGTGAGCTCAATCCGACCTGAAACTGTCGAAAATGGTGAATCCAAGTGTCTTGTGGGACTCAATGGAAAGATGGGCCTTGTCCAAGTCGATTGACACCGCCGCCACTGTAAATAAAGGACTACTCGGTGTCTCTCAGTTATATACTGTCAGTAAAGCGCCTTCAGCGAACCTTCAGCGCGTTACATGCCAAGGATCCAGGGCCATCATGTCCCATCATGATGCATCATCACATGATCCACATTTTGATGGAATCTGTTGGATGCTCGCGAACCAACGTGCCGGAAAGCACAACTGAGCTGAATAAACGACAATATATATTAACTCTAGTCTAAACGAAAGTGTTAGTAGTTTTAGTTCTAGACATTCCGCTTCATTTCACCTTCATCTTAGGGAATTTCCTCATTTTAGGACAATTTAGGTTGATTTCCTTGTCATCTCCTCTCATTCCTCGAAGATCTGTTTACGGCTTTACCTAACTTCGCTGACGCTGATGTTTTTCTAGTCATTTAGGACCTGCAGACTACATTTGTATTTGTTTTCCCTCTCGGTGATTGTTTCATCTCCTCCATCTCTGTTCAAATTGATTCAGCAAGATTGAATCTAGTGATCATCCATCAGATGCGCCAAATCTGAAGCACATGCTGCACTTTTCAGAACGAGAAAAGCGGGAGTAACACGATGTAGAGTTCGGCGAGGACACCGTAGCGTGCCCGCGACAGCGAAACTGTGCCAGAGCGCTGAGATGTCACTCCATTTCCTGATTCCCCCACTCAATCCACCAATAATCTACCTCATTCTCAACCAGTGCATGGTTTGGTATCGATTCTCGATACGTTTACATGCTTTTTAGCCCTTAACCTAATGTTTTACTGACCGGAGGACTGTTCGTCACTCCTCATTCTGTCTCATTTCAGGTTCATCCATCCTGATTCAGTGCAGATTCAGTCCAAATCAGGTCAGATCAAGCAGATTTCGCCCCATCGAGGCTACATTTCTTTTTTTTTCTGGGACTTACCCGCACTACGTTCTTCGTTGACGTAGCGACACACCCCAGTGTGTTTTTGGAGGGGGAGTGTAAGTGCGGCTAACCCCCATCCGCTCAGATTTTAGCAGATCTGCCCCACATTGGCTACATTTTGGTCATTTTCTCTGCTTCGGCGGAATCGCCGCCTCGCAGCTCAGTCTCAGGATCAGACCTATATATTTCTGATGTGCCGGATCTGATTTCGCGGTCCATTCTCCGTAAATCTGCCGCGTTCCGATCATTTACCTGGAATCGCCATTTGCCGCTGACGCGCGCTCGCGGGCCAGATCGGCCAAATATTTTTCATAATCGGATTTATATAAATCTTTTCAGATAGTTTTGGACACTCAGATGTACTTAGGATAATCCGCATCAATTTTCTTCATAGACTGGGATTTTCTGCCGGATAACAATCAACATGGATCTTGCTTCCGTTGTTGCTGCTCTCGCCTCCGTTGGTGTCCGTGTATCCGGTTCTACACCCAACAGCAGCGTTCAGGTCGACTCCTCGCGTGCCTCCCCCACTGGTCTTGCCGGCCCCGAGCCCTCCAGCACCATCAACGACCCAGGGCAGCACTTTCACACCTACCGTTTAATCTACAACTCACTCCCGCAACAGGACCTCGACAAACTGGACACCACAATTTGGAGTCATATCTCCAAGTTAGGCAAATTATCCTTTCGTACCCCCAATAAAACCAAATACTCCCCCCCACACAACAGATTTAAACATCACGAAAATTTCTATCGTAACCCACATCCAAGCCATCAACCATATACTGCGCTACACACACGACGACGGACCTTCCCACACCAACGAAAGAGTCAAGTACACCTTGCGCTACAAGGCCACTGACCCCAACACCATGCAACGCATGACTGCCCACTTCGCTAGCTTTTTAGGTTTCCACACGCACAACATACCCACAGTCAACCCATGTCTCCCTTCTCAAATCCCTACACACACAACAATCGAAGTCGCTTTTCTCTACTACCAATCCAACAGCCAGCCACCAACATATTCCATTACGAAAAATGCCACCCATACCACAAAAACGACCCAGTGGTTCCGAGGCACAGTCGACCACCCCACGCCTCAGAAAACCACAGTTACGTTCCCTGACATGTCCACAATCCTCACCCCCAACCACCAGTTTCGCTTCCTTACTCTCCCCACATCCCAAGATATTTCCAAACCTACCAAGTCTCTCTCCATACCCGACACGGCCAACTTCCCTTTTCCTTTCACTAGCACCACAACCACTCAAAATTTCCTTCAATTTACCCTGAAAAACAATCTTTCTCCCCCAAACCCTCAACACCTGCACTACTGGGGGTGCCACGACCTTTTAGACGCACTCGACGCCTACCCTAACGCTACGATTGCCTACACCGACGGGTCGGATGACCCCACAGCTAACACGCCATCGGGCGCCGTCATCACCTTCAACACTACACCGCCAACAACCATCTGCAACACATCACCGGTAAAAGGATCTTACCCAGCAGAAATTTATGCCATTATACTGTTTACCTACCTCCAACACCTCGACACTCTCTCTCAACCAATCATTTTTGCCATTGACAACCTGTCAGTTTGCTCCACACTCCACCAAATACAACAATTCAAAACTAAACCCTTCGCTTCTAACGCTAATTGCTTCGCTCTTTGGTAAAACTATATTTGGGAATTTCTTCACAACACCCACCTTCACATAATTTTCACCTGGATCAAAGGACACGCTGACTTCGCTGGCAATGAGCACTCTGACAAAATTTCCAAATGGATATCACTCAACCTCCACCAACACCCAGAACACCACAACCCCGACGCTTTTCACTTCATATACCACAATCATACACCACTGCCAGGACGCATTACACGCAAAACTGTCAAACACCTACCTCCAAGCCATAAACACAACAACATACACCTACCTTCTAGCACGGACTTCTACGCCCACACATTAGGGATGCAGATTCGCAGCGAATTCAATTTGAATTCGCCGAATTCGGTGCGAATTCGTTCGCACTGCGAATTCGCTGCGAATTCGGCCTGAAATTCTTAGTACTGCGAATTCGGGGCGAATTCGCGCGGCGAATTCGCAGGCGACGGCAAAATGACCACGCGTGCGCCGTCTTTTCTCCAGATGAAAAACTAACTTTGAACTGTGCAATGCAATAATTTTTTTCACTTGACAAAATGAATTCTATGATGATTTCGCTTCGATTGAGCCGTTTATTTTCTTGTGCGGTGCCTGCGTACCCGTTTTCGAAAACAAAATTTACTTTTGAGTTTTGAACACACCGCTGTGTCAGCCTAGCTCCGACAAGCAACAACAAACAACAAAAATTGCAAGGTTACGGAAGCTTTTGGGAAATCTTTTATGCGATATGCTACCGGGTAGTGGCATACCGATACGTAAACAGGTGAATTGCAACCTAGAAGGTAAATTGTAGGTGCCTATGGAGTCAATCAAGCGAATCAGGGAGGATTCGAATTTGAAGTTGCGAATTCGAGTTCGGAGTGGTCCACGAATTCGTGCGAATTCGGGGCGAATTCGAATTCGAGCGAATTCGTGCGAATTCGAACCTGCATCCCTACCACACATCGTGGTTTTCCAGATTACCTTTTAAATGGACTAACGGACTGTACTGTTGCACCGGTTTTCTCCCCCATTGCAAACTCAACACATATCAATGCCCCAAATGCCACACTCATCACCCCCTCGACCCCATAACAACGGTGACCGAATGCGACACAGCGAAACCTGTTCGTGACCTATTTTTTGAGGTCTGGCAACAACCCTTCAACCAAACAGTCATCGACTGGTGGCTACATGCATCCAAAGGAGAAAGAAGAAACTACATCCGCACGCTCATTCCCAACTCACTTAGTAATTCACTAAGAGCAATCCCACCCAACACTCCCTACTTCCAACACCTACAAAACCTGAAAACAGCTTTTAAACACAGAAGAAAACGACTCAAAACAGCACTCCAAGAGACACAAACCTGCCTCAGACAAAACCCAATTAACGATCTACACTTACTCCAACCAGATTCCGAAGACAACCCATGGAACAACCAATACTCCATCTACAGCACTTCGTCTCACAACCCCACCGTGTTGACCTACCCAAAAAGGACAAACACAACAGTCACCAATAAACACCCCCACAAACACAGACACGTTCACAGCAAAAACAAAAAACCAACTCCCAACTACTTAATTTACAGTAACTACCCACTTAGGAACACGTTACCCTAAAAAAGCCATCGCGAAAAGAAACTATGCTCTGCAAGCGACAGGGGGGTTTCTGCCCCGCTTTGGTCTCCGGGTGACGAGTTTCTCCCCCCCTCTTTTTCTTTTTTCTTTTTGTCTTTCTTTCCGTCCTCCTCATCTTCACCACCTACGATCTGCACCCCGCCCCCCCCCCTGACACCAGTTGGCAGATCGATGAGATGGGACCACGTCAGCACTTTTTTGATGCTCTCTTCCAGCTCCGTCTCGCACACCTTCCAGTCAATCATCCAATTTACAGCCTTTTTCCCCAGCCACTGCTGTCATGTGGTACCTCGGCATTCACTGGTGGTATGAACCAGAAGGTTTTGGATACTATCATTGCTGGTTCTGGATACCGGAACCTCCAGAGCCGTCCCCGGAAGTCCTGTGGTACCTGGATTAAAAGAACACAGCATTCCAGTGCTCCGAGCCCTTATGCTGCATGCCAACAGATTGATAAAGTACCCTGAGATCCTCGTTCCCGTCTCCTTGAACATTGAAGTTGGACTGTGAGTCCCTTAGCCTGTGAGGTCAATTTGAATCCGGCATCAGCTCAATTACTACGGTAAGATCACCTCAGCCACCACTCCGTTCTCAGAGCTTTCCGAACGCTTCTGAAGTCAGTGGTTTCCACTTAACTGGAGGTCCCCTGATGTTCTAAGGCCGAGACTATTTGTTTGTTTCTGACTTCTATATATATATATATAAATATATATAGAGTCCCTTTTATTTTCGATTCGTCTTGCGTCATAACACCAACCACAGGGCTAATGGCGAAGCCACAGCCCACAGTAACCAGGCCTTTGGTGCATTTTGGAGCAGGGTCACACCCCCTGAGTTACTGTACATATGGCTGCTGTCCTTCGATGAACTTCGGCTCGCCATGAACGCTCACTTGCCCGTGGTTAGGCCGCTTTTGTGTTATGCTCGCCGGGGGGCAACCCCCATGCACCAAAAAGGAGGCATCCCCAGCTCCCAAAGATACCTACCTACCTACCTCAAGACTGACTCCACTGAAGGGTGAAGAAATAAAATATGGACACCAAGGACACTGCCGAGACAACAGCGCCCTCAGTGGCACCAGCCAAGCCAGCGCCAGCGCCCAAACCTGGTGGTGAACCTGAACCTGAGGAGCCTGTTCCTTCAGTGCCCTTAAGTGGGCATGGGGATAATTCCCTGGAGGGCTTGAGAGCTGCCTTCGGTGGACTATCCGTTGAAGGACCTGAAGGCAAAGAGAAGGAGAAGGAGAAGCAAGCAGTGGACATGGGAGCCGAAGAGGTAGACCCTAGAGATGGACACGAACCATCCGACGAGGTGCTCTTCAATGACAAACCTGTTGAGAGCGCGCCGAGCGCCTCAGATTACCCTGCAGTACCCGCACCAACGACCACTACACTCCGAGCCAAACTTCCAGCTACATCCTCACCCACGACCACTCCACCTATGGCTGAGGGCCTAGGCTTTACTGGTATGCCCTACCCCACCTATGGTGTGACTCCAGCCGCGACTGTGCCACCAATGCAAACTGCAGTCAGTGAAACAGTGGCATCCAGCTCCAGCTACACCAGTGTTCTTGAGCCTATACCGCGTCGCTATGAGGATGGCTATCAGAGACCCGCGGCGGCCGTGTACATGACTGGAATACCTGGCTTTGCGGCACCCGAGCCTGGCTATTAAAGAAGGTCCCTACCAGGACCGGCCCCTGCTGTACCCCTTCCACCATAACCCGTCACTCCCAGGGTCTTGCTCCTCACCAGGGTCTGCATTTCCACAAAAAATAGAAAAAACCTCCTTCACACAAACCCTTGCAATACCCAAGCACAATCCGAATCCAATCCACACTGCGGGCTTCCGTTCAGCACACCGGCTGTCTCACGGTGGCGGGCATGTACAACAATTGCACCAAAGAGGAAAGCCCAAAAATTGGCATATGAACACAAATAAAGCAAAGTTGGGGAAGGATGGGAACCTACACAATCACAGCCATAGACCCCTCATTCCCTGGACTCAAGACCTTCCCTTGACTCACCAACATGATGCCCTGAACCCAGTCAAATAAGATGGCTAAATGCCATGTGTCAAAAGTCACTACATAAACCCCAAAAATGTGTTCACTCCCAAGCCTCTAAATCCTAGCCCAATAAGGGGGGTGGCGTGTCATGGCCTAGAGTGGCACTCAGGACTATGCCCTACCCTGAGATAACTTTGGTTGGACTTGGAGTCGATTGGGCTTGGAGAGCTGCTGGATGAAAATGACCTCACAACATGGCAAAATCAGGCAAATCACACCATTATGCCCAAAAATCAATTGTATACTCAAAAATGCATACGGCAAATATTCAAATGCTCCATGCATGTGTCAAACCGGAAAGTAGTATACAAGGGTGGTATAGACCAAATGTCCATGCCCAAGAATATTCAATCATTGGCTCCGAAACACCTCCGGTTATGTACATGACATGCTTCACAAGTCAACTCATGAATTTGAGACCTAGTTTTGTGAGGCCTCTTGTGCCAAGCCAAAGTGACCACGTGATCCGGCATATGGTGAGGTACAACATCGAAGCATTTGCCAACATATAAGCAACATACTTGAATTCACAAATCTCTAGGCACTTTACTGTTGGCCGACCAGTTGACCACATAAAACACAAAAATGAGCATAAACTGAGGTCAAAAACATGCAAATAATGCCAAAGTCAAGATAATTACAATAGTATAAACTTCGCTCACCCATGGTATCAACATATGTTTCAAAACAGAATTGCTTGGGACCATTTACAAACAATCCCCCAACTTGGATCCCCACATGGACGCATAGGGACACCTTCGAACCTCCTCCCAACACGCACCATGAAAATGGGAAAATTGATATTTGCTATATGTGCGGTAGACTTAGTCTAGCGCGATGGAGCTCACCATTTGGACATGGGCAATACCCTTGCCACGTATGACTCCATATATCTTCCTACAAACGGAGATATAAGACATGGGCTTGAGCATATCGAAGCACATACCATGCATATAACACATACCCTCATAAAGTGGCTCCCACCATGATATGCCATGCCCCTCCATGGACATAACTTCACGTTAAAAATACGTAGGAACCCAAGAAAAGTTTCTATGCAACACCAACACTCATGCGGTACACTCGGGAGTCGCAGTGAAATATTCGATCGCACGGTCCAAGAGTTATATATGACTTTCTACCCTATTGACTCTTATCCCTTGCTACACCGGGCATGTGTACACATCAAAGACGTGTGATGCTTCTCAAATCAAGTTGAGACCAAGGCAGTTCCAACCCAATTCTTGAAATTGGTATTCCTCGCCGTGAGCGGGAGATATGATTCTTCAAAGTGGCCTCACGAATCAATTTTGTTTCGCCCATATCTCCAAGAAAAACGAGGGATATAACAATAGGAAGGTTGATTCGTGATCGGGGAAAAATGTTGGGACACTGGAGATTCATCATATCAAGTGCGGCAATGTCGAAGTCGAAAATCCGATTCTGAAAGTCTGAAAAAATCAGATTAATTTTGCGAGTCCATAATATGAAAATTGCGGAAGCAACGAACCCGTTAATGATGAAATCTGACCCTTCAGCGGGGTTTCCGCCAAAATATCTGTAAAAAACAGTTAACCAATCGGTTACCGCAAAATCGCGAGCCAACAGACAGTCGCCGATACATTGACAATCGGAACAGAAGGCGGAAAAATTGCGGAAACATTATGATAAAAAAACCCCGTTTATTCCTGATATTCTGGTATATAGATCTCAGCCGGCGGCGCCTCAGTACTGAATATGGCCGCTCATAGCCGGAATGGCCAAACCTATCACACTATCACATCGGGTTAGGCCAGGTGGATGGTAGAGTATGATATCAGCCAATGGCAGCTTGCCGGCACATAGATGGACACCCGAAGTGACCCAAAGATGGCCACGGGGGTCCGAACCGGCTTCAACCCCCTTCTCAGAGCGTTGTTACCGCTCGGAAGTCATTGCAGAGAGGACGGGAGGACCCCAACGGGCTCCGAACCCCTCCCCTCATGTCCCAAGGACACATGGGGGCCCCAGACACGTCGTAGGCGTCCCCCATGCCCCAAGGGAGGAATGAGGACACTCATAATTGGTGCACTACGCCATATCCGGTCTCCTCTTGATCTACAACATGGAAGAAGAGGATCAAAGATAGAGAAAAGTCGTCGGTCGACCTAAATAAGTATACCACTATGAAATATATATGTGGAGATCGAGTGAAGGGGGTATATGGCCAATCAAGGCCCTAAAATCCCCGGATGAACGCCCTCACCCGTCTCCGAAGCACAAAAACAAACAAAAATGCCAAGGGGGATCCATTACGGTGCTACTGCAGCCACCAAATGGACCAACACGTCCTTGACATCCAAAGAAATGTTCTTTTTCTTCAGATACCCCATCCAGACTGTGGTGTACCTCGGCACAAAGCTGCTCGGAGGCTCCCACGAGTCCCTGGATGCGGCGAATCCCTTCCAACGGACTTTATAAAGCCTCTCCCAGTCGTCCCCGGGTCCGGCTTGTCCGCCAGGATCTTCTCAGCAGTGAAGTCGTCCTCCTCACCCCCGTCGTCCGAGTCCACATCGCCGGCCGTAAACTCCAAGGTGACGGGACGTCCGCTGGGGTCTGGTGCTCGGAGACAAAGCTGGGTATGGTCGCGGTCCAGAATCTTGTTATCCCCCACACGAACCGCATACACATGGTGCCCGACCTTCCGCACGATTCCCCCCGGCACATACCAAGATGCCTGCCGATGCCTGGACAGGACATCCTTGTGGTGCTGCTCCACCCATACGGTGTCTTGGAGAGCATACTTCTGGACTTTTCCCTGCTTGAAGTACTTGGCCCTCTTCTCATGCTCGTCCTGAAGTGCCTTGCACACCTTGGCCGCCGTGTCGTCCGCCTCAGCCATCAAAGCGTTCGCATCCCGGGCCACTTTGCCATGGTTCAACCACGGGAGAGTGTGTGACACTCGATCCCGTGGGAACAGGGTACGATGGGGCGACAGTCCAGTGCGCCCCAGAAGGTCGTGGTATGCCTGGAGAACTCTCCACAGCGAATTATACCAGTTCCGGCCCGCTTCGTTGATGTGCAGCTGGCGGAACTTGTCAAACATCTGCCGCCCGGCCACCTCAGCCCGGCCATTCGACCGGCTGTGGTACGCCACGGTCTTGGCATGCCGAATGCCCATGTGCTTGCACATCTTCTTGAACCACTTTTCCACAAATTGACTGCTCCAATCGCTGCAGATGACAGCTGGGACATCAAAAACCGTCAGCCAATGCCTGATCATGGCATTAGCGACGGTCTTGGCCTGCAGACCCACTCCATGCTTGTCCTTCTTGTCCTTCTTCTTGGACTTCTTGCCCGGGACCGCCATGATATACCCACTGTGCCTGTCCACCGCCAGGATGACACAGTCGTAGGTCTCCCCGTCCACGTTGACCTCAGGCATGGCGAACACATCCATGGCCACGGACCGCGTAGGGGCTTCCGGTATAGCCGTGTACACCGGGTTGCCAGCTGTGGAGTGGTTCGGGCTTCTCGTGGCCCGACACACGGCGCAGTCGTTGCAGTACTTGTCCAGGAGGGCGTAGTACCCCGGTGGGAACTTGAAGCGCCACCCCAGGTCCTGCTGCATCTTGTTCCGACCAGGATGCATGAGCTGGGCGTTATGCCAGTGGTCAATTAGCTGCTCCATTCGGTTCTCTGGGACCAATAGCTTGTCCTTGAGCAACAGTTTGTCCCCATCCTCGGTCAAGCCCTCGGGCCATTCGTCGTCCGACGTGGCGCTCACGGCATTCCAGTACTTGCTCCAGTGCTCGGATGCCGCATAGTCATCCGACCAGTCCTCTGTGAGCACCGATCTGACTAGCTCTACAGGGGCCACCATCCATTGCTCGAGGGTTTCTTCTGGAATAGCTTTGCGGAAAGCAGAGACCGCGTGGAATGGCGTACCAGCGAGCGAGGGGAAGGGCCACCCGGACGGGACTGCCAGCCACACGCAATGCGGAACACGCGGGGCGGGGAGGGGGGAACGAGAGAAACACGACGCCAGGTACCGGCCCGAACCCCCCGAACCGGCCGCGAGCGCCGCGCACACACAGACGGGGCACTGCTACCGCCAAGGCAGTAGTGGCGCACAGCGCCACGCCCCAACCCCTAGGCTGGGCAGCCTCCGCGCCAGCCCAAGGAGGTCCCACTGGCGACAAGCCAGTAGCACGGGCCCGGCGGCGCCGGCGCCCTGGGCGACCACGCATTAGGGGGGCGACACAGTGGGTAAGCGCCCGCAGCCACGGCTGCAAATTGATGCACTGACCGGGGAGTGGCGAAACGGGGAAGCCGGGGAAGGACGGGGCTCCGAGCTCTGTGAACCCGGGGGGCTCCGCCACCAGGCAGGAGGTGCGTCTTGGAGGCCCCTCCACTAGGACCCGGTGGGGAGGATATCACCTGGCCCGACCAGGTGGCCCCCCGGGGCCGAAAGGCGTCTAGTACCCGCAAAATCAAACCTCAAACCTCAAACCTCTTCTGGAATAGCTTGGACTCGGGCGCCCCGGAAACTGGCCAGGTCCGTACGGTTTGCCATCACCACAAAGCACTTGACCCCCTCTTGCTCCATGGCCTACTCCATGTCGATGATGCACTTGGCCTCCTCGGTCTCCTCGGCGTCCCCATGGCTGGATATGTCGATCCAAGCCTTGCTGGTGGGGTAGGCCCATCGACTGAGGCAATCCGCCACAGTGTTGTCCTTCCCCGGGACGTACACGACGCTGAGGTTGAACTTGACAAACGTCTCGTGCCATCATGCCCTCCTTGCCGCCGGTCCCGAGGGGGTGTCGACTTGCTCCTTGTGCCAGCTCTGCAAGGACTGATGGTCCGTACAAACCACCACCGGTTGCAATCTGATGTGGCCAGACCACTTCCCGAGCGCACAAACAATGGCGTACGTCTCCTTCTCCCTCGCGGTCCAGGTTCGACGTTGGCCCTCGGGTACGCCACGGACCTGCTCGAGGACTGCACCTACAGCATAGTCCGGGGCGTCCGTTCGTAGCACGAATCCCTTGTCCGGGTCAACCAGGAACAGTCCCAGCTGCCCCAGGAGTCGCTCCTTCAGGCGGCTGAACGCATCTTCGGCCTCAGGGGTCCAGGCAAGCTTCTTCTTGCTCCCCTTCCGGCCATCGAACTTCCCCACCTGCAGCATCTTTTGCAGCGGCCCCGAGAGTTCTGCATACATCCCGACATAGCCCGAATATTAATTGCAGAACCCCATGAAGGACCGGAGTTCGCTGATGGTCTGGGGCTTCTCCCAGTGGTGCAGGGACGCCAGTATCCCAGGCATGGGACGGCGTTGCCCGTGACCAACCACGTGACCCGCGAACTCCACTTCCTTCACGAAAAGTGAGGCTTTGGTGGGCTTGCACACCATGTTGTGCTTGTCCAACTCGCTGAGCACTCGGCGCAGATCCTTCTCATGCGCTTCGATGAGCTCGTCCTCAGTCATGACCTCCGTGCCGGACCCGATGATGATGTCATCCACAACGGGGTCGGCACGGTCCCGGACAGGACCGAGTAGGTCCTCCATCATGCGCTGGAAAGCGGCGTTGCCATTCTTGGCGCCCGTAGGCACCACTTTCCACTGCATGGTCCCGAGCGGCGTTGACATCGCTGTGCAGGGCCTGGAGTCCGGGTGTAGCGGCATCTGGTGATACCCATGTTTCAGGTCTAACACCGTAAAGATCCGCTTTTTCTGTTGCTTTTGGATGATGGTGTCGATCAGAGAGAGCGAGTACGAGTTGTGCTCCGTTTGCTCGTTCGAAACCCCTGTAATCCACCACCAACCTCCACTCGCCCTTCTCCTTCTTGGGCACGATAAAGGCTGGACTGGCCCACTCACTGTCGGAGGGTTCGATCCAGCCCCGCTCAATAAACTGGGCCAACAACTTCTTCATGGCCTCGGCCCCATCGCCCTGAAGTTGGTACTCCCGATGACGATAGATCTTGGGGTTCGGCTTCAGCCTGATCTTCGCTGTACCAAACCTCCCACGATCTGGAGGTTTCTTGTTGGCGACGCCACTGAATAGCCGCGGATAGGCATTGATCAGCCTCTCCTTCAGCTCGGCGACCTTCGGGTTCTCCTGGGCCTCTTCAGCCACTTGCTTCGGTATCGATACAACCGACCGCACTGCGGTGTAGGCCTCTTCCGGGTCCAAATCCGACTTCTCCTCGTCTGATATGCCGTCTTCATCGTCGTGGGGAGCTCTTCCCACCGATAATCTTCGGAAATTTGCGGCATCGGCCTGGTTCCTGTCGTTATCGGCCCCCATTCTTGGAAAATCCCACGTCGGCTGATCCGACCCAACCGGACTATCATATTGGTCCGCGATGCAATCCATGACCCTCGCCACGAACTCCTCCTTCTCGTACTTGCCGGTGACCAACATCTTGTCATCCCACCAATGCGGAGATGTGACCATGTCCCGCCCCTTTTTGGCTGCCACACGGTCGTGGATCCCCATTCGCATGTAGTTGACGACGTGGTCGATCTCGGAGTGGGACAGGACGTCAATGCCATCAATTGGCTGATCCGTCCCCTCCTTAGGCTCAAACATGACCCGCATGGGCACCGCCTCTACCCTACGGATGAATGCTTCATCACCCGTGGGCTGGGCTTGCGCCCCATCCACCAGGAAAGCCTAGGTACCCCACGCTAGACCCGGGGAGGGTATTGATACACCCTTGGCGTCGATGAACAACTCGTCCTCTGGCTCGAATGACATCTCGCTCAGGGTGATGGAGTGCAGCGTCGACTTGAGACCCTCCAGCGGACATGGGGTGGATCCTATGCCGGTTATGACCAGCATCCCCTTCGCCCTATCCGCGACGATCCTCTCCACAGTACGTCTGGTGTTGTCCAGGGAGCCATGCCAATACATGGGCCCCCACTCCTTCAAACCCCAACGCCTGTGCCAGGCTGAGTCTCCTCGATGCCAATGCCTCCTACACTTCCGCAAAAGTGGGGCATCCCGGGAAGCGAAGACGTCCGTCTCGGGCGCTTCGGCTCCCAGCATCTGGATCATCCTGTCATGGACCTTCGGCGCCAGTCCATACTCCGTGAGCTGAACTCCGCAGTCTCCTCTGGACTTGGCACCCACAGCTTGCACCGCTCAGACGATCCGATCCTCTTCCTCAGCATTCCATTGGGATGATCCGCATGCATAGTCCGTGGACAGCCACGTAAGGCATTCATCATCCTCCCTGACCAGCGTTGCACAATGGGGAAGGGCTCCAATGGCGTTTGCCACCATGAAATCATACCCCATGATCATATACCCGAATCTGTAATGTCGGCCACATAGAAGTTCCCGGATAGAGTGCTTCTCTTCGCCAACTCAGGGCGGTTCAAGCGCTCATGCTCCCAGAATTCCATACTGATAGTAGCCTCATGGGTGCCACCACCCATAATCTCTCCATTGGCCACCTTCAGGCGTACCGGTCTACGGCTGGGCTGCAGGGATTCCTCCTTGAACAACCCTCTCCGGACCAGGCTCACCTGGGCACCCCTATCCACAAAAACATCCACCACCAACTCCTCTTGTCCGCACCGTACACGCACCTTCAAGTGCAACTGCCGCTCGTCACCATGCGGTGTATGGACGACTCTCACGGCATGCAACTCTAGCACATCCGGGTGCATCAGGACTTCGAGGGTATGGTCATGGATGGTGTAGATCTTGGGCTAGTCCTGCCCGTCCACGGGGCTCTCCGTGGTCGCTCCTTCCTTCTTGCCACGTCCCTTGCCCACATAAACTTCCCTTGGCAGGGCGCTCCAGGGGTTGGGAGTGGCGAACCTCAGTGGTTTTGGCTCTTCTGGAGCCTTCTTTGGCACCTGATGTGCCTTCGCTTTCTCTGGGATTCCACTGATCTTCGGAGGAAAGACCTCAGAGGTCCCACTCCTGTGGGGGCTCGTCTAGACATGGCCTGCCGCAGCTCCCTCCTGCTGCGATCTGCTCAGACTGTGTCCACCACGTTGCTGAGCTCTGAGTTCCACCAACGTCCTCAGCATGTCCTCAGCCACCTCCTCGATGGACCTCACGCGTCGGTCTGGAGCGGGTCCTCCACCATAGCCTTCTCTTCTGGCTTTCTCTTGGCCCTTTCCTTGGCCTTTTCCACCATCTCCGCCCTTTGCCTTCCAATCTGCAATTCGTTGCTCCTTGGACTTCCTGTCGGGATGGGCGGCGAAGTAGGTCTTCTTGTCCTCCTCATATACCTTGCAACGCCGGTGGTCATGTGCATGGTTGTTCCCCTTGCCGTAGCAGACCCAGCAACCGGTGTGCTGCGATCTGTACTCGCGGAACGAGAGCGGCGGGTTCCCGATCCTCCGCGGTTCTCTGCGGTTCTTGTTCCTGGGGTCCAGGCCGGTCCACCTGGACCTGTCCTGCCCATTCTCCTTCGTGTTGTGCGCTACGAACGCGAAGAGGTGGGCCTCTTCATGATCCTCTGGGGCGATCGCGGTCCAGAGATCTTGGCCGCTTCCACTCCCTTCCTCCGCGGTGCCGACCGTGTCCCCCTTGACCTCTCTCTGGTGGCGATCTTCTCGATGACCTCGATGTCCCGGGCCTTGTCGATCCTGCATGTGGCCCTTGTTCTTGGCGTTGAGCTTCAGCTCCACCGTGATGTACTTCATGATCTCGTCCGGGCTCATGCGGCGGAAGATGACCTGCATCCTTAGCGGCTCTCCGCGCCTCCACTCCACGCTGTTGAGGCGCATCAGCCTTTGCCCCATGGTGTCGCCGAACACCTGCACGTAGACGGCGTTTTTCAACCCCAACATTCGGCTGGGCTCGCCGAGGTTTCGCCAGAAGAACTCCATTATTCCGGCGTGGGTGTCCTCCGATGCCATGATCCGTACGGCCACGCGCTTCTTTGCTCTCTTCTTCTCCTCGGCCTCCTCTCTTCTCTCCCGGTTCCCGGGGAGGACGTCCTTCAGCAAGTGTCGGATCTCGCTGGCCTCATTCCAGTCCTCCACCAGCTTGAGGCTTCTTCCGTACTTGCGGATGTACCGATTCCATTCTCGGACCCTTAGTTCCCCGCGCTCCAGCGGCAGCGGAATGGACCATAAATCGTCCAACTTCTGGTTGGGGGCGTCCACTCGCTCTTCGTCCCCCAGCCACTGGAGGCAGGCCTGCTCCGTCTCTATCAATCCCTCGCGGATCTGATTCCTGAGCTCCTCCTTCAGGTCCTGCGCCAGCCTGTGTGGGAATGTCCGACATACCCACGTATCCCTTGGCGCTCCCTTCATCTCGCCGACGACATCCTCGGCGAAGTCCTCCCAATCCAGGATGAAGTCATCCAGGTTGGAGGGGTTGCCATCGTAGTAGGGGATTTTGATTCCCCTGAGGTCGTCCATCGTGATGGCATCTCCGACGTCCGCAGCCACCACTCCACCAAGACGGATACCACCTGTGGCCGGGGGGTATGAGTACACTCCCCGTACATCCCTCTCCTCCACGAAGTGCAGTCCAGTTGGGCCTGAACCCATGGGGTTTGGAATGCGGGAAGGACTTGCTCCACCGGCTGTCCATATCCCCGTATTGGGGTTCTTCACCCACAGGTTTCCGCTTAGGTGGCCTCGACCATGTCCGTCGGCACTCCCCATGGTTCGCCCCTGCATGGTCTGGCTCTGGATCTCCTCTTCCGCATACACTGCATGGGCAGTCGTAGTGGTCGGTGGATCCTGGGCGGCATGGGACATCTGTACCGTCAGGCTCCTCGGGTCCGCGGCTAGGTGCCCTTCCTGCATCGACCCAGCCGTTGCCGTATGTTCTCCGAGCATTGTGGATTCACTGAACATGGGAACAAAAGGCCGCGCACCCGGGTCAACACGCGGAGGCGCGTAAGGTGCCTCTGCAGGGCCGCCCATGGGTTTCTCCATTGCGCTGCTGAGGGTCTTAACCCGCTCCACCAGCTCTGCCGGGGCCGGCTATGCCGGGAGCTCCGGACCCGAGGCAAGGGGTTGTAACTCCTCTAGCCGTTTCAGGCGCCCCGACATGTCCTCCACCAGGTGGAGTAGGCTGTCAACCACTCGCTGCTGCCTCTGCAGGGCCCGCTCCAGCTTCTCCCGGTACCGGTCCTGTTCCGCTCGCAGCTCCGCCATGTCTCTCTCCGCTGCCGACTGGTCATCCAGGATCCCCGCGACGTCCTCCTCTAGGCCGTCCATCGCGTTGTCCAGGCGGTCGAGGTGATGCACGATGGAGTCCATCCCCATATTTGGGTACTTGCCGATGAGGAAGGATACGTGCTCGCAGTGGCACTCAACGTGCTTTCCACCAGATCTGGCGCATCCCACGGTTCCCGGCGCCTCGGACTCCTCCGCCATGGGTGTGTCATCCATGCTATCCCGCGTTGGTTTTGTGTGCCGGGCCACAGGCACCGTTCTGGCTCTGGCAGGCCTCTCCAAAGCCTCAGCGTCATCCTCCAGGCTGGGTTCTGGGTCCGTGTTCGCCCTTGTTGGCGGTCTTGCCATCTCCTCCGACTCCGAAGGGTGCTCATAAGCTGTCCGATAGCCCTCGGAGTGCCCCTCGGAATCTGCAGCTGACCACAGCCTGACCTGCCTGGGATCCGTCTCTATCGCCCTGGATTCCGCCGCGGGATTTGGGGACCAGCCTTTCCGGTAACGCCGAGCTCTGCCGTTGCTGCCAGTCTCCTCCAACTCCTCCGCAGCGGAGCGGAGATTGCAAGCCTTGCGGCATTGCCTTTCACACATGGAGGCCAGGTCCTCCATGTCTAGCCCATGTCCTGCAAGGGCTCTCTGTTCTGAGCACCTTCTCTCTTCTCGGGCTTCCCAGTCCGGCGTCGACTCGACGGACTCCGCGATCTGCACCCGGGGCGTCCTTGGGCAGGGCTCATGGAGGCCCAAGTCCCTGGTGCGGCGGTAGGGGGCAGGTACGCCTCTGCTACCATAAAGAAGGTCCCTACCAGGACCGGCCCCTGCTGTACCCCTTCCACCATAACCCGTCACTCCCAGGGTCTTGCTCCTCATCAGGGTCTGCATTTCCACAAAAAATAGAAAAAAACTCCTTCACACAAACCCTTGCATTACCCAAGCACAATCCAAATCCAATCCACACTGCGGGCTTCCGTTCAGCACACCGGCTGTCTCACGGTGGCGGGCATGTACAAGAATTGCAGCAAAGAGGAAAGCCCTAAAATTGGCATATGAATACAAATAAAGCAAAGTTGAGAAAAGATAGAAACCTACACAATCACAGCCAGAGACCCCTCATTCCCTGGACTCAAGACCTTCCCTTGACTCACCAACATGATGCCCTGAACCCAGTCGAATAAGATGGCAAAATGCCATGTGTCAAAAGTCACTACATAAACCCCAAAAATGTGTTCATACCCAAGCCTCTAAATCCTAGCCCAATAAGGGGGGTGGCGTGTCATGGCCTAGAGTGGCACTCAGGACCATGCCCTACCCTGAGATAACCTTGGTTGGACTTGGAGTCGATTGGGCTTGGAGAACTGCCCGGTGAAAATGACCTCACAACATGGCAAAATCAGGCAAATCACACCATTATGCCCAAAGATCAATTATATACTCAAAAATGCATACGGCAAATATTCAAATGCTCCATGCATGTGTCAAACCGGAAAGTAGTATAGAAGGGTGATATAGACCCCTTTTGACAAAAGCCTTGATGGTTTCAACCCTTGCTTGACCACTAGACGCCGTTTGATTGATTTTGTGACATCACCAAATCTTTTCAAAATCTCGACCTCAATAGTAGTCAACACAGGCACGCTCGTGACAATGAACCCACAATTGTTGGTGTCCCTTGAACTTGTACGCGTTTCGGGCTTAGAGGCCCCTCATCGGCTACAAAGTGAGCAAGAGAAAACATGAGTCCGGTACATTCATACACAAAGACCGTGCTGAAATCTGTCTCTTGAAAAATGCTCATAAGATAATAATTATTCCATCGATGCGTGCTGGAATGATTGATAATTAAAACAAAGTCCTGATCCAATCCCAAATCTGTCCACGCTGTCCAAAGAGCGCGCGCCAATCAAACTTGCTGCCGGCTGGATAAGGAAATCAGACCTGAATTCCTGAACAGACATTTGAGATTGCGTAAAGGCCTGAGGATGGCAAAAAGCTTTAGGTCAGGGAGAAATTTCAATCGTCTTTTCAACACATGCATAGCTCGTGACCACGCCACAGGAATGGCACCATGGTGTGAGACCTTCAGGACATGCACCTGTCCAGAAGGTTCCCGCCCACCTCCGGTCACACCATTTTGTCTGGAGCTCATCACCTCACACTGTGACAACGACATAGGATCATTAAGTGCCCCGACGGGTACCACATCACGTCTCAGGGTTCTGAACCTGTTCCGTTCACCCCAGGGAATGTGCTTAGACTGGATAACTTCCCAAGGGTAGTTCAGCCAGCGAAGTGCTGAGACTAGTCTCTCGCAACATACCTGATATAGATGTGGGTGGCTACAAATTCGAATGTAGCGGATAAATTCACCTCACACCCATGCCACACGGATGTGTCTCGGCACATTGGAGTCCCAGGGGATATACTGACACGCATGTGTGTCCTTCCAGTGCACACAGGTGGTTAGTGGTTTCAGTGACATGAAGCATACGTCCAGGAAAACCACCTTGGTTGTTTGGCCCACATGTTCCATACCAAACGGTAGGTCTCGGGGGTAGATGCGTCGTTGGGCTTGCTCCAAGTCGGAGGAGTGTTCAAGGGGGTGCAGAATGAGCCCATCGTTGATGTATCTGTTCAAGAGATGGTTATTGGGCAGTGACGTCAGATTTGGGATTGGATCAGGACTTTGTTTTAATTATCAATAATTCCAGCACGCATCGATGGAATAATTATTATTTTATGGGCATTTTTCAAGAAACAGATTTCAGCACGGTCTTTGTCTTTGAATGTACCATACTCATGTTTTCTCTTGCTCACTTTGTAGCTGATGAGGGGCCTCTAAGCCTGAAACGCGTACAAGTTCAAGGGACACCAACAATTGTGGGTTCATTGTCACGAGCGTGCCTGTGTTGACTACTATTGAGGTCGAGATTTTGAAAAGATTTGGTGATGTCACAAAATCAATCAAACGGCGTCTAGTGGTCAAGCAAGGGTTGAAACCATCAAGGCTTTTGTCAGAAGGAAAAGGTCCATGCCCAAGAATATCCCATCATTGGCTCCGAAAACCCCTCCGGTTATGTACATGACATGCTTCATAAGTCAACTCATGAATTTGAGACCTAGTTTTGTGAGGCCTCTTGTGCCAAGCCAAAGTGACCACGTGATCTGGCATATGGTGAGGTACAACAGATAAGCAACATACCATAGTTCACGGATCTCTAGGCACCTTACTGTTAGCCGACCAGTTGAGCACATAAAACACAAAAATGAGCAAAAAATGAGGTCAAAAGCATGCAAATAATGCCAAATTCAAGATAATTACAATAGTATATAACTTCGCTCACCCATGGTATCAACATATGTTTCAAAACACAATTGCTTCGGACCATTTACAAACAATCCCCCCACTTGAATCCCCACATGGACGCATAGGGACACCTTCGAACCTCCTCCCAACACGCACCATGAAAATGGGAAAATTGATAGTGGCGCTTGTGGATCACTCTGTAAGCCCTCCCACATGCACTATATGTGCGGTAGACTTAGTCTAGCGCTATGGAGCTCACCATTGGGACATGGGCAAAGCCCTTGCCACGTATGACTCCATATATCTTCCTACATACGGAGATATATGACATGGGTGTGAGCATATCGAAGCACATACCATGCATATAACACATACCCTCATAGAGTGGCTCCCACCATGATATGCCATGCCCCTCCATGGACATAACTTCACGTCAAAAATACGTAGGAACCCAATGAAAAGTTTCTTTGCAACACCAACACTCATGCGGTACACTCGAAAGTCGCATTAATATATTCGGTTGCACGGTCCAAGAGTTATATATCACTTTCTACCCTCTTGACCCCTATCCCTTGCTACACCAGGCACCTGTACACATCAAAGGTGTTTGATGCTATCTAAATCAAGTTGAGACCAAGGCTGTTCCAACCCGATTCTTGAAATTGGTATTCCTCGCCGTGAGCCGGAGATATGATTCTTCAAAGTGGCCTCATGAATCAATTTTGTTTCGCCTATATCTCCAAGAAAAACGAGGGATATAACAAAAGGAAGGTTGATTCGTGATCTGAGAAAAATGTTTGACCACTTGAGATTCATCATATCAAGTGCGGCAATGTCGAAGTCAAAAATCCGATTCTGAAAGTCTGAAAAAATCTGATTAATTTTGCGAGTGCATAATATGAAAATTGCGGAAGCAACGAAACCGTTACTGATGAAATCTGACCCTTCAGCGGGGTTTCCGCCAAAATATCTGTAAATAACAGTTAACCAATCGGTTACCGCAAAATCGCGAGCCAACTGACAGTCGCCGATACATTGACAATCGGAACAGAAGGCGGAAAAATTGCGGAAACATTATGATAAAAAAACCCTGTTGATTCCTGATATTCTTGTATACAAATCTCAGCCGGCGGCGCCTCGGTACTGAATATGGCCGCTCATAGCCGGAATGGCCAAACCTATCACACTATCACATCGGGTTAGGCCAGGTGGATAAGAGAGTATGATATCAGCCAATGGCGGCTGGCCGGCACATAGATACACACCACAAGTGACCCAAAAATGGCCACAGGGGTCCGAACCGGCTTCACTATACTATGCCAGTACCTGGTTCCACCTCTCTGAGTGGGCTACGTGGCCCTGAGTCCTGTGGTGGAAGGAGTAGAGGATCTGGAAGATCCTCAAACAGATCCCTGACGCGGTCGGAGATAAGAGAGGCTCTTCGAGGAGCCACGTCCGAAATAGTTGGTGATCTAACTCAAGAAATTCGGGCCAATCTGGAGCCCCTGATTCCTCCCCAAGCGTCACCTAATACTGTCGGAGTTTCACCTCATCGTCTGCAAGCCAATCACTTGGTGGCAGGACTGACAAACACCCTGGGAAGCTTGAGGAGCCGACCTATGTCGACCCCTGCTGTGTTACCAAGGAGCCCTTTCGTACCAAGAACGGCCCAGCCCCCCTACAGCCACGTGGAGAACTCCACGCGAGCAGAGCTGGACCGGTTGGGGTTGATAGCCCTAAGGGCTATGGTCGATGTTGAGCCCTACGGCTCTAGTGACCTTGGTGGAGAGCATTCCGATGATGAGCCGCCATCTATGACTTCTGCTTCACCCTCTGAGGACGATGACTCTAAGGACCCCGGAACCCGAGCCGGAAGAAGAAGAAGAAAAGGAGGAAGACCAAGTGCCATGAGGGACGCAGGTCCCAGGAGGCTAAGGCTATAGCCACCTCCAAAATTGTGGTGAACTTGCCTGAGTTCACGGGGAAGGACCTCAGCGCATTCGCTGAGAACTTTGGCCGGTTCCTGAGGATGACCAACCAAACCCGTGCTAGTGGGCGAGTGAAGTGTGATCTGCTCCTCCAGTGCTGCAAGACCAAGTACCTGGGGAAGCAGATCAAGCAGATCGTGACGAAGTCCGCCACGTTCGCGTTCGTGTTGGTTGCCTTAGAGATGCAGTACCCTAACTACAAGATCGACCTCTCCATCAGGGCCGAGATCCAGAACCTGGCTGTGCTGCCCAACAACCCAAAGTCTGCCAGGATTTCCGAGCTGCTTGCCGACTTGGACCACTGGGTAGGGCGACTGACGCCCGGTTCCTATGGCAGCGATCAGCTGCTATTCTGGTTGGTGGCCAAGCTCCCACGAGAACTGTGGCATGAATGCCGAGCAACGGTAGAGCGCAAGGCAAGAGCCCTCAACTACGAGGACCTGTCTGTGCTACTTTTGCAGCTGGCGCTGGAAAAAGAAAGCGACCAGCACCTGAACGCCTACCGTCCTGGAGGAGGCGGCTCTGGGGGCCAAGGTCGAGGGTACCAAGGATAGCGACCAGGACAGGGGACTACCCCCAAAAATGCTCGCTTCATGGGCAATGTCCAGGACCTCTTCTGGTGTGATGGCAGAGATGAGCAGGGATGCCTGCTTCATGCCCCTGACTGCGACCAGCGGAACTGCTTTGTGGTCCAGGGAAAAAAGCAGGACACCAACACTGGCGGCAAGGCCAAGCTGCCGGACCACTACAGGTGCACAATCACCTGTGCGTTCTGTGGTAAGAAGAAGCACTACGAGGACAAGTGCTACCACAAGCAATGCCTGTCGGCGAAGCTTAAGACCGAGAACGCCAGTGGCAAGGGCAGTGGCAAGGGCAATGCCGACAAGGAGAGTGGTCAGGGCAAGTCCAAGGGCGATGGCAAAGGCCAAGGTGGCAAAGGCAAAGGCAAAGGTGGACGAGGAGGCTCTGACCGCAAGCCTGACAGGGACAAGAACGCGAACCAGTCCGAAGGGACCCCAATACTACGCCAGGGGAGAACTCTGAGGCCTCTGGTGGGCAACCAAACACAGGACCTACGACCCGTTCCCAGCGCAAGCCCAACAAGAACAAGGGACCAAGCGTGCCAACGAAGATTGGGACCAGTCCAACGCCCGCAAACGCTCATGTTTCATGCCCATGGCGCGGAAACTTCAGAAGAAGGGGTTTGAAGTGACCTGCCCCGCAGAGTTCTGACACAAACGCTCCGGGGGACCTACAGATCTGGTGTTCTCGGTACGAATCCGTCCTTGGGGGACGTGAATATCTGGGGGTACTGGATACTGGGGCCACTATAACTATTGTGGCCAACAAAAGCTTACCTTGTGGGGACCTGAAGAACATCATGCCTACTGCAGCCATCAGCATGGGAGATGGGCATGTGGTGCACAGTTGTGGGGACTGTGAGGTCAAAGTGCCTATGGGTTCTAGAAGGATTGCCCATCGGTTCTACGTGATTGACACTGAAGCTTTCGTTTTTGTACTGGGGACGGACTTCTTCATCGAGCATTCCCAGATTCTATCCCTCACCCTGCAAGCACCCTACGTCCTCCAAGTGGACCATGTTGACGGATGGGAATCTGTACCTTTGGAGCAGTCTGAGCACACGTCTAGCTACCTGAGGGTATGCAAGAAGGGGCCCTGAACCATGATGGTCGCCTCCAAAACTGAGCACTCTCAGCCCCTGGGAAATGTCTTCGACCAAGGTATAAAGGAGTTGGGATACTCCCGGGAAGACCTGAACGTGGAGCTATTCGCCAGCGGCGAGCAACATGTCCTGGACCTCTACTGCAGCAAAGGGAAACATTGCTGCTATAGATTTTACTGGCTCTCTTTCGGGATGGCCTACAGGAACCCAAGATTCAGTGAACTGGGGAAGGTCCTGACTAAGGTGGCCCTGAACAACTCCCGTATGGTCCTGTGCTCCCCCGATCGGGGAGCACATGGGGGAAATGAGTACTGGCGTACTCTATTGGACAAGCTGACGCTCACCTCCATCCAGCTGCCTGATGACGCCATCTACGTGCCTCTGCGCCGCAAGACGCAGACCGGGAAACCAGGATGGGGGAGCATGCTAAGCGTGGTGGACGGGAGCCTAGCCCCTGTGTCATGGGAAGATCTGGACCCTGCTACAGTCCAGGAACTCCAACGTGAGAACAGCGGTTACACCGTGGATGTCCTGAAAAATCAACTACGACCTCAAGACGCCGTAGAGACTACTCCTGGGGGAGACGAGTACGTCGTGTCTGACACTGTTGCCCTCAACCCCCCCTGCCGTGTATCTAATCCTGATGTAGTCTCAGAGTGTGGGCTATCCGAGCTACCCAGCTCTATACACTCTGATGATGAGACTGAGCATGATGCATTCTTCGTGCAGACGTGCGTGGAGGATGTGGAGAACGCCGATTACGCTGCTCCACAGAAGCCTCTACTCTCCATGAGGGGAGAGGAGCCCCTGGACAAGGAGCTGGAACCCCGATCCAGGCTGAGAGAGTACGTGGACTCCAAGAGGAGATTGGTGACAAAAAGGCTATGCTACGCTAGGCCTACCTGCCGCTCCTGGCCGTTGAAGCAAGGGTCCATGGGAGATAGCTCCCAACTGAAGGAGGACCTCGAACAGAAGAATACCACCTGGCAACAAGAGGTGGATCTGAAGCTCATGAAGAGCGTATGGGGTGCCCATGTGAGGACCCCAGAGGAGGATGAAGTCTCAAAGGAATGCATATGCAAACCCCCTCGAGTGTGCCTATGTTGTCACCGACCACCTGAGACTGTGCAGCGGGACCTTCTCTACGCCTACCAAGGGCTGAAGGATACGACCAAGGGTTCTGATCCGGTTGAGGACCACCTCCCTGCTTCTATACACCAAGGGGCAAGCAATCTACACTCTGATGAGGACATGGAGGACAAAATCAAACTCTTGGACCCTAGAGTACAGACTCTGATGAGGACCTACCTGGAGGTATTCGGAGAACTACCCCCTCCAGCCTCCTGTGACAAGCTGGTACAGATGGACCTCAAACAGAAGCCCAAATTCCTGGGTCACAAGATACGTAGAAGACCCTACCCGGCTCCTAAAGAGCAGGCCGATGCGATAGAGCGACACAAACAAGAATGTATCGACGTTGGCCTGGTCCTGGAGTACAAGAATGGGGACTACCCCGAACATTGCAGCCCCTGTTTCTTGGTGGCTAAGCCTGGGTCTACAGCCAAACGGCTGGTAGTGGACTATGGAGAGCTGAACAAGAAGACGCTGAACCACTCAGGGTCCATTCCTAACATGGAGTCAACCCGCGAGCAGATAGCCTCCTGCCGCTACAAGACGAAGATGGACAAGGGGGGTGGATTCTGGCAAGGGGACCTGACGCCCAACACCCAGGAGCTTCTAGCCTTCATCACCCCTCAGGGGAGGGTGTTCAAGTGGAAGGTCATGCCCTTTGGCTTTGCTAAGGCACCCACTCTTTTCCAAGAGCTGATGAACAAGATCCTATCCATCCTACGTCGGAGACCTGTGGTGCAAGAACTCATATCCCGTGGGGCCCAGATGGAGGCACACATCGACGACGTATGCCTGGGAACAAATACCCAAGAGGACCACCTAGTCCTCTTCGGGGAGTTCTTTGCAGTCTGCCAGCAGAACCACACCCGACTCAGGCTGGAGAAGTGTTAGTTCATGCAGGAGACTATGCAGTACCTGGGGTTCGACATTGGCTATGGGTGGTGGACCGCTGCGGCCTCTAAGGCCAATCCCCCTGATGGATGCTGAGGTACGTCGTGAGGACCCCAAGAAAGAACTCCTTGATGTATGCAGTTTCATTGGGGCTTCCAACTTCTACCGCCGCCACATCAGGAATTTCGCCCACACCAGCGCCATCCTGACGAACCTCATTAAGAAGAGTACTACCTGGCGCTGGGGCCCTCAAGAACATCAAGCGTTTGACGAGCTCAAGGACAAAGTGGCCAACGCTAAGTGCTTGGGCGTGCCTAGAGCACAAGGGGAAATCATCCTGGTGCGTGACGCCAGCAATATGGGCGGAGGTGGAACGTTGTTCCAGTGGCAAACACTATAGAAGGAAGAGTTCGACTCGGCCATTTCCCAAAGGGGTACTGATGGACTAAACTGAGAGGGTACCCTCAAGAATAGCTACCCTGACGACAAATGGGTCCTGGTTCCCCTGGGTCACTGGAACTGGAAATGGAACCAGGCCCGGGGTAACTACTCTACCTATGAGCAGGAACGGCTCTCGGGTATGCTAGTGCTATCCTCTCAGTACCAACTGTTGGGGAGTAACCCAGTGGTTTGGCTGTGTGACCAAGAATCGGTCCGCACCTTCCAGAAGGGACCCCCACCTGAGAAGGCTAAGCTCAGACGCTGGTGCACCTACCTGAGCCAGCTACGGCTCTCAGTACATAATATCCAGGGCGTCAAGCACGAGTGTGCGGACTACATCCGCCGCAGCAACTTTGACGACATGATTGGTGCCAGGTGTGAGGAGCTAGCCAAGGAGGCGTTCAGCCGTATGGATGTACACCTGGACCTCAACATGACCATGATCAGACCTCTAGATGGACTCCGACAAGTGGAGTACCTGAAAGAGTTTGCGGACATGTACAAACGCCTGGAGAAGCGTCTGGAACCCGCCCTGGTCAGCCAGGACCAGTGGAAGCGTGACAAGACCTACCTCTCGCATGAGGACCAGATAGTTGTGCCTAGCGACGGTATCCCGGCAGTCCTCAAGTGGACCCATGAGTCCAGTGGTCATGTGGGAGCAAACTGTACCCTGAAGCTGTTTAAGCAGTTGTTCCACTCTACGTGGACTGACGATCAGCTGCGGAAGACCCTCCAGCCCATCGTGGACAAGTTCCCCTGTCGGTCCTGTAAACCTGGGGATATCAGGGACAGAGGTCTTTATTCGACACTCCCTATCCCCCACTGTGCCAACAGTGTTCTCTACGTGGACTACACGGAGATGCCTAAGTTCGGGGGCTACGAAGTTGCCCTAGTGGTAACCTGTGGGCTGACCAGGTTTACCAGGGTGTTCCCATGAACTAAACACATCACCGGCGAGAAGACCATCAAGATACTCCTGGAAGAGTGGTTCTGTGTCTATGGGGCACCAAAGGGATTACCTCAGATGAGAACGTCCGAGTACGCTCCGACACTGGCTGGTACAAGAGAATCCTGAGGTCCCTCAATGTCCAGGTGTCAACGGGGATTCCCTATACTCATACGAGTAACCCTCTGTGTGAGCGACAGATTTGAGTACTCAAAGAGAACGTGAGGATATGGTGCAAGACTGAGCGCACCAAGAACTGGGTAAGACTACTCCCCGTCATATCCTTGATGATGAACTCCCAAGAGAGTTCAGCAACTAGCTATTCGCCCCATGAGCTGTTTATGGGACGGCCGGCGTGGTTCCTACACGCTCCCTATCCTGAGGATTTCTACTCCACTGTGGGTAAGTGGGTGAAGGAGCAACAAGACAAGGTGTACAAGGCCAAGGCTATGCTCCAGAGAGTGAGGGAGTGCCAGTGGAACAAGAAGTACAAGCATCGGGTGCCTGCCTCCTACCAAGAGGGGGACTGCGTGCTGGTGCACCACAGTCGGCTACCCGTCTGGCCACGCTCCACCAGCGATGACCCCTACTTTGGGCCCTACAAGGTCCTGTCTGTGGATGGTCAAGCGCTACTACGACTTTGAGGAGCTCTGTGGGAAGAATGGGAACTAAACAACGAGAAGATCGCCGCTCTGGACCTACAGGGCGCTGCCAGCCCAATGGAAGTTGAAGCAGAACTCCCCGACATGAATGCCGAGGAGATGGCTAAGGAAGGCTTCTACCTGGTAAAGTCGGTTATCCGAAATCGCTATCGCCAAGGGTGGCGTTTCCTCACCCTCTGGGAAGGGTTTGGGGTTGAAGAAGCTACCTGGGAACCCTGGTTTGCCTTTGTGCTTCCTGAGGGACGCCTGAATTCTGTTCTCGTAGACTACTTGCCCTGAAACAACCTAGGGGAGTTGCTGAGGCTCGCTGAAACGCTTGCCTGTCAGAAGACGCCTAGGGACTGAAGCCTTCCTATACCTGCCTATGTGTGTGTGAGTGTGCTGATCCTGAGGACGTATGAGCAAGCTGCAGAAATGATGTCCTAATTATATCCAAGTCTGCACCCTTGCTGAACCCGGCGGATGTCTTTACACGGTGCCACGGGGTACCCCCCTAGGTCTCTCGTCCCCTAGGTGCCCCATTTTTGTGCTGGCACCAGACTTCCTTGGGGGAATACCCAGCGTTAACGCTAAGGTATTGGTTTTCCTACCTATAAAGAAGGTCCCTACCAGGACCGACCCCCGCTGTGCCCCTTCCGCCTGTTACCCCTGCTGATTTACTCCGGATCAACGATTGCATTCCTCAAGTTCCAGGGTCCAAAATCAAAAAATATGGAAAATGTAATCCTCCTTCAACCCTGAACAGCAACCAGATCCCACAAATACAGCAATAACCCAATCCACAATCCAATCCACACTGCGGGCTTCCGTTCAGCACACCGGTCGTCCCACGGTGGCGGGCATGTACAAGAATTGCACCAAAAAGGAAAACCCTGAAATTGGCATATGAACACAAATAAAGCAAAGTTGGGGAAAGAGGTAAACATACACATTCACAGCCATAAACCCCTCATTCCCTGGACTCAAGACCTTCCCTTGACTCACCAACATGATGCCCTGAACCCAGTCCAATAAGATGGTTACATGCCATGTGTCAAAAGTCACTACATAAACCCCAAAAGTGTGTTCACCCCCAAGCCTCTAAATCCTAGCCCAAAGGGGGAGATAGCGTGTCATGGCCCAGAGTGGCACTCAGGACCATGCCCTACCCTGACATATACTTGGTTGGACTTGGCGTCGATTGGGCTTGGACATATGCCCCACGAGTTTGAACTCATAACCCGCAAAAAATTGCCAATTCACACCATATTGGCCATATATAAAATATATGCTCAAAATTGAAGTTACCACTTATCCGAAGGCTCAAAGCATGCATGGAATCGAAGTCCAGTATTCATGGAGGATAGATACCAAAAGTCAATGCCCATGCACATCCCACTTTACCCCCGAAACCCCTTTCAGATATGGGCGCCACGCACTGCCCAAGTCAACCCATGATCTTGAGACCAATTCTTGTGATCCTTCGTGCGCCAAGCCAAATTGAGTACGCAATCGGGCATATGGTGGTGCTCAACTCCAAAGCATATGCCAACATATGAACAACACACCATGGTTCGACTCTCCATAGGCTTCTTGCTGTTTGCCGACCAGGTAAGTACACAAAATGCAAAAATGAGCAACAGTTGAGGTCAAAAACATGAAAACATGTCCAAATACAAAGTTGTCATGATAGTATATCTCCATGCTCACCCATGATGTCCGCTCATGGTTCATTACACAAATGATTGGAACCATTTGCGAACAATTCTCCCACTTGGTTCCCCAATCAGGCGCGTGGAGATACCTTCGCCACTCATATCCACATGCCCCATGAAAAATGGGAGTGCACTCATGGATCTCTTTGCCAAACATACCATGAGCAATACATACGCGAAAGACTTAGTCTAGCGCTTTGAATCCCACAATTGGGACATGGGCAAGGCCCTTGTCACGTGTGGTTCCCCATCTCTTCGGCCACACGAAGATATATAACATGGGCGTGAGCATATCAAGACATAAACCATGCATATAACACATACCCTCAAAAGTGGCTCCAACCATGATATGCCACGCCCCTCCATGGACATAACTTCACGTTAAAAATACGTAGGAACCCAAAGAAAGATGGCTATGCAACCCGGTCAGTCATGCAGTACACTCGAAAGTCGCAATGAAATATTCGAATGCACGGTCCAAGAGTTATATATCACTTTCTACCTACTTGACCCTTATCCCTTGCTATACCGGGCATGTGTACACACCAAAGGCGTTTGATGCTTCCTCAATTAAGTTGAGACCAAGGGGGTCCCAACCCAATTCTCGAAATTGTTATATCTCGCCGTGAGCTGGAGATATGACCTTTCAAAGTGGTCTCACGAATCCCTTTTGTTTCGACTATATCTCCAAGACAAATGAAGGGCATAACAAAAGGAAGGCTGATTCGTGATCGGGGAAGAATGTTGGACCACTCGAGATTCGTCATATCAAGTGCGGCGATGTCGAAGTCGAAAATCCGATTCTGAAAGTCTGAAAAAATCGGATTAATTTTGCCAGTGTATAATATGAAAATTGCGGAAGCAACGAACCCTTTACTGATGAAATCTGACCCTTCATCGGGGTTTTCGCCAAAATATCTGGAAATAACAGTTATCCATTCGGTTACCGCAAAATCGCGAGCCAACTGACAGTCGCCGATACATTGACTATCAGAACGAAAGGCTGAAAAATCACGGAAACATTATGATAAAAAAAACCCTGTTGATTCCTGATATTCTGATATATAGATCTCCGCTGGCGGCGCTTCGGTACTGAATATGGCCGCTCATAGCCGGAATGGCCAAACCTATCACACTATCACATCGGGTTAGGTCAGGTGGATGAGAGAGTATGATATCAGCCAATGGCAGCTTGCCGGCACATAGATACACACCACCCCCCCATGTCCAAAGGACACATGGAGGCCCCACACACGTCGTAGGCGTCCCCCATGCCCCAAGAGAGGGGTGAGGACACTGATAATCAGTGCCCTACGCCATATCCGGTCTCCTCTTGATCTACAACATGGACCAAGGGGATCAAAGATAGAGAAACGTCGTCGGTCGACCTAAATAAATATACCACAATGAAATATATATGTGGAGATCGAGTGAAGCGGGTATATGGCCAATGAAGGCCCAAAAATCCCCGGATGAACGCCCACACCCATCTCCTAAGCACAAAAACAAACAAAAATGCCAAGGGGGATCCATTACGGTGCTACCGCAGCCACCAAATGGACCAACACGTCCTTGACATCCAAAGAAATGTTCTTCTTCTTCAGATAGTCCATCCAGACCGTGGTATACCTCGGCACGAAACTGCTCGGAGGCTCCCAGGAATCCCTGGATGCGGCGAATCCCTTCCAACGGACTTTATAAAGCCTACCCCCAGGCGTCCCCGGGTCCGGCTTGTCCGCCAGGATCTTCTCAGCGGTGAAGTCGTCGTCCTCACCCTCGTCGTCCGAGTCCACATCGCCGGCCGTGAACTCGAAGGTGACGGGACGCCCGCTGGGGTCTGGTGCTCGAAGACAAAGCTGGGTATGGTCGCCGTCCAGGATCTTGTTGTCCCCCACACGAACCGCATACACATCCTGCCCAACCTTCCGCACGATTACCCCCGGCACATACCAAGATGCCTGCCGATGCCTGGACAGGACATCCTTGTGGTGCTGCTCCACCCACACGGTGTCTTGGAGAGCATACTTCTGAACCTTTCCCTGCTTGAAGTACTTGGCCCTTTTGTCATGCTCGTCCTGAAGCGCCTTGCACACCTTGGCCGCCGTGTCGTCCGCCTCAGCCATCATAGCGTTCCCATCCCGGGCCACTTTGCCATGGTTCAACCACGGGAGAGTGTGTGACACTCGATCCCGTAGGAACAGGATACGATGGGGCGATAGTCCAGTGGGTCCCGGAAGGTCGTGATACGCTTGGAGTACTCTCCACAGCGAATTATACCAATTCCGGCCCGGTTCGTCGATGTGCAGCTGGCAGAACTTCTCGAACATCTGCCGCCCGGCAACCTCAGCCCGGCCATTTGACCAGCTGTGGTACGCCACGGTCTTGGCATGTCGAATGCCCATGTGCTTGCACATCGTCTTGAACCACGTTACCACAAATTGACTGCCCCGATCGCTGCAGATGACAGCTGGGACATCAAAAATCGTCAGCCAATGCCTGATCATGGCATTAGCGACGGTCTTGGCCTGCAGCCCCGCTCCATGCTTGTCCTTCTTGTCCTTCTTCTTGGACTTCTTGCCAAGGACCGCCACGATATACCCACTGTGCCTATCCACCGCCAGGATGACACAGTCGTAGGTCTCTCCTTCCACGGTGACCTGCGGCATGGCGAATACATCCATGGCGACGGACCGCATACGGGCCTCCGGTATAGCCGTATACACCGGGTTGCCCGCTGTGGAGTGGTTGGGGCTCTTGGTGGCCCGACACACGGCACAGTCGCTGCAGTACCTATCCAGGATGGCGTAGTACCCCGGAGGGAACTTGAAGCGCCACTCCAGGTCCTGCTGCATCTTGTCTCGGCCAGGGAGCATGAGCTGGGCGTTGTGCCAATGGTCAATGAGCTCCTCCACTCGGTTCTCGGGCACCAGCAGCTTGTCCTTGAGGAACAACCTGTCCCCATCCTCGGTCAGGCCCTCGGGCCAATCGTCGTCCGACGGAGCGCTCACGGCATTCCAGTACTTGCTCAAGTGCTCGGATGCCGCATAGTCATCCGACCAGTCCTCTGTGAGCACCGACCTGACTAGCTCTACAGGGGCCACCATCCACTGCTCGAGGGTTTCTTCTCGAAAAGCTTGGACTCGGGCGCCCCGGAACTTGGCCAGGTCCGTACGGTTTGCCATCACCACAAAGCACTTGACCCCCTCTCGCTCCATGGCCTTCTCCATCTCGATGATGCGCTTGGCCTCCTCCGTGCCGGACCCGATGATGATGTCATCCACGAAGGGATCGGCACAGTCCCGGACAGGACCGAGTAGGTCCTCCATCATGCGCTGCAAAACGGCGTTGCCACTCTTGGCGCCCATAGGCACCACTCTCCACTGCATGGGCCCCAGCGGCGTCGACATCGCTGTGCAGGGCCTGGAGTCCGGGTGTAGCGGCATCTGGTGATAACCGTGTTTCAGGTCCAACACCGTGAAGATCCGCTTTTTCTGTTGTTTTTGGAGGATGGAGTCGATCAGGGGAAGCGAGTACGAGTCGTGCTCGGTCTGCTCGTTCAAACCTCTGTAATCAACTACCAACCTCCACTCGCCCTTCTCCTTCTCGGGCACGATGAAGGCTGGGCTGGCCCACTCACTGTCGGAGGGCTCGATCCATCCCCGCTCAATGAACTCGGCCAGCAGCTTCTTCATGGCCTCGGCCCGATCGCCCTGAAGTTGGTACTCCCGATGACGATAGATCTTGGGGTTCGGCTTCAGCTTGATCTTCGCTGTGCCAAACCTCCCACGATCTGGAGGGTTCTTGTTGGCGACGCCACTGAACAGCCGCGGATAGGCATTGATCAGCCTCTCCTTCAGGCCGGCGACCTTCGGGTTCTCCTGGGCCTCTTCAGCCGCTTGCTTCGGTATCAATACAACCGACCGCACTGCGGTATAGGCCTCTTCCCGGTCCGAATCCGACTTCTCCTCGTCCGATATGCCGTCTTCATCGTCGTGAGGTGCATCTCCCACCGATAATCTTCGGAAAATTGCGGCGTCGGGCTGGTTACTGTCGCTATCGGCCCCCATTCTTGGAAAATCCCACGTCGGCGGGTCCCATTCAACCGGACCATCGTATTGGTCCGCGATGTGATCCATGACCCTCGCCACAGACTCATCCTTCTTGTACTTGCCGGTGACCAACATCTTGTCATCCCACCAATGCGGAGATGTGACCATGGCCCGCCTCTTCTTGGCTGCCACACGGTCGTGCATCCCCATCCGCATGTAGTTGACGACGTCGTCAATCTCGGCGTGGGACAGGACGTCAATGCCATCAATTGGCTGATCCGTCCCCTCCTTGGGCTCAAACATGACCTTCATGGGCACCGCCCCCACCCTACGGATGAATGCTTCATTACCCGTGGGCTGGGTTTGCGCCCCATCCACCAGGAAAGCCTTGGTACCCCACGCTTGACCCGGTGAGGGCGTTGATACACCCTTGGCGTCGATGAACAACTCGTCCTCTGGCCCGAATGACATCCTGTTCAGGGTGATGGAGTCCAGCGTTGACTTGAGACCCTCCAGCGGACATGGGGTGGATTCTATGCCGGTTATGACCAGGATCCCCTTCGCCCTATCCGCGATGATCTTCTCCACCGTACATCTGGTGTTGTCCAGGGAGCCATGCCAATACATGGGTCCCCACTCCTTCAAACCCCAATGCCGGTGCCAGGCTGAGTCTCCTCGATGCCAGTGCCGCCTACACTTCCTCAGAAGTGGGGCATCCCGGGAAGCAAAGACGTCCGTCTCGGGCGCTTCGGCCCCCAGCGTCTGGATCAACCTTGGCATACACCTGCGGCGCCATTCCATACTCCGCGGTCTCCTCTGGACTTGGCACCCCCAGCTTGCACTGCTTGGACGATTCGATCCTCTTCCTCAGCATTCCATTGGGATGATCCGCATGCATAGTCCGTGGACAGCCATGTGAGGCATTCATCATCCTCCCGGACCAGCGTTGCACAATGGGGAAGGGCTCCAATGGCATTTGCCACCATGAAGTCATACCCCATGATCATATCCCAATCTTTAATGTCGGCCACATAGAAGTTCCCGGATAGAGTGCTTCTCTTCGCCACATTAGGGCAGTTCAAGCGCTCATGATCCCAGAATTCCATACTGATAGTGGCCTCATGGGTGCCACCACCCATAGTCTCTCTGTTGGCGACCTTCAGGCGGACCGGTCTCCGGGTGGGCTGCAGGAATTCCTCCTTGAACAACCCTCTCCGGACCAGGCTCACTTGGGCACCCGTATCCACCAACACATCCACCACCTTCTCATCTCGTCCGCACCGTACTCGCACTTTCAAGTGCAACTGCCGCTCGTCGCCATGAGGTGTATGGACGACTCTCACGGCATGCAACTCTAGCACGTCAGGGTGCATCAGGACTTCAAGGGTATGGTCACAGATGGTGTATATCTTGGGTTGGTCCTGCCCGTCCACGGGGCTCTCCGTGGTCGCTCCTTCCTTCTTGCCATGTCCCGTACCCACATGTACTTCCCTTGGCAGGGCGCTCCAGGGGTTGGGAGTGGCGAAACTCAGTGGTTTTGGCTCTTCTGGAACCTTCTTCGGCACCCGATGTGCCTTCGCTTTCTCTGGGATTCCACTGATTTTCGGAGGAGAGACCTCCGAGGTCCCACTCCCGTGGGGGCCCCTCTAGACTTGGCTTCCCGCAGCCCCTTCCGGCTGCGATCCGCCAGGACTTTGTCCACCACGTTGCTGGGCTTTGAGTTCCTCCAACGTCCTCAACATGTCCTCAGCCACCTCCTCGATCGACCTCACTCGTCGGTCTTGGCCAGGTCCACCACCATAGCTTCTATCTCTGCCTTTTCCTTGGCCTTTGCCTTGGCCTTTTCCCCCGTCTCCGCCCCTCGCCTTCCAATCGGAAATCCGCTGCTCCTTGGGCTTCTTCTCGGGGTGAGCGGCGAAGTAGGCCTTCTTGTCCGCCTCATACACCTTGCACTGACGTAGGTCGTGTGCATGGTTGTTTCCCTTGCCATAACAGACCCAGCACCCGTCGTGCTGGGATCTGTACTCTCGGAACGAGAGCGGTGGGTTCCCGATCCTCCTTGGCTCTTTGTTCTTCTTGGGTCCCACCCGGTTCCATCTGGACCGATCCTGCCCATGTTCCCTCGCGTTATGCGCCACAAACGCGAAGAAATGGGCCTCCTCGTGATCCTCCCGGGACCCGGTCCAGTGGTCTTGGCCACTTCCACCACCATCCTCCGCGGAGTTGGCTGTCTTCTCCTGGATCTCCCGATGATGGCGGTCTTCTCGGTGGCCTCGTTGTCCATGACCATGTCGATCCTGCACGTGGGCCTCGTTCTTCGCATTGAGCTTCAACTCCACCGTGATGTACTTCACGATCTTGTCCAGACTCATGCGGGCGAAGATGACCTGCATCCTCAGCGGCTCCCCACGCCTCCACTCCACGTTGTTGAGGCGCAGCAACCTTTGCCCCATGGAGTCTCCAAATACCTGCACGTACACGGCGTTCTTCAGTCCCAACATTTGGTTGGGCTCGCCCAAGTTCCTCCTGAAGAACTCCATGATACCCGCATGGGTATCCTCTGCCGCCATGATCCTCACCGCCACGCGCTTCTTCGCTCTCTTCTTTTCCTCGTCCTCCACTCTCCTCTTCCAGTGGCCGGGGAGGACGTCCTTCAGCAAGTGGCGGATCTCGCTGGACTCGTTCCAGTCCCCCAACAGCTTGAGGCTCCGTCGGTACTTCCGCAGGTACCGGTTCCACTCCTGGACCCGCAACTCACCGCGGTCCAGCTGCAGCGGGATGGACCACAAGTCCTCCAGCTTCTGGTTCGGAGCGTCCACCCGCTCCTCATCCTCCAACCACTGGAGGCAGACCTGCTCCGTACGGATCAGTCCTTCCCGGATCTGATCCCGCAGCTCCTCCTTCACGTCCTGCGCCAGCCGGTGTGGGAATGTCCGGCATACCCACTTGTCCCGCGGTGCTCCCCGCATCTCGCCGACGACCTCCTCGGCGAAGTCGTCCCAGTCCAGGATGAAGTCATCCAGGTTGGAGGGGTTGCCATCGTAGTAGGGGATTTTGATTCCCCTGAGGTCGTCAATCCTGATGGCGTCCTGACGTCCCTAGCCACCACACCACCGAGACCGATACCACCTGTGGCCGGGGGGTGTGAGTACACTCCCCGTACATCCCTCTCCTCCATGGAGTGCCGTCCAGTTGGGCCTGAACCCATGGGGTTTGGAATGCAGGAAGGACTCGCTCCATCGGCCGTCCATATCCCCGTAACGGGGTCCTTCGCCCACAGGTTTCCGCTGGGATGACCCCGACCATGTCCGTTGGCGCTTCCCATGGTTCGCCCCTGCATGGTCTGGCTCTGGATCTCCTCTTCCGCATAAACTGCGTGGGCAGTCGTAGTGATCGGTAGATCCTGGGCGGCATGGGACATCTGTGCCATCAGGCTCCTCGGTTCCGTGGTTACGTGCCCTTCCCGCATGGACCCAGCCGGTGCCGTGTGTTCCCCGAGCATTGTGGATTCACTGAACATGGGAACAAACGGCAGCGCACCCGGGTCAACACGCGGAGGTGCGTAGGGTGCCTCTGCAGGGCCGCCCATGGGTTTATCCATGGCGCTCCTGAGGGTCTTAACCCGCTCCACCAGCTCTGCCGGGGCCGGCTTTGCCGGGAGCTCCGGACCCGAGGCGAGGGGCTGTAGCTCCTCTAGCCTTTTCAGGCGTCCCGACATGTCCTCCACCCGGTGGAGGAGGCTGTCCACCACTCGCTGCTGCTTCTCCAGGGCCAGCTCCAGATTCTCCCGGTACCGGTCCCGTTCTGCTCGCAGCTCGTCCATGTCTTTCTCCGCGGCCGACTGGTCATCCAGGATCCCGGCGACGTCCTCCTCTAGGCCGTCCTTCGCGTTGTCCAGGCTGTCAAGGCGGTGCACGAGGGCGTCCATGCCCATCTTTGGGTACTTGCCCATGAGGAAGGACACGTGTTCGCAGTGGCATTCAGCTTGCTTTCCACCTGATCCGGCGCATCCTGCGGTTCCCAGCGCCTCGGACTCGTCGCCCATGGGCGCATCGCCCACGGCATCCATCTCTGGTTCCGTGTGCAGGGGCACAGGTGCCGTCCTGGCCCTGGCTGGCCTCTCCAAGCCCTCGGCGTCGTGCTTCAGAGCGGGCTCGGGGGCCGTATGCGCCCTGGCGGTCGGCGCGGACCTCTCCTCCGACTCCGAGGGCAAGCAGGTCTGATAGCCATCGGAGTGCCCCTCGAATTCCCACAGCCTGACCAGGCTGGGGTCCGTATCGAAAGCCCCGGCGTCCCCTGCCGCGGGCTTGGGTGACCCGCGCTTCCGGTAGCGCCGGGCCCGTCCTCCACTGCTGCCTGAATGGCAAGCCTCATCAGAGTCCTCCGCGGCGGAGCGGAGGTTGCATGCCTTGCAGCAGCGACGCTCGCACACGGAGACCAGGTCCTCCATGTCAAGTCCTCCTCTTCCCGAATGCCGTACTTCTCTTCGGGCTTCAACTTCCGGAGTTCGCCATGCTCTTGAGAGTCTCGGCTCTTCTCTGGCTCCAATCTCCGGCGTGGTCTCCACCGAGTCCACAATACGCACCCGGGGCGTACTTGGGCAGGGCTCATAAGGGCCCAAGTCCCCGGGTCGGCGGTAGGTAGGGGCAGCAGGTACGCCTCTGCTACCATAAAGAAGGTCCCTACCAGGACCGACCCCCGCTGTGCCCCTTCCGCCTGTTACCCCTGCTGATCATGGATCTCTTTGCCAAACATACCATGAGCAATACATACGCGAAAGACTTAGTCTAGCGCTTTGAATCCCACAATTGGGACATGGGCAAAGCCCTTGTCACGTGTGGTTCCCCATCTCTTCGGCCACACGAAGATATATAACATGGGCGTGAGCATATCAAGACATCAACCATGCATATAACACATACCCTCAAAAGTGGCTCCCACCCTGATATGCCACGCCCCTCCATGGACATAACTTCACGTTAAAAATACGTAGGAACCCAAAGAAAGTTGCTATGCAACCCCAACACTCATGCGGTACACTCGAAAGTCGCAATAAAATATTCGGTTGCACGTCCGAAGAGTTATATATCACTTTCTACCCTCTTGACCCTTATCCCTTGCTATACCCGTCCCATGTACACACCAAAGGCGTTTGATGCTTCCTAAATTAAGTTGAGACCAAGGCAGTTCCAACCCAATTCTCGAAATTGTTACACCTCACCGTGAGCCGGAGATATGACCTTTCAAAGTGGTCTCACGAATCCCTTTTGTTTTGACTATATCTCCAAGACAAATGAAGGGCATAACAAAAGGAAGGCTGATTCGTGATCGGGGAAGAATGTCGGACCACTCGAGATTCGTCATATCAAGTGCGGCGATGTCGAAGTCGAAAATCCGATTCTGAAAGTCTGAAAAAATCGGATTAATTTTGCAAGTGTATAATATGAAAATTGCAGAAGCAACGAACCCTTTGATGATGAAATCTGACCCTTCATCGGGGTTTCCGCCAAAATATCTGTAAATAACAGTTAATCGCGAGCCAACTGACAGTCGCCGATACATTGACTATCAGAACGAAAGGCTGAAAAATCACGGAAACGTTATGATAAAAAAACCCTGTTGATTCCTGATATTCTGATATATAGATCTCCGCTGGCGGCGCTTCGGTACTGAATATGGCCGCTCATAGCCGGAATGGCCAAACCTATCACACTATCACATCGGGTTAGGTCAGGTGGATGGGAGAGTATGATATCAGCCGATGGCAGCTTGCCGGCACATAGATACACACCCCAAGTGACCCAAAGATGGCCACGGGGGTCCGAACCGGCTTCACCTACCTGCCTACTACAGGGGAGGGCTGACGAAAAGCTATGAGGCATGATAACGCCTCTTTGCTACACGGCCAAAACCTAGACTACCACTGCCACTGCCCACCAAAACCCTGATCAAATTTCAGGAAACAGGGAGACATTGACACACACACACTACAGGTCCTACACTCACTACAGTGGCACCAGCCTTCGAAGGATGTGCGAGCTCTGGGCTCAAGCCCTCACCCTGGCTTACCAATCCTACACACAAGCTACTTGGTGTTGTTGAAGAACATGTCTCAGGCCCTAGTGGCCCACCTGTGAAAGGACAAGAGAATACAGTGCTACTAAGCGACTGTGGCCTAACAGGGACGCCAATACGCATTTCCCTGTCAGGGCTTGGAGGGAAGGAGTGCTCTGTTTGCGTGCACAGCGTGTATGTCTAAGATGTCGGACTGCACTTAGCACTCCTGGCTGAGGTACAGTTTGTTGATTGTCTGATCAGCGCCCTGTTTAGCGTGGGCAGAAAAATCCAAAGTCGCCGAAGGCAACTGCTGCTGCACCAATTCACCCTTACCTGCCCACCTGAAAAGCAAAGGCTGATGAACTGGTTTTGAGACTGAGGAACCAAGCCAGCCTGCACGTACTATACGCTTATTAGGCTGACCTATAATACGCTGTTTCCGAACCCACTTGCAAGCAAGTAAGCTTAAGGAACACCACCCGTTGTCTTATAGAACGTGGGGTGGAGCCCCGGGGTAACCTAAACAAGGGTTATACCGTGCGCAACACGCGTGGCCTACCCTCTAATGCGCCATATGCATGCACGGGTATGCACGAAGCTGTCAATCGACTATTCCTGTTCTAACCATCCATACCACAATCACAAACTCAACAAGGGGGTGGCCCCTCCTGGGCCTACTCACCTTACCTACCGCTGGAGAGTGAGCGCAAGTGAGCAAATAAAACAAAACACAAGCGAAGCAAGCGGGTGTATCGCCCAATCTCCACTCTAATCATCGTGCAATCCTCTAATCTCTCCCTCTACTTTACGTTTGCGCTACAACACGGCAAAATCTCGGAAACGCGAGACAAGCAATGTGCATGCTGCATGCGAGGCAAACACAAGCTGTATGTTTATACCAGTTTCTTTGAATTCATATTGCATTTTTCGAATTCTTCATTCTTGATTGCTGCTAGAAGCATGCGTGGAATTCCTACGTTTATTATTTATTGTGTGTCTCGTCATTTTCTTATTATTACGTGACATACTGTTGTAATCTTATTTTTTCTTTCTTTTCCGGCGCCCAATTAGGATGCGCTCCGGCGCGCCGCTTTTCTGTGCGTGTAAATCCAGGAATTTGAAAAACCCTGTAATGAAAACAAATTTCGTACAATTGTTCATTTAATGCACATGGAGATTCTGGACAGGTGTGTGCCGTCAGAAAAATTCTAGGCCATCATTTGACGGATTTTTGGTGTTTGCGTCGATCGTTGCGTGTTTGTCAGTCCCTCAACCCTTCGTCCCTTCTCTGCAGATATCCTTCAGCGCAAACAGTGGAGTAGGCCGTGTTCTGGCCACAAAGCTGACTCCTGGACCACTGTCAAGAATCCCATACCCCCATGAGGGCGAAAAAATGTTCTACGCCACTAAGGACAGATCAGACAAGACAGCAGGTTCAACGAGACCCCTGATAGTGTGCCTTGATCGTATCCTGCATTGGTTTTTGCGTATTGCACCTCGCTTTGCTATTTGGAGGGAGAGGTGTCTGCACACATGAATTGGCATGCCTTTTCTAACCCCTACCAAGCCACAGCTGCCCCAGCGATGCCAATGAGCGCAGTGGGAGCTGTAGGTGTCTGTTATGACTACACAAAACCTGGCGACGGCCCTTACACAGCGCCTTCTTTCCAATGTTAGGGATGTTATAGGACATTTTACAGAAATGTTGAAGCGATGGGGAGGCCAAGAAAAATTTTGTTTCTCCTTTGAAATGCGACATTGGTGGCCACCACAGCACAAGGGGGGAGTGAGAAAAAGTGTATTTCCTTGCCAACAGGTTAGCATTGGTTGTTATAGAGAGGCCTAAAGGCATAACACATTTTTATCTTAGTATTGGTCTAACCAAAAGGGGTGATAAGGCATTTTGACCTATAAAACCAAGCATTGAACCTTGCATGTTGTGTGGACCCCTGAGCCCCCAACTGATTGGACTTATGCACCATTTCCTGGACTGACTGAGGCGCGAACATTAATCTAGAGCCTATACATTTTTCTATATTTTCTCATGAATGCTTATCTATCCTAGTGGTCTGCAGCCTAGGGGGCTGTGGCACCTCTTTTTGAGAGGTCCTGCATTCAATTCCCAGTCAGCCTAGCTAAGTAGGAAGAGCCCATGTGACATGGCAGTGACCTCAGCGCCACAAGCCATGCCACCTCAGCACCTATGGGACCCAAAACAAGGAGTGCACATCTCTAGATGGCACTATAAAAGAGGGAGTGCCCATGTGGGCAGTTTTCCCATGGTTATAGGATATTTTCTGACTATCTTTTCTTAAATCTGTAGTTATTGTGAGTTTCCTCTGTTGCTACACCATCTCCCTTGACTGCAGCCCTTCATGTTGTGGATTTGATCCTGTGGTCCCTTGCTTGCACTGTGGGTACTTATATTTCTGGTTGAATTCATCAAAGCACATTTATTTGGAAAACCTGAACTACATCAAGAAGCAGCAGGACCAAGCAGAGGCACAAACAAAACAATATCATCAAAGCAATCAACAGTGAAAACCTGTTCTAACTTTCTTGAGTGATAGTGCCTCAACTGCTTAAGAGCACCACGCAGTTCACCACCTAGACGTGGACTGCACCGGACATGGATTCTAGATCCATCTATCCTGATGATACGATAGGAGCCAAAATAAGGGTCCTATAGGCAGTTGCGGGGCCAGGAGGGTAGGAGTAAGACAAAGTCACTGCCATGTCTTTCTTGGAGGGCTTGATCCAGGCCAAGCCCCCCTTAAAACCCCTTTGTTGGTGCTAAGACTTACTTCAGTATTTTTGTCTCTCTTTTGAAGCCTAAAGTACACTTTCTCAAAGTAACTAGGGTTATATATATATATATATATATCTGTAGTTATTGTGAGTTTCCTCTGTTGCTACACCATCTCCTTTGACTGCAGCCCTTCATGTTGTGGATTTGATCCTGTGGTCCCTTGCTTGCACTGTGGGTACTTATATTTCTGGTTGAATTCATCAGAGCACATTTATTTGGAAAGCCTGAACTACATCAAGAAGCAGCAGGAGCAAGCAGAGGCACAAACGAAACAATATCATCAAAGCAATCAACAGTGAAAACCTGTTCTAACTTTCTAGAGTGATAGTGCCTCAACTGCTTAGGAGCACAACGCAGTTCACCACCTAGACGTGGACTGCACCGGACATGGAATCTAGATCCATTTATCCTGATGATACGATAGGAGCCAAAATAAGGGTCCTATAGGCAGTTGCGGGGCCAGGATGGTAGGAGTAAGACAAACTCACTACCATGTCTTTCTTTGAGGGCTTGATCCAGGCCAAGGCCCCCTTTGAAACCCTTTTGTTGATGTTAAGACTTACTTAAGTATTTTTGTCTCTCTTTTGAAGCCTAAAGTACACTTTCTCAAAGTAACTAGGGTTATAACCCTAGCCCCCCATGAAGCTCACCCCTAGCACCCAACTCAGCGGAGGTATCTTCCTTCATGGGCGTTATACCGAAATAAAGTAGGCATTTCATGCCTAAGGGCTTGGAGGTTAAGCCTAGTGGTCCCCCGCCCCAAGACCCCTATACTCAACTGTTTCTACCACTCATTGTGGTTCTACGTTTTAACTGTTTCTGAATTCAGTGGCTTGGCCAAGTCATATTCTGTGTCTGACCTAACTCCTTTGCCCCATATTCCTAACCAACACTATTTCGTCCAAAGGAGTGCACATGAAGTGCTTGATTCTAACTTGGAGGCTAGAGTCAGGCCAGTCTTCACATCAAATCATTTGTTTTATTCATGTGTGATCGAATCTTTGTACTTATGCCTGCTTTGTCTATCTGCAGCCCTTCTGTGTTACACTGGATTTCAAAACTATTCATTGGTTCGATCCATATCCTGTTCTTGCTCTACTTGCTGCTTTGGTTTGGGTTTTCAGCATCAAAGCCTGCAGGATTTCATCAAACTCATTAGGACACTAATCAAGGACTTCTTTCCGGTAGCAGAGGCAACCCTTGAGAACCTTTCAAACTGACTCTGAGCAGTACACAAGCCAAAACCAGAAGTAAAATGTCCAGACCATCAGTACAGATGTCTGCCAGGACCTGGCCAATGCGGAGTGTACAAGTTCAACTTGGCAACAGTGGGTCCACCTCAATTAGTGAGCCCAAGCTCAGAGCTGCATTTGGGTCTCAAGAAGATCCAGTACACAGAAGGGCAGAACAAGAAGCGCCCAGATTAACCACAGAGGCCTTAGCGGCCCGTCGTGACAGTCTGCAGCATCTCCGCCGAGGAGTTGCTGCGTCTATCTCGCGATCTGTATGCCCGGCTTCTTCTTCAACGGCTACCCTAGCTGGAGGACCTGAGGAAGAAGGCAAATTCAGAAGGAGAATCAACGAATATATTCTCCACGAGGAGTACTACAAGTCCGTCACAGGCGAAGATGGAGAGGAACCACTGGACACCTTGGGATCCCCACCGTACACGGACATGGGTTCCTACCCTTACTCCGGCCCACCTACGGATCTGGCCGACACAGTGTGCCCGTATGGCGTCCGGGCTGCCATCTCTAGCAGGGGCCCTGAAGGTTGCCCCGCATATGTGAAAGAATCCCATCTACCAGAGCCAACTCATGGGGCCCTGGATCGTACGGCCGAACTACTGGCCAAATTACTGTCTGGGTCAGAAGACCCTGATGTGACAGCCCTTTCTGAGGCTGCCAAAGCTACATTGGGTATCACTGAACCCTTACCCCAGCCAGCACTGGCCTCACTATCACCCAGACTGAAACAGATTGTGAAAACCTGTTCCACATGGGCCGACGTGCTCCAAAGACTGGACAAAACGTTCCCGATCTATGAGACTGACCTCAGTGTGCGCACACAGATAGAGGAGCTACCTATGCTCCCTGAGTTTCCTTCCGCTGCGCGAGTCTCTGAATACGTGTGCAACCTAGGGTATCTGTTTACACGGATGAACGTGGGTTCCTATGGAGCCACTGAGCCCCACCTGTGGCTCATGAGAAAGATCCCTTCACTTACGTGCGACGATTGCCGCACTACCTCCGAGAGGAAGAGTCGATCCCACACGTACGACGACCTGGTGGACCTGCTGATCGAGCTGGCCCTTGAGAGGGAGAATGACTCCCACATGGAGAAATTTCTCAGGAAACACCTGTTCGAGCCGGTACCCCTACCCCCGAGCGTGGGGGTCCGAAGGGACCTAAAAATCCCACTAACGCCAACAAGGGTGGTGGTAAAGCAAGGGGTAATCTGCGTGCCATGAATGAGGTTAAACCTGAAGCAGGTACACCCCCTCTGTTCTTCTGTAATCCTGTCAATGACAAGGGGGGACCTTGTCATGCCCATGACTGCAACCACCGCAGTAGTTGTATGCTGCAAATGAAACGACAGCAGCACAATAAGGATGGAAGGACGGTGACCTATCAGGACCAGTTCAGGTGTACCATCACCTGTGGTTACTGTGGCAAATGTCGTCACTACGAGGAGAAAGGTCACATAAAGAAACGACAGGATGACAAACACAAACCGCAGGAGGCTGAACGTCAGAAGACCCAAACACCCACCAGAACTCCCCAGAATCGGGATGAAGGTGGTAAAGGAAGTGGAAAGGGGGGTGGCAAAGGTGGAATCCCTAACCCGCAGAGGCGCTCATCAGCACCCGCTACTTCGCCCTCTCCTGCCAAAGTTGACCCCAAGAAGCGCCCACAGGGGGATAAAACCTCCCCTGAGGGGTCTAACTCCAAGAAGAGGCGACTGGCCTGAATGGCCAAGTCCCTCATGGCTGCAGGGGTGGATGTCATATTCCCTGCTGAGGAGTAGGGGGGAGACTCCAAAGAGGAGGACTTGGTTTTCTGCATCCTCGTGAAAATCGGGGAACAAGTTTTTCGAGCAGTGCTTGACACCGGCGCAACACTTTCTATAGTGGCCCGGCACCTGCTAAAGACTTTCAAGAAAACTAAGACAGTGCCCATAAGAGTAGGGGATGGGCGTACCATCCATTCCTTGGGGGGAGTCGAGTTGACTATTTGTCTTGGCGACGAAACTGTGACCCAACACTGCACGGTGTTGGACACTGACGCCTTTGACATCGTCATTCGTACCAACTTCCTACGAAGAAACCCCCAGGTAAAAATGCTGTCTCTCCAGCGCCCCTATTGACGCGTATTGGTACGCCCCTGGATCTTGGTTACTGAGATCTGCCCCATGGGGAACAGCTTGAGGTCTTTCAAACCCATTTTTATACTCTTTTTTGAGGCATATGGAGCACTCATTCTAGAGGCTATGTGAGCACTCTTCAAGAGACATTAAAGGAGCAAATAAGCACAAGAGATTCCGTCATTCCACGCAAATGCAAATTGTTCTAGGAGCTTTGCCCACCCCATGACACAATCTGGTGTCCTGAAAGAGAACGAGAGGGCAAACAAGGCAATAACGTAGGTTAATACACATGTAAACATACCTAAGTACCAAACCATGTGCTAAGGTTAGATTTTTAGGAAGCATCACAGTAAATCAGGGCACCACAGGCCCTGTGACCTGCGATTCAGGTCGTCAACGACTGTCGTCGACAGGAACTGTGCTGTGGTCAACATGTCTAAGTCAGTTCTGGGTCAAACCAAGGTCAAACAAGTCAAACAATGTCATGAACATGTTGAAAACATGCCTAAAACTTGAAACATGGGTCTCCCCCCATGCGCCAGCCTACAGGCCTCAGGGCATTCTGGCCCCATATGATATTTTTTCTGAAAACCTATGGACTTCTACTTAATATCCCCCATGGGGGAGGGAACGGCCGTCGCAGCAGGCTGTCTGTGGAAAATTGGCAACATAGTGCATTTTCATAAAGCGTGCCATAAAATACATCAAACGTCCACAATAATTCATTCAAAATTGATATAAAAACAGCTTTTCTGGAGCTTTTACGCACATTCATGAATTTTCCCGTCAGGAAAATAATGTCGTAAAAATGACGGCAACAACTGGCGCCCGCTGCCGCGCCGTTGGTTCTAATTACTTTGAGGTTTCAATGAACCTTCAAATGTTTTAGAAACTTCAAAAAGCTTAGAAAAAAAACTAAAATAGCTATTTCCAGGCCAAGCTGGAGCTTTTTCCTGATACTACAGACTGGCTTACATCTGCACTGAAGTGTCAGCGTACTCCTGGAGCTTTCCTGGCCTCCATGGAGATACGTTTACCTATAAAAATGAACCTGCATATGAGCACATGGCCACATATGCATCACCCCCCTCCTTAAAAGGGTTCTATGAGCTTTGTTTAGAGAAACCTCAAAGGGGAAAAAGTAACTCATGCTTTGCGCTATGTGCTTTTCCTGCTTCAGTTTTTCGAAAAACACCCATCCTGAAAAAACAGAGGTCTTGGGCATGAAGACATAAGCAAAAGAAACAAGTATAAAAAACTGTGGTGCAAGTAAAATTTATGGTTCAAACAACCCTAAAAATAAGTATAGTACAACCAAACAATGGCAAGAATCGCCAGAAAACAGAAGTATTTACAACATACACTCCTGAATATATATCGCTGGGACTCTGGCAGGACTGGCAGAAAATGACAAAGGGCTTGGAAAAATCAAACAAATATGATTAGGGAGGGTTAGCCACTTCCAGAGCCAATGGGGCTCTTATAATTCTTGAAGAACCTCTCCATCTCCATGTCAAAGATCTCCAGCTCCTTGGCTGTGAGGGGATGACGGTTTTTTCGCCTTGACGTTGTCCTCTGGCGACAGCTACCTTCGCTGGAGCTGTCCCACATGTCAAATTCCTAGTGCCCTTGTTGTTGTGGTTCATAAAAATCAATTGCTTGTTGGAACTCATGGGGAGCATGGTCATACCATTTTATTGGGTCGGTTTGTGGCCCATTGTCGTCGCTGGACGCCGCTGACTAATTTGTCGGCGATCTCTGCCGCTTCTGAGCCAGAGTAAGTGGCCCACGAAGGCTCACTATCTTGGTTTTGATCAATTTCTTCATTTTCCTGAAGTTCTTGATGTTGCTCCTCAGTCCAAGTACTTGAGAAGGAGGTGGAGGATGTGGAGGACATACCTGGATGTATTGTCGCTCCAGGCCTTCCCAGGCCAGACCAGGGCATCGACTGGTTGAGCCGCAGTCCAATCTTGGACTTGGTGAAGAACTTCAGCTCCTTGGATTGGCTCCTTCTTGTTGCTTCTGCCAAGGGTCCACAAACCTTGAAGAACACAAACAACTCAAAGTTCTCCTTCAGAGCTGCATCGACTCTAGAACAATTTTGATGCGTATTGGTACGCACCTGGATCTTGGTTACTGATATCTGCTCCATGGGGAAGAGCTTGAGGTCTTTCAAACCCATTATTATACTCATTTTTGAGGCATATGGAGCACTCCTTCTAGAGGCTATGTGGGAACTCTTCAAGAGACATTAAAAGAGCAAGTAAGCACAAGAGATTCCGTAATTCCACACAAATACAAATTGTTCTAGGAGCTTTGCTCGCCCCATGACACAATTCGGTGTCCTGAAAGAGGAGGAGAGGGCAAACAAGGCAATAACGTAGGTTATTACACATGTAAACATACCTAAGTACCAAGCCATGTGCTAAGGTTGGATGTTTGGGAAACATCACAGTAAATCAGGGCACCACAGGCCCTGTGACCTGAGATTCAGGTCGTCAACGACTGTCGTCGACAGGAACTGTGCTGTGGTCAACGTGTCCAGGTCAGTTCTGGGTCAAACCAAGGTCAAACAAGTCAAACATTGTCATGAACATGTTGAAAACATGGTTAAAACTTGAAACATGGGTCTCCCCCCATGCGCCAGCCTAGAGGCCTTAAGGCACTGTGGCGCCATATGATATTTTTTCTGAAAACCTATGGACCTATACTTAATATCCCCCATAGGGGAGGGAACGGCCGTCGCAGCAGGCCGTCTGTGGAAAATTGGCAACATAGTGCATTTTCATGAAACATGCCATAAAATACACTAAAAATCCACAATAATGTATTGAAAATTGATATAAAAACAGCTTTTCTGGAGCTTTTACGCACATTCACGACATTTTCTGTCAGGAAAATAATGTTGTCAAAATGACGGCAACGACTGGCGCCAGCTGCCGCGCCGTTGGTTCTAATTACTTTGAAGGTTCATTCAAACCTTCAAATGTTTTAGAAACTTCAAAAACCTTAAACAAATGAGTAAAATAGCAATTTCAGGCCAGGCTGGAGCTATTTGCTGATACTACAGACTAGCTGACATCTGCACTGGAGTTCAGCGTACTCTTGGAGCTTTGCTGGCCTCCATGGAGATACTTTTACCTATAAAAATGAACCTGCATATGAGCACATGGCCACATATGCATCACTATTCTCTGCACTGCGACTTTGGCAGTGGGCTCTTCTCCGTACCTTTGGAGCTGTCAGGACGAAAAGAGTCTGGGCTGTGCTACGCAGCAAAGACTAACTATCGTACTGAAAAATACCAATTGGCCCGTCACATTCTTGAAAATGGACTGGCGGCCCTTCAGGTAACCCTGGATGAGATCCAGGTTGAATTGTTCGCAAGCCAACAACAGCACATCATGCAGTTGTATTGATGGAAACATTTGAACAATGCTTTCCATTTCTTCCGGAAAGCAATGGGCCTGGCGTATGCTAACTCTCCCTTCTCCCTGCTCGCGAAGGTTCTAACCAAAATCGCTTATGAGGGAGGAAGGGTTGTCATGTGCAACCCTGACTGGGGTTGCTCAGGTGAACACGCTTATTGGCGCCGTATGCTGGACCAAATGACCGCTGGAAGAGTGCAACTTCTGACGGTCCCATTTACGTGCCTGAGGAATCAGACAAGCCTATGCAGGCCCCTGAATGGGCCAGTTTCTTATCCATTGTCGATGGATCCCTCAATCCTGTACCCCTGTGTGATTTGGATGGGGTGCTATTGAAGGAGGTCATGGCCAAAAATCGTGGCCTGACCCTTTCTGATATCAAAAAACGATCTCCTGAGCACCTATCTGCCACAGTTACAGGGTGTGAATCTTCCGATGGCTATCCGGAACCTGCAGCTGTCAAGGAGCATGCTGACGACCAACTGTCTGAGATCGCCAGCACCATCCCTCCAGTTGATCCCAGCTGTGTTGAACTAACACACAGTTCCTTCCTGGCCTAGCTGTTGCTGGAGGAGGTAGATCTACAGTCAACCTCCAAACCAACTTCCCCTGTTGGGAAACCGGTGCTGCACATGCAGCATATGCACTCAGGTGAACCCGTGGCCCAGAGTCCTGATGCTCTAGCGCGGCCTGCTTCTAATAACATACCACTGTCTGAGCATGACACTCAGGAACTCCCACGGCTGTTGTACCTGAAGGCGGAAGGTATTGAGCACCAAGAGCGGCTACAATACCTCAGACAGACCTGGACATCCTCCATCTGGTCTGAGGAGGACGATGATTGCTACACGCTGCCTCACCCTAAGATACCCCTAGTGTATTCTCTGCACTACGGGCAGCAATGTCCCCCTGAGTGGGACCATGGTTCAGTACCCGCCGAAACTGCTGATGGGCAGAGAAAGAAAGAGTGTGGAAAGAGCAACCTCCATGCTGAGGATCATTTCCTGCAGAAAATCGAGAGTCTTAACCTTGACCCACAACTGAAGAAACTGCTCCTAACCTATGAGGAGGTGTTCAACGCCCTGCCGCCTCCCCTTTCCTGTAAGAAACTGGTCCAGATGGACTTGAAACTGAAACCTGATTTTGAGAAGACGTGTATGAGGCGTCGTCCCTACCCCGCTCCTCAGGAACAGGTTGAAGAAATCGAGCACCAGATCCAGGAAGGTACTGATGCTGGCCTCGTGGAGAAATATAAGAAGGGGGACTACCCCCATCACTGCAGTCCCTGTTTCCTGGTTGCTAAACCAGGATCCACTGCCCTACAATTGGTTGTTGACTATGGTGAGGTCAACAGAAAAACCCAAAACCAGTCAGGGAGTATTCCTAACATGAAAAATACCCTGAAGCGTATTGCCAAATGCCGGTACAAGACCAAAATGGACAAACGCAGTGGTTTCTGACAGGTAGACCTAACCGCCGCAGCTTAGGAACTGCTGGCTTTTAAAACCGCTAAGGGTCGTGTGTTTAAGTGGAAGGTCATGCCCTCCGGGGGGGCTAATGCCCCAGCAGTCTTTCAGGAATTGATGAACAAAATTTTGTACATACTGAGGCGCAGACCTCTAGTACAGGAGTTGATTTCTCGAGGTGCAGAAATGGAGGCCCACATCGATGACGTGAGTGTGGGCACCAATACCCAAGGAGACCATGTCCTTCTCCTCCGTGAATTTTTCATTGTTTATCAGGAAACCCATCTCCGAATTAAACTCGAAAAAAGCGACTTCATGAAAGAGGAGATGGAGTGTTTGAGTTTCGACGTGGGGTATGGCTGGTGGAAATCAGCCGCATCTAGAATGCAGCCCCTGCAGGACATGCAGATTTGCGATGACCCTAAGAATGGCCTACACGATGTGAGGATTTTTGTGGGCGCCTGTAACTTCTATAGGCGCCACATCCATAACTTTACCTACTCCTCTGCCCCTCTTACTGTCCTAATCAAGAAAACTGGTCCTTGGAGGTGGACGGCCAGAGAGGAGGAATGCTTCTAGGAGTTGAAGAAGAAAATTGCCTCCTCCAACTGCCTGGGAGTACCCCGCCCTAAGGGCAAGATAGTCCTCATCACTGATGCCAGTGATGTAGGAGGGGGTGGAACGATCTACCAATGGCAGGAGCTTCACCCAGCCCAACTAACCCACTGCCATTATCGTACTAGCAGACTGAACCGTGATGACTCCTTGAAGCATGACTATCCTACAAATGAGTGGCACCTTGTGCCCCCGGGAGACTGGAACTGGAAGTGGAACCAAGCGCGTTCCAAATACAGCACCTACAACCAGGAGCTCCTGGCCGGTATGTTGGTGCTCCCGTCACGGTCCCGACTATTGGGATCTAATCCTATTGTCTGGCTCTGTGACCAGGAACCGGTGAAGTCTTTTCAGAAGGGCCCAACACCGGAGAAAGCGAAACTAAAGGGGTGGTGGACTTACCTGAGCCAGTTCAGGGTGACTGTCCATCATATCCCTGGTATAAAAAATGAATTGTCTGACCATATATCGCGCAATAACTTGGTTGCGCTCTTTGGTGAGAGCTCTGAGGCACTCGCCAAAGAGGCTTTTCAGCGTATGGATGTGCAGCTTGACCTGTCCATGCGGACTGCTGGAATCCTCGAGGGTTCGAGCCTAACTGACTATTCGTCAGAGTATAAAGAAATTCTCCAGACCCTCAGCACTGGTCTCGAACCCCGTGTCATTGATGGGCACCAGTGGCAGAAAAACAACCAGTACCTCTTCTACGAGGACCGTATTGGCGTTCCTGAGGCCCGACTTGATGGGTGCCTACAGTGGTTCCATCTCAGCTCAGGTCACACTGGCGCTAATTGCTGAGTGGACTTCTTCCCCGAGTGTTTCTACTCTAGTCTAACCCTGAGTGAACTGAGGTCTTGTATGCAGACCTTTGTGGATGCCTGTGGCTGTCATGCCAGCAAGCAGAGTGACAGTAGGGATAGGGGAGTGATTTTCAGCTTACCCATACCCTATTGTACTAACTCTCTTCTCTGTGTGGATTTCATCCACGGCCTACCTCGCTTTGGTGGCTATGATAGTTGCCTAGTGGTCACCTGTGGCCTGTCTCGCTTCACCTGTGTGTTCCCTTGCAATCAGAAAATCACTGGTGAGAAGATTGTGAAAATGTTGGTCGAACAGTGGTTTGAGCCCTATGCAGCACCTAAGCAGGTGCACTCTGATGAGGATGTACGCATCCGCAGTGACACTGGATGGTACAAACGAGTGCTGAATGCCCTCAACGTTGAGGTAACCACAGGTGTGCCCTATACCCACACGTCTAACCCTCTTTGTGAGAGACAAAAACGTGTGGTGGAACAGAACCTGAGAATCCTGATGAAACAAGAATGTACCAAAGACTAGGTACGCCAAGTGCCCTGGGCAGTGCTGAGCATGAGCTCTCAGAGGAGCTCTTCTACGGGTTTCACCCCCCACGAGCTGTTTCATGCAGGACAGCCTGCTTGGGTCTTCAAAACCCCCTTTCCTGAGGACTTCAAGAGCCCTGTTGGGGATTAGCTGAAACACAAGCAGTCTATGGCTAACCAGGCTGGGACTAACCTGAGACATATCCGTGACCGTGAACTGAGCCGACGGAATCGCGTACGGCGACCTGCCAGCTTCAGGGTTGGTGACCTCGTCTTGGTTCACCAGTCACGCCTACCCTCCCGGCCTCGTAACTGCCTACAGGACCCTTATTTTGGGCCCTATCGTATCATCAGGATAGATGGATCTAGGATCCATGTCAGGTGCAGTCCACGTCTAGGTGGTGAACTGCTTTGTTCGCCTAAGCGGTTGAGGCACTATCACTCCCCTGACGATTTGTCCTGGGATGAGTGGCGCCTCAGCGACAGTGAGGTCGAGCGTATTGACCTACAGAACGATGCCAGCCCAGAGGAGGCAGACGAACTCAAAGAAATGACCGCCGACGAGATGGCAGTCGGTGGCTACTACGTGGTTGAAGGTATTGCACGCCACAAGTACAAGCAGGGGTGGAAATTCGTAACCCTATGGGATGGCTGTGGGCTATCTGAGGCGACCTGGGAACCCATGTCCGCCTTTATACAGCCAGATGGGAGTATCAACCCCATCTTCTGCTCCTACCTCATTGAGAACAACGAGGGACAGTTACTAACCCGTTCTGAGACTCTGTTACAGCGGAAAAAGAAAACCTAATTTCACTGTGTCAGTCTACTGATTGTCTTCTAACCTTCCAGCGGCGGTGAGCACCCTTGTGCATAACAGCTGGACCTACTCAGTGTGTGTCAGGACAGGCTCAGAACTCCTGTAGAGCTCCAGTTACGGTGAATGTACTAACTCCCACCCTCAATCAGGTTCGGCGGTCCAGACACCTACACATCTGCTACTTGCGGATCACTATTCCTGCCCTGGCTGTGCCCTGCAGTCCCATGCCTATGGTCACCAGCGTGAGCCAGATGGCCGCTTATCAGGTTTGCAGCCACCCAGCGAGTGTGTGCCTTGTTGACCATGTGTTGCATGGGAACTGCCCTGATGTATTGACCTTGGGGAGCCAACAAAGAACGGTGGCTTACTACTCCACAGGAGAATGACAAGCAAGGTGTTATGAAGCAAGGTGTGTCAGCCCTCCTTGGGGACAAGCGTGCCCACAGTTAGGACCCCTGAATGGTCCAGACCCATGGAGTTCTACCCTTCCTTACAGAGTATACCATACCCCTAAGTGTGCTACGTATGTCTGTATGTGTCTCACTTCTCTTCCTGTCATGGCTCCCGGAGACCGGACTTCGCTGACGTCGGACCGAAGGTCCTAATCAGGTACTATTACCACTCCTATGGCGCCCAATTCCTGTGCTGGCGCCTATCCCTGGGGGAGAACGGCAAAAGCCCTACCTACTAGAGGGGGGGGGTGGCCATGTGTGCTAAGGGCATACAAAACGCCCATTTTTCTGCCGGCCAAAAGCTAACGCATTCCCCTGCCCACGTGGAAAAGCACGCGGGACAGGAGACACCACTACACTACACTGACTAACGCCAGCACCAGCCTTCGAAGGTAGGGTGAGCATTCAGCACTTGCACTCATCACCTGCCAGGCTTGCTGACCCTGACACCCACACACACTACTGGGGGTTGATGTCAAAGAGGTCTGGGGCCCTATTGACCTTCCTGTGAAAGAAGAAGAGAACACAGCGCTACTAAGCAACGGTGGCCTAACAGGGACTCCACTACGCGTTTCCCTGTCAGGGCTTAGAGGGAAGGAGTGCTCAGATTGCGTGCACAGCGTGTATGTCAAAGATGTCGGACTGCACTCGCCACTCACGGCTTAGTTGCAGTTTGTTGATTGTGTGATCAGCGCCAATTTTAGCTTGGGCAGAAAAATTCAAAGTCGCCGAAGGCAATTGCAGCTGCACCAATCACCCTCACCTGTCCACCTGTAAAACAAAGGCTGATGGACCTGACAAGTGGCGGAGGAACCAAGACAGCCTCCATGTATTATACGCTTCTCAGGCTGCCCTCTAATACACTGTCCACTTACCAGGTTGCAAGAGAGCAAGCTTAGGGAACTCCACCCGTTCTCTCAAAGAACGTAGGGTGGAGTCCCTGCGTAACCTGAACAAGAGGTTTACCGTGCGCAACACGCGTGGCCTACCCTTTGATGCGCCATATGCATGCACAGGTATGCAAAGGGTTTCCATTACTCCTAATCTTATCCACAGGAACAAACCATAGCGTGACTGAACCAAGAGGTGAGCTCCTCCTGGGCTTACCTACCTTACTCACCACGTATCATGTGAATGCCAAAGGTAACACAAGCGCAAAACTACCTTAAGCGCTTAAACAATCCTACGGCGAATTAAAAACAACCCTAAGCGATTAATGCATCGTGTGTCATGCACGCTCTTCTTACTTTGTTTCGTGCAGAAAGAGGACAGAGACTGGCGCACTGCACAGCGCAAAACAAGCCTAAGCGTTTTAAGCAACCATATTTTAGCGGTACGATAACACGAACACGAGCAACCACTTTCTTTTGTAACCTGTGAAGAGAAGACAAGGGTGGATTAGGGCACAGGGAAAGCGACACAACGTATGAATGCCTGAATTAGGCACATGCATTGGGAGCACAGCGCATACTCTAACCCTACGCGCGCGCTGCCCGCTCCATTCGCTTCGCATACCTTTCATCTATGTTTTGACCTGTGCAGAGCAAAGGAGGTGAGCGCCCGAACCCCCAACTAACACAGCAGTGACAACCTTAACGTTTTAACGAAGCAACCAACACCAAAGCAATGCATGCGTGTGAAATGACACTGACATACCTGAGAGGTGGGTTGTCCACCTGCTCTGTGGTGTGGGTTTCTTTTAAATACTTTTTCCTAAAGTTTATAAAGTTTTTGATGCAACTGTGCACACATTTCCTTTAGAACTTTAAAAACTGCGGCTCATACCTTCTTCTTCTAGAGCCGTTTACGCTTGCGCAACCCTTTTTCTGTAGTCCGCTTCTGTTGCGCTTCTTAGCGACTTTTGGCTTTAGTCTAAAAACGACAAATTCTCGCATCGTTTCGTCAATTTTTAGCGATTTGACTTCTTAAATTGCTACACCTTTCCCTAGTCCACAGGATTCACTCCCTGTTGGTTCGTTTTTCTATTTCTTCAGCTCCTGGAGATTTGTGTCCTCCATTGGAAGTATTGCTCCGCCCTGGCCCTTGGTCAGGACGTTTAGTAAAACGCTGTTTATACAGCGATAGCCGTCCGCATTAGAGCGTTCGACTGTACCCTAGTGGGCAAGCATGTGTGCTCAAGGAGGCAGTCCTGGGTTCAAACCCCACTACTGACGCGTTCCCGTGGGGGGCCTGGCCACGGGACGCTGCGGTGGACACGCACAAGTGAGCAGGCAGGCAAAGCACTACGCTCACAGGGGCATCATTGCACTCGTGTCATGTGACAAAGCGTTTCAGGATCCTTGCCACTCTGCAACAAAGGAACAAAAATGTGTACAGCAACACATCAGGATATGTACACATGGGGTTGAAACTGGACTGGGGGAAGGGCATCACAAGACAATAGACACTCAGTCCCAACTCGTATCCCAATCCCAGGTCCGACCCTCTCAGTGGCTGGTAGGGGCGGGGGCTCAAACACGACCCATGCCCTGCTCAGTCCGGACCCTGAAACCCTGCCAGTAGGGGGGGTGTACCGCCCAGCCACAGGCGAGTTCCTGGAAACCAAAAGAACTTCAAGGCCCACCAGCAGTAGCTCCCCATGCTCCTATAACAGCAGGTCCGAACTCCCTTCTGAACCAGAGACCTGGCCCCGCCATTATCCCCTAGGAGTTGGTAGCTGAAAATGGGCTGTTTCAGCCCAAACTGATATTAGCTCAAAAATCCCCATAATTGACCCCTCGTCTGGACCCGCCAGAGGTAGGGACGAGGCAACTGACCCTTTGTCCCTTGAGTACAAACTCTCTGGAGCCCTCACCCAACCTGGTTCCCTCTGAGGTTCCGGCATCAGGGCACCACGGGTTCATCAAGTGGGGTCATGATGCCAAAATCACCAAAATTGGCGTCATCCCCACGCGTGGCTCGCCCGGCCAGGGCAAGGCTAATGGCTCACAGGGTAGGAGACAGGACCTAGGAATTCTATCTGAGTGTACAACTTAAACTCAGGTCCGGGCTGTCTGTGGGCATAGAGATGTGGGGCCGCCAACTGACCACACGGGGGGGTGAAATTGGGGTCCCAAACGGGGGTCACTTTGGCTGCTCGAAATGAGCCAAAATTTGGGGGTGCTCCCAATAGTATATCTCCACGCCAGCTTGGAGATTGGATGGGCCATTCCATGCGCAATCCACCGGGAGTCAACCCAAGACTCCCATGCACTTGGCTCCTAAAGATCTCCATGCCACTGGGCGTGGTGACAATCCCAATTGGGTCCACAAATGCCAAAATGGCAAAATTGTCCACACTCACTTTGGGCTAGCACCCTAACGAACGTTGCTCCGCTTCGCCCACGTGGTGTGTGAACCATGGGGACCAATGTCCATAACACCCATGTCATATATGGTCCATCGGTCCATGAATCCGGCGTGCACGAGGTGGCTGAACATGGTGCACGGCGGGCAGAAAATGTGGAAAATTGCTCAAAATGGCCGAAAATGCACACACTCATGGTTGGGGCAAATGGGGCACATGCCCGACTTGGACCGGAGTGTGCCATAGGATTGGTATCAAGTCATATGCGTCCAACATATCTTTTGGGCGTCGCCCAACTCCTCCGGTTTTGGGAATGGCAGGGTCGCCAAGTGAGCCCATGATTTGGGATAGTCCCAAATTTCCAACATGGCGGCCACGGTGTGCCAAGCCCAAGAGGAGGTATTCGCCGGGTCCAAGATATAGTGGGCACCGAAGTATGTACCCTCAAGACATACTTGGGTCATGATGTCAATTGGCCGCAACGTTGAGATACACGGTCGCCACAGCAATATTGGCGAAAAAACACCCAAAAGTGACTTGAAAGGCGCACAAATATATTATAATATCTTCGGCTTGGATTGAGTAATCGACCAATCCTTCTAGACACAATGACTTGACACCAATGACCTCCGATTCCACATATGTGCTCCACTTGGTGCGCTTTGAAAGGTCACGAGCGCTACTTCCCAAGTGGGCACATGAAAATATGGAAAATTGCAAAACACACACCTTGCTCCCAACGCATCGCTTTGGGATCGCCACACAAGCTTCCCTCCACGAAGGTTAGGCTTGCAGTTGATCGTGAAGAGTATATGGAAGGGCCTCGTGCAATATGTCGTCCATTGGTGGGTGTATCGCTCTTAGCCAAACCCGCCAAATGGGCACGCAATACAACACATTGCACATACCACATACTGCCCAAAAAGGTAGCTCCCCCCACGATATGTCATGCCCCTCCAAGGGCATAACTTTGTGTCAATCGCTCATAGGAACCCAACGAAAGTTCCTATGCAACACCAACACTCGCGCGCTACACTCAAAAGTTATCCCAACGCACGCAATACCATGGCCAAAGAGTTTTAACACAAACTCTACCCTCTTGACCATGAGCCATTACGCTGGCGCGCACGTGTGGAGACGCAAGGCGTATGAAACTTCCCAAATTACGTCGGGAGTATTGTGAATACATCCCATGCTTTCTTATTGTCATTCCTCGCAAGCAGCATGAGATATGACCCTCACAGGTGGCCTCACGAATCAACTTTGTTTTGCCCATATCTCTAAGACAAATGGAGGGCAAGACAAAAGGAAAGTTGATTCGTGCATGGGGAAGCACGTAGGTCCACTCGAAAGAGGTCAAATCAGGTGCGGGGATGTCGAAGTCGAAAATGGAATTTCGACATCCTGAAGAATTCGGATTAAGGTTGCGAGTGTACAATGTGAAAATTGCAGATGCATCAATGCAATTACTGAAAACTTTAGAGTCTTCGTCACGGATTGCGCTAAAATGTCTGTAAATGACAGTTAAACTAAGTCCAAAGTCGCGAGCCAACCGCCAGCAGTCAAAACATTGATTATCAGAACGGAAGCGTGAAAATTTACGGAAAAAATATGAAAAAAAAACCCTGTTGATTCCTGATATTCTGATGTGTAGATCTCAGCGGGCGACGCATTGGTTGCCGATGCGGCCGTTAATAGCTGAAATGCCGCGATCTCTCACCCAAACACGTCTTACCTACATCTGTTGTTAGGGTTAGGTTGCCGAATCGACGGCCGAAGGCAGTGCGGGGCAGATTGGCGCGAAATAGTAAGATACCGGCAAATGGCAGTTTGCCGGTACATGGTAACATGCCCGGAGTGGCCGGAATGCCGTCACGGGGGCTTTACGGCAAGGAACACGCTCCTGCCGGGCTCTCACCGGGCTTCACCGGGCATCTTCCCCTCCGTACATGGGGTTAGTGGGCACACGGAGACCGTTTGTATACCCCACCATGGTCATGGGGTTCTGGGTACCGCTTCACCCCCCTCCTTAGAGCAAACCCTGGGGGGAGCTCGATAACACCCAAGCATGGCAGCGGATACCCAGGACCATCCCCTGAAGGGGGGGGGTGTCACATCCTCACTTCAGGCTGATTCGCAGGTTGGGCTGCCCAAATCCCACAGTAAGACAGGTACGGTGCTGTAGCTGTTAGTATCTGCAAGTATAGTATCAAGTATCAAGTCCCGGGTCCTGGCGGCGATTGTTCGGCATCCAAAGGACCCATTAACCCATACCAGGCGCACCGGGTGCCGGCTGCTACGGTCACTACCACAGTGGCAGTGGCATACACGGCCAACATAGGCGTCACACGACGACCGAGGTGGTCCCACAGGTCGAAAGCGACCACAAAGATCCATCAGGCTACCCCAAGCTCCCCAAGGCCCGCCGGCTCGGGGAGAGTCCCCACGGGTCCTTCCTTGGGCGCACCATGTCCATATCCACGACGCGAGTCGAGAGTGGTACAGCCGAACGAGCTCCTCCTTAAGGGATCGGGCATCAAGGCCGTCTTTTCCCTCGCCCTATTACCACGAAGGCCATACATGAGGGAGTCCCCATGCAGTGTGGGCGGAGGCGTCGACTCCTCAAACCACCAGTCTCTCAGGCAGACTGACCGAGGTCAGGAACACCGGAGGCCGCCACCCGACTGCAAGTGCGTCTGCGAGTCGGTAGGCTCACACTGGGACTGACAGTGGCGGACCGCTGGGAGTGCATTCAGTCAACTGGGCTTCCCGCCTGGCGCCATCAGGATCTCAGCACATCACAGCCACTAGGGCACACGGTATCACAGGCACTCAAACAGAAGAATCTGTAATTAGGTACTGGTCCAGGCTGGACCTTATGTAAGAGCATGTAAACGGCGACTCAGGGCGCCTTCGTATTGCGATTCGCATCCCTTCGGGGGGGTAAAACAGTCCACATCTCGGTGATGGGCTGATAACAATTAACATACAGATGCACATATCCTGGGGAACAGAACAACAAGCAATAAGCGGGGTAATAGGCGTGTAGACACACTCCGGACAGAGCGCCAAACCACGCCCCGGTTAGGATAAAGCATATGCAGGAGGGTGGACAGGAAAACGCCTGAGTTCAGGCCATATATAGTCTGCAGACACACGTAGACTGGTCTGGATCCCGCAAGTGCCATGGGACCAGACCACACACCAAAAAAAAAATCGCAATGCCGATGACAGCGGCATCCGTTGCGCAACGTCGTATGGGCTTCAAGGCCCCAAGAGCTCAGGAAATATGAAGGTCAGTCGCCCTGCCTGGTTTCCCAAGGATTCAGCAGGTGGGGAGTGATGAAGAGAAGTGAAAGAGAGGGGCCATCCTCCTCTGGATTCAGCAGGGGGGGGTATATGGCCACTCTGACGGCAGGTCACCGGAAGATGGAAGAGAGCAAGCAAGTTAGGGACGATCCGTCGACCAAACAAGCGCTCAAATCGCATCAGGGGAGAGCTCAGGGCGATGATCAGGCGCCCCTGGCTGCTATCGCCCGGGTGAGTGCTGCCAAGTCGGAGACATGGATCTTGGTCTTGTGCTTGCGGATGTATTCCATGAAGGGAGTGTCAATCCGCGGCACGAACGAGGAGACGGGTTCCCAGGTGTCGTGCGACGGCCCAGAGCCTCGCCAACGAACCTTGAACTCCAAGCCTCCGGGTGCGGAGGCGTTCAGACGCCCGGCCAGGATTTTCTCGACTGTATAGTCGTCCTGCTCAGCATAGTCGTTGTCCGAATCGGCCTCATGTGCGGCATAGTCCAGGGACACATGTCGGCCACGGAGGTTTGGTTCCCGCACACGGAGTTGACTCTCGTGGCGCTCCCGGAACTGTCCGTGACCCACCTTGATGCGGTAGGTGTCCTCACCAATCCTGCGGACCACCTCTCCGGGTGTGAACCAGGTTTTGGTGCGGTGGGTGCCCATAGGGCGGGGTCTGATCACCCAAACCGGGTCTCCCACCCTGAACTTCTGCGCTGTTGAGCTCGGGGCGGACTTCTGACGCTCAGCATGCTCCTTGTCCAGCTGCTGGTGGATGTCCCGCGCCGTCTGCTCTTGCCGCGCGAAGAATTCTTTGGCGTCCATGGCCATACCATCACCCGACAAGGAAAGTCCCCGACCCAGGGGGTCCCTGCCGAACAGAATCTGGTGAGGGGACAAACCACCCGAGGTGGGGGTGTCATGATGGGCCTTCAGAGCGGGCCACATCTCCTCAAACCAGTTCCGCCGTGGATTGGTGATGTGAATCTTGCGCAGCTTCTCGAACAGCTGCCGTCCAGCCACTTCAGCTCGGCCGTTAGACCGGCTGAGATAGGCGTTGCTCTTGGCATGACGTGTTCCCATGAGGGAACACATAGCCTTGAACCAGCCACCGGTAAACTGGGGCCCTCGGTCACTGCAAATGGTGCGGGGGATGTCAAAGACGGTCAGCCAATGACGAATCATCATGACTGCCACTTCAACGGCAAGCAACCCCTTTTTGCGTGCCGGAACGGCTACAACGTAGCAACTGTGGCGACCCACACAAAGAACCACACAGTCAAAGGTCTCCTTGCCAATGTGCACTTTGGGCATGGAGAAGACGTCCATGGCCACGCTCTCCATGGGCTGGTCAGGAACCGGGGTCCACTGGGCTTCCCCCTTGACGTTCCGGTTATCGGGATTGCAGGCCTGACAGACCGAGCAACCCTTCCTGACCTTCTTGATGGCGGTGTAGAGATTGATCTGGTCGATCTCAAACCGGCGCTGCATGTCCAGGGCTTGCTTCTTGACCCCTGGGTGCAGCATGTGGTGGTGCCAAGCTTCACATAGCTCGAGCACTCGGGACTCTGGTACTAGCAGCTTACCATTCCGGTAGAGCTTGCCATCTTCCTCAGTCAGCCCCTTTGGCCACTTCTGCCCGTCATCAGGGTCGGTCACAGCCCTATACTCGGCCGCAAAGGCTTCAGACTTGGCGTAGTCGTCGGTCCGGTCGTCCTGGAGGCAAGACTCCGGGAAGAGGTGCTTGTCGGACTCAGCTCCATCAGGGGCGAGTACTCTGACCGCTCTGCCCATCCTCGCTCCAAGGGGGGCATCCGCAGCCATGACGACGAAGCATTTAACACCTTCCTCCTCCATCAGGCGCTCCATTTCAATGATCTTCTTGGCTTCAGCGGTCTCAGCCTCATCGCCATGGGCAGAGATATCCGTCATGCCCTTGCTGGCGGGATAGGCCCACCTACTGAGACAGTCCGCCACGGTGTTATCCTTCCCAGGAATATACACAACCGTGAGGTCGAACTTGGCCAAGGTCTCATGCGATCTTGCCCGTCGGGAGGCGGGACCAGAGGGGGTGTCCACGTGCTCCCTGTGCCACGACTGCAGACTCTGATGGTCGGTGCAGACGGTGACGGGATGGAGGGCTATGTACCCAGCCAATTTCCTGAGAGCCATGACGATGGCATACGCCTCCTTTTCTCGGGGCGTCCACGTCCGTCTCTGGCCTTCCGCCGGGACTCGGCTCCAGAAGGCCACGGGGACGTGCCTCCCATCGTCAAGCACTTGCTCCAACACGGCGCCAACGGCGTAGTCGGAAGCATCAGTGCGCAGGACGAACCCTCGGTCGGGATCCACGAGGTGCAGACCCACTGCGGATAGCAGCGCCTGCTTCATCCCCTCAAAGGCACGGTCGGACTCAGCAGTCCAGACCAGAGCCTTCTTGGACCCCTTCTTGGTCTCCTCTCGGTTGCCCTTGAGCATGGTCGTCATGGGGGCTGCATACTCGGCATACATCTTGATATACCCCGAGTAGTATTTGCAGAACCCCAGATACACCCGTAGCTCAGAGACCGTTTTGGGCTTTCTCCAGTGCTCAATCGCAGCCACCTTGCCAGGTATTGGCTTTCGCTGCCCGTTCCCAACTATGTGGCCAGCGAAGACCACCTCGCTTACCGCAATGGTGGCCTTGTCACTGCTGCCCGTGAGTTTGTGCCGAACCAGAAGGTCCAGCACTCGAGTGACATCCCTCTCATGTGCCTCCAAGAGCTCCTCGTAGCTCATACTGGGGTCCCCAAACGCGATGATCACGTCGTCCACGAAGGGGTCCGCACAGTCAGGCACCGGCTCAAGCAGGTTCTCCAGCATCCGCTGAAAAGCCGCGTTGCCGTTGGTAACGCCCATGGGCATCACCTTCCACTGGAGAGGTCCAAGTGGTGTGCTCATGGCTGTGCAGGCACGGGACTCCTCGGCGAGAGGCATCTGATGATAACCATGTTTCAGGTCAATCACCGTGAAGATCCTCCGCCGGTGTTGTTTTTGCAGCATGTCCTCAATGAGGGGCAGGGTATAGCTGTCATGCTGCGTGTGGGCGTTTAGGCCACGGTAGTCGACCACGAGCCGCCACTCACCGGCCACCTTCTTGGGGACGACGAAGCAGGGAGAGGCCCATTCGGAGTGGCACAGCTCTAGCCAGCCCCTCTCGATGAAGTCCCGGAGGATCTTCTCCATGGCCTCCTTCCTCTCGCCCCGCAGGGCGAACTCCCGGTGCCGATACACACGGGGGTCCTGCTTCAGTCGTATCTTGGCCTCGCCATACGGTCCACGCACCAGTGGGGGAAACACAGGTTTTCCGCTGAAGAAGGTATCACCATACTTCTGCTTCAGCCTGGCCCTCAATGCCTGGATCTTGGGGCAATCATCGGACTCCGCCTTGGCTTTTCCGGGCACCTGGACCACTGAGTCTACTTGAGGGGTAGCGACCCCGCTGGGTTTCGGCTCAGGTGGTCTTCTCAGGTGGCCCAAAGGGCCATCTCTGGTCTTGCCTCGGAATAGGTCGCCGTAGGTGGGTGGCTTACCCCCGCTTGGCTCGTCCTGGCTGGACATGTGGTCCAGTACCCTCCTCACGAGGGTATCTCCATCATAAGAACCGGAGACGATGGATTCCACTTCCCGACAGGCTTTGTCCTGGCCCTTGCCCTCACGCTGGCTTCCCAAGTCGTGAGAGGGCTGATCCATATACCCCTGAACCAGATCCAACTCCTCTTCAGTGAGGGGGTCCTCCGATTCTCCGATGTCAACAGGGGAAACCGCGAAGCATTGCCGCCATGGCTCCGCTACGATACGGTTGACACACACGAAATCCGTGGTGTCGGCCTGATCAAGGCCCCCATCCACATAGTGGAATTCCGTTGGCCATCTCTGGGGTGGCATGGGCTGTCCCTTAGCGTCCTGATAGACACTCTCTCCAGCCGGTAGGACGACCTTGTTTAAGGTCATGTTGGTCAACGAGACCACCCAATGTCGGGTACTTTCCTCCTCGGTGCATCCCAGAGGAACAACCAGCACTGCCTTGGAGCGGTCCCTGCGGATCTTCGCTACCGCCCTTGGAATGTCCCATCAAGGGCAATGGATCCACATCAAGCCCTGATGCGGACCCCAGTGCTTCTTCCACGCGGAGTCCTGGGCGCTCCAGTACTTCTCACAAACCCGAAGATGGGCGGAGGTTCCTGAAGAGAACGCATCCAGGGCCAGATCCGAAGCTCCCAGGTCTGCAACCACTCGGCTCGCCACTTCCGGCATTACGCCGTACTCCTGGTTTGCTGGCCCAGTTGGCTCAGTGCCCAGTGCGGCTACTTTGAGCTGATTGCTTCAGGGTGGATCCATTGGCATTCCACATGGTGCTCAGGTAACGAAAGCCACGAGAGCTGGTCGTCCTGGTACAGGGTCATGGAGGCCTGGGCCGGGAGAACGCCGGAGTCCGTCTCCATCATGAAGTCGTACCCAACGATCATGTCCCAGTCCATCTCGGCCTCGTAGAAGCGACCGTGCAGGAGGATTTCCTTGCCGAGGTCTGGGCGGCTCAGCTCACGGTGGTTCACGAACTGCAGCCCAATGGCCGCTTCCTTCGTGCCTCCCACCATGTACTGGCCGTGCGCCACCTTCAGCCTGACAGGTTTCCGACTGTCGGTCAAACATTCTGGTGGAAGTAGGCCAGCCTTGACCAAGGTAACCTGAGCTCCCGTGTCGACCAACACGTCGAAGACCTTCTCCACTTCCCCGCATAGGGCACGGACCTTAAGATGCATCTGCCGCTCACGCCCTACTCGGCGCAAGGCGTGCAAGCTCAGGATCTCCAGCCGTTCCAGAAGCTCAACAAGCGACTGGTGCAGGTCGTGGACAATGGGCTCAGGCTGCCCATCTGCAGCATCCAGCTGCGGTCCGGGTGATCCTCCGATACTCTCGGATAGATCTTGAAGTACATCAAACACATTCTTGGTCGCGAAGGATGGACGGGTGCAAGGGTTCGTGCCTTCACTTGCCCTCACCCCGCCACCGCGACTGTCGGGTGCCGGACCGGGCCTTCCACCCGCGGCAGTCCCTTTGTGCTTACCGACTCCCGATTGGGATGGTGTGGCGCTTCCCACAACACCATCCTGCGACTGCCCTAGCTGGGGCCCTTGGCTGCAGGGGCTCCGCTAGGGGGCGTCGGTTGTGGAAGTAGGGGTATTCTCCTCCGCGTCAACCTCGTTGACACCCTTCTTCCTTCCCCTATTCCTAGGCTTCTTGTCCTTGTCCTTGTTCTGGTCGTTCTCTTTGTTCTCCTTGTTCTTGTTGTCCGACCCTGGGGACCCAGTTCCTCTTGATCTCCTGGATCTCCTTGGCCAACTCAGTCCCCACCGACATCAGCTTGGAGAGCTCGTCCTTGTCCACCTCCACTTTGGCTTCCCGGATACCCGCGGGTGCACGCTTCTTCGACCCGTGCGCCTTCTTGTAGGCCTCCGTTTCAGCCTGGTGGGTGGGGCATGTTCGGTGGTCATGGTTGAAGCCTTTCTTCTTCCCATAACACACGAAACAGCCCTGAGGGTGAGCTCGTATGAACTCCTCAAAGGACAGCGGAGGGTCGCCGATACGGCGGGGGTCCCTCTTCTCCTTCTTCTTCCAACCCGGCTGCAGGGGCTTCCAGCTTCCCCGGTTGCTCCCTGCGCCGTTGTGAGCCACGAAGGCACAAACGGCCATCTCGGCGGGCTCATCGTTGTCGTTATCGTCGACCAGAGCTTCATCAGCATTGGCTCCCGCTGGGTCCATGGCAGCTTCCCCGCCAGGTCCCTCGCCAACGTAGTAGACGTCACAGTCGCCGGGCCTCAACCCGCGGGTGTGGTGGAGGTTCCGGTACTCCTTGAGTACCTCCTCTCCAACCCGGTCCAGTATCTCGTCACAGCTCATCCGCGCCGGGATGGCCTGCGGACGGATGGTCTGGCCGCTCACGTCACACTCGTCAAGGCGCCACATCGCGGTCTTCTCGCGATCGCCCGAGACGGCCATGAGGAGAGCGTTCCGCAGGAAGTGCCGTTTGACATCTCGGGCCACCTTCTTCCTCGTCCAAGCCACCACGTTCGTATGATACTCTTTGGGGAGCATCATCTTGATCGTGTGGTTGGACTTGGCCCTCTTGGCTTCCCCCTTGGTGACCCTCTTGATCCATGCTTCCGGCAGCATGGAGAGCAGGCGAGCCTGCTCGTCACCCTTGTTCCAGTCCTCCACGTTGCGGCGGAAGAGGGTGTATTGCCCCCGGAAGTCCCGCCAATCCCGTAGGCGGATTCCTCGTCCATCATGCTGAAGCTTGATGGACTTCCACCGCTTGGCAGCCACCTGCGGAGCGTCCACCCGCTCCTGCTCGTTGAGCCACTTCTTGGCTTCCTTGATGGTCTTGACCTTCCCCTCCTTGGTCGCCACGAAGTATGGGTCTTGGAGCACTTCCGGGAGGCGGTACCCGAACTGTCTGAAGACATATTTCTCCGCATCTGCGGGATCCATGTCTTCAGTGACGGTCATCCCCCGATCGTCCAGCTGCTCCAAGAAGCGGTCGAGGTTGAGGGGGTTGCCATCGTACATGGGGGGCTTGATGTCCTTCAGGTCTTCCCACACGGTGGCATCCGCGGCCTTACAGACCATGAATGCCGGCCGCGAGGTCGACCGAGGTTCCCATCGGCCTCTCCCACAGACTCCCACGGCTGCCACTTTCATCTCCTCGCCGGTATCCGCATGGGCACGCCGTGGTTCCTCCATGTACGCTGAACCTAGGTGTTCACGCCGTACGCCTTCCATGTATGCCTCCTCATCACGGCAGCGGCGGCTGCGTTCAGCGGCCTCCCGTCGTACACCACGCGGAGGGGAAATGTCGAACTCCTCCAAGTCCAGGTCCAGGTCCTCACCTCCGCCAACATCCCACTCCACGTCTCCTCTGGGGACCTCATCCCTGAGTCCACCATAACGTCCACCAGCCATTGGGATTGGCTCCGGGGCTGGTGCGGGGCGTCGGGGGCGTACCGGTGTCGGCGCTGGAGCACGGCGGTTGTGGTACTCCGCGCTGAGCCACTCATCACGCCAATCCTCACTGCCACTGCCGGGGGGCACGCGCTCGTTGCGGCGGCCCACGCTGTGCAGAGAGGGGGCGGTGAGAGAGGGGGCACTGGCGCTGGGGCGACTCCTGGGGGCTCCGCCAGGGGCGTGGGGTCTGCCTGGACCTGGTCAGGGTCCCCAGCCGTCGTCCGACGAGCGAGACTCCAGGGGTGGGTGGTCCCTGCCGACGCTCCCACGGGCTTCCAGCGCGTCCAGCCTCCGCTGCAGGTTGCTGATGACCTTGTTCAGCGACCTGGTCTCGCCCCTGGGGATGTCCAGCAGCTTCTGGGTGGCGGTGGCGACCTGGGCGCTCTTGACCATCTCGATCTTGGCGATGTCCAGCTCCCTCTGAGCGCGCGCGGCGACCCTGCCGATGCGAGTCATCTCGCCCTTGCCCGTGTCTAGTTCGCGCTCGAGGGACTGGACCCTCCTGCGGAGGTAGACAATCTACCGCCGGGTGGCATCCGGGTCGCCGTCCCGTGGTGGGTCGTCGGGGTCCCCAGGGGGTCCTCCAGGAGGGCCTCTGCCGGGTCTGCCCGGCCCAGGGGGTCCTCCCCCGCCCGGTGGTCCGCCTCCAGGGGGTCCACTTGCTGGGCGTCCTCCAGGGGGTCCTGATGGTCCTCCGCCAGGGGGTCCCGGTGGGTCTCCGCCGGGTCGCCTCGGTGGGTCCGAGGATGGGCGCTTCTTCGTGATGTCGAAGTCCATGTCGTCATCCTCGTCCATGTCGCCCCACCTCGGCGTCTCGGTCTCGGAAGACTCCGAGCTCCGGTAGGGGAGAGGGAGATCCTCATCCTCACCTTCCGGCTCCATGGGGACGTCTCCGCCTCCTCCGCCAGCCACTTCTCGGCGATGTCAGCGGCCTCGTTCATCCCCGTCGCTGGCGTTGAAGAAGGGGTCGCTGTCGTGGGGGTGTCCACCCGCTGGCCTCCGTGGCCTCTCGGGGGTCTTCCCCTTGCCCTTCCTCCGTCGATGGGCAGTGGGGCCACTGCTCCCACTGCTGCCCGTGTCCGCCTCATCCAGCGTCATCTTGGAGGAGGTGTCCCCTTCGAAGAGCTTTCGAAGGGTCTCCACTCGGGTTCCTCCCGGGGGAGTCTCGCGGCGGAGTTTGGCCTCTGCCTCCTCCATTGCGGCGGCGGTGGCTGCGGCAGCTCGCCTTTTGGCCTCCTCCCGGGCACGAGCCGCCTCGGCCCCCCTGGGTTTGCTGCAGCCGAGCCTTCTCCGCTTCCAACGCCGCCAGCTCCGCCTCCGTTTTGGCCCTCTCCTCAGCGACCTTCCGTCACGCGGCCTCGATGGTGTCCTTCTTGGCGGCGTCCGCTTGGGCCTTGGCCGTCGCTTCGGCGTGGGCCCTTTCCTCCGCCTCCTTCTTTGCCCTCTCTTGGGCCAGCGCCTCTTTCAGCGCCTTCAGCTCGGCCTCCTTGCAGGCAATGGCCTCTTGCGTCAGGCGGGCTTCCTCGTCGGCTGCTGCCACCTCACCCTTGACCTGGGCAGTCGCTGCCTCATGGGCGGCTGCGGCCGTGAGTCTGGTCGCAATGGCCGCCACGGTCGAGGCGTGGATGGCCATGTTTTGCGCCCACTCTGCAGCCTCCTGCTGGGCGATGCCGACAGCGCCTTCCATGGCAGCCTTCTGCTCCGTGGCCCGTTGCCGGGCAACCCGAAGGTTGCAGGGCACCCCACAGGCGCGCTCACAGGCGCGCGCCACATCCCTTTGGTCGGGAGCGACGCTGCTGCTGGAGCTGGCCTGGTCCGCCGGCATCCTCCCGCGGTGGGCCGACTCCACGTCGCTGCTGGGGCCTGACTTCCTCAGGAGCAGCGGACGGGGCTTGGCCTTGGCCTGCTGGGCGACTTCCAGGAAGTCGCCAAGGGTGGTGTGGCCGGGGTGGTGACCGCCATTGGCCCGTTGGGGGCTGTGGGCTGGGGTTCCGCCCCTGGCGCCTTGGGCGGCTTCGGCGGCCAGGGATTCCTGGTACTCCCGCCACTTCCTGTCCCGCCTCCTGTCCCCGGCGGAACGCTTCTCCTTCCCAGGAGACGCGCTGCTGCTGCTGCCCTGCAGCCTGCGCTCGTTCCCCAGCGCCGGGAACTCCTTCTCGATCGTGTCCCACATGGAGACGTTGATCGAGGCGCTCGACGGGTACTCGTTGGGCTTCTCGTCCTCCTCAATCCCGTCGGGGCGCAGCCCTTCGCCGGGCCTGTCCGGGCGGGTCCAGGTCCTCCAGCGCTTGCGGCGGAAGCGGTACTCATACCCTTCCGCCCGCAGCCATTCCTCCACTGCCCGCAGGCGGTCCTGGTCAGTCCACCTCCTTCAAGGTTGCGGCCCTTCCGTAGTCGCTCAGGGCGATGCTCTGGGCGGCGCTGCGGACCGCTGCGCTGCGCTGCGAGCTGCGAGCTGCGAGCTGCTGCGCCGCGCTGCTCGGAGTTGGTGGCCCCGAGTGGCACGCGAGGGATGGGTAACCCTGCGGCGGTGAAACGCTTTTGACGCGTTCCCGTGGGGGGCCTGGCCACGGGACGCTGCGGTGGACACGCACAAGTGAGCAGGCAGGCAAAGGACTACGCTCACACGGGCATCATTGCGCTCGTGTCATGTGACAAAGCGTTTCAGGATCCTTGCCACTCTGCAACAAAGGACCAAAAGTATGTACAGCAACATATTAGGATATGTACACATGGGTTGAAGACTCGACTGGGGTAAGAGCATCACAGGACAATAGGCACTCAGTCCCAACTCGTATCCCAATCCCAGGTCCGACCCTCTCAGTGGCTGGTAGGGGCGGGGGCTCAAACACGACCCATGCCCTGCTCAGTCCGGACCCTGACACCCTGCCAATAGGCGGGCTGTACCGCCCAGCCACAGGCGAGTTCCTGGAAACCAATCGGCTTCAGGGCCAACCAACAGTAGCTCCCTATGCTTCCTCAACAGCAGGTCCGAACCCCCTCTCTGAGCCAGAGATATGGCCCCACCATTATCCCCTAGGAGTTGGTAGCTGAAAATGGGCTGTTTCAGCCCAAACTGATATTAGCTCAAAAATCCCCAAAATTGACTCCTCCTCTGGACCCGCCAGAGGAAGGGACGAGGCAACTGACCCTATGCCCCTTGAGTACGAACTCTTCGAAGCCCTCACCCAACCTGGTTCCCTCTGAGGTCCCGGCATCAGGGCACCAAGGGTTCATCAAGTGGGGTCATGATGCCAAAATCACCAAAATTGGCGTCATCCCCACGCGTGGCTCGCCCGGCCAGGGCAAGGCCAATGGCTCACAGGATAGGAGACTGGACCTAGGACTTCTATCTGACTGTACAACGTGGACTTGGGTCCGGGCTTTCTGTGGGCAGAGAGATATGAAGCCGCCAACTGACCACACGGGGGGGTGAAATTGGTGTCCCAAAAGGGGGTCACTTTGGCAACTCGAAATGAGCCAAAATTCGGGGGTGCTCCCAATAGTATATCTCCACGCCGGCTTGGGGATCAGATCTGCCATTACATACGCCCTCGACCGGGAGTCAACCCAAGACTCCCATGCACTTGGCTCCTAAAGATCTCCATGCAACTGGGCGTGGTGACAATCCCAATTGGGTCCACAAATGCCAAAATGGCAAAATTGTGCACACTCACTTTGGGCTAGCACCCTAACGAAGGTTGCTCCGCTTCGCCCACGTGGTGTGTGAACCATGGGGACCAATGTCCATAACACCCATGTCATATGTGGTCCATTGGTCCATGAGTCCGGCGTGCACAAGGTGGCTGAACATGGTGCACGGCGGGCAGAAAATGTGGAAAATTGCTCAAAATGGCCGAAAATGCGCACACTCATGATTGAGGCAAATGAGGCACATGCCCAACTTGGACCGGAGTGTGCCATAGGATTGGTATCAAGTCATATGCGTCCAACATATCCTTTGGGCGTCGCCAAACTCCTCTGGTTTTGGGAATGGCAGGGTCGCCAAGTGAGCCCATGATTTGGGATAGTCCCAAATCGCCAACATGGCGGCCACGGTGTGCCAAGCCCAAGAGGAGTTATTCGCCGGGTCCAAGATATGTTGGGCAGCGAAGTGAGTAACCCCATCACATATTTGAGTCATGATGTCTATTGGGCGCAACGTTGAGATACACGGTCGCCACTTGACATCATGACGGGCAAAAAACAGCAATATTGGCGAAAAAACAACCAAAAGTGCCTTGAAAGGCGCACAAATATATTATGATATCTTCGGCTTGGATTGAGTAATCGACCAATCCTTCTAAACACAATGACTTGACACCAATGACCTCCGATTCCACATATGTGCTCCACTTGGGGCGCTTTGAAAGGTCAGGAGCGCTACTTCCCAAGTGGGCACATGAAAATATGGAAAATTGCAAAACACACACCTTGCTCCCAACGCATCGCTTTAGGATCGCCACACAAGCTTCCCTCCACGAAGGTTAGGCTTGCAATTGATCGTGGGGAGTATAACGAAGGGCCTCGTGCAATATGAGGTCCATTGGTGGGTGTATCGCTCTTAGCCAAACCCGCTAAATGGGCACGCAATACAACACATGGCACATACCACATACTGCCCAAAAAGGTAGCTCCCCCCACGATATGTCATGCCCCTCCAAGGGCATAACTTTGTGTCAATCGCTCATAGAAACTCAAGGAAAGTTCCTATGCAACACCAACACTCGCGCGCTACATCCAAAAGTTATCTCAACGCACGCAATATCATGGCCAAAGAGTTATAACACAAACTCTACCCTCTTGACCATGATCCATTACGCTAGCGCGCACGTGTGGAGACGCAAGGCGTATAAAGCTTCTTAAATTACCTCGGGAGTATTGTGAATACATCCCATGCTTCATTATTGTCATTCCTCGCAAGCAGCACGAGATATGACCCTCACAAGTGGCCTCACGAATCAACTTTGTTTTGTCCATATCTCTAAGACAAATGGAGGGCAAGACAAAAGGAAAGTTGATTCGTGCATAGGGAAGCACGTAGGTCCACTCGAAAGAGGTCAAATCAAGTGCGGGGATGTCGAAGTCGAAAATCCGATTTCGACATCCTGAAAAATTCGGATTAAGGTTGCGAGTGTACAATGTGAAAATTGCAGATGCATCAATGCAATTCCTGAAGACTTTAGAGTCTTTGTCACGGATTGCGCTAAAATGTCTGCAAATAAGAGTTAAACTGGCGGTTACGCTAAAGTCGCGAGCCAACCGCCAGCAGTCAAAACATTGATTATCAGAACGGAAGCGTGAAAATTTACGGAAACAATATGAAAATAAAACCCTGTTGATTCCTGATATTCTGATGTGTAAATCTCAGCGGGCGACGCATCGGTTGCCGATGCGGCCGCTAATAGCTGAAATTCCCAGATCTCTCACCCAAACACGTCTTACCTACATCTGTTGTTAGGGTTAGGTTGCCGAATCGACGGCCGAAGGCGGTGCGGGGCAGATTGGCGCGAAATAGTAAGATACCGGCAAATGGCAGTTTGCCGGTACATGGTAACATGCCCCAAGTGGCCGGAATGCCGTCACGGGGGCTTTACGGCAAGGGACACGCTCCTGCCGGGGTCTCACCGGGCTTCACCGGGCGTCTTCCCCTCCGTACATGGGGTTAGTGGGCACACGGAGACCGGTTGTATACCCCACCATGGTCAGGGGTTCTGGGTACCGCTTCACTACCCCCAAATTTTTACCAAACGTTTTCGTCGCACGCTGACGAATTTCGAGGAATGCCCCATCGAAAGGACATCGTTCACGGTACATTACACTGTTTCTCATGGGTACCTACAGTGTGATAGGCTTCTAAGAACTGATGGGAATGTTTTTGGTTGGTTCAATTCATTTTCTGAGGTTTGAGGTTTGAGGTTTGATTTTGCGGGTACTAGACGCCTTTCGGCCCCGGGGGGCCACCTGGTCGGGCCAGGTGATATCCTCCCCACCGGGTCCTAGTGGGGGGCCCTCCAAGACACACCTCCTGCCTGGTGGCGGAGTCCCCCGAGTTCACAGGGCTCGGAGCCCCGTCCCTCCCCAGCTTCCCCATTTCGCCACTCCCCGGTCAGTGCATCAATTCGCAGCCGTGGCTGCGGGCGCTTACCCACTGCGTCGCCCCCCTAATGCGTGGTCGCCCGGGGCGCCGGCGCTGCCGGGCCCGTGCTACTGGCTTGTCGCCAGTGGGACCCCCGTGGGCTGGCGCGGTGGCTGTCTAGCCTTGGGTCTGGGGCGTGGCGCAGTGCGCCACTATTCCGCGGGCTCGGTCAGGTTTGCCTTCTGGTATTCCCTGCGTGTCCTTTGTGTGTGTGTGCGCTCGCGCTCCCGCGGCGTCCGCTTCCCCCCCCCCCTCCCCCGGTTGGTGTGGCGCCTGCACCTCGCGCGGTCCCGGTGCTGGGCGCTGGTAGGGCCGTTCCACGCGGTCCGTGCCCCTCCGCGTGTCCTGCCCCGGTTCCGTGCTCCAATTGGCGTGCTTGGGGGGGGGGGGGCGGCCTGGTCCCGTTTCCCCCTAACTGGCTTGGGGCTGTGCGCTCCCCGTGGGGTGGGTCTGCGCGTCCGGGGCGTTTCTGTGCCGAGGGGTCGGACAGGGGGGGGGGGGCGGCCTGTGCGCCGTGCCCCCCGACTGTGCGGTCGGGGGGGGCGGTGGGGCAGGGGGTCGCCCTGCCTCGTTCCGTCCCTCTGCCTTCCCTGGGCAGGCAACAAAGCGGGTGTCACTGGCGTTGCTCTGGTCATGGAGGGCGTGGCCCCCATACCGGTCCCGTTCGTGCTTGCGTGCCGTCTGCGGGCGCGGTCCGTGTGGCGCCCTGGCGCGTTGGCGGGGGTTTGCTTGTTCTCCGTGGTTCCTGCGGGAGCAGGCGGGTGCGGCAGGGGGGGCGGGCCTTGCTCCGGCCTCCCCCTCGGGCGCTGCGGTCCTGCCGGGGGGAGGGGGGATCATCCTCTCTGCCTCGGGGGGCTGGGGGCTGGCGCCCCCGCGGCCTGCAGGCCGGTGGGGGGGGTTGCGGAGGGGGTCGCGCCGTGGCTCCCCTGCTCTCCCTCTGGGGGGCGGCCTGCGGCTCCCTACCCAGCCCCCCTTTCGTCGCCGGCGCGTTCCCCCCCAGCGTGCGCGTTTCGTCGCGGTCGCGGGGCCCCCCCTGTGCGCCGGGTGCGGCCTGTCTGGCGGGAGGGGGGGGGAGGGGCGGCGACCCGCCCCCCTGGAGGCTCCGACAGACCCAGCCCGTCCCTCTGCCCTCCCCGAGCGGGCAACATTGCGGGTGTCAGTGGCGATGCTCTGGTCATGGGGGGCGCGGCCTGCATACTGTTCTGGTTCGTCGTCGCGTGCCGCCCCTCGAAGTGGTCCGTGCGTTGCTCCGGCGCGCTGGTGCGGGTCCAGCTGTGTCCCCTCCCGGGTGCCGCGGTCCCTTCCGGGGGAGGGGGCACGTCTCCTTGGCCCCTGGAGGGCGGGGGGCCGGCGCCGCTGCGGCTCGCAGGCCGGGGGGGGAGCGGGGGGGGGGGGGGAGGGGGGGCCTCGCCGCTGCTCCCCGCCCCCCTGCCCCGCCCGTGGCCCCCGTCCCTGCCACTCTTTTTCTCCGGCGCGCCCCTCCGGGGTATACACGTGCAGTCGGGGTTCCCGGGCGGCTGCGGGCGTCGGGTGCGGCCCAGTCGGCCGCCAGTGGGTCAGTGTGGCGGGGGGGCGGGAGGGAGAGATCTCCTCGCCCTGGTCTGCGCCCCCGCCTTCCCCAGGCCGCCCTCAGAGTGGGCCGCTCTGTTTGCGCCTTCCTGAATGTTGCCGTTCTGTTATCGGTCGGTAGCGGGTAATGAGGGAGTGTGCGGGCGGTCCACCGGGGGCGCTTGGCGCGCGGCCGCGCTTGCCGCGGCTGCGGTGTCCCCCCCCTGGGTGCAGCAGCCCCCCCGGGGGGGTGCGGGGCTGCTGTCCCTCCGGCCGGCCTCCGTCCGCTCTTAGGCTTGGGGCGGGGGGGAGAGGGGGGGGACCCCTGGTCCCCTGACGCCGCTCCCCAACGGCCACGGGGGGGCGGCCTGGCGGTTCTGGCCCTTGGGGGCCAGCCGTCGACTGGGGGGGCGCACTCTTCCCCTGCCCACCTCTAGCCTTTGAGCGCGGACCCTCGTGCAGGCTGTCGCTAGGGTCCCCTGCTCCCCTTGCCGTCGCCGCGCGGCGCCGGCTGGCCGGGGGGGGGGGGTCGGGCCGGTGGGTGCTGGGGGCGGCGGTGCGGGTCAGCAGTCAGCGGTTAGTGGGCTGCAGGGGCAGTGGACTCCCCCTCGCGCTCGTTGCCCCCGCCCTCCCTCCCACGGGAGGTGGCGCGCGCCCCTCCGTCGCGCTGTACCGTGGGGGGGGCGCGGGTTGGGGGGCCCGGCTCCGCCGGGGGGGGGGGGCCGCGGCACTGTCCCCCTCCCACCCTCCCGCGCCCGCCATCTGGGCCGACGGGGCGTTGCCGTCACCTGCGTCGCCGCTTGAGTGGGGGTTGGGGCCGTGGTGGTGGCGGGTTCCGACGGCGGTAGCGCCAGTGGGTGACGGCGTTGCGCAAGGCCCGGGGGAGCCAGTGTTTGGCGTCCGCATCCGTGATGCAGAGCACCGCCCCCCCTCCAGGAAGGCTGGCCACGTCGGCTCCCTGTCAGACCACGCCGTCCGAGTCACCAGCCGGAGGACCCTCCCGTTGTCCTCCAGGGCCGCCTAACCCCCCAGGGGTACCTCCCGGTTCCCCCCATCCCTTCGGAGGAGCACGGCATCGAAGGGCTGGTTCCTCATCCCCCTGGACTCCTGGCTGGGGTCCGCTGGCGGCGGTGGTGTGTGGTGTGTGGCGGTGGTGTGTTGGTGGGGTTGTGGCTGGTGTGTGGTGTGGTTGGTCCCTCGCCACTCCTGGCGGAGGTTCCTGTGTGCTACTCCCCGCCACTCCTGGCTGGGTTTCGCTGCCGCTGGTGGTGCGCGGTCCTCGCCACTCCTGGCTGAGGGTCCCGGGTGCGGTTCCCCGCCACTCCTGGCTGGGGTCCGCTGGCGGCGGTGGTGTGTGGTGTGCGGCGCCGGTGTGTTGGTGGGGGTGTGGCTGGTGTGTGGTGTGGTTGGTCCCTCGCCACTCCTGGTGGAGGTTCCTGTGTGCTACTCCCCGCCACTCCTGGCTGGGTTTCGCTGCCGGTGGTGGTGGGCGTTCCTCGCCACTCCTGGCGGAGGGTCCCGGGCGCGGTTCCCCGCCACTCCTGGCTGGGTTTCGCTGTCGGGGGTGGTGTGTGCTGTGTGGTGTGTGGTGTGTGGTGTGCGGCGGTGGTGTGTTGCTGGGGTTGTTGCTGGTGTGTGGTGTGGTTGGTCCCTCGCCACTCCTGGCAGAGGTTCCTGTGTGCTACTCCCCGCCACTCCTGGCTGGGTTTGGATGCCGGTGGTGGTCGGCGTTCCTCGCCACTCCTGGCGGAGGGTTCCGGGCGCGGTTCCCCGCCAGTCCTGGCTCGGTTTTGCTGTCGGCGGTGCCGTGTGGTGTGTGGTGTGCGGCGGTGGTGTGTTGGTGGGGTTGTGGCTGGTGTGTGGTGTGGTTGGTCCCTCGCCACTCCTGGCGGAGGTTCCTGTGTGCTACTCCCCGCCACTCCTTGCTGGGTTTCGCTGCCGGTGGTGGTGCGCGGTCCTCGCCACTCCTGGCTGAGGGTCCCGGGCGCGGTTCCCCGCCACTCCTGGCTGGGGTCCGCTGGCGGCAGTGGTCTGTGGTGTGTGGTGTGTGGCGGTGGTGTGTTGGTGGGGTTGTGACTGGTGTGTGGTGTGGTTCGTCCCTCGCCACTCCTGGCGGAGGTTCCTGTGTGCTACTCCCCGCCACTCCTGGCTGAGTTTTGCTGCCGGTGGTGGTGGGCGTTCCTCGCCACTCCTGGCTGAGGGTCCCGGGTGCGGTTCCCCGCCACCCCTGGCTGGGGTCCGCTGGCGGCGATGGTGTGTGGTGTGCGGCGGTGGTGTGTTGGTGGGGTTGTGGCTGGTGTGTGGTGTGGTTGGTCCCTCGCCACTCCTGGCGGAGGTTCCTGTGTGCTACTCCCCGCCACTCGTGGCTGGGTTTCGCTGCCGGTGGTGGTGCGCGGTCCTCGCCACTCCTGGCTGAGGGTCCCGGGTGCGGTTCCCCGCCACTCCTGGCTGGGGTCTGCTGGCGGCGGTGGTGTGTGGTGTGCGGCGGTAGTGTGTTGGTTAGGGTGTGGCTGGTGTGTGGTGTGGTTGGTCCCTCGCCACTCCTGGCGGAGGTTCCTGTGTGCTACTCCCCGCCACTCCTGGCTGGGTTTCGCTGCCGGTGGTGGTGCGCGGCGTGACATGCAACATACTTGTTTTTTTTTCCCACAATCTTAGTGTGTCCTAGTCCTCTTGCTTTGCCTACGTGTGTATGGCGCGGGGCGTGACATTTAGGGAATGGCAAATGAGAGATGACCGCACGACGCAAAACAAGCCTAAGCGTCTAAGACAACCCTACTTCAACGCACAAGCGACGCAAACACGAGCACACACTTCTCCTTTGGACCTGTGAAGTGAAGGGAAGGTGGGTGCATGCACAAGGAAGCGTGGCAACGTGTGTATGTCGGAATCCGGCGCACGACGCTATGCATAAGTGTGTATGTTCTAGTCAGTGCAACAAAAAGGGGGGGTTGTGCTGTAAGAGCAGTTGTCACGGTTGCCCTGCATTGCACCCCAGGGCAGGACCGTTAGCCCCCGGTGACAACCACTCCCTGGCCGAAGGCCATTTGTTTTTTCCTAGGGGGGGAAGGCCGGGGGATCCTTCAAACGGTGACCGGAAGGAGCTGAAACCGTGAGGGCGGCGACTGAAGGGAGCCTACCGCCGGTCATGCCCCAAGGGAACCTGGTTGAAGTTCTCGGCCGTGAGGTGAGACAGGGGTCGCCAGGGGAACTGATGGTGGAGAGCTCTCCTTCCCGCCAGAGGCGGCCACCATGTAAAACAAACAAGGAGATGTCAGATGAGGCCGCGGACGCGGCCGCCCTTACTTACTTACTTACTTATGCTACGCTAAGCGTACCCGCACCTCATGGCCACTGAAGCAAGGACGTATGGGAGATCTATCCCAATTGAAGGAGGACCTCGAAAAGAAGATCACCACCTGGCAAAGGGAGGTAGATCTTAGAGTCATGAAGAGCGTGTGGGGTGCCCATGTAGGGACCCCAGAGGAGGACGACCTCTCGGAGGAATGTGTATGTGAACCCCCTCGAGCGTGCCTATGTTGCCATTGTCCACCAGAGATGGTAGAACGAGACCTACGTTATGCCTATCAAGGGTTGAATGACAATACCAGGGGCGAAGAGTCAGTGGAGGATCACCTCCTGACGTCTGTTACTCAAGGGGCAAGCAACTTACACTCTGACGAGGACATGGAGGACAAGATCAAGCTATTGGACCCGCGCGTGCAGAAGCTTATAAGGACCTATCTGGGAGTGTTCGGAGAACTACCACCCCAAGCCTCATGTGACAAGCTGGTACAGATGGACCTCAAGCTGAAACCCGAGTTCGTGGGTCATAAGATCCGGAGGAGACCCTATCCAGCTCCTAAAGAGCAGGCCGACGAGATTGAGCGACAGATACAAGAATGTATCGATGCTGGCCTAGTCCTTGAGTACAAGGACGGAGACTACCCCCAACACTGCAGCCCCTGTGTCCTGGTGGCTAAACTTGGGTCTACAGCCAAACGGCTGGTAGTAGACTACGGAGAGCTGAACAAGAAAACGCTGAACCACTCAGGGTCCATTCCTCATATGGAGTCTACCCTTCAGAAGATAGCCTCCTGTCGCTACAAGACCAAGATGGACAAGAGGAGCGGATCCTGGCAGGTGGACCTGACGCTCAACGCTCAGGAGCTACTAGCCTTCATCACCGCTCAGGGGAGGGTGTTCAAGTGGAAGGTCATGCCGTTTGGCGTGGCCAACGCACCCGCTCTATTCCAAGAGCTGATGCACAAGATCTTCTCCATCCTACGAAGAAGACCTAAGGTGCAGGAACTCATATCTCTTGGGGCCCAGATGGAAGCACACATCGACGATGTATGCCTCGGGACCAATACCCAGGAGGATCACCTAATCCTCTTGGGTGAGTTCTTTGCGGTCTGCCAAGAGAACCACACACGACTCAAGCTGGAGAACTGTGAGTTCATGTAGGAGACCATGCAGTACCTGGGGTTTGACGTTGGCTATGGGTGGTGGACCCAAGTGGCCTCTAAGGCCAAACCCCTGATGGACGCCAAGGTACGACACGAAGACCCCAAGAAAGGACTTCAATATGTACGCAGTTTCATTGGGGCGTGCAACTTCTATCGCTGCCATATCACAAACTTCACCTACACCAGCGCCATCCTGACGGATCTGATCAAGAAGAGTACTACTTGGCGCTGGGGCCCACAAGAGCAACAAGCATTTGACAATCTCAAAGACAAGGTGGCCAACGCTAAGTGCTTGGGTGTGCCTAGGGCACAAGGGGAGATTCTCCTGGTGACCAACACCAGCAATGTGGGCCGTGGTGGAACGTTGTTCCAGTGGCAGGCACTAGAGAAGCAGGAGTTCGACTCGGCTATTTCCCAATGGGGGACTGAAGGTCTCAACCGAGATGGAACTGTCAAGCACAGCTACCCTGACTACAAGTGGGTCCTAGTACCTCTGAGCCACTGGAACTGGAAATGGAACCAGGCCAGGGGTAACTACTCCACCTATGAGCAGGAATTGCTCGCGGGTATGCTGGTGCTATCCTCACAATGACGACTGTTGGGGAGTAACCCTGTTGTCTGGCTATGCGACCAAGAGCCGGTCGGCACTTTCCAGAAGGGTCCCCCACCTGAGAAGGCCAAGCTACGGCGTTGGTGGACCTACCTCAGCCAACTACGGCTGACGGTACACCATATCCAGGGAGTGAAGAACGAGTGTGCAGACTACATCAGCCGCAACAACTTCGACGCCCTGATTGGTGCCCCGTCTGAAGCGCTGGCTAAGGAGGCGTTCAGCCGTATGGACGTGCACTTGGACCTCAACATGACTATGATACGCCCCCTGGATGGACTTCAACAATCAGAGTACGTCAAGGAGTTTGGGGATATCTACAAGCGCCTGGAGAAACGCCTTGAACCCCTCCTGGTCAACCAAGATCAGTGGAAGAGGGACAAGAGCTACCTCTTGCACGAGGACCGCATAGTGGTACCCAGTGACAGAGTCCCAGCGCTGCTGAAATGGACCCATGAGTCCAGCGGTCACCGGGGTGCAGACCGTACCCTGAGGGTATTCAAGCAGTGGTTCCACACTACGTGGACTGATGACCAACTGCGGAAGACCCTCCAGCCTATCCCGGACAAGTGCCCGTGTAGGTCCTGCAAACCGGGGGATATCAGGGACAGAGGTCTCTACTCGACCCTGCCCATCCCTCACTGTGCTAACAGTGTTCTCTACGTGGACTACACGGAGATGCCAAAGTTTGGGGGCTATAACTTCGCCCTCGTGGTAACCTGTGGGATGACCAGGTTCACCAGGGTGTTCCCATGTACCAAGCACATTGCCGGGGAGGAGACTATCAAGATACTCCTGGAGGAGTGGTTTTGTGTCTATGGGGCGCCCAAAGAGATCAACTCTGATGAGGGCGTACGAGTACGCTCAGATACCGGCTGGTACAAGAGGGTCCTGAGATCCCTCAATGTCCAGGTGTCTACGGGGATCCCCTGCTCTCACACGAGCAACCCCCTATGTGAGCGACGGATTCGTGTCCTCAAGCAGAATGTAAGGATATGGTGCAAAACTGAACGCACCAGAGACTGGGTGAGACTACTCCCCGTCATATCCTTGATGATGAACTCCCAAGAGATTTTGGCGACTGGCTACTCGCCCCATGAGCTATTCCTAGGGCGCCCGGCGTGGTTCCTACATGCCCCCTATCCAGAAGACACCCATTCTTCCGTGGGTGAATGGGTCCAAGAGCAACAAGCGAAGGTGGACAAGGCCAAGGCTATGCTCCAGAGAGTGAGGGAGCGTCAGTGGAACAAGAAGAACGAGCACCGAGTACCAGCCACCTACCAAGAGGGGGACTCGGTGCTGGTGCACCACAGCTGACTACCTGCCTGGCCATGATCTACCAGCGATGACCCATACTTCGGGCCCTACAAGATTCTATCTGTGGATGGACACCGTATAACCGTGCGGTGTTCTCCCCGTCTAGGGGGGACCCTGGTGTGCGCTGCTCAACACCTGAGGCGCTACTATGATCCTGAAGACCTCTGTGGGGAAGAGTGGGAGCTGAACGACGAGGAAATCGCCGCCCTAGACCTACAAGGGGCTGCCAGCCCTATGGAAGTTGAAGGGGTACTCCCCGACATGAACGCCAAGGAGATGGCTAAGGAGGGCTTCTACCTTGTGAAGTCTGTCCTACGCCACCGCTATCGCCAGGGTTGGCGCTTCCTCACCCTCTGGGAAGGGTTTGGAGTCAGGGAGGCCACCTGGGAGCCCTTCTCCGCCTTTGTTCTACCTGAGGGAAGCCTAAACTCAGTTCTTGTGGACTACTTATCCCAGAACAACCTTGGTGAGTTGCTGAGGCTCGCTGAGACGCTTGCCTCCAAGACTAAAGCTAGGGACTGAACCTTACCCTTACCTGCCTAAGCGTATGTGTGGCTGTGCTACTCCTAAGGTCCTGAGAGCAAGCCGAAGAAGCGGTGTCCTAATTATACCCAAGTCTGCACCCTTGCTAAACCTGGAGGGTTGTGTTACCGATGCCACGGGGTACGCCCCGGGTCTCCCCTCCCCTAAGCGCCTAATTTCTGTGCTGGCGCAAAACCCTGGGGGAATACCCAGCGTACTAATCCAGCTATTGTTTACCCTACCTATCTGTCTACTACAGGGAGGGGTGGCCAAAAGCTATGAAGGCTTGAAAACGCCTATTTCCTACGATGGCCAAAATCTAGCCTAACCACTGCCACTGCCCACCAACCCCGCTAAAGTTGCAGGAAAAGGGTGGGACAGTGACTCACGCACTACAGGTCCTACACACCCTGCAGTGGCACCATCCTGGTGGGCGAGCACTTCTGCAACTGCGCGACCTGCCTCAGGCTCAAGCCCCCACTCAGGACTACCATTCCTACACGCACGCTCCACTGCGTGGCGTTGAAGAAGGAGACAAGAGCCCTAGCGGCTCGCCTGTGAGATTGCAAGAAAACACAGAGCTACTAAGCGTCTGTGGCCTAACAGGGACGCGACAACGCGTTTCCCTGCTAGGGGTTGGAGGGAAGGGGTGCTCTTCTGGCGTGCACAGCGTGAATGTTGAAGATGTCGGGCTACGCTTGCCACTCCTGGCTGAGTCGTAGCTTGTTGTTTGTGTGATCAGCGATGTATATTTTAGCACAGCTTGGGACTGCACCAGTTCACCCTGACCCTCCCACCTGAAGAGCAAAGGCGGATGCAGGAGCGTTTGCAGCGGAGGAACAAGGACAGACTCCACGTGTTATACGCCTCTCAGTCTGCCCTATAATACGCTGTCCACAAACGCCCCTATCAAGCAAGCAAGCTTAAGAAGCTCCACCCTTTCTCTTATAGAATGTAGGGTGGAGCCCTTGGGTAACCTAAACAAGGTTCACCGTGCGCATTTCGCGTGGCCTACCCTTTAATGCGTGTGTGAATGCACGAGCATGCACGAGTTGACAGTCAACCTGTGGCAATCACTGTTTTTCTTCCTAATCTTACCCACAATCACGAACTCCAGCAGGGGGTGGCCCCACCAGGGCTTACTTACCTTACTCACCGTTGGGGAGTGAAGCAAGGTGAGGGAAAAGCGAGACACAAATTAGAAACGACGCTATGCATATGTGTGTATGTCTAATCACCCTGGACTTACCTCTAATCATCTGCAATCTTTCTAATCTATCCCTCTATGGTTTGTTAGCGCTGCTACAAGGCTCCTTCACAGAGACACGAGACGAGCAATGTGCATGCTGCATACGACACGAGCACACCTGTGGTTTATGCCTGATTCATTGAAGTCCTTCTGTTGATTTTTGAAATCTTGAATGTTGAATTCTTACTGTCAATGTGGGTGTAGTCTTTATGCTTGTATATTTATGTGTGTTTCGTCATTTTCGTCATTCTGCGTAACATACGTTTATAATCTTATTAATTCTTTATTTTCCGGCGCTTCGCTAGGAGCCGCTCCTGCGCGCCGCCTTTTTCTGCGTAAGAATTTCTTGATTGAAAAAATCAAGAGATGACTACAAATTTTATAAAAATGTGCATCTGATGCACAATTGGATTCTGTCCAGTTGTGCGCCTTCAAAAAAATTCTAGGCCGTCCTGTGACGGATTTGGGTGTTGTCGCTTCGCGTTTGCGTGGATTCGGCCCTCATCCTCCCATTTCTCTGTTGTACAGACATCCTCGCAAAGCCTCGCTGAGTAGACCGCTGTTCAGGCCAAAAAGCAGCAGCAGGAGACTGAACCAGAACCAAGACCCCTCCACAGGGCAATTCTAATTAAATCAGCGCACCCTCGCCCCAGTACCAGGACAGGTGTCTCGATCAGGTTCCATGAGACTTGGGTCGAACGACCTATGAGAGTCTGGCGTTGGGTTGTGTTACGCTGCAGCTTGGAGGGAGGGATGCAAATGCATATGGTCTTGGCATGCGCTTTTCTAACCCCACCAGGCCACAGGAACACCTGCAGTGCCAAGAGCGCTGGGCTTTCTGTTGGAAATTGTCATTTACAATGCAGCAAGAGTCGCTGGCCATGGTAAGGCGCTCTTTTCCAGTGTTAGGGAAGCTATAGGTATGTTAAAGTAGATGTGGAAACAAAGGAAAGGCCAAGAAAAAGTCCCTTTTTCCTGAAAATGCGACAGTGGTGGCCACCACAGCACAAGAGGGGAGTAAGAAAATGAGCTTTTCCAATGCTTTAGGGTATATGTTAGTTGTATTAGAGGTGCTCCTAGCACTCATGCATTTTTATCTCAGTATTGGCCCGACCAAAATGGGTGATAACACATTTTGACCTATGGAACCAAACATTAAATCAGGATGTTGTGTGGACCGCTTAATCCCCAAGGTATAGGCACTAAAACATCTTTTCCTGGGTAACGGACGCACTGATATACTGGAGGCAGAGCCTATGAATTTATCTTTTTTTTCTCATGAATTCTTAGCTATCCTAGTGGTATGCACCCTAGGGGGCTGGGGCACCTCTTTCTGAGAGGTCCTGGGTTCAATACCCAGTCAGCCTAGCTAAGTAGGGTTATCCCATGTGACATGGCAGTGTCCTCAGCGCCAACAGCCATGCCACCTCAGCACCTATGAGACCCAAAAACAAGGAGTGCACATCTCAAGATGGCACTGTGGATGAGAGTGAGCCCTTGGGGCAGTTTTCCAATCAGGTTTTCTCAAAGATGTAAAATATTTCATCCTGAGTTGCAATGTATGCTCATTGCTGTGGCCTATTGTTGATAGTCGTCTTTATCTAACTGTTTGTGACTGCAGCCCTTCATGCTTTGATCCTCTTTATCTTCTACTTGCTTATCCCTGGCTTGGGTTATCCTGGATTGATTGTATTTCAACAATAAAACATTTTCCTCATCAAACAAAAGCAGCCGGAACCCTACACCAGCAGCAAGCAGGAGGGGAGGCACAACAAAAACACAGTGTTGAAATCACTATGAAACTTTCTAACTCCATTTCATCCAAAAGAGTGCAGATGAAGTGCTTGATGCCAACTAGGAGGCTAGCGTCATGCCAGTTTTCACATAAAATCATTTGTTTTATCCATTTGCGATTGAATCTTTGTACTTAAGCCTGCTTTGTCTATCTGCAGCCCTTCTGTGATACACTGGATTTCAAAACTATTCATTGATTGGATCCACATCCTGTTCTTGCTCTACTTGCTGCTTTGGTTCTGTTTTTCAACATCAAAACCTGCAAGATTTCATCAAAACTATTAGGGCACTCATCAAGGACATTCTTCCGGTAGCAGAGGCAACCCTTGAGAACCTTTCGAACCGATTCTGAGAAGTACACAAGCCAAACGCAGCAAACAATATGTCCACACCATCAGTACAACTGTCCGCCAGGACTTGGCCAATTTGGAGTGTACAAGTACAACTAGGCAGCAGTGGGCCGATCTCAATGAGTGAGCCCAAGCTCAGAATTGCATATGGCTTAGGCGGCCGAAACAGGTACACTTTTGTACCGCGGTGTCTGCAAATTTTGACTAGGTAATTTGCCTCATGTACCTACGTTTTGCCGGAGGAAATTTTAAGCAGTCAACTCTTTGGTCCAATTACCCTCAAATAGTGCATGTTTTTGGCCCAAAAAAGCATATGCTAGATTTGGCAAATTACCTATATTTTTCTGGTAGAGGCCGGAAATCTGCTGTGAGATATACATGCCCTACTTTTTTACTCTCGTACCTCGCAACGTTTTGTCATGCTATTTTTTTTAGCCTTCTCATGGTCACTAACTGAAGAATGTAGTTAAATGATGCCATTTTCAATTTGTATTGCGAGGCCTCGCAATTCAAATTGAAAATGTAGGTATATCCGTTGAATTACCCTCATTTTGAATTGGAATGCGAGGCCTTGCATTCCAAACTGGGTAATTTGGCTATTTTACCCCCATTTTCAAAATGCATATTTAGAAATACACCTATTTAAAATCGTAGCTCCGCTGTGTACACACTGAACAGCAACCAGGTATTGTTGAAATGGGGTCCTTTTACACATTCCCACTGAGTGTATTGCGAGGCCTCGCAAACCATAATGTGGCTAAATAGCTCCATTTTCCAACAAAATGATTTTTGGATTGCGAGGCCTCCGAATCTCTGATGAGGAAGTGTGAAAAAGCACCCCTTTTGTACAACCTTGTTGAAAAACTGACTTTTTTGAGACCCGTTCCCGCTTCAAAAAATTGTTGACAAATAAAGTGCGCATTTGGTAGAAGTTACTGACCGTATTTTTCTGTTCATTTTCTAACGACCCCGGTACAAAAGTGTATCTGCTTCAGCCGCCTAAGTATGGGTCTCAAGAAGATTGAGGTCACAGAAGGGCGGAACAAGAAGCGCCCAGAGAAATACCAATACCCTTAACCACTGAGGCCTTAGCGGCCCATGGTGACAGCCTGCAGCACCTCCGCCGACGAGTTGCTGTCTCCATCTCCCGTTCAGCTTGCCCTGCATCTTTGTCTACGGCAGTTGGAGGCTCTGAGGAACAAGACGAACTGAGAAGGAGAATGGACGAATACCTGCTCCACAAAGAGTAGTACAAGTCCGTCCGAGGGGAAGATTGAGAGGAACCACTCGAAGCCTTGGCATCCCCATCACATACGGACATGGGTTCCTACCTTTACTCCGGCCTACCTACGGACCTGGCCGACACTGTGTCTCTACCCAGGCAACCGAGAGGGCAGCTTGGCGTCCAGAGCTGCCAACCACTGGCACGATCCCTGAAGTGTGTCCAGCTTATGTGGAGGATTCCCATTTCCCAGGGCCAACCTATGGTGCCCTGGACCGTACTGCCAAACTACTGGGCAAACTACTGTCTGGGTCCGAAGATCCAGATGTGACAGCCCTTTCTGAGGCTGTCAAGGCAAATATAGGTATCAGTGAAGCCTTCCTTACGCAAGCCAGCGCTGGCCTCACCTCCACCCGGATTGAGCACGCTTGCTGATGATCTTAAACGATCAAGGGTTTCCAGGTTACAGTAAGAAAAAGTGCTTTTCCAATGCTTTAGGGTATACTTTAGTTGTATTAGAGGTGCTCTAAGCACACAGGCATTTTTCTCTTAGTATTGGCCCAACCAAAAGTGGTGATAACACATTTTGACCTATGGAACCAAACACGAAATGAGGATATGGAGTGAACCCCTTAATCCCCTATCAATGTGAGGCTATCAATCCTTTCCAGAGTTGACTGAGAACTGACATATCCAGGGCAGAGCCTATGAATTTATCTATGTTTTCTCATGAATTCTTAGCTATCCTAGTGATATGTGCCCTAGGGGGCTGGGCACCTCTTTTTGAGAGGTCCTGGGTTCAATTCCCGGTCGGCCTAGCTAAGTAGGAAGATCCCATGTGACATGGCAGTGACCTCATCGCCACATACCATGCCACCTCAGCATATATGGGACCCAAAACAAAGAGTGCACATCTCCTGAGATGGCACTATGGAGATTGAGTGACTTTGGGGCAGTTTTCCAACTCTTTTTCCAAAACATTTCAACTATCGTTGTGAATATGCAATCCGATTTGCCCTGAGTTGCAGTTTCTGTGAATATTCTTACATCTTTCACTGTTTACACTGCAGCGCTTCATGCTTTGATCCTGATTCTCTTCTACTTGCTTATCTCTGGCTTGGGTTACCCTGGATTGGTTGTATTTCAGCAAATAAAACGTTTTCCTCATCAAGAACAAGCAGCAGGAAACCCTACACCAGCAGCAAGCAGCAGGAGAGGCACAATAAACACACAGTGTTGAAATCACTATAAAACGTTCTGGTAGCAAGAGGCAGACTGTCTCTGCGTACCGGCAGCAACCCCGTGCCGTACATCCAGTGCGCCGAGATCAGTCATATATTAGCAAGAAGGGCGAACGAAGATGCACACCAAGAAAGAGGACACCGACGTGAAGACGGCGCCTGAGGCACCAGCAATGCCAGCACCTGGTGAACCTGGACCTGGACCTAGCGCTGTACCTTCGGAGCCCTTACATGGGCCAGTGGACGTGGCAGAGGATTCGTTGGAAGGACTTCAATCGGCCTTCCGTGCCCTCTCAGTCGAAGAGGTGGACACCCATCCTGTGAAGAGGAAGAGGGAGAGAGAGAAGGATGCTGGAGAAAGTATAGCAGACGAAGGAGCAGATCAAGGGCACGACCCGACGAATGATCCTACCTTCGAAGGCGCACCAAGCGCTTCTGGCCTCCACGCAGCACCCTCTCCTATAACCACCACACTCCCAACTCCAGACCCAGCCGCTGCAACATCCACACCCATAACCAACCCACCTATGGCTGAGGGCACAGGCCTTACTGGTATGCCTACCTACCCTGCCTATGGTGTGAACCCACCTACCACTGCATTTCCAGAGGCAACCACTACCAGTGAGCCGGTGACCTCCAGTTATGCGCCGCTATGGTATGCGGCTGACTATCACCATCCTCTACCCGCTACGGGAGCCTATGTAGATCTTCCTGAGTATGCAACCCTGAGTGGGTTGAGGAGAGGACCTGAGTCATGCGGGGGCAGGAGTAGAGGATCGGGGAGATCCTCCAACAGGTCCCTGACGCGGTCGGAGATGGGCGAGGTGCTCCGAGGAGCCACCTCTAAAATTGTTGGCGACCTCACTCAAGAGATTCGAGATAACTGGAGCCCCTGATGATACCGCCCGAAGCGTCACCTACCACGGTGGGAATGTCACCCCATCGAGTACAGGCCAACCACCTGGTGGCAGGGCTGACAAACACCCTGGGGAGCCTGAGGAGCCGACCGATGCCGACCCCTGCAGCGATACCGAGAAGCCCCTTCGTACCGAGAACGGCCCAGCCGCCCTACAGCCACGTGGCGAGTTCTACGAGAGCCGAGCTGGACCAGCTGGGGCTGACAGCCTTGAGGGCAATGGTTGACGTGGAGCCCTATGGCTCTAGTGATCTAGGCAGAGACCCCTCCGATGATGAGCCGCCGTCCATGACTTCTGCTTCGCCCTCGGAGGACGACGACCCAGAGGACCCCAAGAACCCAAGTGGGAACAAGAAGAAGAAGAACAGGAGAACCCGACGCCCTGAGGGACGCAGGTCTCAGGAGGCTAAGGCTATTGCCACCTCCAAGATCGTGGTGAACCTGCCTGAGTTCACAGGCAAGGACCTCAGCGAGTTCGCTGAGAATTTTGGCCGGTTTCTCCGATTGACCGGCCAAACCCACGCTAGTGGACGGGTCAAGTGCGATGTGCTCCTGCAGTGCTGCAAGACCAAGTACCTCGAGAAGCAGGTCAAGCAGATCGTAACGAGGTCCGCCACCTTTGCCGATGTGTTGGTTGCCTTGGAGAGGCAGTACCCGACCTATGAAACCGACCTCTCCATCAGGGCCGATATCCAGAACCTGGCCGTGCTGCCCAACAACCCCAAACCTGGCAGGGTCTCTGAGCTGTTGGCTGACCTGGATCACTGGGCTGGACGATTGACGCCCTGTTCCTACAGCAGCGACAACCTGCTTTTATGTTTGGTGGCTAAGCTCCCTCGAGAGCTGTGGGATGAGTGCCATTCAACGACAGAGCGCAAGGCTAGATCCCTCTGCTACGAGGATCTATGTGTACTACTCGCGGAGCTGGCGCTGGAGAAAGAAAGCGACCAGCACCTGAACAACTACCGTCCTGGAGGTGGAGGCTCTGGAGGCAATGGCAAAGGGTACCAAGGATCCTGACCTGGGCAGGGGACTACCCCCAGACACGCCCGTATCATGGAAAACGTCAGGGAGCTCTTCTGGTGTGATGTCAGAGAGGAGCAGGGCCACCTGCACCACGCCCATGACTGCGATCAGCGAGACTGCTTCGTAGTCAAAGGGAAGCAGCAGGAGACCAACACCGGCGCCAAGGAGCAGCTGCCGGATCACTACAGGTGTACCATCACCTGTGCCTTCTGTGGGAAGAGGAAGCACTACGAGGAATAGTGCTACCACAAGCGACGCCTGTCGGCGAAGCTGAAGGGGGAAGATCCTGGCATAGGCTCTGGCAAAGGTGGAGGCAAAGGCAAAGGCAACGACTCCGGCAAAGGCAAGTCGAAAGGACGTGGACAAGGGCAAGACAAGAGTCAAGGTGGACGAGGAGGAGGCGCTAACCGCCAGCCAGACAAGGACAACAAGAACACGGACAAGAACGGAGGCAACCCCAACCCTAATCCAGGGGGGAACTCCGAGCCCTCTGGAGGGCAGTCTTGTCCGACCACACGCTCACAAACCCAGGCCCAGCAAGGACAAGGGGCTAAGCGTGAGCATGAAGGCGGTGATGATGGCAACGCTAAGAAGAGAAGCCGTTTCATGAGGATGGCCCGCAAGCTGCGGAACAAGGGGTTCGAGGTGACCTGTCCCGCGGAGTTCTGACAGGGACGCTCCGGTGGCGCCCAGGACCTGGTGTTCAGGGTACGTATCCGACTAGGGGGACGTGAATCCCTGGGAGGATTGGATACTGGCGCCACCATATCTATAGTGGCCAAGAAAATTTTACCTTGTGAGAGCCTGAAGAACACCATGACCACCGCGGCTATACGAATAGGGGATGGACATGTGGTGCACAGCTGCGGGGACTGTGAAGTGGAGGTACCTATGGGCTCCCGGACTATCGCCCATCGGTTTTATGTGATGGACACTGAGGCCTTCGACTTTGTATTGGGGACTGACTTCTTCGTGCAGCGGTCCCAGATACAATCCCTGACGCTGCAAACGCCCTACCTCCTCTACGTGGACCACGGCAGTGGCAGAGAGTCTGTGCCACTGGAGCAGTCGGAACATACCTCGAGCTACCTGAGGCTATCAAAGGAGGAGCCTTTTAACATGATGGCGGCCTCCAAAACTGAGGACTATAACTTATTGGGGGAAGTTCTAGACCAAGGTCTGAAGGAGTTGGGTTACTCTAGAGAAGACCTGAATGTGGAGTTGTTTGCCAGCGACGAGCAGCATGTACTGGACCTTTACTGCAGCAAGGGGAAGAACTGCAGCTACAATTTTTACTGTCCCTCTTTCGGGATGGCCTACGGGAACCCAAGGTTCAGTGAACTGGGGAAGGTCCTGACCAAGGTGGCCTTGGAACGTTCCCGTATGGTCCTGTGTTCCCCCGATTGGGGAGCCCATGGGGGCAACGAGTACTGGCAAAACCTCCTGGACAGGCTGACTATCAGCTCTGTTTGGTTACCTGATGAGGCCATCTACGTGCCTCTGGGGCGTAAGACGCCTATTGGGAAACCCGGATGGGGGAGTATGCTCAGCGTGGTGGACGGAGGTCTTACCTCCAGCCCCTGGGAGGATCTGGACCCGACTCTGGTCCAGGCCATACAACGAGAAAGCGATGCACTCGCCTTGGGTGACTTGAAGGATCAACTACGACCTCAAGATGCTATTGAGACTACACCCGGAGGAGATGAATACCTCGTGACTAACACCAACGCCCCCAACTCTGCCTGCCTTGTACCTGTTCCTGATGGAGTCTCTGAGTGTGGACTATCCGAGCTATCTAGCTCTATCCACTCAGATGACGAAACTGAGCACGACGCCTTCTTCGTGCAGACCTGTGTGGAGGAAATGGAGAACGCCGAGTACGTCGCCCCACTGAAACCCCTACTCTCCATGAGGGTGGAAGACCCCGTGGACGAAGAGCTGGACCCTCGATCCAGGCTAAGGGAATATGTGGACTCCAAGAGGAAGTTGGTGGCGAAGAGCTATGCTACGCTAAGCCTACCCGCAGCTCATGGGCACTGAAGCAAGGACGTATGGGAGATCTATCCAAATTGAAGGAGGACCTCGAACAGAAGATCACCACCTGGCAAGGGGAGGGAGATCTTAAGCTCATGAAGAGCGTGTGGGGCGCCCATGTGAGGACCCCAGAGGAGGACGACCTCTCGGAGGAATGTGTATGTGAACCCCCTCGAGTGTGCCTATGTTGCCATCGTCCACCGGAGATGGTTGAACAAGACCTACTATATGCCTACCAAGGGTTGAAGGACACTACCAAGGGCAGAGAGGCGGTGGAGGATCACCTCCCGACGTCTATTACTCAGGGGGCAAGCAGCTTACACTCTGACGAGGACATGGAGGACAACATCAAGCTATTGGACCCGCGGGTGCAGAAGCTTATAAGGACCTATCTGGAGGTGTTCGGGGAACTACCCCCTCCAGCCTCATGCAACAAGCTGGTACAGATGGACCTCAAGCTGAAACCCGAGTTCGTGGGTCACAAGATCCGGAGGAGACCCTATCCAGCTTCTAAAGAGCAGGCTGACGAGATTGAGCGACAGATACAAGAATGTACCCATGCTGGCCTAGTCCTGGAGTACAAGGACGGGGACTACCCCCAACACTGCAGCCCCTGTTTCCTGGTGGCTAAACCTGGGTCTACAGCCAAACGGCTGGTAGTGGACTACGCAGAGCTGAACAAGAAAATGTTGAACCACTTAGGGTCCATTCCCAATATGGAGTCTACCCTGGAGAAGATAGCCTCCTGTCGCTACAAGACCAAGATGGACAAGAGGAGCGGATTCTGGCAGGTGGACCTGACGCGCAACGCTCAGGAGCTACTAGCCTTCATCACCCCTCATGGGAGGGTGTTGAAGTGGACGGTCATGCCATTTGGCGTGGCCAACGCACCCGCTCTATTCCAAGAGCTGATGAACAAGATCGCGTGCATCCTACGAAGGAGACCTAAGGTGCAGGAACTTACATCCTGTGGGGCCCAGATGGAAGCACACATCGACAATGTATGCCTCGGGACCAATACCCAGGAGGACCACCTAATCCTCTTGGGTGAGTTCTTTGCGGTCTGCCAGGAAAACCACACACGACTCAAGCTGGAGAAGTGTGAGTTCATGCAGGAGACCATGCAGTACCTGGGGTTTGACGTTGGCTATGGCTGGTGGACGCTAAGGTACGACACGAGGACCCCAAGAAAGGACTTCATGATGTAGGCAGTTTCATTGGGGCGTGCAACTTCTATCGCCGCCATATCAAAAACTTCACCTACACCAGGCCATTCTGACAGACTTGATCAAGAAGAGTACTACCTGGCACTGGGGCCCACAAGAGCAACAAGCGTTTGACGAGCTCAAAGACAAGGTGGCCAACGCTAAGTGCTTGGGTGTGCCTGGGTCACATGGGGAGATTATTCGGGTGACCGACGCCAGCAATGTGGGCGGTGGTGGAACGTTGTTCCAGTGGCAGGCACTAGAGAAGCAGGGTATGCTGGTGCTATCCTCACAATCACGACTGTTGGGGAGTAACCCTGTGGTCTGGCTGTGCGACCAAGAGCCGGTCCGCACTTTCCAGAAGGGCCCCCCACCTGAGAAGGCTAAACTAAACTACGGCGCTGGTGGACCTACCTCAGTCAACTACGGCTGACGGTACACCATATCCAGGGAGTGAAGAACGAGTGTGCAGACTACATCAGCCGTACACACTTTCTGAGTGTCTATTTTTTTTCGACTGACCCTCAGAAATTTATTGATGGATCCACCAGCAGTCCAGGCTGCTCGGTGATTAACGAGAATCCTGGGCTGTTCAAGTTCTGGGCTGATCCCGTGAAGCCGTGGATTACCAACAAAGATCCCAAGGCCGCAATTTGGAGCCGAGGCAAGCGCAACAACCTTGCTGTCAATTTATTTGCCTAGCGCAAAGCCGCAATCGTGCGCGCCGTCCTTTGCCTAGCTTCGCAACGCCGTTTTCTTGGCAATGTCGCAAGTTGGGCTCAAGGAACGTTCCGCAAAGGACAAGACCGGAAGCAAACAACTAAAGTCCGTGAAAAGTTTCATTGCTCGAACCCAGGCTAAAGTGGACGCCAAACTGACTGAAAGTCGGCTTCTCCCTACGCTTTCGCCCGCCAAACGCGAGAACGACCCATTTCACCCTTCACTCGACCTTTCTCCGTCACATGAAGAAGGCACGCCACCCAATGTCATTTCAGACGATGAACAACCCGAAGGTGTCGCAAAAGAGCTCCTCCCACTCGCCGAGACAACGGCTCACACCGTCAAAGGAAAAGGAGCCCAAGAACCACAACATCAAATCCAAGCGCCCGCTCCGCCAACCAACTCCGAGAAGGTGCAAAACTCCGTGCCCAAAGGCACGCACGAGAACACCGAAGCGCCCGCTCCGCCAACCAACTCCGAGAAGGTGCAAGACTCCGTGCCTAAAGGCACGCACGAGAACACCGAAAGAAGCCATCCACGTGACGCCGAACAGTCGAAACAACAGGAAGAAGGTCGCGAAGACCCGTGTGGAGATTCGGCAATGAACAACAACGCCACTCTCAACGACAACGCAAGGGGAACCAATGAGGTTCAGCCCGACAACTCCCTCTTAACGCCACGTGAGGAGCAATCTACGCCAAGCGCTATTCCGTCTCCCGAAGGAACACACGAAAAGGCCGAAGACGGGGAAGACCCTACTCCCGATGAAACGGATGGTAATTCCGGAAAACCCTTCTTCAACCCTTCCCTTGCCCCGGATGGTGTCTTTGCAAAATTCTTGGTTAAACATAAAGATGAGATCAACACACACGATCAACAAGCACTATGGGGAGAAACACATGTCCATGAAACCTTAGCAGTTGATACAAATCAACTCGTGTTAGAGAAACACCACAAGCAAGTGATCTATGATCAAGTACACCCAACGATAGACCTTTGCGCGAGCGACGGGTGCTCCTTTTTCCATGACATTGATTGCTCCGGCAACAATGCCTACTCCCCAATTGGACATGACAATTTTAGGTACCTCAAAGACGTCCTTCATCACCACCCAAGGTTCTACATTTTTCCACACCCACAAGATTACTACAACTCCAAATACAAATACGGCAACACATGGACCGAGTGGGCCCATGCCATCAACGAAGCATTGCAAGAAGCCTTTGATTACGGTGTTGTGTACGAAGGCTCCCTCATTCTCCCGGGAATGGAAGACAACCTTTCGGCGGAGACCCTCTATATGAACCCCTTGAACCCAGGCATGATTTCCCTTGCCCCCTGGGTGTGTGGAGTAGACCGGCTTTCGGATGCCAACACGTACAACCCATCACCTAATCCCGATGGTTCCGTGCGGCTCAACTTGCTTGACTCTCCACAATACCCATATTTTCACCTTCACCTCTCCGTCCGTCACAAGCACCACGCACACATCCGCTACGGCGACATCATGCACCCTCACACCTCCCTGCAATGGGCCAAAAATAAGGTAGACGGCACCGTCCAAGTGGCCGCGGTGCGCACAACGCTACGATTCGAAGTTGCACGGCATTTGCTCCCGAACTTCACCGTCTCTTCTCCAAAAGAGCTCTCCAAAAAATCCAAGCGGGAACGAGGAGAGTATAGGCGGCGCCGTGGCAACGCCCAGGATTTTTTTGTCCTCGTCAACCGCCTTTTCCATTTCGAAAACGACCACATCTCGGTCAACTCCAAAAATGCTTTCTTTCCGGAGGAACGCATACAGCCTCTACAATCATCCTCCGAACATATGTTCCGCTTCGATTACACCATACCAACCCCCCTCGCCGAGAAGCTTCTCTCCACCATCTTACAACACCCTTTGTGGACGCTCGGCAAAGTCTTTTGCATCCGTGGTTCCGATCTAGGGAAGGACAAAACTTTCAAAGTTGTACCTTCAAAAGCATACAAACAGGCCACGCCGGACTTCAAACAAATTGACGTGTGGAAATCCCTCCTTACTAGCGAAGCCGCACGACGGTGCGGTATACTAGGAGCCATTCCCAGAACACAACACGAATTTTACGTGTGCATGAACTATCACAACACCCCCCTGCTCCCCCAGCGGGACTCCCTCACTTCCATGAGCTACATGCTCTTCCAAGAGAATAACCTGGTCACGTATCGGGGCACTACGGGAGCCATGATCTCTTGGGGAGGATACTCCTCTTGGCGCTCCAAACACCCGGGACACAAAGTGGACCTCTCCGCCTCTCCCCGGAAAATGCACAAAGATGCCCCTCCCCCACCCTCCCCGGTGAAGGCTTGCTTCAACCCCCTCCCTGAACCACCTGATCCAGAACTGGTAGAAGTACACGCCCCGTCATCCACGCTGGACGTTGATGTAATGTTCGGGGTCTCCCTGCTTCGGAAAATTCGGCACATTTCCTTGTTCAGCGCCCCCATGGCTAAGGTGCGAGTCTACCGAGTGAAATACGCGCATTACGAATCCGCGCTCCTTGCAGAAGGCTTCACTGTGTCCCAACTCGTCTTTCACCCCGAGTGCCCCGACACGGCCGCGCGTGACAACCTTTTGGCTCCCGCCAACCCCCTAGTTTCGGAAGCCCAGGATTTCCTATCCCGAGTCATCGAGGCGGCGACTGCCTACGGCAGCGCCGAACAACTAAGTCTCGCGAGGGACCATTACTTGTCCACAAGCAAGCCTCTCTCCCTCACAGGAAAAATTGCACAACTCCACCTCCAAACGGGGAAAGTTTTCGACCCCATCCCGGAAATAACAGGAGCCTGCATATCCAATGAGTTCTTCTCAGAAGAAGAGGAAGCCCTGGTGATGTCCTACAGTGCAGATGAAAATCACCAGTGGCTGTCCGAGGGGCACCGCACAATGCTTCACTTCGGATTCAGGTACAATCCAGAATCAAAAGAAGTTGAACCTTTTGAACCGACCCCTCCTGAGTTTATTCAAGCGATTGGGCTACGGGCATTCTCTGCCTGCGCCCAGGTGCTGCCCTCCTCTGTCTTATGCCCCAATATGTGGTCAGTGGCTCGATACGAACCTGGCAGTGGCCTGGGGAGCCACGTAGACGTCCCTCAGCTAGGCCCTTATGTCCTGGATGGCTCCTTTGGGTCAGGTGCGGAAATGGTTTTCGAACCGCGTCCCCTCCCCGGATCCACCCTCTTTAAGAAAAGGCAAAAAGTCTTCCTACAGCGCCGCATCCTCCTCCTAATTTTTGGGGAAGCCCGCGACAAATGGAAACACCAAATCCCAGCTCGCGACTATGACACAGTGGAGAAGCGGCGCATCCCCCGAGACTCCAGGGTATCCCTTGTCTTCCGTCACACTGATGTAGGAACGAGCCTCCATACGACATCCTCAGAGCCCCCGGACCCAGGGCAACATGAGACGAATTAAGAAACCTACACTCGGCGTCACCCTTCTGTGCACACGAGACGTGATCTTCGCTTTAAGACCCCAGATACCCTCCATCACCATTATTGCGTGTTCTCAGGCATGGCAAGGCCATCGCTCTACCACTCCCCTTGTACGTAACATGAATTCCTTAACCCCTGTGACCGCCAGGTATGCCCTGACCGGGCTGATCTGTGCTCACTGTGTGCCAGACCACAAAATCCTGTGGTCCCCCTTGTGGGAAGCTCTGATGAGTATACCGAATGCTACCCGTCCCCATATTCTTTCTGCCCCCCTTCCACCCGTCAGTGCCACCGCAGTAGTAGTAACATGAGACGGTGTCAAGAGGTCCTCGCCCGCGTGGGCGTGCACGGTGCCTCCCTCACCGCCACCGTCTCTCGCATTGCGGAGATTCTCCCTGTGGAGGTAGGTAGGTAGGTGCACTCGGTCGTGGAGAGGCGCCCCATGGTTCCCCCTGGCGTCGCCCCTGTGACGAACAGGAAGAGGCCTCGCGCGTGAAGAGGGGAGGCGGCTTACTTCCCGCTAGACCTGACTGTTGGCCCCCAACAGAGCGGCCCCGGGCTACGCCGGGAGGGCTGATCGCCGCCAGCGTGACATGCTTGTCTCGCCGGGAGGGTGTGCCCCCGTGCTTGCGCACGTCCCCTCCTTTGGGCGGAACCCTAGGGGTTCACCGGACTTCCTGGCGTATCCCGTTCCCAAGGCGTGCATGCACGTTCTTGGTACTAGGGTTCCGAGGCGCTTGGGTGTCGCACGCTCCGCCTCGAGTCCCAAAGCAGCGCAGGCCTTAGGATGCAGCCTTACCCCCGGGCTCCGGATCTCGTTTGGCCGGGTCACCTGCATGGCACGGGCTGCCTCAGTGCCCGGGCTGTGGGCACTGGGTTTCTTACTGTTGTGTGGCGTTTGTGTTTGGGTCCGGTTGGCGGTTGGGTGCGGGTTTTGTTAACCCCGCCAGTCCTGGCTGGGGTCTTGGGTGGGTGTGTTTGGGCACGGTTTGTGGTGTTGTCCCTCTAGTGTCGGCTGTTTGTGGTGTTCGTGGTTGGGCTTCGGTTTCGGCCTGCTTTTGGGACGTGTGTGGTTTCGTGGGCGCCCCGCTTGCCCCCCGCCGTTTCCGGTTCCGGCGCGCGGTGTGGGCGTGTGTGCTGGGCCCGGGTCTCGCCTGTGCCCAGCCCTTCTTGGCTGGGTTGTCGGGGTGTGTTTTTTTTTTTTTGCGCTTTGATTTTTTCTTTTCTTTTTTTTTTTTTCTGGGCTTTGTGGTCCCTGTCCCTCCATCCCCTTTCTTTCGGGCTGGGCTGGTGGCTCTCTTTTTTTTTTTTTCCGTGTCCTCTTTCTCCGTGGTCCGCTGTTACTGGCTCGGTGTTGCCGGTTTTGGGTGGGTGGTCCCCCTGTGCCTCTGTGGGGGTCCCTTTCTTTTTTTCGTTGCCTTCTGGGGGGGGGCTTGGCCGCCTGTGGTGGTGTTGGCGGGCGGTTTGGCGGTTGTGGGCTGTTTTCGTGCCTTTTTCCCCTCCCCCCTCCCTTTTTTTTTTTTTCTTTTTGGGGGGGGGCTTGCCTGTTCCTCCCTCTGCCCCCCCTGGGCTGGCGCACGCACTGGCCTGCATTCAGTGTTGTCTTCCGGGCTGCTGTCTTCAGTTGCGTTCTGTGTGGCCACGTTCCGGCCCCATGGGTCGGGTGGGCCTTGTACACGGTGGGCTCGGCGCCCCTTCCTGCCGGGTTAGGTCCTGGCTCTGCCGGCTGGGCGGCTGCGCCAGGCGGCTGCTTGTGGTTTTCGGTTAGGGGGCTGGAGTTGCTCGTGTCCTTACCCCTCTGCGGTGCCGGCTGTAATCTTCTGGGTGGTCCGCCACCGTTGTCGCCTGGCGCGCTGTGGCCCCGTGTGTGGCCTGCGGTGCTGGTGTGTGGCGTGGTGGCGCGGCGCCTGCCAGGGTGCGCGGTGGCTGGCTTCGGTGAGTCCCTCAGGTTAGGGTCATTTTTGTCGTGCTGTGCCGCTCTGTGCCGCGTCGCGTCGCGTCGTGCTGTGGTGCGTTGCTCTGTGGCGCGCTGTGGTGCGGTGTGCCGTGGTCTCGCGTGGTGCCGCGGTGGGTCAGTGGAGGTCAGCCTGGCCTGTGTCGTGGTGCGGAGTGCGGGCTGGAGTGTGGCCGGCTGGTGGTTGGGGGGTGCGGTTAGGTGTGGGTGGCTCGCTGGGTCCGTGCTGCGGGGGCTTGGGCGTGCCGCTCGGGCTGGTGGGTCGGGTAGGTCTTCGGGAAATTCTGCTGAATGATCACGGTGTCCTTGGGGCGTGCACGCTGACCCTCACCCATGGACTCAATCTTCACCGGGCCTCGCAGACAGGCAGGCGTACTCGGGGTGTAGGAAAGGCGTTCCTTCTCCAAGGCAGACAAACAGAAATCAGGAGTCGTACGGTGGAGGTGGCTTCTGAACGCTGTTTGAGTGGCGAAAGGCTTGCACTGCAGCTCGGCTGCGCTTGCAGGGATGTGAGGGTCCGGGTCGGTGCCGCCGGCAGGCATGAGCTCATACTTCAGGGTCAGGGGGATGTCCATATCTCCGGTGCTGAACTGCAGGGGTCCGGGGCAGCGGTAGTAATCTTGGCACTTCCAGTCTTCACGGCGCTCGGAGATGGCCTTGAAGGGGGCACCGTCCAGCAGCACCAAGGCCTTCGCGATCGATCACAGCCTTTCACTTCCCCTTGCGGCGCTCGAAATTCATCATGGACGGGATCGGCGTGCCGCCGCAGTGCCATTCCTCCACTGGACGCAACAGGTTGGTGACGGACGCCCTCACTGACGTGAGACCAGCTGAGATCAAGCCCCCGGCCGTCAATCCAAGTGCATAGCAATACTCTGCGTCAAACCGCGACGGTAACGCAGCCCGGCCCTTATAGCCCATGGTGTGGTCGCGTGACGGTCCGTGGGGTTGCCCTCTCTGGGGGCCTGTGCCTTGGTCCCGTGTCCTCTGGGGGTTTCGGTCCCTAGTCGTGGGTGCCGCGGCCGTGCTTTCGTCCTCTTCCAGTGCCTGTGAGGTGGCCTTTGTGGTGGTCGGGGTCGTCGCCTGGCGGTGAGGGCGTGGTGGTGCGCCGTGCGGCGGCGTTCCCTGCGGCTTCCTCTGTGGGTGTGGCCCGTTCTCCCCGTGTAGGTGTGCCCTCCGTTCTCCGTGTGGTTTCCGGTGGCCGGTGGACGTGCGCTGGTGTGATCCGCATGGCGTCCGATGTTTGCTTCGGTGGTGTGTGTTGGGGTGTTTGGTGGGGCTGGGGCGGCGCTGGTTTCTCCGTCGTGGTGTGCCCTTCCTGGGTGTGGGTCGTGGTGCCTGCCGTGGTGCCCTTTTCCTCCGTGTCTTGGTCCCCGTTTCCGCCCCTTCCTCGTTCTTGGGTGGTTTCCTGCCCCCATGTGGTGTCGCTTCCGGCGCCCTGTCCCTGCGTGTGTCTGCCCTCACTTGGGGCCCTTCCGTGCCCTCTTGCCTGTGTGCTCCTTGGTGCCCCTTGCCCTTCCCTTGCCCTTGTCCTGCCCCTTCCTGGTGTGGTGGTGGCGGGAGGGGCGAGATGGGGAGGGGGCACCGGTGGCCCAGGCCTGGGGGTGGGTGGCCTGGAGCCACTGGCGGAGGGCTTGGGGGGTGTAGGGGGGGCGGAGGCCCTGGACCGCATCGCGGAGGAGGGCCTCCCATGCCGCTTGCGGCATGATGGCCTCCGGGGCGGCCTCGTTGGGGTTTGCGGGGGTGCGGGTGCGCACCTCCTCGAAGGTATGCACCATGTGCACCCCTTCGTGCCTTCCCGCTCCTCCGGCCCACTTCACCCAGCGGCGGAGCTCCTGCAGAGCGGGGGGAGACCACCAGGCGAGGTAGGCGGGGGCCCGGGGGGGGGAGGGGTCCGTGCCCGGGGTCCTGGAGCGGCGGGGGGAAGACGTGGACCTGCGGTGGTGGCGGGGGTGGCGGTGCCTGGGGGAGCGGGAGCGGCGGCGGCGGGGGCTGGGGGTGGAGGACGGGTACGGGCGGAGGGGGGAGCGGGAGGGGGAGGTGGACATGGGGCGGCGGTGGCGCGCTCGGTGGCGTCCGGGGGAGCGGGAGTGGTGGTGGCGGGGGCTGGGGGTGGTGGATGGGTACGGGTGGCGGGGGGAACGGGGAGCCCGGCGGGGCGTGTGGGGGGAGGGGGAGGTGGACGTGGGGCGGCAGTGGCGTGCCTGGCTGCGTCGGGGGGAGCGGGAGTGGTGGTGGCGGGGGCTGGGTGGCCGGTGGGGGGAGGGGGAGGGGGACATGGGGCGGCGGTGGCGCTCGTGGTGGTGCCTGGGGGAGCTGGAGCGACGGGAGCGGGGTCCCTGGGGGTCGTGGAGCAAGCACACATCAATCCGAGAATATTGGTCCCAGACACAAGTATCTCCACAGACCTGGCTATACACCCCTCTCTTCGCACTGCCTGTGACACGGCCTTACGCCACTCGCCCAAAGCATACGCACAAGCACTTCACTCTCGGATTTCTGCACTAGAACAGTGCGCACTCGACCCCTCAATACAGAATGAGGACCCTGCCCACATACCAACGCTTCTGACACCGGACTCCCCACTGGGTGCCCGCTATTCCTCCATTCGGACACCCTCCTTCCCCCCTCCCCCCCAAGTGCACAAGCCCTTCAAACCTAAACGCTTGCGCCGCCCCCCCCCTTCCCTTCCCTCCGTCCCGGCCATCCGTGTCGTGTCCTTCAACACGGCAAAGAGCCAGAACACACCCGCGGCAATCCTGCACTTCCTAAACGAGGGATATGACATTATACTCCTTCAGGAGCTCAACTCTCCCCCTCTCCTCCCACAGCGGTACGCCCTCGGCAATGACCGCGCTAAGGTCCTCCCAAATGTCTGCGGCCACAGACACGGGGTGTCGGTCATTGCAGGCCCGCGCATCGCGAGATATACCAGCTGTGTCCCGCCCAGAGACAGCGACGGCCTTATCTGTGGTGCCAAAGTATCCCTACCGGAGGCAACTCCCTTACACGTCTTCTCAGTTTACTCCCCCCCGGTGCGCACGGGGGCCCCAGCTCCGTACTGCGACACCATACAGCGAGTTCTCGCTTCTTATTTCAACGATCATCCCAATCACATCCTGGGGGGTGATTTTAACTGTGTTCTGGATCCCGAACTTGACCAGCACAGCTTGGTCGATCTACATGAGAGGCACTGGCTCACGGGGGACGTGGAGTGCCTCCCATCTAGGTTGGTGGACACTTTCAGGTCAGAGCACCCCTCCCTCAGGCAGTACACCCGCTACGCAAGCGACCGCTGGGACAGCGAAGCAAGGCTGGATTACATCTTTGCGTCCCCTCGCCTAATGTCGCACTTTCCCCTTCTGGATGCGTCGGTCCTCACGGACTACACCATCTCTGACCACCACCCAGTGGCTGCGGTCTTCCAGTGCCCCTCCCCGATCCTTCTGTCTCAGCCCCCACTCCCCCCTTGCATTTTTCGGAAGCTTTCCAGTGACGAAAAGCAACAATTCTCCAACAGCATACGGCTCATCTCCGACTGGTGCCGGGACCTCCAGGACGCCCCTGCCGGGGCCCCATTGGAAGAGGTCATCGCCGCCACTGATTCTCTCCTTATGCAGGTTGGGTCTGCGTACCACAAAATCACGCGTCCGAAGCCGCAGCGCAAAGACCAGGAGGGCTACGGCAAGCTCAGGAAATTTTTACGCTCACCCCTGCCTCCTTCTTCCCCAGCATTTCCCGAGCACATTGCGGAAGTTCAGTCTGTGGTAAACACCCTACGGTCCTCGGACGAAACCAAAGCGAAGAGAAAGCTTCACAGTAGTCTGGTCTGAGGGGTCCAGATGAAAACCACAGTTGCTCGCACCCTCTGCCCTAAAGACCTAGAGCCTCTCGTAGTCAGAGACCCAGCCACCAAAAGAGCTCCTGAGTGACCCGGCGGATGTAGCTAAAGTTTTTGGGGACACCTTGCTTCATCTTGGAGGGCATCCAGATTACGCCCCCCCCCAGGACTTCGTCGACGAGGTCCTGTCCCACTCCCCCACATGCCTCGTTTCTGCCAAGAACGACCACATACCTCCTGTGACCTGGCAGGAGTTCCAGAACCACTTAAAGCACAGTAACTTCTTCGATTTTGCATAAAGGGCTTTGAGGTGATACAGATGATCAGCGCATTGGTGGCCGGGAAGGCCACCGTGCTGGATATCTGAAAGGATGTCGTGTGCAAAAGCCTGAGCGCGCAGGTGTTTGCAGGCAAAAGTGGCCAAGAGTTTGTAAATACAGTTTCAGAAGGCAATAGGGCGGTAGTTTGAAGGGGAGTAAGCCATCAAAAGCTGGGGGGCCGGACAAAACAAACAACTACATCCTGGCCCTCTGTCCGGAACCCATTCAACGTTTTTTCCACTCCATTTTAAACCGCTTCCTCCACTCGCCGCTGCCGCCGCACTGGCTATGCGCAAAAATATATTTGCTTTATAAAAAAGGCGACCGAAGAGCTACTCGCTGTTCATCGATTTCAATAAAGCCTTTAATTCAGTGCCTCATGGCACACTCTGAACCGTCCCCGAACGGGCAAATTTTTCTGCTTCCACAATTTCTCTCATAAAGCAATTATACTCCTTCCCCCAAGACAGCCCCATCATCAATGGCCGCACTCCCCACGCACACCTCCAAACCAGGGGCCTCCGACAAGGATGTCCCCTCTCCCCCCTACTCTTCATTCTCTATCTCAACTCCCTCTACCACCATTTTTTTGCCACTGTGCCCCCCCCCCGGGCAAATGCCCGCACTAGCCACCACGCCTACATCGACGACATCCTGATCAGAAGTGAGGACGTCAACTACGTCCAAAACAGCCTCAACTACTTCGATGGGCCAGCCAGGGACTGGGGACTGGACATGAATGTGTCAAAGACCGAAGTCCACGCCAATGGCACAGCCCCCCAAAAAGAATTTCTGACACCCAGGGGCTCGGAGTTCCACACGTACAACAAAAAAACGGGTCGCCCGCACACATGCTATAAATACCTGGGGGTTTATCTTTTTACTTGCCACCAGGCAAAGGGCCTGTTTCACATGCTCAAGGCGGAGATTCAGAGTTATTTTGCCCGGCTCTCTCCCTTGCCTCTCACACTTAGTGAGAAGGTCCGACTGACGAACTCTCAGCTGGTCCCAGCACTCGCCTACCGCTTAATTACCCACTCTCTTTCCCCCAGCCAGCTCGAAAAGCTTCAGGCACTTATCTGGGCGGGGGTTGCGTCTCGCAGCATCACACGTCTAGTCTCCCCCAATGACCGTTTCGCGGCTCGCCCAAAGGGAGGGTTGGGAATGAAGTTCCTACCGCACAGCGTCCACGTTGCCACGATGAACTATGGACTACGGGCCCTTTGCGGCCTTGCCCCAAAGTCAGTTGGCCCCCTGTACGTCCAGTCTTTACTTACCTCTAACCAGAGGGCCTCGGACCCGGTACAATACTCTTTTATGGACTCCATCCATGCCCTTGGCATATCTTTCCACAGCATAGGCCCGTGGAGACCCACTGCTATTCGGGATCTAACGCCTGGTACCCAGCTAACCGTTAGGTTCAAGTCAGGACAGGCCACAGGAAGAGTGACCGAGGCCTCCTCCAAATGGGCCAACGTCTCGTTCCACAACGGGGTCTACTCGCTGGATACCCACACGTCCTACACCATGCACATGCCATGCCACGCCGTCATGGATTACTCCCACCCCTCTCACTTCCAGCTAGTCCCTGAATTTTTGCGACCTCAGGAGACCATTCCCGAACCCCCAGCACCACCGCACAACGCACACGCACTAGGAATCAGCCGACACGGCCATCTCTTCGCTCTGCAGGCACAACACTACCTAGAGAAGAAGTCTCTCGACGAGTGGGGATGCCACGATGCCGCGGAGGCACTAACCAGGCCGCCGACCCCCGGCCTACAGCGGGTGTGGCTATATTCCGATGGCTCCTCCGGAGAGTCCGGCCATGCGGCCGCCATCACGGCCTTTCTACCCGACGGTACAACCAGAGTCCTGTGCCTGTCCTCACCGCATCCCTCTTCTCTGGGTTCGGAGTTCTGGGGGGCGGTAGCAGCCATTCGCTGGATCCACAGGGAACTTTCCCAATACGAAGTATGTTTGTTGATTGACAACGAACAGGTGGTGTCCACCCTCCAGAAATGCCAAGTCCGTAGGCCCAGCCCGTTCCAAGACGACACATGGACCGTCGCCGTGCACAGCGCCCTGCGTCTCATTACCAACCCCCTCCACATCATGTGGATTAAAAGTCACGCCAATTTTATTGGCAACGAAATCTGCGACCATTTTTCTAAATGGGCAGCTCACAGCCTGATTTTTACCCCGGACCTCCTCCCCCCCCCCCCACTGGGCTCAGTGGCGGTACACCACCTGCCTGTCCTCCACAAGTTTAAGGTACAGCAATTCCGCCACCTATTGCCGCGGCATTCCCATAGCAACATAGCGGTCGGCCCCAGCTTCAGCCTGTACAACAAAACCTCCTGGTTTTCGTCCCTGTTTTTCAAACTGGCGTCTGGGTGCTACAATGTGCACGGGTACCAGTGGAGCAATATGCTCCACGACTACCACTGTTCCAGGTGCAGACAGCACCATCCTTTCGACCCTTTATCATGCCTGGCCTTCTGCAAAGCGTTGGACCATCACGTCCAGGCATACGTCTCCTCCTGGGGAACCCTGTTCAGCCCCATTGTCCTGCACTGGTGGCTCTCTGGACCCTCAAAAGCTGACCGCAGGAACTTCGTGAGAACTCTGGTACGAAAGTCCCTATGGTCCTGCCTCTCCAAGCCGATCCCGGGCTCCACTCGCGCCGAGCACAGAGCCATGCTTGGCCTAGCCCTGGAGGAGCGCGTAAAGCACCTGGACAAGGCTGTCCACCAAGCACATGATTGGCTGTGTTCGAATCCTCTCCCTTGGGACCCAATACTTTGGGCGCACCCCTCCGACCCCCTCAACCCCTTCTCGGTTTCACACGGTGCGTTCAGTACCTCCGTCCACATGCCCCCTCGGACCCGCCCCGTATACCAGCACCCCCCACCTCTCCCTAAACACGCCTTAAAAAAACCGTCCAAGCTAGCGTCAGCAAAAGCACAACCAACCACACGCCGCGCGCCGAAAAATTCCAAACGCCCGTCCTGCCGCGCATCTGCACCACGCCCCCCCCCCCCCCCCTCGGCCATTCCCCGCCCTCCTCAGCACTCACGCCCACGGCCACCACAAAAACGCCATCCATCACCACAAACCCACCAGGCCACAATCGTTTGGGCGCCCCCAAAGCGCGCCAAGACTGCTCTCCCCCTCCCACCCCCAAGCTCCAAGACACGCTACCGTCAAACACGCCTACCTCTCCCCTCAAGGCCCACCCTTACTAGGTGCCCAGGCCCGACTGCCCCTGCCCCCCCCCAATCCAACGACTCCCGGGACATCCGGAATTTTTTCCGTCCATCCAGCGATTTTCTGTCACCTCCTCTCGACCCCTTCAGCCCTCCGCCCCTTCCGGAACCCCCCCCCTTCCCCACAGGGTAAATCAGCGTTCATCTAACCAAACCATCAGAGCAGCCGTGTACATATCTTTATATGTTGATGTAAATACTTTCATTGGGGGACGTCAGCCCCAGAACAAGTTGATGCGGTCAAGAACATTCAAAAAGACTACATCAGCCGCAACAACTTCGACGCCCTGATTGGTGCCCGGTCTGAAGCGCTGCCTAAGGAGGCGTTCAGTCGTATGGACGTCCACTTGGACCTCAACATGACTATGATACGCCCCCTGGATGGACTCCAACAATCGGAGTACCTGAAGGAGTTTGGGGATATCTACAAGCGCCTGGAGAAACGCCTTGAACCCCTCCTGGTCAACCAAGATCAGTGGAAGAGGGACAAGAGCTACCTCTGGCACGAGGACCACATTGTGGTACCTAGTGACAGAGTCCCAGCGCTGCTGAAGTGGACCCATGAGTCCAGTGGTCATGTGGGTGCTGACTTTACCCTGAGGGTATTCAAGCAGTGGTTCCACACTACGTGGACTGACAACCAACTGCGGAAAACCCTCCAGCCTATCGTGGACAAGTGCCCGTGCAGGTCCTGCAAACCAGGGGATATCAGGGACAGAAGTCTCTACTCGACCCTGCCCATCCCTCACTGTGCTAGCAGTGTTCTATACGTGGACTACACGGAGATGCCGAAGTTCGGGGGCTATGACTTCGCCCCCGTTGTAACCTGTGGGTTGACCAGGTTTACCACGGTGTTCCCATGTACCAAGCACATTGCCGGGGAGGAGACTATCAAGATACTCCCGGAGGAGTTGTTTCGTGTCTATGGGGCGCCCAAGGAGATCAACTCCGATGAGGACGTACGAGGACGCTCAGATACCGGTTGGTACAAGAGGGTCCTGAGATCCCTCAATGTCCAGGTGTCTACGGGGATCCCCTGCTCGCACACGAGCAACCCCCTATGTGAGCGACAGATGGGTGTCCTCAAGGAGAATGTAAGGATATGGTGCAAAACTGAACGCACCAGAGACTGGTTGAGACTACTCCCCGTCATATCCTTGATGATGAACTCCCAAGAGAGTTCAGCTACTGGCTACTCGCCCCATGAGCTATTCCTAGGGCGCCCGGCGTGGTTCCTACATGCCCCCTATCCAGAGGACACCCATTCTTCTGTGGGTGGATGGGTCCAAGAGCAAGAAGCGAAGGTGGACAAGGCCAAGGCTATGCTCCAGAGAGTGAGGGAGCATCAGTGGAACAAGAAGAACAAGCACCGAGTCCCAGCCACCTACCAAGAGGGGGACTGGGTGCTGGTGCACCACAGTCGACTACCCGCCTGGCCACGCTCTACCAGCAAGGACCCATACTTCGGACCCTACAACATTCTATCTGTGGATGGACACCGCATATCGGTGCGGTGTTCTCCCCGTCTAGGGGGGACCCTGGTGTGCGCTGCTCAACATCTGAAGCGCTACTATGACCCTGAAGACCTCTGTGTAGAAGAGTGGGAGCTTAACGACAAGGAGATCGCCGCCCTAGACTTACAAGGGGCTGCCAGCCCTATGGAAGTTGAACGGGAACTCCCCGACATGAACGCCCAGGAGATGGCTAAGAAGGGCTTCTACCTGGTGAAGTCTGTCCTACGCCACCGCTATTGCCAGGGTTGGCGCTTCCTCACCCTCTGGGAAGGGTTTGGAGTTGAAGAGGCCACCTGGGAGCCCTTCTCTGCGTTTGTTCTACCTGAGGGACGCCTAAACTCAGTTGTTGTTGACTACTTGTCCCAGAACAACCTCGGTGAGTTGCTGAGGCTCGCTGAGACGCTTGCCTCCGAGACTAAAGCTAGGGACTGAACCTTACCCCTAAGAGTGGTACGTATGTCTGTGTGTGCCTCGCTTCTCTCCCGGGCTGGCTCCCAAATCAACGGGCTTCGCTAATGGCTGACTGAAGGTCCTAGTCAGTTACTGGTACCACTCCTATGGCGCCCAATTTCTGTGCTGGCGCCTATCCTTGGGGGAAGACGGCAAAAGCCCTACCTACTAGAGGGGAGGGGTGGCCATGTGTGCTAAGGGCATACAAAGAGCCCATTTCTGCCAAAGGCCAAAATCTAACGCACTCCCCTGCCCACGAGGAAAAGCTGGCGGGACAGGAGACACCACTAGGTAGGTAGGTAGGTCAACTCGGGACTGGGGTTGCCCTGCAGGGGGGACTTACCAAGGGGCTTTTGCTCACCCACCCACGGCCCTACTGCACGTGCCCCCACAAAGCGGCTCCCCCACATGGAGGAAGGGCGTGGTCGCCGCGAGCAGTACCCTACAGCGGGTCCTGCCCAGAGAGATAACCCATGTTCAACCGAAGTCTCACATTCCTCTCCTTCGGGCGGATGATACGTGGGGGAGGGTCCCACCGCACATCCTCATCAACCTCCGGATTCTGAGGCCCAGGGGCCAGGAGCCAGGCCAAAAGCCCTGTCCTGCGGGCACCCCCACCTGGGTTGGTTTTCAGTAGGTGTGAGGCGACTTGAAGAAGCACGTGCTACGGGACTCGCATGCCGTGGCGAACACTCACACCTCCTGACTCGGTCGAGCTTGCGCTCTCCCGGGGGGCCGGGGGTTCGAAGTAGGTCGTTGTGGCCGGTTGGTCGGTCGTATGGTACGGTTGCGGTGTAGTTTGTTAATGTAGGTTGGTCGGTTGCGTGATGGTACAGCCAAGTTTTGTTTGTGGGCATGGTCGTCGGCGGGCGCGGCTCACCACGATGTCCCCACCCCTTGGACGCTGTTCCCGTTTCAACCCGTGCACGCCTGGCTGGTTTGGTGTTGACCGGCTTCCGTGTGGTCTGTTTACGGTCAAGTGGCGGCTGCAGCTGCGGTGTTGTTGGTTCGCAGTCGTCTTGGCCGCCTCATGGTCGGCTTGGTTTGTGTGGGTTCCATTGCGCTGCTGCCGGTGGTCGTTCCGCCGCATGTTGTTTATGCAGCCGGCATGTCCGTGTCGGCGCTGGTCAGTGGCGTCGTGGTTTGTCCAAGTGTAGTGTTGTGTAGGTTGTTACCGTTGGTTGGTCGCGTTTGTATTGGCAGCGTTGCGGTGTTCTGCTGTGTTTGTGGGTACGGTCGTCGGTGGGCGTGGCGCACCACGGTGTTGCCAACCCATTGGGCGCCGTTTCCGTTTCGACCCGTGCACGCCTGGCTGGTTCGGCGTTGGCCGGCTTGCTTGTGGTCTGTTTACGGTCAAGTGGTGGCTGCAGCTGTGGTGTGGTTGGTGCGCGGTCGTCGTGGCTGCCTCATGGTCGGCCGGGTTCGTGTGGGTTCCGTTGAGCTGCTGCCGGTGGTCTTATCGTCGATTCCTGCCCGTTTAGCCAGCACGTTTGTGTCTGCATCGGGTTGTGGCGTCTTGGTTTGTACAAGTGTCGTGTAGTGTAGTTTGGGAACGTTCGTGGGCCGCGTCCGCAGCGGTAGAGTCACAGTGTTCCTCTGTGTTTGTGGCCATGGTGGTCAGGGGGCGCGGCTCGCTACGGTGTCGCTAGCTTGTTGGACGTCGCTCTCGCACCGGCCCATGCACGCCCGGCCAGCTTGGCGCTGGTCGGTGTGCGCGCGGTCTGTTCACGGTCACGTTGCGTCCGCTGTTGTGGTTCTGGCGGTGTGTGGTCGTGTTAGTCGCTTCTTCGTTGGTTTGTTCGGCGTTCGTTCCTTGTCGTCGCAGCGGGTGTTCGCGCAGTCGGATTTGTTGTGTGCAGGTGTTCCGCTTGTTGCGATGTTGGTCTGTGCCAGGTGTGTGGGGCCGGCACGGTACGTTTGTACTGTGCGCCGCCCGCCCGCCGCGGGGGAGAAAAGTCATGACAAGTGGTCGGACCGCTGTAAAAAGATTTTCCCCTGTCGGTGCCCTGTTCCCTGCCCCGCCCTGGCAGTGTTGCATGCCCAATCCATTATCCGGTATTTCGTGGTGCTCCGTAGCCGTACTTCCAGTTTCGCTTGTGCCACTCATATGTACACCCCCCGTCGGTGGCAAGGCCCCGCCGGTCCCCCTCGGTGTGTCCCTGTGCTCCCCATGGGAGCCCCAGGGTGTTGTTCCAGCTCGGTGGTGCTGTGCTCGTGCTCGTGCCTGTCTGTCTGCCGTGCGCCTTCTCGTGTCGTGCGTTGCGGGTCATTCGGGTGGCGTGTCTGTGTCACGGTGCTGGGTGTGGTGGCTAGGATGGTTAGGGTGGTTCGGCTTGTGCTGTGGTGTTGGGACGCTCCGTCCGACGTGGCGGGTTGGGCTCGGCGTAACACACCCGTGACTGTGGCAGGGGGGTCGGCGCAGCCCCGTGTGGTGAGCTTGTGGCGCCCCGCATGCCCCGGGTAGGGTTGTGGAGGACAGGAGTACCGGGCAGTGTTGCAGCCCCCCTCCCTCTCATGGACGCTGTTAACTGTCTGCGGGGAGTGTGCCCCTCCTATCATTCGCATAGGTTATACGTGTCGTAACCTTACGCGTCCCAGGCGCTCAACTCCCCGGAGGAGGTGCGCGCTGGTCCCCGCGGTGCACTTATCTCCGGATGCTCGCCCTGGACGGTAATACTCTGGCTGGTGGTTCGTTAACATTCTTGTGGTTATCTGCCAAGCCGCGGGTTCCGCGTATTTTGCCGGGCTCTTTGCCCGGCCCCTTGTGGATCCGGCTCGCGGGAGAGAAGGGTGAGGCGGGAGGACGGGTCCGGGCGTGGCGCCGCCCCGTTCCCTGCTGCAGGTGGGTCACGGGGTCTGAGAAGCGTGGCCCTCGCCCAGGGGGTTGTAGGAGGAAGTCGTGGGGTTTCGGTGCGTGCTCGACACCACGGGTTGCGAAGGCTGGCCTCCACTCTCCGGGCATCTGTTGCATGTGTCGGGCAGGTTGATGTCCGTCTTGTCGGTTTGTCGGACCGTCAGGTGTTGCTGGGGTGTGTTGCGCGGCTGTGTGCCACTGGGTCGTCGCGGTAGGACCTGTGGCCAGGCGCGGCTCAGGGTCCTGGGGGGGCGTCCCATGCGTCGCACCGGGGGGCCGTGGAGGTTACTGAAGTTTGCGTGCACAAGGCCTGGGCGTGCCGCCCGGGTCTCTGCCTCAGTGCGGACGGCGGGTTGCCGTCAATTGCCCAGCGCCAGCGCCCGGATCCGGTGGTGTGCGCTGTTCGACAACACCCCCGTGGTCATCGGTTCGGCCGCAGGCTCCAGGTGCTTGGCTGGCCCCTTTGCCTGGTCCCTCAGGGACCCGTTACGTGGGAGAGGAGAATCAGGTGGGATGGCGGTCCCGGGTGTGGCGCTGCCCCCTTTGCTTGTTGCAGGCGGGTCGCTGGGGTCCGGGAAGTGCGGCCCCTGTCCGGGGGATGTGGGAAGAGGTCGCTGGGGTCATATTTGTGTCCGACACCGTGGGCTGCTAAGGCTAGCCTCCACTCCTTGGGTGTCTGTCGTGCGTGCCGGGCAGGTGGACGCCGTCCCCGCTGGTGTGTCTGGTCGACGGGTGGTGCCGTAGCATGTTGCGCGGCCGCGCGTTGCTGGGTTGTACGAGGGGTCTTGTTGGGCGAGGTCTGCCCGGTCGGGGTCGTTGTGGTTCGTGGCCGACCCCGCTGCCGCTGGCTTGACGGTCATCGTCCGGTCCTCCGGCGGGAGGAGGCGGTCCAGGGTCCGCCGCGCCGTTTCTTCCCTGCGCGTGGCTGGTGTGGGACTCGTGCCGTGCGCGTGCGGCCGTGCGTCGTCGCTGCAGGTCCTGTAGTCGGCCGCGGGTCAGGGGCCTGGGGGGTTACCCACACGTCGTACAAGGGCGCTGCAGAGGGCACTGAAGATTTCGTGCACCAGGGCCGCGTGCGCCGCCCGGGCCTCCGTCTCCACCGTCGACGCCACTACTCTACACACCCTACCTACAGTGGCACCATCCTGGTGGGCGAGCACTTCTGCAACTGGCTCAAGCCCCCACTCAGGATTACCACTCCTACACTCACGCTCTACTGGGTGTTGTTGAAGAACAAAGTTGTGGGTCCTAATGACCCTCCTGTGAAGAAGACAAAAGAACACAGCGCTGCTAAGCAACTGTGGCCTTAAAGGGACGCCACAACGTGTTTCCCTGCTGGGGCTTGGAGGGAAGGGGTGCTCTTGTTGCGTGCACAGCGTGGATGTCCATGGCGCCGAACTGCCCTCGCCACTCCTGGCTGAGGTGCAGTTAATTGATTGTGGGATCCGCGCCCTTGTTTAGCAGGGCAACAAACAAAAAGGGACGCTGCTGCACCAATCACCCTACCTGCCCACCTGTAAAGCAAAGGCCAATGAAGGGGTGTTTGCGGCTGAGGAACGAAGCCACACTCCACGTATTATACGCTTCTCAGTGTGACCTATAATACGCTGTCCTCAAACACCCCTGTCAAGCAAGCAAGCGTTAAGAGACTCCTCAGGTTCCCTTGAAGAACGTACCGAGGAGCCCCTGGGTAACCTAAACAAGGTTTACCGTGCGCATTTCGCGTGGCCTACCCTTTAATGCGTGTGTGAACGCACGAGCATGCACGAGTTTGCGAACAACATTCTGCAATCACTGTCTTGCTGCCTAATCTTACCCACGATCACGAACTCTACCAGGGGGTGGCCCCACCTGGGCTTACCTACCTTACCTACCGCTGCAGAGTGAAGCAAGGTGAGGAGAAAAACGAGGCGCAAGCGAAAAACGTCGCTATGCACTTGTGTGTATGTCTAATCACCCTGATCTGACCTCTAATTGTCTGCAATCTTTCTAATCTAGCCCTCCATCGTTTGTTAGCGCTGCTACAAGACTCGTTCACGGAGACACGAGACGAGCAATGTGCATGCTGCATACGAGACGAGCACACCTGAGGTTTATACCTGATTCATTGAAGTCTTTTCGTTGATTTTGGAATTCTTGGATTTTTGACACTTTCTGTCAGTGTGGGTGGAATCTGTATGTTTATTTGTGTATGTGTGTCTCGTCATTTTCCTGTCTACGTGAGACATACGGTTATAATCTCATTCTTTCTGTATTTTCCGGCGCTTCGCTAGGAGCCGCTCCTGACCGCCGCCTTTTTCTGCGTAGGAATTTCTTGATTAAAGAAATCGAGAGATGACTACAATTTTTATAAAAATGTGCATCTGATGCACAATTGGATTCTGCTCAGGTGTGTCGTCTTAGAAAAATTCTAGGCCGTTATTTGACGGATTTAGGTGTTGTCGCTCCGCGTTTGCGTGGTTTCGTCCATCCTCCTCCCATTCCTCTCTGTACAGATACCTTCGCGAGGCGTCGCTGAGTAGGCCGCCGTTCGCGCCGAAAAGCAGCAGCCTAGGGACTGAGCAGAACCCAAGACCCCACCAAGGGGCAATTTAACTTTCTTTACGACTCCCTTCGCCTTAAGACAGGTCACAGGTCGCCTGCAGGTTTACGAGAACCCATGCGAGTGTGTATATTGCGTCTTGCGTTGGGTTTATGTCGCGCTGCGTCTTGGAGGGAGGGATGCACATGCACATGTTTTTGGCATGCTCCCAACCTAACCCAACCAAGCCACAGAAACCCCGGCAGCGCCAAGAGCGCTGAGCTTTCTGTAGGGTAGTCATGAACACAGCAGCAAAAAGGCGCCAGCCATGGTGAGCGCCCATTTTTCTGTGTGAGGGAAGCTATAGGTATTTTAAAGTAGATGTTGAAACCAAGGAAAGGCCAAGAAAAAAAATCGCTTTTTCCTGAAAGTGCGACAGTGGTGGCCACCACAGCACAAGAGGGGAGTAAGAAAAAGTGCTTTTCCAATGCTTTAGGGTATACTTTAGTTGTATTAGACGTGCTCTAAGAACACAGGCATTTCTATCTTAGTATTGGCCCAACCAAAACTGGTGATAACACATTTTGACCTATGGAACCAAACACTAAATCAGGATATGGACTGGACCCCTTAATCCCCTATCAATGTGAGGCTATCCGTCGTTTCCAGAGTTGACTGAGAACTGACATATCCAGGGCAGAGCCTATGAATTTATCTATGTTTTCTCATGAATTTTTAGGTATCCTAGTGGTATGCACCCTAGGGGGCTGGGCACCTCTTTTTGAGAGGTCCTGGGTTCAATTCCCGGTCAGCCTAGCTAAGTGGGAAGATCCCATGTGACATGGCAGTGACCTCATCGCCACATGCCATGCCACCTCAGCATATATGGGACCCAAAACAAATGGTGCACATCTCCTGAGATGGCACTATGGAGATTGAGTGACTAAAGGGCAGTTTTCCAACTCTTTTTCCAAAACATTTCAATTATCTTTGTGAATATGCAATCCGATTTGCCCCGAGTTGCAGTTTCTGTGAATATTCTTACATCTTTCACTGTTTATACTGCAGCCCTTCATGCTTTGATCCTGCTTCTCTTCGACTTGCTTATCTCTGGCTTGGGTTACCTTGGATTGGTTGTATTTCAGCAAATAAAACACTTTCCTCATCAAAAACAAGCAGCAGGAAACCCTACACAAGCAGCAAGCAGCAAGAGAGGCACAGCAAACACACAGTGTTGAAATCACTATAAAAAGTTTCGTTACTACCCAAGGTCACATGCCCCGGCCCTTTTCATCCCCGTGCCAGAACAGTCCCCATCGCTGAGCTACAGGACGTGCCCGTGATAGAGACTGAGAAAAAGGGGCTAACACCTCTGGCACCTCTCGCTGGCGTACCATCGCACCTTTCAGGCCTAACCTCAGGGGGTGGGAAGAGTGGCAACCCGATTGCCCAGGCGAAGATCTAGCTGGAGTTGCCGGAGTTCAACCCGAAAAACCTACTCGAATGGGCAGAGGAATTTGCCGATTTTCTTTTGCTTACCGGCCAATCTCATGTAGATGTGGCCACTAAATGTTCTCTTTTGAGACGGTCATGCAAAAAGAATTTTTGCAAAAACAGATGAAGTAGATTGTGAAAACCTGTTCTACATGGGCCGAGGTTCTCCAAAGACTGGAGAAAACTTTCTCGGTCTATGAAACAGACCTCAGTGTACGCACACAGATTGAGGAGCTCCCCATGCTCCCCAAATTTCCTTCCGCTGCACGAGTCTGTGAATATGTGTGCAACCTAGAGTATCTTTGCTCACGAATGAACGTGGGTTCCTATGGACCCACTGAACCCCATTTGTGGCTCGTGAGTAAAATCCCTACACGTACGTGGGACGATTGCCGCACCACCTCAGAGATGAAGAGTCGGACCCACACGTACGATGACCTTGTGGACCTGCTCATCAAGCTAGCCCTTCAGAGGGAGAATGACCCCCATATGGAGAAATTCCTCAAGAGCCACCTGGGTCGAGGTGGCACCCCTACCCCTGAACGTGGCGAAGGGAAAGAACTTAAAAATCCCACTAACGCCAAAAAGGGTTGTGGTAAGGAGAGGGGTAACCTGCGTGCCATGAATGACGTTAAACGTGAAGCAGGTACAGCCCCACTCTTCTACTGTAAGCCTGTCACTGACAAGGGAGGACCCTGTCATGCCCCTGACTGCGACCATCGCAGTGGTTGTGTCCTGCAACTGAAAAGACATCAGCACATTAAAGATGGGAAAACAGTGACCCATCAGGACCATTTCAGGTGTACCATCACTTGTGGGTACTATGGCGAACTTCGTCACTACAAGGACGAATGTCACATAAAAAAACGTGAGAGTGAAAAACACAAACGGCAGGGGGCAGATCGCCAGAAAGCCCAACCACCCTCTGGAACTCCCCAGAATGGGGACAAGGGTGGTAAAGAAGGAGGCAAAGGAGATGGCAAGGCTGGAAATGCCAATCACCAGAGGCGCTCATCAGCCCCCGCTGTTTCTCCCTCTCGTGCCGATGCTGACCCCAGGAAGCGCCCACAGGGGGATAACCCCTCCCCCGAGGGGTCTAACTCCAAGAAGAGGCGAGTGGCCTGGATGGCCGAGTCCCTCATGGCTGCAGGGGTTGATGTGAAATTCCCTGCTGAGGAGTAGGGGGGCGGCTCTGAAGAGGAGGACTTGGTTTTCTGGATCCTCGTGAAAATCAGCAATCAAGTTTTTGGTGCAGTGCTTGGCACCGGCGCAACACTCTCTATAGTGGCCCCGAGCCTACTAAAGACTTTCAAGACAACTAAGACAGTGGCCATAAGAGTAGGAGATGGGCGTACCATCCATCTCTTGGGGAATGTGCATGTGACTATTTGTCTTGGCGACAAATTTGTGACTCAACACTGCAGAGTGTTGGACACAGACGCCTTTGACATCGTCATTGGCACCAACTTCCTACGAAGAAACCCCCAGGTAAAAATGTTGTCTCTCCATCGCCCCTATTCTGTACACTGCGACTTTGGCAGTGGGCTCTACTCCGTACCTTTGGAGCTGTCAGGACGAAAGGAGTCTTGGCTGCGCTGCGCAGCAAAGACTAACTATCGTACTGAAAACTACCAATTGGCCCGTCACGTTCTTGAAAATGGACTGGCGGCCCTGCAGGTATCTGTGGATGAGATCCAGGTGGAATTGTTCGCGAGCCAACAACAGCACATCATGCAGTTGTATTGCTCGAAACATTTAAATAAAGCTTTCCGTTTCTTGTGGAAAGCAATGGGCCTAGCGTATGCTAACCCTCCCTTCTCCCTGCTCGCGAAGGTTCTAACCTCAATCGCTTATGAGGGAGGAAGGGTTGTCATGTGCACCCCTGACTAGTGGTTGTTCATGTGAACACGCTTATTGGCACCAACTGCTGGACCAAATGACTGTGGAAAGGGTGCAACTCCCCGACTGTCCCATTTATTTGCCTGAGGAATCAGACACGTCTATGCAGGCCCCTGAATGGGCCAGTTTCTTATTCATTGGCGATGGATCCCTCAACCCTGTACCCATTTGTGATCTCGGTCAGGTGCTACTGAAAGAGGCCATGGCTGAAAATCGTGGCGTGACCCTTTTTGATCTCAAAAAATGATCTCCTGAGCATCTATCTGCCACAGTTACAGGGTGTGAATCCCCTGATGGCAATCTGGAACCTGCTGCTGTGAAGGAGGATGCTGACGACCAACTGTCCCAAATTGCCAGCTCTATCCCTCCTGTTGATCCGAGCTGTGTTGAACTCAAACACAGTGCCTTCCTGGCCTAGCTGTTGCTGGAGGAGGTAGACCTAGAGTCAAACTTAGAACCAATTTCCCCTGTTGGGAAACCTGTGCTGCACATGCTGCATACTTGCTCAGGTGAACCCCTGTCTGAGAGTACTGATGCTCTACCGCGGCCCGCTTCTAACAACATGCCACTGTTCGAGCATGACACTCAGGAACTCCCACGGCTGTTGTACCTGAGGGCCGAAGGTATTGAGCGCCAGGAACGCTTGCAATACCTCAAACAGACCTCGAAATCCTCCATCTGGTCTGAGGAGGACGATGATTCCTACACGCTACCTGACCCTGAGATACCCGTAGTATATTCTCTGCACTATGGGCAACAATGTCCCCGTGAGTGGGATGACGGCTCAGTACCTGCCGAAACGCCTGATCAGCAGAAAAAGAAAGAGCATGGTAAGAGCAACCTCCATGCTGAAGAGGATTTCCTGCAGAAAATGGAGAGTCAGAACCTTGACCCCCGACTGAAGAAACGGCTTCTAACCTATGTGGAGGTGTTCGGCGCCCTACTGCCTCCCCTGTCCTGTAGAAAACTGGTCCTGTGTAGCAGGATTGGGTTCCGACGCTGCCTTGAGATCCACATGGTAGTTTTTGCCGCTCACTCTTCGATCCTTGCCCTACTCTACCTTCGGGTCTTCTTGGTTTTTGACTATGGATCCTGGATTCCAGCTTTCATTCCTTGATTCTGGTTCCTTGGTTTCATGTTTCTCACGAGGAGTTTCGCAAACAAAACCGTGATATCAAAATCCAAACTTTGATACCCTCCCTGCAACGTAGCATGATACGCAGACCATAGTAGACACAATCAACATCCGAACATCGAACTCCATTGCTGCTTGCTGTTGTAGCATGTTCTTGCTGTCCTCCAGAGGGACGAAAAGTTCATGGACCCTTGCCGGGTCTGCACTCCTGGCGTTACATTCCTAAGCCAATACAGATGTGAACGCAATAAAGATTTATACTATAATCGATAATCAGAACTCTAGAAACATGCAAAATCAAAATCTAATCTACCGTTCTTAGCACGTAATCAATGCCCAGGCGCCTTGCTTCTGCGGTGCGCGCTGATCTCCTGCAACTCGCGCTAAAATAATAAAATAAGCGTGACATTCTTTTTCTAACTGTGGGGCCTGGATGGCGAAGACGAGTCATGGTACACCGGACCAGCTTCATCAGATGGACCTGAAACTGAAACCTGAATTTGAGAAGAAGCGAGTGAGACGTCGTCCCTATCCCGCTCCTCAGGAACAGGTTGAAGAAATCGAGCACCAGATCCAGGAATGTATTGATGCTGGCCTCGTTGAAGAATGTAAGAAGGGGGAATACCCCCACCACTGCAGTCGCTGCTTCCTGGTTGCGAAACCTGGATCGACTGCCCTGCGACTGGTGGTTGACTATGGCGAGGTCAACAAGAAAACCGAAAACCACTCGGGGAGTATTCCCAACATCGAAAACACCCTGGAGCGTATTGCCAAATGCCGGTACAAAACCAAAATGCACAAACGCAGTGGTTTCCGGCAGGTTGACCTAACAGCCGCAGCTCAGGAACTGCTGGCCTTTATGACCCCTAAGGGTCGTGTGTTTAAATGGAAGGTCATGCCTTTTGGGCTGGCCAATGCCCCGGCACTCTTCCAAGAACTAATGAACAAAATTTTGTACATACTGAGGCGCAAACCTCTAGTACAGGAGTTGATCTCCCGAGGGGCAGAAATGGAGGCCCACATCGATGACGTGAGTTTGGGTACCAATACCCAAGAGGACCATGTCCTTCTCCTCTGCAAGTTTTTCATTGTTTGTCAGGAAAACCATCTCCGAATCAAACTCGAAAAAGGCGAGTTCACGAAAGACGAGATGGAGTATTTGGGTTTCAACGTGGGGTATGGTTGGTGGAAACCAGCCGCGTCTAACATGCAGCCCCTACAGGACATGCAGATTGGCGATGACCCTAAGAAGGGTCCACACAACGTGAGGAGTTTTGTGGGCGCCTGTAACTTCTATAGGCGGCACATCCAGAATTTTACCTACTCTTCTGCCCCTCTCACTGACCTACTCAAGAAAACCACTCCCTGGAGGTGGACGGCACCACAAGACTGAACCGTGATGGTTCCCTCAAGCACGATTATCCTTCCAGTGAGTGGCGACTTGTACCACTGGGACACTGAAACTGGAGATGCAACCAGGCGCGTTCCAATTACAGCACCTACGACCAGGAGCTCCTGGCCGGTATGTTGGTGCTCTCATCCCAGTCTCGACTATTGGGATCTAACCACATTGTCTGGCTCTGTGACCAGGAACGGGTGAACTCCTTTCAAAAGGGCCCAGCACCGGAGACAGCAAAACAAAACCGGTGTTGGACTTACGAGAGCGGATTCAGGCTGACAGTCCATCATATCCCTGGTATAAACAATGAACTGTCTGACTATATATCGCGCAACAGCTTTGATGCGCTTATTGGTGAGAGCTCTGAGGCACTTGCCAAAGAGGCTTTCTAGCGTATGGACGTCCAGCTTGACCTGTCCATGCGCACTGCTGGAATCCTCGAGGGTTGGAGCCTAACTGACTATCAGTCAAAATATAAACAAATTATCCAGACCCTCAGCACTGGTCTGGAACCCCGTGTCATTGACGGGCACCAGTGGTATAAAAATGACCAGTACCTGTTCTACGAGGACCGTATAGTCGTGCCTGAGGCACGACTCGATGGGTGTCTACAGTGGTCCCATCTCAGCTCAGGTCACACTGCCGCTAATCGCTGAGTGGACTTCTTCCGCGAGTGTCTCTACTCTGGTCTAACCCTGAGTGAACTGAGGTCCCGAATGCAGACCATTGTTGATGCTTGTGGCTGTCATGCCAGCAAGCAGAGCGATAGTAGGGATAGGGGACTGATTTCCAGCCTATCCATACCCTATTGTACTAACTCTGTTCTCTACGTGGATTTCATCCACGGGCTACCTCGCTTTGGCGGCTATGATAGTTGCCTAATGGTCACCTGTGGCCTGTCCCGCTTCAACCGTGTGTTCCCTTGCAATAAGAAAATCACTGGTGAGCAGACTGTGAAAATGTTGGTCGAACAGTGGTTTGAACCGTACAGAGCACCGAAACAGGTGCACTCTGATGAAGATGTACGCATCCGCAGTGACACAGGATGGTACAAACGAGTGCTGAACGCGTTCAACGTTGAGGTAACCACAGGTGTGCCCTATACCCACATGTACAATCCTCTTTGCGAGAGACAAAACCGTGTGGTGGAACAGAACCTGAGAATCCCGATGAAGCAAGAACATACCAAAGGTTGGGTAAGCCTAGTGCCCTGAGCGGTGCTGACCATGAACTCTCAGAGGAGCTCTTCTTCAGGTTTCACCCCCCACGAGCTGTTTAATGGAGGACGACCTGCTTGGTTCTTCCAAAACCGCTTTCCTGAGGACTTCAACGACGCCGTTGGGAATTGGCTGGAAAACAAGCAGTCTATGGCTAGCCAGGCTGGGACCAACCTGAGACATATCCGTGACCGTGAACTGAGCCGACGAAATCGCCTACGGCGACCCGCCAATTTCAAGGTTGGTGACCTTGTTTTGGTACACCATTCACGCCTACAAAAAGAAGTCCTTGATTAGTGCCCTAATGATTATGATGAAATCCTGCAGGTTGTGATCTTGAAAACTCAAACCAAAGCAGCAAGTAGAGCAAGCACAGGATATAGATCGAATCAATGAATTGTTTTGAAATCCAGTGTAACACAGAAGGGCTGCAGATAGACAAAGCAGGCATAAGTACCAAGATTCAATTACACGTGAATAAGACAAATGATTTTAGGTGTAAACTTGCCTGACTCTAGCCTTCAAATTAGCATCAAGCACTTCATGTGTACTCTTTTTGATGAAATGGTGTTGGTTAGGAATATGGGGCAAGGGAGTTAGGCCAGACACAGAATATGACTTGGCCAAGCAGCTGAATTCAGAAACAGTTAAAACGTAGAACCACAATAAGTGGTAGAAACAGTTGAGTATAGGGGTCTTGGGGTGGGGGACCACTAGGCTTAACCTACCAGGCCTTTCCATGAAGTGCTTACCTTTTTTCGGCATAACCTCCATGAAGGAAGATACCTCCGCTCAGTTGAGTGGCAGGGGTGAACTTCATGGGGGGCTAGGGTTAGAACCCTAGTTATGTTGAGAAAGTGTACTTTAGGCTTCAAAAGAGAGATGAAAATACTTAAGTAAGTGTTAGCATCAACAAAAGCGTTTTGAGGGGGGCTTGGCCTGGATCAAGCCCTCCAAGAGAGACGTGGCAGTGACCTTATCTTACTCCCCCCTGGAGTACTAGTTGATCAAGCTAGTAGGACCAAGGAAAAAGGCTCAAATACTCCCAAAAGTTACCTCAGAAAATGCTATGATACAAACCACGCCACGGTGGAGAAAAGCGCGCACACGTGAACGCAAGTGCAAGGCAGGTCCGGAAGGGCCCGCGCCAACAACCGAGATCAAAAAAGGTGTGAACCAAGACCGGTCCAACGAGGAGTGTAGGAGGAAAAAACCCCGCCCACGCACACTCACTTGCATAGGGAGTACAACGGCGCCAGGGCACGCAACACACGAAAAGATACGGGTAAGGAGGGAGTCACGCAAGTATGTTACATGCCACGCCACGCACACGAGAAGAACAACAAGGGAAAATGACAAGAGAGGTGAGGGCACGTACCAAGCCGCGCCGCAAGTGCAAGTATGTTACACACCACGCTCGCCCGACCCGCGCCAACAACCGAGACCAACAAAGGTGTGTGACTAACCAGGGAGCAGGGAGCGTAGGAAGGAAAACCTCCGCCCTCGCACGCCCATTTGCATAGGGAGTACAACGGCGCCACGACAAGCAACACACAAAGAGGTATGGGTGCGGGGCGAGACATAAGGACACCATGGTATGGCGCGAAGGGGGAGGAGCGTGCGCACACACGTAGACACAAGTGCGAAGACAGGTATGTTATACGCCGCGCAACGGAGAGCGCAGCCGCAACGAACATGGTGCCAACGTGGGTACAGAATGTTACACGATGACCGCACCAAGCCGCCGAAGACCCACATATCCCCATCCTTCCTTTGTCTCACAGGGCCCAATTAGAGGGAAAGACGAGCCGGCAAGGAAAAAGACCGAGACACACACATAAGCGGAGGCAGGGAAAAAGTGCATGCCAGGGAGAAGGGCGAGCCAACAGGGAGCAGAGGAAAGCGTAAAGAGCGACGAAGCCACGAAAGAAACAGGGGGTAGCCAGCAGCCGAACAAGGGATGCGCGCAGGGAAAGGGGCACGGCAGGCACACGGCGAGCACAACACCGTACCGAAGCACCGGAGAGGGGGGCACCAGAAGGACAGGCGAAAGGCGACACCACGCACCACGACACGCACCGCACAGGCACCACACACACTGCACACACCCAAGCCCGCGCCCACAGCAAAGTGGCCAGCGGGCCCCAGCAGCCCACCCAGAGGGCGGGCAGCAGGGGAGAGGGGACGCCTGAACCCAGACGCCCCCCGCCACCCCCGTGGTGCGAAGCCCCCCACAGGGCACGCGAGCCATGGGGCCAGTGCAGGGCCCCCACGCCCGCACTCCCGCGCCCACAGCACGTGGGTAGCGGACCCCGACAGCCCGCCCGGAGGGCGGGCAGCCCGGGGAGGCAGAGCACCTGACCCCAGACGCCCCTCACAACAGCAAACGGCATCCCCCCCGGGGACGCCCTTCCGCCACCCCCTCAGCGCGCAACGCCGGCCCGCAAGAGCGCACGCTGTGGGGCCGGTGCTGGGTCCCCAAGCCCCCACCGACCGCACCTGGGACACACGTGGATAGCGGACCCCGTGAGCCCGTCCGGAGGGCGGGCGGCCGGGGGAGGGACAGCGCCTGACACCAGAGGCCCCTCACAACGGTGGCAGGCCACCCCCCCCCGAACCGGCCCCATACCACCCCCGCGGCACGCAGCCCCCACACGGCATGCAAGCGAAGGGGACAGTGCTGGGCCCCCAGAACCCGCACACCCGCGCCCACAGCACGTGGGTGGCGGACCCCGACAGCCCGCCCGGAGGGCGGGCAGTCGGGGGGGGGGGAGTGCCTGACCTCAGACGACCCTCACAACGGTGAAAGGCACCCCCCCCGGGGACGCCCTTCCGCCATCCCCACAGCGAACAACGCCGGCTCGCAAGGGCGCACGCTGTGGGGCCGCTGCTGGGTCCCCGCGCCCGTACCAACCGCACCCGGGACACATGGGTCGCGGAACCCCGGATCGCCGCCCCAGAGGACGGGCGGCCAGGGGAGGGACAGCGCCTGACACCAGACGCCCCTCACAACAGTGGCAGGCCACCCCCCCCGGGGACGGCCCCCCACCACCCCCGCGGCACGCAGCCTCCACAGGGCATGCAAGCCAAGGGGACAGTGCCGGGCCCCTACACCCCCACACCCGCGCCAACAGCACGTGGGTGGTGAACCCCGACAGCCTGCCCAGAGGGCGGGCAGTCGGGGGAGGGGGAGCGCCTGACCTGAGACGCCCCTCACGACGGCGAAAGGTACCCCCTGGGGACGCCCCTCCGCCACCCCCACAGCGCGCAATGCCGGCCCACACGGGCGCACGCTGTTGGGCCGGTGCTGGGTCCCCACGCCCGCACCGATCGCACCTGGGGCATACGGGTTGCGGAACCACAGCTCCCCGCCCCAGAGGACGGGCGGTTCGGGGAGGGACAGCATCTGACACCAGACGCGCCTCACAACCGTGGCACTCTACCCCCCCCGGGGACGGCCCCCCAGCACCCCCGCGGCACGCAGCCCCCACAGGGCATGCAAGCCAAGGGGACAGTGCTGGGCCCCCACACCCGCACGACCGCGCCCCCAGCACGTGGGTGGCGGACTTCGACAGCCCGCCCGGAGGTCGGGCATTCGGGGGGGGGGGAAGCGCCTGAGCTCAGACGCCCCTCACAACGGTGAAAGGCACCCCCCCCCGGGACGCCCTTCTGCCACCCCCACAACGAGCAACGCCAGCCCACAAGGGCGTACACGCTGTGGGGCCGGCGCTGGGTCCCCACGCCCGCACTAACCCCACCAGGGACACACGGGCCGCGGAACCCCGGCTGCCGGCCCCAGAGGACGAGCGACCAAGGGAGGGACAGCGCCTGACGCCAGACGCCCCTCACAACGGTAGCAGGCCACCCCCCCCAGGGACGGCCCCCCACCACCCCCGTGGCACGCAGCCCCCACAAGGCGTGCAAGGCAAGTGGACAGTGCTGGGCCCCAACACCGGCACACCCGCACCCAGAGCACGTGAGTGGTGGATCCCGACAGCCCGCCCAGAGGGCGGCCAGTCGGGGGAGGGGGAGCACCTGAGCTCAGACGCCCCTCACGACAGCAAAAGGCACCCCCCCCGGGAACGCCCTTCTGCCACCCCAACAGCGCGCAACGCCGGCCCACAAGGGCGCACACGCTGTGGGGCCGGTGCTGGGTCCACACCCTCGCACGGACCGCACCCGGGACACACGGGCCGCGGAACCGCGGCTGCCCGCACCAGAGGACGGGCGGCCGGGGGAGGGACTGCGCCTGACACCAGACGCCCCCCACAACGGTGGCAGGCCACCCTCCCCTGGGACTGCCTTCCACCGCCCTCGCGGCACGCAGCCCCTGCAGGGCATGCAAGCCAAGGGGACAGTGCTGGACCCCCACAACCACACACCCACGCCCACAGCACATGGGTAGTGGACCCCGACAGCCCGCCCAGGGGGCTGGCGGCCGGGGGAGGGGGAGCGCCTGACCGACCCCAGACGCCCCTCACAACGGCAAAAGGCACCATCCCGGGGGAACGCCCTTCCGCCACCCCCACAGCGCGCAACGCCGGCCCACAAGGGCGCGCGCAGTGAGGCCGGTGCTGGGTCCCCACGCCCGCGCCAACCGCACCCGGGACACACGGGTCGCGGAACCCCGACTGCCCGCTTCAGAGGACGGGCGATTGGGAGAGGGACAGCGCCTGACACCAGAGGCCCCTCACAACAGCGCCAGGCCACTCCCGCCGAGGACGGCCCCCGACCACCCCCGCAGCACGCAACCCCCGCAGGGCATGCAAGCCAAGGGGACAGTGCCGGGCCCCCACACCCGCACACCCACGCCCACAGCACGTGGGTAGTGGACCCCGACAGCCCGCCTGGAGGGCGGGCGGCCGGGGCAACGGGAGCGCCTGACCTTAGACGCCCCTCACAACAGCAAAAGGCACCCCCCCCCCCGGGGACGCCTCCACGGCACGCAACGCTGGGCCGCAAGGGCACACGCTGTGGCGCCGGTGCTGGGTCCCCACGCCCGCGCCAACGCAACCCAGGACACACGGGTCGCGGAACCCCGGATGGCCGCCCAAGAGGACGGGCGGCAGGGGGAGGGACAGCGCCTGACACCAGACGCCCCTCACAACGGTGGCAGGCCGGGCCCCCCGGGGACGGCCCCCCACCACCCCCGTGGCCCGCAGCCCCCACAGGGCATGCAAGCCAAGGGGACAGTGCTGGGACCCCACACCCGCACACCCGCGCCCGGAGCACGTGGCGAGCGGACCCTGACAGCCCGCCCGGAGGGCGGGCAGTAGGGGGAGGGGGAGCGACTTACCTCAGACGCCCCTCACAACGGCGGAAGGCACCCCCGCAGGGGACGCCCTTCCACCAGCCCCGCAGGGCACAACGCCGGCCCGCAAGGGTGCACGCTGTGGGGCTGGTGCTGGGCCCCCACACCCGCGCCAACCGCATCCGCGACACACGGGTCGCGAAACCCCGGCCGCCCGCCCCAGAGGACGGGCGGCCGGGGGAGGGACAGCGCCTGACGCCAGACGCCCCTCGCAACGGTGGCAGGCCACCCCCCCGGGGACAGCCCCAACCACCCAGGCGGCACGCAGCCCCCACAGGGCATGCAAACCAAGGAGACAATGCTGGGCCCCCACGCCCGCACACCCGCGCCCACAGCACGTGGGTGGCAGAGGGGGAGCGCCTGACCCCAGACGCCCCTCGCAACGGCGAAAGGCGCCCCCCACAGGGGCACCCCTCCGCAAGTGCCCGCAAGGGCGCACGCCCTGAGGCAGGGGCGCGGTCCCCACGCCCACACCAACCGCACCCGGGACACACGGGTCACGGAACCCCGGCGGCCGGGAGAGGGACAGCACCTGACACCAGACGCTCCTCACAACGGCGGCAGGCCAGCCCGCCCGGGGACGGCCCCCCACCACCCCCGCGGCCTGCAGCCCCCACAGGGCAAGCAAGCCAAGGAGACAGTGCTGGGCCCCCACACCCGCACACCCGCGCCCACAGAACGTGGACAGCGGGCCCCGGCAGCCCCCAGGAGGAGGGGAGCCGGAGGAGGGAGAGCGCCCGGCCTCGGACGCCCCTCGCAACGGGGTCACCCATACTACACAGACGGCGGGGGGAGCACCTAATGCCCACACGCACACACGAAGGCCGGCCCGCGGAGCCAGCGTACAAGCTCCCCAACCCACGCCCCGCCGCGCCCACAGCACGTACATGAGCCACGGGTAATCCGCGCCCCACCCCCTGCTCTTGGGCACAGCGACACAACAATGGCGGAACCCGCGGCCCCACGCAAAACACGCCCCCGGAGCCACGGCACAGGAGAAGGCTGGTGCCTCAAGCAACACCCCCAGCCTGGCCCCAATGACGGGGCGCTGCCCGCGCTGGGACACGCGGCTGCACGCGCCGCGCTGCGCTACGGGTTGGCGCAGGGCTGGATCCTGGATGAGACCGCGCGCGGCAGCGTGAACATCCAGGAGGCAGTCGACCGAGTAGCCCAAACAGGCCAAGCAGAAGTGGCCTTGCACACCCGGGGCCGCCACGGCGGACCGGCAGAGGGGATCATCGTGGAGCCCTTGGGAATGGTGCTGGTCCTGGCGGCGGACATTGTCCGACGGGTGCTCCACGCATCCCGCGTGCGGCGCGCGCGCCCACAGTGGACCATCCAGGTGTACACTGCCCCATCGGGCGTGGCCCTTCTCGAAGTGGCCGGTGCTCGCCGTCATGTGGCACCTGGAACCGGAGGACGCCTCCACAGGCACGACGGAGGAAATCTCCCGGGACCTCCACGCCTGGCCGACCGACAAGGACTTCCCCTGGCGCAGGCCCCAGGGGGGCCTCCCAGTGGCGGCCGCGGCAGAGGGGTTCAGCCTCGCGGCAACCCTCCAGCGGCACCCCGACAAGAGGGCACGCCACTTCCTGCAGACAGGCACGGTCCCGGCCGCCGCGCCAGACTCCGAGTGGCGATGGGACACAGGGGGGGGCGAAACCGCTGCCGGGCCCCTGGGTCCTCCTGCTCTGGTATTTGCCCATGAGCACCCTGGCCCATGCCGCCCAAGCTGTCAAGGGGGCCTTCCCGCAGCCGCTCCTCCCCGGCGTGGCCCTGCTCCGCAGCCTGCAGGTGGGAGCGGCCTGGGTACGGTGGAGGGTGGAGGGCGGGCGCCCGAGCCCGTATTTCCCCCTGGTCCAGGGCCAGGCGCTACCCCACGCCGAGGGCATGGGGACCGGGGAATTGGGGGCGATCGTGCCCGACATGGCGTGCAGGTGGATCACTGCGGCCGCCCCACAACCCATGCGTTGCCGGCGTGCCACCACCTCCTACGGGCGGTCCCCCCCTTGGCCCCCCACCACGCCCTAACGAGGGAAGTGTGGAGGGCCATGCTGAGCCACACCAGGGAGTGGATGACGAACCCGGGTGCACGGTGCCCGCCAGGGCTGGTGCTCGAACAGCTCACGGCCCCCACACCGGGGGTCCGCCACGCCCTGCACAGGGCATCCGCCCTTAGGGAACAGCTCAGCGAGGAGGTGCTGGACCTGGCGCTGGAGCCGCTGCGGGTGCTCTACCCGCAGACCCACATCCCGCCTGCGGGCACGTCCAACCGCCTAGGCCGCCTGGGTTTGCAGCGCCGTGTCTAGGCCGTGCACCCGGCCGGGAGGCGTGGTGGAACAATGGCTGACACTTCGCAACCCATCCACCGCACAAGGCCACTGGTACCTGCACCAACTCCTCTTCCTACCCCGGGCGGCCCCGGAGCACCGCCGACAAAACCCGTACCACACGCACCCAGAGCGCCTGGGCGCGCAGAGCTTCCCGCAGCCAGCCCTGCCCGCCCTCCCGCCGGGGCAGGGCCTGGAGGCACTGCAGCAGGGCCCCCCGCTCGAGACGGCCACCACGGTACAGCAAAGGGGGGGCAACGGCGCGGACGGGGCCGAACCGCACTGCACGAACTGCGGAGCACTGGCCTGGACGGCGGCCTGCAGGCACCTCGCCCGAGATACGACGGGGCTCAGGCAGTACAGGCCAACGGACCACACGGTCGCGGCCGTCACCATGGGACCCGTGGCAGCGTGGCCAGCGCAACTGCTGCCCCACGTCCCCTGCCGAGACACGCAGCCCCGCCAGCCAGCCGCAACGCAAACGCCGACGGCTGCCCTCACGGCGGAGCAGCTTTACTTCGTCGCGGCGGCGCTGTTGGCAGAAGGCAGGGAGAGTTTCGCCCACCACCACGTCCTGGCGGGGATCGCGGGAGGCATACAAGGGCCGCAGCGCGACGCGCCCCACCTGTGGCACGCCACACTCCGTGGGCGCACCCGCGTCAGGGACGCAGGCAGCGGCGCACCCCCTCCCGGGCCTCAGCAGGGGGGAGGCACTGGTGCTGCAGACAGCAGGCTACCAGGCCATCCTGCAGGGCCACGCCGGAGGGTACCGGTCGCACATCCTGGCCGGGCGCCGCACGACCGTCTGGCACGGCACCGCCAGGCAAGGGGCATACCCGCCCCAGCCCCATGTCGACTGGCAGCAGGGGCCCACCCAGGCCTACTATATGACGGCGGACCCCTGGCCGCTAGCAGTCCTGCTACACACCGTCAGTGCCCCCAACAAGAGGCAGGAACCGGGATGGGTCAACCCCCCGGCACTGGTCTGGAGCCCCGACCAGAAGGAGCATCTACGGGCTGCATGGCAGGGAGACACCATTAGGGCCACGGACGTCCCGGACCTCCACGCGGGGCCAATCACGCAAGCCCGCCCAGCGGCTACCGTAGCGGTGGCTCAACGGGGACAGCAGAACCCGCAGTGGGTGGTCTGCATGTTCAGTCCGGCGGACGCGCACATCGTCGTCTGCGACCCCGAGCGCCTGCTGGGGCCCGAAGCCGTAGTCCGCGTGGCGAACTGTACTCGCATGATCATCAAGGCGCTGCGGGAGGGCGAACACCACGCCCTCCTGCTCCAGGTCTGGCTGAAGAACAACGCCAGGGCAGGGAGGCCGGGAGTGTGGCCAGCAGCGGCGCACCCTGCCGACCTAGAGCTCCAGCTGGCGGTCCCGATGACAGTGTACCACTGGCTACAAGCCTTCCACAACCTGCGATGGAGGGGCAAGCCCGACCGCCAAATCAGCGCCACGCACTGGCAAGCATGGCTGCAGGGAGACGCGCAGCGCGACGCCGTCCGGAGTCTCGGGCCCGCGCCCGCAACACGAGCCCTTGATGCGGCGGCCCCGTGCAGCGCGTTAGCGCCACACACGGTTCCACTGGCCAACCTGCCCTTCGAACCAGCGCCGGAGGGCGCCATCAGAAAGTCGGTGCCGCTCCCCCCAGCGCGAGGGGCCACAGAACCAACGAAATGCCCCCTGTGTGCAGACAAGGACTACACAAGCGGGGCGATGCTGGAACACCTGGCGTGGCACGCGGTGCACGCTGCAGCCCCGGTAGACGAGAAGGAGGCGGCCTCCCACATCCTCCAAGGGAGGGCACGGAGGTCCCTGTGGCATGCCCCGTACGCCCGGCGCCCCCCACCCTGGGCCGCTGGCCACGCAGAAGGCGAGGAGGAGGCACCCGGAGCGGCCCCGGGAGCCGGCGATTGGCCCAACAACGATCCATCCCTGCGGGACTGGCTCCCCTGGCCCCCCTCTGGGCCCCGCTGGGAACAGGATCCCCACACCCCATGGCCCCGGCGCACCCTGGAGACCTGGCTGCCCCAGCGGACCCAGCGGCAATGCCGATGCGGGACAGCTGACTCCAGGAGAACACGGCGGACGACGCCCTATGCCTCCTCTCATGGAACCTGCGCAACGGCCTCGTCCTGCCAGACCGGTCCCTCTGGGACACGCTCCGGCGGCGCCGGGGGCCGGCGGCCTGTACCGACAAGGAGCACCTCATCACCGGTATGCTACCCCGGGAGGGGGGGCTTGCCATCATGCTCCAGGAAACAGGGATCGCCACCCAGGCGCAGGAGATGCACGTGGCCGCAGCGCTCCGGGACAAGGGGTACACCCCCTTCTTCAGCAGCCAGCTGGCGGAGACAGGGGCCGCCTCCACCTCGAGAGGGGGAGGCCTCCTCACCGCGTTCAGCAGCGAGTACGTGGCAGAGCACGAGGTGCTCAGTTTCACGGAAATCGTCCCCGGGAAGGCCGCGGCCCTGGAGATCCGCATGGACAGGGGAGGCCTCACCCTCATCAACGTCCACGGACCACAGGCAGGCTGCTCCCCGTGGGCGGGAAGGGTGGCGTTCTGGACGACATACAAATGTATGTTACGGCGCGCAGCCTCGGTGGCAGACACCCGGTGGTCATCACAGGCAACACCAACGTCTACATGGATGCCACCTCCAACCTGGCCACGGAGCACTTCCGCGCGGGCTGGGAGGCTTGCGGTTTCCGGAGGGCCACGGCAGGCGGGGAGGAGGACATGACCCCCACGCTCCACCCGTCCCGGCACAGCGTGGACACCTTCATGGTCAACGAGCCCCTCCTACCGTGGTCCCTGCGGGAAAGTGTCTGGGCCCGCGGCATGGCACACCCCAAGGTGATTGGGTCGGACCACCTCCCGGTCTGCCTGGCCCTGCCGGGCCTCCTCAAGGCGACAGGGCACGCGACGATGCCCACCCCCACAGCCACACGGAGGGCTGCTTCCTCCCGTACGACGCCGAGGCCGCGCCCGTCCAACACTGCCTGTGGGCAGCGATCACCTCCGCGTAGGATGAGCCCTTCCTGGCGCCCTGGCGGGGTCCCGCAGAGAAGCATGCCTACGGGTCCATGCCCGCAGCCGCAGTGGACAAGGTGTTCGAACACCTCCGCGCGGCGCATGACGCCCTGGCACGTTTGGTGGGACGCCGGCAGCCGTCCCCGGCGGGGGCGGACCAGGCAGGGGGGACCCCCCTGCGAGCGGGAAACGGCTCCAGGCGGCGATCCTCCGCTACGACACCCTGGCAGCCTGCGCGCCGGCGGCATACCAGGCGGACGCGGCACGGCATGGCATCCGGTCCCAGGCGGCGCTCTGGCTCGCGGAGAGGCTGCGGGGTGCGTCGCCCGGGTTCCGCCCGGCCACACAGGGCCAGCTACAGGAAGAGCTGGAGAGGCAAGCAGCTCCCTTCGAAGAGGACATCCGCCAACTGCGCGCACTCCTGGCGGCTGACCGCAAGCGCGCCATCAAGGATTTCTGGCGCCGCCACGCCCCTGACATCGCCCAGCGGTGGATAGCCGTGCGGGGGGCCATAGAGGTAGAGGCCCCGGACCCGTCAGGCCTCTTGAACGTGCGGGTCCCCAACACCCAAACGCTCCTCACGGAGGCCCACGACGTGATGTTCGCGGTTCGCGCCTTCTGGCGGGAACTGTATGACAAACGCCCGGTGGACCACCCCGGCTTCCAGGCGGTCCTCAGCCGCCGCGTCCCCCGGGTCCCTGACCAGGCCTGGGCCCAGGTCCAGCAGTACTCCATGCAGGACCTCCAGTCCGCCCTGGACAAGGCCGATGGCAAGGCCCCGGGTACCAACCACGTGGAGGCCCGTTTTTTCAAGGCCCTCCCGGCACCCGTCCAGTGGCTCCTCGTCCACTCCTACCGGGCCAACCTCCGCGGCGCCCCGCCGCCGATGCACTGGAGGGACGCGCACATCTGGCTCAGCCCGGAGGTTCCGGGCTCCGCCGGACTGGACGACTACAGGCCCATAGCCCTAGGCCATCCGGACATGAAGCTGCTCACGGGCCCCCTCCCCCAGCACATCATGGAAGTGCTCACACGGCACGGAGTGGTCAGCGACTGGCAGCAAGGGGCCCTCCCGGGCTCCAACACCGGCCCCCCCCTGTTCATGGCGCAGCGGCAGCTCCAACGGGGAAGGCCCAACTACGTCTTCTCCTTCGACGCCCGCAAGGCCTTCGACACCGCCCCGCACGGCGCCCTCCACCTCATCCTGCGCAACCTCTCCGTGCTGCCGGAGGTAATCGACCTCCTGCTTTTCCTCCACACGTGCGCCAGGCTGCGCATCGTTACCGCGCACGGGCTAACACAACCCGTCCACATGCTGCGCGGTGTCCGGCAGGGCAACCCCGAGAGCCCCCTGCTGTACGGGCTCCTCCTGGAGCCCCTGCTCAGGGCCCAGGGGCACCGTCTGCTCCCGCCAGGAGAGGCCGAACGGGGCCTCATCCAGGCCTACATAGACGACCTGCTGGTGGTTGCCCATAGGCTGCAGCACTTTGTCCAGGGCCCGGAGGCGCTGGCCGCATACCTGGCGATGATGGGCATGGAGCTCCACCCCCGCAAGTGTGCCATGGCCACCACGGAGGGGGTCCCGGGCCTGCAGCTGCGCCTCTGTCCCCACCTGAAAAATCAATGGCACTGGGTACCAGCGGTGGACTCCGTCCCCTACCTGGGACTCCAGCTGCAGCCGGACGGGGACTTCTCCCTGCACCCCAAACACCGCCTGCGCCTGGCGGCGGTGCACCACTGGTTCCTCAACACCCTCGCGCCACTGAAAGTAGTAGAGGATGTCATCCTGGTGATCCTCGGGGGGCTGACGCAATACGTCGCCACTTTCAACGCCGACGACTCCGACACCGCGCGCCACGTGGACCAGATTACGGTCCAGGTCACGAAGGACAGGGCACGGTACGCCTTCGACGCCTCGCAGGACAGCCTGCAGGATGACCGGACCCTGGGGCTCACAGGGGTGCCGACGCAGTGCGAGCAGGCAGCGGTGGCCCTCGTGGGTACACTCGTCCACCACCACTCCACCTCTGTGCGCGCCGAGGTCACCAAGATGTTCTGGGAAATCGCCGCCGCGCACGGAATATGCCCCGAGGTGCACTACACTGTCCCGCAGTTCGCAACCCTGTCGGAAGGCGACTGGGTCCACGGCATACCCCGGGCCCTGGCTGCCCTGGGGGTGGGGCTCTACAACCCCATCGCGTGCCCCAGGGCAGCCCACGTTCAACCACAGTCCCCACCGGGCAACATCGTCACGCTGCGCACCGCCAAGCTATCACACCGCGACACGTGCCGCCTGACGGTGCCGCACAAGACGCCGTGGCATGGGCACCACGGGCCACACCACCCCTTCCCCAACAACGACGACCGGTGGCCGACAGCGGTGCGGGAATGCCTCAACCAATGCACCGATGACTACCTCCACTATTGCCGCCGCGAGCAGGAGCCCACCAACCACCCCGGGTGGCGCGACGCTTTGGTCCACCTCTTCTACACCACCGGCACGCGGGACCCCTGCCTGAGACTCGTCCACCCCACGAGGGCTAAGCAGGACGCCCACACCGGCCCACGGGTGACACCGGACGGCCTGCACCTTCACGTAGGGGGCTACCGCCGTCAGGGCAGCCTATCCCCCCCCACGCAGGGGCCAGCGTATCACCCGCCGGCGGCCCTCATGTACATCCTCCACGATGTACTCGCGGAAGGCGGGCACCCAGAGCCTAACGCGGATGTGGCGTGGCCCGAGCCCCTGTGCCCCCGGCTGCACGCGCCGACGCCCGTGTGGTTGGTGACCACGCACGACCAATGCACCCGGGCGACGGAGCAAGCGCAGCTCCAGACGGAGTGGGTGACAGTGCAGGTGGGGGCAGGCCAGCCCAGGCCCCGTGGACTCCCCCGCGGCACCGCCCTGCTGGTAGCTACGGAGATGCCGCACGACCCACAAATGGCAGTGCACGCGCGGGAGGACCAACCGGAGGACACGGGACACCTGGTGGTGCACCAGCGCAGAGGCCCGGCGTGGCACGGGGAACATGTGACGGCACTCCGGTCCCCGGCAAGCACGATTGCTGGAGCAGAAATCAGACTGCACGACCACCCGGCGGTCCGCCCCGGCGACACAAGGGCGCTGAGCGTGGACCAACTGACCCCCAGCCACCCCAACGTCCGGTGGCACTCCGCCGACCTCAACGTGGGGTGGCTCAGCCCCACCGGGTACTACTGGATCCCTGAGGCCTGGGGCCACACCTCCTCCGATGCGTAGGGGGGCGGACCCTGCAAGCACGCCATCAGCGTTGCTCTCGCCGCTGACCTCACCCGCACGTGGGCGGTGGCCATCTCGCGCACGGTACCTGACGGGGACGGGGTGGCTGCCTCTCTCCCCCTGCAATCCAGTGCTGACCGGCCATGGGTCCATACGGTGGACGCCGAAGTCATCCTCCACCTCCTGCGACACGCGGATCGCGAGTGGACCACGGGGGTGCCGGCGGGCGCGGCAAAGGTAGTCAACCAGATGCCCCTACGGTGGCTCCGGGACGGCCTGCGCGCGCGAGGACAACACGCCGGGCACCCGTTCTGGTATGTCCGAGCCACCTCACACCACAGCGACACCCTACTGCACAAGGCGGACTGGGCGGCGTCTCAGGACACCGTCCTGCAGAACACGCTCCGGGCCCGAGCCACGCCGAACTCATCGTCGCTGGTCATGACGGCCACCTCGACCTACGGCCCCCCACGATGCGGACGCTCGGCGACAGCGCGCAGCGAGCACAGACGGACCATGCACTGACGCACCGAGGACACACACCTCTGGGCGCAGCCCACGCCACAGCCTATGTCCACGCCCGAGACCTCACCGCGGCGGCCACCAACCACCGGGCGCTGCGGGCCAGGGACGGCCACACGCCAGTGCAACGCGGGCTCCGCGTCCGTAAGGAGCGGCGCTCCGGCGTCGCCGTCCTCCCACAACCGTGCCTCCTATGCGGCGGCCCGGAGGAGACCCTGGTGCACATGCACGTGGGGTGCGCCCACTCACGGCCCCTCTGGCGCCACTACCGCCAGGCTGTGCAAGAGGCGGCCCGCCATCTCCCGCCCGGGGACAAAGCCCTGTGGGTGGCCTCGTGGTGCTCCGCGGGCGCCGCGTGGACCGAAGTCTTCTGCTCTGGGCTGGTGCCCGAGGAGGCGGAGGCGCAGCTCCGCGCCATAGCCCGCTACGACCCGCCAGGAGGGACCTCCGTTGACAATTTCCTCCATCACATGCTCCGGCTCGGGGATTTCGCATGGGAGCTTCGCAACCACCGGCTGGAGCAACTCCTCCGCGAGCCCCTAAGCGCGGCGGCCCGGATGCACTGATGGCTCACCGCGGCAGAGGGCAACTGCCCCCCCCCTCCCCCGCGCCCTGACAAGGACTTCGTAGCCTCCCTTTGTGTCGTGAATGGCACTCTGGAGTGCCCGCCGAAAGAGGGCCCCCACCCGTACCCGGACCTGCCGGGGGGTTTCTCGAAGCACCTGCAAGACGCTCTATTCCCACAGTGGATCATCGGGCGCGGCTCTATGACCACTTGGGAGGCACGCATAGTGCGCGAGGAGTGAACGTGCGAGTGGGGCCGGTGGTGCGCCGCCACGCGCGCCCCAGAGACCCCTGCGCAACGATACGCCGCCATCCTGCTCGAGGGGTCGGGGCCGCACACCCGGCCGAGGCCCACCATGATCCGAGGGGCGGGCCCCGACCAGCCGTGGGACGCGGCGATGAAGGAATGGCTGCAAGCGGCCCCGGGGCCACAAACGGGTGGAATGGCAACGTGTCCTCGCTCATCTGAGCGCCCGTCCGCCCCTGCATCGTCCTTCACAACGCCAGCGTGCTCCCAGCCACGGAGATACACACAAGGGGACACGGCGCGGCCACCATCCGATGGCAGCCCCCGGAGGACGGAGCCGCCGGGCTCGCCGTGGCGCACTTCAAAACTTGAGGGCCTGTGCACGACGACGCCTTGTCCCGGCTGGACGACACCCAGGGGCCCTTACTCCTCATGCTCCCCACCCACCATGCAGCCGCGCTGCGGCAGGAGGTGGACAGCTGCGACGAGCTGCGAGTAGAGCAGGAGGCAGTCGCTGACGGCAACCTACTGGCCCTCCTCCACCAGGACGCCGCGGACGAGTGCCAGTGGGACATGCTGGCGTCCCACCTCACCAGGCGCCATGTGTATATGGCAACCCCCCCCTGGGGCACCCCCGCCCGGCGTGGGATGACCTCATCGCCACCTTCCACGACCACGGGATTCTCCCCGACGACACGTGGCGGGAGGTCCAGCAGAAGACGCTCGGCAGGGACTACTGGCGCCGCGTCCGCGCCCGCCTGCTGGAGATCCGGGACCCCCTCAGACAGAGGTGGGACGCTCTCTGGGTCCGCCATCTCGGCCCTTGGTTGCCACCCTCCCACCTCGCACACACCTGCCACCTCTGCAGGGAATGCGACACGGTGTCCTCCGCAGCGCTGGCAGGCGCCAACAGGTGCGCGCAGTGCCCCCAGTTGGCCGCGTGCCCCTGGCCCGAACCTCCCGCGGGCCCGCACAGGCGCACGGAGGAGGAGGCTTTGCACCGGCGCATCAGGGGAAGCACACGCCCCCTCACACGAACGCGCGGGCCCCGCGGGCACCGCCCTCCTGTGGATCCACGTGCACCTGCGGGACCCCACATCTGTCGCGCACCTGTCGCACGTGTTTGCGCCCTGACCCCCACGCGCCGCCCAACTTTGCTGAGCCCGCAGCACCATGCCTCGCCGACGGGGGGACGGGCCGAGGCACGGCAGGGCCCGCCGCCGAGTGCAGGAGGCCGCCGTCTGGGGCCTAGTGGCGGACGCGGTGACGGAGGCGCATGAGGCGCACGCTGCCGCACGACGCGACCCGGCGGGCAGTGCGAGGGCTTTCCTCAGCGAGGCCGCCCTCCCGGCCGTCCGCGCCCTGAACAGAGCAGGGGCCCCTGCGCTACTCCCGGCGATGCACCGGATCGTGAACGCCGTCCAGCCTGGGGTCATCAGCCCGGAGGCGGCCCTCTACGGGCACTGGATGGAGTAGCGCGAGTCCAACCGGTCGGGCCGGCCCCTGTCCATGGGGGACACCCTGCAACTGACGGGCGCGGGGTCTGCCATGTCCCTCCGCAGCAGCGCCCCAGCCCTGCTGCACGCCCTCAGGACGCGCTGCCTCGGGGACACGGCCCCGTACCTGAACCAGGCGCGGGCCACAAACAGGGTGGAATGGGAACGTGTGCTCGCTCATCCGAGCCCCCGTCCGCCCCCGCATCGTCCTTCACACAGCCAACGTGCTCCGAGCCACAGAGATACACACATGGGGACACGGCGCAGCCACCATCCAATGTGCACCCCCCGGAGGACAGAGCCGCCCGGCTCGCCGTGGCGCACTTCAAACCTTGAGGGCCTGTGTACGACGACGCCCTGTCCCGGCTGGACGACACCCAGGAGCTCTTACTCCTCATGCTCCCCACTGACCTTGCAGCCGCGCTGGGCCAGGACCTGGACAGCTGCGACGAGCTGCGAGTAGAGCAGGAGGCAGTCGCGGACGGCAACCTACTGGCCCTCCTCCACCGGGACGCCGCAGACCAGTGCCAGTGGGACATGCTGGCGTCCCACCTCACCGGGCGCCAGGTGTATATGGCAACCCCCCCCGGGGGGCACCCCCGCCCGGCGTGGGATGACCTCATCGCCGCCTTCCACGACCACGGGATTCTCCCCGACGACACGTGGCGGGAGGTCCAGCAGAAGACGTTCAGCAGGGACTACCGGCGCCGCGTCCGTGCCCGCCTGCTGGAGATCCGAGACCCCCTGTGACAGAGGTGGGACGACCTCTGGCTCCGCCATCTCGGCCCTTGGTCGTCGCCCTCCCACCTCCCACACACCTGCCACCTCTGCGGGGAATGCGACACGGTGTCCTCCGCAGCGCCGGCAGGCGCCAACAGGTGCGCGCAGTGCTTCCAGGTGGCCGCGTGCCCCTGGCCCGAACCTCCCGCGGGCCCGCACAGGCGCACGGAGGAGGAGGCTTTGCACCGGCGCATCGGGAAGGGACACGCCCCCTCACACAAACGCGCGGGCCCCGCGGGCACCGCCCTCCTGTGGATCCACGTGCACCTGCGGGACCCCACGTCCGTCGCGCACCTGTCGCACGTGTTCGCGCCCTGACCCCCACGCGCCGCCAACCTTTGCAGAGCCCGCAGCACCATGACTCGCCGACGGGGGGACGGGCCGAGGCACGCCAGGGCCCGCCGCCGAGCGCAAGAGGCCGCCGTCCGGGGCCTAGTAGCGGACGCCCTGACAGAGGCGCATGAGGCGCACGCTGCCGCACGACGCGACCCGGCGGGCAGTGCGAGGGCTTTCCTCAGCGAGGCCGCCCTCCCGGCCGTCCGTGCCCTGAACGGAGCAGGGGCCCCTGCGCTACTCCCGGCGATGAACCGCATCGTGAACGCTGTCCAGCCGGGGCTCATCAGCCCGGAGGCGGCCCTCTACGGGCACTGGATGGAGTAGCGCGAGTCCAACCGGTCGGGCCGGCCCCTGTCAATGGGGGACACCCTGCGACTGACGGGCGCGGGGTCTCCCATGTCCCTCCGCAGCAGCGCCCCAGCCCTGCTGCACGCCCGCAGGACGCGCTTCCCCGGGGACACGGCCCCGTACCTGAACCAGGCGCAGGCCACATATCCGGGGGGAGTGTCCGAGCTGGACGCCGCACTCCACCTTCTTCACCAACCAGACAAGGACCTGGAGGTAGGCGAAATCACGGTATTCATGGAAGGCGCGGATGAGGCGCCCACCCGCCTACGACCGACCAACCCGGTGTACGACGGCGCCAGGCCAACCCCCCCATACGCCGTCATGTGCGAGGCGTTCCCCAGGGAGCCCACCTGGTGCCCCGCCCTCCCGCCAGCGACGCACGCGCCCCGCGGCTGGGCCAACCCGGACCTGTTCCCCCCCCCTCCCCACGACCAGGGGTGCCCACCACAGGGGGCAGGTCCTCTGGCAAGAGCGCCGGGGCACCCCCCTGCTCCTCCTCGTCGTCGCGACCTGGGGGGACCCGGAGCGGGTCTTCGGGATCAACCCCACCCACCTGCACAGGGCAGCGCCCGTACCCCGCCCCCCCCTCCCGGCGCCCGCAGCGCGGGACGGGGTACAGACCTTCCTGCGAACACAGGAGGTCACCGCCGTTACGGGGGTCCACCTAGTGCGGCTCCACCCGGCACCACCCGACGACCCCCGGGGGCCCAGGGCCCTGAGCTCCGCCCCAGACTGGGAGCTGTGGCGCGACGTGTGGGCCGCGTTGCTCCCCTCCTTCCCTCCCAGTGCCGATGGATGGCCACCGGCCCCCGCCTGCTTGGGGCTGTTGCCATCGCCAGCCCCTCCCCCCCTCCCCCCCTCCCCCCCCACGGAGCACTGCACAGCGCTGCCCACGGCGCGACAAAGATGCACCGGAAAGTAGTGAGAAGGGCGCACCTGCCACCAAACATGCCTACCAGGATAACAGTGATGTTGGACTCGATGGCTCCCCCCAGCGGGACGACCGCCACCACCACCGGTCCCGCTCCCGCTCCCCCGTCTCCCCGGGATGTGCGGGGGAGACCCTCGTGGAGTGCGAGCAGCGGAGGCTGGCGGAGGCAGCGATGCCGGTCGGGCTGCCGGCTGGGCAGCCCCGGGCGTCCTCTGCCCACACCGGGCGGTCGACCAAGGGGCCTGCGCTGGCCGAGGAGACCACCCCTGCCGCCCAGGCAGCAAGCCCTGCCACCCCGCCCCGGGATGGGGCCCCAGGCGCACAGGGGGCTGGGACCGCAGCCCCAGCAAGCCGCGCCGCGGCCCCGACCGCGGCCCTTGGCGCGCCGCCAGCGCGGGGGGTGGCCCCGGCGCAGGACCCGGGCGCCTCGCCAGGGGCTGCCACGTCCGCAGAGGGGGGCGGGGAGAGTGCACAAGGGGTTGAGACCGCGGCCCCGGCGAGCCGCGCCACCGCCCCGGCCGGCCACGCCGCGGATGCGGAGGACGGACCCCGCGCGGCCCCCGGGCGCCTCGCCAGGGGCCGCCGCAGCAGCAGCAATGGGCAGGGAGGGCGCGAAGTACCGCGCCCACGCCAACCCCACGGACACCCACACTAGCCCCCCCAAGCCGTTCCCCCACAAGCCCTCCCACGGGGCGGATGCAATACGTCCGCCCCCCGGCGCCCGAGCGTTCGCCGCCGGGCGTCACGCTGCCGCAGCTGCAGAGGCAGCAAGACACGCGGCGCGTGATCCAGAAGGGGGGGGACGGCGCGCGGGCAGGGCAGGGTGCGAGCCACGGGAGCGCGGAGCGGGGGACAGGAGGCGACAGGCGGAGTGCCCAGGGACACACGCAGGGGGCGGGCAGGGGCACAAGCGGCAAGGAGCGAGGGCGCAAAAGCGGGCAAGGCGCCCAGGCCAGCGGACGGCGCAACACGAGGAGGAAGCCGTGAAGGGGCCAGGGCACGGGAAGGGCGCGCAGGGCGCGAGGAAGGCGCCAACGTGGGCGGCCACGGAGCGCCTGGAGCGGAGCAAGGAGCTGTGGGCGAGCGTGGGCGCAGCCAAGGGCATGGGGACGGGCACAGGAAGGGCACAGGCGCGGGCAGTGCAGGCCAGGGCGCGGGTGACAGGGGGCGGGACCCACGGCACGGACAGGGGGATAGAGGCGTGGGGACCGGAAAAGGACCCAAGGGCAAGGGCAAGGGCAATGTGGGCCCCCGGGGACAGCCAGGACGGGGCATGGGAGCCATGGGGGGAGGGCGGAGCAAAGGGAGGGGGACGGGAGGCGGGGCCCCCCCGCAGGCAGACGTGCAGCCAGTGCGGTGTATCCCCCCCGGCATCCAACAAATCCCGGCGCACCACACCCACCACCACCACCACCACCACGCCCAGCTCTACAACATCGACCCGGACGCCGGAGACCTCATCCCCCCCCAATCCCCACGACCCCAGCGCCAGCCAGCCCCCCCCGCGCCGAGGGCGGAGCCGGCACGGATGGCCGCTGCCTCGGCGGCGGGGGGGCGGGGCGCGGCGCCAGCGCCGCAGGCACAGGGGCCGCAGGGGGAGCCGGCGCAAGGGGCAGGGGGGGCCGGGCCTTGGGACCGGGACTGGGGCACGGTCCCGGACTCCCTGGGGGATGAGGCCCTCTCCGTGGTAGTGGAGGTGTACGGGTGGTTGAGCTGGGCCAGCTCGGGGAGCACCGGCGGGGAACCGCACCCGGGACCCTCAGCCAGGAGTGGCGAGGAACGCCCACCACCACCGGCAGCAAAACCCAGCCAGGAGTGGCGGGGAGTAGCACACAGGAACCTCCGCCAGGAGTGGCGAGGGACCAACCACACCACACACCAGCCACAACCCCACCAACACACCACCGCCACACACCACACACCACACACCACCGCAGCCAGCGGACCCCAGCCAGGAGTGGCGGGGAACCGCGCCCGGAACCCTCAGCCAGGACTGGCGAGGACCGCGCACCACCACCGGCAGCGAAACCCAGCCAGGAGTGGCGGGGAGTAGCACACAGGAACCTCCGCCAGGAGTGGCGAGGGACCAACCACACCACACACCAGCCACAACCCCACCAACACACCACCGCCGCACACCACACACCACACACCCCGCCGACAGCGAAACCCAGCCAGGAGTGGCGGGGACCCGCGCCCGGGACCCTCCGCCAGAAGTGGCGAGGAACGCCCACCACCATCAGCAGCGAGACCCAGCCAGGAGTGGCGGGGAGTAGCATACAGGAACCTCCGCCAGGATAGCGAGGGACCAACCACACCACACTTCAGCCACAACCCCACCAACACACCACCGCCGCACACCACACACCACCGCCGCCAGCGGACCCCAGCCAGGAGTGGCGGGGAACCGCGCCCGGAACCCTCAGCCAGGACTGGCGAGGACCGCGCACCACCAACGGCAGCGAAACCCAGCCAGGAGTGGCGGGGAGTAGCACACAGGAACCTCCGCCAGGAGTGGCGAGGGACCAACCACACCACACACCAGCCACAACCCCACCAACACACCACCGCCGCACACCACACAGCACCGCCGCCAGCGGACCCCAGCCAGGAGTGGCGGGAAACCGCACCGGGGACCCTCAGCCAGGAGTGGCGAGGACCGCGCACCACCACCGGCAGCGAAACCCAGCCAGGAGTGGCGGGGAGTAGCACACAGGAACCTCCGCCACGAGTGGCGAGGGACCAACGACACCACACACCAGCCACAACCCCACCAACACACCACACACCACACACCACACACCACCGCCGCCAGCGGACCCCAGCCAGGAGTGGCGGGGAACCGCGCCCGGAACCCTCAGCCAGGACTGGCGAGGACCGCGCACCACCACCGGCAGCGAAGCCCAGCCAGGAGTGGCGGGGAGTAGCACACAGGAACCTCCGCCAGGAGTGGCGAGGGACCAACCACACCACACACCAGCCACAACCCCACCAACACACCACCGCCGCACACCACACACCACACACCCCGCCGACAGCGAAACCCAGCCAGGAGTGGCGGGGAACCGCGCCCGGGACCCTCCGCAAGAAGTGGCGAGGAACGCCCACCACCATCAGCAGCGAAACCCAGCCAGGAGTGGCGGGGAGTAGCATACAGGAACCTCCGCCAGGATAGCGAGGGACCAACCACACCACACTTCAGCCACAACCCCACCAACACACCACCGCCGCACACCACACACCACCGCCGCCAGCGGACCCCAGCCAGGAGTGGCGGGGAACCGCACCGGGGACTCTCAGCCAGGAGTGGCGAGGACCGCGCACCACCACCGGCAGCGAAACCCAGCCAGGAGTGGCGGGGAGTAGCACACAGGAACCTCCGCCAGGAGTGGCGAGGGACCAACCACACCACACACCAGCCACAACCCCACCAACACACCACCGCCGCACACCACACAGCACCGCCGCCAGCGGACCCCAGCCAGGAGTGGCGGGAAACCGCACCGGGGACCCTCAGCCAGGAGTGGCGAGGACCGCGCACCACCACCGGCAGCGAAACCCAGCCAGGAGTGGCGGGGAGTAGCACACAGGAACCTCCGGCAGGAGTGGCGAGGGACCAACCACACCACACACCAGCCACAACCGCACCAACACACCACCGCCGCACACCACACACCACCGCCGCCAGCGGACCCGAGCCAGGAGTGGCGTGGAACCGCACCCGGGACCCTCAGCCAGGAGTGGCGAGGAACGCCCACCACCACCGGCAGCGAAACCCAGCCAGGAGGGGCGGGGAGTAGCACACAGGAACCTCCGCCAGGAGTGGCGAGGGACCAACCGCACCACACACCGGCCACAGTGCGTGCGCCTGCCAAGGGAAGGCAGAGGGAGGAACAGGCAGGCCCCCCCCCCCCGGAAAAAAAACAGGGGGGGGGGGCGCGAAATCAGCCCACAGCCACCAAACCGCCCGCTAACAACACAAAAGGCAGCCAAACCCCCCACCCAGAATGCACCGAAGACAGGACCCCCAAACAGGCACAGGGGGATCACCCAGCCAAAACCGGCAACACCAAGCCAGGAACAGCGGCCCACCGGGAAAAGGGGCACCGAAACATGCAGACACACACCACAAAAAAAAAAAGCCAGCAGCCCAGCCCGAAAGAAAGGGGATAGGGGGACAGACCACAAGGCCTGGGACAGGGACACCCAGCAACCGACACCACAAAGCCAAAAAAAAAAGCGCAAACAACACACCCCGACAACCCAGCCAAGAAGGGCGGGGCACAGCCGAGACCCGGGCCCAACACGCACGCCCACACCGCACACCGGAACCGGAAACGGCGGGAGGCAAGCGAAACGCGCACGAACGGGCACACGTCCCATAAGCAGGCCGAAATCAAAGCCCAACCACGAACACCACAAACAGCCGGCAAAAGAGAGACAACACCACAAACCGTGCCCGAAGACACCCACCCAAGATCCCAGCCAGGACTGGCAGGGGTTAACGAAACCCACACCCAACCGCAACCCGGACCCAAACACAAACGCAAGCCAACAGTAGGAAACCCAGTGCCCACAGCCCGGGCACTGAGGCAGCCCGTGCCATGCAGGTGACCCGGCCAAACGAGATCCGGAGACCGGGGGTAAGCCTGCATCCTAAGGCCTGCGCTGCTTTGGGACTCGAGGCGGAGCGTGCGACACCCAAGCGCCTCGGAACCCTAGTACCAAGAACGTGCATGCATGCCTTGGGAACGGGATACGCCAGGAAGTCCGGTGAACCTCTAGGGTTCTGCCCAATGGAGGGGACGTGCGCAAGCACGGGGGCACACCCTCCCGGCGAGACAAGCACGTCACGCCAGCGGCGATCAGCCCTCCCGGTGTTGCCCGGGGCCGCTTTGTTGGGGGCCAACAGTCAGGTCTAGCGGGATGTAAGCCGCCTCCCCTCTTCACGCGCGGAGCCTCTTCCTGTTCGTCACAGGGGCGACGCCAGGGGGAACCAAGGGGCGCCTCTCCACGACCGAGGGCACCTACCTACCTACCTCTTTCCAGACCGCAAAGAACTCACCCAAGAGGATTAGGTGATCCTCCTGGGTATTGGTCCCGAGGCAGAAATCGTCGATGTGTGCTTCGATCTGGGCCCCACGGGATATGAGTTCCTGCACCTTAGGTCTTCTTCGTAGGATGGACAAGATCTTGTTCATCAGCTCTTAGAATAGAGCGGATGCGTTGGCCACGCCAAACGGCATGACCTTCCACTTGAACACCCTCCCCTGAGGGGTGATGAAGGCTAGTAGCTCCTGAGCGTTGAGCGTCAGGTCCACCTGCCAGAATCCGCTCCTCTCGTCCATCTTGGTCTTGTAGCGACAGGAGGCTATCTTCTCAAGGGTAGACTCCATATTAGGAATGGACCCTGAGTGGTTCAGCGTTTTCTTGTTCAGCTCTCCATAGTCTACTACCAGCCGTTTGGCTGTAGACCCAGGTTTGGCCACCAGGACACAGGGGCTGCAGTGTTGGGGGTAGTCTCCGTCCTTGTACTCCAGGACTAGGCCAGCGTCGATACATTCTTGTATCTGTCGCTCAATTTCGTCGGCCTGCTCTTTAGGAGCTGGATAGGGTCTCCTCCGGATCTTATGACCCACGAACTCGGGTTTCAGCTTGAGGTCCATCTGTACCAGCTTGTCACATGAGGCTGGGGTTGGTAGTTCTCCGAACACTCCCAGATAGTTCCTTATAAGCTTCTGCACCCGCGGGCCCAATAGCTTGATCTTGTCCTCCATGTCCTCGTCAGAGTGTAAGTTGCTTGCCCCTTGAGAAATAGACGTCAGGAGGTGATCCTCCACCGACTCTTCGCCCTTGGTATTGTCCTTCAACCCTTGATAGGCATAAAGTAGGTCTCGTTCAACCATCTCCGGTGGACGATGGCAACATAGGCACGCTCGAGGGGGTTCACATACACATTCCTCCGAGAGGTTGTCCTCCTCTGGGGTCCTCACATGGGCACCCCACACGCTCTTCATGACCTTAAGATCTACCTCCCTTTGCCAGGTGGTGATCTGCTGTTCGAGGTCCTCCTTCAATTGGGATAGATCTCCCATACGTCCTTGCTTCAGTGGCCATGAGCTGCGGGTAGGCTTAGCGTAGCATAAGTAAGTAAGTAAGTAAGGGCGGCCGCGTCCGCGGCCTCATCTGACATCTCCCTGTTTGTTTTACATGGTGGCCGCCTCTGGCGGGAAGGAGAGCTCTCCACCATCAGTTCCCCTGGCGACCCCTGTCTCACCTCACGGCCGAGAACTTCAACCAGGTTCCCTTGGGGCAAGACCGGCGGTAGGCTCCCTTCAGTCGCTGCCCTCACGGTTTCAGCTCCTTCCGGTCACCGTTTGAAGGATCCCCCGGCCTTCCCCCCCTAGCACAGCCTATTGGGCGCCTGAAGGCGGGTTTCCTGTGGATAGCCCTCGCCTACAGCGAAGCACTTCTCTCTGTCAACCACATTCCACCACTCTCCATCCCTAACGGGTTGGAGTACCCACTCGGCTCCGGGATGCACTGGGGTGTCGTCCATCCACGGCTGGAGGCCAGGGGGCGACCCTTTCCACGTTCCCCCTGGTCCCGCTCATGAGTGAACCTACGTGTACTCAGGCCATTGACCCGGGGATCTCAAGGTAAGCCCTCATCCCTGCGGACACCTCACAGCCGTCCCGGAGTTCAGGGCATTTTCCTGACTTCCCGTGGTCAGGTTCCCCATGGTTGGCCCATGGTTCACCACTCCATGGCGACTGGTTTCCCAATCCCACGGGGCTGTTGCTTGGCGCTTTCTGTCTCCCTGCCCATCCCATGTCCCATTCCTCTTTGCCTCATCCCGGCACCGGCCCTGTCCCAGCGTCCCATGGACTCCCTACCCCGTCCCGCCGTTGTGCGGCCCTCGCCACACGCCCTTTCCCGCCCCGTCCCCTTGTCCCATCATCCCGTGTTTATACCCCACCGGGTCGACAGCAACCTTGTGGCGCGGGCCCACTGGATCGTCTTCCATCCGGGGACCGCTTCGTGCGCCTAAGACGGGTCGCTCCCTTCCCGCCCCCGTCCCTTTCCCCTGTGCCACAGCCCCGGCCTATTCCCCTCGGCTGTTGTGCAGCCCCATCCGATCCCTCATCCCGTGTTTATACCCCACTGGGCCGCCAGCAACCCTGTCGCGCGGGCCCACTGGATCCTCATCCATCCGAGGACTGTTTTGTGCGCCTAGCACGGGTCGCTCCCCTTCCGCCCCCGCCCCTCACTCCTGTGCCGCCTCCCATGCTGTCCTAGTCCCCTCGGGCCGGTGCGTGGCCCTAGCCACACGCCCTTTTCTGTCCCGTCTCCTTGTGGTGCTGCGGGGTGTTGTTCGTGTATGTGTTTTTTTGTTTTTTCGTCGCGCTTTTTTCCGCGTGGTTCCCTCCTCCCTGCATGCACGCACAACAACACTGCATCGCCATCTGTCTCGGTTCCGTTCGGTGCTCTCGTCCGGTCCCACCGCCATCCTGTGGCACCGCCCTTGGCGCTCCCGGGCCATGCCAGGTGGGCGCCCCTCCTTCGCGACCAAGCCTTTTAGCCCGCGTTGTTGTACGCTTATCTTCTTTCTCTCCTCTCCACCCTCCCCTCCCCTCTGTCTCCTGCCCGCCCTCTTAGTGTTGTTCTCCTGCTCCGTGTGCTCGCCGGTGGTCGTCCCCGCGCCATGGTTGTATCTCGCGCGCCCTCACGCGCCTCTGGGCTTCTGCCCTGTCTTCCGACCTGTAGGCCGACCTGGGCGGCCTCCCCAGACACCTTTTCGGGGGGACTCCCCCTTCGTCCTCTCCCGCCGGCCGCCCCTCCATCTGTTCCCTGATTTTCGGGCGGGGCGGCCGGTACGACTCAATGTGGGTCATCGGCATGGTGCTTCTCTGTGAGAGACATTGTGTTCCTTTGTGCCCTTGTTGGCCCCCTGTTCCCCCCACCTCCCGCGCTCTGCCTCCTCTTCGTGTCCTTCCTGTGTGTCCGCCTGTTCTGCTGTTGTTTTTTTTTTCGTGTTCGCGCTCTCCGCTGCTCCCGCGCGCCCTGCGTGTGCCCCCTGCTCTTCTCCGTGCTACCCGTGTCCCGCTGCCCTGCGCCCCCTCACTCGTTTGTCCCCCCTCCCATTCTCCCTCTCGCTGTTGACCCTGCCTGTTCGTCTGCCCTCTCTGTCTGAGCCGCGCTGTCACTCGTGTGTGCCACCCGCGTGCTCTACCCCTGCCCCTCCCCGTCGCCACTATCCTTTTCCCTGGGGTCTCCCCCACCCTAGTGCTCCCTCGGTTCCCGTCTCTCACCCCATCCTGGTTGCCTTGTGCCCTGTGGGGGGGGGGGGGGTGTATCTGCGGACTGGACTGTGGCCCTGCCCGAGGACTGGCATGGCTGTTGGTTTCCTACGCACCATGAGCCACCGCATGTGCCGAAGAAACACAGAGTGAACGTCAGGGAGACGCTTGTCGAATTCCCTTCGCTGCATTTGCACTGTGGAGCCCAGCCGCATAGACCAGCTGTGGACCAGAGCCCCCATTCGGACCCGGCGCGGTCACCAAGGGTTCACACTTCGTTGCACCTCGCAGGTGTCCCATGGCGCCGGCGGCCACCAAGGCCTGGCGTGGTCAACCCCTCAGAGCAGGGCGCGTGTAAGTCCTATGGTTTCAGTGCAGCACCATCTTGTGATTCAGAGAGCTTTGCCGCCATGTAACAAGTCGGCGGATAGCCCGCACACTCCTGCTGCCAGTCCACAGGGGCGCCACCGAGACGTGGCTCCACTGCACCAGACTCCAGTACACCTGCACTGCCACCTGCCCATCCCAGCAATCTCTCGGATCACACCATCAGCCATGACCCTGGCACCAACGTGTCGGAATATTGGATTCGTCTGCCCGTTCGCCTCTCCTGCAAGTCAGAGCCCTGGCACCGTGCTGCACCCGAAGGGCACAGCGCTGCTCCACGCCATCTCTGGCCGTTCTCGTCAGTCCTGACGTTGCGCTCTGCTCCGTCACTTTACCACATTCGGATACTGCATCCCGTCCGCTTCTCGTTCTGCCCCACACTGCTCACTGTACCCACGATATGTCTCGTGTCCCGCTGCCCGGTTGCTTCCTCCGCACTCGCCTGCGCCCCCGTACTCCGCCGCCCCATTTCCCCTCTCCCCCGCCGCTGGCCCTGTGCTCTCCGCTTGGGGTTCTCCTCCGCGTCCGCCATCACCACATCCACCTCCACTTTCAGCCGTGTCCCTGCCCTCCCCTGCGCACCTGCACCTCTCCGCTCCCTTCCTCCTCTCCTCGTGTCAGTCACATCCCGTCCTCACCCTCCTCCACCTCCGCCAACCCCCCGCGTCCGCCTCCCCGCATCCCATCTGCCCGTCCCCCCACACGCCCCTGGCCCCCGGCCCCTAGCGCTTCCCGTTCTTGCTCCTGCCCGCCCCTACGCATCGCCACCGTACCGCCCCTCCCTCTGCAATAGCTCTCGCAGCATCTGAACCCTGGGCTTCTTCCCCTTCTCCTGGAAACAGTCCAGGCGCACCCCCGGGAGTGCCGCTCCCAGCATTCTCCTCCACCGCCCCTCATCCATCTCCGGCCCCCTTTTCCTCCGGCCTCCCTGCCCTGCCGACCAGGTAACTGAAGGCGCGGGTCCCCCTCTTCTCCTGCCCTCCCCTCGTCTTCCCTGCCCACTTCACGTAGCGGGCCAGCTCCGCTACTTCCCCCGCCGTCCACCCCGCGACCGTCCCGGGTCCCCTCCGCACCGGCGGCGGCGCATACTGCCGCGGCGGCGGGGACTCCGAGTCCTAGTCCGTCGGCGTCGGCTCTGGGCTGGGGCTGGCGGGCCGCGGCGCCCCCTCCGCCTCCCCTGCCCCTCGCTCCTCCCCCCTGCGCAGCTTCCCCCTTTCCTGCCCCGCCTCCGCGTCCTCCTCCCTGGCCCTTTTCCCTCACGGCGACCGCCCCTCCACATCCGTGGGGGGGGTGTCCCCTTCCTGATCAGGGAGGACCCGGTGGGCCCCCCGGGCCACCGCCTCCTCCTCCTCCAGCACCCTGCGCTCCCGCGCCGCCACCTCCGTGTCCCTTTCCGCCAGCCTCGCCGCCTCTCCCCTGATCCGCGTCCATGCCCTCTCCTGCATCTCTCCCTCCTGCTCCGGCGGGATAGCCGGCTGTCGGAACTGCACCAGCGGGGTACCCTTCCGCTGCCTTCCCTCCTCTTGTCGTCCTCCCTTCCGTTCCGCCCTCTCAACCCCCTCCTGCCTTCTCGGAAGGTCCGCCCACGCCATCTGTAGCTCCTCCACTGCCTGTGCTTCCCCTCGCTGCGGCCTGTCGGTCCCTCCCGTCCTCCCCTCCTCCTTGACCCTGGCCTCCCTCTCGAGCAGGATCCTCTCTGCCTCCCCTAACCTCTCCCACGCCCTCCTGTGCTCTTCTCCCTTCCCTTCCTGCGCCCCCCACACTGTCCCAACGGCCTGCCGGGCTGCTGCATGTGCGCCTGTGGCTGCATGCCCTGGTACGCCGGCAGGGGCGAATACACCATCCCCATCGCCGGGTATGGTGGCGGTGGGAATGGTGGGACAATTGGTGGGACGGCTGGCGGGACTACACCTCCCCACCATCCTAATCCCTTCCCTGGAAACACCGGCGAGCCCACATACCCATGGCCACTCTCCCTCCCCTGCCCTTTGCCTTGTTGCCCCAGTGCCCCGCGTCCCTTGCCGCCTACTCCGCGGAGTCCCGCCCTCCCTCGTCCCTTCCCCTGTAGCCCTTGTTGCCTCCCTCCTTTCCCCTGCTTGCCCTTGCCGGCTTCTACCTGTCCCGCACCACTGCCCTGCACTGCTGCGCTGCTCTGCTCCGCCTGCCCCCCCCTCATCCCCGTCCTCCCCGGCTCCATCTCAAACTGGTAGATGGTGTCCGGTCCCTGCTCCGGGGGCTGGCGGCGACGGCGCTGGTGCTCCACGTGCGCCAGCGCCTCGTACCGCGCCACCTGCTGGCGGCGCACCTCCCTCTCCTCCTCCGCCCTTACCGTTGCACTGACCCATGGGGGCGACCTCGGCGGCGACTGCCTGAACGAGCGTTGGGGCTGCGGCAACTGTTGCCCCTGTCCACTCCCTTTTCCCCCCTTTCCTGCCAGGTGTCCCTTTGCGTGCACAGCCCCCGACGTCCCCGCCTGCCCTTTCTCTCCCTTGCCCATCCGCCCTCTCCCTCCGGCGCTTACGCTGCTGTCTCCGGTCCCTGCCGCTCCCGCCTCTAGCTGCCCTCGGCCGCCCTTGCCTTCCTCCTGCCTCCGCACCTCCGACGGATGGACTTCATAGGAGCCGCCGGCACATTGGGCGCCGACGGCTGTCCTGGGCCTCCCTCCACCGCCATCCTCCCCGCCCCCTCCCCCTCATCCTCCGACACCCCGAGGATGTCGGGGACTACCAACTCCCTCTGACTCCTCCACTCCCTCCTCCTCATATCCATGCCCGCCCTCACATCTGCGACGTTGAACGGGTCCGCCCGTGGCCCTTCCGCCGCCCTTTGCCCCTGCCCCTCCCCTTGCCCCTCAGCCCCTGCCGCCAACCCTCTGCCCTGTCCCTCCCGGCCTCCGCCTGTCCTCACTTGTCCCCTCCCTCTCCCTTCCCCACCACGGCTCCTTCCCCCCTCTGCCGCCCTGTCGCCCCAGGCCCTTCCCTCCTGACCGTCTCCGTGCTCTCCGGAGACGAGGACGACGACACGTCCGCAGACGTCGCCAAGGACGCCGGCGAGGGGGGCTGCGGGGCTGCGCCCGCCTGCATGCGGGCCACCTCTGCCCTCACTGCCGGGGGCTGGCTGGGCTTTGGGTCAGGCTTGTGGGACATTGCGCTGCACATGGGATCGCGCCTGAGCCCTGCGCCCTGTCGCCGCTTCCCCCACCACCCACGCCCTTTGGCCCCTCTGTTCGCGCGCCCTACCTGTGTGGTGCTCTTGGTACACCTGCGGCTCCTCTTCCACATCTTCTCCCCCGCGATCTGAGGTAACCTGGTAACCTCAGGTAACCTGGTGGCCATCGGCCTCGTTCTGGTCTGCACTGTCGTCGTCCTCGTCCTCGCACCCCCGGCCTCGCTTCTCTTGTCCGCTTGCGTCTCTTGATACCCGCTTCGCTTTCCCCTCGTCATATCACCCCATTCCGCTCCCCCCTGGCCCGCTTCTTGTTCCGCCCTATGACTCAGTGTGCCCAGTCCCGGACGCTCCAGTCCATGAGACGGGCGTCACTGCTGCCCCTTTCCCTCCGGTCCCCTTACAGACGCCCCTCTGCGCGGTGACATTGTACACTCGTCCTGCCCTCATATCTGCCAGATTCTCCTTCGTCTGCGTGCCATCAGGCGGTCCCTCCGCTCTTCTCCTTCTCTGTCCTCCAATCCCGTCTCTCCGCCTGACCGCCTTGGTCGCCAATCTGGCCGCCTCCGCACTTCCATCTACGTGATTGTTGTGTTGTACCTGATCAACGCCATCTCCACCCGTTTGGTGACTGGATCACGCATGTCTTCCGCCCGCGCCTCCAACTGCGTCTCTCTGCACGCCATGCGCTCCTGGAGATGTTCCCCCATACGCCGCAACAGCCTGTGTGCCATGGCCTCCGGTGCCACCGTATGCTCCTGGAGTGCCCGCCACAGCGGTTTCACTATCACCATGTGCCACAGTCCCTTGCGGTGCCCTTCTTTCCCCAGCTCTCTCTCCACCGCGCTTCTGCCTCCCGCACCCTTCTTGAGCAACGGGACGTCCTGATCCCGAACCAGTGGTTCCTCGATCCCCTTATACTGTTCACACCGCATGAAGTGCTCGTATGTTTCTTGCCCTTGGCCACAGTGGCATCTCATGTACTCCTCCGGGAGGTCCATACCCTTATGTCTGTACCACCTCATGATTGTTTCCCGCACCGGCACCTGCCCCGTGATTGCCTGCAGCCTTCTGGTCTGCAGCCTTTTGGGCAGCGTTTCCGGCCTCAGCACATTGGGGTAGTGGACCCGCTGTCCTACCTTGCCCTCCAAGTACTCGTTCAGCTCTACCACCTCCGGCCCCCCTCGTACTTGAGCTAGCATGTGCACCGGCCGTGGATACACCCTTAGCTCCTGCTTGCCTCTGTCCTCCTCCACCAGCCACCTGGCCTTCACCTCTTCCCCGAACCTTGGAGGTATATGCACCAAGTGGAGGTGCTCCTTTCTCCCTGGCACCCTCCACTCTGGTTCCTGCTCCTTAACCACTGCTTGTGCGGCCCGATCCGCCTCATGATTCCCCACTCCCGCTCTGTGTGACTCCTGTTTCACCAGGTGTATGACCAGGGGCACTTTCTTCATCTCCAGCCCGTGCCATATCGCGTACACCTGTGACGCCAGCCCCGTGCCCAGGGCCTCATGCAGTGGCCTGCTGGCCAGTCTCCTGAGGGACACCATGTCCGCCTCCACGTCCACCACCATCCACACTTCCCGTACTTCCTCCCCTATCTCTCCAACCACGTCCGCCACCGCCTGTACCTCTCCATGGGACGCTGCTCCATACACCATCTTTTCCACCACACTCTCCGTCACCTGTCCCACCCCCTTGACCCTTACCGCCGCTGCCCCTGCCATGGGCGGCTGTCCTTTCACCCGGGACCCGTCCAGAAACAGCACCACCCTCTCCTCCGTGGGCTCCGGTATGCGCACCACCCCCCTCGGGTAGTGGCAGTACACTCTGTGCCTCGCAATGCCATACTCTCTTACCCCATCCTCGATGCTCGGTTCTCTCACGCCTCTGTACACTGCCCATTTATTGTCCGTCCTGGCCCTCCAGCCCTTCGTCACCACCACCCCGTGACACCATGCCCTGTCCCCCTTCGCCCTGCCCTGCTCCAGGTATGCCTGTACCAGAACCAAGTACCATACCCTGTCTGATGGCAACCCGTGTACCGTCAGTCTGATCCTCCTCGCACTCTCTCCACACTTGTGGCCCACGGGCACTATGGGCGCCTCCTCGTCGGGCCTCCCCGTGTCCGTCATCCAGAAACTCACCGCCACTCCATCATCCTCTTCCTGTAGTCCCCGCACTGTGTCCCATCCCAACTGGAGCCCTGTTCTCTTCCTCTCCTTTTCCTCTCCCCACCAGACCTGCACGTCTCCCTGGGCCTCCTCATCTTCCTGCACCTCCTTGGGCAGCTGCAGCAGCGGCCCCCACCACTGCCCCCTGGTGTCCGTAGTGCGCATGGTCGCGTTCGGGAACGCCCATGCCGTCATTTGTAGGACTGGCCACGGGATTTGCCGCGCCTCCTTGGTGCACCTCCAGCACTGGTCCCCCTGTCCTGCACCTTCTGGGATGTTGTCTTTTCGGAACATGTCTGCATGGACTTCATACCACTGCCCGGTCGCACTCTGTACCTTCCCCCTCGGCCCTTTGAGTCCCAGCGGCGCAAACAACAGTATGCCCGGTCTGGCCTTGTCCCTCTCCCCCCTGTCCAGCACCACTCTCTCTTGCTGCACCCCCTCTCCCCTCCCGCATCTTGGCTTCCTCTTCTGGATCCCCCACAGCGCCACCCACTCCTTCCACATCTTGCGCATCCTCCTGCTCCACCTTGTGCGGTCCTCTTGTCCTCGTGCTCTCCTCATCATCCACCTGTATACACCCCATTCCACCACCCTGGTGTCCCGATAAAACTCCGCATGGTGCAGCCCCGCCATCTTGTATTCATTCATATCCTTCCTGCGCACGTGCAGCACCTCCATGCTCACTCCTTCCTTCCTGATCCACCGTACTGTCCCATGCGCGGCCCCCCCGAAGTCCGTGTCCAGAACCAGGATTGGTCCCCGCCTACCGCACGTCCTGTTGATTGCCAGCATGTGCTCTTCCCCCGGCAACACCGCCTGTAGGGCGCGCCACATGCGTTCTCTCTTCCCCGCCGCCAACCGCCTTCGCCGGTGCCACACATAGCGCGGGCACATCTTCCCCTCCTTCTGCACCTCTGCGACCGCGTGATAGCACACCCGTCTCACCACCTCTTCCTGATTGTGGCACGTCCTGCTCAGCGTCCTCGCCGTGTGTGCCCTGTACGCCTCTCCCGCCGTGGGCATCCCTTCTCCATAGTAGGCCGTCGGCGACTGCAACACGCACCACGGTACCTTCGTGGGTATCCCCTCATACCCTCTGATGAGCCTCTGCACTTCTCCCTCCACCTCCTCCAGCTGCTCCCTCCAGTACGGGAGGTGCATCCCCTGGTGCCCTACTGCCGCATTGAGCACCGCCCGCAGGTAGTACAGGGTCGTCTGCACTGACGGGGGGTGATGCCGCAGGACCACCAGCATCGCCCTGAACCCCGTGACTAATTTGTCGGGTAGCGTGACTCCCCTCGCCTCAATGGCCTGCACATGTCCCAGCACCACCGCTTCCTCTGCCCTCTCCGGCCATGCCACTCCGTCTCCTACATCCAGCGCCATGCCTTCCTCTCCACCCCTCCTCAGAACCGCCGACTTCTCCGCGCTCCAGACAAGGTGGTTGTCCCTCCTGTACCTCTGCATCAGGTCCTGCACCACCTGTTGGGCCTTTTCATCCCGCGCCATGGGTACCGCATCATCCGCATACACCTGCGCCGGCGACGTGTGTGGTGCCCTCGCCAGTTGTGGATATTCCCGCGCTATCCAACTCATCAGGGGGAGCATGGCCAGCAAGTACAGGAATGGGCCCTCAACCCCGCCTTGTGGCACCCCGCTGCCTGGGGTTACCCACTCGGTACACCCCTTCCCCGTGGCGACCGTGTACCTCCTTGAGCGCAGGTACTTCTCCACAAAGTCACCATATGGGAGTCCTAGCTGTCGCCACACCTCCTCTATGAGCCTATGCGGCGTGATGAGGAACGCCCCCTTCACGTCCACAGACGCCATGAACGCCTCTAGGTCCTCATCATCGAGGTACATATCGTACAGGAAGCTTGCTTCCTGTGTGGACCTACCCGGCACAGACCCCCACATATTGTCTGGTATGACCCCCGCTGCATACAGTCGCCGCTGTATCCTCCCGAAGATCACCATCCAGACCAGCTTGGCCTCTGTGACGGCACAGCATATAGGTCTCCAGTTCCCCGGCCTGAGGTGATCCCCCTTCTTGTACAGGGGCCGCACCTTGCCCCCCCATTCCCTTGGGGGCTCGCCTGTGCGCAACACCTCTGTGACCCTCCCCGCTAGACAATCCAGCTCCGGCGCTTCGAGGTGCTGGTATGCCTCCGCCACCAGCTTGTCCACTCCCGGGCTCTTTCTCCCCTTGAGAGCCTTCACTGCCTCCTTAATTTTCCCTAGCGTCAACCTGCTGCGGTGTATGTGCTCGCTCTGCTCCGCCGTGAACACCCGCGGTAACGCCCTTACCATTCTCCGTATGATCCCGCTGAGTTCCTGCTGCCCCTGGTTGCGCTGCCTCCTGAAACTCTGCGCCACCTCCTGCAGCACTTCTTTTTTGTTGCCCGTGACCCTGCCACACTGCAGTCTTACCGCCCGGTTTTCCTGTGGTTTTCCAGCCTCAGCGAGCTCTCTGATGTACCGTAGCGACTTGTACGGCACCGCTCTTTTCATGTACCGCTCATGCTCCGCCACCACTTTCTGCTATATCCTCTCGTGTTCCTCCTCCACAGCCCTCCTCGCTGTTCGCACCCTCTTCTTCGCCTGTGTCACCTCCGTTTGCCACTCTGCCCCCTCTTCCCGCGCCCTTGCCTCGACCTCCTCGTGCTGCCGTTTCCTCAGGGTGGTTACCAGCCTTTGCAGCTTGAACTGTGCCTGCGACTCCCCCCCTTGCTTGGTAAACCCGCATATCCGCGCTGCCCTCCTCATGGCTTGATGCACGTGGTTTCCCCGCCTCATTTCGGCGTGTACCTGCTGCCCCCACTGTTGCCACCTCTCGTCCCCCTCCTCCGACCACTTCACCATTGGCGGCAGACTGACGCCTTCCTCGTCCGACCCCTGCTCATCCTCCTGGTCGTCCCCGTGCTCCCCCACCTTCACGTTCACTGTCACCATCATGGGGCAATGCCCCTTCCTGTCCTGCATTTCTTCCAGCCCCACCATGTATCCCGCCGTCACCCCCTTGACCCAGCTGGGGTCCGCGTACACGGCATCTATCCGCGACGGCGCGCTGCCTTCCGGTGCCGGGTAGTCTGAGGGGCCCGGCGCCCCACTTTACGACACATCCTGCAGCCTCATTTCCTCCACAAACTTCCGCACCTCGCGGTCCACCTCCGTCTTCGCGCCCCTCCTCCGGGGATCGTAGTTGAAGTCTCCAGCCACGATGACTGGCCCCCTCTCCAGCGCCCTGATGTACTCCATCCTCAGCTGCGCCACATACTCCTTGACCCTCCTGCCATGTGGGACATGGCAGTTGATGATGACTACCTGTCCATGCTCCGTCGCTACATCATACACCGCCCTTCTTCCCCTCGCTCCCACCTTCTTGTCCTGCACGACGCTGAGCCCTCTGCGCACCAACAGCGGTAGCCCCTGCACCCACTCCCGCTGGTACTCTCTCCCCTCCTTGGCGTACATCTGCGCGCACACGACGTTGTCCTTCCCCTGCAACGTTATCTCCTGGTACGCCACCACGTCTGGGTCCGCCTCATGCAGCTTCATCTGCTGCCACGCTGTGAAGCCGGTTGGGACCCTCGTGGCCATCTTTGGGTCACTTGGGGTGTGTATCTATGGGCCGGCCAGCCGCCACGGGCTGATATCATACTCTCCCATCCACCTGACCTAACCTGATGTGATAGTGTGATAGGTTTGGCCATTCCAGCTATGAGCGGCCACATTCAATACCGAGGCGCCGCCGGCTGAGATTTATATATCAAAATGTCAGGAATCAACAGGGTTTTTTTATCATAATGTTTCCGTGATTTTTCAGCTATCCGTTCTGATTGTCAATGTATCGGTGACTGTCAGTTGGCTCGCGATTTAGCGGTAACCGATTGGTTAACTGTTATATCCAGATATTTTAGCGGAAACCCCGATGAAGGGTTAAATTTCATCAGAAAGAGGTTCGTTGCTTCCCCAATTTTCATGTCATACACTCGCAAAATTAATCTGATTTTTTCAGACATTCAGAATCGGATTTTCGATTTCGAGGTCGCCGCACTGGTTATGATGTATTTCGAGTGGTCCTACATTTTTCCCCGATCACGAGTCAACCTTTCTTTTGTTGTCTCCTTCTTTTTTCTTGGAGATATAGTCGAAACAAAATTGATTCCGGAGGCCACTTTGAAGAATCATATCTCCGGCTCATTGCGAGGAATTTCAATTTTCAGATATGGGCTTGAATCGCCGTGGCCTCAACTTGATTTAGAAAGCGTCAAACGCTTTTGATGTGTACATATGCCCGGTGTAGCAAGGAATAATGGTCAAGAGGGTAGAAAGTGATTTATAACTCTTGGACCATGCAACCGAATATTTTAATGCGAATTTCAAGTGTACCACATGAGTGTTGGTGTTGCATAGAAACTTTCCTCGGGTTTCTACATATTTTTAACGTGAAGTTATGTCCATGGAGGGGCATGGCATACCATGGTGGGAGCCGCTTTTTAAGGGTATGTGTTATATGGATGGTATGTGCTTCGCTATGCTGACGCCCATGTTATGTATCTCCGTTTGTAGAAGGATATGTGGAGTCATACGTAGCAAGTGCTTCGCCCATGTCCCAATGGTGAGCTCCATAGCGCTAGACTAAGTCTACCGCACATATAGTGCATGTGGGAGGGCTTACGGAGCGACCCACAGGCGCCACTATCAATTTTCCCATTTTCATGGTTCGTGTCGGGAGGAGGTTCGAAGCTGTCCCTATGCTTCCATGTGGGGATCCAAGTGGGGGGATTGTTTGCAAATGGTCCCAAGCAATGGTGTTTGGAACCATATGTTGATACCAAGGGTGAGCGAAGTTATATACTATTGTGATTATCTTGAATTTGGCAACATTTGCATGTTTTTGGCCTCATTTTATGCTCATTTTTGTATTTTATGTGCTCAACTGGTTGGCTAACAGTAAGGTGCCTAGAGATCCCTGAACTATGGTATGTTGCTTGGATGTTGGCATATGCTTCAGTGTTGCATCTCACCATAAGCCGGATCACGCGGTCACTTTGGCGTGGCACACGAGGCCTCACAAAATTAGGTCTCCAATTCGTGAGTCGACTTGTGAAGCCCGGATATGTATATATCCGGAGGGGTTTGGGAACCCTTTTCGGAATATTCTTGGGCTATGTTGTGAGGTCATCTTCATGGGGCAATTCTCCAAGCCCAATCGACTCCAAGTCCAACCAAAGTTATGTCAGGGTAGGGCATGGTGCTGAGTGCCACTCTAGGCCATGACACGAAACCTCCCCTATTGGGCTAGCATTTAGAGGCTTGGGAGTGAACACATTTATGTGGTTTGTGTATTGATTTTGGGCACATGGCATTTAGCCATCTTATTTGACTTGGTTCAGGGCATCATGTTGGCGAGTCAAGGAAAGGTCCTGAGTCCAGGGAATGAGGGGTCTCTGGCTGTGATTGTGTATGTTTCCATTTTTCCCCGATTTTGCTTGATTTGTGTTCATATGCCAATTTCAGGGCTTCTTTTTCCATTATTCTATTGGTGCAATTCTATGTACATGCCTAACGCCCGTGTCTCTGTGTGCACCGTGAGACGACCGGCGTGTTGAAAGGAGTTGTTGAGTGTCAACACGGGACCTCAAACATCCTTGGAAGCCCTCATTGTGGATTATTTGGATTTGAGCTATTGTACTTGGGAGTTGGTTATTGCAAGGGATCAGGCGTTGTGTGAAGGAGCCAAAGTTTACTGTTTTTTGTGGGAAATCCTGCAGGATAGGGCAAGATCATGCAGAACCTGGTGAGAAGCAAGACCATAGGATTGACAGAACATGGTGGAAGGGGTACAGCAGGGGCTGGTCCTGGTAGGGATCTTCTTTATGGTAGCAGAGGAGTACCTGCCCCCTACCGCCGCACCGGGGAATTGGGCCCTCATGAGCCCTGCCCAAGGACGCCCCGGGTGCAGATCGTGGAGTCCGTGGAGTCTACGCCGGACTTGGAAGCCCGAGAAGAGCGAAGATGCTCAGGACGAAGAGACCTTGTAGGACATGGGCTAGACATGGAAGACCTGGCCTCCATGTGTGAAAGGCAATGCCGCAAGGCTTGCAATCTCCGCTCCGCTGCGGAGGAGTTGGAGGAGACTGGCAGCAACGGCAGAGCCCGGCGTGACCGGAAGCGCGGGCCCCCGAAACCCGCGGCGGAAGCCAGGGCGATGGAGACGGATCCCAGCCCGGTCAGGCTGTGGTCAGCTGGAGAGTCCGAGAGGCATTCTGATGGCTATCGGACCGCTTTCCCTTCGGAGGCGGAGGAGATGGCCATACCGCCCACAAGGGCGCACACGGCCCCAGAACCCAGCCTGGAGCATGACGCCGAGGCGTTGGAGAGTCCTACCAGAGCCAGAACGGCGCCTGTGGCCCGGCACATGGAGCCAACGCGGGATAACATGGGCGACACACCCATGGCGGAGGAGTCCGAGGCGCCGGGAACCGTGGGATGCGCCGGATCAGGTGTAAAGCAAGTTGAGTGCCACTGCGAGCACGTATCCTTCCTCATCGGCAAGTACCCAAAGATGGGGATGGGTCCCATCGTGCAGCACCTCGACCGCCTGGACAACCAGAAGGACGGTCTAGAGGAGGACATCGCGGGGATCCTGGATGACCAGTCGGAAGCGGAGAGAGACATGGCGGAGCTGCGAGCGGAGCAGGACCGGTACCGGGAGAAGCTGGAGATGGCCCTGCAGAAGCAGCAGCGAGTGGTGGACAGCCTCCTCCACCTGGTGGAGGACATGTCGGGACGCCTGAAAAGGCTAGAGGAGTTCCTACCCCTCGCCTCGGGTCCGGAGCTCCTGGCAAGGCCGGCAACAGCAGAGCTGGTGGAGCGGGTTAAGACCCTCAGGGGCGCCATGGAGAAACCAACGGGCGGCCCTGCAGAGGCACCATACGGGCCTCCGCGTGTTGACCCGGGTGCGCTGCCCTTTGTTCCCATGTTCAGCTAATCCATAATGCTCGGGGAGCATACGGCACCGGCTGGGTCCATGCGGGAAGAGCACGCAACCACGGACCCGAGGAGCCTAACGGTACAGATGTCCCATGCCGCCCAGGATCCACCGACCACTACGACTGCCCATGCAGTTTATGCGGAAGAGGAGATCCACACCATGCAGGGGCGAAACATGGGAAGGACCGACGGTCATGGTCGAGGCCATTCAGGCGGAAGCATGTGGGTGAAGGACCCCACTACGGGGATATGGACAGCCGGCGGAGCAAGTCCTTCCCGCATCCCAAACCCCATGGGTTCAGGCCCACCTGGACCGCACTCCATGGAGGAGAGGGATGTACGGGGAGTGTACCCACAGCCCCCGGCCACAGGTGGTATCCGTCTCGGTGGAGTGGTAGCTGCGGACGTCGGAGACGCCATCAGGATTGACGACCTCAGGGAAATCAAAATTCCCTACTAAGGTCGCAACCCCTCCAACCAGGATGACTTCATCCTGGATGGGGAGGACTTCGCCGAGGAGGTCGTCGGCGAGATGAAGGGAGCGCCAAGGGACAAGTGGGTATGTTGGACATTCCCACACAGGCTGGCGCAGGACCTGAAGGAGGAGCTCAGGGATCAGATCCGCGAGGGATTGATCCAGACGGAGCAGGCCTGCCTCCAGTGGCTGGAGGACGAGGAGCGAGTGGACGCCCCCAACCAGAAGTTGGAGGATTTGTGGTCCATTCTGCTGCCGCTGGAGCGCGATGAGCTGCGGGTCCGGGAATGGAATCGGTACATCCGCAGGTACCGAAGAAGCCTCAAGCTGGTGGAGGACTGGAACGAGTCCAGCGAGATCCGACACCTGCTGAAGGACGTCCTCCCCGGCCACTGGAAGAGGAGAGTGGAGGACGAGGAGAAGAAGAGAGCAAAGAAGCGCGTGGACGTACGGATCATGGCATCGGAGGACACCCACGCAGGAATAATGGAGTTCTTCCGGCGAAACCTCGGCGAGCCCAGCCGAATGTTGGGGTTGAAGAACGCCGTCTACGTGGAGGTATTCGGCGGCAGCATGGGGGGAAGGGTGATGCGCCTCAACAACGCGGAGTGGAGGCGCGGAGAGCCGCTGAGGATGCAGGTCATCTTCGCCCGCATGAGCCTGGACGAGATCGTGAAGTACATCACGGTGGAGCTGAAGCTCAACGCCAAGAATGAGGCCCACGTGCAGGATCGACAGGGCCATGGACATCGAGGTCATCGGGAAGATCGCCAACGTCGAGACGTCAAGGAGGACACGGTCGGCACCGCGGAGGAAGGGAGTGGAAGCAGCCAAAATCTCTGGACCGCGACCACCCGAGAGGATCAAGAAGAAGCTCACTTCTTCGCGTTCGTAGCGCACAATATGAAGGAGCATGGGCAGGACAGGTCCAGGTGGAACCGCCTGGACCCAAGGACCAAGAACCGCAGAGAACTGCGGAGGATCGGGAACCCGCCGCTCTCGTTCCGCAAGTACAGATCACAGCACGACGGTTGCTGGGTCTGCTACGGCAAGGGAAACAACCATGCTCATGACCACCGGCTCTGCAAGGTATATGAGGAAGACAAGAAGACCTACTTTGCCGCCCATCCCGACAAGAAGCCCAAGGAGCAACGAATTGCCGATTGGAAGGCAAAGGGCGGAGACGGTGGAAAAGGCCAAGGAGAGGGCCAAGGAAAAGGCGGAGGAAAAAGCTACGGTGGAGGGGGCGGCCCCGACCGACGCGTGAGGTCGATCGAGGAGGTTGCTGAGGACATGTTGAGGAAGTTGGAGGAACTCAAAGCCCGGCAACGTGGTGGACAAAGTCTAAGCGGATCGCAGCAGGAGGGAGCTGCGGCAGACCACGTCTAGAGGAGCCCCCACGGGAGTGGGACCCCGAAGGCCTCTCCTCCGAAAGTCAGTGGAATCCTAGAGAAAGCGAAGGCACATCGGGTGCCGAAGAAGGCTCCAGAAGAGCCAAAACCACTGAGTTTCGCCACTCCCAACCCCTGGAGCGCCCTGCCAAGGGAAGTGTATGTGGGCAAGGGATGTGGCAAGAAAGAAGGAGCGACCACGGAGAGCCCCGTGGATGGGCAAGACCAGCCCAAGATCTACATCATCCGTGACCATACCCTCGAGGTCCTGATGCACCCGGATGTGCTAGAGTTGCATGCCGTGAGAGTGGTCCACACACCGCAGGGTGACGAGCGGCAGTTGCACTTGAAGGTGCGTGTACGGTGCGGACAAGAGGAGTTGGTGGTGGATGTTTTGGTGGATACGGGTGCCCAGGTGAGGCTGGTCCGGAGAGGGTTGTTCAAGGAGGAATCCCTGCAGCCCAGCCGTAGAACGGTACGCCTGAAGGTGGCCAATGGAGAGATTATGGGTGGTGGCACCCATGAGGCTACTATCAGTATGGAATTCTGGGAGCATGAGCGCTTGAACTGCCCTGATTTGGCGAAGAGAAGCACTCTATCCGGGAACTTCTATGTGGCCGATATCACAGATTCGGATATGATCATGGGGTATGACTTCATGGTGAGAAACGCCATTGGAGCCCTTCCCCATCGTGCAACGCTGGTCCGGGAGGATGATGTATGCCTTACATGGCTGTCCACGGACAATGCATGCGTATCATCCCAATTGAATGCGGAGGAAGAGGATCGGATCGTCCAAGTGGTGCAAGCTGTGGGTGCCAAGTCCAGAGGAGACCGCGGAGTTCAGCTCACGGAGTATGGAATTGCGCCGCACGTATATGCCAGAATTTTTCAGACGCTGGGAGCCGAAGTGCCCGAGACGGACGTCTTCGCCTCCCTGGATGCCCCACTCTTGAGGAAGTTTAGGAGGCACTGGCATCGAGGAGACTCAGCCTGGCACACGCATTGGGGTTTGAAGGAGTGGGAGCGCATGTATTGGCATGGCTCCCTGGAAAATACCAGACGTACGGTGGAGAAAATCGTCGCGGATAGGGCGAAGGGGATCCCGGTCATAACCGGCATAGGATCCACCCCATGTCCGCTGGAAGGTCTCAAGTCAAGGCTGGATTCCATCACCCTGAACGAGATGTCATTCGGGCCAGAGGAGGAGTTGTTCATGGACGCAAAGGGTTTATCAATGCCCTCCCCGGGTCACGCGTGGGGTACCAAGGCTTTCCTGGTGGATGGGGCGCAAGCCCAGCCCACGGGTGATGAAGCATTCATTCGTAGGGTTGAGGCGGTGCCCATGCGGGTCATGTTTGAGCCCAAGGAGGGGACAGATCAGCCAATGGATGGCATTGACGTCCTCTCCCACGCCGAGATCGACCACGTCGTCAACTACATGCGGATGGGGATGCACCACCGTGTGGCAGCCAAGAAGGGGCGGGCCATGGTCACATCTCCGCATTGGTGGGAGGACAAGATGTTGGTCACCGGCAAGTACGAGAAGGATGAGTTCGTGGCGAGGATCATGGATCACATCGCCGGCCAATATGATGGTCTGGTTGGGTTGGACCCGCCGACGTGGGATTTTGCAAGAATGGGGGCCGGTAGCGACAAGAACCCGGCTGATGCCGCAAATTTCCGAAGATTATCGGTGGGAAGTGCACCCCACGACGATGAAAACGGCATATCGAACGAGGAGAAGTCGGACTCGGACCCGGAAGAGGCCTATACCGCAGTGCGGTCGGTTGCATTGATACCGAAGCAAGCGGCTGAAGAGGCCCAGGAGAACCCGAAGGTCGCCGAGCTGAAGGGGAGGCTGATAAATGCCTATCCGCAGCTATTCAGTGGCGTCGCCAACAAGAACCCTCCAGATCGTCGGGGATTTGGCACAGCGAGGATCAAGCTGAAGCCGAACCCCAAGATGTATCGTCATCGGGAGTACCAACTTCAGGGCGATCAAGCCGAGGCCATGAAGAAGTTGTTGGCCGAGTTTATTGAGCGGGGCTGGATCGAACCCTCCGACAGTGAGTGGGCCAGCCCAGCCTTTATCGTGCCCAAGAAAGAGAAGGGCGAGTGGAGGTTGGTGGTGGATTACAGGGGTTTGAACGAGCAAACCGAGCACGACTCGTACTCGCTTCCCCTGATCGACACCATCCTCCAAAAACAACAAAAAAAGCGGATCTTCACGGTGTTAGACCTGAAACACGGCTATCACCAGATGTTGCTACACCCGGACTCCAGGCCCTGCACAGCGATGTCAACGCCGCTGGGGCCCATGCAGTGGAAAGTGGTGCCTATGGGCGCCAAGAATGGCAACGCTGCTTTCCAGCGCATGATGGAGGACCTACTCGGTCCAGTCCAGGGCTGTGCCGACCCCTTTGTGGATGACATCATCATCGGGTCCGGCACGGAGGACATGACTGAGGACGAGCTCATCGAAGCGCATGAGAAGGATCTGCGCCGAGTGCTCAGCGAGCTGGACAGGCACAACATGGTGTGCAAGCCCACCAAAGCCTCACTCTTCGTGAGGGAAGTGGAGTTTGCGGGTCACGTGGTTGGTCACGGGCAACGCCGTCCCATGCCTGGGAAGCTGGCGTCCCTGCACCACTGGGAGAAGCCCCAGACCATCAGCGAACTCCGATCCTTCATGGGGTTCTGCAATTACTATTCGGGCTATGTCCGGATGTATGCGGAACTATTGGGGCGGCTGCACAAGATGCTGCAGGTGGGGAAGTTCGATGCCCGGAAGGGGAGCAAGAAGAAGCTTGCCTGGACCCCTGAGGACGAAGATGCGTTCAGGCGCCTGAAGGAGCGACTCCTGGGGCAGCTGGGGCTATTCCTGGTGGACCCGGACAAGGGATTCGTGCTACGGACGGACGCCTCGGACTATGCTGTAGCAGCAGTCCTCGAGCAGGTCCGGGATGACGGGTCGCACGTACCCGTGGCGTTTTGGAGCCGGATCCTGGCCAAGGGCCAACGTCGAACCTGGACAGCGAAGGAAGGAGACGTACGCCATTGTTTGTGCGCTCAGGAAGTGGTCTGGCCACATCGGATTACAACCGGTGGTGGTTTGCACGGACCATCACTCCTTACAGACCTGGCACAAGGAGCACGTCGACACACCCTGGGGACCGGCGGCAAGGAGGGCCCGTTGGTACGAGACGTTCGCCAAGTCCGACCTCAGCGTCGTATATGTCCCGGGGAAGGACAACACTGTGGCAGATTGCCTCAGTCCATAGGCCTACCCGGCGGGCAAGGCATGGATGGACATATCCTGCCATGGGGACGCCGAGGAGACCGAGGAGGCCAGGCGCTTCATCGAGATGGAGAAGGCCATGGAGCAAGAGGGGGTGAAGTGCTTTGTGGTGATGGCAAACCGTACAGACCTGGCCAAGTTCCGGGGCGCCCGAGTCCAAGCTATTCGAGAGGAAACCCTCGAGCAATGGATGGTGGCCCCCGTAGAGCTAGTCAGGTTGGTGCTGGCAGAAGACTGGTCGGATGACTATGCGGCATCCGAACACTGGAGCAGGTACTGAAATGCCGTGAGTGCCCCGTCGGACGACGAATGGCCTGAGGGCTTGACCGAAGATGGGGATAAACTATTCCTCAAGGACAAGCTATTGGTCCCTGACAACCAAATTGAAGCGCTCATTGACCACTGGCATAACGCCCAGCTCATGCATCCCCGTCGGGACAAGATGCAGCAGGACCTGCAGTGGCGCTTCAAGTTCCCACCGGGGTACTACGCCATCCTGGACTAGTACTGCAGCGACTGCGCCGTGTGTCGGGCCACGAAGACCCCCAACCACTCCACGGCTGGCAACCCGGTGTATACGGCTATACCGGAGGCCCCTATGCGGTCCGTGGCCATGGATGTATTCGCCATGCCGGAGGTCACCGTGGAAGGAGAGACCTATGACTGTGTCATCCTGGCGGTGGATAGGCACAGCGGATATATCGTGGCTGTCCCGGGCAAGAAGTCCAAGAAGAAGGACAAGAAGGACAAGCATGGAGTGGGTCTGCAGGCCAGGACCGTCGCTAATGCCATGAGCAGGCATTGGCTGGGGATTTTTGATGTCCCAGCTGTCATCTGCAGCGATCGGGGCAGTCAATTTGTGCGGACGTGGTTCAAGACGATGTGCAAGCACATGGGGATTCGGCACGCCAAGACCGTGGCGTACCACAGCCGGTCGAATGGTTGGGCTGAGGTGGCCGGGCGGCAGATGTTCAAAAGGTTCTGCCAGCTGCACATTGACGAACCGGGCCGGAACTGGTATAATTCGCTGTGGAGAGTACTCCAGGCGTACCACGACCTTCCAGGGCCCACTGGACTGTCGCCCCATCGGATCCTGTTCCTACGGGATCGAGTGTTACGCACTCTCCCGTGATTGAACCATGGCAAAGTGGCCCGGGATGCGAGTGCTATGATGTCTGAGGCGGACGACACGGCGGCCAAGGTCTGCAAAGCACTTCAGGACGAGCATGAGAAGAGGGCCAAGTACTTCAAGCAGGGAAAAGTCCAGAAATATGCTCTCAGAGACACCCTGTGGGTGGAGCGCCACCACAAGGATGTCCTGTCCAGGCATCGGCAGGCATCTTGGTATGTGCTGGTGGTAATCGTTCGGAAGGTCCGGCAGGATGTGTATGCGGTTCGTGTGGGGGATAACAAGATCCTAGACTGCGACCATACCCAGCTTCGTCCCCGAGAACCAGACCCCAGCGGACGTCCCGTCACCTTCGAGTTCACAGCCGGAGATCTAGACTCTGATGACGAAGAAGAGGACGACGAGTTCACCGCCGAGAGGATCCTGACGGACAAGCCGGACCCGGGGACACCCGGGGGGAAGCTATATCAGGTCCGTTGGAAGGGATTTGCCGCATCCAGAGATTCGAGGGAGCCTCCGAGCAGCTTTGTGCCGAGGTATACCACGGTCTGGATGGACTATCTAAGGAGGAAGAACATTTCCTTGGATGTCAAGGACGTGTTGGTCCATTTGGTGGTTGCTGGAGCACCGTAATGATTCCCCCTTGGCATTTATGTTTGTCTTTGTGCTTGGGAAACGGGTGAGGGCGTTCATCCGGGGATTTCTGGGCCTTGATTGGCCATATACCCCCTCCACTCGGTCTCCACATGTATATTTCATTGTGGTATCCGTATTTAGGTCGACCGACGACGTTTCTCTATCTTTGATCCCCTTGGTCCATGTTGTAGATCAAGAGGAGACCGGATATGGCGGAGGGCACCAATTATGAGTGTCCTCACCCCTCCCTTGGGGCATGGGGGACGCCTACGCCGTATGTGGGGCCTCCATGTATCCTTGGGACATGAGGGGGGGGGGGGCTTGGAGCCCATTGGGGTCCTCCCGTCCTCTCTTCCATGACTTCCGAGCGGTTACAACGCTCTGAGAAGGGGGGTGAAGCCGGTTCGGACCCTCGTGGCCATCTTTGGGTCACTTGGGGTGTGTATCTACCGGCCGGCCAGCCGCCATGGGCTGATATCATACTCTCCCATCCACCTGACCTAACCTGATGTGATAGTGTGATAGGTTTGCCCATTCCAGCTATGAGCGGCCACATTCAATACCGAGGCGCCGCCGGCTGAGATTTATATATCAAAATGTCAGGAATCAACAGGGTTTTTTTATCATAATGTTTCTGTGATTTTTCAGCTATCCGTTCTGATTGTCAATGTATCGGCGACTGTCAGTTGGCTTGCGATTTTGCGGTAACTGATGGGTTAACTGTTATTTCCAGATATTTTAGCAAAAACCCCGATGAAGGGTTAAATTTCATCAGAGAAGGGTTCGTTGCTTCCCCAATTTTCATGTTATACACTCGCAAAATTAATCTGATTTTTTCAGACATTCAGAATCGGATTTTCGATTTCGAGGTCGCCGCACTGGATATGATGTATTTCGAGTGGTCCTACATTTTTCCCCGATCAGGAATCAAGCTTCCTTTTGTTGTCTCCTTCATTTTTCTTGGAGATATAGTCGAAACAAAATTGATTCGTGAGGCCACTTTGAAGAATCATATCTCCGGCTCCTTGTGAGGAATTTCAATTTTGAGATATGGGCTTGAATTGCCTTGGTCTCAACTCAATTTTTCAGAGCGTTAAACGCCTTTGATGTGTACATATGCCGGGTGTAGCAAGGGATAATGGTCAAGAGGGTAGAAAGTGATTCATAACTCTTGGACCATGCAACGGAATATTTTAATGCGACTTTCGAGTGTACCGCATGAGTGTTGGTGTTGCATAGAAACTTTCCTTGGGTTCCTACATATTTTTAACGTGAAGTTATGTCCATGGAGGGGCATGGCATACCATGGTGGGAGCCACTTTTTAAGGGTATGTGTTATATGGATGGTATGTGCTTCGCTATGCTCACGCCCATGTTATATATCTCCGTTTGTATGAAGATATGTGGAGTCATACATGGCAAGGGCTTTGCCCATGTCCCAATGGTGAGCTCCATAGCGCTAGACTAAGTCTACCGCACATATAGTGCATGTGGGAGGGCTTACAGAGCGACCCACAAGCGCCACTATCAATTTTCCCATTTTCATGGTGCGTGTCGGGAGGAGGGTCGAAGGTGTCCCTATGTGTCCATGTGGGGATCCAAGTGGGGGGATTGTTCGCAAATTGTCCCAAGCAATTGTGTTTGGAACCATATGTTGATACCATGGGTGAGCGAAGTTATATACTATTGTGATTATCTTGAATTCGGCAACATTAGCATGTTTTTGGCCTCATTTTATGCTCATTATTGTATTTTATGTGCTCAACTTGTTGGCTAACAGTAAAGTGCCTAGAGATCCGTGACTATGGTATGTAGCTTATATGTTGGCATATGCTTGGGTGTTGCACCTCACCATATGCCGGATCACGTGGTCACTTTGGCGTGGCACACCAGGCCTCACAAAATTAGGTCTCAAATTCGTGAGTCGACTTGTGAAGCATAGCATGTATATATCCGGATGGGCTTGGGAGCCAATGTTGGAATATTCTTGGGCATGGACCTTTTTCGTCTATATCACCCTTGTATATTACTTTCCGGTTTGACACATGCATGGAGCATTTCAATACTTGCCGTACGCATTTTTGAGTATATAATTGAATTTTTGGCACTATGGTGTGATTTGCCTAATTTTGCTATGTTGTGAGGTCATCTTCATGGGGCAATTCTCCAAGCCCAATCGACTCCAAGTCCAACCAACGTTCTGTCAGGGTAGGGCATGGTCCTGAGTGCCACTCTAGGCCATGACACGAAACCTCCCCTATTGGGCTAGGATTTAGAGGCTTGAGAGTGAACACATTTATGGGGTTTGTGTATTGATTTTGGGCACATGGCATTTAGCCATCTTATTTGACTTGGTTCAGGGCATCATGTTGGCGAGTCAAGGGAAGGTCCTGGGTCCAGGGAATGAGGGGTCTCTGGCTGTGATTGTGTATGTTTCCATCTTTCCCCAATTTTGCTTGATTTGTGTTCATATGCCAATTTCAGGGCTTCTTTTTCCATTATTCTATTGGTGCAATTCTATGTACATGCCTAACGACCGTGTCTCCGTGTGCACCGTGAGACGACCGGCGTGTTGGAGGGAGTTGTTGAGTGTCAACACGGGACCTCAAACATCCTTGGAAGCCCTCATTGTGGATTATTTGGATTTGAGCTATTGTACTTGGGAGTTGGTTATTGCAAGGGATCAGGCGTTGTGTGAAGGAGCCATATTTTACTATTTTTTGTGGGAAATTGTGCAGGATAGGGCAAGATCATACAGAACCTGGTGAGAAGCAAGGCCATAGGAGTGACAGGAAACGGTGGAAGGGGTACAGCAGGGGCTGGTCCTGGTAGGGACCTCCTTTAGCTGCCTTGTCCGCCCGATACAGTGCCGCGGGGTCATTATGGGTGTACAACTTCATGCGTTGCCACCTGCCCTCCCCGTCCACTCGCAGCTCCCCTGTTGTCTGCCGGGCCTTTTCCTTCCCCTTTGCTCCTTCCCCCCTGCCTTTGTCTGGCGTCTTTCTTCATCTTCCCGGCCGCCCCCCGCTACATTAATTGTCACTTTCTCTTCTTGTTCTTCCCCCCCGTCCACACCTCTTCTCCTTCCAATTCTCTCGCCGCCTGCTCCGGTACCAGTTGCCCGTGTATTTCCATCTCCCTACCTTGCGGGCATACCTGCAACCTTTCCACCGGGTACGGCAGTCTCTCCTCATCCCCCTCCCCCTGATCCCCCCACTGCACGATGGCTGCCCTCGTCACATGTCCCTTGCGATCTTGTTGTTCGATCATCTCCTCCACTTTTCCCACATACCTCCTCCACTTCCCACTCACCTTGTGCGGACCATACACTGTCATCCCTTCAGGCACCGCCCCCTGCTCTTCACGGCCCCGCTGCTCCTACCCGTATCTGACTCCCCTTGTCCGTTTCCTTCTTGGCCTCCCTTCCCCTTCCCCCTCCTGCTGCCGCTCTGCTTGCAGATCCTGCTCGTCCGCCTCTCTCCCTCGCTTGCCGCCTTCCCTCTCACTTCACTCTCTTGTCCCCGCCCCACTGCTCCCCTCCTCCACCTTGTCTCCAACAGCACTGTCCTGCCCTCCTCCCACCGCTTCTCCCTGTTCCACCCCTTCTTCTACCTCCTCTCTTTCTTCCCGCCCCCCTGCTGCCAGCCCCGGCTCCCGGCCTTCCACTCCCCGCGCTTGGTCCTGCTCCCTTTCGTCACGCTCCTCCTCACCATCCGCATCCCCCACTATGAACCTCATTTGTCCCCCTCTCCCCCTCTGCATCCCCCTGCACCTACTTGGCCTCTCCCCCCCTGATCGTCTTCCACCTCCAGGCCTTGCTTCCTGGCCCCCTCCGTGAGCCTTCTCGCTCTCTTCAATGCCTCCTTCCTGTGCCCGTCCTCTGTTCTGGGTGCCACTATCCACCTCGGCTGCTCCCCTCCCCTGCTGCTGGCCACCCACTCCAATGCCAACCGGATCTGTTCCCTGATATCTTCCGCTTCTTCCGCCTCCGCACACCTATCCATTTGCGACTCCAACGCACGTAGGACGGCCATCTCGCGTACCTCCTCCGTTCGTTCAACCCGCACCTCTTCAATCTCCCCGACCCACCGCATGAGCGGGTGCTCCACGCTTTTCAACGGCATCGCCGTATACACCACCGCTTGGCGCCTATCGCCCCTGGGTTCCACGACCCACCACGTGTGTCCATCCTCCACCAGGTCTGTAACCCCTTGGTCTGCAGCCCCTGTGGCACTCGCCTGTGGGGACACTACTTGTATTGTGTGCCCTTTGGCCCTCCTCCCCGCCGCCTCGTCATAGTCTACCATGGTCATAACCTTGCACATCAGGTGCATTTCTGTGTCTGGGTCCCACTCTCCGGCCATCCCTCTGCTGCGACGCACTGTCTCCCCAACGTAGAGCGCCATGGACAAGACCTGCCTCGTGGGCCCCCACACCTCAACCGTTCTGTTCGTGCTGTCCACACACGCCGCTACCTGCGCATCCCGCTGCATCTACATCCACAGCACCGCCTGTTTTGGCTCCACCTTCCTCGCCGTGAGGATCTGCGCCTTTGCTTGCCTCTCGCCCGCCTCCTCCTGCTCCCCCACTGTTCTGCTCCGACCATCCGCATATCCCACCCACATGTGCTTGGCTTGGTGGAAGTACAGCAGCGGCGCCCCTTCCTCTTCCCCCATCTGCAGCCACATGGGCCCTTGTCTCCCGCGCTGCCGTACTCTGATCCCATGGTATCCTCCCTTGGGCTCCTGCGGTCCATCCAGCCTGCAAAGGCACCTGGCCAGCGTGCACTCTGGCCTGCACTTGTCCTCCACCGCCTCCGCTCTGGCCTTCAGGTGGTACCTAGCCTTGCTCACCGCCTGCCGTACCTCTTCACCCCTACATCCTTTGATGCGGTCTTCCAGCCCTGGCTGCGCCTCTCCATTTTTTATCAAGACATTCTGACTTGCCGTCGCCTTGCCCCTCAGCCTCTGTGCCCACTTCTGTAGCATGTCCTTTCTGTCCCTGCCGTCCCCAAGCATGTCCAACCCTTCCGCCGCTTCCTCCTTCTGGTGCTTCTCCTTTTCTTTCTCTGCTCTGTCCAGCTCCGGAGCATCCGCCCCATCTGCCTTTCCCCTCCCCACCTGGCCCTCGGAATGCAGCAGCTCCCTCCACGTGGGCTCCGCCATCCATTGGATTGCCGGCTGTCCCTCCCAGTGTCCCATGGTGTACACCTGTACCGCCTGTCCCTCCCGGCCGAGTCCAATCCGGACCTCCATACCCGCCGCCACTGCTGCGGTGACCACCACGTTTGGGACCAGCACATCGTACTGGTACCTTGCCCCTTGCCCGTGGCGTACCTCGACTTCCACCATCCCCCTGCTTCCCACCCTGTCATCCGGGAGGATGATGTGCACTGCCTGTCCCCTCCACAGTGCCGCCGCTGGCCCCTTCGTCGCCACAGGGAATATCGCCTTTGTGTCTTCCCGCGTCATCCATTCTCCCCTGCGGTACCTCGCACGCCGAATGGTCCCCACTGCCCACTTCTCGTGCTCCACTCCTCCCGTCTCCCGCACCCATTCTTCTGCCACCCTGGCAAGGGCCGATATCTCAGCACCTTGCCTCTCACACTCCGGCGGTGGCGCTATACTCTCCATGCCGTCATCCCCCGGTAACGCGTTTTGCCACGTGTCCCCCGTGTGCGGGTGCACATGGTACGTGCGTTTGGCCATGCACGCCGTCCCTTCATCCAGCACCATTTTGATGGCCTCCGCCGCCTTCAGCGACATCTCCTCTCCGAACGTATACACCAACCCCTGCCCCCTGTGTCCCTGTGTCGTGGGTGCCGGAGTCAATGCCGCCCTAGTGAACTGTGCGCGCACGCCACTCGCCTCATGTCCTCCACCTGGCAGCTCTCCTCCCCACTCACTCCTGACTGGGACCCCCTCCCCCTGGTCCGCTCGCCACGTCATATGCCAACCCGGCCACTGGCGTCCCCCCGCCGCCACCCTGTACCTTCCCTTCCATCCCAGCTCCAGCCACACCGCTTTGTCCGGTCGTATCTGGACCGCTTTCTCTGCCCCCCACCCGGTCCCCACATCCTCCCTGTGCTGCAGCTGCAACACCGCCTCCCCCCCCCCTGTGACCCACACGTCCACCCCCCCTGCCTGCCTCCTGTGCCACTCGCCTTTCCCCGTACACTCTGGCACTTCCATATACTCCATCTCCTGTACTTGCACTCCTAGCACCCCTTCCCATCCCGCCCGTAGTTTCCTGTCTCGCGCTGTACCCCCCCCCACTCCCCTCCTCTCCCTCCCGGGACACTCTTGTCCCTGATACCTCCACCTCTCACCCCCCTCCTGGATCGGTATTTGATGCACTTCCCGCCACATGTCCTCCTCCGTCCCCCCCCCCTTCTCCGCACCTTCTTCTGCCAACTCCTCCTCCATTGTCACTTCTGCGTCGCCTTTCGACTCTGTCCCGTCTTCTTCGTCTGCCTCCGCCACTGCCTCTGCGTCTTCTTCCCCGGGGGGCCACAGCAGCTCGTAGTGTCCCCCTCCTCGTCTGCTCCACGGCAGCGCCGCTGCCGTTCGCTTTCCTTCTCCCACTTCTGCCATCTTCCGATACACCCGCCGACGTCCCCACTCCTGGTACATTGCCACTCTGCATCCCTTGCTCTGCGCCCACCTCCAAGCTTCACACGCCCCTCCCCATATCTCTTCCCTGCGCACCTTGTCCAGGTACTGATCCCACGTTCGCGCTCCCGCATCCCTCATGACTCTCCGCGCCCAGCCCGACTCTGGGGGCCGCGCCATATCCCCTTCCGTGAGCGCTTTGCGCACCTCTTCTGCCGCTGCCTGCCCCCCTGCTCCGTCCACCGCGCTGAGTGCCCAATATAGGCACTTGCCATCCCGCGGTATGACCTGTCGCCTCGCCCTCTCCGGCATTTCTTCCGGCCATTCCTGTCCCTTTTGTGCACTGTCCAGCACCCTTTGCACCGCCGCCGCCACTTCTGCCGCGTCACTGCTTCGACCTCTGACACCCCACAGAACCGCATAGGATTTTCGCTTGGTCCACAGGATTTCCGCATCCAGCGGGGTTCCTTTGCCATACTCCACCAACTTTCTGTACCCGTTTCCGCTTTTTGTCTCCCTGTAAACCACCACCTTGTACCCCCCCTCCGCTGCCCATGCTTCCACCTCTGGTGGCCCCCCCATCCTCCTCCCCTGCCTGATCCGCTGTATGTACTTCTGCCACGATACTTCCTCCTGTGGCAGGCACTCCTCCATTTCTCCCATGTTGTGTCTACTCTCCACCCTGGTAGCCACTCCTTGCCTTATCCGCTGTACCTCTTCCTCACTGTTCGGCCTGCCCTCCAGCGCACACAACACCTCCCACAATGTGTTGACTTCCTTCCCGTACATGTGCTCTACCAGCACCCCTTCCTCTGCCCTCTCCCTCGCCCACTCCAATGTACCCTCCCGCCTCTTCCATGCCCATGCCGCCTTGCGTTGCTGTTCCTCTTCGTTCCCCGCTGTACTCCCCACACTCCCCGCTCCACACGTCGATAGCCGACTCTCGCCCGACCCCACACTGTGTCCTCGTTCGCCTCCCGCGCCCACCCTAACCTGTGCCCCCCCGCCCGTGCCTGCTCTTCCCGCCTGTCGTGTTGTACTACCTTCCCCCGTCTCTTCGTGCTCCCACACCACCTCGTACACTCTTGTCTTCCTCCACAGGATTCCTACCAGCACCCCCCTCTCCCCTCCATACTCCTGTATCTTCCTGTAGCCCTCTCCATCCTTCGTCTCCCGGTACACTTTCACTCTGTATCGATTCTTCTCCGCCCGCGCCTCAACCTCCGGCGGTCCTCCCATCCTTCTCCCTTGTACCAGCTTCCGTACGTACTCCTTCCACCCCGTTTCCCCCTGCGGCAGGGGCTCCTGCATCTCCCCTGCCTGTAACCTCTCCTCGACTGCAGTGACTACCCTTGCTCAGAGTGTAAGTTGCTTGCCCCTTGAGTAATAGATGTCAGGAGGTGATCCTCCACCGACTCTTCGCCCTTGGTATTGTCCTTCAACCCTTGATAGGCACAAAGTACGACTCGTTCAACCATCTCCGGTGGACGATGGCAACATAGGCACGCTCGAGGGGGTTCACATACACATTCCTCCAAGAGGTCGTCCTCCTCTGGGGTCCTCACATGGGCACCCCACATGCTCTTCATGACCTTAAGATCTACCTCCCTTTGCCAGGTGGTGATCTTGTGTTTGAGGTCCTCCTTCAATTGGGATGGATCTCCCATACGTCCTTGCTTCAGTGGCCATGAGCTGCAGGTAGGCTTAGCGTAGCATAGCTTTTTCGCCACCAACCTCCTCTTGGAGTCCACGTACTCCCTTAGCCTGGATCGGGGATCCAGCTCTTCGTCCACGGGGTTTTCCACCCTCATAGAGAGTAGGGGTTTCAGTGGGGCGATGTACTCGGTGTTCTCCACTTCCTCCACGCATGTCTGCACGAAGAAGGTGTCCTGCTCAGTTTCGTCATCTGAGTGGATAGAGCTAGGGAGCTCGGATAGTCCACACTCAGAGACTCCATCAGGAACAGGTACATGGCAGGGAGAGTTGGGGGCGTTGGTGTTAGTCACAACGTATTCATTCCCTCCTGGTATAGTCTCAATAGCATCTTGAGGTCGTAGTCGATCCTTCAAGTCACCCAGGGCGAGTCCATCGCTTTCCCGTTGTATAGCCTGGACCAGAGTGGAGTCCAGGTTCTCCCAGGGGATGGAGGTAACCCCTCCGTCCACCACGCTGAGCATACTCCCCCATCCGGACAAAGAAAAAGAGAACTACTCGACTCCAGAGTAAGGTATGACTTGCTATAGAATATCCCCAAAATGCTTATCTTTCAACTACTCAATGGTTAGCAAAACCTACAAAACAAAGATTGGAAAATGGGCTCATAAAACTATGTAACTTTTGGGAGGGGTGCACACGAGCAAAAATTTATCTAAAACAATTTATGTGATTGTTTGCATAAAAATATTTCGATCCAAAATACTCCTAGGGTCATACCCGCATACACAACAAACAAAACTACGAGCAAGTAAAGGCGAAGCAAGGAAGATACAAAGGAAATCACCAGGTGTACGTCCGAGTCATTGTTGACGATGTGGGGCCGCCGTGCCGTTGCCAAGGCCCCACCATTTCTGTTTCTCCACGGCGGCGGGTCGTGGTGGCCAAGGCATTCAAGATCCTTACGGCTCTACCCCGATGGACAGAACCGGGCTCACCACGGCTCCATGCTAAATAAAGCAGGGGAGACCTGTGACACCAAATCCAATATCATGCTTGCATTACCTTTATCTTTGCCCGTAACTAAACAATAATAAACCATGCAATGGACATCACTACGTGTAACAACCCAAATCCAAACAACAGTAAACAAACAACACATGCTTGAATGGAATGAATGCATAACAATGCAATGAGTGTAATGAAAGTATGTGAATGCAACACATGGAAAGCGACAAAGCAAAATAGTGGTGCACCATCATGAATCTACGATTCCCACCTCGAAAGCGAACTAATCAATTGAAGAGGATAAATGTTCAATCAGAATCAAGCCTAATGAATCCTTACATTCTCATGTTTGGGCGACAGCACCGCTGGCTGCAACACAGCCTAAACTAACCAATCACGATCTTTAAACAGCACCAATATGATTACGTGACAGAATTGAATTGATTGAAAGAATTGAATGACGCACCATCCGCACTGATCGCGGCTCGAAGACGACGCGATCTGTCTGGCACTGTACTGTCCTCTGTCTGGCACTGTACTGTCTAAATCTGCAACTCAATCAGCGGAACCGTAGCGACCTTGATAGAAATCTATTTTTTTCAACTCCCCCCCAGACTCTACACTGAAAGTGGGGATGTCTACAGGGGCGCTACACCACAGAATTCGACAGACTACCCTGACCAGACATAACAGACTGTACAGACAGCTGACTGAGAACTGACATATCATCACGCTCTGCCTTCATATCAGCGCACATCTTGTCAAAAGATGAGGCGGAGACGGGCCGGCACTTGCAGTCAACCTGCCATGTGATGGGAGCGTACAGAGAGCAAACTGTGTTACTTTTGGATGCGCCAGTGGTGAATCCTGAGTAGAGGGCCATGTCTGAGCCCTGTCCGCGAGTGGCATCAACCATCCTTCCGCGGACGAGGTTGGAAACATGGGCCTGCACACCAATTCTTTCGTAGGTTGTATTCCCGACCGCTGCCCAGTTGCAGAACACGCTACCTGCAAAGAAGTCTGGTACCACCAGCTGGCGGCTCGGAAACCAACTTGCTCCAATACCCTGCGAAACATGTTTTTTTTTTGAAGCGAGAACACATGTGCAACCTGTACCATTTTTCATGTGTTCACTGGGGCTGCATCTTGTCCTTCTAGGAGTGCACTGAAAATAAACTGACGTCAGGCACCAGGCAACAGAGAACAGACGTCAGGCAACAGGCAGACGTCAGGCAACAGGCAGACGTCAGGCAACAGGCAGACGTCAGGCAACAGGCAACAGACAACAGACGTCAGACAACAGGCAGACTCCGGCAACAGACAACAGACGTCAGTTCTGCCAGTTGTACGCCGTGGTGCCACAGCCCAGGCCAGCCTCCACCCCCGGGGGAAACCCAGTGTCATCGCCTCGCCCTGGGGCGCCCTCATGGGCTGTGGGCGTACAGACACCCTCCAGCCAGGTCGGGGGTCTGGACACTGGTGGCACACCAGGGGGGTGTCGCCGGGGCTGTTACCGCAGTGGTGAACTTCGAGTCAGTTGAGCCATAGGACGTGCACTGATAACCCATCTGCTCTGAGGAAACTGTAGTACTGGGTCCGCTTCCAGTTTAGTCATACTGGGCCGCTGAATAGTGCTCAGTTCCAAGGTGCCAGCTGACGTTGACTGGACACAGCTTACGCAGCACAATACCGCGTGCGGACAGTGACATGACTACAATGTTGTATGTCAGAGAATCAGAAAATATCAAACCGAACCAGTCTGCAATTGTAATGCTGTGCTGAGCAGCAACAACTCTTCACAGGCATGGCCTGGCCCCTCAGTCCCACTACATCTGCCTCACAAACATGTTATCATGCATTCTTGACCACAAAGACCTGCGCAGGAAATTGACAGTCAGACGAGGGGCCCTGTGCTGAGACAAGGCCGTGCTTGCGCAAAGAGGGGGACTCTGCAGGGCCTACAAACCAATTCAGATACAGAACCAATTCTGAGAACGTCAGCTGACACTTTTGTTTGGCGATCCGCGGTCCGCCAGCTTCGGGCACTTCGGAGCTAGTCTGGGCGCCACGGTTAGACCAGGATTGCTCCCAGGAGGGCTGGGTACACTCGGCGGACCTGAGAACAGACGGATGGCGGGGGGTATAGACAGGAGCATCCGGCACGAGAACTTTGCTGTCAAGTCCACCGACTTCTACCGACATAGGGTTATGCACTGCACGCATATGAGAAACATCTGTCAAGTATATACCCCAGGGGGGGGTACGCACTTGTCAAAACACTTCAAAAGCGGGGCTAACACAGGCAAAGACTTCTGAAACACCGAGGAAGGTGATCGCATTGACAAACACTGCCACCGCTGCCAAACTGGTCTCACAGAAAATAATGGTCCCTTACTCTACACCCTCGAGATGGTTAACAGCCCAATCAGTCAACGTCGGCCTCCCCCAGGCACCAGCAGCAACCCGGCTCCACGCGTACCTCACAACTGACCGTTGGCTTACGATACTCTCTGTATGCTCACCCTGCACTGCTTTTAGCAGCGCACTGTTGCACAACAATCAGGGAGTCCAGACCTTGGGCAGTATCCCGAAAAGAAAAGTTGGACACACAAAGGTCCCACAAACTGAACACTGCAGGACGGATGATGGTAACCTCAGACGATGGCTCAGACACGACAGCTGAAGACAGAGGTTCCATGAAAGCAAATTCCGGGAATTCCCAAGACACTCTCAACGGGAACCTACATCCGGATGAAAACAGACTCTATTGACGACCCACTGGTGACTGTCTGGCACTAAGGTGCAGGGGCTGGCCTTTACAGACCCTCAGTTTACAAACCAAGTACGACCGTACCTCTTCAGTACACTGCAGATTAACTTACAAGTCACTACTGCTGATCATCCGCAGAAAGTTGGCTAGGGGCAGGTGGGTTCTACTGAGTCGCCTGGAGACCGTTGGCGGAATACATGACCCGCAGAGTCATACCCCCCGTGGTGCAGTGGTCGCGACTCCACGCACATGTTCGGTAAAGCGGTTGTTTTCTCCCTATAGGTCCCCCAGGTCAGTGCGTCCCTTCCTGCTGTTGCCCTAGCCCATCCCTATCATTCTCATAGACAGGAAATCAGCTACAAAGCCACTGAGTGCGGCAAACTTACCTCTATGTTTACACATACACTCTACCTCAAATTCACTACAAGCTGCCACTCAGTCCGGCTGCTACTCAGTCATGCTCTCACAGCGCTATAACCAGACTACCTGCAGTAGGCTGTCTTGCAGGCCTAAGGGTTTATCTGTCTGGCTGACTAAGGCTAAGCTATAGCAATACAGTAAAGTCATCTATGCTCACTAGAGTCCAGAGGTTACTCACCTAAAGGCGGTTTCTGTGACACTCAGCGTTACTCGTACAATACTGCTGTAATAATACACAGTACAGCACCCGCGACCACAACATTGATGTTTCTTTACACACGGGTTTCCTGTACTGGCGTTACAGCCAATATACTCAAGTACATAGTAGGCTGTCTTCACTCACCTAGTGGTCTCCCAAGTTGGCAACCCAGGCATCTGTAACATAGGTGGTGCTTTAGTATGGCCTATGGGATATCCCATATAAGCTCACACCGTACGGGTACTAGTCCATCCAGGGTCACAGAGACTCAGTCTGCGGGTACTCACCGGGGTATCATGTACTTCAGCTACACGAAGTAGTCAGTCGTAATTGCAATTGCAGAGTAGTGGCGACAGTGCTCCCCTCTGGGGCCTGTCTCAGTATCAGGTACACTACGCCTGGGCCTTCAAACTGGCTTCCAGGGTGCTACCAATAAACTGCCTCGTGGGCTAACTAGGGAAGGTCATATCACAGCAGCCACAGGGCAGAATCATACACAGCTCCTTCAATGGTAACAGCAGACTCACTCATACACATCAGAACTGCTATACCACCCATCTGCCCATTGTACCGACAGTACCACTACAGGGTCTAGAACAGAGTGATTCAGAAAAGCAGGCAACACAGCAATTCCTGTAACCCGCAGATAAACAAACGTTTCCCAAAACGAAACCAATCTACCCCATATAGCGGGGGTGTCGCCAGGGCTTCCCACTCCTGACGGAGGGCCAACCTGCCCATGGTTGGGAAAAAAAATAGAAATACGGAGAGTGACACAGAGGAGAGCAAAACAGTCGTCACTACATCCCGTAAGACCTTCAGCCCTGCGGCACAAGGACGGGCCTGAGGTCACACCAAACAAGCCAATCACCCACAGCTAGGCTTAAGGGGGACAACAAAGAAGGTAACTTCTGCATGAAACATCAACGCAAGGAGCCAAGAAAACTGAGAGGCCTCCTCCAATCAACACCTGTTTAGGATTAGAAATAATTGTCTCTTCCCCAATGCCACAGCTGGGCCCTACAGACGGAAAACAATACACGGAAGAACGTCACACTGGGGTGCGGCAGCATCAGACTACAGACTACAGACTTTCGACTCCTAGAGCTCAGACCGTCCTAAGGTGCCACTGAGTTACATTAGTGCCACAGCGACTGACACTCCAGGTGAACACGCAGTACATCACAGTAGAACTAACCGTGTAGCTACTGTTACATTCCTGAATAGCTTCAGTAGACACGGCTATGACCATAATCCTCGGAGTGACTAGGGGTATCACCATCAACCCAAAGTTCATCTCTCGCATACGAACTAGTAAACTCAGTCAGATGTAGGGTATCACTGACCTCTGGACTTCTATTACAGTCAACTGTCATACTACCTGCATCACACTAGGCAGTTACCAGCTACCCTCTTATCAGACGAAGGTACAGACAGTAAACCAAATCTCTGGCTTCTTCCGGACTCAGGTACGGGGAAGGGTCGTCGTTCCTCCAGTCCTTGCCACAGACTGCCTTACCCTGAGGGCATGACCATCCTCAGGGTCACGAATGATTAATACATAACTAGGTACTCCCTCACATTACACGCAGACACAGGCGAGAACGACACTGATTTTTGTGCCAACGACAGGGAAGTAAGCTGGTACAAAACACTATACATGAAACTAAAATTGAAAATTCATACCACTTCCATACCACTGCAGGAAAGGCAACGACGTCTTCATGCACTGACACCGTGGAGAACGCCGCAGCGAACTCGCCACTGGCATTCCAGCCAACAAGGTGTCAGGCAGAGAGTACGAGGTCGCGCGGTCCTGCAGAGTGCAGGCTAACGGGTTGGCCAGCTGACTCGGATACAGCGTTCGCTCAGACTGGCTCTCGGTCACTGCCACCACGGATATAACTGCCTGTCACCGGTTGGCGCCAGCTAACAGGGCCATAAACCAAACAGGCCAAATGCCCATTGAGATGCAGATGGCTGTATGACATGGGTCAACTATGGGTTAGTGTGGCGTATCGTATGGTGCTGCAACCCGAACGACGGATCAGGTCAACGACAAACAATCAACCACAACCAAGACACAGACAGGCAGACCGACTGAAAGACTGGCTGATTGCAGAAAGGCAGAAAAATGGGAGACACCTATCCAACAAGAAGCACTCGCTGACTTGCAACTAAACTAACAGGCTCAAAACAACACTACACAATCACAGCGAAATCTCCCCCGCAAAGGGGAAGCCAATGTCTCGCGGGGGTGTTTGCTCTGGGTACCTTTCGTGACGCAGAACACGCGCGCACAGGTACTCACGCACACACACACCCTGGCTGGCATACGTAGACACAAGCAAACAATTGCCAGCACAGTGAGACGGACACCATCAGAGTGTCGCCTCAAACATCCCCCTGGCCTCAAATCGGCAAGACCTGTATTTGCCACCTCAGGGCTGACAACGGGGTATCAATGTAACTGCATCGCACTCACAGCAGTACACGAGCAATAAATCTGTTCACCTATACACCTCCTATACAACCGCGCATCAGCACAGCACGGACATGACACAGGGCACTCTGTATCCTACAGACTACCATCACCAGACAAACTAGCTGGGTACTGTTCATCTCACTGTGTGTATTCACCTGAGTCATAACCGCCGGTTACCTAAAATTCAGCTAGTAAATCTATATCTGTATCTCCGTCATAGTACGTTACATCACAAGGAGTTCTCATTTACATAGGGTACTCCCTATTTCACGTATCAGGTCATATCCTCTAAGTATCACTCCTGAGTAAATGTACGCGTAATACACCGTAAGTACATCAACCTCGGCTGCAGCGGAGTTTTCTCTAAAAACAGTAACTCACTCCTGAGCTGCTATACAGCTGCTATACAGATTTTTGCTCGGTGGGTGATCTACACCCTCGTGGTAATACCGGTTGCTCTGGTCACACTCGGTGGCACTCACAGTGGCACACACTCTAGGGACTATGGGATGGACACAGGTCGACCTACTACATAGACATCAACAACTTCGATACTTGCAGTTACCCCAGAATCTCCTCCAGTACCCTCTCTCAGAACTAGAAAGAAAAATGGGCACCCTGCTTCACGGCCGGCAGCTGCTGAGCGTCGATGGACTTTGTAAGTGAACCAGGAATGGAAGCTTCTCAAGCACCAGACTATCTGCATTACTGGCACTGATATCGGTTTCCCAGCAGGCTCAAGTGACAGGGCGTATGAAGAATCCAGTCTTGATGAAATGAGAGAGGGGAACAGAAGCAGGAACGAAAGAAGCGCAGGGTTAGAATCAGGCACACTTGATTGATTGGCGCCCAAGCGAAGCGCGCACGCAAGCACCGAGTGTATGAAGGGGGGGGGGGTCTCCTGGCACAGAAAATGCGTGCCGGAGAGCTGATTTTTCGTAACCCCCCGCCCCTCTGGCTTGGCGTTACCTATCCTAGGGGAAGGAAATTCCTTTTAACTGGCTTGCCGAATTTGGCAGCCCAAAATGAGGGCAAAGGGCCCCCAAAATTTTAGCCAGAAAATAGGCAGGGTCTGGCAGGGCTGTCTGGGCTAACCCACAGGGGTGCCCGGGTGACGCCTGGTCCCCTGGGATTCTCGGCGAAGTCCATGTTGTCCTCTGGGGGATACAGGTGCACTGAGCACCTGATGGTCGGGTCGCCCTCTTGTTGTCCATGGGGCCCCAGACCTTCACGTCCTTCTCGCCTGTGGTGCCAGCCATCGCCCAGCAGGAGGGCAGGACGAAGTGGCAGCAGCCAGACCAGGCTTCCGAACCAAGAAAGACATCACCTGCACCTGCTTGACGGAGTCATAGGCAGCCAGTCGGATGCAGCACTGAGGGTAGGCCTTGCAGCCATTGTTGGCCTCGTGCAGCGCCTGGCTGGCCTCAGTGCAGCAGATCTTCGTTGGCGTCAGTGCACGCGCCCGTCGCTGGCGTCAGGGCAGGCGAACTTGGGCAGCATCAGTGCAGGCGGACCTGGCTGGCATCAGTGCAGATGGACCTGGCTGGCATCAGTGCAGATGGACCTGGCTGGCATCAGTGCAGGCAAACATGGGCAGCGTCCACATGGTCCTGTACCGGTCGTCATAAAAGCCAGCGGCTGCGCCAGGGAACCGCACTGTGTTTTTGGGGGCGCCTGCGGAAACAAGCACCGTGCTCTGTCCAGTGCATAATCAAACACCTGTCAATCATAAATGGATGGCCAGTGGATCCTCCGAAGGCCAAACCTTTTCGGTGTGCACTGGAAATTGCTGATCGCACTAGGTCACATGCAAACGGTCTGCGATCACCCGACGCTACGCACAGTAAGCTGACTAAGGCGTTCGGCTGAACTTCCAAGCGAACCCACACCCGGGGTTGGTCTGGGCCACAGTAAACAAGAAAGCAAAACGAATAACCAAATCCACCGACACGGCAAACCAAGGTGAGGGCAACCTGGACGGTAGCGACGGTACATAAAGGCAGACGCATAAAAAAAAACATATACCAAGTCAATATACACTAGTACACTGATGGGACTAGGTAAGGAACTTGACTGGTAAGACAGCGTACTCAACGTAGGCAATGTAACTAAACCAAGTACAAACGTAGTACAACTGTAGGCATACATTATTCCTAACAATCATACAATCCACAGACAGTCCTAAACCAGTGAATATGGCGTCTCACAGCCATCCAGGTACATCGGGTTGTATCTTAATTTGAGTTCTAGGTATACGGTAGTAAAGCTAACTACATGCGTATCATCGCAAGAACTGTGCATCATCTAATCAAAATACACCTGTGGACTCGAGGTTTGCTCGTACTCACCTACGCAAGAGTGAACGCAAACTCCTCCACACACGAGTGTAGTCCTCACGTGCCAGCACATATCCACGCACGCACCGAGAAGTGGCATTCCAACACACATTCTCACACCCGTGCCCGTACACACACAAATGAACACCAGGCGTCAGTCGCTCAACCATAAAGACGTACACATGAAGGCAAGCACTCACAACCGGCAAACGCATCATCAAACCTACCATTTCTGCAGCTTGAACACGGCGGTACCTAAGCCGTACATCGGCGATGACCACGGCTCTCATGAGACGATGAAGCAAGAGAAGGGATAAATTCATGAACCCAAGCACGAGGCAAATTTTTGGTGCACGTCCGTGCCTCCTACTCACAGAGTAAGCAACATGATGAGTCGTACCATGCACACACCTACAAATAATCTTCGCACGCACGACAAAGAGCAGGAACTACTGCGGCAAAGGCAAAGCCCCAACAAAGGGATGCCACACACAAAAATGTTATTCCTAATTGAAAAAATGTCGTTCTCGTAATTTCTCCCTTTGGCCACATGGCCCGAAGAGGCGTCATGCCCAGCAGCAAGGCAAGGGCGATGGCGCGGAGGAGGATGAGTCATCGTTCATATCGGCCTGCTCGTCGGTCTTCGCGAGGGTCTTTGCAACCAAGTCTACGCGCCCACATTGCGAGTAGGAACATGGGGAGCGATACCGTTCAACTCGCCCTTCGACTAAGGCAGCAGGAGAACGAAGGCTTCGGTGACTTCTATGAAGTTGGGCACGATGTTCATAGCTCCAACACGGTCACGAAGTAAATCAGAGTGACGGCCGTCCAAGATCATCTTGTCTCCATTGTAGGAGTGGATGGTGGTCATGGTACTGTAGTCAATGCCGAAGTTCTCACCCAAAAGCTCGCAAACACCGAACGTTCCGTTGGTGAAGCATGAAGCATTGGAGATAGTGGTGTCGAAGACTTCGTTGTCGATGGGGTGATGGAAAACAAGGAAACCAAGACAAGCAAGGACACAACGGAACAAACATTTACGGGATAAAATTTTCCCAAAAATGTTTAACATCCTATGGGAAACCGAGACACAAGAAAACACGACCCATGGGGCTTGGGAATCCCCGAGGCTAGTCACCAAGGGGCCCGGGTGACTCCACTGGTCCTTGGCAACTCTTGGCGATGTCCAAAGTGTCAAAGGGGCATGCTTGCATTTCTTGCAGCACCCAAGCGGAGGTGCGGCTTTGTTTTTATTTTCAAAGGGCGCCCAAGCGCAAGCGCCCGGTAGTCCGTGAGGAAGAAAGAAAGGGAAGCAAAGCAAGACTCAACAACCCATGGCAAAGCAAGAATCCCTTGCTCGAAAAGAGCATTTCCGGAGTCGGCGCAAGAAAGTCCTAAAATTTGTTGGCTTGCCACAAAATTAGGAAAAGCTCTGCTACCACAAGGAAAAAGAGAACTACTCGACTCCGTAGTAAGGTATGACTTGCTATAGAATATCCCCAAAATGCTTATCTTTCAACTACTCAATGGTTAGCAAAACCTACAAAACAAAGATTGGAGAATGGGCTCATAAAACTATGTAATTTTTGGGAGGGGTGCACACGAGCAAAAATTTATCTAAAACAATTTATGTGATTGTTTGCATAAAAAGCTTTCAATCCAAAATACTCCTAGGGTCATACCCGCAAACACAACAAAAAAAACTACGAGCAAGTAAAGGCGAAGCAAGGAAGATACAAAGGAAATCACCACGTGTACGTCCGAGTCATTGTTGACGATGTGGGGCCGCCGTGCCGTTGCCAAGGCCCCACCATTTCTGTTTCTCCACGGCGGCGGGTCGTGGTGGCCAAGGCATTCAAGATCCTTACGGCTCTACCCCCATGGACGGAACCGGGCTCACCACGGCTCCATGCTAAATAAAGCAGGGGAGACGTGTGACAACAAATCGAATATCATGCTTGCATTACCTTTATCTTTGCCCGTAACTAAACAATAATAAACCATGCAATGGACATCACTACGTGTAACAACCCAAATCCAAACAACAGTAAACAAACAACACATGCTTGAATGGAATGAATGCATAACAATGCAATGAGTGTAATGAAAGTATGTGAATGCAACACATGGAAAGCGACAAAGCAAAATAGTGGTGCACCATCATGAATCTACGATTCCCACCTCGAAAGCGAACTAATCAATTGAAGAGGATAAATGTTCAATCAGAATCAAGCCCAATGAATCCTTACATTCTCATGTTTGGGCGACAGCACCGCTGGCTGCAACACAGCCTAAACTAACGAATCACGATCTTTAAACAGCACCAATATGATTACGTGACAGAATTGAATTGATTGAAAGAATTGAATGACGCACCATCCGCACTGATCGCGGCTCAAAGACGACGCGATCTGTCTGGCACTGTACTGTCCTCTGTCTGGCACTGTACTGTCTAAATCTGCAACTCAATCAGCGGAACTGTAGCGACCTTGATACAAATCTTTTTTTTTCAACTTCCGGGTTTCCCAATAGGGGTCTTACGCCCCAGAGGCATGTAGATCGCCTCATCAGGTAACCGAACAGAGCTGATAGTCAGTCTGTCCAGGAGGGTTTGCCAGTACTCGTTGCCCCCATGGGCTCCCCAATCGAGGGAACACAGGACCATACGGGAACGTTCCAAGGCCAACTTGTTCAAGACCTTTCCCGGTTCAGTGAACCTGGGGTTCCCGTAGGCCATCCCGAAAGAATGTCAGTAAAATTTGTAGCTGCAGTTTTTCCCCTTGCTGCAGTAAAGGTCCAGGATATGTTGCTTGTCGCTGGCGAACGACTCCACACTCAGGTCTTCTCTAGAGTAACCCAACTCTTTCAGACCTTGGTCTAGGACTTCTCCCAATAGCTGATAGTCTTCAGTTTTGGAGGCAGCTATCATGTTTGAGGGCTCCTCCTTTGATACCCTCAGGTAGCTCGAGGTGTGCTCCGACTGCTCCAGTGGCACGGACTCTCTGCTGTTTGCCCGGTCCACGTAGAGGAGGTAGGGCGCTTGCAGCGTCAGGGATTGTATCTGGGAGTGCTACACGAAGAAGTCAGTCCCCAATACAAGATCAAAGGCCTCAGTGTCCATCACATAGAACCGATGGGCGATAGTTCGGGAGCCCATAGGTACCTCCACTTCACAGTCCCCGCAGCTGTGCACCACATGTCCATCCCCCATTCGTATAGCCCCGGTGGTCATGGTGTTCTTCAGGCTCCCACAAGGTAAAATTTTCTTCGCCACTATAGATATGGTGGCTCCAGTATCCAATACCCCCAGGTATTCACGTCCCCCTAGTCGGATACATACCGAGAACACCAGGTCCAGGGCCCCACCGGGGCGTCCCCGTCAGAACTCCGCGGGACAGGTCGGCTCGAACCCCTTGTTCAACAATTTGCGGGCCATCCTCATGAAACGGCTTCTCTTCTTAGCGTTGCCGTCATTACCACCTTCATGCTCATGCTTGGCCCCTTGTTCTCGCTGGGCCTGAGTTTGGGAGCATGTGGTTGGACCAGACTGCCCTCCAGAGGGCTCGGAATTCCCCCCTGGATTAGGGTTGGGGTTGCCTCCGTTCTTGTCCGGGTTCTTGTTGTCCTTGTCTGGCTGGCGGTTAGCGCCTCCTCCTCTTCCGCCTTGGTTTTTGTCTTGTCCTTTTCCACGTCCTTTCGACTTGCCCTTGCCGGAGTCGTTGCCGTTGCCTTTGCCACCACCCTTGCCAGAGCCTTTGCCGGGATCCTCACCCTTCAGCTTCGCCCACAGGCGTTGCTTGTGGTAGCACTCATCCTCGTAGTGCTTCCTCTTCCCACAGAAGGCACAGGTGATAGTACATCTGTAGTGATCCGGCATCTCCGCCTTGGCGCCGGTGTTGGTCTCCTGCTTCTTCCCTTGGACCACGAAGCAGTCTCGCTGCTCGCAGTCAGGGGCGTGCTGCAGGTGACCCTGCTCATCTCTGGCATCACACCAGAAGAGCTCCTTGACATTTTCCATGATACGGGCGTGTTTGGGAGTAGTTCCCTGTCCAGGTATAGGTCCTTGGTACCCTTTTGCCATGGCTTCCAGAGCCTCCCCCTCCAAGACGGTAGGGGTTCAGGTGCTTGTCGCTTTCCTTCTCCAGCACCAGCTCCAGGAGTAGCACACATAGATCCTCGTAGTGGAGGGCTCTAGCCTTGCGCTCTGCCGCTGAACGGCACTCGTCCCACAGCTTTCGAGGGAGCTTAGCCACCAACCAGAAAAGCTGGTCGTTGCTGCTGAAGAACCGGGCGCCAACCGTCCTGCCCAGTGATCCAGGTCAGCCAATAGCTCCGAGACCCTGGCAGGTTTGGGGTTGTTGGGCAGCACGGCCAGGTTCTGGATCTCAGCCCTGATGTAGAGGTCGGTTTCATAGGTCGGGTACTGCCTCTCCTAGGCAACCAACACGTCAGCAAAGGTGGCGGACTTAGTCACGATCTGCTTCACCTGCTTCTCCAGGTACTTGGTCTTGCAAAACTGCAGGAGCAGATCGCACTTGACCCGCCAACTAGCATGGGTTTCGCCGGTCATTCGGAAGAACCGGCCAAAAATCTCAGCGAACTCGCTGAGGTCCTTGCCTGTGAACTCAGGCAGGGTCACCACAATCTTGGAGGTGGCAATGGCCTTAGCGTCCTGAGACCTGTGTCCCTCAGGGCGCAGGTTTTTCCTGTTCTTGTTTTTCTTCCGCCCACTTTGGTTCTCGGGGTCCTCAGGGTCGTCGTACTCCGAGGGCGAAGCAGAAGTCATGGACGGCGGCTCATCGTCGGAGGGGTCTCCGCCTAAGTCACTGGAGCCATAGGGCTCCACGTCAACCATTGCCCCCAAGGCTGTCAGCCCCACCCGGTCCAGCTCGGCTCTCGTGGATTTCGCCACATGACTGTAGGGTGGCTGGGCCGTTCTCGGTACAGAGGGGCTTCTCGGTATCACTGCAGGGGTTGGCATCGGTCGGCTCCTCAGGCTCCCCAGGGTGTTTGTCAACCCTGCCACCGGGTAAGGGCCTGTACTCGATGGGGTGAAACTCCCAGGATGGTAGGTGACGCTCCGGGCGGAATCAGGGGCTCTAGTTTAGCCCGAATCTCTTGAGTGAGATCTCCAACAAGTTCAGAGGTGGCTCCTCGGAGAGCCTCTTTTATCTCCGATCGCGTCAGGGACCTGTTGGAGGATCTTCCCGATCCTCTACTCCTGCTCCCGCATGACTCGGGGCCTCTCCTCAGCCCACCCAGGGTTCCATACCCAGGAACATCCACATAGGCTTCCGTAGCGGGTAGAGGATGGTGATAGTCAGCCGCATACCATCGCGGCGCAGAACTGGAGGCCACCGGCTCACTGGTAGTAGTTGCCTCTGGAAACGCAGTGGTAGGTGGGTTCACACCATAGGCATGGTAGGTAGGCATACCAGTAAAGCCTGTGCCCTCAGCCATAGGCGGGGTGGTTATGGGTTTGGATGTTGTCACAGCTCGGTCTGGAGTTGGGAGTGTGGTGGTTGTAGGAGAGGGTGATGCGTGGAGGACAGAGGCGCTTGGTGCGCCCTCGAAGGTCGACTCACTCGTCGGGTCGTGCCCATGGTCTACTCCTTCGTCTGCCATGCTTTCTCCTGCATCCTTCTCTCTCTCTCTCTCTTTCTCTTCACAGCGTTGGTGTCCACCTCCTCAACTGAGAGGGCCCGGAAGGCCGACTGAAGTCCCTCCAGCGAGTCATCAACCACGTCCACTGGCCCATGTAAGGGCACCGAAGGTACAGCGCTAGGTCCAGGTCCATGTTCACCAGGTGCTGGCATTGCTGGTGCCTCAGGCGTCTTGGTCACGTCGGTGTCCTCCTTCTTTGTGTCCATATTCGCCCTTCTTGCTTATATATGACAGATCTCGGCGCACTGGATGTACGGCACGGATTTGCTGCCGGTACGCAGAGACTGTCTGCCTCTTGCTACCAGAACGTTTTATAGTGATTTCAACACTGTGTTTTTGTTGTGCCTCTCCTGCTGCTTGCTGCTGGTGTAGGGTTCCTGCTGCTTGTTTTTGATGAGGAAAATGTTTTATTGTTGAAATACAAGAAATCCAGGATTACCCCAGCCAGAGATAAGCAAGTAGAAGATAAACAGGATCAAAGCATGAAGGGCTGCAGTGACAAAGAGTTAGATAAAGACGACTATCAACAATAGACCACAGCGATTAGCATACATTGCAGCTCAGGATGAAATATTTTACATGTTTGAGAAATACGGATTGAAAAACTGCCCCAAGTGCTCACTCTCATCCACAGTGCCATCTTGAGATGTGCACTCTTTGTTTTCGGGTCCCATAGGTGCTGGGGTGGCATGGCTTGTGACGCTGAGGTCACTGCCATGTCACATGGGATAATCCTACTTAGCTAGGCTGACTGGGTATTGAACCCAGGACCTCTCAAAAAGAGGTGCCCCAGCCCCCTAGGGTGCATACCACTAGGATAGCTAAGATTTCATGAGAAAACATAGATAAATTCATAGGCTCTGCCTTCAGTATATCAGTGCATCCGTTACCCAGGAAAAGATGTTTTAGTGCCTATACCTTGGGGATTAAGGGGTCCACACAACATCCTCATTTAGTGTTCGGTTCCATAGGTCAAAATGTGTTATCACCCATTTTGGTCGGGCCAATACTAAGATAAAAATGCATGAGTGCTTAGAGCACCTCTAATACAACTAAAGTATACCCTAAAGCATTGCAAAAGCACTTTTTCTTACTGAGTTGGTTAGGAATCTGGGGCAAAGGAGTTAGGCCAGACACAGAATATGACTTGGCCAAGCAACTGAATTCAGAAACAGTTAAAAAGTAGAACCACAATAAGTGGTAGAATCAATTGAGTATAGGGGTCTTGAGGTGGGAGACCACTAGGCTTAACCCACAAGGCCTTTCCATGAAGTGCCTACTTTATTTCGGTATAACCTCCATGAAGGAAGATACCTCCGCTCAGTTGAGTGGTAGGGGTCAACTTCATGCGGGGCTAGGGTTGTAACCCTAGTTACTTTGAGACAGTGTACTTGAGACTTCAAAAGAAAGATAACAATGATGAACTTAATCTCAGCATCAACAAAAGGGGTTTTAGGGGGGGCTTGGCCTGGATCAATTCCTCCAGGAAGGACATGGCAGTGACTTTTTCTTACTCAATGTCATGTATGTTGACTTGTAACACCTCAACCTTCTACACTTTGCGAGTTTTTGTTTTACCTCAGTACATACACTCATCCAAAGTTTTATGAATACACTTTGTGGGTGTCGATTTCATCTTGGTACAGGTAGGTAGGTATCTTCGGGAGCTAGGGATGCCTCTTTTGACAATGCAGGAAGAAGGTCGTACCAAGGGGACGTCCTGTCCCTCCCACTGCCCTATGTCATGTGCCTCTTGAGCCGCTCCCGCATGTGCTTGGGAAGGCATTGTCGCGGCCACCCGGTCCATGTGTCCCAGGTGGGAGGATGTCCCCACATGGTCATCTTGGTACATGCCTACATCCACAGTGGGATGGATACACTTTCTGAGTGTCTATTTTATCTCGGCACATATCAGTATCCACAGCTCGATAGAGACTCATTGTGGATATCTGTTTTCTCTCGGTCCGTACCTGCCCTGCTTATACCTGATATCTGCCCTGCTTAGAGCAAATACAATACACAGTTTGAAATGTACCCTAAGCCGTGCTGCATGGCCATGGGTGGTGTAGGAAAACACCTTTGATTGATGATGGGCTTACTTGTCCTTTCCCCAACCTTCTCCTTACCCTCCTCCAACCCTATCCCACCCCTGTCTCACTCTGTGCCAACCCTGTCTCACGCTCTTCCAACCCTCTCCCAACCCTCCCTCAACCGTGTGCCAGCTAATCACAACTACAAGGAGCCACAAGTCGTGGTTGGGTGTTAAGAAGCAAGCCAAACACGCCAAAAACAACACTCACAATGCACGTACGGACACCATTGTATACATCGTCTACACGACACGTACTACCAACATTGCGCACACCGCCCAAACTGCCTACATTGTCCGCATCATGCTCAATGGACACACCAATCACACTGCCCGCACAACCCACATTGCCCGCAGTGCATACATCACTTACACTGCCTGCGCTGCCCACATTGCATATGTGGCTCACACCGCCCACATTGTAGACACCGCTCAAACAGCCCACATTGCCATTACGATCTCCACACCGTGCACATTCCACACACTACTTACACCGCTCAGAGATGGTACATGGCCCACATTAGACATATGACTCATACGGACCACATTGCACACACCGCCCGCACCGACCATACCGCCGGCATTGTGCACGCCGCGCGCACCGCATACAGGGCCTACATTGTGCACGCCGCTCGCAGTGTCCACAACGCTCACACCATCCCCGTTCGCGCTCATTGTCTACACCGCCTGGACCACCAACACAAGGCTTAGAACGCCAATATTTCGGACACCAGTCACACGGCCCACGTTGCCTCGATCCGTATACCTCCGATGGGTGTGTCTCTGATTTGTGTACCTTCGATGAGTATATGTCCAATGGGTGTACCTCCGACGATGGTGGACCTTGATGAGTGTACCTCCGAAGCATCTCCAGTGTACCTTTCATGGACGTACTTGCAATTGAGTCAGTACATCCGATGGGTGTACTTTTGATGGGTGTATGTATCCCCGATGGGTGTACTTCGAATGGGTGTCCCTCCGATGCGAGTAGCTTTGATCTGTGTACGACCCATGGGTGCACCCCCGCTGCGTGTACCATCGCGGGTGCGCATCCGATGGCAGTACCTCCGATGGGTGGACTTCCGATAGGTGGATCTCTGATGGGTGTACCTGCCATCCGTGTGCCTCTGATGGCAGTACCTCCCATAGGTGTATCAAGGATGGGTCTACTGCCGATGGGTCCACCTCCGATGGGTGTACATTCGATGTGTGTACCCGCGACGGGTGTACGTCCGATGGGTGGCCACAGATTGTGAGTACCTATGATCGATGTACCTCCGATGGGTGTGCTTGCGGTCGGAACCGAGATCGACAAGCGCTAAGAGAAGTGCATACCTGGGAACCTAGCAGCATCCGCTAGAAGTGCGCCACACCTCAATCATGCACTGCAAGCCCTAGAAAAAGTACATGCCGCAGCCGGCAGCACCTGCAAGAAGAGCGCCACACCTCAATCTCGCAACAGCCTTCATGATCACTCAAGCACCTCGCAACACCTACCAGAAATGCACCATACCTACATCATGCAGCAGCGGCCTGCTCTCTGACCTCCAAATTGACAGCTGCCCGCATGATTGCACTCACTGATGAGAGATTTGGCGGCAGGAGCTGCTGCGAAGGGCGGACGCCAGCTTCAACACATACTGGCAACTTGTGGTTTAACGGTTACACAGCGGTCCCGCCCGGCGCGACCCGCCGTAGGGCGACGACCACTGTCAGTTTCAGAGTATACTCCAGTGTGCCAAATACAAGTCCCTGGTCTGATACACGATTTTGGAGTTTTGACCCGGCCCTGGTCTGTTATTGGGAACCTGGTCGCCCATCCGAGGCTTCGTCGGTTCGATTCCCGCTGGCACCCAACTTCTCGGTGACGGTATGCAGACTGCGGCCCTAGCAGACTGCGAAAGACTGCGCACGAACAGGCGACACGCGTAACTGAAAAAACCACCGCAGCCCACACAAAGGTATGAATTTTATGTTGTTGTTCTAATTACCGCAAGCGGTTCGAATTTCACCTTCTGGTCACTCTGTCACTTATTATTAATTACTGACAGATGTGTGATTGGCGAGCGTTGCCCTTTGCTTCACTGTTTTGAACGCATTTAGCGCTGTGCGCAAATCCACTCCCTGCCCCTCAATTTCAACTTGCGCCCTGCCCAGGGAGAGCGTGTCTGGCAATTTCTCCCGCCGGCACGTGCTGGGTGCCTTCAACAACAACAACAACAACAATATATATATATATATATATATATATATGTATGTATATATATGTATATATATATATATATATATATATCTATATATATATATATATATATATATGTATACATAAATATATATATACATATATATATATATACATATATATATATATATATATATATATATATATACATATATATACATATATATATATATATATATATATATATATATATATATATATATATATATATATATATATATACATATATATATATATACATATATATATATATATATATATATACATACATATATATATATATATATATATATATATGTATATATATATATATATATATGTATATATATATATATATATATATATTGTTGTTGTTGTTGTTGTTGAAGGCACCCAGCACGTGCCGGCGGGAGAAATTGCCAGACACGCTCTGCCTGGGCAGGGCGCAAGGGAGCAGTCGGCCGGCGTCACGCTGGCCGGGCGTGTGCCGACGACGACCGAGGGGGGGTGGGCGCCGTGGAGTGGAGGGGGGGGGGGGGTGTGTGCGTGGAGGAGGGTGTGGCTACCTGGGGGCGCGCGTCGCTGTGAGAGGGACCACCTGCCCATTGGACCCTGGTTCCCTCCCCCGCCGTGGGGGGAGGGCGTGCGCACCTGTGGGAAACGGAGGCGGGATGGGGGGCGGGTTGGATGGACCACCTGTCCGGGGACCTGCGGGGCCCCGGTTCCCCTCGCTTCCAGCCGCCACTCCCCCGCTACAGGGGAGGGGGCTACGTCCTGTGAGGAGGTGGAGTAAGGGGGGTGGAGGGGGCGGGGACTATGTATGGTCTATCCCCTGGTGCCCGTTTCTGTGTCCTGTGTGCGGGAGGCCGCGCGGCACGGCCGGCGGGGGGGCTCAGGCCTGGGCCGGGCGCGTGGGTAGCGGCGGGCGGCCGAGGCGGAGGCGGCGCCATGCGGTTGCGGGGCCCGTGGCGGTCGCGGGGCGGTGTGGGCGGACCGGGCAGCGGCCGGCGGTGGCCCTGAGAGCCCCACTCCATGGGGTCGGCGGGCGCGCCGGGGGCACGCGCGCCGCGCAGGCCTGGCCCTGGGGGGGGCGTGTGCAAGGGCGTCGGCGCGCCCGATGCGGGCCCCACTGCGGGCCGCGGGACCAGCGGCTAGCTGGAAGCGTGGCTTGGGGGCCGAGGCCTGGGCCGGGCGCGTGGGTAGCGGCGGGCGGCCGAGGCGGTTGCGGCGCCATGCGGGTGCGGGGCCCGTGGCGGCCGCGGGGCGGCGCAGGCGGACCGGCCGGTGGTCGGCGGCGGCCCTGAGAGCCCCACTCCATGGAGAAAGATGTCCTTGAATTATGCCCTAGGTCTTTTGATGTATTCCTGCAGGTTTTGTAGTTGAAAACCCCAAACCAAAGCAGCAAGTAGAGCAAGGACTGAATGTGGATCGAATCAATGATTGGTTTTGGAATCCAGTGTAACACAGAAGGGCTGCAGATAGACAAAGCAGGTATATGCACATAGATTCAATCACAAATGGATAATACAAAAGGTTTTATATGAAAATTGGTCAGACTCTAGCCTCAGAGGTTGCAATAGGCACTTCATGTGCACTCTTTTGGGTGAAATGGTGCTGGTTAGGACTGAGGGGCATAGATGTCAGGACCACACAGAAAATGACTTGGCCAAGCAACTGAATTCAGAAACAGTTACAAAGTAGGACCACAATAAGTGGTAGAAACAATTGAGTATAGGGGTCTTGGGGTGGGAGACCACTTAGGCTTAACCTCCAAGGCCAACAAGCATGAAATGCCTGATTTATTTTGGTATGTCCTCCATGAAGGAAGGTACCTCCGCTCAGTTGAGTGGTAGGGGTGAATTTCATGGGGGGGCTAGGGTCACAACCCTAGTTACGTTGAGAAAGTGTACTTTAGGCAACAAGAGAGAGATAAAAACACTTAAGTTTGTCTCAGCATCAACAAAGGGTTTTAAGGGGGGCTTAGCCTGGATCAAGCCCTCCAAGAAAGACGGGGCAGTGACTTTTTCTTACTCCCCCCTGGAGTACTAGTTAGCTAAGCTAGTAGGACCAAGGAAAAAGACTCAAATATTCCCAAAATTACCTCAAAAAATGCATTAAACTTACCAAAAACATCCTCATCACTTCAAAGCAGCCTATCACACTGTAGGGACCCTTGAAAAACAGTGTAATGTACCGTGAATGATGTCCCTTCGAAGGGGCATTCCTCAAAAGTCGCCGGCGTGCGGCGAAAACTTTTGGAAAAAGTTTGGGGGCAGTGGGAATTGAACCCAGGACTCCCTCCCTAGAGCACATATGCTTGCCCACTAGGGTACAGTCGAACGCTCTAATGCGGACGGCTATCGCTGTATAAACAACGTTTTAATAAACGTCCTGACCAAAGGCCAGGGCGGAGCAATACTCCTAATGGAGGGTACAAACCCCCAGGAGCTGGAAAAAATAGAAAATGTAACCAGCAGGGAGTGATTCCTGCGGTTTAGCGGAAGGGGTTGCGATTTAGCAAGTGAAATCGTTGAAAATCGACGAAACCACGCGGGAAATCGTCATTTTTACACATAACTTAAAGTCGCAGACAAGCGCAAAGGAAGCGGACGCCAACAAAAGGGTTGCGCAAGCGTAAACGGCTTTTGGAAAAGAAGGTATGAGCCGTAGTTTTTAAAGTTTTAAAGAAAATTTTTGCACAGTTGCATCAAAATTTTTATAAACTTCAGAGTCAAGCATTCAAAATCAGCCCACACCAGAGACCAGTTCAACAACCCGTCTCTGGGGTATGTCTGTGTCACTTCACACTCACGCATTGCGTTCGTGTTGGTTGTTTCGTCAAAACGTTAGGGTTGTCAACGCTGTGCTCGTTGGGGGGTCGGGTGTTCTCCTCTCGTGCTCTGCACAGGTAAAACCAGGAATGAAAGGTATGTGATGCGAATGGAGCGCGCAGCGCGCACGTACGGTTAGAATACGCGCTGTGCTCGCGATGCATGTGCCTAATCGAGGCATCCACACGCTGTGACGCTTTACCTGTATCCGAAATTCACCCTTGTTTTCTTCTTCACAGGTAAGACAAAAAGCGTTTGTTCGTGTGCGGCCATGGCGTTAAAGTTGAGTTGCTTAAAACGCTTAGGTTCGTTTCGTGTTCGTTCCAATTCGGCATTCACACGATGCATGGTGAGTAAGGTAGGTTAGCCCAGGAGGAGCTCACCTCCTGGTAGAGTCAGTGGTTCAGCCTCCCTTCCCTGCGTGCACATGATGCATTAAAGGGTAGGCCACGCGAATTGCGCACGGTAAACCTTGTTTAGGTTACTCAGAGGCCTCCTCGGTACGTTCTTTAGGAGAACCCGAGGAGTTTCCTAACGCTTGCCTGCTTGACAGGGGTAGCTGATCCGTCAGCGTGTTTGCGAACAGTGTATTATAGGTCACACTGAGAAGGGTATAATACCTGGAGTGTGGCTTGGTTCCTCAGTCGCAAACGCCCCTTCATCTGCCTGTTTTGCACAGGTGGGAGAGGTTAAGGGTGATTGGTGCACGCAGCAGCTGCCTTCGGCGGCTACCATTTTTCTGCCCCAGCAAAACAGGGGCGCTGATCACAAATCAAATCACTGTGCCTCAGCCAGTACTGGCGAGGGCAGTTCGACCTCAACGACATCTGCGCTGTGCACGCAACGAGAGCACCCCTTCCCTCCAAGCCCTAGCAGGGGAAACGCGTTGTGGCGTCCCCTGTTAGGCCACAGCTGCTTAGGAGCGCTGTGTTCTCTTGTCCTTTTCACAGGAGGGCCACTAGGGCCTGAGTCTTCCTGGACAGCAGCCCCAAGTAGCGTGTGTAGGGGTCAGGGTCAGCAGGCCTGGCAGGAGTTGAGTGCAAGTGATGAGTGCTCACCCTGCCTTCGAAGGCCGGTGCTGGCGTTAGTGAGTGTAGTGTAGTGGTGTCTCCTGTCCCACGTGCTTTTCCTCGTGGGCAGGGGAGTGCGTTAGCTTTTGGCCTGTAGCAAAAATGGGCGTTTTGTATGCCCTTAGCACACTTGGCCACCCCTCCCCTCTCAGTAGGTAGGGCTTTTGCCGTCTTACCCCAAGGATAGGCGCCAGCACAGAAATTGGGCGCCATAGGAGTGGTAATAGTACCTGATTAGGACCTTCGGTCCGACGTCAGCGAAGCCCGGTCTCCGGGAGCCACGCTGGGGAGAGAAGTGAGACACATACAGACATACGTAGCACACTTAGGGGTATGGTAAACCCTGTAAGGAAGGGTAGAACCCCATGGGTCTGGACCAGTCAGGGGTCCTAACTGTGGGCTTGCTTGTCCCCAAGGAGGGAAGACACACCTTGCCTCATAACACCTTGCTTGTCATTCCCCCCTGGTGTAGTAAGCCACCGTTCTTCGTTGGCTCACCAAGGTCATTACATTAGGGCAGTACCCATGCAACACATGGTCAACAAGGCAAACACTCGCTGGGTGGCTGCAATCTTGATAAGCGGCCACCTGGCTCACGCTGGAAACCATAGGCATGGGTCTGCAGGGCACAGACAGGGTCATTGCAGTGCTCACTGCACCTGTCAGTAGACTGACAGAGGGAAATTAGCTTCGCTTCTTACGCTGGGACATAGTCTCAGCACGGGTTAGGAGCTGACCCTCGTTGTTCTCAACGAGGTAAGTGCGGAAGATGGGGTTGATACTCCCATCTGGTTGTATGAAGGCTGACATAGGTTTCCAGGTCGCCTCGGATAACCCGTAGCCATCCCACAGGGTTAGGAATTTCCAGCCCTGTTTATACTCGTGGCGAGCAATACCTGCAACCACGTAGTAACCATCGACTGCCATCTCATCGGCAGTCATCTCTTCGAGTTCGTCTGCCTCCTCTGGACTGGCAGCGTTCTCTAGGTCTATACGTTCGACCTCACTGTCGCTGAGGCGCCACTCATCCCAAGACAAGTCGTCAGGGGAGTGATAGTGCCTCAACTGCTTAGGTGCACACAGCAGTTCACCACCTAGACGTGGACTGCACCTGACATGGATCCTCGATCCATCTATCCTGATGATACGATAGGGTCCAAAGTAAGGGTCCTGTAGGCAGTTACGTGGCCAGAAGGGTAGGCGTGAATGGTGTACCAAAACAAGTTCACCAGCCTTGAAGCTGGCAGGTCGCCGTAGGCGGTTCCGTCGGCTCTGTTCACGGTCACGAATGTGCCTCAGGTTAGTACCAGCCTGGTTAGCCAGAGACTGCTTGTGTTCCAGCCAATCTCCCACAGGGCTCTTGAAGTCCTCAGGGAAGGGGGTTTTGAAGAACCAAGCAGGTTGTCCTCCATGGAACAGTTCGTGGGGGGTGAAACCCGTAGAAGAGCTCCGCTGTGAGTTCATGGACAGCACTGCCCAGGGCACTAGGCGTACCCAGTCTTTGGTGCGCTCCTGTTTCATCAGGATTCTTAAGTTTTGCTCCACCACACGGTTCTGTCTCTCACAGAGAGGGTTAGACGTGTGAGTATAGGGTACACCTGTGGTTACCTCTACGTTGAGGGCATTTAGCACTCGTTTGTACCACCCAGTGTCACTGCGGATGCGTACATCTTCATCAGAGTGCACCTGCTTAGGTGCTCCATAGGGTTCAAACCATTGTTCGACCAACATTTTTACAGTCTGCTCACCTGCGATTTTCTTATTGCAAGGGAAAACACGGGTGAAGCGAGATAGACCACAGGTGACCACGAGGCAACTATCATAGCCGCCAAAGCGTGGTAGGCCGTGGATGTAGTCCACGTAGAGAAGAGAGTTAGCACAATAGGGTATGGGTAAGCTGGAGATCAGGCCCCTATCCCTACTGTCGCTCTGCTTGCTGGCATGACAGCCACAAGCATCCACAATGGTCTGCATACGCGACCTCAGTTCAGTCAGGGTTAGACTAGAGTAGAAACACTCACGGAAGAAGTCCACTGAGCGATTAGCGCCAGTGTGACCAGAACTGAGATGGGACCACTGTAGGCACCCATCCAGTCGTGCCTCAGGCACAACAATTCAGTCCTCGTAGAAGAGGTACTGATTGTTTTTATACCACTGGTGCCCGTCAATGACACGGGGTTCGAGACCAGTGCTGAGGGTTTGGAGAATTTCTTCATACTCTGACTGATAGTCGGTTAGACTCCAACCCTCCAGGATTCCAGCAGTGCGCATGGACAGGTCAAGCTGGACATCCATACGCTGGAAAGCCTCTTTGGCGAGCGCCTCAGAGCTCTCACCAATAAGCGCATCGAAGTTGTTGCGCGATATATAGTCCGACAGTTCATTCTTAATCCCGGGGATATGATGCACTGTCAGCCTGAACTGGCTCAGGTAAGTCCACCACCGTTTTAGCTTCGCTTTTTCTGGTGGTGGGCCCTTCTGAAAAGACTTCACAGGCTCCTGGTCACACAGCCAGACAATAGGGTTAGAACCCAGGAGTCGGGATTGTGACGATAGCACCAACATACCGGCCAGGAGTTCCTGGTCATAGGTGCTGTAGTTGGAACGCGCTTGGTTCCATTTCCAATTCCAGTGTCCCAGTGGCACCAGTCGCCACTCACTGGTACGATAGTCATGTTTCAACGAACCATCACGGTTCAGTCCAGTAGTACGATAATGGCAGTGGGTTAGTTCAGCAGGGTTAAGCTCCTGCCATTGATAGATCGTACCTCCCCCCCCTACATCACTGGCATCAGTGATCAGGACTATCTCGCCCTCAGGGCGGGGCACTCCCAGGCAGTTGGAGGAGGCAATCTTCTTCTTCAACTCCTGGAAACACTCTTCCTCTCTGGAGGTCCACCTCCAGGGAGTAGTTTTCTTGATCAGGTCAGTGAGGGGTGCAGAGGAGTAAGTAAAATTGTGGATGTGACGCCGATAGAAATTACAGGCGCCCACAAAACTCCTCACATCGTGTAGACCCTTCTTAGGGTCATCGCGAATCTGCATGTCCTGTAGGGGCTGCATCTTAGACGCGGCTGGTTTCCACCAGCCATACCCCACGTCGAAACCCAAATACTCCATTTCCTCTTCCATAAACTCAAATTCTTCGAGTTTGATTCGGAGATGGTTTTCTTGACAGACAGTGAAGAATTCACGGAGGAGAAGGACATGGTCCTCTTTGGTATTAGTACCCAAACTCACGTCGTCGATTTGAGCCTCCATTTCTGCATGCCGAGAAATCAACTCTTGTACTAGAGGCCTGCGCCTCAGTATGTACAAAATTTTGTTCATAAGCTCCTGGAAGAGCGCTGGGGCGTTAGCCACCCCGAAAGGCATAACCTTCCACTTGAAGACACGACCCTTAGGGGTTATAAAGGCAAGCAGCTCCTGAGCTGCGGCGGTTAGGTCAACCTGCCAGAAACCAGAGCGTTTGTCCATTTTGGTCTTATACCTGCATTTGGCAATACGCTCCAGGGTGTTTTCCATGTTAGGAATACTCCCTGAGTGGTTCTGGGTTTTCTTGTTGACCTCACCATAGTCTACAACAAGACGTAGAGCAGTCGACCCTGGTTTAGCAACAAGGAAACAGGGGCTGCAGTGATGGGGATAGTCCCCATGTTTATACTCTTCAACGAGGCCAGCATCAATGCATTCTTGGATCTGGCGCTCGATTTCTTCAACCTGTTCCTGTGGAGCGGGATAGGGACGACGCCTCACTCGCGTCTTTTCAAATTCTGGTTTCAATTTCAGGTCCATCTGGACCAGTTTTTTACAAGATAGGGGAGGCGGCAAGGCGCCGAACACCTCCTCATAGGTTATAAGCAGTTTCTTCAGGCGGGGGTCAAGGTTAAGACTCTCGACTTTCTGAAGGAAATCCTTCTCAGCATGGAGGTTGCTTTTTCCATGTTCTTTCCTTTTATGCCGATCAGCAGTTTCGGCAGGTAAAGTACCATCGTCCCACTCAGGGGGACATTGCTGCCCATAGTGTAGAGAATACACTAGAGGTATCTCAGGATCAGGCAGCGTATAGGACTCATCGTCCTCCTCAGACCAGATGGAGTATTTCCAGGTCTGTCTGAGGTATTGCAGCCGCTCTTGGCGCTCAATACCTTCGGCCTTCAGGTACAACAGCCGTCGGAGTTCTTGAGTGTCATGCTCAGACAAGGGCATGTTATTAGCAGCAGGCCGTGCCAGAGCATCAGTACTCCGGGCCACGGGTTCACCTGTGTGCACAGGCTGCATGTGTAGCACTGGTTTCCCAACAGAGGAAGCGGGTTCAGAGGTTGACTCTAGATCTACCTCCTCTAGCAACAGCTGGGCCAGGAAAGCACTATGTTTTAGGTCAACACAGCTGGGATCAACAGAGGGAATAGTGCTGGCGATCTCAGACAGTTGGTCGTCAGCATCCTCTTTTACAGCTGCAGGTTCCAGATAGTCATCAGGAGACTCACACCCTGTAAGTGTGGCAGATAGGTGCTCAGGAGATCGATTTTTGAGATCATAAAGGGTCAGGCCACGATTTTCGGCCATGACCTCTTTTAGTAGCACCTGGTCCAGGTCACACAGGGGTACAGGATTGAGAGATCCATCGATGATGGACAGGAAACTGGCCCACTCAGGGGCCTGCATAGCTGTGTCTGAGTCCTCAGGCACATAGATGGGGCTGTCGGGGAGTTGCACTCTTCCCACGGTCATTCGGTCAAGCATACGGCGCCAGTAAGCATGTTCACCAGAGCAACCCCAGTCAGGGGTGCACATAACAACCCTTCCTCCCTCATAAGCGATCTTGGTTAGAACCTTCGCGAGCAGGGAGAAGGGAGGGTTAGCATACGCTAGGCCCATTGCTTTCCAGAAGAAACGGAAAGCATTGTTCATTTGTTTCGAGCAGTACAACTGCATGATGTGCTGTTGTTGGCTCGCAAACAATTCCACCTGGATCTCATCCAGGTTTACCTGAAGGGCCGCCAGTCCATTTTCGAGAACATGACGGGCCAGTTGGTAGTTTTCAGTACGATAGTTCGTCTTAGCTGCGTAGCGCAGCCCAGACTCTTTTCGTCCTGACAGCTCCAAAGGAACGGAGAATAGCCCACTGCCAAAGTCGCAGTGCAAAGAGTAAGGACGCTGTAGGGACAGCATTTTAACCTGGGGGTTTCTTCTTAGAAAGTCAGTGCCAATGACGATGTCAAAGGCGTCAGTGTCCAACACTCTGCAGTGTTGGGTCACGGTTTCGTCGCCCAGACATATGGTCACATCGACCCCCCCCAAGGAATGGATGGTACGCCCATCCCCTACTCTTATGGCCACCGTCTTAGTTTTCCTGAAAGTTTTACGCAGGCGCCGGGCCACTATGGAAAGTGTTGCACCGGTATCAAGCACTGCTCGAAAAACCTGATCCCCGATTTTCACGAGGATCCAGAAAACCAAGTCCTCCTCTTCGGAGCCGCCCCCCTATTCCTCATCAGGGAATTTCACATCCACTCCTGCAGCCATGAGTGACTTGGCCATCCAGGCCAAGCGCCTCTTCTTAGAATCATTCCCCTCAGGGGTAGCGTTATCCCCTTGGGGGCGCTTCTGGGGGACACCTGCGGCAGGAGCGGGTGTGGCAGCAGGAGTAGGTGTAGCAACGGGCGCTGATGAGCGCCTCTGGGGGTTAGGAGGTCCAGTTTTGCCACCCCCCTTGCCACCTCCTTTACCTTTATCCCCATTCGGGGGATTTCTGGCGGGCGTCCTCTGGCGCTCCGCCTCCTGACGCTTGAGTTTGTCACTCTCGCGTTTCTTGATGTGGCATTCGTCCTCATAGTGACGACGTTTGCCACAGTAACCACAGGTGATGGTACACCTGAAGTGGTCCTGATGGGTCACAGGTTTCCCATCTTTAGTATGCTGCTGACGTTTCATCTGCAGCATACAGCCACTGCGCAGATCGCAGTCAGAGGCGTGACAAGGTCCCCCCTTGTCATTGACAGGTCGGCAGTAAAACAGGGGGAGTGTGCCTGCATCAGTTGGAACCTCGTTCATGGCACGTAGGTTACCCCTCCCTTTACCACCTCCCTGGTTAGTGTTTATGGGATTTTTATGCCCCTTCCCTTCGCCACGTTCGGGGGTAGGGGTACCACCTCGTCCCAAATGCAGCCTGAGGAACTTCTCCATGTGGGAGTCGTTCTCTCTCTCAAGAGCGAGCTCAATCAAGAGATCCACCAGTGTATCGTACGAGTGGGTCCTGCTCTTCCTCTCAGAGTCGGAGCGGCAATCATCCCACGTACGCTGGGGGATCTTACTCATGAGCCACAGGTGGGGCTCAGTGGCTCCGTAGGAGCCCACATTCATCCTCGAAAATAAGTACTCCAAGTCGCACACATACTCAGAAATTCGCGCAGCGGATGGAAACTCCGGGAGCATAGGTAGCTCCTCGATCTGTGTGCGTACGCTGAGGTCAGTCTCATAGACTGGAAATGTTTTCTCTAACCTCAGGAGTACCTCTGCCCAGGTAGAACAGGTTTTCACAATCTGTTTGACCTGTTTTTGCAAAAATTTCTTTTTGCATGAGCGTTTTAGCAGTGAAAATTTGGTAGCCACATCCACATGGGATTGGCCAGTCAACAAAAGGAACTCTGCAAATTCTTCTGCCCATTCAGGCAGATTTTTGGGGTCGAACTCCGGCAGTTCCAGCTGGATGTTCGCCTGGGCAATTGGTCTGCCCGTCTTCCCACCCCCCGGAGTTAGGCCTGATGGCGACACGCCTGCAAGAGGGGCCAGGGCTGACAGCCCTCTTCTCTCACTCTCTGTGACAGGCACGTCCTGTAGATCCGCCATAGGCACAGTCCTGGCACGGGGGTGAAAGGGGCTGGGGCAGGTGACCTTAGGCAACAGCCTTGAGACCCTCGATCTCTTGAGATCTTCGGCCAGGGTACTCAGCCCTGGAGAGAGAGAGAGCAACTCAGGCTTGGGTAAGGGTTCTGCAATACCCAGTTTAGCCTTAATGGCCTCCGATAAGGCCGTCACATCTGGATCTTCTGATCCGGACAGGAATTTGGCCAGCAACTCGGCCGTTTGATCCAGGGCACCGTAGGTTGGCCTTGGATGTTGTTGTTCTTCTACTCGTGTTGGGCCCACTTCGGGAGCCCTTGGGGTTGGATACTCAGGTCTTAGTCGTCTTGGCAGGGATGCAGTGGACGGAGGACCAGAGTGTGCGTAGGACCCTAGATCTGTACGTGGTCTGGATCCATGTACAGCCAACGGCTCCTCTCCATCTTCCCCACAGATGGATTTATAGTACTCCTCATGCATGATGTACACATCCATCTTCATCTTCAGCTTCTCATATTCCTCAGGTCCTTCAATGGCAGTTGAGGATGAAGCTGGACAATTGGATCTTGATACTGAAGCAGCCACACGTCTGTGGAGGTGACTGAAGCTGTCTCCACCGTGTGCTGCTAAGGCCTCGGTGGTAAGGCCTTTATTCTCTTCCGCCCTTCTGCGTTCCGGATCTCCTTGGGACCCAGATGCGCCACTGAGATGATGTGGAGCTCCGTGTGGTGGTTCACTCATTGGGTGGACCACGCTGCCCGTTTGTACTTGGACAGTTCGGATAGGCCAGGTCCTGACGCTTGGCGTGGACATGATGGACTTGTTGTTGAGCTTTTGTTCTGCACTTCTTCTCAGGGTCGGTTCAAAAGGTCACAAGGGACTGCCTCTGCTACAAGAAAGATGTCCTTGAATTATGCCCTAGGTCTTTTGATGTATTCCTGCAGGTTTTGTAGTTGAAAACCCCAAACCAAAGCAGCAAGTAGAACAAGGACTGAATGTGGATCGAATCAATGATTGGTTTTGGAATCCAGTGTAACACAGAAGGGCTGCAGATAGACAAAGCAGGTATATGCACATAGATTCAATCACAAATGGATAATACAAAAGGTTTTATATGAAAATTGGTCAGACTCTAGGCTCAGAGGTTGCAATAGGCACTTCATGTGCACTCTTTTGGGTGAAATGGTGCTGGTTAGGACTGAGGGGCATAGATGTCAGGACCACACAGAAAATGACTTGGCCAAGCAACTGAATTCAGAAACAGTTACAAAGTAGGAACACAATAAGTGGTAGAAACAATTGAGTATAGGGGTCTTGGGGTGGGAGACCACTTAGGCTTAACCTCCAAGGCCAACAAGCATGAAATGCCTGATTTATTTTGGTATGTCCTCCATGAAGGAAGGTACCTCCGCTCAGTTGAGTGGTAGGGGTGAACTTCATGGGGGGGCTAGGGTCAAAACCCTAGTTACTTTGAGAAAGTGTACTTTAGGCAACAAAAGAGAGATAAAAACACTTAAGTTTGTCTCAGCATCAACAAAGGGTTTTAAGGGGGGCTTGGCCTGGATCAAGCCCTCCAAGAAAGACATGGCAGTGACTTTTTCTTACTCATGGGGTCGGCGTGCGCGGTGGGGGGGGGGGGGGCTGTGGGCTGGCGGGTGGGTGTGCGCGCGAGGGGGACGGGGGTGCAGTGAGCTCAGGCGCAGAGCGTCACCGTGCGGCTGACCGGGCGGAGGAGCGGCCGGGGCTGGCCAAAGTCGGCCGGGGAGCCCGGGGCGCTCGAGGTGTCGGCGGGGCCGCGGTCGGCGGTGGGGCCCGCACCCCGCTCAGCGGGGACGAATCCCGCCGAGCATCATCCACGGGGGCGAATCCTGGTGGAGGCAGGGCGGAGCACCACGCCGTCCCTTCGCGGTCGAAGCGGACCGGGACGGGCCCCGCCGGAGGGATACCGGGGGGGCGGGCGGGGCTGGGCACCGGGGCTCCGGGGGCCGGGTCCCTGGTGGTTGTGGGCCGGCGCGGGGGAGACCGGGCGGGCCTCTGGGCTGCGGCTGGTGAGGGGGGGCGTGGAAGGGCCGGGCGGGCTCGGGGGCGAACCCCGGGAGGCACCCGGGGGCTGGGCGAGGGCTCCCGAGGGGGGCCGTTCCTTGAGGGGGGGGGGGGGTTGCTCCCTGCCCGGGCTGCGCAGGGGCGCCGCGTGGTGCGATGCAGGGGCGCAGCCGCGTGGGGCGTCGCAGGGGCGCAGCAGTATGGGGCCGCGCAGGGGTGCAGCGTGCAGCCGCGCAGGAGTGCAGCGTGGGGCCGCGGAGGAGCGCGGCGTGGGGCCGCGTATGGGCGCGGCATGGGGCCGCGCAGGGGCGCGGCGCGGGGCTGCGCAGGGGTGCAGCGTGGAGCTGCGCAGGGGCGCAGCGCGGGGCCGCGCACGGGCGCGGCATGGGGCTGCGTAGGGGCGCAGTAGCGTGAGGCCACGCAGGGGCGCAGCATGGGGCTGCGCAGCGGCGCAGCGTGGGGCTGAGCAGGGGCGCAGCGTGGGGCTGCGCAGGGGCGCAGTAGTGTGGGGCTGCGCAGGGGCGCAGCGCGGGGCCGCGCATGGGCGCGGCATGGGGCTGCGCAGGGGTGCAGTAGCGTGGGGCTGCGCAGGGGCGCAGCGCGGGGCTGAGCAGGGGCGCAGCGTGGGGCTGCGCAGGGGCGCAGTAGTGTGGGGCTGCGCAGGGGCACAGCGCGGGGCCGCGCATGTGCGCGGCATGGGGCTGCGCAGGGGTGCAGTAGCGTGGGGCTGCGCAGGGGCGCAGCGCGGGGCTGAGCAGGGGCGCAGCGTGGGGCTGCGCAGGGGCGCAGTAGTGTGGGGCTGCGCAGGGGCACAGCGCGGGGCCGCGCATGTGCGCGGCATGGGGCTGCGCAGGGCTGCAGTAGCGTGGGGCTGCGCAGGGGCGCAGCGTGGGGCTGCGCAGGGGCGCAGCGCGGGGCTGAGCAGGGGCGCAGCGTGGGGCTGCGCAGGGGCGCAGCGCGGGGCTGAGCAGGGGCGAATCGTGGGGCTGCGCAGGGGCGCAGTAGTGTGGGGCTGCGCAGGGGCGCAGCGTGGGGCTGGGCAGGGGCGCAGCGTGGGGTCGCGCCGGAGTGCAGCGTGGGGCCGCGCATGGGCACGGCATGGGGCCGGGCAGGGGCGCGGCGTGAAGCCGCGCAGGGGCGCAGCAGCGCTGGGCTGCGCCAGGGCGCAGCAGCGCTGGGCTGCGCAGGGGCGCAGCGTGGGGCTGCGCGGGGGCGCGGCATGGTGTCGTGAAGGGGCGCAGCAGCGTGGGGCTGAGTAGGCGCGAATCATGGGGCTGCGCAGGGGCGCAGTAGTGTGGGGCTGGGCAGGGGCGCAGCGCGGGGCTGAGCAGGGGCGAATCGTGGGGCTGCGCAGGGGCGCAGTAGTGTGGGGCTGCGCAGGGGCGCAGCGTGGGGCTGGGCAGGGGCGCAGCGTGGGGTCGCGCCGGAGTGCAGCGTGGGGCCGCGCATGGGCGCGGCATGGGGCCGCGCAGGGGCGCAGCGTGGGGCCGCGCAGGAGCGCAGCAGCGCTGGGGTGCGCAAGGGCGCAGCGTGGGGCTGCGCGGGGGCGCGGCATGGGGCCGTGAAGGGGCGCAGCAGCGTGGGGCTGCGCAGGGGCGCAGCGTGGGGCTGAGTAGGGGCCAATCATGGGGCTGCGCAGGGGCGCAGTAGTGTGGGGCTGGGCAGGGGCGCAGCGCGGGGCTGAGCAGGGGCGAATCGTGGGGCTGCGCAGGGGCGCAGTAGTGTGGGGCTGCGCAGGGGCGCAGCGTGGGGCTGGGCAGGGGCGCAGCGTGGGGTCGCGTCGGAGTGCAGCGTGGGGCCGCGCATGGGCGCGGCATAGGGCCGCGCAGGGGCGCGGCGTGGGGCCGCGCAGGAGCGCAGCAGCGCTGGGCTGCGCAAGGGCGCAGCGTGGGGCTGCGCGGGGGCGCGGCATGGGGCCGTGAAGGGGCGCAGCAGCGTGGGGCTGCGCAGGGGCGCAGCATGGGGCTGAGTAGGGGCCAATCGTGGGGCTGCGCAGGGGCGCAGTAGTGTGGAGCTGGGGAGGGGCGCAGCGTGGGGTCGCGTCGGAGCGCAGCGTGGGGCCGCACATGGGCGCGGCGTGGGGCCGCGCAGGGGTGCAGCAGCGCTGGGCTGCGCAGGGGCGCAGCGTGGGGCTGCGCGGGGGCGCGGTGCGGGGTTGCGCAGGGGCGCAGCAGCGTGGGGCTGCACAGGGGCGCAGCAGCGTGGGGCTGCGCAGGGGCGCGGCATGGGGCCATGAAGGGGCGCAGCAGCGTGGGGCTGCGTAGGGGCGCAGCGTGGGGCTGCGTAGGGGCGCAAAGGTTTGGGGCGGCGCGGGGGCGTAGTAGTGCGGTGCTGCGCAGGGGCGCAGCGCGGGGTTGTGCAGGGGCACAGCGTGGGGCCGCGCAGGGGCACAGCGTGGGGCCGCGCAGGAGCGCAGCGCAGAACTGCGCAGGGGCGCAGCGCGGGGTTGCGCAGGGGCGCCACAGCGTGGGGCTGGGCAGGGGCGTGGCACCGTGGGCACAGCAACCTGGGGCTGCGCAGGGGCGCAGCAGCGTGGGGCTTCGCTGGAGGGCAGCGTGGGGCTGCGCAGGGGCGCAGCGGCGTGGGGCTGCGCAGGGGAGCAGCAGCGTGTGGGGCTGGGCAGGGGCGTAGCAGCGTGGGGCTGGGCAGGGACGTAGCAGCGTGGGCGCAGTAACCTGGGGCTGCGCAGGGGCGCAGCAGCGTGGGGCTGCGCAGGGGTGCAGCGGCGTGGGGCTGTGCAGGGGAGCAGCAGCGTGGGGCTGCGCAGGGGCGTAGCAGCGTGGGCGCAGTAACCTGGGGCTACGCAGGGGCGCAGCAGCGTGGGGCTGCGCTGGAGGGCACCGGGGGGCTACGCAGGGGCGCAGCAGCGCGGGGATGTGCAGGGGAGCAGTAGCGTGGGGCTGCGTAGGGGCGCGGCAGCCAGGGCTGTGCAGGGGCGCAGCAGCGTCAGGCTGTGCAGGGGCGTCGCAGCGTGGGCGCAGCAACCTGGGGCTGCGTAGGGGCGCAGCAGCGTGGGGCTGCGCTGGAGTGCAGCTTGGGGCTGCGTAAGGGCGCAGCAGCGTGGGGCTGCGCTGGAGTGCAGCGTGGGGCTGCGTAGGGGCGCAGCAGCGTGGGGCTGAGCTGGAGTGCAGCGTGGGGCTGCGCAGGGGCGCAGCAGCGTGGGGCTGCGCTGGAGTGCAGCGTGGGGCTGTGCAGGGGCGCAGCAGCGTGGGGCTGCGCTGGAGTGCAGCGTGGGGCTGCGTAGGGGCGCAGCAGCGTGGGGCTGCACTGGAGTGCAGCGTGGGGCTGCGTAGGGGCGCAGCAGCGTGGGGCTGCGCTGGAGTGCAGCGTGGGGCTGCGTAGGGGCGCAGCAGCGTGGGGCTGCGCTGGAGTGCAGCGTGGGGCTGCGTAGGGGCGCAGCAGCGTGGGGCTGCGCTGGAGTGCAGCGTGGGGCTGCGCAGGGGCGCAGCAGCGTGGGGCTGCGCTGGAGTGCAGCGTGGGTCTGCGTAGGGGCGCAGCAGCGTGGGGCTGCGCTGGAGTGCAGCGTGGGGCTGCGCAGGGGTGCAGCAGCGTGGGGCTGCGCTGGAGTGCAGCGTGGGGCTGCGTAGGGGCGCAGCAGCGTGGGGCTGCGCTGGAGTGCAGCGTGAGGCCGCGTAGGGGCGCAGCAGCCTGGGGCTGCGCTGGAGTGCAGCGTGGGGCTGCGCAGGGGGCCAGCAGCGTGGGGCTGCGCTGGAGTGCAGCGTGGGTGTGCGTAGGGGCGCAGCAGTGTGGGGCTGCGCTGGAGTGCAGCGTGGGGCTGCGCAGGGGTGCAGCAGCGTGGGGCTGCGCTGGAGTGCAGCGTGGGGCTGCGTAGGGGCGCAGCAGCGTGGGGCTGCGCTGGAGTGCAGCGTGGGGCTGCGTAGGGGCGCAGCAGCGTGGGGCTGCGCTGGAGTGCAGCGTGGGGCTGCGCAGGGGCGCAGCAGCGTGGGGCTGCGCTGGAGTGCAGCGTGGGTCTGCGTAGGGGCGCAGCAGCGTGGGGCTGCGCTGGAGTGCAGCCTGGGGCCGCGTAGGGGCGCAGCAGCTTGGGGGTGCGCTGGAGTGCAGCGTGGGGCTGCGTAGGGGCGCAGCAGCGTGGGGCTGCGCTGGAGTGCAGCGTGGGGCTGCGCAGGGGTGCAGCAGCGTGGGGCTGCGCTGGAGTGCAGCGTGGGGCTGCGTAGGGGAGCAGCAGCGTGGGGCTGCGCTGGAGTGCAGCGTGGGGCCGCGTAGGGGCGCAGCAGCCTGGGGCTGCGCTGGAGTGCAGCGTGGGGCTGCGCAGGGGGCCAGCAGCGTGGGGCTGCGCTGGAGCGCAGCTAGGGGCTGCGCAGGGGGCCAGCAGCGTGGGGCTGCGCTGGAGCGCAGCGTGGGGCTGCGCAGGGGGGCAGCAGCGTGGGGCTGCGCTGGAGTGCAGCGTGGGGCCGCGTAGTGACGTGGTACCCAGAACCCCATGGCTAGGGTAGGGCATACAACCGGTCTCCGGTCCACTAACCCTATGTACGGAAGGGAAGACCGGTCTCCGGTCCACTAACCCCATGTACGGAAGGCGCCCGTTGACGCCCGGTGCGAGCCCGGCGGGAGCGTGTTCCGTGCCGTAAAGCCCCGCATCGGCAACCGATGCACCGCCAGCGGAGAGTTATATATCAGAATATCAGGAATCAACAGGGTTTTATTTTCATATTGTTTCCGTCAATTTTTACGCTTCCGTTCTGATATTCACTGTTTGGCAGCTGGCGGTTAGCTCGCGACTTTACCGTAACCGCCAGTTTAACTGTTATATACAGATATTTTAGCGCAAATCGTGACCAAGACTCTAAAGTCTTCAGGAATTGCATTGATGCATCCGCAATTTTCACATCTTACACTCGCAACCTTAATCCGAATTTTTCAGGATGTCGAAATCGGATTTTCGACTTGGACATCCCCGCACTTGATTTGACCTCTTTCGAGTGGACCTACGTGCTTCCCTATGCACGAATCAACTTTCCTTTTGTCTTGCCCTCCATTTGTCTTAGAGATATGGGCAAAACAAAGTTGATTCGTGAGGCCACTTGTGAGGGTCATATCTCGTGCCGCTTGCGAGGAATTACAATAAGAAAACGTGGGATGTATTCACAATACTCCCGACGTAATTTAGGAAGCATTATATGCCTTGCGTCTCCACACGTGCGCGCTAGTGTAATGGATCATGGTCAAGAGGGTAGAGTTTGCGTTGTAACTCTTTGGCCATGATATTGCGTGCGTTAAGATAACTTTCGAGTGTAGCGCGCGAGTGTTGGTGTTGCATAGGAACTCTCCTTGAGTTCCTATGAGCGATTGACACAAAGTTGTGCCCTTGGAGGGGCATGACATATCGTGGGGGGAGCTACCTTTTTGGGCAATATGTGGTATGTGCCATGTGTTGTGTTGCGTGCCCATTTGGCGGGTCCATCGCTCGAAGCCAAACCCGCCAATGGACCTCATATTGCGCAAGCCCCATCCTTATACTCCCCACGGTCAATTGCAAGCCTAACCTTCGTGGAGGGAAGCTTGTGTGGTGATCCCAAAGCGATGCGTTGGGAGCAAGGTGTGTATTTTGCAATTTTCCATATTTTCATGTGCCCACTTTGGAAGTAGCGCTCGTAACCTTTCAAAGCGCCCCAAGTGGAGCACATATGTGGAATCGAAGGTCATTGGTGTCAGGTCATTGCGTTTAGAAGGATTAGTTGATTGCACGATCCAAGCCGAAGATATCATAACATAATTGTGCACCTTTCAAGGCACTTTTGTGTGTCTTTGTGCCAATTTTGCCGTTTTTGGCCCGTCATGATGTCAAGTGGCGACCATGTATCTCAACGTTGCGCTCAATTGACATCATGACCCAAGTATGTTCTGAGGGTACATACTTCGGTGCCCAACATATCTTGGACCCGGCGAATAACTCCTCTTGGGCTTGGCATACCGTGGCCGCCATGTTGGCGATTTGGGACTATCCCAAATCATGGGCTCACTTGGCGACCCTGCCATTCCCAATACCGGAGGAGTTGGGCGACGCCCAAAAGATATGTTGGACACATATGACTTGATACCAATCCTATGGCACACTCCGGTCCAAGTCGGGCATGTGCCTCATTTGCCCCAACCATGAGTGTGCGCATTTTCGGCCATTTTGAGCAATTTTCCCCTTTTTCTGCCCGCCGTTAACTATGTTGAGCCCACCCGTGCACGCCGGACGCATGGACCAATGGACCATATATGACATGGGTGTTGTGCATATTGGTCCCCATGGTTCACATACCACGTGGGCGAAGCGGAGCAACCTTCGTTAAGGTGATAGCCCAAAGTGAGTGTGGGCAATTTTGCCATTTTGGCATTTGTGGACCCAATTGGGATCATCGCCACACCGAGTGGCATGGAGATCTTTGAGGGCCAGGGGCATGGGAGTCTCCGTTGGACTCCCGGTGGATGGCGTATGGAATGGCGGATCCGATCTCCAAGCCGGCGTGGAGATATACTACTGGGAGCACCCCGAATTTTGGCTCATTTCGAGCAGCCAAAGTGACCCCATTTTGGGACCCCAATTTCCCCCTTCCGTGTGGTCAATTGGCGGCCCGCTTTCTCTATGCTCACAGGAAGCCCGGACCTCATTTTAAGTTGTACACTCAGATAGAAGTCCTAGGTCCTGCCTCCTACCCTGTGAGCCATTGGTCTTGCCCTGGCCGGGCGAGCCACGCGTGGGAATGAGGCCAATTTTGGTGATTTTGGCATCATGACCCCACTTGACGAACCCGTGGTGCCCCGATGCTGGGACCTCAGAGGGAACCAGGTTGGGTGAGGGCTCCAGCAAGTTTGTACTCGAAGGGCATAGGGTCAATTGCCTCGTCCCTACCTCTGGCGGTTCCAGACGAGGGGTCAATTATGGAGATTTTGGAGTTAATATCAGTTTGGGCTGAAACAGCACATTTTCAGCTACCAACTCCTAGAGGATAATGGCGGAGCCATATCTCTGGCTCAGAGGGGAGTTCGGACCTGCCGTTAAGGGAGCATAGGGAGCCACTGTTGGTTGGCCTTGGAGAGCCTTGGCTCCCGGAGACTCGCCTGTGGCTGGGCGGGACACCCCCCCCTATTGGCAGGGTTTCAGGGTCCGGACTGAGCAGGGCATGGGATGTGTTTGAGCCCCCGCCCCCATCAGCCACTGAGAGGGTCGGACCTGGGATTGGGATATGAGTTGGGACTGAGTGTCTATAGTCCTGTGATGCCCTTACCCCAGTCCAGTCTTAACCCCATGTGTACATATCCTGATGTGTTGCTGTACATACTTTCGTTCCCTTGTTGCAGAGTGGCAAGGATCCTGAAACGCTTTGTCACATGACACGAGCGTATTGATGCCCTTGTGAGCGTAGTGCCTTGGCTGCCTGCTCACCTGTGCGTGTCACCGCAGCGTCCCGTGGCCGGCCCCCGACGGGAACGCGTCAAAAGCGTTTCACCGCCGCGGGGTTACCCATCCCTCGCGTGCCACTCGGGGCCACCAGCCCCGAGCAGCGCGGCGCAGCAGCTCGCAGCTCGCAGCTCGCAGCGCAGCGCAGCAACTCGCAGCGCAGCGCAGCGGCTCGCAGCGCCGCCCAGCGACAGCGCCGAGTTCGTCACGGAGCCCGCAGCGCCGTCCAGAGCATCGCCCTGACCGCGCTGCGACCGTGAAGGAGGTGCACAGACCAGGACTCTTGCATCAGTGAGTCCCATCGGCCGACCAGCAAGGCCGCGTCAACCACCTCCACAACCACCGGCTGACCAGCACCAGCCGCACACCCAGTCCAGTGCTGCATCACCCGCCTCAACAAACCCCACCAGGACCAGTTCGTTGAGCGGAACGAGTGACCACCAAGGACCTCAAGACCAACTACGCCCCCCGCTGCCATGGTAAACTGGCAAGAAGTGGGCAAGACGTGGCCGCGGCCCCACCCCCATGCGGCACACCCGCTGCGCGGGTTGGTTTGGGACCAGCACTACCGCCACAGCCACCCCCAGTGCGAAGGCGGCATGCCCGGGAGCTTCCAGCTCCGCACGGACATGGCCCCCGACCGCCTGCAGGCTGTGGAGGACTGGCTGCGGGCGGAAGGGTTTGCCTTCGGCTTCCAGCAGAGGCGCTGGAGGACCTGGACCCGGGCGGACAGGCCCGGCGAAGGGCTGCGCCCTGACGGGATTGAGGAGGACGAGAACCCCAACGAGTACCCGTCGGGCGCCTCGATCAACGTCTCCATGTGGGACATGATCGAGAAGAACTTCCCGGAACCGGGGAGCGAGCGCAGGCTGCAGGGCAGCAGCAGCGCGTCTCCGGGGAAGGAGAAGCGGTCCGCCGGGGACAGGAAGCGGGACCGGAAGTGGCGGGAGTACCAGGAGTCCCTGGCCGCCGAAGCCGCCCAAGGCGCCAAGGGCGGAACCCCAGCCCCCAGTCCCCAACGGGCCAATGGTGGTCATCACCCCGGCCACGCCACCCTTGGCGACTTCATCCAAGTCGCCAAGCAGACCAAGGCCAAGCCCCGTCCGCTGCTCCTGAGGCCCCAGCAGGCCCCAGCAGGCCCCAGCAGCGACGTGGAGTCGGCCCACCGCGGGAGGATGCCGGCCGACCAGGCCAGCTCCAGCAGCAGCGCCGCTCCCACCCAAAGGGACGTGGCGCGCGCCTGTGAGCGCGCCTGTGGGGTGCCCTGCAACCTTCGGGTTGCCCGGCAACGGGCCACGCAGCAGAACGCTGCCGTGGAGGGCGTCGTCGGCATCGCCCATGAGGAGGCCACCAAGTGGGGCAGAGGCATGGGCTACCACGCCTCAACCGTTGCAGCCATCAAGGCCGGTCTCACGGCTGCGGCCGCCAGTGAGGCAGTGGCTGCCCGGATCAGGGCAACCGACGAGGAAGCCCGCCGGACGCAGGAGGCCATTGCCTGCAAGGAGGCCGAGGTGAAGGCGCTGGAAGAGGCGCTTGCCCAAGAGAGGGCAAAGAAGGAGGCGGAGGAAAGGGCCCACGCCGAAGCGACGGCTAAGGCCCATGCGGACGCCGCCAAGAAGGACGCCATCGAGGCCGCGCGACGGAAGGTCGCTGAGGAGAGGGCCAGGACGGAGGCGGAGTTGGCGGCGTTGGAAGCGGAGAAGGCGCGGCTGCAGCAGGCCCGGGATGCCGAGGCGGCTCGTGCTCGGGAGGAAGCCGAAGTGCGGGCTGCCGCAGCCACCGCCGCCGCCATGGAGGAGGCAGAGGCCAAACTCCGCCGCAAGACTCCCCCGGGAGGATCACGAGTGGAGACCCTTCGAAAGCTTTTCGAAGGGGACGCCTCCTCCAAGATGACGCTGGACGAGGCCGACACGGGCAGCAGTGGGAGCAGTGGCCCCACCGCCCACCGACGGAGGAAGGGTAAGGCGAAGACCCCCGAGAGGCCACGGAGGCCAGTGGGCGGACACCCCCACGACAGTGACCCCTTCTTCACCGCCAGCGACGGGGATGAACGAGGCCGCCGACATCGCCCAGTGGTGGCTTGGACGGGCGGAGGAGGCGGAGACGTCCCCATGGAACCGGAAGGTGAGGATGAGGATCTCCCTCCTCCCTACCGGAGCTCGGAGTCTTCCGAGACCGAGACGCCCAGGTGGGGCGACATGGACGAGGATGACGACATGGACTTCGGCATCACGAAGAAGCGCCCATCCTCGGACCCACCGAGGCGACCCGGCGGAGACCCACCGGGACCCCCTGGCGGAGGACCATCAGGACCCCCTGGAGGACGCCCACCAAGTGGACCCCCTGGAGGCGGACCACCGGGCGGGGGAGGACCCCCTGGACCGGGCGGACCCGGCGGAGGCCCTCCTGGAGGACCCCCTGGAGACCCCGACGACCCACCAGGGAACGGCGACCCGAATACCACCTGGCGGTGGATTGTCTACCTCCGCAGGAGGGTCCAGTTCCTCGAGCGCGAGGTAGACACTGGCAAGGGCAAGATGACTCGCATCGCCGGGGTCGCCGCGCGCGCGCAGAGAGAGCTGGACATCGCCAGGACCGAGACCAGGTCGCTGAACACGGTTATCAGCGGCCTGCAGCAGAGGCTGGACGCGCTGAAAGCCCGTGGGAGCGTCGGCAGCGACCACCCACCCCTGGAGTCTGGCTCGTCGGACGACGGCTGGGGACCCGTACCAGGTCCAGGCAGACCCCACGCCCACGGCGGAGCCCCCAGGAGTCGCCCCAGCGCCAGTGCCCCCTCTCTCACCGCCCCCTCTCACCACAGCCCGGGCCGCCGCAACGAGCGCGTGCCGCCCGGCAGTGGCAGTGAGGATTGGCGTGATGAGTGGCTCAGCGCGGAGTACCGCAACCGCCGTGCTCCACCGCGGACACCGGTACGCCCCCGGCGCCCCGCACCAGCCCAGGGGCCAATCCCAATGGCTGGTGGACGTTATGGTGGACTCAGGGATGAGGTCCCCAGAGGAGACGTGGAGTGGGATGTCGGCGAAGGTGAGGACGTGGACCTGGACCTGGAGGAGTTCGACATCAGCCCGCCGCGTGGTGTACGACGGGAGGCCGCTGAGCGCAGCCGCCGGCGCCGTGATGAGGAGGCATACATGGAAGGAGTACGGCGTGAACACCTGGGTTCAGCGTACATGGAGGAACCGCGGCGTAGCCACAGGGATTCCATGGAGGAGATGGACGTGGCGGCCGTGGGAGTCCGTGGGCGAGGCCGATGGGAACCTCGGTCGACCTCGCGGCCGGCGTTCATGGTCTCTAAGGCCGCGGATGCCGCCGTGTGGGAAGACTTGAAGGACATCAAGCCCCCCATGTACGACGGCAACCCCCTCAACCTCGACCGCTTCTTGGAGAAGCTGGCCGATTGGGGGGTAACCGTTACTGAGGACATGCATCCCGCTGATGCAGAGAAGTATGTCTTCAGACGGTTCAGGTACCGCCTGCCGGAAGTGCTCGGAGAGCTATACTTCGTGGCGACCAAGGAGGGGAGAATCAAGACCCTCAAGGAAGCCAAGAAGTGGCTCAACGAGCAGGAGCGGGTGGACGCTCCGCAGGTGGCTGCCAAGCGGTGGAAGTCCATCAAGCTTCAGCATGATGGACGGGAGATTCGCCTACGGGACTGGCGAGACTTCCGAGGGCATTACACCCTCCTCCGCCGCAACGTGGAGGACTGGAACGAGGGTGACGAGCAGGCTCGCCTGCTCTCCATGCTTCCGGAGGCATGGATCAAGAGGGTCAGCAAGGAGGAATCCAAGCGGGCCAAGTCCATCCACACGGTCAAGATGATGCTCCCCAAAGAGTATCATACGAACGTGGTGGCTTGGACGAGGAAGAACGTGGCCCGGGATGTCAAACTGCACTCCCTGCGGAACGCTCTCCTCATCACCGTCTCGGGCGATCGCAAGAAGACCGCGATGTGGCGCCTTGACGTGTGTGAGTTGAGCGGCCAGACCATCCGTCTGCGGGCCATCCCGGCGCGAATGAGCTGCGACGAGATCCTGGAGTGGGTTGGAGAGGAGGTGCTCAAGGAGTACCGGAACCTCCACCACACCCGCAGGTTGAGGCCCGGCGACCGCGACGTCAACTACGTTGGCGAGGGACCTGGCCGGGAAGCTGCCATGGACCCAGCGGGAGCCGACGGCGATGAGACTCTCGTCAACGATGACGACGACGATGAGCCCGCCGAGGTGGCCGTTTGCGCCTTCCTGGCCAACAACCTGAGCGCGGGGAACAACCGGGGAAGCTGGAAGCCCCTGCAGCCGGGTTGGAAGAAGAAGGAGAAGAGGGACCCTCGCCGCGTTGACGACCCTCCGCTGTCCTTTGGGGAGTTCATACGAGCTCACCCGCAGGGCTGTTTCGTGTGTTATGGGAGGAAGAAAGGCTTCAACCATGACCACCGAACATGCCCCACCCACAAGGCCGACACGGAGGCTTACAAGAAGGCGCACGGGTCGAAGAAGCGTGCGCCCGCGGGTATCCGGGAAGCCAAAGTGGAGGTCGACAAGGACGAGCTGGCCAAGCTGATGTCGTCGGTGGGGACCGAGTTGGCCAAGGAGATCAAGGAGATCAAGCGGAACTGGGTCCCCAGGTCGGACAACAAGAACAAGGAGAACAACCAGAATGACCAGAACAAGGACAAGGACAAGAAGGGTAAGAAAGGGGGAAAGAAGAAGGGCGTCAACGAGGTTGATGCGGAGGAGAACACCCCTACTTCCACAATCGACGCCCCCTAGCGGAGCCCCTGCAGCCAAGGGCCCCAGCTAGGGCGGTCGCAGGATGGTGACGTGGGAAGCGCCGAACCATCCCAGTCGGGAGTCGATAAGCACAAGGGGACTGCCGCGGGCAGAAGGCCCGGTCCGGCACCCAGTCGCGGAGGCGGGGTGAGGGCGAGTGAAGGCACGAACCCTTGCACCCGTCCGTCCTTCGCGACCAAAAATGTGTTTGATGTACTTCAAGATCTATCCGAGAGTATCGGAGGATCACCCGGACCGCAGCTGGATGCTGCAGATGGGCAGCCTGAGCCGATTGTCCACGACCTGCACCAGTCGCTTGTCGAGCTTCTGGAACGGCCGGAGATCCTGAGTTTGCAAGCCGTACGCCGTGTCGGTCGCGAGCGGCAGTTGCATCTTAAGGTCCGTGCCCTATGCGGGGAAGTGGAAAAGGTTTTCGACGTGTTGGTTGACACGGGCGCTCAGGTCAGCTTGGTCAAGGCTGGCCTACTTCCGCCAGAGTGTCTGACCGACAGTCGGAAACGTGTCAGGCTGAAGGTGGCGAACGGCCAGTACATGGTGGGAGGCACGAAGGAAGCGGCCATCGGGCTGCAGTTCGTGAACCATCGTGAGCTGAGCCGCCCAAACCTAGGCAAGGAAATCCTCCTGCACGGGCGCTTCTACGAGGCCGAGATGGACTGGGACATGATCGTTGGGTACGACTTCATGATGGAGACAGACTCCGGCGTTCTCCCGGCCCAGGCCTCCATGACCCTGTACCAGGACGACCAGCTCTCGTGGCTTTCGTCACCTGAGCACCATGTGGAATGCCAATGGATCCACCCCGAACGCAATCAGCTCGAAGTGGCCGCGCTGGACACTGAGCCAACTGGTCCTGCAAACCAGGAGTACGGCGTAATGCCGGAAGTGGCGAGCCGAGTTGTCGCGGACTTGGGAGCTTCGGATCTGGCCCTGGATGCGTTCTCTTCAGGAACCTCCGCCCATCTTCGGGTTTGTGAGAAGTACTGGAGCGCCCAGGACTCCGCGTGGAAGAAGCACTGGGGTCTGCATCAGGGATTGATGTGGATCCATTGCCCCCGTTGGGACATTCCAAGAGCGATAGCGAAGATTCGCAAGGACCGCTCCAAGGCAGTGCTGGTTGTTCCTATGGGATGCACTGAGGAGGAAAGTACCCGACATTGGGTAGCCTCATTGACCAACATGACCTTGAACAAGGTCGTCCTACCGGCTGGAGAGAGTGTCTATCAGGACGCTAAGGGACAGCCCATGCCACCCCAGAGATGGCCAACGGAATTCCACTATGTGGATGGGGGCCTTGATCAGGCCGACACCACGGACTTCGTGTGTGTCAACCGCATCGTAGCGGAGCCTTGGAGGCAATGCTCTGCGGTTCCCCCTGTTGACATCGGAGAATCGGAAGACCCCCTCACTGAAGAGGAGTTAGATCTGGTTCAGGGGTATATGGATCAGCCCTTTCACGACTGGGGAAACCAGCGTGAGGGCAAAGGCCAGGACAAAGCCTGGTGGGAAGTGGACTCGATCGTCTGTGGTTCCTACGATGGAGATACCTTCGTAAGGAGGGTACTGGACCACCTGTCCAGCCAGGACGAGCCAATCGGGGGTAACCCACCCACCTACGGCGATCTATTCCGAGGCAAGACCAGAGATGGCCCTTTGGGCCACCTGGGAAGACCGCCCTGAGCCGAAGACGAGCGGAGTAGCTACCCCTCAAGTAAGCTCTGTGGTTCAAGTGCCCGGAAAAGCCAAGGCGGAGTCCGACAATTGCCCCAAGATTCAGGCATTGAGGGCCAGGCTGAAGCAGAAGTATGGGGATACCTTCTTCAGCGGAAAGCCTGTGTTTCCTCCACCGGTGCGTGGACCGTATGGCGAGGCCAAGATACGACTGAAGCAGGACCCCCGTGTGTATCGGCACCGGGAGTTTGCCCTGAGGGGCGAGAGGAAAGAGGCCATGGAGAAGATCCTCCGTGACTTCATCCAGAGAGGCTGGCCCGAGCCGTGCCACTCCGAATGGGCCTCTCCGTGCTTCGTCGTCCCCAAGAAGGTTGCCGGTGAGTGGCGGCTCGTGGTCGACTACCGCGGCCTGAACGCCCAAACGCAGCACGACAGCTATACGCTGCCCCTCATTGAGGACATGCTGCAAAAGCAACACCGGAGGAGGATCTTCACGGTGATTGACCTGAAACATGGTTATCATCAGATCCCTCTCTCCGAGGAGTCCCGTGCCTGCACAGCCATGAGCACCCCACTTGGACCTCTCCAGTGGAAGGTGATGCCCATGGGCGTTACCAACGGCAATGCGGCTTTTCAGCGGATGCTGGAGAACCTGCTTGAGCCGGTGCGTGACTGTGCGGACCCCTTCGTGGACGACGTGATCATCGCGTCCGGGGACCCCAGTATGAGCTACGAGGAGCTCCTGGAGGCACACGAGAGGGACGTCACTCGAGTGCTGGACCTTCTGGTTCGGCACAAACTCACGGGCAGCAGTGACAAGGCCACCATTGCGGTAAGCGAGGTGGTCTTCGCTGGCCACGTAGTTGGGAACGGGCAGCGAAAGCCCATACCTGGCAAGGTGGCTGCGATTGAGCACTGGGAAAAGCCCAAGACGGTCTCTGAGCTACGGGCGTATCTGGGGTTCTGCAACTACTACTCGGGGTATATCAAAATGTATGCCGAGTATGCAGCCCCCATGACGACCATGCTCAAGGGCAACCGAGAGGAGACCAAGAAGGGGTCCAAGAAGGCTCTGGTCTGGGATGCTGATTCCGACCGTGCCTTTGAGGGGATGAAGCAGGCGCTGCTATCCGCAGTGGGTCTGCACCTCGTGGATCCCGACCGAGGATTCGTCCTACGCACCGACGCTTCCGACTACGCCGTTGGCGCTGTGTTGGAGCAAGTGCTTGACGATGGGAGGCACGTGCCCGTGGCCTTCTGGAGCCGAGTCCTGGCGGAAGGCCAGAGACGGACGTGGACGCCCCGTGAAAAGGAGGCGTATGCCATCGTCATGGCTCTCAGGAAATGGGCTGGGTACATAGCCCTCCATCCCGTCACCGTCTGCACCGACCATCAGAGTCTGCAGTCGTGGCACAAGGAGCACGTGGACACCCCCTCAGGTCCCGCCTCCCGATATTCCTGGAAAGGATAACACCGTGGCGGACTGTCTCAGTAGGTTGGCCTATCCCGCCAGCAAGGGCATGACGGATATCTCTGCCCATGGCGATGAGGCTGAGACCGCTGAAGCCAAGAAGATCATTGAAATGGAGCGCCTGATGGAGGAGGAGGGTGTTAAATGCTTCGTCGTCATGGCGGCGGATGCCCCCCTCAGAACGAGGATGTGCAGAGCAGTCAGAGTACTCGCCCCTGATGGAGCTGAGTCCGACAAGCACCTCTTCCCGGAGTCTTGCCTCCAGGACGACTGGACCGACGATTACGCCAAGTCTGAGGCCTTTGCGGCCGAGTATAGGGCTGTGACCGACCCTGACGACTGGCAGAAGTGGCCAAAGGAGCTGACTGAGGAAGACGGCAAGCTCTACCGGAATGGTAAGCTGCTAGTACCGGAGTCCCGGGTGCTCGAGCTTTGTGAAGCTTGGCACCACCACATGCTGCACCCAGGGGTCAAGAAGCAAGCCCTTGACATGCAGCGCCAGTTCGAGATCGACCATATCGTTCTCTACACCGCCATCAAGAAGGTCAGGAAGGGTTGCTCGGTCTGCCAGGCCTGCAATCCCGACAACCGGAACGTCAAGGGGGAAGCCCAATGGACCCCGGTTCCTGACCAGCCCATGGAGAGCGTGGCCATGGACGTCTTCTCCATGCCCGAAGTGCACATTGGCAAGGAGACCTTTGACTGTGTGGTTCTCTGCGTGGATCGCCACAGTGGCTACGTAGTAGCCGTTCCGGCACGCAAAAAGGGGTTGCTTGCCAAGGAAGTGGCAGTCATGATGATTCGTCATTGGCTGACCGTCTTTGACATCCCCCGCACCATTTGCAGTGACCGAGGGCCCCAGTTTACTGGTGGCTGGTTCAAGGCTATGTGTTCCCTCATGGGAATACGACATGCGAAGAGCGTCGCCTATCTCAGCCGGTCTAACGGCCGTGCTGAAGTGGCTGGACGGCAGCTGTTCGAGAAGCTGCGCAAGATCCACATCACCAATCCACGTCGGAACTGGTTTGAGGAGATGTGGCCTGCTCTGAAGGCCCATCATGACACCCCCACTCCGGGCGGTTTTGTCCCCTCACCAGATTCTGTTCGGCAGGGACCCCCTGGGTAGGGGACTTCCCTTGTCTGGTGATGGCATGGCTATGGATGCCAAGGAATTCTTCGCGCGGCAAGAGCAAACGGCGCGGGACATCCGCCAGCAGCTCGAGAAGGAGCATGCTGAGCGTCAGAAGTCCGCCCCGGGCTCGACAGCGCAGAAGTTCAGGGTCGGAGACCCGGTGTGGGTGATCAGACCCCGCCCTATGGGCACCCACCGCACCAAAACCTGGTTCACACCCGGCGAGGTGGTCCGCAGGATTGGTGAGGACACCTACCGCATCAAGGTGCGTCACGGACAGTTCCGGGAGCGCCACGAGAGTCAACTCCGTGTGCGGGAACCCGACCTCCGTGGCCAACATGTGTCCCTGAGCTATGCTGCACACGAGGCTGATTCGGACGACGATTATGCTGAGCAGGACGACTATACAGTCGAGAAGATCCTTGCTCAGCGTCCGAAAGCCTCGGCACCAGGAGGCCTGGAGTTCAGGGTTCGTTGGCGAGGCTATGGGCCGTCCCAGGACACCTGGGAACCCGTCTCCTCGTTCGTGCCGCGGGTCAATACTCCCTTCATGGAGTACATCCACAAGCACAAGACCAAGATCCATGTCTCGGACTTGGCAGCACTCACCCGGGCGATTGCAGGCAGAGGTGCCTGATCAGCGCCCTGAGCTCTCCCCTGATGTGTTTTCAGCGCTTGTGAGGTCGACGGATCGTCCCTTACTTGCTTGCTCTCTTCCATCTTTCGGTGACCTGCCATCAGAGTGGCCATATACCCCCCCCCTGCTGAATGCAGAGGAGGATGGCCCCTCTCTCTTCGTCTATTCCTCACTCCCCCCCCCTGCTGAATCCTTGGGAAACCAGGTAGGGCGACTGACCTTCATATTTCTGAGCTCTTGGGGCCTTGAAGCCCATACGACGTTGCGCAACGGATGCCGCTGTCATCGGGATTGCGAATATTTGGTGTGTGGTCTGGTTCCATGGCACTTGCGGAATCCAGACCAGTCGACGTGTGTCTCGAGACTATATATGGCCTGAACTCAGGCGTTTTATTGTCCACCCTCCTGCATTGCCTTATCCTGACCGTGGCGTGGTTTCACACTCTGTCCAGAGTGTGTTTACACGCCTATTTACCCCGCTTATTGCTTGTTTTTCTACCCCCCAGGATATGTGCATTTGTATGTTACGATTGTCAGCCCATCACCGACGGATGGACTGTTTTCTCCCCCCCGAGGGGATGCGAATCGAAATACAGAGGCGCCTTGAGTCGCCGTTTACATGCTTTCACTTAAGGTCCAGCCTGGACCAGTACCTAAGTACATATTTTGTTTGAGTGCCCGTGATACCGTGTGCCCTATTCGCTGTGATGTGGAGATCCTGATGGCGCCAGGCGGGAGGCCCAGTTGCCTGACTACACTCCCAGCGGTCCGCCACTGTCAGTCCCAGTGTTAGCCTACCGACTCGCAGACGCACTTGCAGTCGGGTGGCGGCCTCCGGTGCTCCTGACCTCGGTCAGTCTGCCTGGGAAACTGGTGGTTTGAGGAGTTGACGCCTCCGCCCACACTGCATGAGGACTCCCTCATGTATGGCCTTCGTGGTAATAGGGCGAGGGAAAAGACGGCCTTGATGCCCGATCCCTTAAGGAGGAACTCGTTCGGCTGTACCACTCTGGACTCGCGTCGTATGGATATGGACATGGTGCGCCCGAGGAAGGACCCGTGGGGACTCTCCCCCAGTCGGCGGGCCTTGGGAAGCTTGGGGTAGCCTGATGGATCTTTGTGGTCGCTCTCGACCTGTGGGACCACCTCCGTCGTCGTGTGACGCCTATGTTGGCTGTGTATGCCACTGCCACTGTGGTGGTGACCGTAGCAGCCGGCACCCGGTGCGCCTGGTATGGGTTAACGGGTCCTTTGGATGCCGAACAATCGCCGCCAGGACCCGGGACTTGATACTTGATACTATACATGTGCTACGAGCTTTTACAGCATCATACCTATCTTACTGTGGGGTTTGAACAGCCTAACCTGAGTCAGCCTGACCTGAGGATGTGACACCCCCCCCTTCAGGAAATGGTCCTGGGTACCCGCTGCCATGCATGGGTGTTATCGAGCCCCCCCCAGGGTTTGCTCTAAGGAGGGGGGTGAAGCGGTACCCAGAACCCCATGGCTAGGGTAGGGCATACAACCGGTCTCCGGTCCACTAACCCCATGTACGGAAGGGAAGACCGGTCTCCGGTCCACTAACCCCATGTACGGAAGGCGCCCGTTGACGCCCGGTGCGAGCCCGGCGGGAGCGTGTTCCGTGCTGTAAAGCCCCGCATCGGCAACCGATGCACCGCCAGCGGAGATTTATATATCAGAATATCAGGAATTAACAGGGTTTTATTTTCATATTGTTTCTGTCAATTTTTACGCTTCCGTTCTGATATTCACTGTTTGGCAGCTGGCGGTTAGCTCGCGACTTTACCGTAACCGCCAGTTTAACTGTTATATACAGATATTTTAGCGCAAATCGTGACGAAGACTCTAAAGTTTTCAGGAATTGCATTGATGCATCCGCAATTTTCACATCTTACACTCGCAACCTTAATCCGAATTTTTCAGGATGTTGAAATCGGATTTTCGACTTCGACATCCCCGCACTTGATTTGATCTCTTTCGAGTGGACCTACGTGCTTCCCTATGCACGAATCAACTTTCCTTTTGTCTTGCCCTCCATTTGTCTTAGAGATATGGGCAAAACAAAGTTGATTCGTGAGGCCACTTGTGAGGGTCATATCTCGTGCCGCTTGCGAGGAATTACAATAAGGAAACGTGGGATGTATTCACAATACTCCCGACGTAATTTAGGAAGCATTATATGCCTTGCGTCTCCACACGTGCGCGCTAGTGTAATGGATCATGGTCAAGAGGGTAGAGTTTGCGTTGTAACTCTTTGGCCATGATATTGCGTGCGTTAGGATAACTTTCGAGTGTAGCGCGCGAGTGTTGGTGTTGCATAGGAACTCTCCTTGAGTTCCTATGAGCGATTGACACAAAGTTATGCCCTTGGAGGGGCATGACATATCGTGGGGGGAGCTACCTTTTTGGGCAATATGTGGTATGTGCCATGTGTTGTGTTGCGTGTCCATTTGGCGGGTCCATCGCTCCAAGCCAAACCCGCCAATGGACCTCATATTGCGCAAGCCCCTTCCTTATACTCCCCACGGTCAATTGCAAGCCTAACCTTCGTGGAGATAAGCTTGTGTGGTGATCCCAAAGCGATGCGTTGGGAGCAAGGTGTGTATTTTGCAATTTTCCATATTTTCATGTGCCCACTTGGGAAGTAGCGCTCGTAACCTTTCAAAGCGCCCCAAGTGGAGCACATATGTGGAATCGGAGGTCATTGGTGTCAGGTCATTGTGTTTAGAAGGATTAGTTGATTGCACGATCTAAGCCGAAGATATTATAATATAATTGTGCACCTTTCAAGGCACTTTTGTGTGTCTTTGTGCCAATTTTGCCGTTTTTGGCCCGTCATGATGTGAAGTGGCGACCGTGTATCTCAACGTTGCGCTCAATTGACATCATGACCCAAGTATGTTCTGAGGGTACATACTTTGGTGCCCAACATATCTTGGACCCGGCGAATAACTCCTCTTGGGCTTGGCATACTATGGCCGCCATGTTGGCAATTTGGGACTATCCCAAATCATGGGCTCAATTGGCGACCCTGCCATTCCCAATACCGGAGGAGTTGGGCGACGCCCAAAAGATATGTTGGACACATATGACTTGATACCAATCCTATGGCACACTCCGGTCCAAGTCGGGCATGTGCCTCATTTGCCCCAACCATGAGTGTGCGCATTTTCGGCCATTTTGAGCAATTTTCCACTTTTTCTGCCGGCCGTACACTATGTTGAGCCCACCTGTGCACGCCGGACGCATGGACCAATGGACCATATATGACATGGGTGTTGTGCATATTGGTCCCCATGGTTCACATACCACGTGGGCGAAGCGGAGCAACCCTCGTTAAGGTGATAGCCCAAAGTGAGTGTGGGCAATTTTGCCATTTTGGCATTTGTGGACCCAATTGGAATCGTCGCCACACCGAGTGGCATGGAGATCTTTGAGTGCCAGGGGCATGGGAGTCTCCGTTGGACTCCTGGTGGATCGCGTATGGAATGGCGGATCCGATCTCCAAGCCGACGTGGAGATATACTATTGGGAGCACCCCAAATTTTGGCTCATTTCGAGCAGCCAAAATGACCCCATTTTGGGACCCCAATTTCCCCCTTCCGTGTGGTCAATTGGCGGCCCCATTTCTCTATGCTCACAGGAAGCCCAGACCTCATTTTAAGTTGTACACTCAGATATAAGTCCTAGGTCCTGCCTCCTACCCTGTGAGCCATTGGTCTTGCCCTGGCCGGGCGAGCCACGCGTGGGAATGAGGCCAATTTTGGTGATTTTGGCATCATGACCCCACTTGACGAACCCGTGGTGCCCTGATGCCGGGACCTCAGAGGGAACCAGGTTGGGTGAGGGCTGCAGGGAGTTTGTACTCGAAGGGCATGGGGTCATATGCCTCGTCCCTACCTCTGGCGGGTCCAGACGAGGGGTCAATTATGGAGATTTTGGAGTTAATATCAGGTTGGGCTGAAACAGCCCATTTTCAGCTACCAACTCCTAGAGGATAATGGCGGAGCCATATCTCTGGCTCAGAGGGGAGTTCGGACCCGCCGTTAAGGGAGCATAGGGAGCCACTGTCGGTTGGCCTTGGAGAGCCTTGGCTCCCGGAGACTGGCCTGTGGCTGGGCGATACACCCCCCCCTATTGGCAGGGTTTCAGGGTCCGGACTGAGCAGGGCATGGGATGTGTTTGAGCCCCCGCCCCCATCAGCCACTGAGAGGGTCGGACCTGGGATTGGGATATGAGTTGGGACTGAGTGTCTATAGTCCTGTGATGCCCTTACCCCAGTCCAGTCTTAACCCCATGGGTACATATCCCGATGTGTTGCTGTACATACTTTCGTTCCCTTGTTGCAGAGTGGCAAGGATCCTGAAACGCTTTGTCACATGACACGAGCGTATTGATGCCCTTGTGACCGTAGTGCCTTGCCTGCCTGCTCACCTATGCGTGTCACCGCAGCGTCCTGTGGCCGGCCCCCCACGGGAACGCGTCAGTAGGGGCGCAGCAGCGTGGGGGCTGCGCTGGAGCGCAGCGTGGGGCTGCGTAGGGGCGCAGCAGCGTGGGGCTGCGCTGGAGTGCAGCGTGGGGCTGCGCAGGGGCGCAGCAGCGTGGGGCTGCGCTGGAGTGGAGCGTGGGGCTGCGTAGGGGCGCAGCAGCGTGGGGCTGCGCTGGAGTGCAGCGTGGGGCTGCGTAAGGGCGCAGCAGCGTGGGGCTGCGCTGGAGTGCAGCGTGGGGCTGCGTAGGGGCGCAGCAGCGCGGGGCTGCGCTGGAGTGCAGCGTGGGGCTGCGTAGAAGCGCAGCAGCGTGGGGCTGCGCTAGAGTGCAGCGTGGGGCTGCGCGGGGGTGCAGCAGCGTGGGGCTGCGCAGGGGCGCAAAAGCGTGCAGCTGCGCTGGAGGGCAGCGTGGGGCTGCGCAGGGGTGCAGCAGCGTGGGGCTGCGCAGGGGCGCGGCAGCCAGGGCTGTGCAGGGGCGCAGCAGCGTGGGGCTGTGCAGGGGCGTAGCAGGGTGGGCGCAGCAACCTGGGGCTGCGTAGGGGCGCAGCAGCGTGGGACTGCGCTGGAGTGCAGCATGGGGCTGCGCAGGGGCGCAGCAGCGTGGGGCTGCGCTGGAGTGCAGCGTGGGGCTGCGCAGGGGTGCAGCAGCGTGGGGCTGCGCTAAAGTGCAGCGTGGGGCTGCGTAGGGGCACAGCAGCGTGGGGCTGCGCTAGAGTGCAGCGTGGGGCTGCGTAGGGGCGCAGCAGCGTGGGACTGCGCTGGAGTGCAGCGTGGGGCTGCATAGGGGCGCAGCAGCATGGGGCTGCGCTGGAGTGCAGCGTAGGGCTGCGCAGGGGCTCAGCAGCGTGGGGCTGCGCTGGAGTGCAGCGCGGGGCTGCGTAGGGGCGCAGCAGCGTGGGGCTGCGCTGGAGTGCAGCGTGGGGCTGCGTAGGGGCGCAGCAGCGTGGGGCTGCGCTGGAGTGCAGCGTGGGGCTGCGTAGGGGCGCAGCAGCGTGGGGCTGCGCTGGAGTGCAGCGTGGGGCTGCGTAGGGGCGCAGCAGCGTGGGGCTGCGCTGGAGTGCAGCGTGGGGCTGCGCAGGGGTGCAGCAGCGTGGGGCTGCGCAGGGGCGCAGCAGCGTGCAGCTGCGCAGGAGGGCAGCGTGGGGCTGCGCAGGGGTGTAGCAGCGTGGGGCTGCGCAGGGGTGCAGCAGCGTGCGGCTGTGCAGGGGTGCAGCAGCGTGGGGCTGCGCAGGGGTGCAGCAGCGTGGGGCTGCGCAGGGGCGCAGCAGCGTGGGGCTGCGCAGGGGTGCAGCAGCGTGGGGCTGCGCAGCAGTGCAGCAGCGTGGGGCTGCGCAGGGGCGCAGCAGCGTGGGGCTGCGCAGAGCAGCTGTGTGGGGCGGCGCAGTGGTAGGGGGGCTGTGTAGGGGCGTAGCAGCATGGGGGTGCGCTGGGGCGCAGCTGGTGAGCGGCCGGGGGCGGCGTGGGCTGCGTGGGGGGCGTGCCGTTGGGTGGTGTGGGGGTGTGGCCTGCTACCTAGCTTTTCACTACGAGGATGCGGCGAGGAGGACGCAGGGGAACTGAGGCCGGAGAGCCTGGGGATGGGGGCTGGGGCGCTGGCGGCGGGTTATCCCTGGCTGGGATGGCCGGGATGCCGTGGGGTCCTGTGGGGGCGGATGCTCCCCACGTCGGCCGGGTGCGAAACCACGACCTGTGTTTCCGTCACCGAAGTTCTTAGGGTTCTACCCCAGGAACTTACCCGCCGCGGGGACTGTGGGCCGGGACGGCCAAGGGGGATGACAACGAAGAGGAAATAGGGGGCCAGGATGAGCCTGGCGGTCGGCAACTTCCCTCGGCCTGGGGGAGGCCGTTGCCCGGGGCTTTTCCCTTCCTCCCGTGGCCGTGGTGCTGTGGTGGGTGGTGGTGTTGCTACCTCCCAGCGGGTGTCTGTGCCCGGTGCCGTGGGTACAGACCCCCGTTAGGGGCGGGTACGAAGCGCCCGGTTGCCTCGCCCCCCCTGCACAACAGCCCGCCAGGTGCCGGTTGGCCTTTAGCGCCAGCTGTCGTGGGGGGGGGCGCTCGGGGCAGTGCGGGGCCCCTCCGCTCTCCTGGCGGCCCGCACTGCCCGTATAATGCATCAAGGGGTGGCGCGGGCTCGTACCGCACGCGCGGGCCGCGCCGCCCCAGCCGGGCCCGGGGACAGGGGGGGGTTCAGGGGGTCGCGGCAGGCGGATGGAGGGTGGCGGGGGCTCGTAGCGCGCACCGGCGGGCCCCACCACCCTCCAGTCGGGAGGCGCAGCTGCTGGGGTTCTGGGGGCCCCACCCAGGGGCCTTCGGCCCCCGATGTGCGGTTTCAGTGTCGGGGAGGCAAAGGCCTCTCGCGGCCATGACACATGGTGCATAGGGAGGGAGGTATGACACATGTAACGCCATGATGCGTGTGGCAGGGGGAAGGGGTGCAAGGCCTGGACCCCCACCGCGTGCGGGGGGTCCTCTTGTTCGTAAGGCGGCCGCCCGTCAGCAACTGCGGCAGCCCACCTCCGGGGCTTCGCTACCTGAGAGAGGAGGGGCAGGAGAGTGGGGGGGCGGTGGGGGCACGGCGTGCACGCTGGGGGGGGGATGGGGCTGTGGGCTGGTGGGTGGGTGCGCGCGCGAGGGGGACGGGGGTGCGGTGAGCTCAGGCGCAGAGCGTCACCATGCGGCTGACCGGGTGGAGGAGCGGCCGGGGCTGGCCAAAGTCGGCCGGGGAGCCCGGGGCGCTCGAGGTGTCGGCGGGGCCGCGGTCGGCGGTGGGGCCCGCACCCCGCTCGGCGGGGACGAATCCCGCCGAGCATCATCCATGGGGGCGAATCCTGGTGTAGGCGGGGGGGAGCGCCACGCCGTCCCCTCGCGGCCGAACCGGACCGGGACGGGCCTCGCCGGAGGGATACCGGGGGGGCGGGCGAGCTGGGCACCGGGGGTCCGGGGGCCGGGTCCCTGGTGGTTGTGGGCCGGCGCGGGGGAGACCAGGCAGGCCTCTGGGCTGCGCCTGGTGAGGGGGCGCGTGGAAGGGCCGGGCGGGCTCGGGGGCGAACCCCGAGAGGCCCCCGGGGGCTGGGCGAGGGCTCCCGAGGGCGGCCGTTCCTTGAGGGGGGGGGGGGGTTGCTCCCTGCCCGGGGGACGACGGGGGCCCCTCTTGAGCGAGGGGGGGGGGAGGGCGTGTATCGCCGCCTGTAGGGCCATGTCAATTCATGGCCGCGCGGCATGGGACTATATCCCCAACCCTCTGCGCCGGAGTTGCTTTTGTGGGGGGGCTGAGGGGGGGGGGGGGCTGGCGGTTGTTGTGTGCTCCCTCCCTCGTGGGGGGGGGGGGTCGCCGGTGGGAGCTCCGTCCGGCTTGGCCGTTAAAACCCGGTGGCGTCCCCTGGGCTCGTGGGCCCCTTCGAGGAAGAACCTCGGATTCGCCGGGGGGGACTCCGCTTTATATATATATATATATATATATATATATTATATATATATATATATATATATATATATATA